>CM040429.1:1434828-2905572 GCA_022702705.1 Papilionanthe hookeriana x Papilionanthe teres | reverse complement strand
GAAAGAAAGGCATTATTGAGGAAGGTTGAAGAGGTGTATTTGATGGTTTCATTAGTGCTACTAACCAAGTGCGGCGAAGCATTGACTACTCGAGCAAGTTTATATGTTGTATCTCGCGGAATTCGAACTTGAGTTCTGCCATCGATCCCACACGAACAAGCTCATTCCCAAACGAAAGACTTCTAATTAACTATTGTTGGTCATAGCTTGAATGTTGAAGTTTCAATTATGACTAAAGTGACTAATCTTAGGCTATCAAGTTCGAAAGATCCTATGCTAGCAATAGTGAGAGTTAGGAGTTTTAAATGCTTTAGAGTTTCTCTCCTGAATTGGTTCAGTAGGACATCATGTGTGAAAAAGTGATTCAACAATCATGTGACAGATGAGAGCAACCCTCTCCTTACTCCTCCTTGTAGTCTAAGGAAGTTTGGTTAAGAAAGCTTGCTTTAGTTCTTCAAATCCAATTTCTAGTCCCAAGAATTAATTTCTCCCAAAAAATATGCACTAACCTAGAGACAATATCCCTATTCCTCGTGATTAACCTATTCATTCCATTATGATCTCTTCACTCGGATTTCATAATTCATGGCAAGTATTAATAATTCACTTGGCCAAAATGAAAATAAATGAAGTTTCGAAGGTTAAAGACCATCATTAAAATTAAGCACAAAATCACATAAATTTCACACATCAATCCTACATCTCCAATTTAGGAGAGAATGAGAGAACTACTAACTACTCATGCTTATACACATCAACATGAACATTTTATTTGGAAGAAAAACATCAAACACAGAAGTCTTTAACAATTGAAATGAATTGAAACTACTCAAAAGAACTCAAAGTATTTATCTCTCTTCCTCTCACTTGGAATGATGATGATACAAACCCGAAGTCTCTCCAACACTCATAAAACTCACTTATCTACAGTTAATTGCAAGTTGAAGATCTTTGGTCCTCTCCTTCGACACTCCACACTTCCAAAATGTAGAGAACCCCTCCTCAGTTAAATTTATGGCTTTTATCTCGGCAGATAGTCACATGCGAACTGCAGAAAGCCGCCCACACATGCGAACTAGCACCTAGGCGAGGTTGAGGTGCTAGATCGAGATGCCTAGGGGCTATGCACCAATTTTTGACTTAGGGCATTAGGCACCAGTAGGGCAGCGCTTACTCGCTGTAGTTATGACGCCTATTTTCTGTTTGCTCTGTATTCCGGGCAAAAATTCACTGAAACATGCTTGACAATCGACGCTTAGGCATCAGAGAGCAATGCCTAGGTTCACAGTCTCGGGTGCGTGGACGCCAACATGTGTATGCACTCTGGGTGGTGTCCGACACCTAGGCGTCCAGTCTCTGTCATAAACGCCCAGTCTAGTGTGGCACCTACTTTGCAAGCTCTCGAGTTGCACATCGTCCTGGACTGCTTCGGGCTTGAGATTTTTCAAGCTAGGCGTTGATGTCACCTAGCTCTGTTTTGAGATTTTTCATGCTCAACTAGTCCTCCTTTCCCGAGTCCTGCATCACAACTCTTGGAACCTTCCACAAAGCACAGCATAAACATATAAATAGGTGAAAATAACATGACAAATAAGTACATTTCATATGCATGTCAGCTAGGTGAGAAATTGAGGGGCTGCAATTAGTGTGGTTAGGGTGACGTGGCGTTGATGGTGATAGATGTGCTTAGCTTGGGCAAAGTAGATGCACTAATAGTTGACGAGGGAGAGGATTTTTAAAGTGCCCAGGAAGTTGAATGCAAGTGTGTCCGTGGGTGTCTTTAGAGTTGATTATAAACAAGCAGAGATTGATGACGGGATTTTGTGAGAGAGGGAGATAGATGAGTTGGAGAGATAAAGGGTGCGAGAGTATTGTATGCGGACAATGTGCTAGGATGCGGGCATGCAGGATTATCTCGTGCTTGCACATGTGTGACTTTGAGCTTGATAGAGTGTAGAAAGAGAGATATGGCATTCAATTTAATTGGTTAATTAATTTATTTTGAACCATTCATCCTGAAGTTTTTGCCTCTATGACGATCTTATGTGTGCGCTGAATGATTTATTATTATTGTTATTATTATTATTATTATTATAACCAAGCTGGGCGTCCCGACCTCATTTAACTTGTACAAAGTTGGATTGATAAATCGCAGGTGCCCCCTAATTTTTTGCACGTCTATATTTTTATTATTACATTTATTAGATTTTATTTTTTTTATTTGTACATTTTTTATATCATTGCATGCTAAACTTTCTAACAAAATTTTTCGTCATTCACATTTTTCAAATTTTAGTGCTTATCACACACTTCGATGAATTTCTAAAATTTTCTCAAGCACTAAATTTGGTGAAGTAGGGGCTATTTTTTAGTTATTTTTTTATGTTTTAGGCATGTTGGCACAATCATTTTTTTAGTTGGAAAATAGACAATAGTTGATTACTTAGTATTGAGTTTGAGACTTGTTGAACTGATCTAATGTGATGTTTGATCTATCATGCAACCTTGCATTTAGGTTGGGTCTATTTTAATTGGCGGCAGATGCATATTAATTGAAGTTAGAGAGCATAATTGTTTTCTTTTATTTTCAGTTGAGCCGATCACGTAAACTTGAATTTTTAACATGCATTGACGAGTCTACTTGCTTTCTCTCTTTTTAATACATCTTCCCTCAACTTGCTATCGTCTTTTTTCAATAGAAATTTTCTAAAGCTGACACTAATAAGGCTGATGTTGCTGTAGCACTTATCTATCATTCTATCATGTATGCTCCATTAGTCTGTCCAGTTGGTTGGGAAGATTCATTTTAGAATTATTTTTATTGACGAGCTTCCTTCCCCTTTCTTTTCTCATCTAATTCTGTCTTTTGGTGCTCTCCTTTGTCTTTTTATCTCTTCTTCATCTGTACCTGCATCATAGATCGGCACTTTGATATCAACTTGATTTGTAGAACAACCTTTTGTTGTTTTTCCCTTTTTATATTGTTTCCTATTCCTTATTTTCCAACTAAAAAGTCACCCATTTTCTGTCTTTTAGATGCTGTTATGGTACTTAAAATCCACAAACAAAAATTATAAGAGGTGCAACAACTGTCACCAATCAGTGGCTGCAAAACCATAATGTTACCTCCAGCTAAACAACTACAAAATATAGCAATCTGTGAGATATCAACTAGAAATTCTTACAAGGACAACAAGCAGAACAAACAGCACACAAGGTTTTAAGAGAATAATGTTGTGGTGAACAAAAGTTGGAGGAGACTCATAGACATGCTTCGAGTAAATAATTGGCAGCCATCCACTATAATAATAGAGTGTTGGCTTCCTTCTCTAGTTGCTCCTGTTGAAAACTGAGGGTTGTGGACAAGGAAAGGAACATGGGAAGAATTTTAGTTTTCTCTTCATTTTTAATGTGTAATTTCAAGCCTTAAAATAGGCGATTACAATAGGATAAAATAGTCTTTTCCTAAGCAGATTCCACAAATAAAGGAAAATTTTATATATAATCATAAACCTATGAGTTTGAAATCTGTAACAATTCGTGTACTAATTATCTAAATTGAATTTAAATTTAAATATGAATTTATTCAATTAAATTGAAATTTCTAATCTGTTACTATTGTAATGTGAGATCGATCTAACAATTTAGTTTCTATACTGATAATCTTCTTATTATGATGTGTGTCCATGGGCTCATGGAATCATCCTCTTTGAATTCAACAGTGTGATTTAAGACGTGCCTTTTTTTTTTTTTTTTGAGAAATCTGTCCATTAAAACCTACATGGACATGATCTCTCAAATGTTTCCATGTTCCAATGCTCAATCATGATATAGATGCTTTGATTATCATATAAATCGGATCCCTAGATTACAGACTTAGATAGACCTCATGAATATGATAAATCTCTGTGGTAATTAGCATAGCACATTCCATTCACATTTGAGTTCAAGTGGCTATACTTATTATTCTTGCCCTTCAATTTCAGATTTACAAAAATAAAGGATTCCAGTGGTCTGTAGAAGAGTTTGGGAGTTGGATGCTAAATAGGTCAACGGTTTTTCATGACTTCTGTAGAGGTTTTAGACTAAAATCCTTTATTTAATCTGCATGAATGAATCCCAAGGTTGAAAAATAAAGTGAACAGTTATATATATGCCGACTAACAATACTACTCAATTATTATTGTTATTTTTTGAGTTAGCTTGTTCTTTGAAGACAATTGACTTTATGTTTTTAACTCTATTTGTATGTTCCTAGAATTGAAAAATAAGGTTTACTTCCATGTGGCCAAGCTCTTCTAGTGCATGTGGAGATTTTTGGTTTTGATGTGGATTTGAGCATTAAATTAGGGTTCAATGAATGTATTTGGTTTGAAAATGAGCACCAAATGTGAGCTCATCTTAGAATATTGGACCAATGGTCACAGATTTCTGAGATATTACTTGGTAATACTCCAGGAGTTATAATTTTACCATAAAGCACCAAATGATGAAATCTTCACTGTCTTGTTGTTCTAGGTGCCTCAGGATATAGCGGTGCATCGGCACACGGCTCCCAGTCAGATGGAGATTCGACTAACACAACAGTGAGCACAAATTTTTACACTCGGCATTATAAACATCTTTTCTAATCATTAGGTTTTGGTTAATCTGTTTTGCTTTTCAGGTATTTGTGGGAGGACTTGACCCAAATGTTAGTGAAGATGAGCTTAAGCAGATTTTTTCTAAACATGGTGATGTTGCCTCTGTAAAGGTTCCGGCTGGGAAGCAATGTGGTTTTGTACAATTTGTCCAAAGGTAGCTTCAATTACTCTACAAACATTTGAGACAGAAAGCTGATCAGAGATCAGATTTTGTTGTCATGTATTGAATCATGTTTCTCATTACATAATTATCGTGGCAGAAGCAATGCTGAATCTGCTTTGCAAGCACTGAATGGAACCCTTATAGGGAAGCAAACTGCTCGTCTTTCATGGGGTCGCAATCCAGCAAATAAGCAGGTAGGGCATCTTTGTATTCTCATTCTTCCAACATCAAATGATGAATTATGTTTAAACCAAGTTATTAGATCTGCCGTGCTGTTTTTCTTAATAATCCATATACTTCATCTATTTGATTATTCTAGAGATTTGATGCTGCTTACTGTAAAATCAAAACCTGCAATCCCATGTTACTTTGCTGGGATTCTGTCCTCTGGAATCAGTTCTCCACCTCCCTTATTCTCTCCATGCCACCTCATTAGCCATGTGATTATTGTTTCCCTCTTAGGAATCCATGGATTGCTCTAATTATAATTAATTCTCTCTCTCTCTCTAGAGACTCTCTCTAGAGAGAGAGAGAGAGAGAGAGAGAGAGAGAGAGAGAGAGAGAGAGGGACCAAAATTGTTTACTGACTATCTAGGGGGAGGGTGCATTTTATTTTCAGACTATATACAAAATTTGATTTGCCATTGGACTCTTAAATAACAGAACTGAAAATTGAAGTTAAGATCAATAGATATTTTTAAAAATGAGGGTATTTTAGGAATGTACACCTTGAAATTTTTATAAAGTTAATAAAATGCATTTATTTTTAAGTTGAGATATTATAGGAAATTTATTTATGATGTTCGCTAAAATTTATAAATGTAGTAGGCTTTAATGTCATTACAAAGCATTAAAACAAATGAAGTGACGAATAATAGGAATGTTATTCATAGATTATACCCCTTGTAATAAAAAATTAGATTTTGTAAATAATTCAAGAAGAAGCTGCATATTCTTAGAATAAAGTTGTTTTGACACCATTTATTAACTTTAATTTTCATTGCCTTCAACAACAGGACCATTTTGACTCTTATGTTAAGAATCCAGTGGCTAAACCAGACATTTTATATAGTTTGAGCTTAAAATACCATACACCCCTTTTTTGCTAGCATAAAAAATGCTTGAGAACCATTTTAATAATTTTCTTATTATTTTTAATTTTCTAAATACTGTATATTTCTTAGTAGAGTTTCTCCTTAACTTACATTATTTTGCACATATGATGGAATGAAAAACTCACCAATTCTTTCTAGTTCTTGTCATGTTATAGGAGCATTAAGGTTTTTTAGCATTTCTATGAGCTGCAGCATCATTGGATTATTTAGAACTTTAAAGCCTTAATAGTTGCTTGCCTCTTTTTTTCTGTTTTAACCTATCATTTGCAGCTTTCGTCGCTGAAGCTATATTTATATCATTCTTTCTACTTGCAATCCATTACTACTACATTTTCTTCCTATGGAACACAAAAATACCATGTTACCTTAGTCCTAGGCTCATTTAGAGCTGAGACTAACAAACCAAGCATAATGGAGCAATCATAAAAACATTCAATTAATATATCGTTTGAATGAAAAGAATTATCTTAAGGGAAGACGAAGTCAATACCACATTCAATACTTGAAATAAACATGACTTTGTTGTGCTCCATTGTTCCTAAAATAAGTGACACTTGCTTGTTCCTTCACTAAACCAAAAAAAATAAAAAATAAATTTATAAAGGGATATATTAAATCAAATGCATCTTAAAGTTTGTGATATGGCTCAAATCTATGAGATCAAAATAAAAATCCATAAAACAAGGGTGTTATTCATCACAGAATACTTAAATAGACTTCAAGGTCTTCGACAAGAGATGATTATTATCAGTGCATTCAAATGAAATGAGACAAAGATGCATCCTTTCTTAATAATTTGTTGAAAAGGACCAATTATGATTTTTTGTGCTTGATGAAATATTGAATTTGATGTTGTAAGCATATAAATTTTCGAAAAGATGATTTTTCTTTCCTAAGAGAAATGATTGCTATCATTTAAATCAAAGGGAAAAGGGGAGTTACAATTTTCAATAACCACATGGAAGATTTGACCTTAATGATAGAATGTTGAGATCAAATAGTCTAAATTTAAATTTTTTTTTCTAGAGGAGCTCGAGTGTCACATCAAACAAAGACAGTTAATAGAGATTCCCTATGATGCTCATATTGCACGAAGGTTTGAGATATAAAAGAAAGATGCTAGAAGTTTAATGGCAAACCACAAGAAAAAAATTGGACAATGCAGAGGTCAATAAAGCAACACATTCAAAATAATGTTGCGCCAAAGAATCACTCATCGAATTCCGCGAAGAAAATATATATAAAAAAGAAGTTTTTATCGCTAGAAAAAACTATTATAGTAGCTATATGTTCTCTTGCATTCTTTGTTTTTTTGTCTCTTTTTTATGCTTTTAGAGCTTTATAATGCTCTGTTCCAGCTCTTATATTGTTAATCCATAAGCTATAGATCATAACAACTCCTCTCTTAAATTATTTCTTATCTTCATTATTCTAGTGATGAGAAACAACATTTTTTTTATTTACATCTTTATAAATTTGTTGTTTATCAAAGACTTGGGGCTATTTGCAATAGATAGGTAGAGAACGAGGGCTACTCTTACGAAAATCAAATGAGAACAAGCAAAATTCAATGATGATTTATTGTTCGAAAGGTAAAACGTCTCTGTCACAACCCTAGACTTCACCAAGAACACCATAGGAAGAAAAGAAAACTATAGCCAACAAAATATACATCTTAATATTAGAGATGGAGTTTATGAAAAAATGTGCCGATGCCAACCGCTTCGATTTCAGAGAAAATAGCCATAAATATGACAATCTCCATATCATCTTTTACTATTAGATAAGTGAGAGATGACAAAATGAGCTCCAAACTCCAATTCAGCTGCAATAAGATGATTGCCTACGCATCTGCCTTTCGAAGGGATCAGACCTCGCATAATTCTTCAAAATGCTCGACCGGGCAATCGGTTCTAAGCTCAGATGTTCACCAAACTTCCACGATAGACGAACTTCCAGATCGACAGTACATTCATGAGCATGCTTGCTGAATTTTTCTTCGTATCTATCTTTTGCAACAAAACTTTGTTTCATCAATTAAGTCACGAATAAATCGGTATCTCACATCAATGTTCTTCGTACGAGCTGAACTAGATTTGTGGCCAAGAATACTGTACTTCGACTGTTATATAATACATTCAGACACTCATGGTCAACTCCCAAGTCATCCTATAGGCCATGTATCCATATTGCTTCTTTCATCGCCTCCGTGACTGTCATGTACTCAGTCTCATAGACAAAACAATAGTAGATTGAAGAACCGACCTCTAACCGACTAGATCTCCTGCCAATGTGAATAAATAGCTAACCGTAAATCTCAGCCTATCCATATTATCTATATAGTTCGAGTCAGTGTAGCCTACACACAGATCTACAATCAATGATTGCCTCTTAAATACCAAGCTAACATTAATTGTAACCTTTAGTTACCTCAAAAATATTTTTCACAGTCTGCCAATGTTTCCTTCATGGATCATGCCTAAAGCTGCTCACAACACCATCCTCTTGTGCATTGTCAGGTCTAGTACAAACCATGACATACATCAGATTGACTGTTCATTGCACTGACATAAGGAACCAATCACATATATTTACTTTCCTGATCAACTTTATGGCATTAATCTGAACTGATGCAATGGGTAGACTCACCTCGAGTCATCAACCCCAAACACAACATGTGATAGGATCTGTCTTCAAAATCAGCATGCTTTTCTTCATAAATTAGGGAAAATATAATATGTCTTCAATAAATCAAACAACTCAATACAAATACAATGATAAACGCCTACAATTCGAGAGGTAGGCAATCTCTCCCAATTCCTATAATTTGAGAGGTAGGAAATCTCTCTCAAACTATAAACCCTAGACTCATAACTTAATCTCATGTATAAACCTAACCCTAGACATAAGAACCCTATTTGTACCCAATAACAACAATAATAAAAGACTAAATTGCTTTTAAGCGTACAAATAACAAATTTTTCGTTAGGGTTTGTACCAACTTAATTATCTTCACCCCCCCCCCCCCCCCCCCAAAGACACATCGTCCTTAAGGTGAGAAAAAATGAGAGCATACCTCCATTACCACAATTGTCTATGTTTCTTAATTTTCTGCTTCACCGTCATGCATTATGATAACTTGCAATTTTTTATCCTTACAATGATGTCCTGGGATAAACTTCTCATCACACCGAAAACATAACCCATTGGCTCGCTTCTCTTGATGCTTTGTCTCTGTAAGGAGTTTGAGTGTGGCTCCCCGTCGTGGTCCATTATTCGTGTTCCGTGTGGCTTCCGTTTGGACTTCCACTGTTTGAGCTTTTGGTTTCGTCGTGGTTGTAGCAGTTCAGTACGATGCTCTTTCTGTGTTGCTCCTGCTGACCTTCTTCATCTGATTCTTGTCCTCTGTCATATGTGTTAGCTCCATCTTCTCCCTCAATCCCCGCAGTCTCAATAGTCGGAGTGATGCCCGTATGTTGGGCTTTAGGCTCTTCATGAAATTTCCCTCCAATCATGCTTCAGAAATACCCGATCCGCCCCTAATCGGAGTGTTGAGAGGGGGTCGGTGATGGTTCAAATCTCTCTCTGTATTCCAAACAGTTCTTGAATTCCTCCGCGAATGGATCATATATCTAGTCTCCCTCCACTGAAGCCAGGCTAGAGCTTTCCCTTCCAAACATAACCCTATCTCCATGAGTTTCTCCACCCCATTTAGCCCATTCACAGTGAAGTATCGCTCCGCTCGATACACACGGTCACTGCGTTTTCCCTCTCGAAGACCGGCATCTTCAACTCCTAATTCTAACATATCTCCATCCCAATTTTCTCTTCCTTCCTTGTTTCTCCCAATTTATCGAGGGTAAAACTCCATCCTTTGATTGTAGCTATATCCCCTCCCTCCTTCTCTCATTTATTCTTCATGCTCCTCTAAACCTCTGGCATAATGTCTTCTCCACGTTTCAACCCAACCGCCTCCATCAGAAATCTCCGATCCGCCCCTAATCGGAGTGTTGAGAGGGGGTCTGTGATGGTGGATGTTTTCCTCCTAATTTTTCTTACATTTGATATTTTTTCCTTTCAATCTTACCACATATTCTCCTGTCAGCGTTTGATTAAGGTTTGTAAATTGAGCTTTCTATGGGTATTGGATTGTATCTCAATGAGCCTAGTTTCTCTTCGTATTCCCCCCATGCTCTCTAATCGGTCCTCTAGTCGTTTCTCCATAGAAGAATCTCTCATCTATGGTGACAAACTTTTTTTTCCATCCCAGATTTGATTTGACTCATCTCTTCCTCAAATATCTTCTCTAAATCATCTTTCGTTGTTGTTATCTCTTCCAAAAAAATTTTCGATTTCAAAGATAAATTTTATACACTGAAATCCTGTCGTCTCTTTTCAGCTAGCTCTTATCACAACTGTATCTCAAATCAGTGTTCTCAAATCACGCCAATCCTGTCATCGCTTCCCAGCTAGCACCTACCGCAACTGTACCCGCATAAATCGATGCAATCCCGAAATATGGGAGCTTCAGGTTATTGCTCGCCGCGATCCCCTCAACCTACCATGAATGTACTCGCACAGAGCAACGCAGTCCATAAATATGGGGCTTCGGGTCTTTGTTCGCTGCGATCCTGTCGGACTAGAAGATGAAAGCTTCGAGTTTCTGTTCCTACGATCTTTGCAACTATGTTGATCCTGTTGTTGGGTTCACAATACGTCGCAATCCCATGCCTTTCTTCCCGGCTAGATAAAGGTGTGGCGATGCGTATTTTGGTTTTTTCCATAGAAGAAGACTCAAGACTTAGCGATCCAGTGGTTTCTTCCCACAATCTTACTCTGATACCAATTTGATATGATCCGACGTAAAATCTACACATTTTTGCATAAATAGGGCAAACACAATATTTCTTCTATAAATCAAACAACTCAACACGAATAGAACGATAATCACCTACAATTTAAGAGGTAGTCGATCGCTCCCAATTTCTACAATTCGAGAGGTAGGAAATCTCTCCCAAACCTTAGACTCGCAACTCCATCTCATGCATAAACCTAACCCTAGACAAAACAAACCTATTTATACCCAAAAAAAAAAAAATAATAATAATAAAATACTAAATTACCCTTAAGCATACAAGAGACAAATTTGCCGTTAGGCTAGGCGCTAAACGTAACAATTTCCTACCTCTCAAATTGTAGGATTTGGGAGAGACCACCTACTCTCAAATTTTAGGTGCTTATCTTTATGTATCATGTTGAGTTATTTGATTTTCTTGCAATAAAATATTTATTTATCCTAATTTCTGTAGAAAAAATCTTCTTGAATCCTATCAGATGCCAATTTCAGGATATTATGCATTTTTAGGAGTCAATCTCATGACTTATACGAGTAAAAACTAAAATGTGATAGTAAAACCTAGCACAAATATGAATTAAAATTTTCTGATGACAATAGGAATCTATGAATTATTATGGCTGTAGATTATATAAAATATCGAATGAAAAGAGTCCTATGTGGCTATAATATAATAACAAATCAATTATCAATGCTACACATGACCCTGTATAGTCTGACCGTGTCAAGCATATTGAAATTGGTGGATATTTTATCAAGAAGAAGCGTTTGTTGCTCTAACTTGTACATTTTTAGTCGCCTTATGCGAGTGATTTCTGGCTTTCTCACCAAAGGATTATCGGGGAAAATTTTCAAAAATTGACATGTAAGTTTGGTTTGGATAATATCCATTTATTTGCT
This sequence comes from Papilionanthe hookeriana x Papilionanthe teres, assembly GCA_022702705.1. Taxonomy (NCBI): domain Eukaryota; kingdom Viridiplantae; phylum Streptophyta; class Magnoliopsida; order Asparagales; family Orchidaceae; genus Papilionanthe; species Papilionanthe hookeriana x Papilionanthe teres. The sequence goes on along the minus strand of CM040429.1, from coordinate 2,893,896 downwards.
TTGAGGTGCAGCTGAAATTAAAACCCACAATCCCACCTCATCTTACCGAGGGTTTGCCCTCTGGACTACATCATGGATTCCACCCTCTAGACAGCATCTAATCCGGAGATGTCCACCTCAGTTTCTACTTTGATGGGGCTCCCTACGAACTCTTCTTTGTTATTACACAATAGCTAGCTGCTAAATATTCCTCTTGGATCGTTGTAAAGATCAAATCCCTACCTTTTCTATTCTTTTCATGCCCTCTTTGATCGAATTTTGTTAAGTCCTCAACTTGGGTTTAGGAAATTGCGGCAAGTATGAAAAGGGAGAGGTAAAGAAGTGCCGAGCGAGAGAGATGACTATGGGAGAGGGGAATCGTGCACGTATGGGCTCATTTTAGGACTTTTTATTGTTTTCTAACTAGTTGTGTCATTGTGCGTGGGGTGCGGGGGCTGGGGAGAGATGGAAAGGATGGGCACGGGACATATTGCAGGCAGTAAGAGGAACGGCGTGTTTTTTTTTTTTTAAATGAAGCCGACAATTATTCTAACCATGATACTCAGTTTTAATGAGTTGCCCATCCACACAACCTATAAAATACCAATAGTTTCATAAGCTTACAAACGTGAGAATGTTGAATTAGATAAATTAATGATTATTGAGAATCTTAAACTTGATAACACTATGTTATAAATCTGCCCAACAATTGAGGGTACGAATATATATTGCATTCGCTATCATGTATATTGCAAGTGACGCAAGTAAATATTGTAAAAAATAAAAGCCAAGCTATAGAAAATGTTTACACGCACATTTACTTAGGCTCGTTTGGTTCAATGTCGGATTCCAATTTTTCATTACAGATATCTATTGCTTTAGGATCTACTGCGGGAAAGCAATATGGGAAGCTCATTGTCTCGTTTGGTTCAAATTGCGTTGAACTATCATGCAGTAGCTTTTTTCATGTAAAAATGACCAAACTCGCCTCGTTTATTAAAATTGTTTTTAAATTTTCGATTTATTTACGTAAATATGAGATTAATAGACATAAAATTTTTATAAATTTTATATATTAATTATTAATATGAATTAAATTGTTGTTATTTATTCTTTTTATAGAGAATTTTAAAATTCCTTTAAAAATAAGCGAAATTATAATATTTTGTGTATATATTTATTTAAATTAGATTTTTTGAAATTTAATTTTGTTACTAAATAAAATATTTAATATTTATGAAAACAAATAAATTTAACAATTATCTTTATTTATATATCTATGTATACAAATATTAATTCATCTATACATATAAACTTATATATACATATATCTCAGTGGCGTTAAATGAAAAATATATAAAAGTACCTCATTCCATACAAAGTCATATTTTCATACATAACACTTACGAGTTGATAGAGTTTCGTTCATCCAAAATAGCCCAGATTACATAAATAGATTTCAACCACTAGCTAAGAGAAGTAAAGTGAAAAAAAACTGTAAAACTATGACCACGACGAGAAACATAATAGTAATGTTCTTTCTGAAAAGGACACGCTGTAGTTTGTCACTCAATAATCTTACATTCTTGTCTAAGCCCTCCACCAAACTGAGATTTCATTAGTAATTCTTGTCATCCCAACTCAAAATAGAATTTTCAAGTCGGTGGAGGTACTTTAGCTTCCTACTCCTTTCTCTTCAGGAAAATATAAATCCAAACACTTAGTCGTATGCGTTAGGCAATCAACTATTTCTATACATTGGGAATTAACCAAGTACAAGCTCTCTTGAATCAAACTCAAAAGTTAAGAAAAATGCTTATGAAATTTACTGCAAGAAGCTTGGACATTGAAAATCAGATTGCTGATGATAAGTAAAACTGATGGAGAAGGTGATCAGAAAGGAAGATCTAGCTCTGAAGTGGCATGCTGCAATGGGGTAGAAATCGATGGTTCTAGATCATTGCATTTTTTTTACTAGAATTGAATTCTTTACTTCGTATTTTTTATCATACGAGTCTTTACAGGGATTGCTTTGCTTTGTATATATCTGTATATGATGTAGATATCCTTGTTGGCAATGATATGACTTGCATTTTTTAAAGGATTAAAATGTCAAAATAGTTCCCTGACTATTTACTTTTGGCTATTTTAGATGCAGAGTATATGAAGTGTCAATTTAATCCTCCCTGTTTAAATTGGGGTTGAAATAGACTTGAGAGTGGACTATTTCTATTTCAACACATATTAAAAGTGTATGGGACTAAATCAACATTTTTATAAACTCGAGCACTAAATGATCCCCTACAGAGAGTCATGAGATTGTTTTGACATTTTTCTTATATTTAAAATAAGAATAATTTAGATCAAGGTGAATGGTGGGTGGTGCAGACTCTTGTTAAAAACTTGCCCCGCCGAACACCTAAAATATTCCAAAGAACACCTGCAGATTGAGCTAGATGGGAAAGAACTGAATAACCGAACTGCCAAATAAAATCTGCTGCACTTCCAAAAACCGAAGGACCGTAGCCCAGAAACATGGACTGCCTTGGAACACCTTGCTGCAAAGGACTGGATTGTTCAAGAACACCTTGCTGTAATTGTTGAATACCACCTGCAGTTGGGGAATGTCGAATGACCCTACTGGCTTAAGTGTCGAACTCCTCTTACTTCCCGAATACATTCAACACAAGAACCTGAACTGCCCTTCTTGAATAGAAAGACCTTTAGGCTAAAGAACTGCTTTGTTGTAGCCAAATTCATGCTTGTTTTTCTTCAGCCGAATGGATCACCTGCAGGACAGCCGAATGGCTGTAGCCAGAAATTTCAAATTCCACCTAGCAGATTCTTCGGCTACCTGGACAGGTGAAGGGCTTGCTGGACAACCAAATGGGAAAAAAAGAACCGCAACAAACAAGCAGTAAGCAGAGAAAACAGAAAAAGAAAACAGCAGGAAATGAAATGCAAGACAATACCACAATAATAAATCGCCATTTTAGTCTTGAACCTAGAAAAGATCTTAAAATTATTTGTTAGGCTCGGCATGATTTTATTGGAACCACTTACAACATAGAGCATAAAGTGGTAGGTGCCAGTCTAACAAAGTACTTCCCAAAGTTTCTCAGTCTAGGCTTTTTTCATTCTCTCTCTTCATTTCCTTATAAGAAATACGGTTTGGCCATATATCAGAGCGCGGCTTATTAGAGTTTTGCAAGAGAGGTTAATTTTGTGATTAGAAAATTAGATTTTGGGATGTTATGTGAGCATTGTGTTCTTGTTATGCATCATAGATTAAAGTTTTCTAAGTTCTGGATTTTGAAGGCGTGACCCTTGCATTCTTTGATCTTGAGTCTCATGCCATTCTCGGCTTCTTTGCTTCCCCCTCTACAATTTAGCTGTGATACTTTCATGAATTTGAATAATAAATTTTCTAATCTTTTTTTATATACCTGAAGTGTTAAAATGGTACATTGGCTGTTCATATGGGATCCTTTTAATCGCAGAGTTTATAAATAGTGTTTATAAATAAAGTTGAATTAACCCGTGTACTCTTTAAATTGAGGCTGAAACAGTCCTTCATTGGAACTATCTTATCCCTTACTAAAAATGTCTGTGACTTACATTAACACTTCTGTAAATTCTGGGAATAAATGGTACCTTGCAAAAAAATTCATCAGGCAATTTTGATAATTCTCTTTATTTGTATGTGTTGTCTATTTATCATGTCTGTTATTATTCTCAAACTTAACTGAAACAATTTCTTGTCCATGTGTAACAAATCTGTCTCCAACCTCTTATTTAGTTGGAATATGAACTCACTTAGTTAAACACCATAAGTTTCTTCTCAAAATTTGTTTACAGTTGAGATTGGATTCTCCGAACCGGCGGAGCGGCGGGTACTATGGAGCACAAATGTATGGGGGATATGGCTACGCCGTGCCATTTCAGCATCCCGGCATGTATGCCGCTGCTTATGGCCCTTACTCCATGTATGGTTTCCAGCAACAGGTGAGTTAGTAGCTCAAATCTTCTAAAACTGGTTTCCAGGTTAGTGAGTAATGGAAAATTGATGTCAGTGTAAAATACAGTTTTACAAACCAGTACTATCTTTTAGTTAATTCCTCACATTCTTTGGAAGTTTTGACTGATTGTTGTGATAAAACTAAATTATTTGTACCGTACTGCAATTATGTACTTAAATTGTTATCCATTCTTTTATAGGATGCTCAGACCTTCTTGTCATTAATTCGGATGGTAAATCACTATCTCTTTTGTGGGGGCATTTACATACATTCCGCCCAATTCCTATATGTCCACACATCTAACACCAAAACTTCACTTTTTTACATTTATGCCACCAAAATCTTCCCTGTCATATAAAAAATCCCTTTTGAATCACAACTTTTTATTCATAGATATGATGGTAAAAATTAAAGTTTAGATGTTAGATATGTAATTATATAGAAATTGAGTGGTATCATATGAATTAAAAATTTTTGGGGCTCATATGAATTCAAAATTGTTGGGGCTCATATGAATTCAAAATTCTAGCCGTTGAAAGTGAATTGCTACTGCTTTATTTTGCAATTTCTTTTTTAGTTGCTGCTGCTTGATTTGAATTTCTAGTTTCCTGCTTATATTTTTTGTGTTATTTGGTTTATGCTAGAGTATTTTTTTTTTTAATACAAATTTAGATACTCTGTCCAACATATAGAATTCAAATATATATATCTATATATATATATATATATATATATATATATATATATATATATATATATATATATATATATATATATATATATATATATATCTGTGTGTGTGTGTGTGTGTGTGTGTGTGTGTGCTATGCAGTAGTGACTTATTGTGTGTGTGTGTGTGTGTGTGTGTGTGTGTGTGTGTCTATGCAGTAGTGATTTATTGGTAAAGTAACTATCTTTGAAGGTCGTAAGTCACCTCGAGTCACAGATTTGAATTCTCTCTGACTAGTTTCCCGGTAGTGAGGGCTGTCCTTGAGTAATTAGGCACATGAGGGTGAATGTATATACACACACGCACAAACATATATTTATAAATACGTGTGTGTGTGTGTGTGTGTGTGTATATATATATATATATATACACACACACACATATCCGTCACAGATATAGATATATACACGCGAAGATTATATAATCTTCGCGTGTATATATCTATATCTGCGATGGATATGTATATATATATATAAGTATAGTGATTTTTAAAATGTGAAGTAAAGGGTAATGCGTTCTGCAAATAAATAAATATTTAGATATGTATAAGAAATTATTGGTTTGTACGGAGAACGTCCGATAAAAAATAATGATCCTCTAATTGTGAGAGTTAATGCTCTATATAAGAAAACGACAATGAGCAGCACTCTTTAGTACGGCTAAAGCAAATAACGCTAAGGGACCATTTTGTTGCCTGAAAATTTAAAAATAATTAAAAATTTTTCATTTGAATTGATCTAATTTTTAAAGATCATTAAATTTTCTAAAAGTTTTGATTTTGTTTCCACACTCAGCCGACAATATTATTAATATTTTCTAAAATATTGTTAATTTTAACGACTCCTTTTTTTCATTGCCATTCAACTTTTAAATATTATATAAAATCAGCTTAATTTTTTCTAGTTTAAATATATCGTTTTGATTAGTTGGTGCTAATTTAGATGAATTTTTCTATTAATTTTAAGAAAATTTACATGGGTACCACGTGAATGTTATGTATTTACATATCTAACAATAAAATTTTTATATTTATATTTATAACACTTTAATGTGCAAAATTTATGCATGAAAAGTTGCATGCTAAAAATTAAGTGCTATGACTTAATATATTAAATTTTTGGTGCTAGATAAATAAAAATTAGGAGTGTGCATTACTCGATCAAAACAAAAAAATCAATTCAAACCTTTGAAGTTTGATTAATTTGGTGCAGTTCAATAATGGATTTCAATTTTTAGTTTTTAAAACTTAAATATTTGATTTTTGGTTTTTAGTATGATTTTAATTTTCATTATCAAACAAACAGAAAAATCAAAGTCTTCTTAAGATTTTTTATTATATACAATATTTGATTGAAATAAATAAAGGATTCATAAATTTAAAATAATATTATGTCGCTAAGATATGTAATTTTTAAAGTACCAAATTAAATTTCAGTCCAGTCGGATCAGTTTGATCAAAATTTTGATTCATTTGATTTTCTAGATTCATAATTTTGATTGCAATTTGGTTTCATCAATTTTGAATTCGATCCATCCAAATCGAATGAGTGCTCACCCCATTGTTAATACCCTAAATTTAGGGAATAGTAAGATCAATAACAATTTTATTTTTTTAAAGCAAACTATAAATAATATAGTTATGCTTTGTGTTGGCTTTCTTTAGGATGATTTAATCTTCAAAGGGAGAAAAATTTACATAAATTCATCTCACATAGAGCTCAACAAAATAATAAAAATGAAGATTTACAAACACAACCCTCAATCCTACTTATTTACATATCTAACACATAAACTTCAATTTTTACATTTATAATTACCACCTTTCCTATTTGTGTAAAGTTATGTTCCACTTTTTAAAAGTTTAAAAAAAAAAAAAATTTTAGAATAAAAGAAAAGGGGACCAAAGAAGCCTTTTAGATGCCTTCTTATAAACAAGATGGGAGTGGCTACCAACCATTCCACTGCCCATCAATCCCATCCCCTATTTTGCTTTACATACCTATTGGCCATTGCATTAATGAGCTCCAAAGCTCAATTCATGCAAAGTCCCCAACCTACCAAACCCTAACATTAATGGACAACATTTTCTTCTTTTGAATATGTTTTCTAATGGCATATGTGGGTCACCTTATTTGCTTGATTGATGCAATTGGTGGTACAAATTATCCATTCCTTTGATTGAGATCCATTCCCATCTTCTTCTTCAAGGCATACTTTTAGGGGTTTTTGCAGCTTTTTATGAATAAAATATATGGTGAGATGTGTAATTTTCACTTTTGTTATTGATATTCACATGAGTGGAGCTTATGATATGATTGAGTAATATAATTATATTAAAATAGTTATTTAAAGTATTATAAGAGATGCATTTATTTGTTCAATAGCTATTGTGACGTTGATATGAATACTATCAATTTCATATAATTATGATATAATATCTTCATCAAGATTAGTCTATAATCAATAATCATAAGTATGCAATTACATAGTTCTATATTGATCTTGATATTATCTTTGAAAAAAACAGAACAAGTCATTTTATAGATTCTCACGAACAATTATGTCTCAAAGATTTGTACAGAACTGAACAACAAACCATTTTTGGCTCATATATTAAACTGAAAAAAGAGTTAACCTAAGGAACAAAGAGATATCTGAATCTGAACTCATAAGGAAGAATCTGAACTGCATGCGGAATCACAAACCTGCTCATCTGGAGGCATTCAAATGCTTCAGTTCTGAGTTCAGGTGGCAGCTGGAAGCAGATCCAATCCATTAATGACTCAAAATCCTCTGCGAAATCCATTATATACCAATCCAATAGTTTGGGTATGGCCAATCTGTTTGGCTTCAATATCCCTACTGCTGCTTGTAGGTATTCCTTCTTCGCTTCTTCTAACTCGTGTTGTACATTTGTTGCGGTGTACACTCTCACCTGTCACATTTTAGCAGATCTGATTGCAACAAGTTCATTCTTATCATAGAAATTTGTAGTATTTAGTACAAAATATATGGCGAAATAAAAAGTGAAGCATCAAAAATAGGCCCTTTTATGTTTACATGGGATCACTTTAGTCACGGAGTCTACAAAAATGTTAGCTTAGTCCAAAAACTCTTTAAATTGCCTCAATGTAAACAAAATGAATTAGTAAAATAATGTATAACAAAATAAGGAGTAGAATGTCAAAATAAGATGTCATTTTAGTCCCAGAGTTTATAAATATGTCACATTAGCCCCCTGTTCTTTTAAATTAAAGCTCATTGATTGGAGCTTTATTAGAGCATCAAAAGCATCTATATAGCATATTGTTGTGTATTCTTAAGTGAGAAATTGGCAAAAAACTTACGGTTGGTGACGACCAACTTCCGCAAGAAAGTGCAAATGTCACCAATGGCTCGGGCCAATCTAACCTGAACACGGCCCTTCTTGTCTTCTCATCACTTCTTAGTCTCTCTAAAGAGTTCTGTTTAAGGATGCAAATACAATCATTTAGCCATAAAAGTGGAACAAATGTAAGATTTACATTCATACCCCTCAATTCTCATGTAGTTACATATTTAACACCTAAACTTCACTTTTACATGCATATCAACTTATCAATGCTAGAAAAAGGTGCATTTCACATTTTAAATGCTAAAATTGGTGGTATTTTTTGTCATATGAAAGATTTGCGTCGTACAAATGTAAAAAAGTAAAATTTAGGTGTTTCGTATGTAAATATATAAGTATCGAGCGGTATGTATGTAAATGCCCCAAAAAATTTGAACCTTTGAGTAAAATTAAAGAAATTATGCTCACATGCTTTGAGTAATAAGGCAATCTAAGTATGAAGTGTTCAATGTTCATTGCACTTAGCAAGTGTCCCCCCACATTTACCATTGCCTGAATAAAAAGAGAAATAAATATAGATTAAATGATTTCCTTCTTAATGGTGTGAAGGAATAAAGAGCAAAACATGTAATAATGTACCCTCAGCATTTGCTCAACAACCATCTGTGGAGTTGTGGGTATACCATTCTCTAAAAATGCCTGAAAATTTATATTAATTTATAAATCATATTGTTAGTTTATGTAAAATAATAGCAAAATGACAGACTACTGAAACAGATACCAAAAAAATACTAAGATTTACATGACAAATCTTGGACCGGAAAAATCGCAGATAGAGGAGAAATCACTACGTCGAAAAAGAAAAAGATGTTACAAGTGGAAACTTTCGGCTCATACTATGCCAAACTTTAGAGAAAAATGTCATATGTATATGTATATGTATATTGTTGAGTATTAGAAAATTCTTAATGACAGAGAAATCTCCAATGTTAGCTTGGAGACTATTTTTTGGAATAGGTGCTTTTGTTATTACAAATATTACAGATGTTGATGATCATAAGAATGCTTATAAAGTTTGCAAAAGCGAGGTCATTTCTCACAGACGAACAAATATTCTATCCGGAGCCCGGACGCAAAGATGCGTCTGGACTCCCGATCCCAGCCGCACATTGCGCCTGATGAAATTTTTTAAAAAAAAAAAAAAAAAAAAAATGGGACCCACTCCCATACACGGTTTGCGGCTAGGATTAGGAGTCCGGACACAGCTCTGCGTCCGGACTCCGGATGGAATATTTTTTCCTCATAGAAGGTGCCAAACTGTATGTGCACTGAAAAAATTATACTAAACTAAGGCCAAAGATTTCTCGGCCATTCAAATCTTCTAGTACATAACATATAGATATACATATAATAAAAAGCCTCTCAAAATTTTGGGTACGCTATATACATTGCACCAAAAAACTTTCGATCAAAATCTAATAGAGTTTGGTTCGCAAATTCTGACAATTTAGTATTTTACCAAACCTTAAAAACAACAATAAAAAAATAAATCAGTCAAAGCAAGCTGAATTAAACCAGAAAGCATATTTAGCTTACATTCATCATGCATGAATTGTATATGTTGATCCAGAAAGCAAGCTTCTGCTGATGAGTAAGTTCAGAAACATCCACAGATGAGAGCTTCTTCAACAGTAATCTGAATCATAATTAAATCCCAATTAGCTCAGCTATCACCGTTTAAGTTCCCTTAAGAGAATACTGAAATATGAACTCATTCAGCTAACAAAACTTACTTCAATCTTTGTGTGAGAAACAATGCGTTTGAGATGAGGTTTGGATCAATCGAGCTCGCTTCTAATTCATGGAGGTGTTGATATGGGCCTACATCCCTTCTCCCAAATTCTGAACAAATACCATAAGGATCTAGAGATCCTTCAACTCCTAGACCTTCAGAAGAGGCTGAAACAGAAGGAGAAAAATCGCTCTCCGTCTTCATTGTGTTCTTCGGCAAGCTAATCCTTGAGAAAATACTCAAGAGACATCTCAAGATCTCCTCTGATAATTTGTTTGGTCCGCTAAGTTCCTTACAGGACTTTTTATCAGAAGGATTCTGAAAGGTGGGAATTTTTCTTACCTTATCAGCTGCTTGATATTTTGGCTGGAAAGAGAGATTAGAGTAACAATTAGCTTGTATATGCACAGAAAATCATTCTCCAGAGAAGAATCTAATGGATACTTAACCTGGTTCTCTTTTCCTCTATGTTCTTCAGACAGGGAAGAGTTGTGCTTCTGTGGAAGCCGCTTCTCTTTAACAACACAGATTGAAGGAAAATGGTGATGGTGGTTTCCGTCCAAAGATCGCTGCTTTGACGGCGATGAGGTGCTGATCACAGAAGCGTTCATTCGAGATTGAGCTTTCTGCTGTTCTGATTGATCATATAATGAATCCAATCCAGTTTCCTTCTTGTTTCCGGAAGAAGAGATAAAGATGGCTTCTTGGTAGAGATCTTGTCGAAAAGTTACCACCTTTTCTTCAAGCCGAATCACCTCCTCCTCCAACACAGCTACTTCAGCAAGAAGCTCAAGTGTCTTGAGATACAGAGAAGATGGTAGCAATTCAGAATAAATCTTTCTTTCACAGTGAGATAAAAATGAGAATGAATCTGTGAAATGTACTCACATATGAAGGGAGATAGGAAGGGAGGCGTGGGAGAGCACCTAAGGGTCTGGTAAATGCTCTCTTTAATGCTCTGTGAACATTCTCTTCACTCCTAAGCTTCTTTCTCAGCTTATCAACCTGCAAATTATGAAACTTTAAAAAACAAGGGAAGAAGATATATAAATATAGAGAGAGAGAGAAAGAGGGAGGGACAGAGAGAGAAATCAAGTCAAAAGAAGAATTACATCTTGTTGCAAAGCAAGCTTTCTCTCTCTCCTCGACAGGCATTTTCCTGGTTCTTTTAATTTGATTTCCTCAGCCCCCTCATTCGTCTTCTCCTTCTCCATCTCCTTCGCCATGCAGAGATTCAGAAGGAAGATAAGCATGATTCAATAAAGATTAATTACTAGCATACAAAATTTTTAAAAAAGAAACAATTTTTTATAGATACCGCAGTCGGATTCTCATCCGAATCACTCTCATTCTCCAATGGAGAAGAGATGGCAATCGAAATCAAAGAACCCATTCCAAATTTCGATCTGAGACAAACGAACTATTCAAAAACCTTAAGAAAAAGATATAGCATTTAAGAAAAATAACACCAAATCAATCGATTTCATGGAAAACCTCAAACAAAAAACAAACAGAAACACTCCGCCACTAATCAAACGACTGCAACAACTTTTCAACATTGAATCCATCACCACAAAACCTTCAATTCCCAATCCACAAACCCATAAATGCATCACAAATTTCTATAAAGGAGAAAACTTTACGCAGGCAGGAGCATCAAAATCCAGATGAAAGCATTCTCATCATGCGATTTGTACAAAGAAGTTTACTTTGTCGAGCTTCGGGCAAGCTTTCATGGCCTGCACTGCCGTCCGCAGTCTAGTGTTCATCTCCTCCCCTGCCTTGCACAGAGTCCTTGTGCTTCCCCTGTAACCTGCTTTCTTTATTCAAAGCCGATACAGCTCTTCCTCTCTCCGAACCCAAAAGTGAAAAAGTTGCAGAGCCGATACAGTATTATAAATACAGGACTCTGAAGTCGAGAAGATGAGCTGAGCCATTGAAATAAGTCCAGTGCAAATATCAGGAAATTATTTCCATAAAAAATATACAAGTGGTGAAATCGAAACCAGAAGAGAACCTCTGCTTCTTTCTCAGAGCGGGAAAATTTAATTTCAGAGAGACAAAGACAGAGAGAGGGAAAAAATTTGAGTACTTAAAATGTACGCAAAGATGCGTACATAAAAAGTATAACGAGGTTACAAGGGATTATATTCAGGTTACAACCTTTATGTAACCTACTTATAACTTGCTTGTAACTTTTCTGTAACCTACCAATCAATCTTCGTTTTACATGACGTTGGTAGATTACGAGAGGTCTAAGGGTTATAAATGAAATTACGAGGATACAGAGATGTTATTCTGAGGAGTTATAGCATCTGGATATAACCCCCATGTAACTCTTGTATACCCTGTGTTTACGTAAGCAGCTCTGCGTACGTCTTACGCACGCAATTTTTTCCTAGAGAGAGAGACTGTTTCTCTCTTGAAATCCAAAAAATATTGTGATGTGTGAAGTGTATATTAGTGTTATTTTGATGGTATTTTATGTAATATCATCATAAATATTATCAGAATATTATCGTACAGTATTATTATAATGTTATTTTGTCAATCATATTGTGTTATAATATTATCATAATATTACTAAAATATTATTGTATGATATTTAATTCACATATGCACGTAATATGAAGATTTATCCTTCATCTCCATTCAACAGTGCAATGTATTATCGGGCGGGCCGGGCTCTGCCCAAAACCTTGGGCTCACTGCGAAGTAGCGGCCCATAGTCCAGCTGGCGAAATATCAATTATGCCGCGTCAGAGTGAGTGAAACAGGTCAGCACGCGTCCGTGCCACGCGGGGCATCATGAATTAACGTGCGCGTTCGCTTTTCTGCGTTCCTTATTTTTTAATCTTTCTGTAGCTTACTGTTATGACGGAAACGCCCTCGTTTGTTTCCCGGTTCATGGTTTGACCGGTCTTTGTTGTTCCGGTTTGATAGCTTAATTTTGAAAATTATTTAAATTTATTTTTAATTATTTATGGTTAATAAATTATTTTTCTAATTGTTCCTTTAATATGACCTATTAATTTTAAGGTGCATTTACATAAATACCACCCAAAATCTATGTATTTACATATGTAGCACCTAAATTAAACTTTTTTATATTTATTTTAGCCAAAAATATGACCGTTTTAACTTAGAAATAGTGAAATACACCTTTCTAAATATGTGTAAGGTGGCATGAATGTAGGAATTGAAGTTTAAGTGTTAAATATGTAAATACATAGGAATTGAGTGGTATGTATGTAAATCTTCCTAGTTTTAATTTTGCTTTAAGTAATATCTATTTCCTTATACTTCATTTTTGTCTTACTCGATTTATATTAACAATTGTTTAAATTATTGAAAAGAACTCCATATAAATCTTTGGTGTATTTGCAATGTGATAGAATTTTCTCTCAAAATTTATACATAATTTGCTATATATATAATTATCATGTAAAACTGATGTATTTTTCTTTACTTTATTTTAAAAATGGAGACCAAAGTTCAATATATACATACCTTGTATAAATATGAAATATTAAAATATAGGTTTTTGATATGCAAATACATAGGAATTTGGTGTTATTGATGTGTGTAGCAAGATCTGTGACGATAGAGTGATTTTTTAGCATCTTAGCGTTGCATAAAAACCAAGTACACAATTAAGTGATTAAAGAGAAATAAGCAGGATGAGACATTTCAATTTTTACGTGTAAATCTTTTGAATGGGGAAAAAAATATGAGGCGTAGCCGAGTTAAAATAATCCACAATTAAATAGTGAGTACATATGTTCACTATTCTCCCAAATTAGAAAGATCGAGTTACAAAGTTGATTATTGTAAATGTGAAAAAATAGTTGATCGATAATAGTCGTAGTCTGATTCCAATGAATGTAGCTCTCGATGATAGTATGTTGTAAGGACCGTAGTCGATTGTTATAGAGTCAGTGGTTCACCATGAATGTTTTTGACAGTGGTTGCAGTGACAACTTGTCGTATAGGCTATAGTTGAAAGTCATGGTAGTAGTTGATTATTTGGGTCATAGATTACTGCTTTGATAGTGTCAGTTTGCCACATAAACTGCAGTAGAGAAGCTGCATAAGTTGTGAGCCATGTAGGTAGTAGTTGATCATATAGGACATAATTGTGAGTTGTGACAATATCCGTAATCCGTGGATCGGAGGCAGAAATCAGAAGTTGCACGAGTTATAACTCACATGGATCGCAGTTGTCAACGTAGTATGTGTTTGTGAGTTGTGATGACATTTTTAGGCCACATAGGCCGAAGTTTGGAGTTCTATGTGTTGAAAGTTATGTTAGTCATAGTTGGTTGTGTAGGCCCTACTCGTAAGCTGTAATTCCATTCACAAGTAGCATAGGCCTGGTTCGGGATCAGAGTTGCACAAGTTGTGGATCATGTAGACCGTAGTTGGTCATTTAAGTTGTAGACTGTAGTTATAAGCTGTGATGACGTCCATATGCCACAGAGATTGAAGTTGGGAGCTGCATGAGTTGTGTACCACGTAAATTGTTGTTAGTGATGTAGGTTGTAGTGGTGAGCTGCAATGACATCCGTAGATCACGGAGACCAGAGTTTGAAGTTACATGAGCTGTGGACCACGTAGATCACAGTTGACAATGTAAGTCATAGTGGTGAGTTATGATAATATTCGTATGCCACAAAGGCCGAAGTCGGGAGATGCAAGAGCTATAGACTACATGTCATAGTTGGTCATGTAGGTCGTAGTAATGATCAGTTGTAATAGTATCTGTAGTGCTGCAGGAGCTCGAGTTGGGAGTTACACGAGTTATGAACCATGTAGGTCGTAGTTTGTCACATGGTCAGTTATATGAGCTTTGGACTACTTAGGCCATAGCTGTGAGTTGTAATGACGCATATAGATTATAGAGGCGAGTTGTGAACTGTATAAACTATGAATCGCATCATGCACACAAACAAAAATCCATATATATGTGTGCATGAAAGAGAGAAAGGGAAAGAGAAAAAAATATTTTGAATATATTCAAATTAATTTGAATTTTATAAGCGGGATTCATTTAAGAAGAAATACAAAGCCGGTTCATAATTCGACATTACAATTATAGACGTCGCAAATATCGAACCAGAACCGAGCCATGGGACCCAAGATACCAAAAGGGACAGTTTCGTAAAATCAACTGGCGACAGCATCAACCACCACGTGAGACTGGGCAAAGCGTGAAAGGCCCCGTCTGTCCTTTCACTAACTTCTAACTGGGGCACGTCGGGAATATCATAGGCGGCTGAGGGATAGGGGCATTTCGGGAATAAAAGATAATTCGGCGTCCGCGAGCTCCTGCAGCCTCCATGTAGCGTTACCTTTAGTAGATATTTTTATTCCCTCTTTAATCAGTTGATTGTTTTAGGCTAAAAGCTGCCACATGAAGGCTACAGGCTAATGGAACATAGCTTTTATAGACATGGGGCTTGCGTGTCTAAGGCACTAACTAATCCGCTTTTTTGTCATTAGATGCTAAATATCGATTTATTAGTTTAATGACATTGTTATTTTTTTAATTTAGAGGGGATTATATATATTTTAGGTAACATAACAATGCATATTCTTAATCTAAATATTCAGCTAAAAGGAAATAAATTATAATAAAAATATTGGAACTAATTAAAATAAGGAAGCTCCTAATTATAGAAAACTTTTAAATTAACTGTCTGATTTTCGTCCTTCATGATTGACATGTTTTCACAATAGACAAGGAAGAAAAATAATAAAATGATAGACTTAATACATCTCGTATTGTTCGACGTTTTTCCCTGATATCTCGATGAAAAGCACGATATGGGTGTCGCGTGTTACTGGTACGACGCCTACCTCTGATACATATGGGTGAAAAGCAATGATAGAATGATAATTTAATATCTCAACATAACACATTGATCTAACACATAATTATAAATGAAAGTAATGAAATGAAGCATACAAAAATTTACATAAAATTACCCTGCAAGGGAAAACAAAACATGAGCCCGATCCAATTAAAATACACCACTATACAATCAAGAGTGCAACGGTCAACTCTTCACCTTTGCTAGGGAATACGAGATTACAAGATGAGGTTGAAATAACAACTAGTTTGAAATAACCCAATATATATACCTGTAAAGGGTAATTGAGACTATAGTTATTGTAGTCTAACTATAATAGTCGTGGTGGGGCTATAACAACCTTTGTTAGCTATAGAAGTCGTAATTGACTATTGAAGCCATAATTGATGATCATGATTGTCAGTAATAGAGTTACAAATGCTATTGCTGGAGAATATAACAATTATAGTTGGTTAAAGAAGTCATAATTGTAGGAGGCTAAAATAGTGGTATTAGGGTGATTTAAGCCATCGTTAGTGGTGGTCAACCATGAAAGGTGTTAGACGATGGCCTTTGATGATCAATGACGACCTTTAGTGGTCGATCAAGATCTCGGGCGATCGATGACAATGACTGGAATTTTAAAAGATAAGTTTTAGTAGTCAACTAACTCTTCTCTTATCCTCTTCAAGTGGAGAATGAGGGTCAATTTATTATTTTTTAGACAAACATTTTGATAAATTTGACCAATCTCTTCATGTGATGGTTCACATTAATTCACTTAATCACATGTAATATTTTCTTCAACATTTAAGTGCCTTAATGATATCCGAATTGCATGCTCTTAGGCTCATTGACTTTCTCTCACCAATATGCTCTTTCTGACTATAAGTTTGTCAACTTTTAAGATCATTAGACTTTTTATTTCAGGAGCTTGATAATGGCCTATTTGAACACGAATTAGATCATCTTCAATATCATTAAATTCATCCAGTCGAGACAGTCAATCTGATTATTAAATTTCTTGAACATGTGCCTCAAATAATCGTGAATTTGAATTTAGAATATTTCATGCTCAACTCGAGATTCATGCTTGATTATGAAAATTTCTTAATAACACATCATTCGCCCCCTATTTTCGATGTTGATACGAGCACGAGCATAAGAAATTAATTTGATTGTATGTCTATTTAACAAGGTATCTATAATATTTCTATATAATCATATACGTACAAAAAAAGGACAAACATGCAAATATAATTAATTCAAAGAGCAATGAGAATTTTAATGGATGGAAGACACCAAATATAATGATAGATTCTCGTACTTAATAAATAATATGTAAAACAACAATTGCAAATTTGTCCCTATCCTTTAAAACAAATAATTAAGTTTTAATTATTATTGAATCGAAGGGACAAGGTCACTAATAAATTATCAAATCTGCATGTGGCTTAGCTGACAATGAAGAGCAACGAGCTTATATAAATTATAGTTTTTGTTGTTTTATGTAAATATTAAATTTTAGATGTTGGATATATATGTAAATATATAAGAATTGTGTGGTATGAATGTATATTTCTCATTTTTTTTAATCAAGTCATATCACACCAAGAAATGATCAATATGTAGATTTATCTTAATTTGTCAATTTTATAAGGTTAGCTTTTTATTTTTAATGTCAATAAATATGGTTTTCTTCTGTTGTATATTAGATTCATAAATCTAACCCTTAAAAAATTACATGAATAGTCACAACTCTAAGTAATATCCAATAGTCCTCGTGGGTCTGAAGAGCCCATCTATGCTGAAGTTGTTCTGTTCTAGCTTCCGAGTTGACCTGTTGAACTGAGTTGGTGAACTGGCTTGCCGACAGGTCCGCCTGCTTCGCTTGCCGAAATGACTAATCAGGATCACTAACTTAGCTTCCCTCATCAACAATCCTTGTAACTATAAGAATGCAAAAGTCAAAACCCGACATCAATGATTGACATATACCGCATCCTCATTTACGAGCCACCTGATACACGCACCACGATCTTTCCAACAAGAAATCGTAGATAGATTTCATGTGTCACGGCTTGTATCATAATATTTTCTTGAACATGTATAAAATGGGAGGGAAGAAACTGTAGATAGAATGGAATCACGTGCTCACGTGACATCTCGTCCTCTCATCTAATTAGATCATTTTCTACGCTCCGCCAGGGAAGGATCGAAAAATAAAACATACAAATCAGAACGGATATCATATTTATCATCTTTCTTTACATCTTTACATAGATTTCTAGTAGATTGTATGAAGCCACGAATAATATAGACCCAAAAAATCCTAAAAAGATTCAACAATCTGAATTAAATCATATTATATTCTTCCTTTTAAAAAGCAATATTTTAAAAATTAAAAAGGTGATAATAATAAAGTAATTGTAGTCAAACATGAAATGGTGAAATGGAGTAGAAGGCATGCACATGGACCCAGCATGTAATTAGATTTCCAGAGATATGATTAATTTCTTAATTAATGCATGATTAAGAAAACACGTTCGCTGTTCAAGAAACTTTATTATAAGCAATATGATTAAAGTCACCTAACGCCCAAATCTCTTTGGAATGTCGTTTAGTGAAACAACATTAATATTTTTTTTTTCTTATTGAATAAAATTAATTACACAATTGTCGGTTTTTTTTTTTAATTATTTACATCTCTAACCCATAAAATTTAATATTTACATTTATGACACTTTGGCTTGATAAACATATTATAATTTTAAAAAGTAAAATAATAATTTTTTTTTTAA
Source organism: Papilionanthe hookeriana x Papilionanthe teres (assembly GCA_022702705.1). Taxonomy (NCBI): domain Eukaryota; kingdom Viridiplantae; phylum Streptophyta; class Magnoliopsida; order Asparagales; family Orchidaceae; genus Papilionanthe; species Papilionanthe hookeriana x Papilionanthe teres. The sequence goes on along the minus strand of CM040429.1, from coordinate 2,875,392 downwards.
TGACATGCTGATTCTAGGTTTAGATGTTAGATATGTAAATACTTAAAAAATAATGAAAAAATCTTCAATTTTTATTTAAAATTTAAGTTAGAAATAAAATAATCAAATAAATGATTTGAGCTTTCAAATGCTGCGAGATAAAAATATGTTATTGCTTCCTGACGTAAATTTCTTTTTGTATGATATGTGCAGATCAGAAATTCCAAAGCACTAATCTCGAAGAAATCCAACGATCGACGAGACAACAAAGTATAACTAAAGCAGGCCCACTAACAGAAGATCAGAGGACCCATTAATTACTTGAAAAGATACAACCCCTCAGTTGGTGCTGGAGGCTGGCCGTTTGAAAACCATCGGAACCAAGCATTAAGGCTAATCAAGTCGATAAAAGGTATCGACCTGCCTATTGTTGCAATCTAACGCAGGTTTATTGTTGCAATCTAACTCAGTATCACCAACATTCTCATAGATGTCTTTGAGTTTTCTCGTCGAGGGTCAAGAATTGACAATAGCATAACCCACAAACATCCTGAAAGATCCATCGTTTAAGAATGAGCTATCTATCGGGTTACGATGATTCACCATCTGCTCAATAGTCTAGTATCGTTATTTCGATCAGCTTCTTACTCCAAGGATCAAGGTTGATAATCATGCCAGTTCACTCGATCAATAACATCTTGTCAATCAAAACAGTCCTACCTACCCAAAGCCATATAAGATCAGTCGACCGCTACATCAACTCAACATATAGCCAACCTAGCAAATTTTATCGAACTCAAGCCTATCAAGGTCAACCGATTGAGCCATAAGGTAGTTAAGCCACATGCTCATATACATAAAATACCTAAAATGCCTATTAACGCCTCCATTAATGCAAATGCATACAAATAACTCCCCATATTAATGTATCCCATATTTTATAAAAAAAAAAAAAAAAAAAAAACTTACATAACAGCCATATTAATAAACTTAAATACAATTTAATTTCATCATAAATAAATAAATTAATAAATAAAAAAAACTGATGCATTTAATAAACATCAGTTTTCCCTTCCCCAAAATAAATAAATAAAAAATCAGTTTCAAATACCCCCTTCCCATCCCTATAAATTACAACACCACCACCACCTCACCTCCCATCTCCACATCCATCAACCCAACACAGATCAAGCCATGGCATCCCATCGCCTCCTCGCCATCCTCTCCCTCCTCTCCCTCCTCTCCGCCGCCGCTCTGGCCAGCAACCTGCCATGGAACAAACGCTTCATAGTTCCCCCGAATCCCTTCGGCCGCGCCATCTCCAGAATTCCCGATCCGCCCGCTAGGCCCATCAAAGGCCCAGCCCCACTTGAACCCAAGACCGCTCTGGAAATAGTTTACAGGTGCTGGGGTTATTTGGGCAAGCCCGAAGCCGTCGGATGGATCAAGATGTTCTTCTTCAATGGCACCTTGCCCGGTGAGGCCGTCTGCCGCGGCGTCCTCAATGTCGATAAGGATTGCTGGCCCGACATGTACAAGATCTGGTGGTTCACTAATTTGAAGAGGATCAATCATTTGGGCCATCACTGCCGTACTTTGATATGGAAGCTTGATGGGCTGCCGTCCAACTAAAAGGGATGATGGGCCGACTTTATGATGTGTGGAGGGGTTGATATGTAATAATTCGCGATGTTGCTGTTGTGTCGTGCAATAAAAGATTTATGAGGGTTTTTTATGGTTTTTGTTTTGTGTTGTTGTGTGTTGTTATGAAAGCTTATGTTTTTCTATAAGATTTGATAAAAAAACTATATTTTAAATAAGGAGTTATTTCTTTATTGCAAGATTTTACGTGCATATCACTCACTTGTGTATTTGCATATCTAACTTCTAAATTTTAGTTTTTACATATATACCGCCTTACTTTGCATAACATCATGACACATGACATAATGCATATGATAATATGATAAAAATGATATTTAGATTGTAGAATATTTTGATTAAATTTTTTTATGGAATAAATATTGAATTAATTTGTAAATTTTGATATATTTTAAAGTAATTCGAATTATTTATGGGCAAGAAATGTGGATAGTTTTATTTAGAATGAAGCACATTAATTCATATTAAATATTTATGTGTAATAATAAACACTTAATGAAATATATTAAGGAATTGATATTTTACTAAAAAGAATTGACAAGCTATTTGCAGAGCTTGTTAGCTTTCAAAATAGTTGTTTGATTATTTATTTAGGTTCTATTTTAAAAGGGACAAATTCGTCATCCAATTCTTTTAATTCGAGCTTGAGATAATCTTTTCGTGGGTGGGCTTTGAATTTAGCTCCCAGATTGTTAATTGCTTGAGAATCGATTCAAATTTTAGCTCAAATCGAGATCAAATCAAAATAAATGGGATTGAGCTAGAAATTATAATAAACTACAAGTCCGATTTCTGGCTACACTTTATCCATTCAAGTTAATTTCAAGCTGATTCTAACTTTAGACTCAAAATCAAGTTAGACTCAAAATTAGATTGTTATCACACTAACTTAAATTTATATTTTTTTCTCTTTTATATTAAATAAGATGGCTTGTGACCCTTCTTGAACTTGTAAAATTAAGCTTGTGCTCGAGCTCGATGAATTAATCACGCTCAAGCTGAAGCTGATAATGGCTCGAGAACTTAACTCATGTAGATGCCTATTTGAGGCCAGGCCCATCATGGAATAGTGCTGGTCCAGTGGACTTAAATTTTAAGAGAAATCTTATTTATAAGTACAAAAACAAAACAACAAGCTTTTATCCAGGTAAGTGTGTCCGGCTAAATGAATCCTTTTCTCCATCGCATCCTATTTAGTGTCATAATTAAGATATTTTTTCATCCAATATGCCCCAAGTCTTTCTAGGCCTACCTCTACCTTTTTTTAACATTATACAAAATCTAAAACATCTATTAATGCGACATTTAATGCGACCAAATCATCGAAGATGACTATAAGCCACTGGAACTACAGCAACACTATCATGGATATATTAATTTTGCATTTTGTCTCTCTAGTGTAAAGCCACTTATCCACCCAAGCATTCTCATCTGGGATAAACAAAAATAAAAAGCAAGAGGGAATTAGCTCCCAACTTTGATTGATTTACAAGCAATAAACAGCAGTTTAGCTTCAGCTACTCAACCAAATAAAAGCAGTGTGCTCAGATAACAAATAGAAATACAAAATTGGGTACAATTCTTTCCCAGCTCAGTCAACCTTCTGGTTATGTAGTTTTTTTCTCCATGAAAAGCCAATTAAACAAAAATACATATAGAGCTCTTCAAGAAGCACAATGCTACTCTTCTCAAAAACCAAGATTCAATAAAAACCACTTCTTTCTGTCAATTAGCAAGTTTGATTTTTTAATCTAATATTCAGTGGTGCAATTTTCTTAATGTGATATCCAATCCAACAATTTTAACAACCTCAAAATACTACTACAATAAAAAAGGTAGAAAACTTTTGCATAGGGCCTAACGCATAAATAGTTCTTTTTTCCTTTTTTTTCTTTTTATTTTGCACAACAAAATGATATTAAATATTACAATCTGATAATACACGATATTAAAGTAAACTTCTACAGCATCCAGTTTTACCGGAAACATACAAGCTATAAATATAATGTACTGCAATATATAATATTAAGCCTAACCTTACAAGCGTTACAACTCGGCTAATTCTTTGAGGGAAGGGACTTTCATGGCTAGAGTTCTGAACAATCTGGAGTACCTAGCTCGAGTTCCGTCAGCCGTCCTCGCGAGGGCCAGAGAGCTCACTGCCTCCGGCAGCTGATCAAAAGTTTGTTTGATCTCCTCGTAGTTCATATTAGAAAGAATGGAAGGGCGGGGTAAGACTCTTATGATCTCGTTCCCTTTGGGTTCTTGGATCTTAGCATCGGCTTTGATGACCAGCTCGGAGTTGGAGTTGGCTCCACATTTGATGATAAATGGTGATGTTGAACCAGTGTTAAACTGCAGTACGTTCCATTGAGTTACATCAGTGTCTGCAGGGGTGGTTGAACCGGCAAATGGTTGGAGAGATCTTGATTCATCATGGGGATGCGCGTCTTCTGGTATAGACTGCAGAAAATAACAAAAAAAAAAAAAATCAACATGGCTTGGGTTCTTTTGTAATGAAGTATTTTGCATAAGGATTGTATGTACTAATAATCTAGAATTTCTCTCAAACCCTTAAATACTTTATGCACAATGCATAATAAATAAATCATTCCATGCTTATGGAGCCATACTCAACCCAAGAAAGCTCTAAATGATGTATAAACATCAATCACATGAAATTCAGCTCTTACATAGAATTTTTTTAAAAAAAAATATAGATATACATTTCTCACATAAATATACATGAATATATCTAATTAGCTATGTAACTAATTTTAATTTAATATGCTCAACGATAATTTTGATTTAATCAACTTGATTTTAAAGAGGGTACATTGTATTCTTCTTCTTTTTAATGACACCGTACATGAGTTGGATCTCCCTCACAATTTTACCCAAGAAAGCTCTAAATGATGTATAAACATCAATCACATGAAATTCAGCTCTTGCATAGATTTTTTTTTTAAAAATATAGATACATTTCTCACATAAATATACATGAATATATCTAATTAGCTATATAACTAATTTTAATTTAATATGCTTAACGATAATTTTGATTTAATTAACATGATTTTAAAGAGGATACATTGTATCCTTCTTCTTTTTAATGACACCGTACATGAGTTGGATCTCCCTCACAAGTACTCATCATTTGTGTGCCTTCCCATGGAGTCTAACCCCATAGATATGATTATCCCTGATATATTGGCTCCCAGGCACCAACCTCAAGCATCACCATATCTCTTTAACTATGACACTCTAACTATATATAGAGAGTGACAGTGATCCACATGTTGCTCATCAAGTAGGTTCGTGACCCTACCGAATGAAAAAAATGGTCAGATAAAGGAAGTAACAGAATTGAGATGGAACTGTCACCATCCAAACTCAAGATGTCTCCTGTAAAACTCAAGTCCGATTGAGACTCTGAGTCGAGCGGACTCGTCAATCCAACTACTACAAGAGAGCGTAAACAAGTCTAGTCATAATAAGAAGTCAGTGAAGTATTTGGCATCTTGGTAGAATGAAGGATTGTATGTATTAATAATCCAAAATTTCTCTCAAACCCTTAAATACTTCATGCACAATGCATAATAAATCATTCCATGCTCATGGAGCCATACTCAACCCAAGAAAGGTCTAAAGATGTAACAACATCAATCACATGAAATTCAGCTCTTATATAGAATTTCTTTTAAAATATAGATATACATTTCTCACATAAATATACATGAATATATCTAATTAGCTATATAAATAATTTTAATTTAATATGCTCAATGATAATTTTGATTTAATTAACTTGATTTTAAAAAGGGTAAATTGTATTATTCTTATTTTTAATGACACCGTACATGAGTTGGATCTCCCTCACAATTACTCATCATTTGTGTGCCTTACATTTAATTTCGTCATGTCACACTTGGATTTTGCAACTTGCTCTCGAGTCTCGTCTAATGATTTGACAAAATAAAAGTCATTTTTAGGCAATTTTTGCAGTCTTGATGTGTCATCACAATCCGTTTCGTGAAGCAGACAATGATGGAGAAATCTTCGAGCAAAGTTGCATCCTCATAATAGTTCATTGTGTAAAACGAGCGACATTTGGCGAATGTGATTTGTAATGACACATATCAACCTAAACTTCCATAACATCACATTTGTTGGGTACCAGTGTTTATCGAATTGTTTGCAGTCTCCCCTTGGCAATTTCAGCATTCTAATCGGATCAACACGATTTGATTCATGAAATGAGTGTTGTGATCAAGGCATTCTCAATTAATTTTGTGCGATGCTGTATTCAACAATCAGTATAAACTTCAAAATTTGACTGAATTCCACTTGTATTGGGTCGTGACACACATTTAGGTCAATAGATATGATCAAATCAGAAACTACACATTTAGCAATATATATTCGTGCCCAAGTCATGCATAAAAATTAAAATAAATAAACAAACATGTAAAAAATATAGACTTCATGGATCACACTAGATGGAATGAATAATAGGAACTGACAGAAATAAAGAAAATGTTATAAGATACGGAAAAAAAAGTTAAAATCACTTGAAAAAACGTTCATATGGAACCAACATAAAGATATAAGAGGCTGCGTTCATCCGTAGAGAGCAACTCAAGCATTGAAAGCTAAAGAAACAATTCAATAAACTACAAATACTAAAATCTGCAAATAGTGAGATTGTCTTTCTAAAATAAACATATTACCTCTATTTCTCTTCGAGCATCAAAAATCTTTCTCTTTGCACATGGGTGGTCAATGTCAAGGAGTGATGGCATGCGCCCTAAAAGCTCATCCAGAGATGCTAGAAGTGCACCCTTTTTGGTCTTAGTTAAAGAACTTGCTGAGGCTTGTCTCATTATCTCCTACAAATAAAAATTATCATTCATTTTTTTGAAATAAATTCTATATTATAAATGCAGCAAGAAAGAAAAAACTGAGAAAAACTAGTATACCCTGACTTGCTTTAGAATTTCATCTAGAGCTATGAGAGATGCAAGGCGTGCATCCTCAGCTGCAGTTGAAGGATTGCGGATAGGAGAACCACCTTCTTCTTTTGATAGTAAGGCTGTGTCACTCCTCATTTGTTGTAAAATCTGATAATCATAATAAGTTTCATACATTCAAAAAGTAATAATAAAGGAATGAATAATAAAAAGGGTGATAGTGACATGCCCTTTTATAAATTTGAAGGCACCACGACATTTAATTAGGTATGGAGAAAAGTGTCAAAAATGGTCCCTAACATTTTGTTGGGAGTCATTTTAGTTCAAGAATCTATAAAAGCGTTAATTTAGTACCCATATTATTTTAGTGTGAGCTAAGATAATCCTCTCTGTGGACGTTTTCAAGCTATATTAAAAATATTTGGAAACTAAATTAACACTTTTATGGACTCTGGAATTAAAATCATCCCAAGTAAATAGTTGGGGGCTATTTTGACACTTTACTCGTTGGTATGCATGCATACCAAGATGAACAAACCACATCGTAACCCAACATTGGAGGCACATGATTATGTGATGCGGGAGCTTACCCACCGCATTACCGTAGCATCTACAATAACCGCGGTCCGATTTAATTTCCTTTCCTATTTGATTCTCTGCCTAAATCCATCCCTTCATGCAATAGTAAAGGAATAAATAATAAAAAGGGTGATAGTGACATGCCCTTTTATAAATTTGAAGGCACTACAACATTTAATTAGGTATGGAGAAAAGTGTCAAAAATGGTCCCTAACATTTTGTCGGGAGTCATTTTAGTTCAAGAATCTATAAAAGCGTTAATTTAGTACCCGGATTATTTTAGTGTGAGCTAAGATAATCCTCTCTGTGGACGTTTTCAAGCTATATTAAAAATATTTGGAAACTAAATTAACATTTTTATGGACTCTGAAATTAAAATCATCCCATGTAAATAGTTGGGGGCTATTTTGACACTTTACTCGTTGGTATGCATGCATAACAAGATGAACAAACCACGTCGTAACCCAACATTGGAGGCACATGATTATGTGATGCGGGAGCTTACCCACCGCATTACCGTAGCAGCTACAATAACCGTGGTCCGATTTAATTTCCTTTCCTATTTGATTCTCTGCCTAAATCCATCCCTTCATGCAATAGGCTCACTTTAAATTCCTTCCTTTTCATCCCCCGCCCCCTTATTTATTGCCTATTCTCTACTTTCCTAGTTTATCTATTTCCCCATTATTATAGATATTGTTTGCCTAGAATTGGGAAGAAGAGTTTTTTATGAGTGCAAATTTCTCAGTGCTGCCTTTGAGGCATTCTTCCTCTTCGGGACTGTACTGGATGACAAAAAGGTATTCCGGTTGTAACTCGTCTAATGTGGTGACTGGGCCGTGGTGGTGCTCTAGCTGTAGTTCGAGACATTTATCCTTCCGTCTCTTCCAGCACTGCTTTCAACCACCGCAAACCACTCGACTTCGCTGTCATCTTCATTCCTTGCTGTTATTCGCCGCTTCCAGCAGTTATCTTGCTGCTGCCAACCACGTCGACAACTTCACTGCTGCTGTTAGATGCTTCCTACAACTTTCATGCTGTTGTTCAACGCTTCCCACAACTGTCGTGCTGTCGTCCAGACCTTCAACCGCCTTCTAGCAACCGCCCCAACCTTCCAGAGCTCCATCCAACAGCTGCCGTGCTGCTTCCACCCGCCGGACACCATCGCCTATGTGTTGTTCTGCTTCTTGCCACCATGTCCCTAGTGATAACTATATTTCTCCCCCATTAAAAAAATTCTATGGATTAATTTAACACTTTTATAACTTTAGGATTAGAATGACACCACATAAATGTTAAAGGACTATTTTGGTAGTTTGCACATAAAAAATGCTTGCCAAAGGAGTATTTGATTTAGAATTGCGCATTAACTCACAACCAATTTACATAAAAAAAAAAAAAAAAAATCTATTTTTTTGTAACAAATACAAGTACATTATGTTATACGGTCCTCTGAAGCATGTGGTCCCAAAGTTTATTAAACCATTAGCCTGAAGATAACAATGAAGAAGACAGTAATGTGTACACCTTCATCATACATGGTAGATCCAAAATTTAATTCTCAGCAAGTCCAATGGAAAATGTTTGCACGCGCAAACATTCTTGTGCGGGCAGATGCCCTAAAACTTAATGATAAAGGTTGTTTAATATGTGTGTAAATCTTTTGCAGACCGCCATTACAGCCAAAATCTGTCAGTTTACGTTTTAAGGAATAATTCGGCTCTTGAAGCATAAACAAACAAAAGATGCATGAAGTTCCAGCGTAGAGAAAATTGCAGCCCGAGCCAAATCCTTGCAAGAGAAAGCCAGGTAGCATAGTGGCACTCGACGAAGGATACCAACCATGTCAAACTCAATCCAATAATAATCCAAGTAGTTGGCAGGAATTCAGAAATTCTAAACTCAGCCATAGATTGAAATAAAGGTAAATTTCAGAGTACAGTATTGATAACAAAAACTCCAAATACCTTTCTTCTTTTGTGGTCAACAGATTCCAAAGCTGAGCGCAACTTATTCACATGAGACTGGTCTTCAGCCTCTTCCATTGCCAAGGTACCTGCTATATCCTACCAAAAATCAAACCAATTTGCAGTTTTCAGTTTGCATCATCCTTTAAATATAAGTGCAAGGGAAATTATATGGTAGTCTCTGCATATAATATGAAAAGACAATCAGCACAGCTTACGAACATGAAGACGAGTCACAAGACACCTTACAAAAGAAAAAATTTCACTATTCCCTCGAGTCTTACAAGTTTCATTTATTTTCCAGTTTCCAATTGCTCCAAGTCACGTATATCTCCCACTCAAAATATATAAATAAGTCATATCGCCCATCAATTAATTTTGAAGAAAATTGGCCTTCAAGACAATTAGGTACGCATATTACCAAAATTTGAAAAAAATGTACTAGCATCGCAGCCATAATTAAGCATAGCATGCATTACTGAATAAAATAGTTCACAAATTACTACTACTTAAGAATTGCATTTCTTAGTTATTGTATATTTCTAGCTTTTACGACACTATGCATTAGTTTCACCAAAGGTTTACATTTTTTTACATCATTGATATTTAAATAATGTTTCCTCCTTATTCAGATTGTCCACCCATAGATGCAATACCAATCTTAGTTAGAACAACACAAGAAAGATAAATCACCCTACCAGTATAATAATATCATCATTTTGTTAAAAAAAATAATATTTAGATTATAATATGAGCATATATTCTTACCGATCTAGTCTCTGATACAAAATTTGCAAAAGTTTTTAAAAATAAAGGCCCAGGGAAAATTAGTACATACAAGAAAATAAAACATGAAGATCATACTTCTTGGATGTTTTCTAGTCTTTCAGTTCTTCAGGTATGCATTCGTACAAAAGCAAAATTTTATAGAAGGGGTTGCATTGAGATATCTTCCAATATATTCCTTGCTCCTGATATTTAATGATTACTATAATGTAAGTATTTTATAAAAAAGATATTAGTTTCGATGACTTCTCTCCAATAGCAGATTCTCTCGTAAAGCAACCAATTACAAGCAATTTTAGTATACAATTAGTATATAATTACGTTAAATTAATTATAAAAAACAGTTGACAAAATGATTAACCATCATAATTTCTTAGTACATGACTAGTATACGGCTCTACTCAAACTTCTTCTAACTCTACATGCAGTAAAAGAGATAACCAACACATGCTTCTGTGTCCCAAGCAATTAAAGGATTTTTTTTTCTTGATATACCCATTGAAGAAAAGATAGAAAATTAAAGTTATATAATGAAATAGAGGAAATGCTCGGATACTGATTAATGAAGGATGGATAGATGTATGAAGGATACTAATTGATGTAGGATAACGTGTAGAATAACAGAAGAATAAAGAGAGAAGAAGAAGGAGAGCAAATTTCACATAAACAATTTAAAGAGACTCACAGAGAAAACTCGGATCAATGGGGAAGATGCATCAACTTATTTCCTCAAAAAAATCCATCATAGAAGTTCATACAGATTGGATTATTTCTAAATGAAAGCAAACCTAATGATAGCATGAAATTATATTGACCTTAGTTGCAAAACATAAGGATGAGATTATAGTTATATAATTAAAATTAAAAAATAAATAAAAGAATAAATTATGGAAAAAAAAAGATGAGCCTAACCAAGCTTGAAAACTGGTTTGGATCTACTTTGCAAAGCAGATCAACTACTTTTGATAGCAATTGGGGCTAAATTAGCTATATATTATTATATTACATCAAATTATGAAAAAAAAAAGGATGTGGTTAAAAAGGAATTAAAAATTGACACAGGTTAGCTCCTTTGCAGTCAAGTTCAACCCCCTTTGGTTGGCCTATGAAAAGTTGATCTTATTTGAGCTAAGTAATTGAATGTGTTTATTATATTGCATCATATATAAAAACGTGCTTAGTTTTCATACATTACAAAAGCTAGCAACATTGTCCTTCACAGTAGGTTTGCTTTATCCGCTCCAGTTACCTTCAAAAATAGTATAATGATACCAGATTGCAAGGACTAATCCATCCAACTTTGTTCATGATTCTATCATTCATGATATTTGGCATTATTATGACTGGAGAAAATGTAAAATCCTATAGTATAACTTAATTTTTTGCTGTACATCCTCTGTAAATAAGAGCATATAACTGAATCTCTGAGGTAAAAGAAAAAGATAATCGGGTTCGGTATGGGCACACACCTTTAGGTGCTGCAATTGAGATGTATAAACTCGCTTGGTATATTCTGATAGCAGCAGCCCTAAAGCATCTGTATGAGGAAGCTGCGCAGAACCTAAACCGGCCATCCATCCATCCATAATTGCTGTAGATAGAAGCTCTATCTCCCCTGTTGTTCCTCCTAGGGCATCACCGCCAGCAACTGAAAGAAATTCAAAATTCTCTGCAAGCCAGGACCGGATTTGCCGCTGTAGCTCACCAGCAGGAGTGTGAACAAAAAGAGCAGCAAGAGCCTTGTTCCCTACTGCAAAAGCTTTAGCTTCCTCAGTTATCTCACGAAGCTTTCCACCTGTAACATGCTGCCTCCAAGTTTCCTGTTAAATCAAATTAAGAAAATCTGAAGCAAACAACACAGCAAAACCAAGGATGACACAAAGGTACACTTAGAGTTTCTCGGCATTAGTTATTTTTGGTATATTTTTAGGTTGAATCTATTTTTCTATATGTCTATATTATAAATAGGAGTGTTTGCTGAATTGGGGTTAGGTTATCGTAAATTTATTTTGGGTTCTGTTTGGACAGCTGCCGGCATATTTTTTACATTTCGAGGGTTGTATCCGAGAACGAGTAGTGCTCCAGCTATATTTCGCTTCGAGGTGATGTTTATCCCCAACCTTTTCCCTCCTCCACAACCTATGCCGTCCCTGCCGCAACCACTGGACAGCCTCCGTAGCTGTTTACTGTAGTCCTCGTAGCTGCCCTTTTCAGACCTGCACCTTTTCTCCACGCCGTTGCCTCCCGCCAGACCCTCCCTCTCCCGAAACTCCAAGCCTGCTGAAATAATCCCCTCCCCTCTTCCCGCTGCTACCCAGCAACCCACATTCCCGTGCAGCACATCTCCCTCTCTTCCCGTGACAGCACCCCTTCCCAACCGCCCAACAACTACAGCTGTCCTTCCAACACCTGCAACCCACTATCCCAGCATCCCAGACCTACAACTGTACTTTCCAATACTTGCAGCCCACTTTCCCACCCTCCCCCAAACCAAAAGCTGTTCTTCCAAGTAGGGCGGTCAAAACGGCTCGTTGTTCGCAAACAGTTCGTGTTCCGCTCTAAGAAGCTTGTGTTCGATTCGTTTGCTAAGTTAACGAACCAAACACAAACAAGTTTTTTACGCTCAATATATAAACAAGCCAAACAATAGGAAAGATGTCCGCTCGTGTTCGGCTCGTTTTGACTTGAAATAACTGAAATATATATATAATTGAAGAGTAGTATTTTTAAAAATTTTAATTGACAGCAATGCTACAAAGATTTATAATCAATTAAAATTATTAATTAAAAATAGAATAAAAATTTATTAAATTACATTTAAATGATGTTTTGATATGAATAATAAGATTTAAATCTCGCCTTAGCCTTTAACATCATACGGTTGCATGACTAGGGTTGTAAAACCGACTCTTTCTTGTCAAACAACTCGTGTTCGGCTAGCTAAGTAAATGAGCCGAACACAAACACTTCTTTTTTTTGTTCAAAATATAAATGAGGCGAACATGAATAATGATATTTTTTAACGAGCCGAGCACGAACTGAACCTAGTCGTTTTTGGCTTGTTTACACCCCTCCTCGGCTGCTGCCATCCTCCCTTGCTGCCGCCAGGCTAGGACAGCCAGCAGGCTGCTGTCAAACCTACGTCCAAAAGTCCAGCCCTAACAGCCACCCCCAAATCACCCACTACCTGCTATCTGCCGCCATACACCACCCTCATCCTTGCCCTAAGGTTTCTTATTATGTTTGGTGTTGTTATTTTCCAATTGTCAAGAGTCATGTTTGTAACTTTATTAAATGTCAGCAATAATATTTTTGTTTCTATTAAGGTTTCGGCTTTCCTCCGGTATCAAGATGTCTCTATCTTGTATTGATATAACAAATTGAAAAATGGTCTAAAATTTTTTTTCCAAGAGTGCGCTTAGAATATCATGCAAATTTTAGTCTACATTTGTGTTTTGACTAGTTTTGTTAATAAGCAATTTAAATGTGTAACATTTCAAATGACTGAAAAATTGCACTAAAGATTACAATTGAAATGCATTAATGAAAATAATAAAATACTAATTGAATAATTACAAAATCAGTTTTTAAGTAAAGTACTGATATGCAATTTCAGGTGTAGTATGGTAATATTTCAAAAGAACTTTAAAGGTGTACTGAACATTATGCTATTTAATTAAAATAGTGAAGATAATAGGAAATTGTCGCGTGCAAATTCACATACAAGACAATTACAGGTTTTCTTAGACAAAATAAACACGAACACTTTGTGCCAAATGCTATAACTAATGAGCCATAAGCATCCACACACAAAGAAAGGGAAAAAGATGTGAAGCAGATGTGAATGGCTAAGGAACTGGCTATATAGGTTGAGTTTAAAGCTAGACTTTGGGAAAATATAAGAGCTTAAGAGGTGCAAAATGGGTTATTCAAGCATGAATTACATGTTGATATGAAATACAATGGTGGATAAGCCAAATTTTGAAAAACCAAATTTTGTTGTGTTCCCATTAAAAAAAAAAATTAACATGCCTACAAAACTAAAATAATAAATCAATAATACAAATATTGGCATAGTATTGTGAGAAGATGAATATATTAATTACGAAAACAATTACCCTGCCGAAAGCAAGGAAAAGTTTGCAAGCATGACCCTCATTCTAGAACTCTAATTAGTTGCTGTCTAGTATGCCATTATTTCAAGTGAGGGCTTTCATGCCTTACTCGAAGGGAATATTACCAAATCAAATTAGAATGATATGGATGATTGTGAAATCCACATTGAATAGAAAGCTACAAGAAGGACATACGTACCATACCTCATCAATCCCCCGAAGTTTTAATACTATTGATGAGAGTTTGGACTTCTTTTCTTGCCGTATATAAACCTTAAACCCTTGGATCTGCTCCTCAATTGAAGCGCTCCTCCCACTTGAATCATGATAGGTAGCAGATTTGCCGGGACTACTACCTCTGCTAGAGCTTCGACTTCGCACAGTATTAGTTTTCTCCAAAAAACGCTCAACTGGAGATACCTGTAGTGATTCATGCACAATGAACTAGCTCTCATGTAAGCAAAAGGAAAAATGGCTAGAGATAAAAAAGGTTTTCATGCCTTCATGGATTGAAGCTCTGGTGATCTGGCGAGTAAGGATCGTATATACAAAATTCTAACCCGGGAAACTAGCACAGTATCCATTACTCTCTTTGGTTCCATTTTACGAATGAAAGCAAAAACAGCATCTCTTATTTCAGCTAATATTTCATGCTCCCTAGCAGCCCCAGCTTTGATTACTGCAGCTAAAACCTGAAGTGTAGCAGTGCAAATAACTTTCAGATTATTAGAATAAGATTTGACTCAAGATGAAGTTTACTGAAACAGAGGGAAAGCACAGTAAGAAGGAATTACCTGTCAGAAAAAGCAGTAAAGAGCAATGCAAGATGGGCTCCCATTTCTAGGGTAGCCTTAGGTGAGAGTTTGATAGGGCGGCGATAATTTTAGATTTCTTGATGGTGTATGATAACAAAATATGCAATAACATGGACCTGTCCTTAATATTTATTGGGGATACTACTAGTTGTCACAATTGATTGAGAACCACCATAAAGGTGTCAATCTTCACTTTCAAATATCTCATTTGTTAAAATGTATAACTAAAAAACATATAGTAAACATTTCATTATGAAAGGAGTTTTTAGCCACTCCTATAAACTTGAGTTTAGATATTAAATTGTGTTTATATTAAAAAATAGAATTTAAAAAAAAATAATTTTTTTTGAGATTTCTCTTTTATTCAAAAGATCCAATTGATTCTAGTAGGGTCATCGACAGAAGATATAAATCACTTAGCACTGGAGATAATCCCCATCATTAATGACAAAAAGGGTTCTGAAGCTTTAGATGGATAACATGGATAAATATTAAGTACCGTAGGTTCAAATAGAATTTGCATTTTATTGTTAATCTCCAACGATATGCTTTCAAAGTGGCAGGCTTCAATGCTTTTATGGGGAGGTATTTTAAGATACAAGTATGTTTTTAGGTTAAGTGATTTAGAAATTATTACAAGTTAGAACCTAATATAAATTTGGATTGCATTTCTCATATAAATTGTATGCAAAAGTAAGAAATTTTGGCATGTTCAACTCAAGGACATCCATGGTCAATTGAGTAAGATATGTAAATTCTTATATATGAAAGTAAATTTTCTTTAGTTAGTCTATTTTCGAATAAATTAAACTGATGGGTATAATGCAGTAGAAATTTCCCATATTGAAAACAACATGTTAACAGCTTACTACTCATGGTAAGTGATAACATATAAATTTTGACAATACATACTTCTAATTAGACATATTATGATTATCCAAATGTTTTGTTAATCGATAATATTTTTAAATAAAAACACCCAGTAATTATAATTGCTTTTTTGTATATATAATTGTTTAGTATATTTTAAAATGAATAACATGTTTGCTAAAATGTTCAAAGATGAAAATATATTGAACTTCGAAAATATCCTGTTATGAGAGGATATATTAATACCGATATAGTGATGATGCCTATACAAGGAAACAAAGGTGACCCTATAAATAAATATGATCAACTATATATGTCAGGCAGTAAAAGTGAACTCATATATGAATATGGAACACATAAAGGTAGGATGTCAAAGATGAGCCGATATAGAGATAAAAGGACACTCAAGTTAATATGCGTATGACACATGTATAGGCAGTGAGATAAAAGAGCTTATATGATAGACAATGAACTTGATCCCTCCTACACAATATAATCTAGAACTGTGAGACAATATTCCCCCTTATAGTAAGTAATGATTGGAATAAGAGAGAGAAATTATAAACTAGCATAGTATCACCCAAGTATATGTTAAAAATGTAAACAATGTAAACCTTAATATTCTTTGCAAAATTTTCATTCAGAGAAACATCTTATTTATTACTAGATCAATTATTAATCAGATGATTTTATTGTCTAATAAGTATAAAAAATTCGGTTATTTTATATTATTTATTCTAATTCTTAGACAATGAATTATATATTAGAGTTATTTATCTTCTGAACACTAAGCAATGCAAATATTATGATAAATTATATTTCGTCATATAGCTATATAAGATAGAGGGGTGCCGAGGTAACATATGAAATGAAATTTTTTGCTTTATATAAAAAATTCGATGTACATTAGATTCTCTGTAATTATGTAAATGAAACTTTTTGAATTACTTCAGCTTAATTTGATAAGAAAATTTTACCGCACATGTGTGAATTATGATGATGCTAAATAAAAAATTTCAGGTGCATTTAAAATTTAATTGTTTTTAAATTATTTTAGAAATTATTTCTTTAGGATTTGTGATAAGTTGAATTTTATTTTTTTTATTTTTTTTATTTTTGCTAGGTGACACCAGTGGCAACGATTTTGATGGAGATGGGCATTATTTTTAATAAAAATTAAGTTCATGAAATAATATGTTGTGAGAGATATTTAACAAGGCGAAGAGGGTACAGATGTAATATTATTCTTTACATATAGCGGCCAAGGATAATTTATAGTTGATTTCTATACAATTACCCCTGGCTGAATTAAGCTTTTGTATAGCTTTTTCAAAAATACCTGAAAGGAACAATCCCTTCCACAAATAATTCATGTCGGCATTGTAGTCAACAAGGATCGTGTTATGAAGAATATATTCTTTATTGATTATAAATTAGATAGTGAAAAACAATTTTTGCATAATAGCCTTCTCAAGTGAGTTTAAAATCTTATTATCTTGAAGTAGTTCAGTATTCATTGGGGGATTCATAGGAGATAATTTCTTTCTAGATTTGTTTCCTTGATTATTTAAGTCAAGCAATAATTTTATTATTCGATTTTGGGATGAGTTATAGCATAAATTTCTTCTTAAAAATTACTGTTTTTTGGTTTTTTGATCAGATATAGTAGCTTTGAAGATTTTTTTTGTCATACAATTGTAAATATACTTCATATGATATTTAGGAAAAGTCTTCAATAGAAAATTTTAGCTTCTTATCATAAAGATATCAAGCATTTTGTCAAAAGTTTGATAAAATTTTTACAAATTAGTCTTGCTCGTCAACAACAACAATAACAACAAAGCCTTAATCCTAGTAAGTGGGATCGGCTACATGAATCATATTTCTCCACTGAGTCCTATTTAGTGTCATATTTTCATTTAATTCTAATAAATTAAGAACGTTTTTTATACAATAAGCCCAAGTTTTTGTAAGTCTACCTCTGTCTTTCTTAACATAAGTCGAATTTAAAACATCTACTCTCCTAATCGGATCATTATATGGTCAACGTTTAATGTGCCCAAACCATCTAAGAGGACTCTCTCTAATTTTATTCATACTGGAGCTACACCAACCCTATCACGGATATAATCATTTCACATTTTGTCTCTAAGTGTAAAGCCACTCATCCACCTAATCATTCTCATCTCGACAACACTTAACTTAGTATTATGCTTCTCTTTTAAAGGCCAACAACTCCGCGCCATAGAGTATTGCAGGTTTCACCACCATCTTATAAAATTTTCCTTTCAAACTAAACGATACTTTTCTATCACCCAATAAGCCTGAAGCATTCCTCCACTTCAACCAACCAACTTAAATTCTACTAATAACATCCCCATCTATATCATCGTCGCTTTGAACAATAGACCTGAGATATCTAAATTGATCACACCTTTTAAAAATTTGATCACCAAAAGTTACACTTTTGTCACTAGAGTTACTACTACAAAAATTAAATTCCATGTATTCAGTTTTAGTTCTACTCAAGCGAAGGCTTTCAGACTCCAATGTAGACCTCCATAATTCAAGTTTTTCCTGAGCTTTTTCTCTCGTCTTATCCACAAGAAGGATATCATCATCAAAAAGCATACACCAAGGAACATCCTCCTGTAAATGTCCCGAAAAATCCTCCTGTAAATGTCCCGAAAGACTATCCATAACTAAAGCAAAAAGATATGGGCTTAAAGTCGATCCTAGATGTAATCAAACATAAATAGAAAAATATTTGATCAATCCTCCTTTTGTTCAAACACAAGTAACAACTCTATAATATATATCTTTGATAACTTGAATATAAGTCATATCAACACCTTTCATCTCAAGAATTCTCCAATGGATATCTCTTGGAACCTTATTGTAAGCTTTTTCTAAATCAATAAAAATCAAATGTAGACCCTCCCTATTATCTCTAACTTCTTCATCAAACCTTTCAATAAATGTATAGCTTCCATGGTAGACCTACCCGACATAAATCTAAATTTATTATGAGAAATCTTTGTAATACGTCTTAGCCTATGTTCAATTACCCTCTCCCATAATTTTAAAGTATGACACATCAACTTAATTCCTTCATAATTTGCACACTCTTGTGCATCCCTTTTACTCTTAAAAATGGGGACCAAAATAATCTTCTTCCACTCGGGCATCTTTTTAGTTTTTAAAATAATATTAAAGAGTTTAGTAAGCAAAAAAACTCCCAATTATTCTAAATGTTTACACACTTCAATTGGGACATCATCAGGACTTACAGACATTCCACCCTTGGTAGTCTTCAAAGCCCCATCAACTTCTTTTTTTACTAATGCGATGGTAAAAATGAAAAATTTTATTAAGGTCGATCGTATTTTCAGAAACTTCATTAAAAAAATTATCAAAATAGCTCACCCACCTATATTAAATATCTATTTCTAAGAAAAACACATTTTGATTTTCATCTTTAATACACTTAAGTTAAATCTTTAATTTTCTTTCGTCTTTGTTTAGTTAGTTTAAACATATAATTTTCACCATCCTTAATGTCTAATCTATTATAAAGGTCACTAAAAATAGAATTTTTAGTGTCACATATTGTTCTTTTAGATTCTCTACGGGTCGTTTGATATTTTTTCAGTTTTCCAAACTTTTACATTTAAACCAATTTTTATAACATAACTTCTTATATGTTATCTTTTCTTGCACATTATTATTCTACCACCAACTATTTTTATTTATATAAACTTTCTCTTTTAATTCTCCAATTACATCTTTCGTCACTTGTTTAATAGTATTTGTTATTTTATCTCACATAATATTTGTTTGTTTACGGGTATCCCAAATTCTGAAATCTTGAATTTTACTCGTAAAAATAATTTTATTTGTGTCTTTTAGGTACTCTCATTTAATTATGAGATGATGAATCCTAGTATTCTTTATTTTAAAACTTTTCATCTTAAAATTTAGACGATCTCTTCTTCCTATAATCGATGTTTGGTATTTAAATCCTCACTTAGGATGACCTTACAAGCTTTACACTCAACGATCTATTCTTATAAAAAATAATTAATTTGTGTTTTATTAAATCTACTCTAATAAGTAATAAGATGCTCGTCTCTTCTCTTGAATAAAATATTATTAATAACAAAGTTAAACGTGAAAGCAAAATCTAATATGGTTCCGCCTTCTTCATTAATCACTCCAAAATCGTAGCCGCCATGGATATTTCTGAAATCTTCTACTCTACCGACATGTCCATTTAAATCTCTTCCAATAAAAATTCTTTCTTCAAGATTATCATTTCTATTAAGTCTTCTAAATCATTCCGGAATTTATCTTTCGAACATATATCTAAACCCACTTGAGGCGCATAAGCACTTATAATATTAAAAATCTTAGTATCAACAATAATCTTAAGGGTTATAATTTTATCTCTAACTCTATTACTTTTTACAACATCATCTTTCAAACTCTTATCCATAATTACACATACACCATTTCTAGTGCGACTCTTACTAGAATAAGAAAGTTTAAAACATGTTTTCAATCTCCTTAGCCTTTTCTCCAACCCATTTAGTTTCTTGAAAACA
This sequence comes from Papilionanthe hookeriana x Papilionanthe teres, assembly GCA_022702705.1. NCBI lineage: Eukaryota > Viridiplantae > Streptophyta > Magnoliopsida > Asparagales > Orchidaceae > Papilionanthe > Papilionanthe hookeriana x Papilionanthe teres. The sequence goes on along the minus strand of CM040429.1, from coordinate 2,855,045 downwards.
TAAGATATTTATCTTTCTATGAATCATAATATCAACTAATTCTATTAATTTATCACTGAGAATACCTATATTTCAGGATCCAATCTTAATATCAGTTTCATTGACTAACTTCTTTACCCGTATCCATGTGTAATGTGGGAACCCTTGCTTATTTGACACTGCACTCGTGCGCCGGTGTAGCGGCCATTACACATTTTTCACTGTATTCAGATCTTACATCACATCGCTTCCAGGGGATGTCCTAGCATTTCCACGATGATCAAAAGAATAAATAATCCATACATTTTAAAATTATTACAATTTTTAAAACAAGATTTATTTTCAGAATCCGAATAATCAGAAGTAGAGGTGAAAGTAATATCTTTTATCTCAAAAAATTTCTGCTTATGAGGTGCTAAGATTAATTTCATTAATATTTGTTTTAATCTTTCATCAATCTAAAGTTCATTCGTCTTTTTATGTCATCTTTATAATGATATTTTTTTATTAGTTTATATTTTCTAAATGATTATTATGCCCTTTTAATGGAAATTCATTGCAAGCAAATTGTTCGGAAAAATTCCAAATTGCTTTTTCTCAAGAATTTGTTCTTGTTTTAATTGTTTATTGAGTTTGATATCAAAACAAAATTCTAAACTAGTTTGAATATAGATGTTAAAATTTTTTTCATAAGTTAGGTTTTTTTTATAAAATAGTTAGTATGCGTTTATTAATTTCGTAAATTCTTCTAGATACATTTATAAATAAATTTGAAAGTCCTTCAATAAACTTTTGTTTCTAGTAATTATGATTAGCCTTAGGTGAATTCATAAGCTATCTTAAAAAGACATTTTTCTACCAAACAAAATGAGTAAGGACAGGACATTTATGGTTTTAGAAGAAGGGATCTAATTTGTTCCCCCCATTTCCATATATGCCAATGCAATGCTCTAAGGTATCGATTACTAAATGATGACCACTTATGTATTAGGAAGCGTAGCATCTTAAGTTTAACTTCAACAAGAAAATCATATTTTTGTTCTTCAGTCATTAAGTTATCCAACCAACCTTTTAAAATTTCGGTAATCCACAAGTGATCATACATATAATTTCAATAGCTATATCTTGACGAGATTGCAGTGTCGTAGCTTAAATTTATATCCTATAGCATAAATTTATATCATATGAAGAGTTTCTCAAATTTGTTGATCGTAAAGTTCATCGATATTCCATTCCTATACTCGGAAAGCTTCATATTGATATTGATATTTAGAAACTTCCTCTTGCAAAATATCCCGAAAATAGGTTAAGATTGTAATAACGATTTCAAGATTCTTTGGGATATTTTAATTTATCTATTTCTAAAGAAGTGGGTTGAATATGAAGAATTCAAAAAGAAATTTGGATTTCTTCAATCTCATTTCTGAAGGACAGAATTCACAGATTTTTTTTTAATGAGGTTTCATCTAAGGTGATTAGGTGTGACAAGTCCTTGTATAATTTAATCATGTCAGGATTGAGAAAGAGATCACAGGAGTAGAAACCAGTTTGCACCAAACGTAATGTCAAAGGTGTTATTGAAAATATATTAAAAATAATTAATATTATTAATTATATTTAATTAGATTGAATTAAATTTAATTAAATTAAGTAGCTCGCTTCCTTCTGATTCCATTAACCGTTCGCGCCTGTCATGGCTAGAAGTTTCACGGTGATTGGGAACTGAAACCCATTGCACAAATCTCCCCTGCGACCGTCCCGCACTACTTCTTTCTCGTTAACGAATTGCTACAGGGAGAAACAACGAGAACGCTGCCATAGAAGATTGTCAAATCTCCTACTGGTAAGCCTCTCCTACCCGAATTCTTTGTGGTGCAATCTTGATGAGAGCGGACAAGATGACAATGGAATCGCGGCGTACAGAGAAACGGGATCCCCTCTTTCTCACTGTAGATGCCAAAATACTCGCCTGCCCCTCTTCTACCCGAAAGCCTCGCCAGACAATCGTGATTGGCACTACCGGGAAGGCAACGACAAGATCGCGGCATACAGAGGCCTAAAACTCCCACTTACCTTCGATGCTACCGCGAACGATTCCTCGCACGGCCGGCCGCTCATCGCCAATTCACGTCTGCCTCGCACGACGCTCTGCTGATGTTGCGATCGAGTCCCTTTGGTTGTGATCAATTCCTTGTTTCACGACTTCCTTGCACTGAGCCCTAGCCGCGATCTTCTCTTGCTCTTCCCTAGCTTGGGCGAGGATGCAAGCGACTCTTCTCAATCGCGCGATCTCCTCTACACTAAAGCATGAGCGGCTCCTCTATGCTTCACCACTCCTGTAAATCGCACGAAGTCGGTCCCCACCCCCACTCTCCTCACGCCAATGAAACACAATAGAAGCGTATAGCGCGATTGAAGGAATTGTACCAATGGCATGTGGAGGAGAAACGAATACATATCTCTAATGGCATCATGGTTATTGTTGTTAGTTGTAGTGGTTTATTTTGCTCTAGCGACGAAGGAAGTGTGCTCCCGCGAAGTGCTAGTAATATTCATCTTTGGGGATTCAAAACTCTAATATTGTAGGATTCTCCGTTGGGCTTGGATGCATCTTCTCTCTCCCTGAAGGTCGCAAGTTCTTCAATCGCTCCACTGGCCGTCTCTGTGATGATCGTCTCATTCAAGATTTCCTCCGTCAATTCTTGAACAGCAGCTACCCTTGCCCATATCTGGAGTCTTTAGACTCTGATTTCACAAATGGAGCACACTTTGTTGCAGTTGGTTCTGCAACACAACCTCAGAACCAACCCGTCTCTTTATTAATCCAAGTTACAGTTCTTGCGCTTTAAATCTAAGTCTTCGCAACTCGTTGCTCAAGGTTCGACAAATTTGGTAAATGAGGAAGGGTTTAAGAAGGCAATTTATATGATTGATATAGGTGAGAATGACTTGTCTGCTGCCTTCAGTTCGAATGCTTGCTATAACCTAGCAATTGCAAAAGTCCTGTCAATTATTGCAGAGATAAAAAAATGCTATTAAGACAGTGAAGACCCACGTGTCTTATAGACCAGTGGACTAGAAGTTATTTTCTGATCGAAAATACAACAAAAGTGATGACACATGCACCTTATACACCGTTGGATTAGAAGATACATTCCAGACGTAGTGTCTCACGATACCGACCAACGCATCTTATAAACAATTGGGTAGGCATGTATCCCAATGAACCCCCAAACAGGTGATAACGTCGGGAGTCTGCTGAATTTTCTGGTGATGTTGAACTTGCAAATGTTCTTAAAAAATTGAATTATTTGAACTTAAAATGATATCAAAATAGAAATAAAGGAAAACACAAATGGTTAATTAAAAGTCTCAAGTCCGATTATATTTGAAGATGATCAAATAAAGATATGTCATAATGCAAATTAATATTTGTTACATATTTGAAAACATAAATTCTGGGAGTGTCAGATTAAATTAAATATGAAACATAACAAATTGAGAGAGTAAAATTTAAATTAAATGTCAATTTCTATAAGTTAGGGCATGTACCTCACTTAAATATGAAATGTCATTAATTAGAAGGTTAAACTTAAATTGAATATCAACTTTTAAAATTAGGGGCTGAGCTATACTTTAATATTAAATATCATAAATTATACATAAATTTTAGACACAATTGCTATTTTTAAATGTTAAAAATGAAGAATTAATATTTCAATTCCACAACCGGATTCGTAATATTTTAGCATTTTAGCTAGCGAACAGAAGGCGATAAAATGCTTAAAATGAAAACTTATATTCAATCATTCACACCAACTTTTTCAAGATGCACTCTTTGGTACTTGATTTAAAGCATGTTATAATTTATGTAAAATGCCTTAAAACATCAAATGCTACAACTAAAATAACTCAAATACATAAAATTATTAGCCCGCATGTGCTCCAACCAATGCGTTGAATGCTCAACAAACTAGGTTTGAGAATGCTCTGCAGACTGATCGAGCCTCCTTGTCAATAGGGCAGGTTTGTAAGTCTCATCCCACTACTTTGATCCTCCTCCAAGAAAGGACTGAAGTTAACAAGTCTAGTAGTTTTAAAATAAACGTCCAAATCTAAATATGAATTTACTAGTTCAAATCACCTCTACTAGATCGTCCTCCTAGCAAGGACTAGAGTTAATGAGCCTTAGTAGTTTAAAAATAAACGTCCAAACTAAAAATAGGAATTATAAGTTCAAATCAACCCACGAGTCTGATCTTCCTCCTCATAAGGATTGAAATTGACGAATCTAGTAATCTCGAAATAAAATTCTAAACACTAAAATGAGAATTTACAAATCCTCCTGGTCTGATCCTCCTACATATAAGGATAGGAGTCGATGACATTTATACTTCGAAAAAGTTAAACTAACAAAACTAAATAACTCTCATTCCAATATAAAAGTTCTAAATGCTCAAAGATCAGATGATGGTCGTGTTGATCGGAAATTTCAACCGTAGGGGTCAATCTTTTATAATCAAGCTTTTCAAAATAACCAACCAACATGCAAACAAAATTCAATCACTAAAAGATAAAAGCAAAACTTTATCCACCATCCGCAATAGTTTGTCGGGAGTAACAAACTTCTGATTAACTTCAACTCACAATTAGTGAATATCACATCAAATGTATCAATATATTCGCAATCAAATTAATTGCATGTCAGTAAGCTCGTGGCCCGAGTCCGCTGTCTACGATATTTTGCCATCAAATAGCATCACAAAGTAGCGGTTACGCCAGGCCCTCTGATGGAGTTGTTGTCGCCAAATGACACAATTATATTACGGTCATGACTACAGCTTGTATGATCTCAACTGCCTTTCTACCCTTTGAGTTATGAAATGGGTACAATTGATTGACATAAAGCCTTCTGTTGGCTAAGATCGACTTAAATTTGTCCCCTCAGACAAAAATCTGTCGCAGATCTATAAGGATCTCTTAAACAACGCAATCCGTGACTGCTGACAAGAATCCTTCTATCAGGTTGAATCGACTACCTCCTCTGACTAAGTAAATCAGAGACTATGACGACCCGGGATGAAAAAATCATGAGATCTTGATCGGATTTCATTTTCATTCTCTCACCATCTGCTTTAAGCTTCAAGTGATTTATTCTACAATTTAAATCCTAAGTATGTTGTTATTATGTATTCAATTTTCAATCTTTAATGACTAGCCATAATCGAAAGTGCTTGCATTAATCTAAAGTGCTCTTCCGTTATTAGGTGGAGTAATTAACCATAGAGGCTTGTGCATCTAAGAAATCTCGAACGCCAGATAAAAAGTCCTCGAAATGTGGGCGTAAGCTCTTAGTAATGTCTTATCTATAATCTAATATGTCTTCTGAAAATTCGACCCTCCAAAGCTCTCTCAAAATAAAATAAAAACAAATTGCAGAGTCTCTTGAGGAGTGGTCGTGAATATTTGGAGCCTAAAAAAGGCATGCATTCTAATCAAGAAAACAATCTCTAAGCAACACCCTCTCCTCCTTCCAAAAACTCTCAAGCTCGCATTGGTGGAAGCCTCATGCATAAAGTTTGCCATATCGCAGTATTATGAAACCATGTGGTGACATTCGAAATTTACAAGTATAAAAAGTAATATAGTTCACTTGAACTAGACCCTTCCTTAGACCCTACATTGATAGGAACCTAATAAATTGGGCAAGCCTTATCACAGCCAGGAAAACACTAAATCTAGGTGGCTCAAGAGAAAAGGGTACCATTCAAAACAATTGCAATTATTAAGTCAAAATACCAGCATCAGAAGTTTATTTGCACCATCTGCAACCGTTGCAAAGCTTTCAAATTGATCAGGATCAAAGTCCATCAAAGCAGCAGTAAGGTACTCTCCAGCGGGTGTTTTTGGTTTATCCGTTTTCACAATAGCTCCCATCATCTCCGTTTTGCCCTGGGATGGTAATGGAAGAACATCTACGGAATGCGCTTTAGCATTTTCACTTCTGAAAAAATAGATAACAAAAATTAAAAAGAAATGAAAGACAATGTAAGAGATTTAGGGGGTGTTTGGCTGCAAGTAGATTTAGCATTAATATGATTTATAAATCTATTAAATCCACCCTTCCCGGAATTTAATAAATCCGGATTTAAGTCGAATCAAAAGCAAAATTTGGGACCCAAAATCTAAAAATTTATAAACCCACAGAATTCCTGCATTTTAGCATTTAATTGGATTTAGTAAATCCAGTGATAAATCCTATTAAAAGTGCTACCAAACACCCCCTGAGGTTTCAAGACAAATTTTCACTAATAGCACTGCACCTGTTCTTGTCTCCTGTCTGAGAGGAAGGCATTCTTTTGAAAGAAGGGCTCGACACCTGAAAGAAATATACTAAGCATGAATATGCTCTGGTAACGCTCCAAAAAGTCAAACTTTAAAAGCTCAATATGGCCAGATATTCTGACACATTGAATGTACTTTCATAGAAACTACAAGTAATGAAAGTCAATTAGCAGAGAAAAAAGACCAAAACCAGCACTTTGAAGGCATAAAAAACAGCATATGTAAAAACAAAATAATAAAAATATGTGAAGCCTTTCATAAAGGAAAAAAAAAGTAGAAAATATATAATTACAGCCCTGTCCCAACTCTAACATTTCTTAGCCCAGCCAAAGTGAAATTTTAGTTGAAATCATAAACTGTTAAAGAGATGCTCGTATCGATTATAGACTGCCGATCAAAAAATAAATTCTAGAAAAGGAAAAAAATGAAGATCAGTATTAGAGGTCAGAACCTAATATCAAATGAAGGATATAGTTGGTATGTCAAACAGAAAAAAACAGTAGAGTCCCAGAAAATTCAGTGCAGTGACCAAAATGGACATATCTGAAATTAATACAAACATAACCTATAAATTTGGACAAAAAACAGGCACAGAGCTTGCTGAAAGTGTTCAAAGATTTAGATAATCGAAAAATAAACTAGTTAACTCGAGAGAACAGCAGAGCAAGTTTGTTTAGTGGTTTATGCTCTGTTTTCCTATAGGTCATGTATTCAAACTGTGAATGCTGCAGCTTTAAATTTATTTATAATTGAAGAAAAGAGAGGGCTGAATATTATATAAGAAATCAACAGTGGCGCTGCAAATAACCCAACAAGTTCAACAAACTACTCATAGCACGGCTCGGATATGGCTACTTAATCATTATTTAATTAAATAATAAAATAAGTTTAAATTTTTCTATAAATACTCGATTGATAATGAACAAGCCTGAATAATTTGATATTCGATTTGTTCATGGTCATGATTAATATCATTTTCTTTTTAAAAAAGCTTATTAAAAAACTCAATTAAGGCTAGAAACTACGCTTAATTAAGATTCAAATATAAATTTATTTATAGTTTGACATTTATACTTTTTTAAATTAGATTGTTTTTATTCATGAACATAAATTATTTATTTATACTAATTAAATGCCTGTTTGTTTAATAGTTCATTCAATTAAAATACCATTTTTAAGCTCAATATGTTACTCAATAATGGGCTCAATAAGGGTTATTCAGTTAACTAACAAACTGCCCAATAATGTTGTCTTTAATAAGCACGATAAGGCTCATTTGATTAATAAATGAGCTAAAGCTCAAATTAAGCCCAAAAAGTCATCATTTTAAATGAAATGAACTTCAACATTAGAATAAATACTCAAATTGAACTCAAGCTTCAGCTTAAACACAATTTTGGCAAATGAGTTAAAGCTCCAGCAAGCTTCTACTATGCTCGACTAAAAGACAAATGGTGTTCCTATTTATCATAAACAATAGTATCAGATGATAAAGACAGCTTACGGGAAAAAGGTAAATTCAGATAGAATGCAAGTGCTAAGAAGCAAATAGCGCTAAATAAGAGATTGAAATTAGATATGCTAACAAATCTATTGAGTAAAAATAGTAGATGAAATAATGGAAAATTGATTTGGTGTGGAATGCAAAAAGGAGGAATGAGCCTCTAAAGAAGCATTTAATAACAACTTAATGGAAGTGACAATAACATAGTATGGACTCTAACAAGGAGCCCAAGAAGCCCTATAAAAATAAGGGATCAAATTAATGTAGTGGAGCTAAAAGATATAGTCATCAGCATTATCATCATTTTCTTCATCTCAACTAATTGGGTTCCGTTATTATGAAGAAAAATGTGGAAGACCTTTGACAAAATGGTACAACAATGTTCTGAAACAGCTAAATGAAGCCCTGATAAAATATCACAATAAATAAAGAACCATAAGACATCCCAAATTATAGTTTACACATGAAAGTTGCCAGTCCTAACTCTGCGTACTCTAGGATCATTCAAATAGAAAACATCATTAATATATATACTACTTTTACTGATGTAGAATCTAAGAGACCAGTCTTTCGGAAACTGGTAATACCTCTAAAGTTAAAAGTGGAGAGTAGAAGTTTGAGTCGCCCAGGAAAAGAAGCAATCGCCAGCTTCTATCCTTCTATAATAGGCATGAAGACTTCAAACTGAATGAGAATGACTAGTTAATTGACTAGTTGTAAGCACCAATAATCTATCACATGAATTGCATTCCATGACTTCATGTCAGTGCCAAGTAATTCAGATGACGGGGCAGTGGGACCGTGATTACAAGATTCCACATGTTGTGGAATTGGAGATCCCACAATCCTGAGATGGCTAATTGGGTGGATGCACGTCCCAATAGCAGCTTCAGTAGATTTCATGTATTTCTTACTAGTGCTGGTCATGTGAAACATTATTTCCAATTTATTTATTCCTTTTTAGGTTTATTTCTTTTAGGAAGTTACTCATAAGTTGTATTTTGTTGTATTGAGCCTTTAGCTATTGTTTTGTGTTTTTGGAAACTTCATTTTGTGATTTTCTGCTCAACTACGTGTAGTATACTCTTCTTTTTGCGAGTAGTATTTTTTTTATCTTGTTTGGGAACAGATGGTGGATCCCCCCTGGGAACTATGCCTCATCGGAAACAGCGCTCCATGATTCTCTTCGATGTTTTCAGCTCGTGCAGCTGTCGAACACCTCCTATCCCCATGCAAAGCCATCAAACTCTCATATTCTCATTCCCTTGCTATTCCACAACCACCTCCCCGCTACATCCACTTCCTAAACATTTTCTAGGAACCCCAGAATGGTATCATCAGGTCATGAAGTTGTAATCGTTAGACTTTCTCAAAGATTACTTATTATACCACAGTTATAAATTATATCTGAATTCTTTTTTCTTTATTAAGAGGCCAACTAACATACACATGTATACGTGTGGGACCCAAGCTTTCATATTGGATGTTTTCAAAATAATTTAAACTGCAACTTTTTTGAAGTATAAGAACATGCTCCTGCATCCATGTAGAATTTCAATGAAATCCATTCATTGCTGCATTAATATGAATCTCAGAACTTCAAAATGCCGCCAGTCAAAAATATCGGAAGTTAAAAAGCTTCAAAAATGAATAAATAGTAGCCTGTGTATCTTAGCCATTTTTAATAAGACGATAATATGCTGATAAAATACATAAGCAAATGGATTTTGACAAAACATAGTTAAAAAAAAAACAGATAATTAAAAAAAGACTTTTAAAAGAGGTTTTCAACTACAATCTTTCATACGAAACCTGTGGAGATCCTCCGAAGGATGACTTCTCTGACAATCTATCGAACAATTTTTCATTCTCCTGATGCAACTTCTGAAGAAAAAAATAAAAGAAAACTTACAAAATTCATGTGCGAAAGAGAGAGCAAAGTTCAGCAACGTTTTCACAAAAAAAAAAAAAAGGAACGGAAATAAATAAGAGATCACTTAACTGCTATAAAATGGATCTACATGATTCAGCCATGTGCATGCCATACATCAGCATAAATGCTTAAGAGGAATATAAATAAAGTTTCATCAACAGTTATCTATAGACAGACATAACAACTTTTAATTCCATTGTACTCTCTTTGTTCACATATCATTTAGTGGCACATTTATTCCTTTTAGTATATACGAGTCATTGCTTTTGCAAGTTCACATTGTCTCTTATAAGATGCAAATATTTGAGAGTACAATGGAATTAAAAGTTGTTTGTATCGGCTTGATGGAAGACAAGTATTGTTGTTTAAAAAATGCTGAAGCGTTCAGTGAGCAAACAACACAAAGAAACAATAAGCTTTGCTTTCATTTGAGGCAGAACAAATATTTGCTTGCACTTCTAGTCTCCAGTTCACCCAACGATGTGGAAAATTTTAAAATCAGTATTAAAAACATTACCACCAACTAGAATAACACAAATAATCATGTCTTTTACACCTCAACACTCAACCACACCCGCATAGACATATTTTTCTAAGATTTTCATGTTACCACCATAACAACCAAAAAGAGCTAAATACCATGTTCAAGACTTAGTTTAAGGAATCTGCTAATAATCGCCAACAGATGCATGTGGCAGTCATATTGCAGCATCCCGAGTATGTCCCCACCCTTTCTAAGTAGCAAAGCAAATCTTATGGGGATGGGTACCAGGCCACACAGTGGAAAGGACACCTAAACTAGACTAATCAAATCTAAAACAACATAATTCTAAACCGTTAATTTAGCCTCCAATTTATTATAATAGCATAGTAAAATGTAATAATGTTTTCAAAATCTTAAGTTTTCAAGCATCCATGTCAATATGTTTGTCTTTAACTGCCAACAATTAAATAAAATAACAAGGTTGAGAATGACTTCAAGCCTTTCAGTATGAGCTAACACTAGACTATAGTGGATTATTTTAAGAGTAATATCACCGATGTAACAAGGTAAGCCATATAAATCACCTAAGTATTCAATAAGTCATCAGCAACATTTAGTTAAAACCAAATTGGTGAAAGGAGTATTTGCTGCCAATAAAAGTTGATCGTTATAAATTTCAATTATGCAAGTGCCAGTTTTGAAAAGGTGGCACAACAAACCTCAATAAGTGCATCACGCTTAGAGAGTTCCTCTTCAAGTTTTTTGGTAACATTTGCTGAATTAACGCTGTCCTGAACCCCATTTGGAGAGGAAAAAGCACCAGCAGAACTGTTCTCTGATCTCAAATCACTTGAACCGAGGGCATCCCTGAGTTGTGACTCAATGCCCTTAATTTTAGCCTAAATAAATAACAAAGAAAAAAAAAACACGGTGATCTATACAATGATATCACATACAAAGCATGTAATATTATAGAAGAAAATATAACTGCAAATGGGCAGAAAGATGCTTCATTTTTCAAATAAGAAATCATGACTACAGTTAACGAATTGTTTTAGTATTCAAATGTAAAAACACCAAGTTCTAGTGTAAACCTTCTAATCATTTCAACATGGTGTAAGATATTGTAATATGACTGAAAGCATTATTAGCTAAGCATTATGTTTCTGTCTAGCAATAAAAACAGCTAGATTAATTCAAATACACAAGGCGCTGTATGCATATAATGACATTCCAACCAAATCACCCAAAGCCTACCCTGAAACTGATAACTCTAGAGAAAGGCATGTCATTCCAACCAAAATTAAATGAAACCCAAAAGCAAAACAAAATCTGCACTGGGGCTTTATTATTTGCTAACTTTGATACAATGTGGCATAGCTCAATCACACAATGAAGAAAACACAGACAAGGTATGTAATTTGTGCAATAAATAACTCAAAAAAACTGACATTGTACAAGTTGTCAATCACCAACGCTCATTCTCAGCTTATCAATCAAACATGTTGGATGGTGTGCTTATTGTCCAACACTGGACTAATCTTCTATAGGGAAGAAGATGCAGTGAAAGCAACGGCCATGAACCAATGATCTGGTGGTGGCAATGATGGTGATGACCAGACGAAAATGTTCAAATGAGACGGTGGCAAATAGGTGGCGGTGGTTTGGCGATGGCAACAATTGGGGGACAATAGTCTGGAGGCGGCGACATCTGTCTAGCGGCGAGTCTGGTTCAGCGACGCAGTGGACGAGATATGATGATAAGGCAATTGCGACAAACATGATCCGGGGCAATGGTTCGAAGGCGGCGGCAATACAACGGTGATTTTGGTTTGACGATGGAAACGCCCAAGGAATGATGATTTCATTAGCTTGCGACAATGCCCGAGCATCGATGGTCTCATGACATGTGTTGGGCAACAAAGTTTCGGTGGCGGCTGTGGTCCACCAGTGACAGCAAGCGAGAGACAAGTATAGCTGCGACAACGACCTGGCAAAGATGGTCTGATAGCTACAACTATCGGAACGCGATGATCTAGCGATGAATTTGGTACTAGTGGTTGCGACAACCAAAGGACAATGGTCTGGCGGCGGCAACGGTAGTTCAACATCGACAAAGTTTCTGTGGTGCAACAATGGTAGCAATCGAGAAATGATAGCCTAAATTGTGGCGACGATTGATTAACGTGATTTAATGATGACAACAGCAGTCCATTGGCTACTATGTACGACGATGACAGTGGTAGGGAGACATCAATCTAGCAGAGATGACAATGGCAAAGGTTGAGCAATGACGGTCTGGCTGTGTTGTGGCAGTCAGACGACGTTGTTTTGATAGTGGTGGAGCTCGAGAATTTTCAAGAAATTAGAAGATGTTTGAGTCTTCTCCACTACGCTCCTCCCTCTTCATGAAAGAATGAAGGTCTATTTATGAATTTTAAGATTTGCATTTAAAAAAAAAAATTACATGAATTTGAACCACTCTACAGAACGGCCCAATGTGATAACCTTGATTGAATGATTTTTTTTTTGGAGTATTTGAGTGTCTTAACGATGTCAAACATAAGTTACCTTGGGCTTATTAGATTTGTCTTGGACGCTAGATTTAATCATAAGTTCTCTAGATTTGGGATCATTTGGCACTACAAAGTATGTCCAAAAGCTTTTTAATATGCTTTAAGTGCATGATCTAAGGTCACTTGGACTCGAATCGAATCACTTTTGATGATATACAATTCGTCTTAACAATACATTTTTTATTATAAATTCATTAAAATTTGAGTGTAAATAATTCCTAATTTGATTTTTGTAGCTTTCAGTCCAAAAGGTATCGAGATTCATGCCTGCTCAAAAAAAAAAATTTTGGAACATATCAATGCTCATTGTTAGAAACATCACATAATAAAAATTAGCAAGTGCACGCACGCACGCACACAAACATTATTATATAAAACATTACAATTTTACAGTGAGTTAGAACGAGTACAAGTCATCCTACAAATCCATCCTTGTGGGTTAGAATTATTATGAAAAGAAACCATTAAAATGAACTTGCAATTGTATGTGTTCTTTGTTTGTGCATCTGCACTTAGTCGCGCTAAGGGAAACTACACCTTGTCCAAGCTTGCTCATGCACTCAATCCTTGGTGCCCGCTACTTGCTCATCTCTAATGTGCTCTGCAAGCTCGAATGGTTGCGAGCACTCGCACCATCTTGGCTTGGCTTTAATCTTAATGTCAACTTCATCCATGCATGCTACACTTGTTATCCCAGCCTTTGATGTTGTGCATCATGTTGTCAACGTCTACTTTGACTAGCGCACCCACTTGAGTAGAGCTTTCACTTTTTATCCCATTGGATCTAGTAGAAACATGACACCGTTTTATTGATTCCTCACCTTAAAAGAAAGTTAATTTCCGCTCTTCCCCTTGTCTTCATTATCATGCACATTTACTCAATATGGCTCAAGGTAACGCCACAATTGTCAATGCAGCTTCCATTTTTTATCATCCATCTTTACCAATAAATTTTCATCAGATCCCACCTCTTTCTCCCACTTTAGGTTTTCCAAAGGTTTTGGATGAATTCAATTAGAACGCCGCCTATTCTAGTAGCACCTAGCTTTACATAGCTCATCCTACTTCGCCTTCTCTAGAGCACAAGTTGTCCCCTTGATTACTTCCACATACATCTCCATATCAAGGCAAACTTACTCTCACCTTCACAAACAAGGAGATATCAATGTTTGTTACGTCTCTCTTTGATTCTAATGTTACAAATTTTTGTTGGGTCTACCAAAATATAGATTATACATAAATTAATGTCCAATTGAAACTTTTCACATTAATATTAACTAACTCCGCTAAACTTTCTCTCAACGATCACATTACAATTTTAGATTTTTTTATGCATACTCTAAATTTGGTCCCCCGATTTAACTTTTATAAGGAACCACCTATTACTCCAATTTCAATTATATTTGCTCGATTTCATTTACGTTACTTCAACAAATCCATTTTATATTCCCTGATATATATATTTGTAAAAATTTTGTAAACAGGTGAAGCAAATACTCATCTTTGAAGTCCTTGTACGGCTTGAATTATGATTAAAATAGACGTTCTTCTCAATTAAAAAACGAAATATGAATTGGCTCATTGTTTTGTGGATGCTAGCAGTTAGTTGAAATTTCAGCGTCATAGTATATCGTATATTTTATAAAACATTTTAGCATAATTACTCTGAAAGTTTTAAGGCCCATCCAAATATGAGGAAATCTATAATAGATCAGGTCTACAATCTGATTTTGGAACCAATTTTAGATTTTCTTTTGGATTTAGGGGCGCTAATGCCGGCTCCTATTAACTCTAGGATAGTGGTCACAGGAACACCAACAAATATCACCATTAATCTCGATCCACTATTACCACAACACATCACCTCCTTCCAATTTGTGAATAGATGATGACCAAAAGGTTCAACAAACTTATGATTCAGATGAAAGCACGCAGAGTACAGGCATTCTAATGGACCGAAGACTTCAAAGTCTATTCAACTGGCAAGATAAAAATTTTAAAAAAATAATTATGTCACTCACATATTTTCCCTAGACTTCAAGCAAAAAAAAGCAAATGAGTCCTTCGATAATTTTCATATTACAAAGGATTTCTTTCCTATAAATGTTATCTCTATATATATATATTCGTCCTTAGACACTGCTATTGCATTTTTCCTTGTGTCTTTTGTATCCTTTTTGTTTGAGCTTTCTCTGCATTTTGTATCGTATGGGTAGGGCTTCATCTATTGGGCTCTATCCTAAAACTTTCTTTTGTATCCTCCTTATTTCAATAAAATAGGCCCTATGACTTTTTCTTAAACACGCGGGTGCGCGTGCGTGTATATATATATTCCTCTAAAATAATCTTGGTAATTGTCCTTATGTACTCACACACACACACATATATATATATATATTCCTCTACACACACACACACACACACACACACACACACACACATATATTCCTCTCAAATAATCTTGGTAATTGTCCTTATGTACTCAAATCAACTTGTAGTTATAAAAACTGCATTAAAAAAACCCATCCAACAAAAGAGATGAATTTAATACATTCAATAAAAGGACAGAAGTCCAACCTGCAAATTCTGTATGGTTAAATTTTGTTGGTGCATCTGCACTTTTTGCTCGTGATCTACTTGTAAAAGACTAGCAACTTGATTCCTCAGCTGAGCACTTTGTTCTTTCTCGAGTTTAAGCTTATCAGCAAGAACAGTGTTTTCAAACTGCAGTCAGAGAAGTCAAGGAGATATGAGAAATAACCAGAGTTGGCAAAAAAATGTAGTTCAAGCCATACAACAAAAGCTAAGTATGAACATTTCAGATTTCAAAGTTCGTAAAAACAAATAGTCAGAAAGTATCAAGATACAATAAAGGACCAAATTCAGAAAGAGGATTAAAGATACATAGAAGAATAAACACACCAAGAGAAAGACATCAAACTATGTGTGCAACTGAGTATGAGAAGACGGTGATCAAATACACACGTTGGAGTGGGGTAATTGAAGATTAACGAAACAGATGATGAACTTAACTCTAATATGTTTGCCACATGCCTTGTCATTAATACCTTGATAAATAGAGAAGACCAGCAGAGTTAAATTTGCAAGCTCACTTACCGACATTGTTTCAGATCCAACACAATTGTGAGATGAACAAATAATGGACTCCGCATTGTTAAAAATAGGATTTATGTGGGACAAATACAAATTATATATTTTTTCAATAATTGTATTCAGACATATAAATTAAAAACCTGCTTCAGCTTCTTTGTTCTTAGTATCAAATATCATTGTTATCTAGTGAATAACAATTGTGCTTTCTTGTAATTAAACAGCATGCAGGGTAAGTCACTTGTCTGGAAGTACAAATTTGCCTCGAACAGCCTCCTCCCTTGATATCCTTTGGCTTGAGAGACCATTCTTCAAGCAACCATGAGTGCAAGGACTATCAATCGCTCTTTTGGATTTAGGGGCTCTCGTGCCTGCTCCTATTAACTCTTGTATGGATAATCTGATGCAATTTGACCAAAACCGAGGCATTTGAAGCACTTTCTGATTGTGATAGATTTAAGAGTATTTATGGTCTCCACTTTTTCTTTACTCTGGATGGGTTTCTCTGGCCGGGTCGGCTTGAGTGTTCCACTGGGTATACTCTTGTTGTTTGATCCGATAGTTGAGCTATTAAGGATGGTGTGAACCTGGTATTAATGTATTGTATGCCCGCCTTTAGGGCTAGGATCTAGACATCTTATTACATTTAATAAGGCTATAGTTATACTATGTTGTCAATGGACAGCCCTAATCCTCTCAAATGTTGAGCTACGATGTTCTCCTCAGGCTCTCTATTAGCTCACACTTCAACATAAATTGCTTGAACAAAGAGGTGTACTCCTCTACTAGGAGATCTTGTTGTTGTAAGTGATGAAGCCTCAAGAACAAGTCATGTCTATTATGTGTTGGTAGGTACTCACGTAGCATCACTCTTTTCATCTGGGACCAAATAGTGGTTTTATTTTTTCCCTCAAGCTGGCACATGCCCTTCAAATGTTTGCACAACAAGAAAGCATCCTTCTTGAGCTTGATGGTTGCCAGTTTTACACATGTGTCAATTGGAAAGTTCTGATAAGAACGCAATAAGTTTTAGCAAAAAATAGGGTAGAAATAATAGATGTTATTTTATTGGTACCAAATCAAAACAATACAATCCCAAATACATAAGAGATAAATCTACAATTTGAGAGATAGGCAATCCTATCTCAAACCCTAACCCTAAGATTCAAGACAACAATCACACAACATAATCCCAAACGTATTAAGCCCTATTTATACCCCACAATATTAACTAGCAAATGACTAAATTACACTTTTAGTCTTGCACCTAGCAAAAAACTTCAAATTATTCGGTGGCCTCAACATCGACTCAATAGAGCAAGAGGCCAACGACGCAATAGACGCTAGTCTAACATTACTCTCCTTCCAAAAAGACACATTGCCCTCAAGGTGGAAGAGAGAGAATTGTTGTTAGATCAAGTCATATGGCTCCCATGTGACATCATAATCTAACAAGCATTTTCATTTAATCAGCACTTCATATCCACCTGTCTATTTTCAAAGCACCCCTTTTAACTCAAGGCTCCAAGAGAAATTTTATATCCTTCTTCAAAGTAGGAGTAAGTGAAGAAGATGACACATTATCACAAATAGCATGTCTTAACTATGATACATGGAACAATGAAGAGAGTGTCGACACGACGGTGGCCATTTTAAACGATAAGCCATCGCCCAATTGCTTGATGATCTCATAAGGACCAAAATAGAGTTGGGAGAGCTTATTCCTGCGTCTGGCCAAAGTCTTTTGACGATAGGACTGAAATTTTAGATACAGCCTATCTCCTATTGCAAATTGTGCATCCCTTCGATGTTCGTCGGCTTAATTTTTTATAAGTTGTTGCTCTTTTAATAAATGACTTCATTTCTGCCAACATCTTATCCCTTTCTTCTAAGTATTGATCCACTGCAGACATTGGCATAGTTCTTTGTCAATGATGCACAAATGAGGCGCATGTATGACATTGATGTTGTAACCCTCAATAATCACGCCATTCATCTCCTTCATCCATGGTTCAACCAAGGCACCAAAAATCGAACCGCTTCCAATTCAACGCTTGAGCTATCCCAATCGAGTAAATTTCTCTCGATCGCGATCAAACACTAACCTGACTCATGTTTAAGATTCACTCCCACCCCTGCACAGCTAGTAGGAAGCCAAGCTCCGTCATTGGTCGCTTTACGCTAGCCAGGGCAGCCATTTAGTCCACTGCGTGGGTGCATCGGATTCAAAGAAAAGCAAATAAGTCTCCAAGCTCTGATTGAACACTTTCTGTCACTCTGTGGGTGGTATGTTGTACTTTCTTTTCAATATGGTCCATTGGATTCTAAACAGCTCCCTCCAATAATGACTCAAGAAGACATTGTCTCAATATGACACTATCAATCTTGAATCTCATACAAACAGACAACCTCCTATAGAAAAACAACGGCGTCAGAAATAGGAGTGCAGGGATGTGTAGAGGTTCAAAGTAAACGTAATTGCTCAACCGGTCCACTGCTACCAAGATGGCTATAAATCCTTCTAACCAAGGTAAGCCTTCACTGAAATCCAACATCACCTCCTCTCGCACATTCTCTAGTAATATTGGACGTTGTAGCAACCCCCCAAGCGCTAACACCGTAAACTTGTGCAATTGGCATACATCACACGTTGAGACCATGTCCTCCACATGATTTCTCACTCCCACCCAAAACAATTATGATGTTATTCTATGGTATATTTTGAGCATACCAAGGTCCCCCGACAATGCTACCATGAAGCTCATGTGATAACATAGGCATGTATCTTGAATTATGTGGCAATAGATAGTAGCCTTGGTAAATTAAATGTTGGTCATTCAGTGAAAAACCAGGATAGCTATTGTCGCCATTCACTACATCTGACTAAATCTTGCTCAATTCCACATCTGCCTCACTTTATTGCCTTTGGACCTCCTAATCTAAAACCAAAGAAACTGACAATGCCAACCATTAGGTTCCTCCAACCATCCACCGCATCAACAGTCATATTCTCTAATCTCGGGCGATATTAAATTCAAAGTCATATCACAGTAGCTTAGCTCTGATGTTCCCCAATCACCATGCATTGTTCTAACAGAAATTTATGGTCGTGCTAATACATGTGTACTGTAAAACACTGCCCAACAAATAAAATCACCATTTCTGAATAATGGGCACAATTTTCATAAACTAACTTGAGTTCGGCTCTCACTGTCAGTGCTTGACTGAAATAAACAATAGGATGTTGACACTGTATGAGAATTGTGCCTAACCCATAACCTGGAGCATCCATGTCTACAATGAATGGTTGGTTTAATTTAGTTAACACCAACACTGGTATAGTCATCATGGCCTTCTTTAATTTCTTAAAAGCTTGTATCATTGCTTCCCCCATTGAATGTTATCATCCTTTAATTGCTCTGACAATAATCACGCAATCGAATTGTAACCTTCACGAACTTCCGACAGTACCTTGTAATTCCCAAATATCCTCTCAACTTCTTCAAGGTTTTAGATAGTGGTCAATCCAACATAGTTGCCAGCTTCAATGGATCCACCAACAAACTAGCAGCCGACGCCACATGTCCTAAGTACTCTGCCTTATACTGGGCAAACGAATATTTCTTCAAGTAAGCGTAAAGATGGATCTCACTGAGTACTATCAGCAACTTCAAATGATCAATATTGTCTTCCAAAAAATGGTTGTACACTAGGATATCGTCAAAGAACACCAACAAAAACTTTCGAAGTAAAGGTTGAAACACCTTGTTCATCAGTAATTAAAATGCAGTCGTCGCGTCGGTGAGCCCGAATGGCATAATTAGAAAATTATAGTGACCCTCATGAGTTTGAAATGCAATCTTGTGCACATCCATCAGCCACATCCAAATATAATGGTATACTGGCTTTAAGTTGATCTAGGAGAATATTACAGCCCCAAAAAACGAGTCCAATAGCTCATTGATCACCAGGATGGAAAATGTGTCAGGTAATGTTTCCTTATTCATTGCTTGATAATTCACACGGCAACACCAACATCCATCCTTGTTCACTAGAAATACTGGGTAATAAAAGAGGCTCACACCAAACTATATGATACTGGCATCTTTGATCAATCTCTCGATCTCATCCTTCTGTACTTGGGGGTAGTGGTATGGGCACGCATTGATGAGAGACCCTCGATCTCAAGGTTATTGCATGTTCGTGTTTCCTTTGAGGCGAAATTCGTATAATAAATGGAAATCTTCGATAAATTATTGTAGGAATTGTTGGATCGGAGTCGGAACCTCTGCCAACTTTGTATCATGTGTCTCTTCCAATATATGCAACCCGATCAAGAATCACAAGCCTACGTCATGTATTGCCCAAACCATAGTCTTGAGTGCAACCATAGTCTTGCACAAACGAGGGTCACCACAAAACATTATCAACTTGTCTCCCTCCAAAAACTATGTTATCTTGAGTTTCTGATTCATATTAGTCTCCCCTAAGGATTGCAACTATTTCATACCCAATATTATGTCAACGCTCTCAAAATCTAAGGGAAGAAAATCCTTCAGTACTTCAATACACTGCAGTGTTTAGATCGCCACTTTATAACTTCACTACTCTTCTCAACTTGTTCAATTCTCATCATGACTCCAAAACTTCCTGTGTCAATCATCTTAAGCCCCAATTTCTTCATTACTCGAGAAAAAATGAAACTATGGGTGGCCCCACTATTTACCAACACCACTACATCCTGCTCTCATATTTTTTCCGAAAGTTTCATAGTACAATTCCCTATTAGCCCGACCATCAAGTTCAATGAGACTTGTCATATCCAAGTGAGGGTGTTTTGCCTCCATCATAACCTCCTATGTTTCTTAATCATATGTTTCCCCGTCACACATTATGAGAATATGTAATGTTTGATCCTTATAGCGGTTCCTGGCAAACTTCTTGTCATAACGAAAACATAACACATTGGTTTGCTTCTCCCGGATCTCCATCTCTGTAGGGCTTTAATGTCGCACTCGATCGTGGCTCATCATTCCTGTCCCATGGGGCCTCCCTCTAAAATCCCACTGTTCGAGTCTTTGGTATTATTGTGATTGTAGGATTTCGATATGGAACTTCACTTGTGTTGCTTTTATTCGTCAGTTCCATCGCATTTTTATCTTCAACTAAATGCGCAAATTTCATAGTTTCCCCCAATACTCACGGTCTCAGTAGACGAAACGCAATTTCTGGCCTCAAACCTTTCATGAATTTTTTTTCGAACACTTCTTTTGATATCAATTTCAAATTTCTCGCTATAATACATGATGGACCCTTTATGGACAAATGCAAAAAAAAAAATGCTTGTCTAAATCTACTTCTTGCATGGTTATGAAATGCTTCATGAATCAATCTGAATGACTGGCATTGTTTTATCCATTGACATCACACTAAAGCCTTCCCTTCCAAACAGAGTCGCTGCCATAAGCATCCTCTCATTCACAGATCGACATCTATAGCTTCCTTATACGTGAGTATCTTCCTGATTTCCTTGATCGAAAATTGTTCCAACCATGAAGCAAGGGTTGGGTTCCCTCCTTAGACCCATATTGATTTCTCTTCTTCCATAAATCTGGCACGCACCATAATCAGTTTTCCCCTCCCCATAGGCTCTCGAATCGCCTTCTGTCATGAAGGTTGACACAACAAAAGGCACTAGCACGGTTGGATAGAGTCCTCGATAGGGTTCCCACCAACAGCTATTTCATATTCTAGGCTGAAATTCTTCGAATGGATTTTGTCCAACCTTAAATCACATGTCGTCCTGTTTTGTTTGTTGCCACTTGTTCCAGTCGTTGGATGTCGTGCTATTCCTTCCAAATATTTTTTCTGGAGTTCGCTTCTAATATCTTCTCTCAATCACGCACCTCCAGATCCGCCTAAGACGGCAATGCTACCCTGATGTGTGAATCCTTTTGATTGTTGTTGCTCGCATCCGCTTAAGATGTCGTTACTCAAACAAATGGCATGCGGCAGCGAGTATGTGTGAAACTCTGTGACATTCTTCATCATTTCTTTCAGGGTCATGAATCTCCCCTCTATGTACGAGAACCGCCCCTCCATGTACAAGAAGCACTTCAATTCAAGATCCGATGTGGCTCACCCGTCCCACTAATTTGTCCTCTAGAGTAAATACCTTCTTGGTCGAGATTACGCCTAGGATGATTTTTTTATTAAAAATGTTTAACTCTTGTACGTCATGATCCCATCATTGGCATCCCACCAAGCTCAAATAGCGATTGTATCACGAGGAGCGGTCACGAAAGCAACACTGCTATCCTATCGTTAGCTTCCTAGCTATCTCGTATCGCGACTGTATTAAAAGGTTTGGTCACAAAAGAGAAGCAACGCAACGGAAACGGAACCGTTGATTAGATCGTGAGGATGCTTCGACGATTTCATAATTATACAAGGCAAAGCAACAACCTCGAATGCGAGAGAATTTTCTAGTGGAGCAATAGCCTCGAATGCTTTGATACCAATTTGGTAGAAATGAGACAAATTTCATCATAGATTAGAACAAAAATAATAGATTATTCCACTGGTACCAAATCAAAATGATACAATCCTAAATACAAAAAGATAAACCTGCAATCCAAGAGGGAAGCAATCTCTCCCACACCCTAACCCTAAGATTCAACACAAAAATCATATAACAAAACCCTATACATATTAAGTCATATTTATACCCCACAATAATAACTAGCAAATGATGAAATTGTCCTTTTACTCTTGCATGTCGCATAAGTCTTCAAATTATTTGGCAGGCTTGGCGTCGACTCAACGGAGCACGAGACAGAATGTGTCCCGATGTCGATCTAACACGCCCTTGTATTTAAATACTAGTTTTACTATATGAAGGCATTCCATGAATTCATTTGAATACATGTGACCGTCAAAATCTAATAATTCCATCTACTCCAAAATCCAAGTTTCTCCTTTTATATTCATGCCAAAATGTCGGGATATTGGTTCTTCGTCGTTGAAAACTTCCCGAATGAAGAAATTCACTTCCACTCCCAATCTAACAAGTCATAATTGTGGCTATGGGAGACCTCACCGGATTGTCTCATCTCAAAGAAGGTAAACTTCTTTTGCAATTGGAGAATTTTATTTGGATGTCTTCAATAGTGGGCTAATGAACACCCCGTTGACGGTTTCTTCTTGCCAGAATGATTTCTTGCACTTGTAAAGAAATTTTTCATGAAAAAGAAAATTAGGGTTAGGGTAAGGGCTAGGTGGATAAAGTGGAAAAAAAATTGGAGTACTAGGATAGATTGTAGGGATTCTTGGTTTAGGTGCAGGACAAATCCCTAAAAAATTTAAAATTTTTCGGGCTCTAAATCCATATGATACCGTTATCAGGAGAGCCTAGAAAGGTGTTTAGGAAGCAGGACTTGAGGGAAGATAGTTATGGAATGTTAACAAAAAGAGGACAGGGGTAGCAAGTGATATTATGAAAGAAAAAAGCGGTCAAATTTGCGCGTTGGGCGGCAGTCTGGAGTGAAAAAAGCAGTGGAATAGAGAAACAGCAAGAAGTATCCACTACCTATTCCAGAGCAAGCAATAGACCACTTGCAAAAGGAAAATGATACAACACTTTGGAGAGCAAATATTAAACTCCCAAAATACATAAAACTATGCTAGTTGCCTCAAAGCAACAAAATACAAATATAAAAGAGCTCCTTAAAAGAAAATAATTTAATTAGAAAATAAAGAAATAGGTTAAGAACCAGAAAGGAAGAAGGAAATGAAGGAAACTTGCTGCAAATACAGTAGAAGAATATATATATATTCGGACGGCCTGGAATCCCGCGATTGCGGGAGGTGCAAATCGAGAAACTTTCAGCGTCCCAAAAACCCACACTCCCACTATCTTGAACCCATCGTTGTTCCTTGTCCTAGGAAACCAGCTAGAGTGTCACTTCCTGCCTTCAGCTCTCCCTCTCCACCCCTCATACTTTCCTATCAAGCTCATTCATTCAGCAGATTAGATTTGGTGTTATTCCTCAGCTCTTTCTCATTTTGGCTCACTCAACACGTGTTGTGATTATATTTAGGCCCAAATCTACACATTTAAGGAACTTAAAATTCTAAAAAGGCTGTATAAATTTTAGGCTGACTTGAGCTTGGCCCGTTGACCTGTTTGTAGCTCTCCCTATTAAAAGCACAGCCATCTGTAAAGGACAGAAGTTCATAAACAGTGTGCAAGAAGAACACGCAGAAATACAACATCACTACAGATTTAAGTTCAAATTATGCATAAATATCACACTGAAGGATACTCCAACAATGCTTCATAATAGCAGTACTGAAACATGGATTCATACGCTTAAAGTACTGACTTTAAAATTGGAGAAAAATAAACCCATATTCTTAAAATCAGCTCAAAAGGTTTGATGTTATTAAAGAGTTACTCCTCACAAATAATTAACTTGAGAGCATATAAAAATACGGTACAGGTATTGATGAAATGAAGAATACTGAAATGAATGAGTTAAGAGGACCTAGAACCTTGACATCAGCTTGCAACGTGAATGAAACCTTCCAGGCTTTCTGAACTTCATTAAATAGTAAAATGCACTGATCATCGGAATCTTTAAGAGCGGACTTTAGTCCAAAAATTTCCTGTTTTAGAAGCTGAACCTCCTTTTCTTTCTCGTATAGCTCCTTGCGTGAGTCATTTGCCTGAAGTCAATTGAGATTTAAAAGTAAACTTAAAAAATATTTCATTAAAAGAAGCTTTAATATATATATTTTTTAAAGAAGCTTCAGAAATTTTTTAAAAAAATAAAGAAACACGGCAAAACCAATTATAAGAAAGAAACAATAAATTCACCGCATCTTTCCATTTCTTGATTGTATCTCTATTTCCAAGACTTAGCTCTGCGTTTCTTGCCCTTGCAGAAAAGTTAAGGGCATGCAGTGTTTCTGCCAGGTTTGAAGAACTAGGACAAATATGAGTGATTAACAAGGTCTTTGAGCTACCCCCTGCAAAGGAAAAAAGTAACAGGTCAAAGGCATCCAATGGTAATTATTAAAAGATATATATGAAAAAAAAAATAACAAAAATGAAAATAGTTCATCAGGAAGAAAAAAATTAAAAACAAGAAGAAGGAACACAGTATAATTGAATTGCGGTTGCATTTGTTTCGTATTCTAAAAAAAAAAACAATTCAAACAAATGACAAGATGCAACTGATTATGACTCCCTAGAGAATGCAAAGTGTCTATTTGGGACAGTTTTCTTTCTGCATTTGCGTTTCAAACTGTCACCACAATTCTGTTTGGAAAATTGCTTTCTTTCTACTTTCTAGAAATTTTTTGTAGTGTAAAATTACTTTTTTAGACATAATTGTTAAAGTACGGTGGATATAAAAAACCTATAGTACGATATTTTTGGAAGAAAATATATCTTTAAAATTCCTACCATAGCTTTCTAGGTAGTTGTTTTTTCCGCAATAGCTTTACAACCAACTTTTTAAAAAATTGAAGCATACCCTAAATTGAAGCATACAAGCACTAGAAAATCAAGATTAATATTATCCTATTTTCTAAAAGGACAAGTTTCCCGGTTATTCCTTCTTTAGAAGCACCTCAAAAATAACAGAAAATCAGGGAATCAAACTAGAAGTACAATGCAATAGTTTAGAAAAATTATTCAGAAATGATTAAACGAAAAGAATACAAAAGTAAAATTATCACCAACTGAAAAATACCATATGTAAACTGCCTAAAAAATCTCCCAAAAAAAAAAGTCTAAAAGCGTTGGCGGGGTCATGTTAATAAAGTTTGTCTTTTGATATTAGCACAAATCAAGAGCGTGTTAATGAAGCTGGCATGTTAACTGTAAACACATCAGGAAACGGTGAATTGCTCTAACACCATCAGAAAAGTCAAAGAAAACACAACTAGGACATATAGGTCAAATGAGGAGAACAGGAAATGAATTCACAGAAGAAATAAAGTTACCTATAGAGTCAGCAAGTATTTTGGTAAGCCTTGAATTCTCATACGGTACGGATTCTTTCTTTGAAGTCAAGGATGATAGAACATCCCCCAATCTGATTCCCAGGAATAATTATGTGAGGAATAGTCCAAAATAAATATATATATATATATGAAAAAATATTTGCTTCTGATCACATTAAAAACAGCAAATCTTTCCTAATATTAGCTTGCTGAGATTTAGATTATAATACAAAAAATAGTTATTTACTAAGAGAATTAACAAATATCTGTAGCTCTCCATAACATGCATATTTTCATGATGCAACAACAAATATGCATGTTTTAAATCAATATTAACTTGTACGTTAATTTAAAAAGCTCTACTCCAAATTTATAATTTATTAAGAAAAAATTCAGTGGAAACTGCTCCAGTCCAAGGGCGAGAGAAGTATAATGACCTCCATTAATGAAGAGATAAAGGTAAAATTAACCAACAAATGAGTTCATTGAAAAAGTTCATTTTTGGTTATCATCATTAGTGCGGCTTTTGTTCAAATCCTATGCCAACAACTACCATATTTGTGTTTACTTGTGCACAACACCTCCCTTGCAAAATGAAATTTGCCCAAGTCCGAGATTTATTAGAAATTTTGATTATACATTCATGTAAAGAAGGGCTGAGGCAAAGAAATGCTACCACAAACTCCCTACCACCGATTGAGGGCTCTGTAATTAATGGTGCGGAGAAGACAATGAAATCAGTTATGCAGAAGCACCTCCCACATTGTCGTGGGCGTGAAGTGGGATCACGTCTCAAACGTGAGAAGTTGCATAAGCAGCAACGAGACTGAAATTGTCCGTGCTCTTTCCCTTCTAAGGAGTGGATCGGTTCGCATGGGACAGTCCTAGTTATTCTCTTATTAAATATTTCTTTTCATATGAGACTTAGGGTTAATTATTTTGTGTGTTATGTATCGGAACAGCCGCCGGCGCTCTTCTTTCCTTCGAAGGTTATATTAGGGGATTCCAGGTGGAACTTCGGATGCATCTTAATATTCATTTCGGAGATTATTCCCCTCATCCCCTTTCGCATTCTCTCCACATGGCCAACCTCCATTGCTGCATCCTGTTGACAATAAAGATGTATTAAAATTTTATTAACAGTGTTAATTAATGTTTAATCCCACTTAAGGGACATTAAAATAAATTATAATCCATTTGCTTTTCGTAACTGTTCGCGTGACCCATCCGGTTCGAAGTAAAAAGGTACGACAGCCCCGTAACTAGGAAAATTATTCCATATGGACAACGTACGCAGCGCTGCGTATGGTGTCCGCAAATAACCACTGAATAACCATCGAATAACCTCTGAGATCATGTATTTCAGGATTATCGGGAGTTTATTAGGAGATTATTGCAGTATTATTCCGAATAACCAGCGAATAACCTCCTAATAAGGCCCCAATAACCTCTGCGGTATCACTTTTATATTTTTTATCTGCTATTCGGGGTATTGTGAGGTTATTGCTCAAATAACGCTGCAATAACTTCCTAATAACCCTCGCAGTTTCATTTTAATGTTATTCACGGAGTTATTATGGGTTATTCGATGGTTATTTGCGAATAACCACCGCAGCGCTGCGTACGTTGTTCGCATGGAATAATTTTCCCTGTAACTGCCCATCACCTCTCATTTCACACGAAACCCACTTGTTCTCCTCCACCATTTGAAACCATCGTCTCAGCGCACAGTTCCAGACCAAAGCCGCACAATACCTCAGAAAGGCCTTCATCTCCCCACTGTCCTTTCCCGTTCCACTGTTCTCTCTCGATCGCAACAGAATCGTTAGCCCCTTATCGTTTTTATTATTTATTTTGTTCTTCTTCCTCTGTGAACGTCGTTGATCCTCTTTGGCGCTCATCCTGCTTCCCTATTTTGCCTTGTTCGAACCTGCAGCGATCCCCACACCGATCACCTTTGTCTCTCGTGCAACCTACACAACAGAGTTGCTCAATTCTCCCTGTAGCAAACGAAACTGCAAGCATTTTCGACTGAAAACATATCTTCCTTGCTCCTTCCTGTACCGCGATCCAACCTTCCTTCACAAGCAGAAACAGACAGCCTCCTACTTGGAATCGCATGCAACCGAAGTCCTCACATTCAATGTTCCTCTCCCATCGATCTTCCCTAGCATGCGCGATGCAAACCCGTCGTCAGAAGCCTCCTCCCTCAAATTTCTCCCTTGCACAGTGTCGTTTTGTCTTCATTCCTCTTTCGTGGGTCTCGTCGAACACCTCCCTGCATAAAAATGCTCGCGCGATCTTTGTATCGAAATATTCCACGCCTTCCTTGCATTGAAGTCATGTCTGCATGCGAATAACCTCTTAATAAGGCCCCAATAACCTCTGCGGTATCACTTTTATATTTTTTATCTGTTATTCGGGGTATTGTGAGATTATTGCTCAAATAACGATGCAATAACTTCCTAATAACCCTCGCAGTTTCATTTTAATGTTATTCACGGAGTTATTATGGGTTATTCAATGGTTATTCGATGGTTATTTGCGAATGACCACCGCAGCGCTGCGTACGTTGTCCGCATGGAATAATTTTCCCTGTAACTGCCCATCGCCTTTCATTTCACACGAAACCCTCTCGTTCTCCTCCACCATTTGAAACCATCGTCTCAGCGCATAGTTCCAGACCAAAGCAGCACAATACCTCGGAAAGGCCTTCATCTCCCCACTGTCCTTTCCCGTTCCACTGTTCTCTCTCGATCGCGACAGAATCGTAAGCCCCTTATCGTTTTTATTATTTGTTTTGTTCTTCTTCCTCTGTGAACGTCGTTGATCCTCTTTGGCGCTCATCCTGCTTCCCTATTTTGCCTTGTTCGAACCTGCAGCGATCCCCACACTGATCACCTTTGTCTCTCGTGCAACCTACACAACAGAATTGCTCAATCCTCCCTGTAGCAAACGAAACTGCAAGCATTTTCGACTGAAAACCTATCTTCCTTGCTCCTTCCTGTACCGCGACCCAACCTTCCTTCACAAGCAGAAACAGGCAGCCTCCTACTTGGAATCGCATGCAACCGAAGTCCTCACTTGAATGTTCCTCTCCCATCGATCTTCCCTAGCATGCGCGATCCAAACCTGGCGTCAGAAGCCTCCTCCCTCAAATTTCTACCTTGCACAATGTCGTTTTGTCTTCATTCCTCTTTCGTGGGTCTCGTCAAACACCTCCCTGCATAAAAATGCTCGCGCGATCTTT
This sequence comes from Papilionanthe hookeriana x Papilionanthe teres, assembly GCA_022702705.1. Lineage (NCBI taxonomy): Eukaryota > Viridiplantae > Streptophyta > Magnoliopsida > Asparagales > Orchidaceae > Papilionanthe > Papilionanthe hookeriana x Papilionanthe teres. Next base: position 2,825,852 of record CM040429.1, on the reverse strand, counting down.
GTATCGAAATATTCCACGCCTTCCTTGCAGTGAAGTCATGTCTGCATGCGAATAACCTCCTAATAAGGCCCCAATAACCTCTGCGGTATCACTTTTATATTTTTTATCTGTTATTCGGGGTATTGTGAGGTTAATGCTCAAATAACGCTGCAATAACTTCCTAATAACCCTCACAGTTTCATTTTAATATTATTCACAGAGTTATTATGGGTTATTCGATGGTTATTCGATGGTTATTTGCGAATAACCACCGCAGCGCTGCGTACGTTGTCCGCATGGAATAATTTTCCCTGTAACTGCCCATCACCTCTCATTTCACACGAAACCCTCTCGTTCTTCTCCACCATTTGAAACCATCGTCTCAGCGCACAGTTCCAGACCAAAGCCGCACAATACCTCGGAAAGGCCTTCATCTCCCCACTGTCCTTTCCCGTTCCACTGTTCTCTCTCGATCGCGACAGAATCGTAAGCCCCTTATCGTTTTTATTATTTGTTTTGTTCTTCTTCCTCTGTAAACGTCGTTGATCCTCTTTGGCGCTCATCCGCGCTTCCTATTTTGCCTTGTTCGAACTCGCGGCGATCCCCACATCGATCACCTTTGTCTCTCGTGCAACCTACACAACGGAGTGCTCGATCCTCCTCGTAGCAAACGAAGCGCAAGCATTTTCGGTCGAAAACCTATCTTCCTTGCTCCTTCTGCCTGCCGCGACCCGACCTTCCTTCACGAGCGAAACATGCAGCCTCCTACTTGGAATCGCATGCAACCGAAGTCCTCACTTGAATGTTCCTCTCCCATCGATCTTCCCTAGCATGCGCGATCCAAACCCGTCGTCAGAAGCCTCCTCCCTCAAATTTCTCCCTTGCACAGTGTCGTTTTGTCTTCATTCCTCTTTCGTGGGTCTCGTCAAACACCTCCTCGCATAAAAATGCTCGCGCGATCTTTGTATCGAAATATTCCACGCCTTCCTTGCAGTGAAGTCATGTCTGAGCGCTCCCCCCCGCCCCCCGCCCCCCGCCCCCATCCCAAAGCCTGCTTAGCCCCTGCCATTGTTGAAAGCTCCTTGCTCCGTCCTAAAGCTCGAACCCTTTTACTTGAAGATTGTCGCTTCTGTTGCTATCAAAACAACACCCTCACTGTTCTTCCCCGTGCACAAACCCGAGCCTGTCCACTGAGCTTACTCTCCATATCAAGTCTGACCTGACTCGTTAACCTCCTTAACCCTATCCTACCCCAGCCACTTCATTGTTTGTTTTGTTTTCTTATTTTATAAGTGTACAGTTATAAACAAAAGGGGCAATAGTATTATTTTCGAAAATCTTCATTCGAGAAGAGCACAAGTACCTGTCCGTGGGAATCGTGAACTAGATCAGAAAACTCTTTTTAAAATTGGGGTTTTAAAGTGTCAATCTGTAGGAAAAAAATGAATATTCGTCCGTGAGAAATAAGTATCGTTCGAGGAAAGTAAAGTATCATTCAAGGAATGTGGATTGTGATTTGACATTTTCCGAAGGTATATTGAAGATCTAAGGCATCTTCTGAGATCACGGGTTAAATTTTCTTTTTTGCTCCTAGCGTAGGAAGGCTAGCATTATCTCGTGCCTCTTGAAGAGGTTGACACAGGAAGGCTGTCAAAATTCCTGGGCTTTTAAAATATAGAATTCTAGAGCTTACAAATATTAAAATTTGGACTTCAAAATTTAAACTCGCAAGACCGGAAAATATTTTGAAATCAAGCTTTTCAGACTTAGGCTCTTAAGGTTTCAAAATCAATTCAAGATTGGGTTTTTTTCGAACTTAGACACCTAGGGGACAAATTATTCAAACATGAGACATTTTGAATTTTAAAATACCGCCACCGAATTTACAACACATTTGCAAGCGAACAGACGGTAGCACTTTTTAAAGCCCAAAAATGTAATTTTGCATACACTACGACAAAGATAACGATTCAACTCAAAAGATCTGTTTTAATATGTACAAGTAAACTAAGCCCTATGTAAGTGTGATTACATTATGTGCGAATGGTAAAAACCCCAAGTTTATACTTTGAAGGTCATACATATTATGAACGAATATATGCATATAATCTCCAAATTAACTACAATGACTGCATGTGCTCCAACCAATGTAATGAATGCGCTCACATACTAGGTTTGAGAATGTTGTGCGGGTTTAATGGGTTGTCTTGTCTATAGAATAGGGTTATAAGTCCTACTTAACTAGTCTGATCCTCCTCCTTGCAAGGACTGGAGTTGATGAGTATAGTAATTTTGAAATAAATGTTTAAATCTTAAAATAAAAATTAACAAATCCAAATCACCTAATTTGATACTCCTACCTGTAAGGATAGGAGTCGACAGGGCGTATACTTTAAAAAATTTAAACTAACGAAACTAAACGCCCATTCTAATAGAAAATGTTAAACATACTTAACACCCTGATGATAATCGCGTTGATCAAAAAATTCAATCAGAAAGGTTAATCTTTAAAATCAAGATTTTTAAAGCAATCAAACAAAACGTCGAAGTTAAAATCAATTCATTCACCCCCGGAACAGTTTGTCGAGAGTGAAAAGCTTCTGATTGAATTCGGCTCACAAAAAGTTAATGTCATATTAAGTGTATTCATATATTCACAAACAAAGCAATCACATGTCATTAAAGACATGGCTTGAGTCCTCTATCTGCATGAATTTGTCATTAAATGGCACTGCAAAGCAACGACTACGACCAGAACCCTATAATTGGGTGGTTACTGCCAAATGATATCATTATATTATGGTCATGATCGAAACACATATGTTCCTCTATGTTTTTCTACTCTTTGAGTTGTGAGTCATAATCGTACGATTGATTAGTACAAGACTTTTGTCAACTAACACCGACTTAAATTTGTCACATTAGACAAATATCTACCCCAGATTTACAAGAATCCCTTGAACGATGTAAATCATGGTTGCTAACAAAAATCATTCAATCAGGTTGGGTCGATTATCTCCTCTTATTAAGTAGATCAAGAACCACGACGACCCGAGATGACAGAAACATGGGATCTTGATCGGGTTTTATCTTAATTTCCCAATAATTTGTTTTAAGCTTCAAGTGGTAAATTTTGCAACTTAAATCTTAAGTCTATTGTTATATGTTGAATACATAATTTTTGGTGACTAACTTTAATCGAAAGTGCTCTCACATTATCACAAGGATAACTAACAATAGAGGCTTGTGCCTATGAGAAACCTTGAACCTCGAATCAAAAAATCCTCGCAAAATGAGAGTGAAATTTTCGGGCAGTGTTTTATCTACAATTTAATCTGTCTTATGAAAATTTGACCCTCCAAAGCTTTCGTAACAAACAAAAATAAGAATAAATGGAGTCCTAGAGAGCGGTTGAAATTTTTGGAGCCCGCACAAGCGCCCTTCAACAACCGCATATTGTTATTATTTTTTGTAGTTTCCCAAATTCAACATTTGTCTTCGTTGTCGCCACCCCCGACAGTCATCCTCTAGTTGTCCTACAGTTTCATGCATTCCCAATTGCTACTGTCGGACATTCTCCACCCCCGGCGCCCGCTGCAGCTGCCCGAATATAGTTGTTTTTTGTGGTTCTAGCCACCCCAACATTCGTTCCTCTCCTTCCAGCTTATTGCCAAAGCTGCAACTCCTCCCCTTCGTTGTCATTGTCTTCCTCATTTGTTGAAGCTGCGTCATTCAGCCTTTCACCCGCTCTTTGCTACCTCTCCAGAGGACAAACCCTTCAAATCACTGCCACTACCCAAGATCCACCCACCCAGTTTGAGTTTGGTGTAACGCATATGCATTTATTTTAGATTTCCAAGTGTCATGTTATTGTATTTTCCATTTCAAGTGCTTTGGTTGCAATTATTTGTGTGCTATCAGTAATAATATTTGTTTTTCTAATATGGTTTGGGTTAACTCCACTAACAATTGGTACCAGAACTAACCTAACACTAGTTTTATCCTAAGATTTCTAGCATTTCCCCTCATATCACCCACAAAATTTTCTTTACCCAAACACTATACACACCCAAACTCTAACCACACCACCGCCAAGGAAGAAATTGTTCGAACCTGATTAGGAGTTTACCATGGAGATACCGCAACGACTCTACCAGTGCGTCAATGGCTCGATGAAATTGAGGAAAGGAGATTATCCAGAGGGGTAACCCACACTCCATTTGATTCTAGAGATCAAGGACCACCACTCAGAAGATTTGACATGAAATATCAGAAAAAGCTGGAATTGGAAGTGAAGGTGAATTTTTCAAATTTTAACAATAACTTGGATCCAGACAAGTTCATCAAGTGGCGCTAGATCGTTAAACTTTTGTATGACTGCCACGATGTCTCACCCGAGAGAAGGGTAAAGTTAGCCAACAGCAAGTTAAGAAAGAGTGCATTATTTTGGTGGGAAATTTTGAAGCACACACTCCTGCGTGTGGGAAAATGCAAGATCGCTATCTTGTCCAAGATAAAATGAGAAATGCAACGTCAGTACATATCAATTCATTAGAGATAAGATGTATATGCCCTATGTTCAAAAGTGGAGAAACAATATCACGGGATGACTATCATATATTAGATGCAGAGTTCAACTTCATGATTGAGGGGAACATCCAAGCCCCATATTGAGAAAAAATGATTTAGAGTGGAAAACAGGTGAAGCCAACCAGAATTCCCGAATATTTCTCAGCCATAAAGTATTTCAAGTGCCACAGATTTGGGTGTGTTGAATCAAATTGCCCAACCAAAAGAATGATCTCTTTCACTGATAAAGGAGCAATTGAAGAAGTGATAAATTATAAAGTTGGAATTGAGGAAGGGGACACAAAGAAGTATCAGCTTTCAACTTATGAGGAAGAGATACAAGTAGTTCAAGCTGAGCCCATGAGAAATACTCCTACAGAATCAACATTGGTTGCCCTCGACGATCCTAAGTTTGGGAACTGACACTCGGCACCTGACAACCCATATAAGAGAATTTCAGAGTTTTCGGATATTAATTTACTTTGAGTTGCCCCTACTGAGGGAAGTCGATTATGAAAAATGAAACTCTTTTACGCCACTTCAGAAAGATTATAGTTATTTGGATATTAGACTCAATTCAGCAGTGTACCCACTAATAAGTTGTAATACCTGAAAAATAAAGCACAACTTTACAAATTGTCTTAAAAGCATGATAGAGAAGAAAGCTCTTCAATGGGATCTAGGTCCTACAGGAGAATAAGATGACTCTCCTGAGTGATTGCTTCTGAGAGTGATTCAACCAGCCAAATACGAAGAGTGGAAGAAACAAATTAGGGATTTAATGACTCTAGAGATACTTCAAGACAATCTACATCTATATTTAACTCCAGCTCAAATTGTGTCAAAAAATGATAGATACTTATTCCATCAGGATGTATTTTAGATGGAAAACATCTACAAGATTGACTTACGAGGAAGTTGCAACAGCCCCACCACCTTCAACATGTCCGACCTGTCACTACACTATGAGGCGCAAAAAACTTTCACATATGCGGTTGAAGATCTCCCAACCCTGAGAGACCAGCGCAGGGGCACCTCCCGCACTTTCACGGGCGTACGCGTCTCGAATACGAGAAGTCTCATGTAAGTAACAATAGACTACTCCACCAAGACTGGACCATTCCAAATTCTACTCTTCAGAGGAGTCAATCAGTCCCTATGGGGTCACTCCTAGTTAACTATTAATTATATATTATTTTCATGAGTCCAGGGTTATTTTTTGTGCGCTTCGTATCGGGACAGTCGTCGGTGTCTCTTATACCCTTCGAGGGTTGTATCCTAGGAATTCAGATGGTGTTTTAGTTGCACCTTGCCTCTATGTGGTGATTATCTTTCATATCCCCTTCCACATCATTCTCGGGCGCCCTCCATTGATGCAGCTGCCCCTGAACAGCCGTATATTGTTGCTTTTCCTGCAATTTCTCAATTCCAACCACCTGTCCTTGATGTCGCTATCGCGGACAGCCGTCCTCTTTCTGTTCTACACTCTCCCGCATTCACTGTCGCAGCCACCGACATTCTATCTCATTGAAACCACCCAAAAACAGCCGCTTCCAGCTATTTTTTGTTGTTCTAGCTGCCCGCCATCCCTTTCTCTCCTTCCAGCTTACTGTCATTTGTTGCAACTCCTCCCTTTCGTTGCCACCAACCTCCTCCTTTCTTTCTGCCACACCTTTCAGCCTTCACCCACTCTTCGTTACCTCTAAGGAGCGCTAAACCATCACTGATCATCATTACCACCCCGAGATCCAACAAGTTTGAGTTTGTTGTGATGTATTTGTTGTTATTTCAGATTTTCGGGGTAACGTGTTGTTGTATTTTCTCTTTCATATGTGTTGGTTGCAACCACTAATGTGGTTTTAGTAATATTGATTTTTTCTATTGTGGTTTGGCTTAACTTCAATACCAACGAGGGTCTACGTACAGATGCAAAAAAGCAAAGCATATGTGGCACCTAAACCTAAGCTTATGAAGTTCTCAAAATAAATCAATGCAATTGACGACTAACGAAGTTGAGGAGACAAGTGAGTACAAGTAGATAAAAATTACTGCTAAAACCGGCAACTTAGACCTTAGGAGAGAGTTTGTTCAAAATAACGTTAATTTGGTATTAGTTCAACATCATAACGTACAAATTCTCCTCTCAAAAATTTCATACTCTTTGTAAATACGAAGCTCAACTTTCGCATTTGAAAATGCGAGACTACCCCTATTTGAAAAGAAAGATTACTACTTTTACTTAAAACAGAGATCATGCAGTAAGGGCACATCTATTAAAAAAGTCGATAAGAAAAAGAAGAATCAAATTGAATCACAGATATATGTCCAGGATAAATATGCTCGTTGTGTCTGACTAGACTTATAAACTCCTTTGAGATATAGTGGGCTAATAGTGGGCTAATTTTCTATGGTTTTATTATCAACATAAACTGAAGTTAACCTCATGGAGACTTCACAGTCCACAATCACTCGCAACATCAACATAGCCATGCTTTTGAAAGAGTAGATCAAGTCAATTAATCAAAGCCACTACTAGATCAAATGTTGTACAGGTAGAACTTTTGGGGGTGTTCATGGTCATTAATTTTTAAAATGTTTAACAAAATGGATGATTTTTATCCTACATTTGAAGGTAATAATACGAAAATCTAAATAAAATTAGTATAATTATTTTCATTGCAACAAACATATTTACATATTAGTAAGTGTTGCATTGAATATTAACACTGCCACATCATTTTTCATCATAATCATTCCACATTAATTTTACATGCGCTTCTAATTAATGAATAATTTGAGCTTCATTTTACATGAAAAACCACCTAGTCAAAATATTTTATTCAGGCTGCTACACCCACATAACATTAATATAGGCATATCTCTCCATCTTCCCTAGTTTTATCACATATACAATAACATTTTACAATTTCACTCTAACCTGACTGTCAGCGCCTTCTATTGCTTTCTATAATCCATACAAGTAATCCAATATACAAACAAAAGAGATACAAAGAAAAAGAAGTAACATATAGACTGCCTATCAACATAATAAGCTTGATTTTTCATCCACATGTCAAGATCATAAACTATTTTGCATCTTAATAGCGAGTAAACATGCCTGGATAGCACATATTGTTAGCCCCACATGACAAGCTCTTAGCCTTACTTCACATCTTAAAATAAAATAATCAGTGTGAAGAAAGAAGGCTACAGCCAAAACTTACGCAGAAAGTGACTTTGACACATGTAGAAGATCTGTGACCTGATCTCCCTTGGCATCGTCAATAAGAAAGCATTCACTGCCAGGCAAGTCTACAAGAGAAAGTTTGCTGTAGACAGTTTCCCTTGTGACCAAATTAGTATAGAATATATGGATGGTTACAACCCTATAAGCAGTTGAAAAAAGAGAAGTATTAGAGGCACGTATAATAAAAACTAAATATGCTAACTGCGCATTGATTCCAACTTCTAACACGCTCCCTACACACTTCATCACTAATGTAACAAATCTTTCGTGAGGTTAAGAAAGTTTGCAACAAAATAGAGGTAGAAGAATTGCTATATAATATAAACTTTTGGTTATATTTCTCAGAGTCATGTAGAAGATATGGTATTGCATAAATAAGTAGATTCTGAAAAACTCTACCCAATTTAGTATTGAGAAGTATTCATCAGAAAATGAGCAAAAAAATAAAATTATTTATCCTCTGGTCCAATGCATAGGGGTTAATTTCTTTAGTTTACAGAACTGGTCATCACCATTATCACTATCATTAGACATAATTCCTATAAGTATTACTATTATTATTGCTATTACTATTACTATTACTATCTTCTTCTTTTTTTTTCCTTTTATTTTTGCATTTGTAAAATTTATACACTACAAAATAATTACAAAATCCCATCTATTGAAAGCACTTTTGTATTATCATATAAATGATTATAATATATAATTTATTTGTAAATAGTCTATAAATGACATTCACAAAATAATGTTCTAACATTTTTTAATCTAACTTAAAAAATATATATATCTAATTAAATTTAATTCCCTAAATTAATATCTATAAAAAATTACTTTTAATTAAACTATTTCAATACTTTAACTTTTACAGATTGTTAAGAGGAGATTGCAGTCATTTAACTCAAACAATTTACTCTTTGCTTTCTGTTTCACCCTCATCTTTTCCTCATGCCAAAGAATCAAAAAACCAGCAATTTGAGAAAGTCCCGATTGAAACGGAGCCTTCTCAGGCAATAGCACGGTGTTTCTCTCTCCACCTCTTTCGAAATTTAAATGGTTATGATCTGTCACCCACAGCACGCCAAGATGTAGCAGAATTTGGCTTGTTCTATTATCTTGGGTTTAAAAAAAAAAGTATTAAGCTGAAGAAGCTCATTTCATATTTATAATAAATAAAACCAGATTTAAAACTAATATTAAGATTAGACTAACCAAAAAAATGGGATAAGAACGAGCAAAATAGTCCAAGGTAAACAAATTAAGAATTCCACAAGGAGAAGCACTCATAGGTAGGAATAACAAGATTTTCCATATGGACATAACTCACAAGTGTGATACACTGGCCTTCAAGAAGTCTGCGCCTCGATTCATGAGTGCTGCTTTTAGAATTTGTGAAAACTCTATAGGATTATTAGCATTTTCCTGCACAAGATCTACAACAGAATCTTGGAGACCAATGCGAACTCCTGTTGAGGTGCTGCTCTTACAATCTACCAGTAAATCTCGAACCTAATGATGAACAGAATTAGGCTGCTAATTCTACAAAAAAATTCACACTAAAACGAAATAATACTTTGAAAAAGGAAATTAAAGCTCAAGCAATCCTAACGAAATGAAAAGGAAATTAGTCTGCAAAGGGTATTAGATGCACCAGGTAAATAAGGCCTGAGATAATAGATTACCTAGCCATGAGATATACCTGCTCATTGTATAGGTCAAAGGCGGTGACATGAAATTTATATTGGCATGTTGATGTCATATCCAAATTCGACAAATCAAACAATTCCTCAAAACTCCTTTGGTATAAACCACGCTCTTGGCTTGCACCTTCCTGTAGAGACATGACAAAGCGCACGGACATATCATAAGTTAATTTCAACAAGTGAAAACGCTAGCAAAGTACCAATATTTAGACAACAAAATAAGGCATAGACTCGGCACAGTGGTACAGGATAGCCCTTGAATAAGAGTAATGATTTTCTCATGCCAAATAAACAAAAACTTGGTTGTAAATGATCCTTGTACTAAAATTAAGATAAAGGTATAGCTCATTGAACCCGTGAATAAAAATGAAGGTTATAAATTCTAGGAAGTTAAAAGGTGGCTGTGTATTTCCCCTGCAGACAATATATCAAATTTATAAACATTAGGATAGATCCGCGTGGTTCTATTAAGTCAAACATTATAGTCCTGATTCAGCCTACGGTTATACCTACGAAAAATCCAAAAAAAAAATTTTCAATACACAAGCACACAAAAATGATGAGGTTGCTGCTAAACTGTTAAGGAAAAAGACCATAGAGCTTCATAAATCCTTACATAATCATGATGAACTTCTAAATTTTAATGATAGAAATATTAAATAACTTGAGGATAATGATGCCCTTTCTAATGATAACATTTTTTTTCTATTTTTTGGGCGGTGAGCACCCGAACCAAGCACCTTGGTCTTCACTTTGTTTCCAACCAATGTGTTGTACATTCGAACGCAAATGATAACATTAAAATAAGCATGTAAAACAAATTAATATCCTACATGATCTATAGTGGATTCTTATAGATGATCTAGATCTAAAAAAAAAATTTATAATTGAATTTAGCAACTTCGTCCAAAAGATAGAAATTTACTCCAAAATTATTTAGTAGATCACCTCTTCCAGATTAAACCATAAGAATGGCATGCAATTACTACATTCCCCAAGCATAAATTTGATTAATTTTTTCAAAATGTGTGTTAAGCATTCGCATAAATTGTATAATAGATCTTAAACAAATATGTTTGTGCTTGATCAAAGGCGTATCAATATCTAGTAAAATTATTCTAGTTTTTGGAAAGCTTCCATTAAAAGAAGTCTTTGCACATCTTATATGCATAATTTGCAATCCATTTACTTGTCTTTAAGTGCCACAGCCACAAATCTTTATTATAAATGATGTGTTGGTGAATGCTCATGTGTTAACAATAATATTGGTCCCTCTAGTGATGCAACCACGCTACCAAATAAAGTCACCACTAAGTCTCTAGTACTCAGTGTTGTTATGTTGAAGTTGGGGTAGTCTATACAAATCACGCTGTGTTTAATACATATTTGAACTGCAGCAAACAAGAAAAATTACAGTTCATGAATTATTTCAAGTTTAATTTAAAATTATAAATCCATTTATGTTAATAAGCATAAGGCTTCAAAATTATTTTCACAAAAAACAGAGTTAGTTAGGCACTATTCTAGATCAAAATAATTATATAAATAAATAAATAAGCTCTAAAAAAATTTTAAACTTAGCTCAAAATCAATAAGAAAATGAATAAACGAGCTTCGACAAGCTCGTCAAGATATTACTTGGCTTGACTCGATCTTTGTTTACAGCCTTTATCTATCCAGCAATAATTAGAGTTAAGCCACTTTATACATAGAACCATATGCATGCGCATTCCTTATTGGTATTTTTTTATATTAAAGCTATGAAAAATTCTCACAGCCATTAGTTTAGCTTTCTATTTTACTTGACCTTTTGGCAACTATGTTTTCTTGTGTTTATTTCAGTTTTTATTGATTTCTATAAATATGTTTTGTACCTCGCATCCGCAAACGTTGATTGGAATATTGGGTATGATATTGCCATTGATTTCGATAGGACATGTACATACAACATACTTTAGAACAAGGTTGATGTGGTTCTGATAACAACTGATCCTGCACTTGTAGGGAAGATAACACAATACATATTTGCAACGAACAACAAAAAAATCAGAACATGCTAGCAACTTATATTAGCCTGAAGCGCTTAAAACTCAATATAAACAAATGAAAATAAAGATTCATAAAGCCCATCGCAAATTTTTGAAATAAGGCCAATTATGACAATGATAAATTTGGATGCCATAGTGCAAAACTTTCAACGAATGGTATTGAAATTTAAAAAGCCGTTAATTTCTCACTTGAGTAGATTGCTGCTAAACTTAATTCAAAATTAAGGTTTAAAGTTTTCATTAAATGTCAAAATCTTCAAACCTTCACCCATCCATCTTTTTGGTTGTTAGATAAGAATTTTATATAGCCCCACATTCCTCCAAGTTTCAATGCACTCAAAGATCTAAGAAAGAATATAGGGGCATTTACAGACATAGCACTTAAAAGTTCTCTATTTACATATCAAACACCCAAATCTTTATAGGACATAAATAACACCAAAACTCAATCAAGCCCATAAATTTAGCATTCCTTGAATCATGAGCTGAAATCACGAAGAACACTAGGTGACGGGGTGGCAATATCACAGTATGATGATGCATGGCAGCGAGCAGCTGCATGGGTTCCTTCAAAGCAGATAGATTGGGCTTCTTCAGGAAAATCATCAGAGTCTCCTCGCATATCTCTCTCCCCACACAATAAGAAGCAAAGCTCAGTACGCCTACAGTGCACCAGAGATAAAATTATGCTCCCGCTTTGTTTCCAACTCTCCACCCATTGCGGCCTATGCCTTCTCTCCCTTTCAACTCTCCTGTTCTAGGTGACCCCAGCCTTCTCACGCAAATTGAAAATGTGATCGGTGGTCATAGCATCATATAGAACCGCTACAGAGCCATCATAATGTCTTCTCTTGAGGCAACTCTTTGGAAAGAGGTCATCCACAACACCTATCTTCTTGCTGACAATGTACATCGTGAGAAGCCTGCCCTGGTGAGTATGATTTATACTCATATGGCCTTGGGTTGTTGATCATTGTTGGCATTCAAGACTTATCTCATATTTTAAGGTCATGTTTTTAAAAGCACACTTCACAAGCAAAGTGAATGAAAGAGCGTGACCTGCTCGCTTCAAGTTAAGTATTGTACCACATTATTATCTATTTTATATTAATTTTTAAGTCATGCTTTATATTTTATAATTGCTAACAGATGTATTTATTTATTAATAATTTTATATAACTTATTAACACTTTGGTTAATAAAAGTATCGCTTTGCTCTGCGCTTTGTACTTTGAAGCAAAAAATAAAGTCTTAAGCATCGCATTGCACATTGATGATGTTATTTTAATGTAAATCACATGTAGGGAAATTCTATCAGTTCTGTGGATGAGAACAAACTTTGGATGTTATTGCCGCTTTATTTCTTTCACAATTAACAATGTTATTTTTGTGAGTTTAGTAGGTTTTTGAGTGCTATGTTTGATATGTAAATAAAAAATTTTTTAGTTGTTGTGTGTACAAATACCCCGAATATTTAAAGATGAGTCACTTATTGCCAGGCAGTTTCTATAAGCCGCAAAATTGCATGTATATAGGTCGTTATCAAATACGATAGTGTAGAGATGAATCTGTCATCATCAATCAATGGTGAAGTGCTTACAGCGGTAAAAAATAGGATAATAAAGCTAGCTTAAGCTATTGCAGCAGCAATAAGTTTGACCATATCAAATAGTAATTTGAAAATGCAAACAAGAGAAAAAATTAAAAACATAAAAGAAATCATCAGAAATTAATTCCTAATAGATTAAAAGAATATTAGAATAGAGAAGGCTGAGTCAGATTGGAAGAGGGGAGAGAATGAGACCATTGTGTGTGTTTTTCCAGAATTACTTTGCCCATACGCAAATATGGAAACATTATATCCATCAATTGCTGACTGTATGAAAGGTCGAACATCATGAAAGAATTCACCTGGCATAATTTTAAAAGTGAAATAAGCTAAAAGCAAAGATATAGAACTGTGTATCAACTATTAATCATTTAAAATAAGAAACAGATATTTAGTTTGTTGAAATAGAAGCTGCAAGATTGGAATTGCTCGTCAGTTTCAAGCACACCTTGTCCAATATGGGGCCCATAAACTCTATCGAACTCATAATCCTTCTTAGAATTGCAAAATGAATCATCACCAGTATCAATACGAACAGAAAATTCATCCGGAAACTCAACCGCAGAGGGGCCTTCATCTTCGAAAGGGGGTCTTACACGACAAAATACCTTTATGTTCCCTGAGATATAGAACATGAAACTCAATAGAACAAACTACGCAGAGGGTTAAAAAAACTTTGAAAAGAGAGGACAACAAATAAATCATGAAACATAATCATCTACAGAGAAATGTTGAAGTTTAATTTTGGGGGAAAAAGTGACTAAGGGAGTAGTGTTACCTTTATTTGTCAATAATTCATTAAATAAACTTTTCTTCTCAGCAAGCAAAGGTGCAATTCTTGTCTCAGCTTCAAGAGCCGCCTGACCTGATGGATAGAACAAACATACAAAAAAAAAACCATTGGCACTTTTTAAAATAGAATTCAAAGAGATGATAATTCATACAACAAGCAAATAAGGTAGAGAAACCTGCCAGTGCAGGTCTAGAAATTATGAATTAAGAGTGCACGGTCTTTGTTTGGTTCCCTATAGGTCCCACTGTGACAGTGGTTATAGACTGACTGGTCATTTCTGAAGAACTAAGGCCCCGTTTGGTTCCCGATTTTTGTAGTGGCACGGGCATGGAAAGCCGCTTCGCCATTTTTTTTTCGTTTGTTTTACGACTTCGCGGCACAGCTGCCGCGAATTTACTTCGAAGCCGACCGCGGGAGAACCCTCGCGGCGCGAACTTTCGTACCATGATTTTTTACCCTTTACCCCGCTCCTCCTCTCTGCTTCCGCTGTCTCTCTCGCGAACCCTATTCCGAACGACCTTCTGCTGGCAATTTCAATGGGTCGCAGGTTATTTCAATAGCCTTAAAGTCCTCGTCTTCTTGTTTCACCCCTCCTGGCAAAATCTCTCTCTCTCTCTCTCTCTCTCTCTCTCTCTCTCTCTCTCTCTCTGGTCTAGGTTTGCTTCTCTTAACTAGCTTCATTTATTATTCCTACATTCTTCACCTTGGCGGCTGGGCATCATTCCCGGTTATCTGCGGGTTTCCTATATTATTATGAACTTGGATCATGCATCGAAATCTTGAGCTTAGCTGCTTCGAAATGTTAGGTTCTCTTTTAGTATACTGATAAATTTTGTGACCGTGGATCTGTTGAACGACTTTGAATGGGGGCTTTCACAACGTTTTTTTTGCTCTGTACATTTGTAGATCTGTACATTAGTGATGGCATTTCGTTAGGCTTACTACATTGTGGCAGAGCTGTTTGGAGAGTGGGGCTCTGCTCCTCTTTCCCTGTCACATGGTGTGGTTAATTTGGTCCTGAAGCATTTGGTTACAATCTCAATTTTTGATTTTGGTTACAAGCTCAAATTTATTTTGGCTGAATTCTTGACCTTATGATGAAACTGCGAGTCTGTCCTAAAGCACTTGGTTCCAACAGTTTCTAAGCAAATGTTGGATTGCAATGAAAGTAGGAACACTACATGCATCTTACTGTTTTCACCAAATAAATTGAAAGGTCTGTCTGATAACTGCATTAAGAGTAATGAAGCTTTGTATAGTTGAGTAGCTTTTATTTTTTTTTTAGTTTGTATAGCAAGAAAGGAGAATTTGGAATATAGGATAAGATGGTGGATATATTTAAAATTAACTGTTTTACTTTTGGAAGTTTTACATACATACCACTCAATTTCTGTGAATTCACACATCTAACACTTTAACTTGAAACATTACATATGCGCCACTTTAATATATGTTGAAACTGAACTTTGGGAGCTTTCCCTTTGCTTTATATATGTTGGATTTGGTTTATGGAAACTTTGGGAGCTTTCCCTATGCTTTACACATGCTGGATTTGGATTTTGTAAACTTTGGGAGCATAAACAGTATTTATATGATGCTAAATAATGAGGTGTCATATAAGAATCAAGGTGTATAAGAATCAAGTCTTCTCTTCCATCCTGTTATGCGAGCATAAGACAGCTCTCATCTTTGTTGTTGGAAGGCTATTTCTTACATTATTACGAGCTTTACTTCTCAAACTATCTTTTCAATGAGAAGTAATTAAAGAAACAAAGTTTGGAACATGTCGATATTTCATCTTTTATGATATAAGTGAAGGATGGGAACCATCAAAATGCCCCTTATAATCTTTTTTGAGTGGCATGCATGATGCATATGTTAACCAAGTGAGTGGTATGCATGTTAATATTCTTTCACTTTTTCACTATGTTTATAGCACTTAAGCAAAGTTTAATATTAGTGATTTCTGAATACGCATGGAGCCCTCCTTCCTGGATGGTAACCACTGCAGCTTTGCTTCATCTGCTAGCTTTAAACAATTTGGAGGCTGGCTTGGAAGTCTCGAGCAGGTCTTTAAACAACTTGGATTTGTTTGGGGCTTGCTTAGAAGTTTGGAGAAGGTTTTCTCTTGGAAGTTTATGCAGTCTTATTGTAATTTTAAGTTTAGTTCTTGGGAGTAATTTGCAGTCTAGGTGTTTTGCAGTTCGGGTTCTTGTGAGGTTCCTTCTTGGTAACTCTTACATTTTCAAAAAAGCTGTTGAATGAAACACAGTGCAATAAACTTTTTTTGGACTAAATCGTCATTATAAAATATATGATCTTGTGAAAATATGTATATAGAGAACTTTGTGCTATGTTGAAGGAAGTCATGTATGAATGAAAGCCTTGTACCTACCTCTTTAATCCTCTAATAAAATTTTCATCTTTCTTTCCCGTGGATTTAGGTCATATTGATCGAACCACGTTAAATAATCTCTCCTTTTATATTTTTGCAAATTTTTGTTAATTTTATGTTTCAATTGGATGTGATGAAAGTTTATAATCTGTTTCAAATGTTAAGTGATTTTTAAATTTGAATGTATTTCATTTCTATGTGTGCATTAAGCTTAGTATAACGTAGTCGATGAGGGCGACTTGGTCATTTCTCCCGAAACTAGATTGTTCTCAAACAGTTCGCAACCAAACAGATATATCAACTTCACGCATGTTCTTCACGCAGTACTTCCTAAGCAGACATGACTGCAGTACGCAAAGCTGAGAAGCTGCAGCTGCGCCAAACAGACCCTAAATCCTTACAATTTTACGCTTCACTTTTGGCTGCCAACCAAATATTCGGCTTAGGAATTAAATTAGTTGGAGATATCTGCAAGTCAGTCCTACAAACCAGGAAGTAATGATTATGCTTCGTGCTGCTTCCAGAAAGCAATAAAAGCCAACAAAAATATTTGGTATAAAAGTGAAGATGAAATAATAGAAGTGGCCATGCCACTTCTGCATGCAACTTCATCCAAATGACAATAGAAAACATGTTCTAAAAACTCCTCTTATATCCTTCCCCAGTCAACTGCCAGCCAAACACCAATAAGAGTCTTCCTTCCTCACAACATTTCAGCGAGCCACCTAAAGTTAATTGAATAGGCCTTTGGTGAAGGCTTCACAATCAGCTGGATCACAAAAGATGGAAGCAATCCTCAAATTGTACAACAAACAAAGACAAATTTGACCTGAAATGTGAGAGTTGAATAGACCGACGAGCTATATTTCAACAGCACTGGGTAAGCAATGGCATAGAATTCAAGTGATCATTGCTTGGGATCAAGCGCATGGCATTAAAAAAATGTTCCATGTCATGTTTAAATATGGCATCAAAAAAAAACCCTTGTCTCCAAATACAAGTAATAAAAAAATGCAAATATTAACAAATATTAGCCTGGTTGAAACCATAAGCACATCAAAGTTGACAATGAATCCATCACAAGGGGTTTAATTGCCCACTTTATAGCATGTGCATATTTTATAGACAATTAAAAGGCAAATATCAAATATATTAATCATTCCATGAGAACTTAATCATTGATTCTAATATATATATATATATATATATATATATATATATATATATATATATATATATATATATAACTCTACATAATAATTTATATACTATTAGGGTGTCAAAAATAATTCGATAAAACACTCCAACACGACCCCACCTCAAAAAAAAAAATACAGTTTTGGATTGACCTGAATAAAATACTGGTAAAATTCAGATAAAAATGTCAGCCATCAAACATTTTACTAGTGATACCGTTATAGGGCTCCTAGAAGGTATTTGGGAAGCAAATTTAGTAGGGAGGCAATTGTTGAATAGCAAAAGACGATAACAGGTGCAGACGATGGCATTTAGAAGGAGAAGATGGTTATCCCGGCAGGCAATAGTAAAGAGAGGGTCGGAATGATGAGGTATGAGTGTTGAAGAGGTTCACCAAATGTTCCTGTCCAAACTACAAACACATCACCTACAAAAGGAAGATGATGCAGCACTCCATTATGGTAGAATCAGAGACAAACTCTAAAACACACAAACAAAATCAAAAGTACTTCAAAACAAAAAAACAATACATATAAATAGTTCTCTCTCAAAAACCCTAATTCTAATTAAATAAAATATTAAATATGGGCTCCAATGGCTGGTGGCCGCAGCTAAAAAGAGTATCCCACAGCAAGATTTTCACAAGGTGGAAATATCGCATCTCGCGTTAGAGGGATCGTGCACAAAAAAAAACCACAATTTTTAGTCTAGATGAATCTTCTCTTTAACTAACAGTGAAGTTCCACTGTTTCAAAGTCATATTTGGGTTTAGCTTCGTCATGACACACCAAAAAAAAATTTGTTTGAATCATATCGTAAATTATTCTAGAAAGTTGCATTAAGATCAAATGGGTCTCTATTAAGTCAATTTTAAATCAGATACTCTTGCTCATATAATAAACATGTTAGACATGAGTCGAGCAATCTCAAGTTGAGACAAATTTGAGTTAAACCCAAACTGAACTTGTTAACACAGATTGACACCCATATCCATTACCACTAGAAACAAATGATCTTCTGTAAATTTATTATCACTATATACTTTTATTGCATGCCATAATAAACCCAAAATAAAACAAGTAACTCAACCAACCAATTTGCCATTTAGAATTTTATGAAGAAAACTACATAAAGAAAGGGAGTAAAACCATTTGTTGCATGTAATTTAAATAGTAGAAAATAGGGAATCTAACTTTTGTATGTTATTAAAAGCTACCTTATATTGTGAACAGCCATTTGAACGGTTTAATTAGGATGCATTAATACTCCTAGTATTTAAGGTATGCAGTATATAACACGCATCTGATGCGCATCGAACATATATCCTAATAAAAACTAAAAAAATAAATACAAACACACACGTCCCACATGTGTATCCTAGTAACATAGTAAAAAAAATAATAATAATTAAAATTTAATGATTTATATAATTTTATTCCCCCAATTTTGCCTTTCATTTCTTTCTTTCCATATTATTAATAGATGTATAACAAATTAAGTTTACCTAATATCTAAAATAATCATTTATCAAATTTTTAAGATATAATTTACAATATTTCCCATTTCTCTCTATCACCCATATTGATACTATGATTACCATAATCAAATAAATTATTTAAGTTTATGATTTATATTATATTTACTAAGTATTTTTAATACCCTTTTGATTTTGACTTTCGGTCTTTCATATGATTAGCATTTTATGATACATGTGTCTTAATAACTTAATAAAAAATTCATAAGAAAGGAAAATTTTTATAATTTATATCATATTTACTCCATATTTTCAATAGTTATTCTTCCGATTTTGACTGAGGATTCCATATCAAAATAAGTTTTTAATTTTTAAAATAAAAATTTATAATGTTGTGTCCATTGCGAGTACGTATTCCGTATTTTCAATAATAATCTGTCGCATGTTTGTGTCCCAATTTGTGCAGCATAGGTTTCAAACTAGCACAAAAAAACTTCCACCAAACCAACTTGGCAGATCACAAGCTCAAGTATGAGCTTAAAAGTACACATAGTCTTCTTCTTATCCTAGATTGTACAAGGGTCGTTGTCATCCTACAACCACCAGCTAAGTTCCTCATGTTTAGGGCTGGCAATTTGGCTCGTTGTTCGCGAACAGCTCGTGTTCGGCTCGTTAAGTAGCTCGTGTTCGGCTCGTTCGTTAAGCCTAAAGAGCCGAACACGAACAAATTTTTATGCTCGAAATGTTAACGAGCCGAACACGAACAATTTGTTTGTTTGCTCATGTTCGGCTCGAATTAGCTCGAAATAAAAAAATAATCGTATAATTATTTATATAATAATTTATTATATATATTATTATATATTAATATATTATATATATATTTATATTTAAGTTTAAATCATAGCTTGTTTGTGTGTTAGCGTGGTTATGCTTCTGTTTCATTCATTTGGTCTGAGTTCGAATCCGTGCTAAACATATATTTTTTCGATTAATTTTAACGAGCCGATTTCGAGCCGAACACGAACGAAGAATATTTAATTCGAGCCGAACACGAACACACCTTTCACGAGCCATTTCGAACACGAGCCGATTTCGAACCGAGCTAATTTCGAACGAGCCGAACACGAGCAAAGTCTGAGCTCGCTCAAGCTCGGCTCGTTTACAGCCCTACTCATGTTTATCATAATTGTGAGCTATTCCTAAAAAAAAAATACAGTTTTGGACTGATCTGAATAAAATACTGGTGAAACTCAGATAAACATGTCAGCCATCAAACATTTTATTAGCGATATCGTTATAGGGCTCCTAGAAGGTATTTGGGAAGCAAATTTAGCAGGGAGGCAATTGTTGAATAGCAAAAGACGATAATAGGGGCAGTCGACGGCATTTAGGGGGAGATAAGATGGTTATCCCGGTAAGCGAGGGTCGGAATGATGAGGTATGAGTGCGAAGAGGTTCACCACATGTTCCTGTCCAAGCTACAAACACATCAACTACAAAAGGATGATGATGTAGCACTCCATTATAGTAGAATCAGAGAAACTCTAAAACACACAAACAAAATCAAAAGTACTTCAAAACAAAAAAACAATACATATAAATAGTTCTCTCTCAAAAACCCTAATTTTAATTAAATAAAATATTAAATATGGGCCCCAATGGGCTGGTGGCCGCAGCTAACAAGAGTATCCCTGTTGACCTCATTTTTAGTGAGGTCTTAGTTATTCCTCCTGCGACCTGGGATCTGGCCTTTAGGATTCTTCTGTCGACCATCCTAGCGGACTAGTCGTGGACCCACCTCCCATGAGACTACGAACCACTACAGCACTCATTTTTGTAAGGCACTCGCATGAGTAGTCCCGACAGCTCGACTCTTTGTTGCGAGGCTAGGGACTAACGTGTAGAGGGCTCGAAAATGAGTTCCATGAGTGACGAACGGCCAGTAGAACCCTATCTTTCGAGCAACTTCGTACACCACGATTGACACCTTTAGCCCGATCGTCGGCGAACTTGTTCTGGATAATCCGGATGACGAAACGTACCACACGGAGCGTCCGGGACGACGACTTTGCTAGAAATGACACCCATATTGCTTATGGTTCCACGTGCGGGCGAATGACACGGAAATTGATGCGCATTATTTTTTAAATTAGCAGGGCACGGGTCAAGGCTTGACCCAAATTCGATTTAGGTTCGATACGGACTGAAACTGGGCTACACACTTCAGCCCACCTGATTTTTGAATTTCAAACTTCAAATTCAAATCTGTAATTTAATTTCATATAATCATGTGTTAATATTTTCCAAATAAATGTCCCTGCATATGGAAATCATTTAATTTGGCGCCCAATCACCTTTTAACGGACGAATGCGGCTATAGGATAGGCGGGATCGCTCTTCTCCTTATTCGAAGTTAGCGCCTCGAGACCGGATCCTTCCCTGCTCCTCTGAATCCCGCTCGTCCTCTCTCGCGGCCATCTTCCTCACGCTCGGTCTCCCCTGATCCGAGCCCCGCTCCTCCCTCAAGACCGGCTCGACGCTCTCGCTCGACCTCGCGCAGAAGCGCCGCTCGTCTCTCGCTCCCTCTCCTCTTCACCGCACCGAAAATAATCGCTGCTCGAGCCCGCGTCCTGCGCCCTCCTGCTCGCCTCGTCTTCCTCACGCCTAAAATCCTCCCTCTATTGCTGGACCGAAAGCCCTCGCCTTCCTCCTCCGCACCGCAGCACTCGACCCCTTGCCTCTCCGCACCGAGAGCCTGCGTCTCCTCTTCCCTGCGCACGACTCTCACGCTCGATCCCGCGTCTGAATCCCGCAGTGTAGGCTCCCTGGGTCTTAGGTAGACACCCTAGGTGAGAGTCACCCACCTAATCCTCAGCATAGGCTTCCTAGAGTTAGGAGCACACTCTTGGTGAGAGCCCATCCACCTAATCCTCGGCGATAAGTTCCTAAAGTTAGGAGCACACCTAGGTGAGAGCCACCCACCTAATTCACGGCATAGAGCTTCTAGACCTCAGGATACACCATAGGTGAGAGCCTGTCCATCTAAGCTTCGAATGCACAGATGAACCAAGTATCCGACCCTAACTCACAAGCCGATCGAGACATCGGACCGGAGACGCATCGAGACTCGGGTTCACGCTTCCCTAATTAAATCAACTGCGAATTCCCTAAAATGACTTAACCATATTGAAACCCAATGCACCGGGATTTGAGCTCGAACATTATACTCAAATCCTCCGCGCAATGCGGACATTTGTTTTCGCACATATGGATCATCTGATCGGCGTGAGTCCGAGTGCCAGGTGGTGAGGTGATGATATTAATCGCTATGTGTGTTATACGAGTGGATACGAGGGATACGAGGGATAATTAGAATAGTATCTCCTACGCTCGAGGACTCTCCATAAGGGAAGAGGAAAGCGACCGATGATACTATTCGCCGACTCTGGTTAGATTGTTTCCCCTGACGATCTTAGGTCGTCGATAGTCCAACGACGATTAGAGTGACTAGCGCATGGACTATACTTATTTTACAAAATATTTACAAAAAATAAAATAAAAATCTCTTTTGTTTGTTAAAAAAGAACTCATACGAAAACTTAAACAACAACTTTTGCATGAAAATCGAATAATTTTTCCTTATAAAATATATAAAGGTCTATTAGCTAATCACTTGGATTAGGTTAAGGATCACCTCCTTAGATCGTCGGGTTGAGTAACTCTTATCCAAGGTCGGATAAGCACATGATCCAGCATTATTCCGAGCCCTCACCTTTTCCGATATCTTATACTCGGTCTCGATCTTCCATATGTGACTACGAGTTTTGTTTCGCGATTCTACGACTTGTTTCTTTATTTTCCGACTTTCGTGTCCGTGTTCTTCTTCTGCTTCTACTTCGTCTGTGAGTTTATTTAAATCCATCGCAAATCATACACGCTCGCAATACAAATTATACTAACGGTAACGAGATGCTTGTCAGTGCGACTTTTACGGTTTATTTATCGCAATTTACCTTACCGTAATCCGACTTTACTGCGCTTTACTTTCTGAATAACTTTACTCGTAATTTACTTTACTACGATGCAAAACTAAAAAGCAACAAAACCCGAAGCATTGGAACACACTCGACAAAACCGTTTGAACCTTAGACGTTAGATGCTACTTGTCAAGAGAGCTGAAGTTAACTCCGTGGGCAAGTACAAGCAGGAGCATTAGATTGAGCAACGAAGAGGATCTTCTTCAATGAAACTCTTCCTAGTTTAAATAACAACACATGGGACTTCGAGAGTGGTTCGCGCATCAGCGTACAGAACCTCACTTTCCTCTTTGCGCTTCGCAACACGTCACAGGTGTTGTGCTGCGTAACTCACTCCTAGTAGGTTCGAGGTTGTCGTATGGTACGATTCCTAACTCACTTTAGGTTCCGAGGTTGTCGTATGGTACGATTCCTAACTCACTTTAGGTTCCGAGGTTGTCGTATGGTACGATGAAAACTCTCATATCTCTGCGGGCTATGTGCATAATCCGGTATTATGCAAGTGTAAGTCCCAAATAATAAAATTGGCAGGATTAAACAATTAAATAACATCTTCTCCAAAACGCAACGCAGCAGGTAGGATAGTTGGGAAGTCATTGGGGTTCGTCTCAAATCACGCGACATCTTCTACCTTTCTTTCCTTTGGACTCACGAAAATAATCGTTCCCATTCGAGCCACTCCCACTTGCTTTCCACGTCCTACGTGAAAACATAAACACTCGAATTCTCGAAGACAGAACTACGGATCATTATCGAGAGTTTTCTCAAGTGACACTGCGTCATTTGGGATGTAATTAACCATGGGGCTGCGCTCATAGGGAACTTGAACCCGGATAAAATAAGCCCTACCTAGTCTTTCATTAGGTAGAGGAACTCTGTCGGTCACACGTAAAGGGTTCGCGGATCAAACGGATGTCACGAGTCTTTTAGTTCAGTATGATTGGATCTGCTTGTCGCAGGATACACTAATCTTTCGAGAAGGTGTATCATTTGTGACACTGAGCACGATTATGCGAATTATCTGGACAAATGAGATCCAGTACGGTCTCATTTTTCAAAATTAAAATACACTACTTTCAAAACTACTTTCCAAAATTATATACCTTTTTATATTAAACTAAATCACTCGAAATTTTAAATTCTTTCAAACGAAAAAAAAGTTTGCTGACAATTCAGCGCACTTCCGTGAGGCCAGTTCCTCTCTCCGTTTTGATCGGGAGGTTTTGTCTTCATACATCGGCGAAGTGTGCCCATGTCCTCGTGCGCTGAGCTGCGTGTTCTTCGTTGACATACTCTGTGCTCATTTCTTCCTTGAGCCGATATAATCGAACTTCTTTTGGATGCGGAGCCATCTGTTTAATCACCATTAAACGAGTGGTTCGAGAATCCTTAGGGTTTAGTGGGGTGGACCCCGATAGGTGTGGTAGGATAGGAGCGGTTTATCGAAACGAGTTCGATGCGATGTTAAATTCCTTCCAATCTCGGACCGGGTCCTACATTTCATTCTCTTTGAGTTTGAGCTATTGTGAACAAGTTAAATGGAAATTCTCTCTCACGATCCTCCATTTAAGCTCAACCAAAACACAAAAATTTGAGATAAAATTCACATGAATAAATTCACAGTCTACCAGTTCACTAAGACAAGTATGTTTATCGAGTACCTCCGTTGAAATAAAAAAAAAACATGGGACATCAACGACCTTTTGAAATTCTCAAATAGACGGGAACGATGTCTTCACCAAAGTTGATCTTTTCTTTCGCCACCGGAATGGAGTTTGTTATTAGCAAGAGCGAGATGCTCGACTTGGCAGCTCATAAAGTTTGGACGAGGATTCGAAGATATTGAAGCCAAGTTGGGGATGTCACCAGACGCAAGCAAGAAAATCCGAAACGATAAGTCCGTCGAGCCTGTTGTGGAATTCGACCCGAAATCCGCTGAGGAATTCCCGCTCCGAAGAGGGTGTTGATGGAAAAGAACCCTACCATTCGTCGTAAAGTCTGTCGTTATAAATGTTGGGATCTGCTCCGGGATTGTTTTTCCTTCTACCACCGGATTCACCGCTATCGCACTAGTTGCTCCGCTAAACAGAGGGAAGGAGATTCTATATGAAGAAGTGTCGATCGATGCTTTTGCCCACCGTCTTCGTATTCGAGATTGGGTCCAATTCAAAGTCTGTGCGACTGACTAAGACACAGGAAAAGAGGCACAACAGGAAGATTATGAAGGCCGAGAAGGTGAAAGCCACAGAGCTGGCTACTATTGACACCGTCCTCCGAATGGATGAGGCAAGATTACGTGAGGCCTCACCTCTACTCAGGGGGAGTAGGTTTCACCAGTTGCCTGCTACCTACGGAGAGGATGGAGTCATAAGGTTGCGCCGACGGTTGCCATCACCATCCGTCCATAATGGTCCAAGAGTCGATGATGACATTCCAAGAGCGATACGATACGATGACGGGGAGTTGACAAAGACAATCGGTCGAGGCGGGATTTCCAGCCTTCTCGATGAATACGATCAACGATCATTCCAGGCGAGGCCGGACCAGGATGGATGAAGAGACGGGGTCCATCTATAGCCAAGCGGTTGAACAAAGTATATCCTTTTAAAAAATAATCATGTAGCAAAGATGTTCGGGGATTTAATCGAGAATCCTAAATTCGGATTAAGGGAGCAAAGAAGCGGAGGAAGTTGACAAAAAGACTATCCCAATCCTTGCCTCTACCATGAATCTGCTTCAGTCATACTATAGAAAAGCGTATCGACCAAAGAATGGCTTGAGAAGAGCTTTAAGAATGGGAGGATAAGCTATCCCGAAAGAATATTTGAGAGAACACGAAAAAGGTTCCATCGATATGATTTCGATTGAGTCAATCGTTTCAAATGACTTCTACATACTACTCTCAAGTACTCGACGAAAAATATGATGTTGATAAAAAACTTCCAAGCCGGCCTTAAAGTTATCAAAGGAAACTCGATTGAGGCTAAGTTGGAAAGGCTTCGGCCGACATTGCACGACTAATCGAAGAACAAAGAAAGATATAGGCGATGAACCCTACGATCCGTCGGATTATGTGATGGAAGATTTCGCAGAAATCGCTTGTTGTTGAGACCGAGCCTCATTATCAGCATGCGTGATGCTCCATCACTCGTGAGGAGAACAACTGCCGATGAGTGGCGATGTGTCGTTCAACGAAGAGATGAACAAATCGAGCAAATGGAAAAGGAAATGGAGGAAATGAGGGTTGTCGTGACCGAAGCTACAAAGCAGACACTCGGTCACCGAGGCGGCGACTTTTAGAGGCGGGACGACCAAAAATCATTCATGTTACTGAAATGAAAACAAAGAGTCGACCCATAACACAATACCGGGAAAAGGATATCGGGCGGATAGTTGAAGGCGAGTGAGAGAAGCTTTAACTCGGTCCAAAAAGGAGCATTGGTTTTTAAGGGTAGACCTTACCCGAAAGAATTTGATCGTTGTCACACTCCGAGGGCTTCGTACCACTCTCGTTCGAGGCATTTGATGGGACGGGAAACCCCAGACGACGTGTTGCACACTTCGAGCGAGGATTCTTTGCGACGCGGGGGTAGTGATGCATTGTTGTGTCGTCGGTTGTGAGCGGTCTTTCGGGAATTGCTTTTGACTAGTACGCCGAACTACCCGATGATTCGTGAAAACGTTTGCGAAGTGGAAGACCTCTTTGTTAAGCGGTTCGTTGGAGCTAAACACCATATCACCATCGGTGATCTCGTGGTGGAGCGGCGAAGCCGACGCAACGTTGACGGACTATATTGCGATGAAGAAATTTGAGCGTGAAATGTGAACCACAGACTCGAGGAGCGACATGCGGTTGAAATACTCTAAAGAGCATTCATGGTCCAGTGGGTTTCTTACTCGAGGATTCACCGTCGAGACATTCGAAAAGTTACTTGCTAGGTGCGGAGTCTACGGGGAAGAAGCCAAGCTGGTTTGGATTTTGGAGAAAGCGAAAGCGAAAGCCAACAAAAACATTTGAAAAGAGGACGGCAACAGATGGCGGCGGTCGATAAAGGAAAACGGCGATACGGATTCAAGTCGAGAACGCTCGACAAAACTATCGACATCCACGACAATACGGGCAATGATCATTCCACGATGGTCGTACCGGGATAATGGAAGACGAAGGTCCGTCTATGGCTGAGCGGGTGAACGGAACATACTCCTTGAGAATGAGGCAATAGGAAAGATGTTTTGGAATTTAGTCGAGAACACGAGTTCGTGCTACTGAGGCAAGAGAAGACGGAAGAAGTCGACAGAAGGACCAACCCGATTATTGCCCATACTGCAGATTGCTTGGTCATACTATAGAGGGTTGCTTCGTCTTGCAAAGAATGGCTCGAGAAAAATTTCAAGAATGGGAACATAACGATCCGAAAGAATATTTGAAAGAACACGAATAAGATTCCATCAATGTAATTTCGGTACGATCACTAGTGTTCCGATTGATTCCGATGCTCGTATGAAGGATGAAACGTCTTCGATTACTTATTGTCTACTTTGTTTTTGAAATGAATGTTAATGGTATCGATGTTTGTATGTCCTTCCTCCCATCGCATGATAAAATAAATAAAGAACTTGTTGTTTTTCGAAGCGTTCGATGTTTGAAGAGCACGGTTAATGAAAATGTCCAAAGCTCAACGAGAAGAGCAATCGAGAAAGGGGTAATTCAAGATAAAAATTTCGGCGTTGTGATGAAATTATGATTTCGAGGAAAATAAAATTAATACCGCTAATAGTCGAGTCCTTCACTTTAAAAATTTCAAGCTGATCTGCAGGTAAATTAAAATAAGTCGGTGCGATTATAATACGAGTAATCGATTGAGTGATATCACGAGACTTTTAATCCTCTGCTAAGTGACTGAGTCCCGACACTTCGAACGAGTTATAATATCTCGGGATTTGTCTTAAGAAATATTTGAGAATTGTTAATCGGGGAGTCTGAACGTTCAAAATCTTTAAATTATGTTATACCAGATACAGTAATTCCAAAAAACAAGGAGCGAAGAAAAAAGAAAAAAAGTGTGAAGATCTCTGAGAAAAAGCTTGAGTGTGGACGTAAATCGAAATTTGGTGTCTCGATTCGGACATTCAAAATCTTTAACGTATGCTCCACTGGATATAATAATTCTCGATAAAGAATGAGGAGCGAAAAAAAAAAAGAAAAAAAATGGAAAAAAGGGCTCCACAGGAAGAAGCTTGAGGTGAGCAATCAAAATTGGTGTTTGAATTCTCCCGACAGTTAGCAAAACTTGAAAGGTCTCTTAAGGAAATTCTTCGGATATTATACTCGGGAAAGAGTTAAGTGATCTTGTGTCTTTTGGTCGATTATTAATTATCTCGAAATATCCTGTAGGAGATGAAAAATATTTAAATCACGTAGAGCCAAATTCGAGATCTATTTAAGCGTGAAGAAAGGACTAAAGAAAGGCGCTATGTTATTAGCGAAATTAATGGAAATTACACACGAAGTCATATCTTTCAATGCTCGAAGATTCTACTCCAACTTGATTCGAAGAGTATCAAAATGGTTTCTCACACACTTGTGAACATCTTTAAAAAATACGTGATAAAGGAAGCGACGATCTGCTAACGAAGCTTACTAAAGTGCGAACTTTCAAGCTATGATGTCCTTCGAAATAGCACATCTTTATGTGTACTTGAAAGAATACGATTTTGATAGTACTATAAAGAATGGGTTGTTTTTACATATGTCTCTGCACGAAGATAGTGTGAACATCTTTACAAAATCGGTGATAAAGAAAAGGCGGCGCACAACGGATCTACAAAGCTTCAACCTTCGAGTGCATGGTGTTTATATAACATAGCACATCTTTATGTGTACTTGAAAGAATACAATTCGATAAGTACGTTAAAGAATGGGTTATTTTTGCACATGTCTTCGATCGATTGGATAATGCTTATCAAGAAATCTTTACTGGCATCATAGTGTTCAAAGACGAGTATTGTTCCTAAGAGCATCGAATGTCATCGTCATGCAGAAGCCAGGTTCAAATCACAACAACGAGTGCAATAACGAGAAAACTCACAAAACTTGAATGAAAATCACATCGAACCATGACAAAAGAAATAAACTCGGCATCAAATCAAAACGATCGAAAAACTCGTAAGTCAAAATCAAAATTTGAACTTCAATTTCGACTCGGATATGTTGAGTTTCTCGACCCATCCACTAGCGTCGCTTCTCTCGACCCGAAGTTTCCTTCCATGGGAACTCCGTGTCCTCTTTTCCGATCTGAGAAGAGGCTGAGTGGCTCTATCTACATAGAGACCGCACTCTTCTATGCCTTTTTGTACGGTATGCATGAGATTTGGTAGTTTTATTGGACTGCATCTCTTTTTTTACGCGGACATTTCTTCGATCGACTGATTGAGTTGGATGTGAGTCTCTAGCATTCCTTCTCAATCGATTTCTTTCCGTTGACATTTTTACACAACTCTCCTAATTTCCACAAGTTTCATAAAATTTTCACAAATTTCTCACAAATTCATAAATTCAAATCTTCCTCTTGGATCGGTATGAGACCCCCTTCAATGGATGTTAAGGCTTCCGAACCCTTCAAAATCAAATTTCAGGGTCGGTGCAGGGATTCCGACTCCTCGAATTCCACAACACAAGATCAAACACAATACAAATCAAATCAAAACATTTCGAATCCGGAACCACGTTCAATTTCGACTCGGTTAGGTTGAGCCTCCTCGACCCATCGCTAGTGTCATCTCCCTCGGCACAAAGTCTTCTTCCATAGAAGCATTGAGTCTCTGCACTCACAAACCTTCACAAATCTCTGCATTTACATTCCTTAGCAAATCTTCCACCATTTTTCACTTTCTATCCATAAACTTCTTACAATATGAATATTTTCTTCTCCCGATCGGCTATGAGTCGGAAGTCGGTCCGAGTGCATTCCCTCATATGCGATCGTTTTATCACTGTTTAGGTTGGATGTTAGTCACGTGCATTCCTTCCTAATGTGATATTTTCGCTACTCTGAGGTTGGATATTAGTCCCGACGCATTCCTCCCCGGAATAGTAGAAATCTTCTCTTGATCAGTCTATGAGTTGGAAGTCAGTCCCGGTGCATTCCCTCATACTGATCATTTCGTCACCGCTTAGGTTGGATGTTAGTCCCAATGCATTCCTTCCTAATGTGATAGCCATTTTCGCTACTTCTAGGATTGGATATCAGTCCCAGCGCATTCCTCACTAATGTAGCGGACGTCTTCGATTTTTCGAGTTGGATATCGATCCCGGTGCTTTCCCTACTCATCCCGATCTTTTTGTCATCACTTAGGTTGGATGTTAGTCCCGCTGCATTCCTTCTAACGTGACGGAACATTTTTGCTACTTGTAGGGTTGGATATTAGTCCCAACGCATTCCTCCCAGATGTAGCGAGACATCTTCGATTCTTGAGTTGGATATCAGTCCCAGTGCTTTCTTACTCATCCCGATCTTTTTGTCACCGCTTAGGTTGGATGTTAGTCCCAGTGCATTCCTTCCTAATGTGACATTTTCGCTACTTGTAGGGTTGGATATTAGTCCCAGAGCATTCCTCCCCAATGTAGCAGACACCTTCAGTTCTTGAGTTGGATATCAGTCTCAGTGCTTTCCTACTCATCTCCGATTTTCATCATCTGCATAGGTTGGATGTTAGTCCAGTGCATTCCTTCCTATCGCGATGACATCTTCACTGCTTCTGAGTTGGATATCGGTCCCGGCGCATTCGCTCCTCGATCAACTTCTTAGGTTGGATGTTAGTCCCAGTGCATTCCTTCCTATCGTGATAGACATTTTCGCTACTTGTAGGGTTGGATATTAGTCCCAACGCATTCCTCCCCAATGTAGCAGACACCTTCACTTGAGTTGGATATCGAGTCCCGAGTCTTTCCTACTCATCCTGATCTTTTCGTCACTGCATAGGTTGGATGTTAGTCCCAGTGCATTCCTTCCTATCGTGATGAACATTTTCGCTTACTTGTTGGGTTGGATACAAGTCCCAGGTGCTTTCTTCCCGACGTAGAGACATTTCTCGATCGGCTCTCGGGTCGGATGCGCACCACGTGCTTTCCTGCTCAACTCGATTTCTTCAAATTTTTTTTCCACAAATACTTCACAAATTTCCACAACATCTTTTCCAATACCTTCGCATCGTTGTAGGCTCGGATGTGAGACTCCGTGCTTTTCGCCCCATCGTAGCAGACATTCCTTCGACACCCACTTAGGTTGGATGTGAATCCCGTGTCTTCCTTCCCAATACAACAATTATTTTTGACATCGATCCTCGAGTACGGATATGCATCCTTGTGCCTTCCTCCATGACATGACTCCACTAAAATCAAAACGAACCAAACCGACATTCAAATCTTGAAAAGTTAAACTCACGATCACAATTTGAAAACACACCTGCTAATCCCCAGCGGATACTCATAAATTCTCCACCTGAAGCTTCTTTTGAGTCGGGCTTTCCCAAGTGGGAACCTCAACTCAAATTCGATTATCGAACCCAGTTCGACGTTTGGACTGTTCCGAGTATGGTTGCTTGGATAGTTCTTTGGTTTCGTTGATCGCTTCGGTCAACACCATACGCTCGGCGTGCATGTCCCGCACACCACACTCTATGTGGGGTCCTTTTGTTGACCTCATTTTTAAGTGAGGTCTTAGGTTATTCCTCCTAGCACCTAGGATCTAGCTTTAGGCATTCCTTCATCGACCATCCTAGCGGACTAGTCATGGAGCCCACCTCCATAGAGCTTCGAACCACTTCAGACCCATTTTGTAAGACCTCGCATTTAGTAGTCCCAAGACTCGATTCTTTGTTGCAGAAATGGCTAGGACTAACATGTAGAGGGCTCGAAAATGAGTTCCCACAGGGGCAGACGGCCTTACGTAAACCCTTAATGCTCGAGCACTCCGCACACCACAATTTGACACCTTTTTGGCCCGATCGTCGGCGAACTTGTCTGGATAATCCCGGATGACGAAACAGACCACACGGAAGCGTCCGGGACGACGACTTTTGCTAGAAATGACACCCATATTGCTATGGTTCCACGTGCGGGCGAATGACACGGAAATTGATGCGCATTATTTTTTAAATTAGCAGGGCACGGGTCAGGGCTTGACCCAAATTCGATTTAGGTTCGATACGGACTGAAACTGGGCTACACACTTCAGCCCACCTGATTTTTGAATTTCAAACTTCAAATTCAAATCTGTAATTTAATTTCATATAATCAGGTGTTAATATTTTCCAAATAAATGTCCCTGCATATGGAAATCATTTAATTTGGCGCCCAATCACCTTTTAACGGACGAATGCGGCTATAGGATAGGCGGGATCGCTCTTCTCCTTATTCGAAGTTAGCGCCTCGAGACCGAATCCTTCCCTGCTCCTCTGAATCCCGCTCGTCCTCTCTCGCGGCCATCTTCCTCCGCTCGGTCTCCCCTGATCCGAGCCCCGCTCCTCCCTCAAGACCGGCTCGACGCTCTCGCTCGACCTCGCGCAGAAGCGCCGCTCGTCTCTCGCTCCCTCTCCTCTTCACCGCACCGAGAATAACCGGCGCTCGAGCCCGCGTCCTGCGCCCTCCCGCTCGCCTCGTCTTCCTCGCGCCTAAAATCCTCCCTCTATTGTCGGACCGAAAGCCCTCGCCTTCCTCCTCCGCACCGCAGAGCACTCGACCCCTTGCCTCCTCCGCACCGAGAGCTCGCGTCTCCTCTTCCCTGCGCACAACTCTCACGCTCGATCCCGCGTCTGAATCCCGCAGTGTAGGCTCCCTGGGTCTTAGGTAGACACCCTAGGTGAGAGTCACCCACCTAATCCTCAGCATAGGCTTCCTAGAGTTAGGAGCACACTCTTAGGTGAGAGCCCATCCACCTAATCCTCGGCATAGGTTTCCTAAAGTTAGGAGCACACCCTTAGGTGAGAGCCACCCACCTAATTCACAACGATAGACTGCAGACCTTAGGGATACACCATGGGTGAGAGCACTGTCCATCTAAGCCTCGAATGCACGAGGAAATCCAAGTATTCGACCCTAACTCACAAGGTCGATCAAGACATCGACCAGAGAATGCATCGAGACTTGGTTCACCCTTCCTTAATTAAATCAACTTGTGGAATTCCCTAAAATGAGCTTAACTAATATCGAAACCCATCGCACGGGATTTGAGCTTGAACATTATACTCAAATCCTTCGTCAATCGGGGACATTTGTTTTGCCACATATGGATCATCGGACCGGCGCGAGTCCGAGGTCCAGGTGGCGAGGGTGATGATATTAATGCTTATGTATGTGCTATACGAGGATACGAGGGATACGAGTGATAATTAGAACAAGATCTCCTACTGGCGACTTCTCATGCTGAAGAGGAAAGTGACCGATGATACTTATTCGC
The DNA here is from genome assembly GCA_022702705.1 of Papilionanthe hookeriana x Papilionanthe teres. Taxonomy (NCBI): domain Eukaryota; kingdom Viridiplantae; phylum Streptophyta; class Magnoliopsida; order Asparagales; family Orchidaceae; genus Papilionanthe; species Papilionanthe hookeriana x Papilionanthe teres. Next base: position 2,792,344 of record CM040429.1, on the reverse strand, counting down.
CGACTTTGGCTAGATTGCTTCCGACGATCTTGAGGTCGTCGAGTAATCCCTAAGACGATTAGAGTGACTAGCCGTGACTATACTATTTTACAAAATATTTACAAAAAATAAAATAAAAATCTTTTTTGCTTATAAAAAGAACTCTATACGAAAACTTAAACAACAACTTTTGCATGAAAATCAAATAATTTTTCCTTATAAAATATATAAAGGTCCATGGCTAATACTGGAGCGGGTTAAGGACTACCCTCCTTAGATCGTAGGCTGAGAACTCTTATCCAAGGCCTGGATAAGACATACCTACTAAATTTCTGAGCCCTCACCTTTTCCAATGTCTTATACTCGCCTCGATCTTCCATACGTGACTACGAGTTTTGTTTCGCGATTTCTACGACTCGTTTTCTTTATTTTCTCGACTTTCAGGTGTCCGGCTTTTCGCTTCCGCTTACTTCGTCTGCAAGTTTTATTTAAATCCATCGCAAATCATACACGCTCGCAATACAAATTATACAATCTAGTATCAGATGCTCGAGTACGCTATTTACAGTTTATTTATCGTAATTTACTTTATCGCAATCCACTTTACTGCACTTTACTTTTCTAAGAACTTTACTTCGCAATTTACTTTACTCACGATGCAAAACTAAAAAACAACAAAACCCGAAACATCGGAACACACTCGACAAAACCGTTTCAACCTGTAGACATTAGGTCAGCTACTTCACTGAAGAAGCTTGAGCCTAACTCCGCGAGCAATACAACGAAGCGAGCTTAGATCGAGCAACAAGAGGATCTTCTTCAAAGAAACTCTTCCTAGCTTAAATAACAACACATGTGACTTCGGAGTAGTTCGCCCACGCGGCATAAACCTTCACTTTCCTCTTTAGGCTTCACGGCAACCGTGTCAATGGCAGCCGTAAGTCCTAACTCACTTTGTGCTCCGAGGTTGTCGTATGAGACGACGTAAACCCTCATATCTCGTGTGCTATGTCGCATAATCCGGTATTATGCAAGTCGAAGTCCCAAATAATAAAATCGGCGTGATTAAACAATTAAATAACATCTTCTCCAAAACGCAACCACACAAGCAGGATAGTTGGGAAGTCACTCGGGTTCGCTCGTATCCGCGACATCCCCTACCTTTTCTTTCCTTCGACTCCCGAAAATAACCGTTCCCATTCGAGCCACTCCCACTCGCTTTCCACGTCCTACCGCGAAAACCTAAACCCTCAATTCTCAAGACAAAACCACCGATCATTATCGAGAGTTTCTCAGTGACACCGACTATTCGAGATGTAATTAACTATAGTGCCATTTCATAGTGAACTCTGAACCTGTATAAAATAAACCCTCACCTAGTCTTTCTATTGGCAGAGGAACTCATTTGACTACACATAAAAGCGTTCGCAGATCAAACGGATGTCACGTAGCTTTTAGTCAGATGACGTGGTTCACCGTCAGCAGAGATACACTAATCTTTCGAGAAGCTGTATCATTTGTGACACTGCAAGCACGAATATGCAAATTATCTGACAAATGAGATCCAGGCGGTCTCATTTTTCAAAATTAAAATACACTACTTTCAAAACTACTTTCCAAAATTATATACCTTTTTATATTAAACTAAATCACCAAAATTTTAAATTCTTTCAAAGCCGCAGCAGGGTTTTCACAAGGTGGAAATATTGCATCTCGCGTTATTTAGATCGTGCGCAAAAATAGCCACAATTTTTAGTCTAGATGAATCTTCTCTTTCACCAACAGTGAAGTTCCATTTTTTCAAAGAGTCGTATTTGGATTTAGCTTTGTCATGACCACCAAAAAAAATGGTTTGAATCATATCATAAATGGTTCTAGAAAATTGCATGAAGATCAAATGGGTCTCTATTAAGTCAATTTTAAATTAGATACTCTTACTCACATAATAAACAAGTCAGGCATGAGTCGAGCAGTTTCAAGTTGAGTCAAATTTGAGTCAAACCCAAACTGAACTTGTTAACTCAGATTGACACCCATATCCATTACCACTAGAAATAAATGATCTTTTGTAAATTTATTATCACTATATACTTTTATTGCATGCCATAATATACCCAAAATAAAACAAGTAACTCAACCAACCAATTTGCCATTTAGAATTTTATGAAGAAAACTACATCAAGAAAGGGATTAAAACCATTTGTTGCATGTAATTTAAATAGTAGAAAATAGGGAATCTAACTTTTGTATGTTATTAAAAACTACCTTATATTGTGAACGGTTTCATTACGATGCACTAATACTACTAGTATTTAGGGTATGCAGTATATAACACGCATCTGATGCGCGTCGAACATATGTCCTAACAAAAACTAAAAAAATAAATACAAACACACACGTCCCACGTGTGTATCCTAATATCTTAGTAAAAAAATTAATAAAGATTAAAATTTAATGATTTATATAATTTATATTCCATATTTTCAATATTTATTCTCCCAATTTTGCCTTTCATCTTTTTCTTTCCATATTATTAATAGATGTATAACAAATTAAGTTTACCTAATATCTAAAATAATCATTTATCACATTTTTAAGATATAATTTACAATATTTCCCATTTCTCTCTATCACCCATATTGATACTATGATTACCATAATCAAATAAGTTATTTAATTTTATGATTTATATTATATTTACTAAGTATTTTTAATACCCTTTTGATTTTGACTTTCGGTCTTTCATATGATTAGCATTTTATGATACATGTGTCTTAATACCTTAATGAAAAATTCATAAGTAAAACTTTTATAATTTATATCATATTTACTCCATATTTTCAATAGTTATTCTTCCGATTTTGACTAAGGATTCCATATCAAAATAAGTTTTTAGTTTTTAAAATAAAAATTTATAATGTTGTGTCCATTGCGAGTACATATTCCATATTTTCAATAATAATCTGTCACATGTTTGTGTCCCAGTTTGTGCAGCATAGGTTTCAAACTAGCACAAAAAAACTTCCATCAAACCAACTTGGCATATCACAAGCTCAAGTATAAGCTTAAAAGTACACATATTCTTCTTCTTATCCTAGATTGTACAAGGGTCATTGTCATTCTACAACCAGCAGCTAAGTTCCTCATGTTTATCATAAGTGTGAGCTAGATTCCTACCCCTCCCCCCCAAATTAAAGCTTCCATAATAGCTAATACGAACGCACATTTCAACCTTTATTAATCTAAGAAATTCTGCTCCTCGATGTCCAAAAATATAGATAAAAGGGTTCGTTTACTACTCTCTCTCCCACACCCTTGATCTCATTGTTGCCACAGCGCAGATACTGTGATGGCTGAAAGGGTGCCCATTCCAGCTTCAAATCCAGACACTGCTCCACATGAATAAGTGTGGGTTAGGACATATGAGGGGTTTGGGAGTGACATCTTTTTAAGTCTCAGAGAATAAGGCTATTGATCGGCCAGGAGACTTTCATTTTAGAATAGACCCTCAGCTCATGGCATGACTTGCTATTCAAATCCAAATTAAAGGAGCCCAAAAGATAATTATCATAAACATTTGTAACAAAAATGAAGAATTATTATGACTTCAAATCCATATGATTTGCATTAATGGCTTGTCTCAGACTTTAGGACCTTCCTAATTACACACAGAATTCTGCTTGAGAAGTCTCGTTCGTGTCTGATTGAACTCCACCAATCGTAGAATGCTTTTATTAATACTTCAAAAGAACGCATTACTTTCAAACTTGAAAGATACTTACAGAACCTCAGAAAGCAAAACAAGCTATTATGTCCCAAAAAGAAATACGCTGATAATCTATAACTGCTTGACAACAACGGCCTTCGCAAAAAATATGCAATAAGTATCGTGTACTTTAGAAGTTGGGTGGTATAATTAAAAACAAAACTAAATATCTGTGATAACTACATTATGTAACAGAACAATAACAACTTATAAAACATCTAATAGATAAAAACTATAAAACAATGAAGTAAAGAATTTTATGCCACAGATTTACACAAATAGTATCAATGAAAAGAATATGTTCTTCCAAACATGGATTAGATATTTTATCAGATAACTTCACAATAAAGATGCACATGCACTGCAATACCTAGTTTCCGAGTCCTATCAGCAAGAGCTCCAAGATAACGCGTGACTCGATCAAGCTTGGCATTTGAATACTCTCTGAGGTCACTGGCTTCTTGTCTCAACTCCAAATAGTCTTGCTTAGCACCCTTCAATTTCAACAAAATGAAGTCAGAAAATAAAAAATAGACATTGAAATAAAGCAAAAAGAGTGTGATTCGTTCAAAAAAAAAAAAACATTGCAGCGTGGCTTTATGTTTCCAACATCAATTCCAATAAACATAGCATCTCAGTAACATGAAAAGGGCTTGTCCATATTATAAATATCCTTATACTTGAAACAAAATGTCCCAAATTTTAAGTCAAAATTATATTATCATGTGCCCCACCTTCAATGTGGTGTGAAAGCTTAACTCCGAACATGTATTACTGAAGGGCAACTGCTTCTTTTATATTCAGTTTAATAAATAATATAGGTGATTTTTGCATTATCTATTAACATCCTAATATGCCCATTACATTTCATTTGACTCTTTTTTGTGCCGAGACAGCCAAATTAACCCAATAATAATAATAATATTATTATTATTATTAAAAAATAAATAAATAAATAAACCTGCTACCGGAAGGAGTGCAATACTTGTTTGGATGGTGGTGGTGGTGGGTTTCAACAGTTTTACAGTTCTGCACCACCAATATGTCCAACTTTATCAAAGTTTTGCAAGATCAATATAGACAGGAATGAAATTTCTACAACAGAGATCTGACAAAGCAAATCAACAAATAACAGAAAATAGTCCAAGAGCCTCAATAAAGTTAGTCAGTCGCGCAGATGTTGCAAAAAGAGCCTTTGAAGTGTCTTGAAGAAGTTTATTTTATCAAAGACTAGGCTTCGTTACAGAGGATCTAACAATCATGCGAAAGTAGAAAGGGCTATAAAGCATAAAAGAGTGTGACAAAGGAGAAGAGCAAAAACAACCATTAACTATACCAGATTTCAAACCACAGAAAAGTCTGTCAGGAGGAAAACTCCCAACCAAACTTCACATGGCCTATCTATTTAATTGATACCATGACCACCAACAAGGGTTGTAAACGAGCCGAGCTTGAACGACCTCGGGCTTGGCTCGTTCGGCTCGTTCGGCTCGTTGGAAATTAATTATGTTGGAAATTGGATCGTGTTCGAAATTTCTTGAAATAGTGTGTTCATGTTCGGCTTGAAATTGACATGTTTAATTTGATTAAAAATAGATATATATATATATGATGTTGGATTCGAACCAACATCATTTCTATACAATTAGGCACGGAACCGCATGACCACACAACTTGTGATTTAAATTTAGATATGAATATATAAAATATATTATTATATAAATAATATATATAATTTTCTTATTTCGAGATAAAATGAGCTAAACACGATACTGTATTCGGCTCGTTGATAATTAGAACTTAAAGTAAATTGTCCATGTCGACTCCCTTAACGAACAATTCGACCATGAGCTACTTAATAAATCGAACGTGAGTTGTTTGCGAACAACGGGTTTTTTTTTACAGCCCACCGACAAAGTACTGTCATCATGACCCTAGCTCTTATTATATAAAATAAGTAAAATGTAATTGTATTTCCTGTGATATACGAAAAAAATGTGTATGTCAGAGAATTCTAAGTCTCTGCAACTATTATTGATTAAATTTTGAATGGCATCGGAACTAATTGTGAGATGATCAAAGTGCTTCCAAGCACAGAAGGTTTAAATTAACAATCACCACTAAAGTTGTAACTTTTTTATTGGTTTAAAAGAAGCTTACATATAATACTCAACATGAGTAAGCTATCTATTGAAGATAAGAAAGTGAAGAATAGACTTACATAAGTGGAATTGAAGGGAGGTAAGCGAAATATTTTGGCCATCTTGTGACATAAAATTCATTATTAGTTGTCACAATATTAAATTATTTCATGTCAAAATAGCTCAAATCCGATCAAATTTTATTTAGTCTGGTTTGAAATAGGCTAAAATATTCTCCTTTTTTTTTATTTCAGAGCGTCAAACCAAAATCACACAAATTAAACTTCACATCAGCCCTACACCCTACAAATAGAACATCTGAAACCACCAAGATTATTTTCTAGACAACTATAAAAGCAAACAATCAGCATAAAGTATGACTTTTTAAGTATGTTTTCTAAGCACTATAAAACAGAAAGTGACAAATGAATACCTCCCCAAGCTACCAACTTCAAAGGTTGCTACATGTTAAAGTCAACACGTTAAATATCAACTTTCTATGTTTTCAAGATATCCAAGTATTCACTGAAATGAAAATAAAAACATACAAGAATCTTTTGGACATACAAACACTATCTCCTTTTATTGGAGTAATCTGAACATCCACTATCAATTACTCACCCATGTTCTCCATCACCATTCTGGCTTCGCATCTATTCCCACCACATGCCATCAAAATCTAATGCTTGCTAAAGCAATTTCAGATGCACGAGAGAGAGAGAGAGAGAGAGAGAGAGAGAGAGAGAGAGAATCAGTGTTCCCGTCTACTAATTCCAACTAAAACCGGCCAAAGAATGCAAAATTAGCAGCATTGCAACAGACAGCTCCAATAAACAGCCGCCAGGGAATGTAAAAGGCAATTGAAAAAACTTTTTTCCCTTGCATAAATACCCGGTTGTGCACTGTGCACACACAAGATTCTGATGTTTCCATCCTATGAAACTTTCTCTCTTTAAGCCCTAATAGCGCCTCGATCAAAAAAATAAAATAAAATAAAATGATAGATAAATATTAAACTACCGAACTCACTATCAAACCCGCACCTTGAGAGCCTAAAGAAGATAAGGCCAGTTAGATTTCCATGGTTTTCATGTTATTTCTCATCTCGAATTCATAACTCAAGCTCTACTGTACAAGACCGCTGTCTTCCCTCGTCCCAACCAAAAAGATGAGTTTACACCGCTGCTGCCGCTGCTCAGTTGCAACAATCTTATCAGCAGGACAGCTGAAATCAAGCATTCATCAAACTGCTCAGCCCGGCAGAAGCCACTGAGGCCTCGCCTAGCAACCAATTCCAAATCCCGAAGCCCCTTTTCTTCACACTTATGGCAACCGCCACGTGAACATGAAAACAAAAATATATATTTTAAAAAACACCCATAGAAATCGAACCTTCACTTGGTCCTTAAGCCGGCGAACCTTCTCATCCACGGACTGCCTCCCAAACCCAACCCGCGGCGACAGTGTCGACGGCGAAAGCGATAACTTCCGAACCGTGCTCTGCTGCCGCTGTTCCTCCCGCTCCAACGAACTCCTCGTCTCAAACAGCGGCAAGTCCCAGCTCCATCGGTTCCTCTGCTCTCCCATTCTTCCAACCCACCAAAACCCTAGGTCCCAAGCATCAGCAAACGCGAAGAAGAAGCAATGCCTGATGAAACCGGAGGCTGATAGCCCGATGCGAGGAAGATTGATCGGAGTATGAAGAACCGTGACAACGAACGGAGACTTTGGAACCACAGTTTTACCCGGGATTGGAGGGGGTGAGGATTCGAGTTTGAAGAAGATGATCGATTGATTATCTCATTAGACGAGAGGGAATGGGATAGCCGATGGTCCCGTTGCCACAGCTCCTCTTTGGCATCTTCTCCGCTCTTAATTCGTTTTGGTTTTCCCACCACAATGACTCTGCGGTGCTCTTACTCCCTCCCATCGCTTTCAAGGGGGGAACCGCGATTAGCTAAGTAGCTTCCGTATTTTGCACACCCAAAGAACATAGGTAGATTTACGGCTTCCGTACCCTCAGTCTCCTAAGTGGGGCGGCACTAGGCCACGGTATAGCACTATTTGGGATGGTATTTCGCTATCGGCGGCTGTGAATCTGAGTGAAATGCCGAGGAGTGTTATCTCTCAAAATTTTTACCCCTCTTATCCCACAGTTCGACTATTTAGGCCCTGTTTGTTTCGGATTTTTCTTCCGCGGTGCGGCACCTGAACACGAAGTTTCGCGACAGCGGGCCTGACAGAGCTCGACTTCGCGGCAGCGTGCCGCGAAGTTTCGTGAAAGCGGGCCGCGAGATAAACCCCGCGGCCACGACTTTTAGGGTGCTTTACTGTCGAAAATTCGCTCGCTTGCCTCGTTCCCCGCACTCTCGCGCTTCCTCCTTTCGGCCCCCCGCTCGAACCAGTCGTAGATTTCGAAGGTAAGGCCCCTCTTCTTCCTCCTTTGCGCTGGTTAATCGTGCGAGAGATTTCTCCTGTCTCCTCCCTTGCCCTAATCCCTCTTCTTCTCCCGTGGATAAAGCTCTCTTCTCCACTGTACATTTGCCACTGTAATCGGATCTGTTAGGGCCCAAAATGGATATGATTCTTTTGATGGTACATTAGTTTTTTGCAAAGTTTCATCTCATATGATGGTGGCTTTAAGATTTGTTTTGGAAGCTTTACATACATGCTAGTTAGGGATTTTTTTTTTCGCAGCTTTACATACATTGACGATTGTTTCCTTTCTGAAGCTTCACATAGATTCCAATCAGGGATTTTTTTTTTTTCATTAGTAATGTTCATTGTCTATACCCTGCCCTAATCTCTCTTCTGTAATTATTAATTTATGTTGCCTAAGGAAGATGGCTTCATGGCTTGATGCAAGAATTCTTGATATGAATTCTTCATGCAGGAATTCTTGATGGCTTAAGAAACATGGCTTGATGGCTTGAGCTAGTTCTGTTCATGCCAGTTTTTCTTTCGAGCTTGGTTTGCATACTACTATTCATTTTTGTGACTTTGAGGATATAAATAGGAAGAGAAGCATGGTAATTTTTCCCTCAAATGAAATGAAGGTGTCTCACAATCGTGTATTATACTGTAGACCATTTTTAGTGCATCATCAATTACTATTTTTTTCCTTCTGCTAGCATTCAGTTGAACGCACAGATATTTCATTGGGAGTTTGCAGATTTTGAAGCCAGTGATTTAAGTCCTCTACCTACTTTGAAATGCCCATTACTTTGACATTTGATCAAAATAGAGTAGCAGTTATTGTCTAATAGCATCTTTATAAGCTTACAATGGTTTACTCTTGAGGATTGGGCGGTGGGAAGGATGCTATCAGTTGAATGTGAGAAACATTTATTGGAAGTGTTTCAATGGTTTCCTGTGTTCCATAGCCGCATATTGGCATTGTTGGGAGTTTGAAATGGAGTAATCCTGTATTGGCGTGGTTTGAAATGCTCGGTTATTATGTGAATTCAGTTGGATGAATTCAATTGTTTTATGCTGGACTGAATTCAATTATTATCCGTGAATTCGGTTGGTCGGAATTCGGTTATAAATGTATGAATTCAGCTATTACATACTCGTTTCTATATCAAATTCGAATTCGGTGGACTGAATTCGGTTAATATATGTTGGGCTCATGTTGGTTCTAATCAAATTCTGAACAGTTTTCTAATCAAATTCTTCAGCTTTCCTACTTGAACTTGAAATTTTACCTACATACCATTCAATTCATACGTATTTAGATATCTGACACCTAAAACTTCGTTTTTTAGATACAAACCACCTTACAATTGCATGAAAAAGTTGTTCTTCATGCAAATGAGAGTTAAACTGGTGGTATTATTTAACATGATAGTTGCAGATTTTGAGTTTTTTAAATACAACTTGTACCAGTAAATATAATTGAATAGTTTCATTTTTCTTTTGTCCTCTTCATATTTCTGTAATTAGGACTGTTTTCATATTATATCAGTAAAATTTTGCTTTGGTGTATTAATAAGTATGGCTCGGTATCATTTTACAAATAAATTTTGCTTTGTTTTCATATAACACTGAAATTGTATCGTGCTTTGGTGTATTAATAAGTATGGCTCGGTATCTTCCTTCTGGAAAGTTATTATGCAAATTGTTTGCAGTTGCATGGATTGTTAGAGCAGAATTGAAATGTTATGGCACTGAAATTGAAATGCAGAATGACACTGTTTGCAATTGACTGTTAGAGCAGAATTGAAATGCTAATAGCACTGAAATTAATTCATTCCTTTGGAACAGTTATATGTAGCTTTTGTGCAAGGAATATTTGTCACGTGTATCAATTGCATGGAGTTTTTTGTTTAGGAGTTGTTATGGATTAATTTAGTTGGCTCGTTAGAAACTTTGCTTACTTTCTCTCATGAAGGGCATATGAAGAACAAATACATGTGATAGGAATTGTTATGTATATGGAGTTCTTAGTTTAGAAATTGTTATGTACATGTTATCTGTTGGGGTGAAGCTGTCTCGGTTTGGCCCTTGTAGTGGTGTTCTATATGTGAAGTCCTATGTTGGAGGTGAAATCATGTATGAATGAAAGTCTTGTACCTACCTCTTTAATCCTCTAATAAAATTTCCATCATTCTTTCCCGTGGATATAGGTCATATTGACCGAACCACGTAAAATAATATGTGTTCTTTTATATTTTTTGCAATTTTTGTTTTTAATTTTATGTTTAACTTAGATGTGATTAAGGTTTAAAATTGAATGTATTTCGTTTCTACGTTGTTTCAAATGTTAGCCCAGTTATAAATTTCAATATATTTATTTTCTATATGTGCTCATTACTATTACTATATACGTGCCAGTAAGGGGAAGGAAATTGCTCAACTCGCAACATGGGAAAATGACATAAAATATCTCTTTTGTGATCTATGCATAAAAGAGATAGAGTTGGGAAATAGACCGTCCACACATCTCAATAAAGAAAGTTGGGAAAATGTTGTTAAAGGTTTTAAAGAAGCAACTGGTAGGACGTATGAAAGGTTGCAACTTAAAAATAAATGGGATCAGCTTTTAATTACATTATTTTAAACTCAAAATTTTAATACTTTTAAATGACAGATATATTAAAATATGTATATATAAATCGATAAATATTTTTAAACACATTTTTTACTAATTTAAAAATATAAATATATAGATATGAAATAACTTTTAATATATGATCGTTTTAAGCTTTAAATATATATTTAAATATATAGACATATGGTTGAGTGTTAAAATAAAAAAAACAAAATTTTGGCGTTAAACTTTTAAAAATAAAATTTATATTTATTACTTTCAATATCTAAAACATTAAACTGTTAAAAAAAATTGTATTTGCAAAACTTGTATATCATATAAATAAATCAAAAATTTTGAACAGTTTTAATAAACGATAGGCAAGGCGTCATTTTACGGAAAAATCGCCTGCAAATGCTGTTCCACAGTACCACAACTAAACACAGAGCTAGCTTCCTCGCAGTGCTTCCGGAGTATCATATTTGCAGTACAAGAAGCTGTACGCGGCAACGAACCAACACGAGCCCTTACTCTCCTGCCTTCTCTATTATTTCGTCGATTACGATCTTCCTCTGCTTTAATTGTCGTTTTGTAAATCATATCCTTCCGATATAACTATGCGCAACCAACATTTTCTTTCGTTGATTGTCGATTTGTACCGTGAAGCTTTTGTTGTGTTTATTTGGTTTAATGTTTGTTTGTGCTGGTCGATTTTGACGGGGGTTCATTGTATAGTGATTATGTGTATCACTTTTTGATAATGTTCAAGCAAACCAAAATACAAATGTGATGTTTAGTCCCATAAATATGTTAGTGAAGCAAATCGGCTAAAAAATCTTATTGTGTGATGTGTAGCACTGATATGTTGGGGCATGTAGTAAGAAAATTGTATAAGAATTGAAAACAGATCTTCATTGTCGTCATTTTTATTCCCGCATCCATAAGACATCTATAGTTCATTGTCTTTTTGAGAATGCTGATGCAAACAACCATTTATTTAAAAACTTTTGTTGAAGCATGTCTCTTAATGACACACACAGGCCAATACATGAGTTAGTAAAATGAATAGTATTTGAAACAATTTCATGTCATTCCATGGTTACATATTAATACTTCTATGGGGTATACAACAAGCATATTGTGTATCAAATGACAACTGGACTTCGTTGCCACCATTGTTATTTTTACTGTTACGAAACATTTGCAGTTCTTATTTGTTTTAGCATTCTCATGCAAATCGAAGTGCAAAAATGCTATGCGTACTAAAGTTTTTTTTTTTTAATGACACACATGCCTCTATAAATGAGGCAGTAAAATTAATAATCTCTAAAAACAGTTTCATGTCATAGTATGCTTAGATATTAATACTCATTTTGTGCATGTAGCAAAAAAATTTTATATCAAAGGGCAATTGCACTTCATTGCTACAATTGTTATTATCGCAGTTATGAAACATATGTAGTTATTATCTCTTTGAGTATCTCGTGCAAACCAGAACTGCAGATTGTTATGCTTTGAATTTATTTTTTTCAATGACACACACAGATCCATAAATGAGATAGTAAAATTGATAGCCTTTGAATTATTCATTTCGTGCCAAATTATGCTCAGTTATTGATACTCCTCATGTGCATACAATAAGAAAATTTTGTATGAAATGACAACTGCACTTCATTGACACCATTGTTATTATGACTGCTCTGAAACATATGTAATTTTTGTCTCTTTGAGCATGCTCATGCAAACCGCAATTGCAAATTGTTATGCTTTGAAAAGTTTTTTAATAAAATTTCATTGTGTATGAAAATAACAACAAAACATCATTGCCACCATTGTTATAAAACATGTGTAGTACTTGTTTTGTTTTTGTAATTTTATTAATTATATTTTTTTTTCTTTTGGTACTCACCATTAAGTAAGTGGCGTATATGAACTTTTTTTTCTGTTTTGAAATGAATTTATGTTTTTGAAGTATCAAATATGTGGTTGTCAATGTTCTGTTTTAAATAGTTTTACTAAACATAAACAAAATGATCATTTTTTTATAAACAACTGTCTCATAGCTACTTTCACACTATTTTAACAAAGTGGTAGCCAACCTCCCACAGCAGCTTCATTGCAGCAGCTTCTTAAGGCAGCGCAGTTGCTGTACCAAACAGACCCTTAAATGCATACCCCTAACTCCTACGGATTTACATAGATGACAACTGAATTTTACATTTCTCTCTAGAATAAAAATAATATTATTTTTAAGGTGACTTTAAAAAACTTATGATTGCTATCGAATATCAATTTTAAAAATGAAGTTTCAGTGTTGGATATGTAATACATAATAATTTGGTGGCATGAATATACACCCTTCGAAAATATTTTTAGAATAATTTAAGTCTCATCAGGTCACAAGTTCGAATCCCCTAGCAATGCATTGTCGTCATAAGCCATGTGGCACTGGAATTGATTTGCACACCGGGTCGCTCCCAGACCTAGGGCTGTCAAAACGGCATGTTGTTCGCTAACAGCTCGTGTTCGACTCATTAAGAAGCTCGTATTTAGATCGTTCGCTGAGTTAAAAAGCTTTGATGAGTCGAACACGAACAAATATTTGTTCGTTCGTGTTCGACTCGTTTTGGCTCGAAATTCTATTCCTCGATATATATATATATATATATATATATATATATATATATATATATATATATATTTTAATGAATAGTATTTTTAAAAATTTTAAAAGATTTATAATCAATTAAAATTATTAATTAAGTTAATATAATAAAAAGTATTAAATTAGATTCAATTATGTTTTAATATAAATTATAATTCTTAAATCTTGCCTCAACTCTTAACATCTTATAGTTACATGATTAGGATTGTCAAAACGACTCTTTGTTCGTGAACAACTCGTTTTCTCCTCGTTAAGCAAACGAGCCGAACACAAACACACTTTTTGGGCTTGAAATATAAACGCTCGTGTTCGGTTGGTTTACACTCTTACCCAGACCTAGCGGGGGTTGAGCGAATTGGGTGGGTTGTGGACATCATAACCTGACCCATTTTTAATCTCTCTCTCTCTCTCTCTCTCTCTCTCTCTATCTATATATATATACACATATCAAAGAAGTCGTTATATTTACTTATGTAACACATTGTGTCTAAATCACACTATACAAAAAATAATTTACTTTAAAGTTTTTAGTTATGGTAATATTTTAATTAATCATAATTTTAAAATTATTGTGTTACACAAGAAATAAAAAATATCCAATGTTGGATGTCTAAATACATATGCTTGACAAATTCCTTTAAAATTTTATTTAAACAAATTAATAGATAATGTTAAAATGTATAAAAAAGGAGAAATTTACAGTGGCAGAGCACAATTTTATGAATTTAAGTATCTTGCACTTAAAATTTTTATATTTACATGCACGGCAATTTAGGGTTATTTGGTATAACATATTAAACAGAATTGAAGTTAAATTTAATTTAAACAATATAAATAAGTTAGATAAAATCGCCATCAAATTAAATATTTGCTTGTTTTGTTTATTAAATTTGGATTTTCTAAATCAATTTATTTAATTTAATTTAATTAATTTAGCGCAGAAAAATAATATTTCAAATATATTTACGTCAGACACCACAAATAGATTTAATTACATTTAACCTTAATTTAATCGAATATTATTTTAGTTTTAATGATACTTAGAATTTATAAATTCAGATTTATGAGATATAGTACCGAAGACTCCTATGTATTGATTTGATTATTAAATAATGATAATTAATGTTATTTTTTATATGATATGAACGAATTAAATGTTGCACTTGTAAGTATGAAAATATAAGTATTAGATATGTATATCAATAAGAATTACGTGTTATGCATAAATGCACCAAATAAAAATTTATGCGAAAAAAGTTTATGCCCCAAGATAGATAAATAATAAAAAATATGTTAGTATAATTCGATAGATACGGATTTTTTTTATGAGACATTAGCTTTCATTCTCTTGCTCAACCTCAAAGCTTGAATTTTTATCATAAATAAAAAATCGAGCGTAAGAAAATCAATATATATATATATATATATATAATTTTTTTTTTAAGTCTTGAAAATGGAGAAAAACATAGGAATGATAAATTAATTGTGCTTATAGGGGTGATCTTTGATGGGTATAATGGAGAAAATTTTTATTGGAATATATATCATACATTATAGGATTACGTAAGATTTGAATTGAAGTAATGATTTCATTCTATTTTGGATAATGGAGTTGTGATTTGTGACACTTTATGGGCTGTTAGACAGTAGCAAATTGCTCCACAAACATTCATTTAAAATCAATGAATAATGTGATCACTTCGGTTGATAATCTGTTAAACTACTTGAGGGTCTGCTCTTTTGTTGTGGTGAATAATAGGCGACATTTCAGAGCATTGGTGATCTTCAACACAGAAGGTCGACGTAAAAGTGCCAATATAGTATGTTGGATCAGTTCGGCCTTTGTAAGATTCGAACAACGACATATTGAATTTCTTCGAGGGTTCGACATCATAAATATGTTGGGAGAATGCATTATTGGGCTAGTGAAGGCGTCTATGAGTCTAAAATGTTATTTGTCTGTCGGTGTTGATCCAACACTATCTTGGTATTGGGAATCTCCAACTTTTTTTTTTTGGACCATGGATCAGACTTCGGCTGTTGGGCATCATCTCTTCTTCCATGTGCTTTTGCTCTCGGGGGTTTTTTTGACTTTCCCTTGTCACAGTTTCTCGTATAGCCCATGTCATTTGATCCAATGTTTGATATCTCACCTATTGAACTTATGAGATCAGTGCATATAAACAGCGTGTTTTTGGTGGATCTATTCTTCTTATGTTGCTTGTATTTTTTTATTGGCATGCTCCACGCTTACCATAGTTTACAAGATGTTAAATATGAATGTTTTCGGGAGTTACGCAAAGGAAAACATAATACATGAGAGAGATATGAGATAGACTGCACAATGATGAATAATAAATTGGATTTTTCTTAATTGTCATTGAATAAATGATAAATGATTCATCTATTTATGAAAAAGGGGATACAATATGTATGATTACATGCTCACCCTTGTTTTAATTGGGGTGTGATTGTGTCTTATAAGTGTTTAGATAAATGACCATATGGTTCACCTATCATGTTACTTGGTTGGTTGAGGTAAATGACTTTGTTTGGCAAGACTCGTTCGTTTAGCCAAGTTGAGTTGGGTTTGTCGATTGATTTCTTATTGTCTTCAGTTTGATCGAACTTCAATTGGTCGGCGTGATTTTGTCAATTGGCTGCTTCCGCTTCAACTATTGACTATCAACCCCCGTTTGAAGAGTCTTAGAGACACTCGTGAGTGCCTTACATTGTTGGGGTGAGAGTTAGACATATGTCCTCTTTTCGAGTTTGGTCCCAATTTAAGGGATTGAATATACAAATGAATACATACTTTCTCATGAGACATGCTCACCTTATTCTCTTAAAGAGGCTCAATGGGTTGAATATTCTTCGAAAATAAAAAATGAGCATAAAAATTAAATATAAATATAAATATATTATTTATAATACATGAAATTGGAAAAAAAAAAACATTTAAATGATAAATTAAGTATGCTGATAGAGCTAATCTTTGATAGTTACATTATAAGATTGCATTACCTTTGATTTGATGTCAATCATGATGTCATTCTATCCCAAAAAACTAAACTAACTCATCAAAATTTGATTGTATTTTATTGACTAAACTGTTTTTAATTGTTCACTTGCAATACTAATTAGATGTGATTATGTGTTAATAAAAAAAAAGTATGATATTGACACATTAATTAGTGTCTATGCCCCATTGATTGAGACCCCATAATTATTTACAATTGATAAAGTAATGTTTCTTTCATTCATGAAATTAAATCACTTATTCAAATACAAATTGCAAATTTAAAATGTTTAGGTTTAACAAATTTTATGATGTTTATGAAATATTTAGACTCACATGTGAGAATACCAATATCTCAATTTAGAAGAGTAAACCCTAAATAAAACACGGGTATCTTCATATTTGATTTGAAGGTAATTAAAATTATTTTAAAATAAAAAAATTTTATAGAAAATATCTATACTAGATATAAAATGGTAACACAAGAACGGGTCCATAGCTCAGTGGTAGAGCAATTGACTGCAGATCAATAGGTCACCGGTTCGAACCCGGTTGGGCCCTTCGACGAGTTATACTTTTATATTTTTTTTAAATAGCTCTGCTTACTATAAGGCTGTTTACATATATACCGACCAATTCCTGTGTATTTACATATCCACCGCTTAAGCTTTACTTTTTACATTTATATCACACAAATATTTCATTTCACATCAATAATATCCCAACTTTAACTTGAAAAAAAAAGGTGAATGAACCTCTTCCTTGCATGAATGAGGTGGCATGTACCTAAAAATTCAAATTTATGTGTTAAATATGTAAAAACATAGAAATTGAGGGGTGCTTACGTAAATCCTCATATAATAATGTTATTTACTTATCATATGTATCTTTTATAAAATTTTACTATATTTTCCTGAGTATGATTTTTTTAGTATGATTTTTTATTTTTTAAGTATAAAAATTTTACAATCTTTTATGACAATTCATTTATTTATTTGTTTATATCCATTTTTACATCTTCATTTCAAATCATGATAACTTTCATCCAATATATCAATAATAATGATAATCTTAATGGGATTATGTTAATTACTAATGATTGACATTCTTTATGAGTTATTTTTGGTGACTCTTAAGCAATGTTGAACTATTGAAAATTCATTACAATTTGGTTTTAAAGTCTAAATGCAAAAATAAATTTTTATAATCTTGTTTATTAAAATATCTTTCTTCTTTTTCTTTCTTTTTATTTTTTCTTTTTTTATTGCTCAAGTTGTAAGCTAGATGATGCATATAATTCTTTGTGTCATGAGTTTGAGAGCACAAACACAAGCATAAAACAAACGGGAATAGATTGATAAAAAATATATAGAAAATGTTATTTGTTGGAGTGAGAGGATGAAAGATGGGTTGCTCAAAATTATTGTTGTGTGTCGGAGAACTTGCAGCGATATAATGATATATTAATACTTAGTATTATGTGAAAATTCATTGCACACACCGATAAAATACAAGCTAGTTGGGAGAAGGTTAAAAGTTTTTTACATGAAAAAATCAAAATGGTAACAATTAAGAGGTTTAATCCCGTTGAAATGATTCCACTATGTTGGTATATATTACAAAACTTTGCCGACAAATGAATAGTCAAGAGCAATATTACACGAGTTGGGGTTATCACCGAGATTTCTACTTACATCATGGAAGTGGCGCTGACCCTGCTATTGTGAAAGAAAGCCGACATTGAAGGTTGTGTGCCATAAAATCTAATGTCAGAGTATTCAATAGTTATGACCAGACGACAGTGGTTTGACACGACAATGGTAGCTGGGCAAAAGATGCCCAGTGATGGCAATGACCCAACAACGGTGGTATGACAACAACAATAGTTGCGATCAAGCGCAATGTTCTAACGGTGGTGGTGAGCAGACTATAGTGGTCCGCCGGTGATGACACTGGAGGTCATACAACAATTGTGTCTTGCATATTTGAGCTTTCAATTTATGTTTTGTTTTCTATGATTTTGTTAATTTATTAAAAAAAATATAATAATATAAATTATTAGTACAATAAGATGATGTACCTTATATAATTGGCATTTTGAAGACATGCATCTCAAATGAATGCATTTACTTGTATTGTATTTAACCCTTATTAAAGCCTCATAAGATATATGTACAAACAGGTGTTTCATCGAGTCAAATAAGTCGAAAGTAAATATACATTTTAGCCTTTGTAATATCACTCCGGTTTCATTTCAAGATGTCTAAGAACATCAACATTTAAATGAGTTGCACATAATTACATATATAATGCACTAATTTTAATCAACAAATTAAAAAACACCAAACTGCAAGAAAACGTGGTGTCATGACTTATAATGGCAAATACTTTTCATGCACCTATGTCAACACAACAACTCAAATTAGATGTCGACTAACTCTGGAACTTCATATACTTGATGGCTATTCATTGCTCCAATTTAAGGTAGTACTTGGTTCTACGTTTATTAATTTACCTGCAATTGTCTTTTCAAAATTATAACTTCATTCTCTTGGAATACTCTTTCAAGTATAAAATATTTTTAACATTATCATTGGTTTTGCACTTAACATCAAACCCAATATTGAATACATTATCAAATAAAATTTTTTTCAATGTGCATGACATCAATATTATGTATAATCAAATTGGTAATTCGTAAGATAAGTTCCAGAAAATACTCAACTCTGTGCAATTACGAGTTAACAAAAAAAAAAAAAAGATGAAAAGATATTTATGAATAATCAATAATCTTCAATGTTACACTAAACATCAGCCACGAGTCATACAAAATTATCAATGGCGGTATGCCATAAACAAATTTTCATAATTCTCCACGAATCTTGGGGCGATTAGCACAAATCTTAAGCATTTCTTTGACAAGAATTAGACAAACTATGATTAGAAGTCATCTAGAACTCTGATTTTAACATGTTTAAAATAAATATGATCAGCTCAACTAGTATAAACAATTGATACCAAAATTGGTATAATCTTAGTGACATTAAAACATATTCTAAATCTAACATGCTTTTAGTCAAATTGATTATCTTAAAACTTTCTCTCCATCAGAAAGTACAAAAAGTTTTAAGGGATTAGAGAGAGAAACTCCATCTCTTCAGGATCAATTTTCTTCAAGATCAAATTTCTTCGTCATGAATACAGGTATGAGTTACTTTATTATAGATATGTAAAAATCACGAATTTAAAAGATCTCTGCTATTATGTATCTTTGAAATTTGTGTCATAAAGTTCACACATGAATTTCTTACTATGTAGTATCGTAGCCTTGATTACTTAAATTTATGATTTTTCATATAATTTTATTTATGTTAATTATATTAAATTTCCGTCTGCGAATTAGATCTTGAATTAGTACTACTAAAGTAAATTGATATGATTGAATTTATTATTTATTTGATGTCGATGTTATGTTTAATTTGTTAGTCACCAAAGTGACCAAATTAGTAAGTTTAATAGACGTCAAATTAAATAAATTCAATTACTCACTAGTTTGTGATGCTTATTATGAAATAATTTAGTATTTTATCACGAAAATATTAAAAATCATTGATTATAAAATATTTCGGATCGCCCAAAGGTTGATCATTTGTTTTATAATCTTTGAATATAATTGTAATCTATTTATATACTTAGTTAAGATATGTTTATATATCCAAAGATAATAAGCATATCTAATTTGAGTATAAACAATTATCAATTATTAAATTTAAATTAAGCATCAATTATGTTTATTATCGTGTATTGTTATATCACCCAAAGGAGATTTCAATACACTATTATTATTACAATTATTATTTTAATCCGATTTCATATGAATATCCATGTAAGTTTAATGTTCAAAGCATTAATGTACTTAGCATATTTTATTCATTTGCAGAGTAACTACTCTCGTTTCTCTTCATTCGCAAGCTACATCCGTTCAAACATTCAATGAGCTTAATTTCTCTGAATGGCGCGAGCAAGTCCAGCTTCACCTTGGTGTTCGGATCTTGATTTGGCACTCACGACCGAGAAACCCCCGCTCTTACTAATTCTAGTAATGCCGAGCAAGTATCTTTCTATAAAGCTTGGGAAAAATCGAACGATCGAGCTTCGATGTTTATGCGAATGATCGTAGCAAACAACATTAAGAGCACATTTTCTAACACTCGAAAGTGCTAAGGAATTTATGAAATTTGCCGAGAATTGTTCTCAATCCGACTCTGCCGATAAGTCACTTGCCGGACACTATCGAGTACGTTAACCAACATGAAATTTGATGGTTCTCGTACTATGCATGAGCATGTCGTTGAAATGACAAACATAAGCAGCAAGACTTAAGACCTCGGGAATGGAAGTGAATGAAAATTTCCTCGTGCAATTTATCATTAACTCCTCGCTCTCTCGAGTATGGTCCATTTCACATGAACTATAACACCATGAAAGATAAGTGGAATGTGAATGAACTACAATGTATGCTAATTCAAGAGGAAGCAAGGCTTAAGAAAGGAGCAAGTCACTCCATTAATCTCATGGGTCACCAAAGAAGAGTCAGAAGAAACCCGGAAAGAAGAATGGAAAGGGCAAGCAAAGACCACTAAAGGTTAATGTGTCTTCTCGTCCCAATTCACAAAGAGGAACATAAAGGAATTAAGTGCCACTTTTGCAGAAAGCCCGGACACTATCAAAATGAGTGTCAAAAGCGCAAAGATCGGTTCGAAAAGAAAGGTAAACCTTGTGTTTCCGTATGTTTCGAATCAAATTTGGCGTAAGTTCCTTATAATACACTGGTGGATTGATTCAGTTGTACCACTCATGTTTCTAATACGATGCGGGGATTCCTTACAACCCAAATCATAAACCCAAATGAAAAGTTTGTCTTCATGAGAAATCGAGTCAAAGCACCAGTTGAAGCCATTGGAACCTACCTAGGTTAATTTTAGATATCGGACATCATTTAGACCTTTTTCAAACACTTTATGTCCCTTCTGTTTCTCGTAATTTAATTTCATTGTCTAAACTTGATTCTATTGGATACTCCTTTAAATTTGGAAGCGGTTGTTTCAGTTTACTTAAACACAATCATCTCATAGGTTCTGGTATTCTTTGTGATGGTCTATATAAGCTTAAACTTGATAACCTTTTCATTGAGACTCTGATAACTTTGCATCATAATATTGGTACTAAACGTGGTTTTATGAATGAAAATTCAACTTATTTGTGGCATAAACGTTTGGGTCATATATCCAAAGAAAGAATTGAAAGATTAGTAAAAAATGAAATTCTTAATGAATTGGATTTTACTGATATTGGCCTCTGTAAGTGGATTGTATTAAAGGAAAGCACACAAACCACATACTTAAGAAAGCCGCCACAAGAAGCACACGACTCCTTGAAATTATACACACCGATATTCGTGGACCTTTTGATGTTCCATCTTTTGGTGGAGAAAAATATTTTATCACCTTTATCGATGATTTTTCACGTTATGGTTATGTCTATTTATTGCATCAAAAATCTCGAAGCTATAGATGCCTTGAAGGTGTATATAACTGAGGTTGAGAGACAATTAGACAGAAAAGTGAAAATTATCAGGTCTGATAGAGGGGGTGAATATTATGGAAGTTACAATGAATCTGGTCAATGTCCAGGTCCATTTGCTAAATTCCTTCAAACTAATGGCATATGTGCTCAGTACACTATGCCGCACACACCACAACAAAATGGTGTTGCAGAAAGACGAAACCGTACTCTAATAGAGATGGTTAGGAGTATGACGAGTAATTCTTCTTTACCCTCATCATCGTGGATGCATGCCTTAAAGATCGCTCGCATATTTGTTAAACGAGATTCCTAGTAAGGCGGCTCCAAAGACTCCTTTTGAACCTGTGGACGTGAAGAAAACCTAGTTTAAGGCACCTCCGTGTTTGGGGTTGTCCGAACGTAAATAAGGATATATAATCCACATGAAAAGAAATCGGACTCAAGAACAATCGATGGTTATTTTATTGGTTATCCAGAAAAATCTAAAGGGTATAGATTTTATTGTTCTAACCATAGTACAAGAATCATTGAAGCTGGAAATGCTAAGTTCATTAAAAATGGTGAAGTTAGTGGGAGTTTGGAACCACGTAAAGTGGAGATCCAAGAAATTATGGTTCAAGTTCCTTTACCCAAAATTTCTTCTCAACTTGTTATTCCTACAGTTGTTGAACGGTTTGACAACTTACAGAAACAACAAATAAATGATCAAACACCCCATAATGAAACTGTCACTAATGAACCTACTTTAGATGAACCACATGAAGTAGCACTCTAGAAAGTCTCAAAGACAAAAACGGCCTGCTATTTCGACGATTATGTGGTTTATCTACATGAGTCTCGAATTTGACTTAGGAGTCGATGAAGATCCGGTTCCATTTTCACGAAGCCCTAGAAAGTGCAAATTCTTCTAAATGGTTAGATGCAATGAAAGATGAGTTGAAATCGATGGAACACAACAAAGTCCTGGATATCGTTGAATTACCCGAAGGTTGTAAAAGAGTCGGGTGTAAATGGGTCTTTAAGACCGAGCGCGACTCGAATGGTAATATTGAACGATATAAAGCCGTACTTGTTGCCAAAGGTTTCACTCAGAAAGATGGCATCGACTATAAAGAAACATTTTCTCCGGTTTCTAAGAAAGATTCATTTAGAATTATCATGGCACTAGTAGCTCATTTTGATTTTGAGTTACACCAAATGGATGTGAAAACAACCTTTCTGAATGGGAATTTAGATGAAGAGGTCTACATGAGTCAACTCGAAGGATTTTGGTTGAAGGAAAAGAACACATGGTGTGTAAACTTAAGAAATCAATATACGGACTTAAGCAAGCTTCCCGACAATGGTATCTTAAGTTCAATGATACCATTACGTCCTTTGGATTTAAAGAAAACACTGTTGATCGGTGTATATATCTAAAGATCAATGGGAGCAAGATCATATTTCTCATTCTGTATGTTGATGACATCTTGCTGGCTACTAATGATCTTGGTTTATTATATGAAACCAAGAATTTTCTCTCTAAGAACTTTGAAATGAAAGATATGAGTGAGACATCCTATGTGATTGGAATTGAAATATTTCGTGATAGTATCACAAGGATTGTTAGGGTTGTCTCGTAAAACGTATATCGAAAGAGTTCTTAAGAGATTCAATATGGAAGGGTGTTCGACAAGTGTTGCTCTAATTCAAAAAGGAGATAAATTCGACCTTATGCGATTGTCCAAAGAATGATTTGGAACGCAAACAAATGGAAGAAATTCCTTATGCATCAATTGTTGGAAGCTTAATGTATGCTCGGACTTGTACCGGACCGTGACATTAGCTTTGTTGTCGGGATGTCAAGGCGGTATCAAAGTAATCCAGGAATAGATCATTGGAAAGTCGCAAAGAAAGTTTTGAGGTATCTACAAGGAACGAAGGACCACATGCTCACTTATAGAAGATCTAAAGATCTTGAAGTGAAAGGATATTCGCATTCGGATTTTGCTTGGATGTGTTGATACTAGAAAATCAACATTTAGCTATCTATTCCTTTTGGTCGAAGGAGCAATCTCATGGAAAAGTGCGACAGTGCATATCATAATTGCTTCCACTATGGAAGCTGAATTTGTGGCTTGCTTTGAAGCTACGATTCAGGGTTTATGGCTACGGAATTTTATTTCAGGACTTCGAATTGTCGACGTATTGCCAAGCCGCCGAAAATTTATTGTGATAACTCACGCAGTGCATTCTTTTCCAAAACGACAAGTATTCCAAAGGTCGTTAAACACATGGAATTAAAATATCTTGCCGTTAAGGAAGAAGTTCGAAACAAAGGGTGTCAATTGAGCATATTAGCACCAATCTCATGATAGCAGATCCTTTAACGAAAGGGTTGCCACCGAAGACATTTAACGAACATGTCGTGAGAATGGGCATTACCAAAACCCTTTATTAGTTTTATGCCTCTTCATATTTTCGACACATCGAGCTCGATTTTTCTTGTTTCGATATTTATAAATCTTGTTTTTATCGTCGATTGTACACTTTATTTTGCTTGATGTTCAACAAGATTTGTCTTCTAATAGACATTATGGGACCCCGATGTTAATTCTCATTATGCTTAAGTATGTAATTGATATCGTGATACATGGAAGGATCGTGTCGATAAATTGATGCACAACCGCCATGATTCATATTAATTCCGTACTTATTAAATAATTTATGATTTAACCAATATAAAGAATGATTTATTTTACATTTTATGCAAGTATGTTACGCACTATTAAAATTAAGTGAGCCGAGTGGGAGAATGTTAAATTTTTATTTTGTGGCTCACATTCATTTTAATAATTTATCAATAATTTATGTCATTTATTTTAGAACTCATAATAACATAAGTTCTTTATTTTCTTAACTCTTAACTTATGTTATAATAAAAGTTATTTATTTTTATAACTTATGATAACTTAAGTAATTTATTTTCTTAACTCATAACTTATGTCATAATGAATTATAACTTAAGTTATTTAATTTTATAACTCATGATAACTTAAGTTATTTAATTTCTTAACTTATAACTTATGTCATAAGTAAATGATAACTTAAGTTATTCATTTTTATAACTCATGAAAACTTATGTTATTTATGTCATAACTTATGATAACTTATGATATTTATTTGTTAACTCATGTAACCACTAAATAAATAGAGGTTATTAACTTATGTCATTGATTTTAATAATAAAAATCAATTAATTTATTTAATTGTCATAAATCCTATTGGTTAGTAACCCTTGATGGATGGTGGTTAAATAGAGCATGAAAGTGAGAATGGGTCCTCTCTCTACCCAACACACCACGTACATTTCTCTCCATCAGAAAGTACATAAAGTTTTAAGGGATTAGAGAGAGAAACTCCATCTCTTCAGGATCAATTTTCTTCAAGATCAAATTTCTTCGTCATGAATACAGGTATGAGTTACTTTATTATAGATATGTAAAAATCACGAATTTAAAAGATCTTGGCTATTATGTATCTTTGAAATTTGTGTCATAAAGTTCACACATGAATTTCTTACATGTGGTATCAGAGCCTCGATTACTAAATTTATGATTTTTCATATAATTTTATTTATGTTAATTATATTAAATTTCCGCTGCGAATTAGATCTTGAATTAGACTACTAAAGTAAATTGATATGATTGAATTTATTATTTATTTGATGTCGATGTTATGTTTAATTTGTTAGTCACCAAAGTGACCAAATTAGTAAGTTTAATAGACGTCAAATTAAATAAATTCAATTACTCACAAGTTTGTGATGCTTATTATGAAATAATTTAGTATTTTATCACGAAAATATTAAAAATCATTGATTATAAAATATTTCTGGATCGCCCAAAGGTTGATCATTTGTTTTATAATCTTTGAATATAATTGTAATCTATTTATATACTTAGTTAAGATATGTTTATATATCCAAAGATAATAAGCATATCTAATTTGAAGTATAAACAATTATCAATTATTAAATTTAAATTAAGCATCAATTATGTTTATTATCGTGTATTGTTATATCACCCAAAGGAGATTTCAATACACTATTATTATTACAATTATTATTTTAATCGATTTCATATGAATATCTATGTAAGTTTAATGTTCAAAGCATTAATGTACTAGCATATTTTATTCATTTGCAGTAACTACTCCTGTTTCTCTTCATTCGCAAGCTACATCTGTTCAAACATTCAATGAGCTTAATTTCTCTGAATGGCGTGAGCAAGTCCAGTTTCACCTTGGTGTTCTGGATCTTGATTTGGCACTCACGACTGAGAAACCCCCTGCTCTTACTAATTCTAGTAATGCTGAGCAAGTATCTTTCTATAAAGCTTGGGAAAAATCGAACAGATTGAGCTTGATGTTTATGCGAATGATTGTAGCAAACAACATTAAGAGCACATTTTCTAACACCGAAAGTGCTAAGGAATTTATGAAATTTGCCGAGAATTGTTCTCAATCCGACTCGCCGATAAGTCACTTGTCGGGACACTATTGAGTACGTTAACCAACATGAAATTTGATGGTTCTCGTACTATGCATGAGCATGTCGTTGAAATGACAAACATAGCAGCAAGACTTAACACTCTGTGAATGAAAGTGAATGAAAATTTCCTCGTGCAATTTATCATTAACTCCTGCCTCCTGAGTATGGTCCATTTCACATGAACTATAACACCATGAAAGATAAGTGGAATGTGAATGAACTACAATGTATGCTAATTCAAGAGGAAGCAAGGCTTAAGAAAGGAGCAAGTCACTCCATTAATCTCATGGGTCACCAAAGAAGAGCTGTAAAGAAACCTGGAAAGAAGAATGGAAAGGGCAAGCAAAGACCACTAAAGGTTAATGTGTCTTCTGTCCCAATTCACAAAGAGGAACATAAAGGAATTAAGTGCCACTTTTGCGAAAGCCTCGGACACTATCAAAATGAGTGTCAAAAGCGCAAAGACTGGTTCGAAAAGAAAGGTAAACCTTGTGTTTCTGTATGTTTCGAATCAAATTTGGCAGAAGTTCCTTATAATACCTGGTGGATTGATTCTGGTTGTACCACTCATGTTTCTAATACGATGCAGGGATTCCTTACAACCCAAATCATAAACCCAAATGAAAAGTTTGTCTTCATGAGAAATCGAGTCAAAGCACCAGTTGAAGCCATTGGAACCTACCGGTTAATTTTAGATATTGGACATCATTTAGACCTTTTTCAAACACTTTATGTCCCTTCTGTTTCTCGTAATTTAATTTCATTGTCTAAACTTGATTCTATTGGATACTCCTTTAAATTTGGAAGCGGTTGTTTCAGTTTACTTAAACACAATCATCTCATAGGTTCTGGTATTCTTTGTGATGGTCTATATAAGCTTAAACTTGATAACCTTTTCGCTGAGACTCGATAACTTTGCATCATAATATTGGTACTAAACGTGGTTTTATGAATGAAAATTCAGCTTATTTTGTGGCATAAACGTTTGGGTCATATATCTAAAGAAAGAATTGAAAGATTAGTAAAAAATGAAATTCTTAATGAATTAGATTTTACCGATCTTGGCCTCCGTGTGGATTGTATTAAAGGAAAGCACACAAACCACATACTTAAGAAAGCCGCCACAAGAAGCACACAGCTCCTCGAAATTATACACACCGATATTTGTGGACCTTTTGATGTTCCATCTTTTGGTGGAGAAAAATATTTTATCACCTTTATCGATGATTTTTCACGTTATGGTTATGTCTATTTATTGCATCAAAAATCTCAAGCTATAGATGCCTTGAAGGTGTATATAACTGAGGTTGAGAGACAATTAGACAGAAAAGTGAAAATTATCATGTCTGATAGAGGGGGTGAATATTATGGAAGTTACAATGAATCTGGTCAATGTCCAGGTCCATTTGCTAAATTCCTTCAAACTAATGGCATATGTGCTCGCGTACACTATGCCGCACACACCACAACAAAATGGTGTTGCAGAAAGACGAAACCGTACTCTAATAGAGATGGTTAGGAGTATGACGAGTAATTCTTCTTTACCCTCATCATTGTGGATGCATGCCTTAAAGATCGTCGCATATTTGTTAAATAGGAATCCTAGTAAGGCGGTTCCAAAGCCTCCTTTTGAACTCGTGGACGGGAAGAAAACCTAGTTTAAGGCACCTCCGTGTTTGGGGTTGTCCGACGTAAATAAGGATATATAATCCACATGAAAAGAAATTGGACTCAAGAACAATCAGTGGTTATTTTATTGGTTATCCAGAAAAATCTAAAGGGTATAGATTTTATTGTCCTAACCATAGTACAAGAATCATTGAAGCTGGAAATGCTAAGTTCATTAAAAATGGTGAAGTTAGTGGGAGTTTGGAACCACGTAAAGTGGAGATCCAAGAAATTAGTGGTTCAAGTTCCTTTACCCAAAATTTCTTCTCAACTTGTTATTCCTACAGTTGTTGAACAGTTTGACAACTTACAGAAACAACAAATAAATGATCAAACACCCCATAATGAAACTGTCACTAATGAACCTACTTTAGATGAACCACATGAAGTAGCACCTAGAAAGTCTCAAAGACAAAAACGGCCTGCTATTTCGACGATTATGTGGTTTATCTACATGAGTCCGAATTTGACTTAGGAGTCAATGAAGATCCGAGTTTCATTTTCACAAGCCCTAGAAAGTGCAAATTCTTCTAAATGGTTAGATGCGATGAAAGATGAGTTGAAATCAATGGAACACAACAAAGTCCGGGATATCGTTGAATTACTCCGAAGGTTGTAAAAGAGTCGGGTGTAAATGGGTCTTTAAGACTGAGCGCGACTCGAATGGTAATATTGAACGATATAAAGCCGGACTTGTTGCCAAAGGTTTCACTCAGAAAGATGGCATCGACTATAAAGAAACATTTTCTCCGGTTTCTAAGAAAGATTCATTTAGAATTATCATGGCACTAGTAGCTCATTTTGATTTTGAGTTACACCAAATGGATGTGAAAACAGCCTTTCTGAATGGGAATTTAGATGAAGAGGTCTACATGAGTCAACCTGAAGGATTTTTGGTTGAAGGAAAAGAACACATGGTGTGTAAACTTAAGAAATCAATATACGGACTTAAGCAAGCTTCCCGACAATGGTATCTTAAGTTCAATGATACCATTACGTCCTTTGGATTTAAAGAAAACACTGTTGATCGGTGTATATATCTAAAGATCAGATGGGAGCAAGATCATATTTCTCATTCCGTATGTTGATGACATCTTGCTAGTTACTAATGACCTTGGTTTATTATATGAAACCAAGAATTTTCTCTCTAAGAACTTTGAAATGAAAGATATGAGTGAGACATCCTATGTGATTGGAATTGAAATATTTCGTGATAGATCACAAGGATTGTTAGTACTGTCTCAGAAAACTTATATCGAAATAGTTCTTATGGAAGGGTGTTCAGCAAGTGTTGCTCCAATTCAAAAAGGAGATAAATTCAGCCTTATGCGATGGTCCAAAGAATGATTTGGAACGCAAACAAATGGAAGAAATTCCTTATGCATCAATTGTTGGAAGCTTAATGTATGCTCGGACTTGTACTCGGACCGGACATTAGCTTTGTTGTCGGGATGTCGGGCGGTATCAAAGTAATCCAGGAATAGATCATTGGAAAGCCGCAAAGAAAGTTTTGAGGTATCTACAAGGAACGAAGGACCACATGCTCACTTATAGAAGATCTAAAGATCTTGAAGTGAAAGGATATTCGGATTCGGATTTCATTGGATGTGTTGATACTAGAAAATCAACATTTGGCTATCTATTCCTTTTGGTGAAGGAGCAATCTCATGGAAAAGTGCGAAGCGGACTATCATAGTTGCTTCCACTATGGAAGCCGAATTTGTGGCTTGCTTTGAAGCTACAATTCGGGGTTTATGGCTACGGAATTTTATTTCGGGACTTCGAATTGTCGACGGTATTGCCAAGCCGCTGAAAATTTTTTGTGTTAACTCCGCGAAGTCTTCTTTTCCAAAAACTACAAGTATTCCAAAGGTGCTAAACACATGAAATTAAAATAGCTTGCCGTTAAGGAAGAAGTTCGGAAACATGTGTCAATTGAGCATATTAGCACCAATCTCATGATTGCGGATCCTTTAACGAAAGGGTTGCCACCGAAGACATTTAACGAACATGTCGTGAGAATGGGCATTACCAAAACCCTTTATTAGTTTTATGCTCTTCATATTTTGACACATCGAGCTCAATTTTTCTTGTTTCGATATTTATAAATCTTGTTTTTATCGTCGGTGTACACTTTATTTTGCTTGATGTTCAACAAGATTTGTCTCTAATGAACATTATGGGACCCTGATGTTAATTCTCATTATGCTAAGTATGTAATTGATATTGTGATACATGGAAGGGACTGTGTCGATAAATTGATGCACAACCGCCATGATTCATATTAATTCCGTACTTATTAAATAATTTATGATTTAACCAATATAAAGAATAATTTATTTTACATTTTATGCAGTATGTTACACACTATTAAAATTAAGTGAGCCAAGTGGGAGAATGTTAAATTTTTATTTTGTGGCTCACATTCATTTTAATAATTTATCAATAATTTATGTCATTTATTTTAGAACTCATAATAACATAAGTTCTTTATTTTCTTAACTCTTAACTTATGTTATAATAAAAGTTATTTATTTTTATAACTTATGATAACTTAAGTAATTTATTTTCTTAACTCATAACTTATGTCATAATGAATTATAACTTAAGTTATTTAATTTTATAACTCATGATAACTTAAGTTATTTAATTTCTTAACTTATAACTTATGTCATAATAAATGATAACTTAAGTTATTCATTTTTATAACTCATGAAAACTTATGTTATTTATGTCATAACTTATGATAACTTATGATATTTATTTGTTAACTCATGTAACCCCTAAATAAATAGAGGTTCATTAACTTATGTCATCGATTTTAATAATAAAAATCAATTAATTTATTTAATTGTCATAAATCCTATTGGTTAGTAACCCCTGATGGATGGTGGTTAAATAGAGCATGAAAGTGAGAATGGGTCCTCTCTCTACCCAACACACCACGTACATTTCTCTCCATCAGAAAGTACAGAAAGTTTTAAGGGATTAGAGAGAGAAACTCCATCTCTTCAGGATCAATTTTCTTCAAGATCAAATTTCTTCGTCATGAATACAGGTATGAGTTACTTTATTATAGATATGTAAAAATCACGAATTTAAAAGATCTTGGCTATTATGTATCTTTGAAATTTGTGTCATAAAGTTCACACATGAATTTCTTACAATTTAAACTTGTCATTCTCTTAAAATAGAAGGAATACCTTGAGTCGGAAGAAGACTTAAATCACGAAGAAGTGGCTAAAGTCTAGCATTGCCTCTACACCACATATTCGATGAATACCTCCCACTCCTATAGCCACCGACCGTTGTCGACCGCCGCCCTCCGAACGCCATCGACCATCCTTAGTCGCTCCTGACTCATTGCAATAAAAACCCTTTTTCCAAATCATGACATGCACAACAAAATTTTGATGTACATTGCAAAGCAACTATGTGCCCCACATACAATACAATAACACCTTACAAAAATGATGTAACAACGAGCCTTGAATATTGTGCAATCACACACACTCAACAACAGTGTAACAACATGGTTTGACTGCGGTGTAATGACACACCCGTTGTAATATGATTAATATGAGAAATATAAAACAAATAGTCATGCATATCTTATGCAATAAATTGAGACGTGGTTATCATCATCAAATATGAATATGATGGGGCAAACTGATTGTATTTCATGAAATAATGTGCACATAAGCAAAGCCTAACATTATTAGAATATTCTGCAAAATTAGAGATAAGTCAAATCAAAATATTTATATTCTTCCACATTTGTTAGATTACTCAATTAACTACTTTCATATGTTTTGTCACGGTGTCACCTTATATGTGGAGAAATATATGCAGAGGTAAATAATTATTTTAGGAGTAAAATTAAGGGCAAATAAAATAGATGCTTGTATTTTTTTTTTTTTTTTAATTTACTATTTGACTCTGTGATTTGAATCTTTCAACCACTAAAAATATGAATTATGACTCAATTACAACTGCTTAATAGTATAAGATGCAGTCATAAATATAACTATCTACGTGCTCTTGTTATCAACAATGATTCCAACATCAATTTTTTTATTTCATTAAGGTCCAACGTAATGATTTTTCATTTACGTTTTTTCTTTCAATAGCCCTATAATCCAGTTAAAACATTATTTAGATATATATTTGATGTGTAAAGGAGTTGGTCTTGAATGAGCCTAGACTCAGCTCGTGTTCAGCTTGTTAATATATCGAGTTCAAAATATTTTGTCCGCGTTCGACTCGTTTGCTTATGAAGCTGTTTTGACATCATTCATCACGCATCAGTAGGATGTCATTGACAGAGACAACATTTAAATCTTATTATTTATATTAAAATATTCATTTAAATATAATTTAATATTTTTTTATTCTAATTTTAAATTAATAAATTCAATTGATTATAAATCTTTTTAGCCTTCTCGCCAATTAAATTGTCTATAAATAATATTTATCAATTATATATATATATATATATATATATATATATTCAAGCCAAATTGAACTTGAACGTGAAAAAAATCTTTGTTTGTGTTCGGTTCATTTATATATAGATTACAAAAAATATATATATATATCATGTATGGCTCATTTATTTATTTAATGAATTGAACACAAGCTACTTAATGAACTTAGCACGAGCTGTTCGCGAACAACAATCCATTTTGGCAGTCCTATAAATATAATAGTTATATACTGAACATCTTAAGAGCCACTGATTGCTCATACTGTGTGGTGCAAAGCCTCCTACAATGTTTGTCAAGCCACATTCAACAATTCATAGAATTTTTTTTTACTTCAATTGTTTGGTGACTCATCCTCGATCGCTTGTTCGATAGAGAGAGCACTGGTCGTATCAAATATCATGTCTTCAAAGTTAGTATGATCATATTCATTTCAATGATCCAAACTTAATTAAACTCTAACCTGATCATATTCAACATGCAGTTCATTTTTTTCGGTGTTAAATACAATACCAATAATTAAGTTGATATCCTTTGCGATACAAATTTAACCCGACTTCGTTTGTTGTTAGAAAGGTTTGATTCTCATACTTGGAATATTGTGATCAAAACTTTCCCTCTAAAATGTAGGTATAAAGCTGTGATGACACTAATACAAAAATTTCAACGCTATTCACAAACTCATCAGTGAGTTACTTTTTTCCCGTACGTGATCTATTGTGCATCTGTGAACTTAAATTTTATATATAACCATACAAGTTTAAGAATAAACACGTCAATTAAATCTATCATTTTATATATCGATGTGAATGCAATAATTTAATGTTACTCCTTCGATAGACAATTACACAGGTAACATCAAACAATTTCATGTGATATTAGATAACTAACATTTTTATATTTAAAAGTGAAACTGACATTTCCATGCAGAGATGTGATCAAAAGTGTCTTTATGAGTTAAGTCGACTCATTATTGGCTCGATAAGTTCCTCATGAGATTCCTTACAAATTATCAAGATCGAGCAAACCTCTTCAAGCAAACTCGACTCTAATCAATTGCTAGTGATCTGAATAGCTTGTATATAGCATGTGAAGAGCTCAATTACACATTGTTAACATGCATTGTTTGTTATTCTAAGATGTGTGATCTCTCACCAGCCAAGTAATGAGTCAACCAAATTACTAATTTAGTGTGTGAGATTTTCTAAGAGAATGAAACTTTTACATACATAAGTCTGGTTTTGACGCTTATGATTTTCATATTGCTATACAAATAATGATTGAAAAAAAACTTAACTGATCATCAATTGTGACATATAATTGCCATAATTTAGTATACACAATATTAAAACAAACGTCACACTGTTAATAACTGATACTACCTGATCTTATACCACACACTGTTAACTGCAATTACTACCCGGTCTTATAGCACACATACCACTGTTAGCAACAAATGCTACATAACCTTGTAACTCACAATTCAATGTTAATCACATATACTACCTAATCATAGAGCACACATGTCATTGTTAATAACCTATATTATATGGTCTTATAACACAAAATGTCAACGTTAACTAATGATAGAACACATTCTTAAAACCCGTATGATATAATTGGTGATATTAGATGAAATATTATTTGATACATTTATCTCATTAAGTGCTAGTTCGGTATGTTATATTTTTAAAAATTTGGTTTTAATTTTTATAATTAATATTTTAATTGCGAGCTAAATTATATATTTTTTTCTCCAACTATTCTATCCATATGATATACCAGACGAGCAAATAAAATAAATGTGAGATATTGACCATTTCAGAGAGGAAGATCAGCATGACGTTCAACGATTTATGCACGAAAAAATTAAATTGAGAATAGACCAACCACTTTAATAAAGAAAGATAGGCGAAATATAACGAAAAAATTTATATGAAAAAAAAGGAAGATAGCATGACAAAATGCAGTTGAAGAATAAATGAGATCAACTTTAAAAAGTTTTAAATTGTGGAAGGACTTAAAGAGAGGAACAATTGAGTTGAGCACATATTATGTCATATAATGAGTTCATTCACGATGCTTCTGAGCGATTTGAGAACTCAAAGAGACAATTAGTAAATATTTCAATATTGAGGTTAACATTTTGGTTAGTTGCCAAACAACATTGTTAGCCCATATAACCTGCTCTTTTCATGCACGAAACATTTGTTGACAATATCTAACACTAAGGATTTGTGAGCACAAAATATCTTATCAAATTGTGATTCTAATATGCGTCTTACATTCATAATGACTTGTTGAGCGCAGAACGTTAAGGATGGTCAACATTCGAATTTGCTACTTATTAATGTCAATACAAAATTTCAACCTCTACACCCGGTTAATACATTCATGACCGTATATGAAACGTTTAATTTTAAATATTCAATAATAATGTTATTATTCAAGAAAATATCACTTCGTCGATTTGGGATATCTATTTTAACGAGGTTTATTAATGTCATTTCTTGATACGAAGTGCCGCATTTATGATTTTAAGTGCAACAACCAAATAATTAGAGAGAAAAATAAATTATTCAACAAAAGATATTTTAAAAAACGTTGGTATATTAATTCAAAAAATAAGTAAAAAAAATTGTTAAAATGATACACTACATAATTTTTAATGATGACATCCACATCAAGACGAAGTTGATTTTAGAGTTTTAGATGAAGATCCAATATGTACATTTGTGGAAGCAGGCAAACATCAAACAAAAAAAGAAAATATCTTTCGAAGACTTCAGTGTGAATGACTTCATCACATTTGAACCAAAAACTGTTAAGCAAATTATTCAGTGAAGAGAAGAAATTACAAATATTTTAGTTAACTCATCAAGTATATTTAACTATATAAACAATATAAAATATTTATTAAAAATAAAGTATGACTATTTGATTAAAAAAAAAAATGCAAGAGTTTAACAACATTTAACGCTAAATCCCATGAGTTTCTTGGCGGTTTAGCCGGCATTCTCCTCTCAGCCCTGAACATCTCATGCTTTCTCCCCTAGGGTTCTACCTTGTCAAATCGCATGGCTACCTCTTCAATGTCCTGTAGTAGGTTGGCATGTTATACTTCTGCCGCTACTCTGCTTCAGATTCTTGGCCTCTGGCTCTTTGTAAGCGGCTTCTTCCCCGTCAAACCAACTGTTCCAGGGTTCAGGTTATGTTTTAACCCCTTGACAATTAAGTAAAATTCCCTTATTATTGTTATTATTAAGGCAATTGTGTTGTCGATTGATATGTCGGCGGCGTGAATTTCAGTGGCCCGGAGAGCTATCGGATGCCAACTTGTGAAGATGTGCTGGAAGTTGAAAAAGGGCAGCAGCCTCCGGATCAGCTGGCGAAAATGTATATGGTTCGTTTTTGACTCCATATTAATCTGATATTCTATGTTACTAACTTATATCAACCTTTTTGGTAGGCTGGCATTCAACAATTTTAAGATTTCTAAATATCGAATCAAATGCATTGAAGTTCACTGATAGCGTTATAAGCATCATTGATAGTTTTTTCAATGAATGATATCACAATTAGTCATGCTTGATGTTTTAAAATAATTTGCCGTATTTAAGCGGCATCACATTATCTAGAAAGATATAATTTTTCTTTATCATTATCCCATTTCTCCAAATACACTCCTTCATGGATAAAATAACCTTATCAGTGGGAAGCGAAAGGGTTTGGACAATGAATATGTGCGACAATAAGGAGTTTAACGGCTCAGGGTTTCAAGGGTTGGTCGTGGAAGTGTGACAGACGATTGAAGTGATTTTCGAATCTTACTTGTTTCGATTTTATTTATTTATTTATTTTCGTAGAAGATCTGATTTTTTAGGACGAAAGGATAACATTTTTTTTTCTTAATGATGAGAAGTTGTTCATTTTGCACCCGAAAGCTCTATATTGAAGCAGAACTATTTGTAATCTTGATGAGTTAAAAGTCATTGCAAAAGCTTTTAGAACCATAGATGTACTTGGAAGGTCCATAGATCTATAAAAATGTCTATTACAATCCTTTGATGAAGCATTCGAATTGTAACGCGCCTGTCAAAGTAAAACCATTCGCCATGTCCATAAAGATTAGCATAACTTAGCTGACATGTAGGTTCTGTATCACAAAAGTTATTTGTAGTAGCCATTGGAGTTGAGTTGAGATGAAAGACTTATATGATGATTTTCTTTATAAATTTGTTTTAATTTAAGCTCAAAGAAGGATAAAAATTTGTATTTTGAGCGCGACCTGCTAGGATCCTTTGTTATTTTTTTTGCAGGCCGTGCTTATAGTAAAATCCACTTGCAGGATGTTGAAAGAAAAAGTTCCATTATTGTTATAGTGTCATAACATTTTTTGTGCTTGTTAATGGTTACTTGTGTCATCTATTTGCATTATATTGTGCATGAATATTAATGTTTATACGGTTTGGAATCCCCCACCCCCCTTCCATCCCTCTTTAAAATAATACAAGAAAGCTTGCTTTGATCCTGTTCTCCATCAATATTGATGGCTAGTAGCCATCATGATTATTTGTTTATTTATTTATTTTTCTAAATTTTAACAGGATTTATCACAAATTCCACCTGCATTTGATCGAATTATTTTCATGGTATGTTGTTGTTCATTAAAAACTGTAAGTTTTCTTTTATGAATAAATTAAATGTCTTTTTTTTTGCAAAAGAGGTTTAATTTCTTTCTTTTAATGATTTGTACTAACTTAGGTCATTGATGGTTTACCTGCTGAGTTTGTGATTGGAAGAGGCAGCCAACCTCCAGAAAAGCCTTTGATTGAGGCAATGCCGTATACTCAGTCTCTGCTTTCTGAAAGAAAAGCATTAGCTTTCCATGCTAAAGCTGCACCACCGACAGTGACAATGCCCCGTTTAAAAGTACTATCTTTGTTGGAGAAATTTTTTTTGACATTTGCATACATATGACCCAAATTCTCATGTATTTACATATCTAACACCTAAACTTTGATTTTGACATTCACACCACTCAAATATTTCACATCATATAAAAAATACCACTATTTTAACCAGGGGTGTAAATTAGCCGAACACGAGTGAGCTGGAGCTCATGTCATGTTCGGCTCTTAAAAAAATATCACTGTTCGCTTTCGGCTCATTTATATTAAAAAAAAAAAAAATTGTGTACGTGTTCGGCTTGCTATACGAAAGAGCCAAATACAAGCTGTTCGCGAACGAAGAGTTGTTTTGACAATCATAGTCACTCAACAGTATGTTGTTAATGGTTGG
This sequence comes from Papilionanthe hookeriana x Papilionanthe teres, assembly GCA_022702705.1. Lineage (NCBI taxonomy): Eukaryota > Viridiplantae > Streptophyta > Magnoliopsida > Asparagales > Orchidaceae > Papilionanthe > Papilionanthe hookeriana x Papilionanthe teres. The sequence goes on along the minus strand of CM040429.1, from coordinate 2,754,172 downwards.
GGCGAGATTTAAATCTTATTGTTTATATTAAAACATCATTTGAATATAATGTAATTTATTTTTATTCTAAATTTTTAATTGATAACTTTAATTGATTTTAACTTTTTGTAACCTTGTATTCAATTAAATCTTTTAAAAATAATACTCATCAATTATATATATATATATTATTATTATATATATATATATATATATATATATATATATATATATATATATATATATATATATATATATATATATATATATATTATTTCGAGCCAAAACGAGCTGAACGTGAACGAACAAATATTTGTTTGTGTTCGGCTCATTTATATATCGAACACAAACAAAATTATTCGTGTGGCTCGTTAACTTAGCGAACAAATCAAATATGAAACTTCTTAGCTAAGAAATACGAACGAGTTCACGAACAACGAGCCGTTTTAACAACCCTAATTTTAACTCTTAAAAACAGAAATACACCTTTTTGTGCATAGCTAAGATGACATATATGCAAAGAAGTTTAGGTGTTAGATATGTACATACATAAGAATCGAGTGGTATGCATGTAATTCTTCCAATAGTTTCTAGTGCTGATTTTTTCAAGTCAAAGAATGTTCTATGATTTTCAGGCGATGGTATCGGGTGCAATTGGAGGATTTCTTGACGTGGTATTCAACTTCAACACTCATGCATTTTTGGACGACAATCTGCTTGGTCAGTTACATGATTGTATGGTTATCTGTTGCATAGTAAATTCGGTGGCTTAACTTTTAGTGCATCTTCTCTGCAGATAAATTTCATCAAATTGGTTGGAAGTTGGTTATGTTTGGTGATGACACATGGATTAAGTTGTTTCCTAATTTGTTTACTAGGTATGATGGAGTGAACAGCTTCTATGTAAGTTTACACTTCTATTTTTTTGTCACCAGACTTATGCAAGTGCAAATAGAAAATTTGATAAGATAATTTATTGAACTTTGTAGAGATAGCGGCCATTTTAGATGTTAAAACTGCTAACACTTCCGTATTATGAATGCTGGTTATTCTTCTAGGGTTAACTGAATCCGATAACATTAAAAAAAATTATTTGTCGTCATTTTCTCAATCGAATATTTGTCTTCTTAAATTGCTTAGACACGATCAATACCTTTACTACTGTGTCTATTATGCATATCAGAGATCTCACCAACCCGTTATAAAATGTTTGAATTATGAGCCAGTTGGGTAAAATGTGGGCACATTTCTTGAATAGTTCATTAAATCTTTCACAGGCTTCATAAATGGATTCTCCATTTAATTGGATAAATGAGGTAATGTGATTTATAAGTTTTGCCTTTTTGGATGAAGGGAAATATTTTGTTATGAATTTATGGACTAATTCGTTCCATGTTGTCATTGATCATGATGCTAATGAATCACATCTTAGTTTTATTTTTAAGTGAGAAATAAAAAAAATCTAAGTCCAACAGTGTCGTTGGAGACATCATTATAGCGAAAGGTAGCACATAGTTCAAGGAAGCTCGCTAAGTGGAGGTTAGGATTATCAGCGGGTGATCTCCTAAATTTGTTAGCTTGCACCACATGAATAATGACGGGTTTTAGTTCGAAAGAATTGACTTCTACGGCAGGGTTGTTAATGCTTAAGTGAATTCCTTTCAATTGAGGGGATAACAAATTCTCTAAGCGGTTTTAAGCATGACATGAGGTCTTGGTGTGTTGTGTTCCACCTGAGGAATGTTTGACATTACTTCTAACTTCTTTTTGAGTTTTTAAAATTTTTGATTTTGTAAGAGTTCTTTCTAGTTCATGGTCATAGGGTATTATTTTGGAAGTTCCAGTCCCACGTATCCACAACTAGTGTAGCGAGTTAAGTGCTTCTAAACTATATTATACAAAGTTAAACAAACAAACTAGTAAGAAAAAAATTCAACAGAAAAAACATGCTAATATTAAAAGAAAGGCAAATCACAGTTTTAAAAGTAATTAAAATGCAATAAAACATGTGTATTTGGTCATTTTTAAATGATTCAGAGTGACCAAATTGTCTATTTGTATGTCGTTGCATGATTCCATTTTTCAAATAAATCTCCATCTCAGATCATAGAAATGACCCGAAGAGGAGAGAAATTGAAATGAAGGATATACGACGAAAATAGTTAAACAAGTTTAAAAAGAAACATGTAAGACTTATGTACAATAATCCCCATGTGATATGTTGAGAGTATACATGAAAATAAAATCGGATCAACATACTTTGTAAAACGATATCTACGAAGAAAATCCTTACACAGGCCACATTTGATCGAAAAAAACAAATTTGTTCTCGGGTCAAGAGCTCTCCCAAAGGAACATATCTCTTTGGTTAATTGCATCTAAGGGATATCAAAAAATAATCTCGATAAAAAGGATCTTATTTACATTATCATTATAACAGGTGGATGTCGGCTATTTTTTAAAATTTAATTTTTAGATTTAATTTAAATTAGTAAGGTATATCTTTTTGAAAAATAAGACAAGATACTATACATTCAATAATTTGAATTAAACGAGCACAACACCGCAAGCAATGCATCTATCCCGAAGGGTAGACACAACACTTGAATAGTGGAGCTCGATTAAATAAACTAAAGAATTTATGTTATTTGTTCGGTTTGCGAAATCATTTTTTTATAAGACAATAAGTTCTCCTATTTAATACAAAGATTAATTAGAGTTTATATTACCTAGGTTCTAAAGTTCCCTATAAGGGCAAGCCCTTGTAGTTAATTAAATCTTAAATGACGTGAGTCACTTAAGAAAACTCTCGATTAGAATCAGTGGTTCTGCTTTCAAAAATTTCAAAGTTTAGACTTTCAAGGATGAACATGAGAAAGTCAAAAGGGAACGACTCAAAATTGGAATAGTTTATTTTAGGAGTCCAAAGGACGAGGAACTAGGGGACGTCGTAGAATTTGAGGGGAATCTCAAATGACCTCCCAACAATCCTATTTGTTTGACTTTAATTTTGAGAATATTTTTCTTGATGTTTCATCATGTTAGTTTTATTATTTAGGGCTTACACTCGCAAATACCCGATCGTGCGAATAGCCTAAGAAAATAAGATTTACGTGGTACCACACGACGACTTCGGAATCCTAAAAGTGTTAGGACTTATTTTGCACAACAGAGTTGTGCAAAAGCCTAAAAGATAAATTAAGGATTTACGTCGCGCTAAGAGAACTACCTCAAAATCCTATGGTTTGCTATTTAAACTAAAAAAATTGTTTAGTTGGCGCAGACCGTCATCATTCGTCCACTGCATCTTCGTTATGCTGCCCACAAAGACTTGCTCTGAGCTCCAACTTCTCATTGTAATGATTTCATGTTTAGCGTGTTAGGTTTAAGTGTACATGCAGTTGTTAGGTCGGTGGTCTCTTATAGAGTGCCCTTAAACCGGGTGTCCTACTGTCTTCTATCCTAAAGACCCGTGCAAGTTTATAGAAGCAACATAAATAATAAAAAGAAAACATGTTACGATGCACAATAATAAATAAACAGTAACATCACAGAACTATATGTATATGCAGTAAAATGTGGTAAGTAAGGAAAGACAATAAAATGTGCAGTAAAAAAAGTAAAATGCGGTAAATATTAAGTAAACGTATACCTGATCGGTCTGCTATTCCTTAAATTCTCGAGGAAAGCCACAAATGACCCATGACAACTTGAAGAAAACCATTATAAATAAGAAGAAAAGCTGAAGGAAATTACGAGTGATCTACAAAGACTCAAATAAAACCGTATGAAATGTATGAAAAATCTGATACAAGAAGATTTAAATAAATTGCAGGAAAAGCACGAACGGGTAAAACAAGACCCAATGTCACGTATAAAAGACAAAGGGTAGGTGATTTATATGTGACATTAAGAATGTTCTCAATTGCCAGAAGGATTTAAGTGTAAGGTTCAGACTCAAATCCTGCAACATTGAGTTTCATTTTAGGTTAAGTTATGACAAGAATTTCACTATTTGATTTAATTAAGTCAGTCAGGAACCAAACCTTGTGTATTCTCAAATTTAGTGTTTTATGAATTAAGGTTAAATGCTTAATTTCATCATTCATTTGCAAAATTAGGTGGATGAATTCCTAGGTAGGGTGTGCTTGTAAAATCTAGAAGTCCTTCACTTTAACTTGAGCTTTAAGTGTTTTAATATCTTTAACTTCAATTAAGTGTTTTTCAATTAATCCGCAAACATCTTTAGATTAAACTTAGCTCACCATCAAGCTTTTATGACTTGGGGGGTAGACTTATAATTTTGCCAAAATTTAATGAAATGTGCTTCAATCCCGATTAAAATAATTGGGCTTAAGACCCACCAATGATTAGGGGTCTTAATTGATAATCTACTGATCTTCCAATTCATTCCCCTAACTCCTGAATCATCAAAACCATTATTTTCTTCCAACTTTCAACAATTCTCATAATTATAATTTTATCCCTCTTAGGTAATGGTGATGAATGATTTGTTATCTCATTTTCCTTTGGGTTTCAATCATTTCGACAGACTAATTATCATTGTTTTTTAGTTTCCTCCCCCCTATTACCTTTTTTTGTTTTCATTTTTATGACACTCCTATACCAATGTATTTTTTTTAGGTGTGAATCATTTTATGAAATTAATTAAATCAAAAATTCTCATTTTAACTTAACCATTAGAGAGGAAAAAGAAAACAAAACCAAATAAACGGAGTAGTCCGACCCATTTGTAAAGAGAAATCAACAAATCAAAGGGGTAAACCCGCAAGTGAATTAGCCTAAAAGCGTATAAATTCTTTCAAAACAATGATCGGATCAGCTCAAAATGATGGATTCAAAACTTATCCAAAACGCACTAGTAACCAGCCCAAAGAAGGCCAAATAAACTCCTAACTCGCATAAAACAACTTGCACAATTTTAAATTTTGCACAAAAACTAACTCGTCAAAATTTCAGAATCCTCGCAAATGAAAGTGTGTAATTTCAAAATTTCCATTTCTTCTTCCACGTTTCTATCTCCCCAAGCTACTAAAACGAACATAAAATGATCATCATCCTCAAGCACCAAAAAGGAAATAAATATTCCAAGCAAAATTTACAAGCCAATTAACATACATCTCACATCTGGCAAGTGTCTAAATAAGGCATCATGCATGTGTGAAACACTATTTTTTTTTTCATCAGTATCTACACTTATGAATCCTCAAGTCCTATGCAATTTTTATTATTCAAATACGAATCAGGAAAATCAAAGAATTTCCATCGTATAATACTTAAACACTCATAATGAAAGAGAGCATATATTGTTAAAATTTCAGGAAAGAAAATTGTAAATATGAAATAAATAGAATTAAATTTTCTGACTTTCCTGAATCTTGGAGCAATTCTTGAATATAATATGAACAAAACCCACAAACTCAGGAACCAAGACAAGCACACGGAGACACCCAATCGATCAATCTAACAACCATAACAACATCACCATTCATCTCATTTTCGGTAATTAACGTATATGCCACAAAATTCTCATGTATTTACCTATCTAATGCCTAGAGATTCATATTTACAAACATAGCACTCAAGTCACATAAAAGATCCATGAGTATATTTTTTATTTGAACGAAATATATATGTTTTTAGTGCATAAATGTACGATTCCAAACTACTACAAGTTTACATATCAAACTTTGGGTGTTAGATATGTAAATACTTAAGAATTGCATGACATATATATAAATTTCCCTAAACAATTATGGATCAAATTGTCTTCTCATGTTATCACCTACATATGGAGTTGGTGAAGGTGTGTGTGTACTAGCAAAAGGAAATATGGAAGGCAATGAAGTGCTTACATTATTATTACAAATCAGAAATTACTGAAAAACCTGCTAGCCTTAGCACAATCAAGAAACGATTTTACCAATTTTATTATTTTTGGAAGTGCAGACCAATGTTTGAATAGGTGATCAACAATTTATGGATTTTCTTTCCTCTCTCTCTCTTTTTTTTTTAAGAAATTTGAAATGCCTTCAAAAGAATGAAGCTAAGCAAAACGTAATCCATTCAGTTATGCATTTATAAACTGAAACCGAATAAGAAACTAAGTGCTCCAAGAAACCCTATATCCAAAGAAACTAATCTAAAAAATGCTTGAGAAACAAAATTCATAAATATCTATTTATTTTCGCTAACTATGCTCCTTCATTCCTAGAATATAAGATTTCTCATGCTTTCTCAAGTGTTCCAAAAATCACAGTCAAACATATTAAGCATTTCAGCTCATGAAATCGATCTGAAAAAAAAAAGAAAATCATGATTACATAAAGCTAAACTGATGGAATCTCCAATTTGTGCAAGACTAACATAGATGATTTAAGACTCCCATAAACAAAATCATCAAAGCTTCGGTATTTTTGCAAATGAAGTGGGTAAGTTACTGGATTGCCACAAGTGAAAAATTTAAAACTTCGGATTCCTCACATCCGAATGTATCAAAGTTTCAGAATTTTATAAACGAGGCTACCAAAATTTTGAATCTTTTCAAGCAAAGCTGTCACAACTTCAAATCTTCCCCTCCTTCTCTTATCTTTTTGTTTTTTAGCCGAGAGCACTATTAAGATCAAATCAAGGACAGTCGAGCAAGCAGGCAACCGATAGCAGCAGCAAATAAGCTAAAGGAGAAAGAAAACATGGAGTAACTTGTTCGGTTTACCTAAAGGAAGAACGAGAAGGAAACAAACTCCAAGGGCACCAAACATATTGAGGAACAACCAACCAGGGAAAGAATGTGAATCCAGAGAAATTTTAGCAGCACCTCCCCCTCCTCAAAAAATTCGGCCAGCCTCAAATAACTCCACCAAATGGGGTTTATATAGGCAAAGCGGAGGAGAAGAACTCACCTTCGCTTACTAGGGCGGTGACCCGAGTGCGGCAAGGACGGGAAGAGGTGACTAAAATCACAGGGGAGCGGGTGGTGCCAGAGCGCAGAAGGCTGGAGTTCGGCAGAGAGCAGGTGGAAGCTTTACCAGAGCACGGGGGAGGGGACCTCGGGCCAAACCTTCGCGAGAAGAGAAGAGCGCTGCTCGGTTTCGGCCCTCTAGGGTTTCTCCTGGGTTGCGAATAGGAGGGAGAGGCGAGGGTGAGCCGCGGTTTCGGCTGGGGTTCGCGCATGGGAGAGAAAGCGGGGCGGGCGTGAGTTTAGGTATTAGGGATTTAATTTTCTTTATTATTATTATTATTATTATTATTTTATTTCGCATAAATGCATCAGTTTCTGTGCAATTTATTCATGTGCGATGCCTTAGCAAAATGTATTCGTTTCTAGGTGAATTCGACGTTCCGGACGCACCAGCATGGTCCATTTCGTCACCCGGAGTCGCTCGAATAATCTCGTTGACGATCAGGTCAAGAATGCGTCGAATCTAATTTTCGTCGAAATTTTGAGCTCGCGATCGATCGTTTTTTTTAAAAATTAATTTTGATTCTGATCAATTATGAACTTAATAAAAGTGCGAGCAATGCGAATTACAATATTTAAACATGTCGACTGTTCGAATTGTGATATTTGTACGCACGAAGGTGCAAAATTTTGCATAAGACAACTCTAGGGCTTAATGGTCATATGGGAACTCCTTTTGAGTTCCTTCATGTTAGTTTCAACATTCTAAATACTTGAGATCAAGAACCATACATGCAGAGCTCAAAATGAGTAAAGAGACGGTTTGAACTTGTAAAATGAGGTGGGTCCCATTTCTAAGGCTCTAGGATAGTCAAAGGGAGAATCTTAAAGCTAGACCCTAAACTCTAAGAGAAAAAACTAGACCTTGCCAAAAATTAGGGCAACAGTGGATAAGTCGCCAAAAGGATGGTTATTTTAACCAGAAGCATCTTGTCATTTCAGGATCCTATATCGAGCCACATGGGAGAGTGTGAATCCCTAATATCCACAAATGGATGGCGAGACGCCAATAAGCGAGGTCTGGGAAATAGCCAGGTTGACTTGACATAAACATCCCTATGCTTCATGACCTAACCGGGCCATAAGATCAGAGGGTGAATCACTGTATCCCTAACAGGCGGTGGTCTATCGGCAATCGGGGCTGTTGAAACGACATCAACGAAGTTACAAGGGATGACTGAGCTCAAAATGACTCAACAAATGAGAGGTAAATTCCCTAAACAAGTAGAGATAGCCAGGTCAGAATATCATGAATCCGTCATCCCAAACTGCAAAGACCTTAATTCTTGATAGAGACCCCTTGTCAGCAATCCTTGATTTGCATTGTCCAAGGAGACCTTGGTAGCCATAAGGTCTAAAGATTGAAACTCCAAGTTCTATGAGCTTCTATAGGTAGAGCTTAAAGATATGAGACTTATACCTACTAAGTAAATGGTGAAGATGCCATTGGAAATAAGAGAAAAGAGGTCCAACTACAAAGTTGAAAAACTCTATTACAAAGGACTGATATCTCGTTTGCGTTGGGAAGCCTCTAACACTCTAAGCGTGATAGAAAACCACTTAAGTAAAAATCTATGTTTGGCCAGTTGGGTTGAAGAAGTACGACATTTTCCTCGGAAAATGCAGAATATGTAGTTATCTAATGTTCTAGAAAAACAAAAACATGAGATAGTATGTCATGGTCGCTCAGGCGAACATGTGTGACACACTAAGTGATAGAGCACAATATGAATGTTCCAGTACGTGTGAACATTCACATTGTACTCCAAAAGGTGGTTCGATGCCCTACTATCACTCAAGCGAACATATGTGACATACTAAACAATTGAGCACAATATAAATGTTTAGACATGTGTGAACACTCACATTGTACTTCACAAGTGGTTTAGCACCCTACTGTCGCTCAATGAACGTATGTAGCGTACTAAACAACACCCAAGTCCATATATCAGGTAATATACCATGCAAGCTCGATGTGATTTCACCAAATGTGACAATCACATGCAAAAGAAAAGCAATGTGTGCTATGCATGCATGACCATGCTAATGCAACAAAATAGGCTGTGAATTTAGCTCGAAGATTGTTAATTGCTCGAAAATTGATTCAAATTTTGACTTCGATCGAGATCAGGTTAAATAAACGAGCCAGGCCACGAGCCAAAATTTTGGATCAAATTTTTTTCGAGCCAACTTTAATTCGGGTCAAAATCAGATCATTAACAACCCTAGTGATGTTAGGCCTGTGAATTTAGAGAATTTAGCTCGGAGATCTTTATTCGCTCGAATATTGATTTGAATTTTAACTTGGATCTAGATCAGATTAAAATAAATGAACTGAGCTAGAGCCAAAATTAGGGATTAATTTTTTTTTTTCTAGCTGATTTGAGCAGAACTTGACTCGGCTCGAAATCAGATTGTTAAAAGCTCTATGCAAAACAATCAAAATCGGGCAACCAAAAGTATGTCATCGAGCCAACCGATATCAGTTGACCTATCAAGCCATCCGATGAGGGACAATCGACCGAATGATTCTAGGCGGCCGCTCAAGCAGTCCTAAGGTGGGCGGCCAAGCAAATTGATATCAGTCTACTGAACAAGTCTACTGAACAAGCCATCCGACGAGGGACAACAAATCAAGTTAGATGATATCGGGCTGCCGGTCAAGCAGATTTATGGTAGGCGGCCAAGCCGACCGATCAAGCCATCTGACAAAGGACAACCGATAAATCCAGGCGATAATTGGCGGCTGATCAAGTTGGACTAAGGTGGGCGGCTGATCAAGTTGGACTAAGGTGGGCGGCTGAACCGACTAATATCGGTCGATGGTATATCGACCCGATACCGGCCATCCGGTCAAATTGGCCTTAAGTGGGCGGTCAAGCCGAAAGCATGCAAAATTGGTTATTTTTAAATGCATATTTTTGAAAATAATTACACGTAAATATGCAAATGCACCCAATCACATTTCAAAGGCAAGTCAAAATGCTTCTAACGATCTCATGTAGGATCTATGTGGAGGTGAAGTCATAGTTACCGTGTGTTACACAACGTAATGGAGGGAATACCTGTAATTATTCAACAAAACGCAAAGGAACATTTATGTGAAAAGAATTTTTTACGGAAAAGAATGTTTTACTTCACGGATATAGCCTTTACGATCTAGGGGATGTAGATCAAAGGAATTTCTTCGTTCTTTTAGATTGATGTGACTTTAACCGAGAGATGAAGTCGTCGAATAATCACTGGGTTATTACGTTCTCGACCAATTGGGTCAATGTGCTATGGATTGAGGGGAAAATTTCTAGGATTCGAAGGGGTAATCAATGGAAACGACTACCTAACATATCAGTTTCCTCTAACACAAATCTTAGCTTTAATTCTCTAACACCAAACCTAGATGGTTGCTAGAATGAAATTGCGAGGGTTTAGGAGCTATCTCAACAACGCAGCGGTTGGAGATACGTTCTCTTGGCTTGCTTCGAGCTCCGACCCCGCACCAATGACAATGTTTTCGTTGCTTCTCCAAAGGTGGAACAACTTTCCTCTTTAAGGAAAGCCCAGGGAATCAGACTCATTCGTTTTCCTCCAGAGAACAAGAACTCATTTATGCACCCTCTCTATTGTCTGGGAGCGATTTACAACAGCTCTCGGTGCCTAAGTGCCAGTTGGGAGGCGTACCTCCCTCTCAGGTAAGCGCAAAAAGTACGCCCAATTATGCATGGGCACCTTTGCGCCCATAGTGGGGTGCACCATGCTTGACTAACACTTAAGGCCACCCCCTCCCCTTCACAACCATTTTTTTTCTTTTTCTAAGACTCGGTCAGTGCTTTAGGAGGATTTCTATGGATTTGCGGACCTTCAGAGGATATCTAGGAACAAAAATAGGCTTTCCCACATCGGGGCGATCATTGGATGTGCGCCGTGTCGGACGAGAATCGTTAGTCGGAGCCAGTATTACGCGGACGGTCCAAATCCCAATTTTATGCCCAGACGTCTGTAGAAAGGTTATTATTGATCCAAAAGCTGCCGTAAACCACATTTCACTAAAATATGATCCCATAACTAAAAAAGGTACATTCCAGAGGTTCCATATCAGAGGTTTTTAGTGCTGACAGGCGTTCCGGACTTCCGCAACGGTGGGTCGATCTGAACCCTAAATTTTCAGAAACGCGCGTGGGAGGGTTTTGTGACCGCTCTTGACCACGGGAGAGTCCTAATAGACGGCGTAGGTTCTTTAAACACTAAAATGGACATCAAATATGCTCTGTGTCAGAGTTATAATCACCAAACGTGAGCTTTCTCGGGTAGGGCTGAATCTGTACCGACTGAATCCATACCGATCCTGATTCCGTGCTTGAGGCACGAACCCGGAGGTTCTATTGGATGTCTTAGATTATGGGAGACTATACACAGTCCCTTATCATTTAGGTGGACACCGCACACATACACCATCAAACATGATGCCAACAAGGTGTACAAAAATTAATAATAAAATAGGAAATACACTACACACGATATTATTGAATTTCTAAAATATAGGAAATAAAAATTAAATAACAGAAACCGTACAACACTACGGTTTTTAAGTTCAAATCCTAACAGTTTAATGAAAATTTTCCTAAATTTGGAAATTTAATGTCGCTTCTTGGCAACGACGCTATGCAACAAATGCGACTAAACACTGGCAAATTAAGCAAGTATACGTGATGTCAAAATAGTATGAATTATATGACGTGTATCGATCCCATAAAAAACGAGTGAACTTCCAAATGTGAAAGATTTCTAGCCTACTGATTTTGAACATAGACTGAATGTTCAATTGTTGATGATTTTGTGAAAGTTTCTCTAATGCCCAGTTTCATTTTCTCAAGGAAGTCGAAGACAGAGAGAGAGGAAGCAAAGAGGCGAAGAGAGGAAAAGGAAATAGACAGTCGGGGACACGAATGTGTATTTTTCATTTCATAAATTGCTGCATGATGGAGATAGAGGTGAGATAGAGAGATTGAAACGGCTTTCCTCGGGGGTCTTCAACACACGAAGAATGAAGGGCCTCGAAGTTCGGTGATTGTCATGTAAGTTTGGGCAGAGGAGAAGATGTCGCTGTTTGAGTAGAGGAGGAGGCGAGTGCGAGTGTTCATGCGCGCACAACAAAACCCAATCCCGTCGATCTAGTCGAAGAAGAAAGGGAAGAGGAATGGTGCACTCGCCAAGCGAAGGAAGGAAGCAATTTATTATTTTATTTTATTTATTTAATAGTATTGTTTTAAGAATTATATATATTTATATACACTAAATAGGACACAATGGAGAAAAATGATTCATGTAGCCGAACCAACTTAGTGGGATTAAGGCTTTGTTTTTGTTGTTGTTATTGTATGTATGTATGTATGTATATATATATATATATATATATATATATATATATATATATATATATATATATATATATATATATATATATATATATATATGGCAAAAAAAACATACAATAATTCAAAACAATTCAGGCTCAACAGAGGACAAAATTCAAAAGTACAAATACAACTATTAAAGAAAACAAACTTACTGCCATTCAAAAAAACAAGATCTGTTACTAACTCAACGGATAACAATAAGGGGGAAAAAGGGGGGGGGTGAATAGAAAATTGAAATGATCAAAAGCAAATGCCGAGTCCCTCTACTCATCTTCCTGGCTGCGGAGCCTGGCAAGCTTGTTGGTGACTACAATATCAAGTTGTGCTTGCTCGCTCCACAATATCCTTGCGTTTCCTGGTTGAAACATTGTGTGCAATCTCCGCACGATGAGGTCCCGTTGTGCATTATGAGCAACACCAGTTCCGAAACATTGTGAACTAAAAACTTCTTGAACTTGTTGGGCAAATAATGGCGTGTTTTCTTGTCAGATCCGTAGCCAATGTTGGGCATCAAAGTGCATCCCTTGAACTTTCTCCTCACACGGGAGTCGATACCTTTAGGCCGCCTCCCGTTGGCTTCACGCAGATCTTGCGATCGCTCTGGGGCCTCTTAAACTTCTTCACGCGCTTCTTGAAGATCTTCCTAGTGAGCAGCGGAACGGCCATTTCAGTTGCGGAAAAACCGAGCAACCGAGCGGAAACCTAGGGGACCGCTTCGTCGACTGACCGTTCACCCGCGAGGGGAACGCCAGCCGGCTTCCTCGAGGAGCGGCTAGGGTTTCAAAGATGGTGTTAGGGTCGGTGCGCATATGTATGTACACACACACACACACACACACACACACACACACACACACACACACACACACACACACATATATATATATATATATATATTCATTTAATGAATTAATATGCGATCTTGCAGATTTAATCAAAAAGCTTATAAAGAAGGATATTGGATTTATGAGCAAATAAAATTTAAGATAATGAGGAGGTAATGATTCATGCTTTTATTTATATAAGCTATTTTAATTGAAATGATATTAAATTATTATATCTTATGAATTTAATATTGGATCGAAGAACATTTGATTTAATATGAGATTTTGGATTGAGGAAATTTGACTATATTGGAGGTAAGGATCTGGTGTTTTATTTATGTAAGTTATTAAGTTATATTAAATTCTATGAATTAATATTAATAATTATAAATTGTCAAGCAATTGAATTAAAGGACCAATGATATCGAGGTCAAATTGTGCAGAAGTAGAAAAGTTGAGGTAAGAGTAGTGTTTATTTAGTAAACATATATAATCAATTTAATTATAAATTACTACATATTATTGGTAGAATATTATGAAAAATAATCAGGTGAAAAAAATTAAGTTGTGAAAGAGAGTTTATGAATTTTGATGAGATCATTTAATTAAGTGAATTTAGGTGTGTACTCTTGCTCTTCGATTTATAATAATATTTTGTTTTCTTCTCAATCAATTACATTAATAGTTATCGATATCTAAATTCATTTCTCAGTTTGTCCTGGTTTATTTACTCTTTTTTTTATTGGTCATATCTAAATGTTAGGTCTTCCTTTAGTTAAAAATTATAACATATTATTTAAAATTATACATATTTTATGTCGTTAGATAAGCATATGAATGATATTAATTTTATATATATATATATATATATATATATATATATATATATATATATATATATATTAATGTCTTGTGTAGGTATGATTGATTATGATGGAGTCGACTTTTTTATGAGTGCTAGGGAACACTAATGTATTCGTACAAGTAAATGAAAAAGAATATTAATATTTAAGTATCTTAATTGATATAATTTTTTAGAAGATTCTCTTGTGATTGTACAATTATAGAGTGATATAAATATGCTAGATATAGTAAAATTCATTGAATAACATAAATTATTGTAAGTCATCATATTCTTGAGCTATCAATTGTTTTATATTGATTTATTATAAACTTTACTGATAGTCATATTATTTTCTTTTTCCTTTTATTACTGTAGTTTAGGTGTGTGAGTGTTCACTCACTTTGGTTAGCTCACTGTTATTCTAAACTAATTTTTCAGGTATAATTATTTGATTAAAAGCTGAATAATAGAAAAAAATATTTATAGTTGATGAAGATAACCTTTAATCAGAGATGTTTAATTGTACTGCTTTAATTTCTTTGGTGACTTTTTTATTTGTTAAATGCTAGTTATAGAAAATGAATATAGAAAACTTAATTCATACCGTCCGATTGTTTGTACTCGCCTTGGTTAACTCTAAGTGTTGGGCCGTGTCGTGCGGTTTCTAACTTAATTTTATAAAAACAAAAATTCTAATATAATGTTGTCAGTTGACTATAGCAAGTGAAGATTTCTCACATGATTTTTGTCCTAATTATCTATTATTGACAAAGAGACACAAGTTTTGGTGCCTATTCAGAGCAATAATATTTCTTAGCCCCTTCCGATGGCAATAAGAAAGCTAGGATAACCAATCACTTTTGTTCCATAAATATTATGAAATCCCCAACATTAAATTTTTCCACATATGATAGCACCTAACTACGTGCATTATTTATATTATACTAGTTTAATGAACTTTATCTTAGATGTACCAACACAATTCTTCTGAATCTCATAATTCACAATGTGTTTTAACTATTCAATTGGTCATATCGAATTAGAATAAAGTTTTGAAGAATAAAGTTTCACCATTACATTATTTTGAACAAGCCATAACACAATATTTCATTCATTCAAAACAATTCAAGTAACAAAGAGTTTAGAAAGAAAACAAACACAAATTACACTTTTTGTGAGTTTGTTATCTCCATTGAGAGTCTCCTTGTCTCCCTCAAAATGATCTTGGAAAGCTCTCACCACTCTTTTACAAATTTGCTCTCTCAAGTGACAACAGTTGTACTTGGAGAATCAAAAGAAAAATTTTCTATAAATAAGAAGAATTGGTGGTAGAATAATAATGTGCAAGAAAAGATAAAATATAAGAAATTATGTTATAAAAATTGATTTAATTGTAAAAGCTTAGAGAACTGGGAAAAATATAAAACGACCTGCAGGAGTTTAAAAAAATAATCTGTGACACTAAAAATTTTGCTTTTAGTAATCTTTATAACAGATTAGATACTAAGGAGATTGAAAAATATATGTATAAACTAGCGAAAAAAAAAAAAAAAAAAATTTAACTCAAGTAAAACGTATTAAAGATAAAGATCAAAAAGTGCTTTTCTTAGAAAAGATATTCAATATATGTGAGTGAATTATTTTGATAAATTTTTTAATGAAGTTTTGAAAATACGATCAACCTTGGTGATCTTAATATCGTTAATAATAATAAAACATTTCATTTTTACCGTTGCATTAGTGAAAAAAAAAGTTGAAGAGGCTTTAAAGAAAACCAATGGTGGAAACTCTGTCGGACCTGATGATATCTTAATTGAAGTATGAAAATATTGAGGAGATTTGAGAGTTTCTGGGCTTAGTAAACATTTTAATATTATTTTAAAAACTAAAAAAGATGCCGGAGGAATGGAGGAAGAGTATTTTGGTCCCCATTTCTAGGAATAAAAGGGATGCACAAGAGTGCGCAAATTATAGAGGAACTAAACTGATCTGTCATACTTTAAAATTATGAGACAGGGAAATTGAACATTGGTTAAGACGTATTACCAAGATTTCTCATAATCAATTTGGATTTATACCGGGCAGGTCTACTATGGAAGCTATACATTTATTAAGAGGTTTGATGGATGAGTACAGAGATAATAAGGAGGATCTACATTTAATTTTTATTGATTTAGAAAAAGCTTAGGGTAAGGTTCCAAGAGATATCCTTTGGAGAGTTCTTGAGAAGAAATGTGTTGATATGACTTATATTCAAGTTATTAAAGATATGTATATTAGAGCTGTTACTTATGTTCGAACTGAAGGAGGCTTGACCAAATACTTTCCAATTTTTGTTGGTTTACATTAGGGATCGGCTTTAAGCCCATATCTTTTTGCTTTAGTTATGGATGATCTTACTGGACATCTACAAGGGGGTGTACCTTGGTGTATGTTTTTTGCTGATGATATCCTTCTCATGGAAAAGACGAGAGAAAAAGCCTAGGAAAAACTTGAATTATGGAGGTCTACATTGGAGTCTAAAGGCCTTCGTTTGAGCAGAACTAAAACTGAATACATGGAATGTAATTTTAGTAATAGTAGCTCTAGTGACAGAAGTGTAACTTTGGGTGATCGAATTATTAAAAGGTATGATCGATTTAGATATTTCGGGTTTATTATTCAGAGCGATGGTGATATAGATGAGGATGTTAATAGTAGAATTCAAGTTGGTTGGTTGAAGTAGAGGAATGCTTCGGGCCTATTATGTGAAAGAGAAGTACCGCTTAGACTGAAAGGAAAATTTTATAAGAGGGTGGTGAGACCTGCTATGCTTTATGGTGTTGAATGTTGGCCTTTAAATGAGAAACATAATACTAAGTTAAGTGTTGTCGAGATTAGAATGATTAGGTGGATGAGTGGCTTTATACTTGAGTCAAAATGAGACAAAATGAGAAATGATTATATCCGTGATAGGGTTGGTTTAGCTTCAGCGACGGACAAAATTAGAGAGAGTTGCCTTAGATGGTTTGGTCACATTAAAGGTTGACCATCTGATGATTCAATTAGGAGAGTAGATGTTTTAGATTCGACTTATGTTAAGAAAGGTAGAGGTAGACCTAGGAAGACTTGGGCTTATTATATAAAAAATGATCTTAACTTATTAGAACTAAATGAAAATATGACACTAAATAGGATGCGATGGAGAAAAATGATTCGTTGAGCCGACCCCACTTAGTGGGATTAAGGTTTTGTTGTTGTTGTTGTTGTTGTTTGTACACATAGACACCCTCGAAAGCAAAAGAGTTTTTTTTTTTTTTAATGCAAGAGATATCCCCATTTTCACCAGAGATTGTCTTCTGTAGACCCGAAAGACACCATGCGGGTGAAACCACTCACCAATGTTTGTTCGTTGGTGCTGGGGTTTCTACTTGGGGAGCTAAAATGTCGATAGCTCTGTAGAGAAGCGTTGATTGGATTGATTAGGTGGCGCTGTAGCGCCAATGGAAGCATCACTTTGGCTCTACATGGCTTCTATTGGGTAGCGCCTAGGAGCCTCATATTTTGGCGCCATCGCGCCACACTCTAAAGGGGGCGCTTATGTGACCATTAACGCATGCCAAATTGCCGGACACTAAGCACATGGGTGGCGCCAAGGCACTCATACTGTGGCGCTTAGGTGCTCATACGGTGGCGCCAAGGGTGAAATGGCCTTCTAGCTTGGTTGCTCTTATGGACTCATGTTTGAACCATAGTTCCTTCTATTTCGCTCCAATAACTGCTGAATTATCTTTAAAACATTCATAAGTACAAATGTCCTGCAATTGCACAAAAACATCTGGAAAACAAATAAGAACTCATAATAGAGAAATGTGTAATGAAAATTATATAATTTTTATCACAAAATCACACGTATCGAAGCTCATCTTTCTGACAAAATCTTCTACTTACAATATCTATTTTAAAATTAATAAACTATGAAATGTCAGTATTATAACATTTTTATTAATTAAATTTATATAATTAAACTTATAAAAAAATCGGATTACTCACCTACACAGAGTTCGGTTCGGTCCCCCTTATCTCGTGCTTCCACGAGCTCCTTCTTCGTTCTCTTTGCTCTTAGC
This sequence comes from Papilionanthe hookeriana x Papilionanthe teres, assembly GCA_022702705.1. NCBI lineage: Eukaryota > Viridiplantae > Streptophyta > Magnoliopsida > Asparagales > Orchidaceae > Papilionanthe > Papilionanthe hookeriana x Papilionanthe teres. Next base: position 2,736,023 of record CM040429.1, on the reverse strand, counting down.
TCGACCCAACACAACACGCATGATCCTTGCTCCTTTTATTGACAGAGCCACACACCTCTTTTCCGTGCTCTTCTTCACCTTCGGTTAGGGCATGAGCTTCCTTTTCCTGCATGAAGCCGCTTGATTTGTCTATTCTCCCGTACGTAGATGATGATACATGTAAGCCTTTGGCTTTAGCTTCGACTTCATCCGCTTCTCATAAAACAATGTCATACCTATATATGAGCTATTCCTTCATTTGGCTAGGGTCGGTCTTCTTCCACTCAAAAACTGTCGAAGCTTCTTTGTTTCCTTCGTCTGATCGACGATGTGTCCTCCCTCGTCTTCGTTTCTCACTGGCAAATTTTCCCCTTCCTTCTTCATTTGTCGCCGCCTCTTCATCTTCTTCTCATTCTTCTCACCCCCACCTTTGATTCTCTAACTTGATCGTCTCCTTTGGCTAACTCACTTCTCTCGTCACTATTGTTCTGTGTTCAAACGGGGACATTTGTTTCTTGATAAAGAATTATCAAGAGGGTTTGTTCGAAGAAACATCTAACCAACCCATCCATTAGGTAAAAAGATATTTTTTAATTTATTATTATCATTTTTATATGAATATTACATCTTCAAAGTTGTTTTAAGCCTTGGATTGCTTGAATTGTTAGCAAACTGTGAGAACCGTCTTTAGTCAGTGGGGAGCATCGAGGAGCTGTCAGTGTGGCATCGAGGTGCTAAACATTGGCGTGGCAATGTCGGGTTTTAGCTTTGAGTTTCGTGGTTTCATATTTGTCCCTCCAGATCTTCGAGCTCTACGACGCTAGGTCTGGGTGTTACGGCAATGCTGGTCTCAGGTGTTAAGGTGCTTGCTTATGGCACTGACTTTTTGTGCTCTCAGGATTATGGGCAAAATTTCTCTTGCTACAGCGCTGCGACGCTCGATGATGGCGCTAGGGTGCCCTTTATTTCTTAACTCCATTTTACTCCAAATGCACAGTTATTCTCTATATACTACATATATCACCAAATATACCCAATAAAGTGTAGATAGTGCATAAAAATTATAAAAAACACACGAAACACATCATTACATTTTACACACATTAGAACTTGCCCTCGCTTGTACTAGTTTGTTCGAAACCTCCTCGTCGGTTACATCGAGCAGATGCAGGCGTGCCTCTTAATTATTATTATTATTATTATTATTATTATTATTATTCTTCAGTTATTACAAATTCCACTTAAACTTAGTTAGGAAGGATAATTAATTTTGAAATTTAAATTATAGTTTTGGCAATTTTCTAAAGACCGTGTAGATAACAAAGGTTTTTAAGTTAAATTTTGCTATGTATTATTCAATTAGATTGATGATTTAATTGAACAAGCCTCCTTGAAGAAAGTTTGATCTACATATATGACATATAATCTTGCATATTTACATATGTAATATCCAAACTTGAACATGTATTTAAAAAATACTGACCTTGTTAGCATCAAATTAAAAATATCACTAATATTAATTTTTTCTAATGCACACCTTTTTATGCATATAATTTATGCGATTGAAACTCTAAAGTATTGTATAAATAAACATAGAAGTTTAGGTGTTAGATATGTACAAACAAAAAAATTGTGTGGCACGAATGCAAATCCTATTAATACAAATTATCGATACTATAAAGCAAAGGATATTGTAAAGAAGGATGAGTAAAAGCTAACACAAAGACCTGTATGTTGTTTGTAACACTTGAACTTAAATATGTTCATTTGCACACTTAATGAATATGTCCATAAATGTATACATAAGGACAAAATTACACCTTAGCCATGCATTCATTCTTATGCATGTTTACTTTATGTGTACATATGCAGGGTTGTCAAAATTTGGCTCGACATATCAACCCGATCTGAACCCGACTCAAAAAGTTTTGGTTCGGTTTGACTTGATTAACCTTTGGGTTGGGTTTGTGTTTATAATCCTAACTATTTTAATTTTGTAGGTCAGGTTGACAGGTCAACTCGAAATAGAACTGGCCCATTGGCTATCATGGCTTATGTTAAATAGTTTGTGTGGGTTGGGTTTGGGTAAGTTCTTTTGGCCCTTTAATGAATGAGCCGGGTTTGGGTCGTCGATATTCGGGTCAAGTCTGATTTGGCTTAAACCCAAACTTGACATTGTTTGATTCGACACCCCTGCATATAATTGTGTATAGGTGCATATTTTGAGAAGTAAGAGCATTCATATCCCGGGAAAGGTATATATCGTTAGAATTTATTGTATTTCACCCATCATATGTAAATATTTGAAGAACATTTCAATTTTTTAATTCTCAGGCATAATAATGTTTTTTGGCATATTCGAAATTGTATTGTTTTGAATTATTTCGATTAGATGAACCAAACGTGTATAAAATGCTACCCTACACCAAAAAATATCAGGAAGAAACAATACACTTTACAATATACATGCTTCTCGGTGGGTTCGTTTTACGATATTTCATCATGTTGTTTCTAAACATTTAAAAACCGAAGCTTTATTCCTTAAATTTGAAGGATCTATGCATAAGAGGCAATTTGATAAGCACTGACTAAGAGATTGAAAGGTTAGAATTGGTCCTCGTTGCGCACATCTTCTTTATTAATTAATGACAGTTATCAAATTTGTGTTTGTGATGAAAATATTTTGACAAGGAATGAGTCAAAAAGTTAGATCCTTTTATATCATGAACTAAGGCAATCTAAATCTGTTGTCTAATTGAATTTCATAATTTCAATCGATTTATCATCACTAACAGTAATATATATATATATATATATATATATAAGAATCATCAAATTTTGAACCATATTTATCTTTCTGATAATCTGTTCTGCAGATCTTCATTAGGTAGCATTGGAATTTCCATTATCCCATCTGTGCTATGTTGAGGAAGATAGTTATTTATTTATTTTTTAATTTATTATCATTTAACTACATTGAAGCTTGAAGCTTACTTGGAAGTGAAACTATTCATTTGACTTCGTGAATAAAATTGAATTGCCTTTTTAACCGGCAAACAAATGGAAAGCTATTTTCTGAACTTTCTTGGTTGGAATGATTTAGCTATGTAATGATGGTTCTTAGTTCGCCAGCCATGGGATTTTAGTAACTTTTCTTTTCTGGCTTTCTTTCAATCTTGATTAGGTGAAAGACACAGTTGAGGTCGATTTCAATGTTTCTCGCCATTTGGAAGTTGAACTCGCAGCTAACGATTGGAAATTGATGGTAATATTGCTTGCTTTTACATAGGACCGGATTCTTTGTTGTTGGTCTTAATAATTTTATTTTTACTACTTTATCTTTTGGGCATTTTCTTGAATACAAAATAATCCCACTCTTCATTATTTGGCTTGTTCATGCATCATTCTATTCCCTTCATTTCTTTTTAGTGCTCTTTGATAAATTGGTTTTGTTTTTTCAAGCTATTCTCACCTCCACATGTATTCTTTTAGGCCCACCCTTAGGCCTTTGTCTATTTTTTATGCCCGGCCTTAATTGATGTATCTTCTATTCCCAATTCTACTCTTTAAAGCGTCATAAAATTATTATAAATTATCATCTTTTCAGTAAGTGTTACTTTTATTGTCTCATCAATATGATCACATATCTCTACTTTTTCAAATTTAATAACACATCCTTTTTAACACTCTTATTTTTGCCAAAAAATGACTTGGTTATCATGACTTCATTTTTTCTTCCTAAAATGATTTAGATATTTCCTATTATCCGTGTCCATACAATTAGGTTGATCTGATTGTGGTTTTATTGAGTCCGTTTTAGTCTACATAAAAAAAAGAGAGTTGTGTTTTCAATCTTATCATCATCTTTATGGTATTCTAGATCCAATGTACTCAAGCATATTACATCCACTTACCTCAGATATTCGAACCATATTGCCAATAATAATTAATTTTACATTCATTTAGTTACATATGATGCTCTTAACTTTATTTCTATAATGCCAAATCTCAATATTCTGAATTATTTTTTTCATTACTTGAACTGTTCACTCAAAAATTGTTCATCTTTAATGTTGGCAAATGGTTATTTAAGGCAAATAGAGTTGGATATTTCAAGTTTTGGAGAGATAATAGACAAATAATCATCAATAAATTACCAAAAAGCGAGATACTATTCGTAGTGGTTTGTCCCTATGACCTACATTCACTGTGCGGAGAAGGGAGAATATTTCACATTTACGAGGGGAATCGATGAAAATCCAAAGTTTTGAATAGAGTTCTTAACCCCTCCCCCAAACGGAATCCCAAAGTTTCTCTTTGTTCTAAACATTATTAAACCTAAGTTCGCTTCTCGAGGAATTTTTTAACCTTAACTAAATGAATTGTCATGCTATTTATTGGGGCATTTCCCTTTATCATTGATTTTGTGAGGTGAATAATCATGCCATTATGTCCACGATCATATGGGGATTGCTTTTTCCAATTATGATTATAGTCAATATCTTGTGGAGTACATTGATAGGCATCTTTAATGATTTCACTTTTAACATATAGTTGTTAAGTGAAGAGCAAATCTTGTCCTAACAGATCTTCTACCTTGGTGGCTGATTAATGATTACGGAAATTTACATGTACACCACTCAATTCTTATGTATTCACATATCTAACATCCAAAGTTTGATACTTACAATTACAACAGGGTCATAAACCTATTCATGAAAATATGTTTTTCACTTTTAAAAAATAGTGATAGTGATATTTTTGACATGATGTTAAAGATTTGCGTCGTATGCATGGATGTTTGTGTTAGATATATAAATACACAAGACTTATATGATATGTATGTAATGCCTCTTATAATTATTGTGGTTGCCATCCAATGGATCCTGAATAAGCAACATAGCCAAGAAAACCCTAAGGGACTTTGCCTCATTGGATTATTTCCTTTACATCTGCATGACATAACTTTGATAGTTGATATCTTATTTTTTTGCTCTTAATGCTTAATACGCGTATGATTTTAGACCCATTCATCAAGGGTGGATAAATGAATCAGCCTTGGTAATGCTTATTAAAACTATCATGTGTAAATGACACAAGTTAACTCATTTCAAATATCTGTAATTCAATATAAAATACATGAAGGTAACGGTGCCCTCAATTTAATAAATGATGATTGGAAACATATTGTTGGATTGTTGTGGTTGAAAAGTTATTCATGTAAATCTTGGCTCCTGCGGATGGAAATTTGCAGACCAGAAATTTAAAATTCAGCATAAATATATATCTTTGCTTTGGTCGGGATCAAATTATTGTCTTTAGTTGCTATCGTTTGACCATTTTTCAGATTCTCCATTATTTGGGTTTAGATCATGCAGGGCATATTGGAGGCCGTCACAGGTATATTCTTACATTTCTCTTTGCAATGTTTATCTGAATCTATATTGTTGGATGAATCATCTAACTTGTTGCTTGTGACCTGAAATTCAGTTTGTTGATGGCTTCTAAGCTGAAGGAAATGGATGATGCTATTAGATTGATTCACACACATAATGCTCTGAATGGAGATGATCATGGAAGGCACACACTTTTGGTTTGTATCCAGTAACTTGAACTTATTTGGTTATCATGAAATGATGGCTCATCCACATCGATGTTATTATTTGCAACTGAGAGTTATTCTACTCTTAAACTGAAACTCTCAAGGAACAAGCAGTAGCTTTCCGGCATTTCAAGTTTTTTTAATCTCGAGCGCTTAAATTATGTAAAGTTTAATTAGGAAAAAAGAGTTAATATTTTTGAAAACAGGGTTCGTGTATTATCTAATAGTCTCCATGTTTATATAATAAATAAATGAGTGAAATGTTACGAAGGACACCAACATGATCTACTTAATATGAAAAAGGATTTTTCCTAAAGAAATGCTTATGCCAACAATCATTCCAACGTTGAAAGATTAATTTTCTCTAGATTCTTACGTGGTATAAAAACTTATATGGATTTAAAACTTTACTAATATGCCTGCTAGTTTTTCTGAGTTGGAAACATGACGAGTGGTTATCTATCACAACCCGGCTCGAGACTTGGAATTAACTATGACCAGAACAAATGGTCAGACGGTCAAATTAAATTTTCTATATTTCTAATTATAACACTAACAATTTGATATTAAAAAAATAATTGAAAAAGTTATTACATGAAACATTTTAACTAACAAATAAAAGCTACTTTTCTAATTGCCGACCTCTTCTTCTATGCACGCTAGATCCTCTAGTATTCATCTATTCAAAAATTTAAATTTGAAAAAAAATATTAAAACAACATAATGAGTTGTCTAAGATATCGTTGGAGCAACCGTACTTCTAAATTATAGTAACCCAATGGAAAAAAAATAATATGCATGTTCTGTTTTAAGTTATTGTTATTTAATATTAGTATCAATTTAAGGATTTAGATTCATAATTAAAATGATGAATTTGAACTACAATTAACTAATATATAATTAATTCATTCAAGATAAATTTATTAAATGCTATATTTTATATTATAGGTGGTAACTCGAATGAGACAACATAAGTCGAGAACTAGAAAATCTTTTAGAATCGAAGTGAACAATTATTTTTTCAAGTTACAATAATATTTATTGTTATTTTATATTAGTATCAATTTAAGGATTTAAACTCACATTTAAAATGATGAATTTGAACTACAATTAAGTAAAATATATTTAATTCATACAAGATAAATTTATTAAATGTGATATTTTATAGTATAGGTGTTAACTGGAAGGAGACAAAATAAGTCGAGAACCAGAAAATCTTTTAGAATCAAAGTGAGTAATTATGTTTAAGTTACAATAATTTTTTTTTTCTTTCAAATACATTCCTACTTACAATTTTTTCACTATTATGTCTTATATCAATTAGATTAAATAATATATTATTCTTCATATCTTTAGTCATGAAGTATGCATGTTAAAAATTCATTATAATTTTTTAAGAAGAGGTTTGATGGCTACATTATATGAAGATTCCAGTCTAGATGCATATATATAATTTATTGCATGATTCTAAATTTAGTAAGATTGCATTTATTCATCAGTAGTTGAGATAAAATTTGTCATAAATAAATAATATATGTTAGGAAGAATTAAGTAGTGTATATATGAATGCTTGTTTGTGCATGCTGGAGTTCACCCTTTTATGATACATACAGGGAATGCTTGTATTCTTGCGCACGTAAATGTTATCCTATCACTCAAAATAATTGCGATGTTTAGATTGCTAACTGTTGTGCGGATGTGAGAATATCGGTTATGGGCGAGTATGTACCTTTTCATCTCCGACAATTGTGTAAATTTGATCACGAATTGCCATGTCGATGGGTTGATATAGGTTAGGGGTGTATTAGGTTATGTTTTGATGATGTTTTCAAGACAAATATGAATGCTAATAGCATGAAGTAAATGTAAAGTTAAATATTAAATCTTAAAGAGTATAACTAAATTTAATGCATATTAAAGCATAAGTTTATTCTATTAAGAAAATGCTACAGACTCGGACATTATATTGTTATAAGTTTTTTCATAGAAAAAGATCGTCATATATATTGTTTTCTTTTCCTTGAGGTCATTGTAGTTTAGAAGTGTGATTGCTCCTGAGTTATCTTAGATAACTTATTATATTGTTTTAATATTTTTTTTAGGTTTAAGTTTTTAAATGAGATGGATTTTAGAGGAGCTAATGTGTATGGAAGAAGAGGCTAATAACTAGAAATATAACTTTTATTTGTTAATTAAACTGTTTCCTTTAGTGGATCTTTTGAATTTTTTTATATTAAAATGATCGTGATATGATTAAAAAAATAGAAAACTTAATTCCACTGTCCGATCGTTTGTTGCTGCCTTCGTTAATTTCAAGCTTCGGGCCGGATCGTGACATTATCTTTTTTGATTGAATTATTTTTTAAATGAAGTAACATTCAACTTTGATATGCTCTTTAATGCAATTGAAAATTATTGAAAATATAGATGACAACATGGTTGGCACAATTTAATATCATGGCTTGTGCAATTAAAAACTGAATTTCCTTACGAAGGTCTTGACGCACATCATTTCACATGAAAAGTGTGCTATGATTGGGTATTCTATCACATTGCTTAATTTGACCATTGCTATTTATTTCTTTCTTTTCTACGCGGCCAAACAAGCTTGAACAAATATGTAGTAACTAAATGTAGATTTTCTGTCATCAATTAACCTATATAGTTAGTTTAAGAAAAGCTTTCTATATTGGTTTCATAACAAGCGATTTAAAAGAAAAAAAGCATTTATCTGTGAACCGAACCACCAAACCTGGTTGGGTCCCCCCTCTCCTCACCTTATAAACCTCTATTTGGGGCTTTAGGGCATCACACTAGGGAGAGAGCAAGCAGCTGCATGAAATGATACATGGGGTAGGAGAGCGACAACGACCGAGAAGAGGAGAACAGCAAGCACATGCGAACTATCTCTGTGTATATTTTTGAGAGAGAGAGAGAGAGTGAGGGAGAGAAGTGGCATGAATATATGAATCATTATCGAGACATTAAGTAGATCAGATCATTTTCATGGATATTGATTATAAAGATGTGTATAGCTTGGTGCTTAAATGTGATGACACAACCATCTGCCACTAGCTAATTGGAATGACATATGCTTATTTTTGGGAGTTTGCATTCTTGTATATTTAATCGCCTTAGTATAACATCTATTTGTAATAAATGAGATGCGTCTCTTGTTTTATTGCAGGCAAACATTTACAAACTAAGATTTATGGGTGTATTTATAGTATATTCAATGAATCAATGCACAAAATAAAATGTTTTTTTTTGGGCAGGGGTAGTACTGTAAACATAGTTAATCATCATGATTAATGAAATGAACAGCATTTATATACTCCTGTTGATTGGCTATGGCAAAGTACGAAGTTGTGCACCCTTTTTTTGAAGCATGAAGTTTTTGGTGTAAACTAGAATATATCAAATGATTGATGAGCATGTGCAAACTTTTAACATAAAAGGGAAGCCATAGCCAAGCTAAATTAGATTTTATTTTGGCATTTACTTGTGCTGTGGTGGTTGATATCTTGTAAATATTTTCTTGTTAGGTCACTAATTGCACTCGTATGTTAAGTTTGATCATAAAGATTATAGTAATTGATTATTATTCGATGTGTTTTAGTACTGTGGTACAACCTTATATTAGTCTGATTAGATGTGAAAAGAAAGGGTTTATTAGTGATTGTTTTCTTTGTTCTATAGTATTATATTGTATGATACTCATGGGCTGTTTAATTAAAGAAGCACTAGCGTTACTTACCTTAATTGACATGCGATCAAGAGCGAGGCGATTTGTACTTGTAATGCGACTGTGTAACGAGCATGAAATATTTATGAGATTGCTATATGGTCATTCCGCATAATATAATGTTAGTAAGTGTTTGTTAAGCCTGTTATCTTTTAGCCAAGTTTGTTGTGGGATAGTTTAGTGCTACATGTGATGGCCGTAGGACATTTTTGAGTCATGCCTTTCTATAAGTCTGTGATTTACTATTTGAATTTGTTGATATGATTATAGTTAATACAAGGTAAGCATGTGTTTAATGGTACCTTAGTTCCCTGGACTCGTGTGAGCAATTTTTTTGGACTTGTTAGTGTGTGGTGATTGTGATGAATACTCTTGAAACTTGTTAGCCGATAACTTGCTTTATTTTTGTAGTTGTGGTGAGCAAATTGCGACTTGATTTTTCCTCTATAGTGTAATGCTTTGTATAAGAATTTGCAGGAGAAATGATTGTGTTGATTGATCATAAGCTTAGAGTTGTATGCAAGCAACATTGTACCTCATTTGTTGTCTTAGTTCTTTTTAGGATTGCTTATTGAATGATATTTCTCATTGTAAACATTTTCATTTTTTTCTTTGATTGCACTGAGGTCAAGTAGAACATCTCTTTCTTTATGTGTTGATTTGTGAATGAGTGTTTGTGTTAAATGGAACCTAACTTTGTGTAAGTCTCGCTTCATGTATGCTAGGTGTAATGGTTCTTACCTCTTGCTTATGACGCATTAGTGATGTGCAATAAACTCTGTATTTCCTTTTGTTACTTTTATTTATGAGCAAGTGATTATCGAATCTCACACTCGACTAATTTGTGTAATTTTTGCTCATCCTCGAAATTCATGCTCGTTACCAATCTTGACATGAAAAATATGCTTTGTGTCGACATATGTCTTAATTTTATCTTTCTTAATTTGTTTGTTGTTGATTTGAATTTCGAGGATGATTTTTTTAGGTGGGGAGAATATAAGAACTGGTTAAAAAAAGGGCATTTATCTGAATCAATGCACCCAACCCCGTTTAGTCCCCCTCCCTTCACCTTATAAACCTCTATTCGGGGCTTTAGGGCATGAGGGAGAGAGTGAGTGGATATGAAAATGATCCATGGGGTGGGTGAGGGAGAGCGACAAATCACATGCAAACTATCTTTTCATGGGCATTAGAGGTTAATTGAGGCTTGTCAGTGTGAGCGAGGGGAATTGTTAGTCAGGCAATCGACGACTTGGATGACTTCAACGGCTTGACAAGGCTATTTGAGGATACGTAGGGAAGAGGAGGGAGAAAGGTTTGCCATCTTTCTTCTTCTTCTTCTTCTCCTTCTCCTACCCACATCATCATCATCACTTTTGTCTTCTTATAATTTGGGTACGTTGTGATACCGGAGTAACCCAAACCACAATGGAAACCCACATATTATTGTTGAAGTTCAAATATGTTACAACAACAACTTCTCATCATAAACAAAGCAAACATGCAAATGAAAATGTCAACCGCGACATTCCGAAAAATAAGAAAGGAAGTAACACAAAACACACAAATGACTTTCTCTAGAGGAGAGCGGCAGTTCCGGTAGGACCAAAAGGGAGCGGCGGTAGGGCTGGAAGAGGATGACCAACAAGTGATGACAGTGTTGAAATGGTGGACACCGACAGGAAGAGGGCTGGAGGTCTTGTTGGCAACTGGGAAGGGTTGGGAGGTCTGTGTGGTGGCTGGAGAGGGGTTATGGTGTCCATGGACAACAGCTAACAAGTAGTGGTGGACCAGACAACAACAAGAACAGGTGTCCATAGGCTGGACAGTAGCTGGACGGGGTGAGGGTGAACCGGACAGCTGTAGGAACTGGTTTTGGTGGGCTGAGAAGCTACAGGAACGAACCCTGGAGCGGCTGACGGTAGCAAGGACTGACCTGGAAGGGCTTGGCGGCAGCATGAAAGAGCGCAGAGGCCTGGATGGCAGAGGGAGGATGACTAGAAGGTGACTTCCGATTGCTGAATGGGGGCTAGAGGTCTGGACGATAACATAGAAGATGGTTTATGGTTGCTGGAGTGGGGCTAGAGGGGGCTGCGTAAGGATAAATATTTCGTCGGAGTCGAGCTACAGCTGAAACACCACCCGAACCCTTGGAGATTGTCACCACCTACGAGTTGCATCAGGAGCTCCTCGTCATCTTGTACAACCTCATTAGGAGAAGAACACGTCAAAAGCAACAACTGAAATCAGCAATCATCCAAAAACCTCCCACCCTAGGCAAACACAACATAATTTAAAGAATCCTAGAACAAAGAAGTAGGAAGAAATTTGAAATTGAGATAAAAGTGTAAGGTGGTGGAAAAGGTAGGCAATAAATATCGAAGAATTGAAATTGGAAATAAATAGAAATAGGAAAGGGGATAGAACAGAGAAGCAATATAATAGAAGGTTTTAGAGTTAGATAGAAGTATGAAAGGGGATGGAATGGGAAAGGAGAGGGAGAGAAGGGCTGGCCTGCGGTACTGTAGTAGCTACATCACCGCGTCCATGGAACTATAACAACTACAATACCGTGGGCCGGTAGGCTCTTGCATTAATCTCTTGGGGTTGGGGGAACTTTGATTTCATTCGTCGAAGCTTTTAAGGTAGAAAAAATTTGGTGGGGATAGCTTGGGTTGGGGTGGATGATAGAAAATTTTAGGATAGGACTAGGGTTGGGCTAGATCAGATACCAAATGATACCGAAGTTAATCCAAATCACAATGAATATACAAATTTATTATTGCTGAAATTGAAATAGTTTACAACAACAAATTATGAACAAAAACGATACAAACGTGCAAACAGAAAGAACAACGACGATATTGTGAAAGCAAGAACTCTCTCTAAGGGAGAGCGACAGACTCGGCAGGATCGGAAGGGAGCGTCGTAGGGCTGAAAGATGATCGCCAGTAAGTGGTGGCGGTGCTGGGAATGGTGGACAACGATAGGAAGAGGGTTGGAGGTCTGGTCAACATTTGGATGGTCCAGGAGGCCTGTGTGGTGGCTGAAAGGGGACTGGAGAGGGGTTGCGGTGGCCATGAACAGTAACAGGCAGGTAGTGGTGGGTTATACGACAACAGGAACATGTTTCTAGAGGTTAGACAACAGCTGGATAAGGTGAGGGTGGAGTGGACATCCATATGAACAGGTGTTGGTGGGTCGGGTAGCAGCAAGAACAGACCCTGGATGGGCCGGTGACAACAAGAACTAACCTGGAAGGGCTTGGCGACAGTAGGAAAGAGCCCGTAGGCCTGGACAACGACAGGAAGATGGCTTGCGGTTGTTGGAAAGGGGCTAGAGGCCTGAACGACAACAAAAAAGATGATTTGCGGCTTCTAGAAGTGGAGCCGGAAGGGGTTGCAGAAGGATAAATATCTAATCATGGTCGAGCTACAGCCGGGACATCACCCGTACCCTTGGAGACGGTTATCGCGGGCTGGTGAGTTCTGATATCAATCTCTCGGGGTTGGGGGAGCTTTGACCTCTTTCATCAAAGCTATTAGGGCAGAATAATTTTGGTGGGGGTGGCTTGGGTATAGACGGATGCTAGGGAAGCCTAGGATAGAACCAGGGTTGGGCTAGCTCTGATACTAAATGATACCAGACTGAACCTAAACCACGATTCAAATATAAGTATTATTGCTGAAATTTGAATCGGTTACAATGACAACCTTTCAACATAAACAATACAAACATGCAAACGGAAAGGACAATAACGACGCTACAAAAAATAAGAAAGGAAGTAACACAGAGCACAAACGGTTCTCTCTAGAGTAGAGCGGCCATTCCGGCAGAACCAGAAGAGTGCGGCGATAGGGCTGGAAGATGACAGCCAGTAAGTGGTGGCGGTAGTGGGAATGATGGATAGTGATATGAAGAGGGCTGAAGGTCTGGTCGGCAACATGGAAGGGTTGGGAGGTCTGTGTGGTGGCTAGAAGGGGATTGGAGAGGGGTTGCAGTAGCTATGGATAACAACAGACAGGTGTTGGTGGACAAGACGACAGTAGGAACAATTTTCTAGAGACTGGAGAGCAGCCGGACGAGGTGAGGGTGGATTGGACAACTGTAGAAGCAGGTCTCGGTCGGTTCGACAGCAGGAAAAATGGACCCTGGAGGGGCTGGTGATAAGAACTGACCTGTAAGGGGCTTGGTGGCAATAAGAAAGAGTCCGGAGGCCTGGACGGCGGCTGGTAGGTGACTTGAGATTGCTGGAAGGGGGTTAGAGGTCTGAAAGCTACAAGAGAAGATGATTTGCAGCAGCTGGAAGCGGGGTCGGAGGGGGCTGCTAAAGGATAAATGTCTTGTCGGGGTTTAGTTACAACCGGAGCACCACCTGAACCCTTGGAGACGATCACCACCTTGGATAAGTTGTAGCCGGGGCACCTTCTCATCGTCGGTACAGTCCTCAGTGGGGAAGAATGCATCAAAGGCAACAACTGAAATCAATAGTCATCCAAAAAACTCACACCCTAGGCAAACATATTATAATGTAATTGATCCTAGCACAAAAAAGTAGGAAGGAATTTGAAATTGGGATAGTAGTGGAAGGTGATAGAAAAGGTAGGCAATGAATATAGAGGAATTAGAATGGGAAAGAATAGAAATAGAAAATGGGATAGAAAAACAAGCAATATAATCTGAAGGAATTTAAATCAGGTAGAAATAAGAAAAGGGATGAATAGGAGAGAAAACGAGGAGGGAAGGGTTGGCCCGCGGTACTGTAACATCTACAACAACTAGTCCGCGATACTATAGCAGCTACAGTACCGCAAACCAGTAAGCTCCCGTTCCACATAATTTTTAATCCTAAGATTTATCCCATCTCAGTATGTATGCTTTCATGTGATTATAGATATTTATACGAGTTATCAAGTGAATTTTTTATAGACATTTTAAAAGAGGTAAAGAAAGTAATTGAATTTAAATTAATCTTTAATTCATATTAATTATAAAATAATTATAAGAGTACTTCTTGATGATTGGACAGGGTTATGAATATAACATTTGAACTTACTTCTTTAAATTTAGAACAAAATATTATAATTCAAATTTCTTAATTAAATTTTAAGAATACATTCATTATGATTTGTTGCTTAATTCAAGGTATTTTCTCAAATTATTCTATTCATAAGATGCATGCACATTTGGAAATATGAGAGTTTATACTTGTTAATAATTATAGAGATTATTTTATAAATAAAAATAACAAAATAAACTAGACTAAATTTGTGTGTGTGTGTGTGTATTTATGTAAATATATAGAATTTTTTATGACAATAACATGTTTAAATGATTATTGTATATTCATGTAATATTTATTTAGCATTGCTTCGAGTGAATAGGTTTATATATTTTTTTTTACTTAGGTTTTGTAGAATATTATGCACCATGAGAAAGAAGATCGATGTCTTGATCGATATATTGAATTTTTTGGCGGCTTGTGATTTTTTTTTGTAGGTGACTTTTTACCGAGTAAGGGATGAACACACCCTTCTTTGTTAAGGGCGTAATCCTTGCTATTTTGGCGTACCCTTCTTATAAATTGTTATAGAATGTGCTCTTTTAGTCATTGTACTTCTTACAGTCATATTGATGTGATTTGATCCTTGCTCAATCTTGATTTGTTGATTGATGCATTTTTTTTGATATATCCAGTTGACTTTTGTAATTACACTACTTATTAATTGCATGGTACTACTTTACAATGTAATTGATTAAAATTCTTCTTTTTGTAAATACATATTTGATATACTATAAATGATCTACAAGTAATAATACTACTAATAATTTATTGATTGTGTGTTCGTAATATGCATGATTATTATAATAATATGTATGCCGATTTTAAATCTTTTTGGATATTGGCTAATCGGACTGACAGGTCTACAGAGTGACGATTCCATAAAGATTTATTGGATTTCATTGGAATTGGTGCGTGCCTTTCTCAAATTCAGAGTGTCGTAGTAAACTGACTCTAAATGTATATGTGTGTGCGTTTGCGTGTGCTTGTGTGGGTAACTTTCCCTATTTCAGGGTGTCGTAGTAAACTAATTCTAAACATATATGTGTTTGTGTGTGCATGCGTGCGGGCAGGTGGGGGTGGGTTAATGGGCGCTCACACGCACACGCGTGAGTGTGTGTGTGTGTGACGAGATCAATATATGATTAAAGAATTTTTTATAAGCATACATATGAGTTGCATTTCAATGGATATGTTGCCATGTGGATATGAAAGTCATTTGTTTATATATATTTCTTTTTTAGGGCATATACATGCAGAGCACCCGAAACATTGCTATTTACCAATAAAGCACTCTATTTCATCCATTTCTTAAATTCTCACTCAAATATCAAAATTAATGATAAAATCCTAACCCATATTTTTCATTTTAATCAAACTGTCAATGGTTTGATTGGGGTACGTGTAAATGCATCAGTTTGGTGTTTTAGGTGCTTAATTTGTAACTTTCTATGTTTCGGGAGGTCTTTATGTTATTATCAATTTTTTTTTTATTTTTTTTGGGCATCATTAAATAAATTGTAATTAGAGAAATCTGAATTTTTGCATATTATTTAGAATTCTTATAAAATAATAAATATTTTAGTCACGTTCTTTTCTTTGCTCATATTTTTGCCTCGTGCCTTGCCGTTTGTACTTTCACTCCGTCGAGTACTTCGGATGTAGCATTTATGATGGTTAAGGTTAGCACCATTTAATTGGATTGAATTGTGTATTTATATTTTATTTTGTATCTTGGTAGATAGATGTGAAAATTTTGTATTTAGATGGGTTTGATATCACTGATCGGAATTAATATTGAAATCAAGTTTATGTTGATTTAAATCATTGCTAAATTTTCATCTCACACTCTCCTGCTAGCTTTTATAAATTTCTTGCAATGCTCGATGGGCAGATTTTGACAGGGTTGCCCATTCTTGGTGTATTATAGTCTTTTCTTACGCACTTCTTGATCTATCTTAGGGTAAACATAAATTCTTAATATTTTTGCATAAGAGTTTACATGTGTTAACTACTGATTTCTATATTAAAAAAGATACTAGGTTTGATTGCAATGAAATAAATCAACTTACAAAACAATCTGTAATAAGTATAGAAATCCTAAAAATTTCTTCTTCATTTACTGTATTTTGGGTGTCAGCAGGTTTACTAGCAAAAAACCAATAATTTTTAGAAGATTAGTATCATATTTTTTTTGAATCGAAGTTTTTGTTTGTAGTCAAACTAGATTCCTTGGAAGTATTGGGGAAACCTGGATATCTGGTTATGAAGCATTTTTTGTAGGTAGGTTATCATTTACATGGACTTCCATAATAGTTTACTTGATATAGTGTATTTAATAAAGGTGTTGTGATCGATAGTACTTTTTTGAAGGTTAAATTCACAAGAAATTTGCAACATTCATATGATCAAACTTGTAAACTTTTGCTTAAGCCTCTGGTCTCTTGCATACTCTGGTGGTTGCTTTATATTGAAGTCTTTAGTTATTTCCATAGAGAAAGATATTACTCACATTCATTTGTGTTAATTTCAACCTTGGTTGATGACAACAGTGATGCGGGAGCTCTTGCGCGTCCCGATACTTGCTACAGTCTAATTAGCGAGATTTTGGCGGACGTTATGTTGCCTGATTACGGGTTCCATATTCCCGCAAGGAACCATTCACCACTTCAACAGGGATTTTTTCCTTTTATAGCATATTTCTAATTTTTTTTTCTAATTAGGTTATTTTCTATTAGGGAATTTTTATATATTTTTTATTGGTTGTTTGAGAGTTGAGACGATAGCTTTGGTTTATGTGTTTTGGAGGTTGTATCCTTTGTTTTCTATCTTAAGGGGTGTTGTATTCTCTTTCTTTTGCAAGTGGTGTGTGTCTATATCTTTGACCAGAAACATGTGTTGAAACCTCCTCACCGTTTGCCATTTGACCCACTGTTTTTTAGTTGGACAGCCATTGAACTGTAATCTGCTGTCTAATAGCTGATTTCACCTTTCTATCCCCTTTCAAACACTGCCAATCATCCCTATTCTCCTTATACGATTCACAACCATCTCCCTCATGAAATCCGCTTCCTAAACATTTTCCAGGAGCACTTGAATGGTGTCATCCTGCTAGATTGTATCTCATGGACTCAACTTAAAGGAGCCGTTGAATCACCAACATCTCTTTTTTGTCGGTTAAAAGCTGATACTCCTCTTTGATGTCTTTATTTTCTGCTTTATCACTATCCACTTCTATATTGTCCACTTCTATAACTGCTCCTATTCAGTGAAAGATATAATAATCACATTCATTTGTGTTAATTTTCAACCTTGATTGATGATAAAAGAAAAAAAAAATTGCTAAGTTGAGTTTGACATCTATGGAGAATTTGTCAAAAATATTTGATTCCATAAACTTGAGTAAAACCTTTGGCAAACATGTTAGTCTTATATCTATCAACAAAGCCACCAAGGTAAAATTTCTCATTGGTATCAAAATTAGGGGCGGTGTGGGGTTCATTTGGGCGATCTCATTGAGTTCCTTCGATGCATTAAGATGTTCTAGAAAACAAGTGATAGTAATTGTCATCATGTGCTTAGACTAATGAAGACATGCTTTGAATGCAATAAACCGACATTTAAAAACTCTATAGGTTCAATCCTAGAAGAGATTCTCTATTGATATTCATTTTTCGATGGTTTAAGGACAATTTGTCAATTTGGGCAAAGTCTGATGGACAAGCAAGGGATTCAATCTCACCATCTGAGAAGAGATGTTGCAGGCTTACCCATGAAGTTAGTTTATGTATGGAGCAAAACTTTTAAGAAATCCTTACATGTGAAATCGATTTCAGCATGGTCAAAAAGTGATCTTTTGAAGTGAATTTGAATTTACCTGCGTATGATTCGATCTCTATTCTTCCCTGGTCTTTATCTAAAAACAAATTAATTGTTGGAACTAACTAAGATTGTTATTGAGCTTATAATTTTTAATGCTGTTCATGTCTGTCAGTATTGATTGTCGTGAGGGATTAGAGCTGTTGTCTTTATCAGTTTATAGTTTTTTTAATTGTTTATAATGCAAGTTGTATTTTTCTTTCTGTCTCATTCACACACTAAAAAGAGATTTCTGCTTATTCTTTCTACGCAGGTTGTTGTCAGTGACCATGGAATGACTGAGAGAGGAAATCATGGAGGATCGTCTTATGAGGAAACGGATTCCCTTGCTCTATTTGTCGATCTATGGTCTGAAAGTCCCGTCCACCCACCCAGCTTGAATAATGAAGTTTTTCAAGTAACCACCAAGTTGTGCACCCTTTATTTCACTTTCACTATTTAAAAATTTTCCTCGACAATTTGTGGATTTCTCTAAAAAAAATGAAATCGATCAAGATCATTGAAATTCATATAAGCTAGTTTTGATAAAATAGAATAATTGGCATGCTGACGATTTAAGAGAGCTCCTAAAGTTCTATTTTCTAGTGAAGGTTGACTTTTTCCCAGGTAGACACAATATTTCATTCTCATTGACTCCATTATTGAAAGAAGAATAAAAAACGGAGGTGAATTTTTTTTCAAATATTTGTTATTCCGTAGTTTGAGTAACTCCTGATATTAGTGAAGGAAAATTTACACCGGTCCTATGGAAGAATAGTTGAATATCTGAACAAGATCATAGGAAATGGTTCTTAAATGAAAATGGGTACTTTGGGCCTTAACTTTTCCTTGGCACGAGGTTCTTAAATAGGCACATGGCGTCGTGCCTTTATCATAGGTCTGTAGCACATAAAGAATCAGTATTTGGGCCTTTGCCAAATACCGATTCTTTTTTAAAAAATATATAATATATATATATATATATATATATATATATATTCTCGATGTCGTCGTCTCCTTTCTCTGCTAGGGTTTTGCATGGCGAACCCTAGCGTGCTCCACACGGGATTTTTTCATGTCTTTCTTTACTCTCTGTTTCGTTTCCGTCGTCTTCGTCGTCGGCGGCGGCGTTGTCAGGCGGAGTGCTCGCGTCCCATTCGTCTGGCGGCAGAGCTGTCGCTGCTGTGTTCGTGCTGTGCTGAGCTTCGTCTGGCGGCGTCGTCTGCTACGTCAAAGCCACTTGACTGCTCTGCTGAGTCCTGCTCGCCTACTCTGCTGCAGCTATTTCGGCATCGCGGTAGAGTCCCGATTTGCGACAGCTGTACTGCGTGAAGTACGAAAATGGCCTCAAGGCTTTCCTACGCCGCCGCCCTCGCCGGTGATAACCCAACCAAACCCTCCAATGCTACAATGATTCACAAATGCAGCTCTCCTTTCCACCTCGTAGATAGTCAGATATTTCTGCAGATGTACCATAATTCTGTTGCAGGACATGGAGATTGCAATCTCATTAAAAAATTAAGGAATAATGTGGGCATACCAACACTATTTTTCTCTGACGCTGAAATTTCATCTTTTGCAGAAAAACACAAATTCATACTAGTTGGCAAGTTCCAATTAGGTCGCCCTAAGAAGGAGATTATCAGGAAAGTTTTTGAAGATTTCAAACTAGTTGGGGATTGGCAGATGGGCCATCTCGACGGACGACATGTTATGATACAGTTGTGCATAGAAGAAGACTACATAAGAATTTTTTCAAAGTTCATCACAATTGAGGGCAAACCTATGAAATTGCTCAAATGGACTCCTGATTTTCATCCCAGTCAATAACCCCCCTTTGCGCATATTTGGTTATCATTACCTGAACTCAAGCTTCAATTCTTTGATCAACCTACCTTATATGCAATTGAGACAATTATTGAAAAGCACATGCGGATAGACACACATACGGTTCGTTTCTCAAGGCGCTTCATTGCGAGGATTTTGATTGAAAGAGATATTACAGCTATCGGATGTAGAAGAAGTGTGAGCTGGCTCTAGCTTACTGATGATTATTGCGAAAAATCGTTATAGAACAAGCACTCACTACTGCAAGATGCAAGATGTTTGGACACCCGCAAGAGAAATGTTTCAGATTGCACACACAGTTGAGAACCAATAGTCAAAAGTAGGAACTCCCCTCTGCTCTGGACACATTGACTCCACCTGAGGAGGGACTCACCACATGACTTGATTTCGTATCTGATGTAATTGCCCCTTCCCTGAGCATACTGCAAGAGATAATGGTCAAACTGCAAATCAGGATAGCCCTGCAGCTCCTCTTCAGGAAACATCAGGTGCAGAGGTGACATTACACACTGAACATATCGCTGTTGCAATGACTGGCTTTCCTTCTAGTGTGGTTCTACTATCTCTAATCAGACCGAGGATCACATGAGCCAATCTTCAGATGAAGAATGACATGTTTACACTTCTCGGCGGAAGAAGAAGGCTGGGGGCACACTCCAGCTTGAAAACTTAATGGATAATACTTTGGTTACTCTTGACAATGACACGACACTTCAAAGTTTGTTATTTGGCTCCGCTCCTAAAACTAGGGGAAGAGGCAGGACAAAACTGCCCTGTCCCTAGCTACTTATTTTCTACATGTTTTTAAATTTTTTGAGTTTATCTATATCCTTTTCTTTTGGGGTATTACTGTACGTTGTATCATAGGGGTAGTGTGCCTCTTCTTGGGGCCTCTCATACACACTTTATATATCTTTCATTTTCAATAAAATCAGCTCTTTGGGTTTTTCTCAATATATATATATATATATATATATAGTGGGGAAGGAGAATAGGGTTGACGCTACCCTGAATCAGGAGAATAGGGTAGCATCTGATGCTGATAAATGTCTAAACTCAGCTGACTTGGTTGTCGGGGAGAAGTCTCAGCAGGTTATACAAATTGCCACTCCGGAGACTACAGTGGTTCATTGTACAAATTGGAAGTGCGGCAATTCTTCCGTGCCGCATGGCCGTCCGGGCTACTTCGACCGTCCGCTCTAACGGATACATCCAAACTTTCAACGGGAAAAAAGAATTCCTCTACTAATCATCGAACCCACCGGCAAGAATCAACAAGACTCTACGGAAGAGGAAGAAGTAGAAGAAGAAGAAGTAGAAGAAGCAGATGATGGATATCACTGGCAGGTTTATCATTCTCGAGAGAAGAAGAAGCCTGGGGTTACACTCCTAATTGATGATACCCCGGTGACTCGGAGCGATGGAGTAGCATTAAAGAGATTACTCCATGGATCTTGAAAACATAGCGAGAGTATCACGTTCTCGCTTCGACTTTATTCTGTAGCTTTTGAATATTTTGGATCTTTTTGATAACATTGTATCGTTCAGGAAGGGCTCCATGGGCCCTCTCCTCAAGCTCTCTGTAATCGCTTTTAAATCAATATAGGCCCTAGGACTTCTTTTGCAAAAAAAAAAAAAAAAAAAAAAAAAAAAATATATATATATATATATATATATATATATATATATATATATATATATACACACACATATATGTACTGGGGAAGGATTTACATGCATGCCACATAACTCATATGTATTTGTATACCTAACACATAAATTTTTATATTTACATATATAACACTCAAATTTTTTAACGTCACATCTAAAATACCATTATTGATGACTTTTTTGTAAAGTGAAATACATCCTTTCCTCCATAGATTTTGATGTGATTCTGATGCTGAAGTTTTATGTATTTAAATATCGATTTTTAGATTTTAAATACGTAAATTCATAATAATTGTGTGGTATGCCTATAAAATTTCCTTAAATTTATATCTGGACCTATGTTTTTTCCATTTTAAGGTTAGATTGGAAATTAATGGTTGCTTAAGCATTTAAAAGGAGTTACAAATTTTAAAGTATCAGTATGGAGACCAAATCTCATTGACCCATGGCTATATACTTCATTCTTCACCAACTTTATTACATCACTCTAGGTACTTTATTATACCTTGTCTTGCCCCAAATGAATAATTATCCTTAATCAAATAAAGTAAACACCTAACAACACGAAAACTCGTGAATAATAGTTGGATAATTAAAGAGGCAACAACATAAAATTTTGCACCAACACATACTGACTAAAAATCATCAATGACGCCAAACTAATGGTCTATTTTGTGCGGCAGTACATTTTTTGTAAGAGGGTTGCTTCTTTTCACTTGCAGTCTGAGCTCCAGCCGGCTTCAGGAAGGACTTGAAGCGTGACCATGACAAGAGCCAATCCAAACTGAGTCTTTCCTATTCCATTTTCAGTCAGTTGAGTTCATCCTGATTACTTCTGGATTTGATTGAATCTTTCTCGATTTCCAGCATCTCGTACAAACTACTCAGGGCAGTCTAACTCAGAACTCTATGTTCTTGCCATCTTGACTGACAAAGTGAACCAAAGCTTCTCTGACATTAAGTTGTTGTGGAGAAAGTAATTTTTTTAGAAGATATTGTGGGTATCATAAATATTTAATTTTAACTTTTAAAATCACTAATTTTCTTGTAGCTACCATACACTACCATATTTGGCTATAAACTCATTATAAAATTTCTTAAAAACAACCGAAAAAAAAAACAAAAGCTAAATGAAAGCATGATAATAGTTTACTATACATGACAAAATTGTCCCAAATAGACCCTAAGTGTAGCCATCTTATGTACCATCACATTATAATACTTTGACAACTAGAAAATGCAAAAATGGTCCTTGAACTATTTATCGGGACTATTTTAGTCCTAGACTATCTAATGTTTCTAATTGAATTTCTTGACTGTTCAAATCAGATTCAAAATAGACCCTTAACTTCTTAAATTAGATTCAAAATAATCCAATAGACGGATTATTTTGGATCCTGTATGAGGAGTTAGGGGAATAAAATATATTTATTGTCTGGGACTAAAATGAACCCATGCAAATATTCCATTGGTGTCTTTGACCTTTTCTCCTTTGGTAACTAAATAAATTAGTGAAATCTCCTCGGATGATGATTATAGTGACAACTACTAACCAGCACAACAAAAAGGAAATCAAATTTCTAAAATTTTTATCAAAGCTTAACTAATTGATTTCTTTTTTGTAGATTGATTGATATTCACGATGATGGCTTTATTTATGCTTTGAGACTAGTGCCCCTTATTTTTTCTCACTAGGACAAGTTTTTAGATTTTAGTTTTTAGTTGTGAAAGCCTGTAATCATTCTACTGCTTCTTTCAGGAAAGTGACCAAAAGAAATAATTGTTGTGCGACTACTACAAATTTCTTATACCTAAACTGTATTTATCTCGACCAGGTGGATGTTACTCCAACTTTGGCCCTTCTATTTGGTGTCCCAATTCCAAAGGACAATGTTGGCGTATTGCTCATTGAAGCTTTTAATTCACTGGAAGGTGAAAACTTGATAAATTTCATTTTATTATATTGTTTTAATTTTCCCTTGAACATCCTTCTTTATGATAAATTATTTATGGATGTGTAAATCATAATTTTTTTATGAATGTTTAAAGAATTAAGAAATGTATTTTTTTCCTTTTCCAAAGTTTCTTTTTTAATCTCTTATGTTTACACATTATTCAAAGTATATTGCATTGTTGATTTTTTTTTGGTGGCATGAAAGCTATGCCTGTTCTAGTTTGATTTTGACATTAAGTTCACAATTAAAAAAGTTCAAGATCTCATAAATGTATCTAATTTGACGCAAATACTTCAAAAATTATAGGATGAATTCTTGGAAGGATTGGGTTGAACACGAAATTTTTTGTCCAAAATTATGAATTTGATCGCACATTCAGTTTTGAGTTACCAAATCCATCATTTGGTATTTGCATTTAAAACAATTATTTTTATCTCCATTATTTTATAACCACATGCAAAATGATAGTAATTAGATTTATATTTTAGGCTAAAATTTTTAGTCAATATATAAAAAATAATTGTGCTGAAATTTCTTGACTTAATACTCCTTTATTTATATTAAATGCATAACTAGAAACCCTAAACTGTTCAACACGATAATAAAATCATGCAACTTAAGCACGTGTGTATTTTCACTTGTTCGATCTGAACAAAAGCATGGTCAGTAGGTTTTGTCCATCTATGATTTTTTTCTTTTCAGACAATTAGTAAATGGGGCCATCATAATATTAAACCCATTAAAGAATTGTGTGTAAAAAGTTGGTACGTCATGAAAACTTGAATATCATGCATATCTATTGGTTTTGTACGATCATTAATCACGTAGACCTTATCAATATTAATAGACAATCCATCACCACATACAACAAAGCTTATAAAAAATAATTACAGGTGCAGTCATGAAGTGATATTTCTTTGGATTCAAATACAACTTTTCTGCCTGCAAATCCCAAATACTCTCTTATGTTGCATCAAAGCTCATCTTGTGATTTATAAACTAAAATATCAACATTGTTAACAATAAGAAATTTTCAAAGAAAGGGACGCACGTCATAATTTTTTAGCCTCGTACAAGTGGTGGACATAAAGTCCGACACCTGAGCATTCTTTATAACGCAGGATGTCCCCGCGCGGGAGGTTCTACGACAGAAGCGGGATTCCACTTTGTGCTTGGACCGAACAGGTCCAGGTATTTTTATCGTTCTGGAGTTGGCCAGTCCTATGTTAGTTTTTTGTATATTTATATCGGGGCAGCCGTCGACGTCTCTTTTTCCCTTCGGAGTTGAATCTGGTATGATCCATAACCAAGAACAACAAACAAACAATGAATAAATTGCAATAGAGAGGTGGGAACCTTAAAAAAGGGCTGATTTTATTGTACCAATGAATGCAAATAAGAATATAAGATACAATGTTGATCTGTTGTTCGAGAGGTAGAGAGTCTTTCCATAAACCCTAGACGCCTCTAGGAACATCAAGAGAAAAGAAAAAACTGCAGCCTAAATAAAACATAAACTAAATCCTACGGTAGTAGTCCTATAATAATCCTCCCAAAAATCATTCAAACTTCCCAACCCAAAAACTCTTAATTTCTTCTCTCTGCGTACATGATTAGAGCTTTAGTGGGCCCCACTTGGGGGCTGGAATTTTCTGCGGCTGCACCAGAGCTCCCCCGTCCTCTCCTGCTGAACCGATTGACATCAGAAGGGCTGGAGTGGGTGGGTCCAGACCAGTCTCATAATGACAAGTGAAGTTTCTTGGTATTAGAGGATTTTTCTGAAGTTTTGTATGTCAGCTTACCGTGAAGTTTCCAACACTTTTCTCAAGTGTGATTGGACTTGTGACAGTAATCACAGGTTGGGTGATTCGTTCGAGGTGTCAATATGGATGAGGCCTGAGCTCTATTTAAGATCAAGGCGAACGATTCAGCTGAATGAGTAGAAGCGCCGAGCATGACAGGTCTCCTAATTTCTTCCCGACAAATCTCGGTGAAAGCAGTGTAAGCGAAAGTAAGAGGATTCCGACCAAGAATACGACCCTGAACTTCGTCAAGGTCTTTTTATGGCCAGCAAGAAATTGAAATATAAGATCCTTTTCAACTATCTTCTGGAAGGGGGATAAATTAGTTGGAGAATCCTAAGTGTAGTTGTAGTATAGGTCGCATTCCGTCCATAATGCAACAAGGTCGTTCTAGTACTGGGTCATGATCCTTAACCCCTATTTTGCCTCCTAGATTTTTTTCGATACCTCATAGAGTTGGCCCAAATTTTCTACATCTGAGTAAGTATCACAAATAATCGTTTAGAGAGCACTAGCTGAAGGGAGGATCATGTACGAACGACCAATTGACGTTTCCATGGAGTCGATCAGCCATAACATGACCATGGAGTTTTCCACTTCCCAAACTCCATATGTCGGGTCGGCCTTTGGAGGCTCACAAATCATATCTGTGAGGTGATCTAATGATGAACAAAGAGACCGCTTGGGACTATTGGAGGAAGTTCCTGCTGTTCAACTTAATAGTTGTGATCAAGGAATTCATGTTGTCTTTTGATCCTTCGATCTGCACGGGAGTGGGGTTTGGAGTCGATCATCTGATGGAGTCTAGAACATCTTTTGAGGGTGATTCATTGACAAAATCAACCATAACTTCGACCGAGCCAAAGGATATGTTGTTGTGAACCATTAATGGATTTTGGTAGAATCACGGGACACAGATACCACATCGGGCAGGAACCCTTCTTGCAGGAATTGCATAAAATGCAGGTAGTAGTAACCCTTCATGTAGAATCAACTGCATGAGTGGTAGGTCAGTTGCAGTTAGCAGGCAACGACAGAAGGAACCGCGGTAATAGCTGCAACTTCCTTGCTGGGCAAAAGGAACAAAGACAAAAAAGCAGCAGTAGCATGAAAAATGACAACTTATACGCTGGGCAAAAATGAACAACGGCTATGCTTGAACCTGCAGGGAGTTCGGTTCCTAGGAGGAGTTGACTGCTGGAATCAGCAGAGGCGGCCAGGGGCTGCTGGATCAAGGTTAGACTCTGATACCATGTTAAAATTTAGAATAGACCAACACAATTTTATTGATACGAGGGTTATTTAAACCAATTATAATAGACATAATAATGGAAAACAGTAAAAACAAAATAAAATAACTAGAAAGGAAAATGAACCAGAATAAAACAAATAAGGAAAAAACATAATCAATGAATAAAATCAAATCTTAAGTAATAATGACTTAGGGATAGCTGTTATAGTCTAATAGTAACAATATCTTTGGACTCTATGTGGTGCTTTAGTTATATCATGGTCTTTATGACGCGGGGCTCTCAGACCCAAACAAAGGGCAAAA
Source organism: Papilionanthe hookeriana x Papilionanthe teres (assembly GCA_022702705.1). Classification (NCBI taxonomy): domain Eukaryota; kingdom Viridiplantae; phylum Streptophyta; class Magnoliopsida; order Asparagales; family Orchidaceae; genus Papilionanthe; species Papilionanthe hookeriana x Papilionanthe teres. Next base: position 2,708,946 of record CM040429.1, on the reverse strand, counting down.
GAGGGGCTCTCAGATGTGGGATTCCAAGGAGAGTTGAACCGTGAGGTTCAGCAGAGTGTCGGTCAGCTGGACCGGTACCCCAATCTATTGAGCAGGATTTGGAGCTCCCGTTCCTATCATTCTACTCCTTTTATTCGCCTATTCTGATTCCATACTTCTTGGTTCCGCCAGCCCCTCCGCGCCTTCTCTGTTTGCTGCCCAAAGGGGAAGGCCTCTTGTTCCTATCCTAGCTTATATGTGTGTTGTTTGCTTGCTTAGGGTTAGTTTTGATTATTCTAGATTTCAATTTGCTGCCTTTAAGGCGTTTCTTCCTTCTGAGGGTTGTATCCGACGGCGAGGAGATGCACGGGCTGCAATTAGTTGAAAGTGGTGATCGTCTCCAAGGGTTCGGGTGGAGCTCCCGCTGTAGCTCAACCCCCGAGATATTTATTATTCAAATTCTCTTCCCTTGTTTATTAGCGCTAGTCCTAAGCCCCTGTCCATGCTACTACTGCAACCCAAATAGCAACCCCACATTTTGCTATAACAATTCTCCACCATCCCCGCCTACTGCCACCTCCTTGCCGCCTTCCCGCCTTCTCGCTAGCTGCCGCTGCCCTTACCCTTGCCTTCATGCTGCGGCCGACTCTCGGTTCTTCCTTCCAGGCTTCCGTTCAGACCTTCCAACCCTCCACTTAACCCACAACATCCAACCAACCCCTCCACCTACGATCCAACCACGACTCCGTGCCGCCGTCCTCCCCCTCGGGTTTTGTTTTGTGTTTGTTTTTTATTTTTATTTTCCTGCTTTGACGAGTCTTTGCTGTAACCGTTGAATCTCAGCAATAAAATTACTATGTGCTATTGTGGTTTGGGTTAACTCTGGTATCACTCCCGGTGGCGATCATATTCCCTATCCCTTTATGCAACCTCCCCACATCGGTCCAAGCTGTCGTTCCCTACTCTAGCCACCGTACTCTCAGCTTTTACTGTTTTTTCCTGCAGTTTCACCATTACCAGCCACCTCCCTCCCTTCCCAGGTTTGCTGCCGCCCACCACGACTGCCTTCCACCATTCCCCATCGTTTCCGCCCACCACAGCTGCCCTTTACCATTCCCCAACCTTCCCACATTGCTTCCCGCCTACTCCCTTCACTGCCGCTGCCTGAACTGCAGGAAATTTCTATTTTCCTGCAGTATTGAATCTTCCCAGCCAGCTTCTCCTCTTCCGGACTTACCATCACCCCTGGAAAGTCTCCCGACTGCTGCCTTCTCACATTCCAACCCGTTCAGACAGCAGATTATTTCTGGTTTCTGTTGGTTAGAACGATTCTCGGCTTGCTGCTGCACAGCACAGCTAACGGTCACTGCCTTGCCCCTGTTTCCCGACAGCCCTGCACCTTCCTGACCTTGCCTCCAGCATTTCAAGCCCCTTACGGCCAACACAACCACTTGAGAACCACCCTAGAAGCTGCCATGTGTTGTATTGTTGCCATTTCCTATTGTCTGTATGCCGTGTCATGTTTGTTGTTATTTTTAGTTTTATTGTTGTAATTTCATATTTAAATTCAGCAATAATATTTTATTTTGCTGTTGTTTTTGGGTTAACTCCAGTCTTTATAAATATATGATTAAATTCTACAAGTACAGTTGTACATTTCAGTATATTTCTTGAAGAAGAATTGGAGCTTATCAAGCTGTTGCAAATCCTGAACATATTATGCGGGAAGAGCTCATTTCTTTTTCTTTGCACGCATAATATATATGAAAATGAAGGATGTAATCTCATGAAGATACGACATTCAGTTTGAATCAGAGTTCATTTCATTATTTAGAAGGCAAAACGTAGAGAAAGTAGTCGTTTTTGAGTTGAAAATCTTTTATATTTTAATTTTGTTAAACTACTCGCTGTTACATCATTTTCGTTTTCTGAATTCAGATGAGCATAAATTGCGAGCCTTGGAACTGAATTCCTGGCAACTGCTAAGATTGCTGCAAGTTCATTTGCCTCACTTACTTTGCCAAAAACTGAGAGACAGCACTAGTAGTGACCAAGACCTACAATCTAACGAGTTCTTTGGTAACATTAGGGAGAAGCTGCATCATTTGTACTCTAAAGCTAAGGTTGCTCATAAACTGTGGAAACTTGGTGAGCATGACTCCAGCAGGACGTAAGATCAGAGATTGAGACTCGACCCTTTCAATAATCATGAATAATTTTCATTCAAATTGGCCTTTTTTGGCAGATTTGCGAATAGCACCAACTTCAATGCTGCAGTTACATCGTATTATGATTTTTTAAGATGTGGGAGTGAGTGGCTGTCACATAAAGCAACTGATGTAATTTTCTTTTTCGGGCATTTACATACGTAGTACGCAATTCTTATGTGTTTACATATCTTACATCTATGCTTTCATATTTACACATGTAGCACTTTTAATATCACATAAAAAATAGAGCTATTGTCACTTTTTAATAGTGAAATACACCTTTTCATGCATAGTGTTAAAGCACCGAATGTTATGTATGTAAATATGGAAGTTTAGGTGTCAGATATGTAAATACATTAAAATTATTTGCTATGCATGTAAATTTTCCTTTCCTTTTTTACTTTTCTTTCCAAGTTTCTAAGAAGTTCTAAACTTGTTATGCACCTTTGTCCTGTATTTGAATGAGAAAGATTTGGCTGACATCTGTGCAGAAACCTATCAGGTGGATTCTGTCTGGCGTTGTCATTTTGCTGTTGTCATCTGTTTTATTGCTGTATATTTTGTTTCTCCAATTCAAAGACCATGAGATAGAAATAAAATTCTTCAGTTCTGCCATGAAAAACTATAACTTGACCTGGCATTTGGATGAGGCTTTTGTGTGCGTTGGAACCTTTCTTCATATTTTCAGTCTTGGTGCAAGTTCCATGGTGGAGGAAGAGCAATACACGTGGCACTTTTTGACATCGACTCTGTTCTTGATTCTCTTCTACATGACCTTCCTGGCCTTCCTTAAGGAGCGAAAAACGGTTTCAGTCGAAATGAGTGAAGAGGAAAAAGTTGAATTCAATCTGTCTCTGATAAGTCATGTTCATGTTGCTAGAGGTGCCATCAATATGATTTTCGTGAAACCATTTCGCACTTATTACCAGATATATTCGTTAATTATTGTTCTGATTTGTGGAAGGATTTTACGGGGTTGGCATCAAGGAGGTGTAAACTGGGCTCATCTTCCTGATATATCGAAGTGGCTGGAGCAAGCCGGTTCTTCCACCATGAAGACCCTTGAGATAACATCTTTACTCTCGCTGATGATTTTAAGTTTATTTGCCCTTAGTTTACTAAAGTCGAGGACTAGATACATATGTGTAGCTTCTCTTGGCATTGTAGTTTTGGGGTTCCTCGTCTTACTGCATATCATACAGAATCGACCTGTAAATCATTCGAGTTCAATAGTTCAGATATTTTATTTCAATTCTGGTTTCTTGGTGTTTGGAACATTCGTGGTTTCGCCTTGGATAATGCCTCTTCATTGCCACAAAAATATTTTCCCGGAAAATAGTTCAAGTTCTCATTCTAGTGATGTGGATTCTGATGGTATTTTACTGGGCTTACCAGACTCGCTTTACCTGATTGGAGTAATAAATGTCTCATCCTGGTGCCTTTTACAGCTTCTTCTGCAACAGCCAGTCAATGCTGTCCCTATATTGCTCATTTTTGTCCGCACAATGGCCTGTATTTTCTATTTTTCAACTGGACAACATAGGCACTTGGTCGAGGTTGGGTTAGATTTCTTTCTTTCTTTTACAGACCACTCAATTCCTATGTATTTACATATGTAACAACTTAACTTTATTTCTTACATTAATGTCACTCAAATCTTTTGCAACGTCAAGTATACTTTCCTTCTTAAAATTTAAAAAGTGAAATACATCTTTTCATGCATAGGTAATGTGGCATGTATGTAAAAGATGAAGTTTAGATTTTAGATCTGTAAATACATAGGAGTTAAGTGATATGCAAGCATATCTTCTTCTTCTTTTCTTCTTTTTTTTATTTTTTTTATTTTTTTTTATAGTCTTCTTGTGGCAAACTTGAACAAAGTAAAAGTTATTGAATTTTAGTCGAGTATTCTTCTTTAGTATCAATTATTCAATTTGCAACTATTTCTTTTGAATGAAATTGTAAGAAGGTGATTGTATCATTTCTTTTATCCTTTATTTGATTTGCACTAAATATAATGGTGTTTAACATGATTTATTACTGAGAAAATATTGCAGGAATTTTTTTGTTATTAAAGTTACATTATCATGCATAATACCAAAGATTGTTATACGAATTTGATGTCCGCTTTTCTATATTTAGTTTGGAAATTTTGAGAATTATCTTTTCTATGAGTTTCAGTTTGTTTGATTCCTCAATTCTAATGATAGCCTATAGAAGGTAAAAACAATCTTTTTTCCCATTTTCATATTGTGAAAGCTCCAGTCTTTTGAAGGTGAGTTGGGTTAGTCTGCACCATGATACAATGTCTATTTTGTGGAATTGGTAAAACCTATTTTAGCCACTGTGAAAAAGGACGAAAAAAAAAAAAAGATCAATGCAAAAAAAAAAAATTATATCGGTTCACCCAATCCCAATAGATGGCTACTTTTCGTTCTTGTTGTTGTTTCTGCAAATTATATTATTATTTGATTTTGGAGAATTACAAGCATAAGATGGTTACCCCCCTCTTCATAAAGAAAGTCCTCGGATCTTACAAACATAATAAAATTTTCAAAAATGACTTTAATTAAAACCCACACATGTTGCTAAAAAACTAAAGAACCCGCTAATAAAATTACTTGGGTTTGCGACTTGTGACTGAGTTTGACTTTGAACATTTTTTTGGAGGTTCCTCTTCATAAAGAAAATCCTCGGTTCTTACGAACATAATAAAAATTTCAAAAATGACCTTAATGAAATAAACCCACACATGTTGCTTAAAAACTAAATAACCCGCAAATAAAATTACTTGGGTTTGTGACTTGCGACTGAGTTTGACTTGAACATTTTTTTTATAGGTTACTAGTTTATGATCCAAAACAAACGGTCTAAAATAGGTCTTCGGCTAGTGAGCACTAGAAATTTTGATTTTTTTTTTCTTTTTTTTTTTCGAATTTTATAGTTTGGACACTTTTTATAGCATTAACAATTACATTCTTCGGAAATAAACTAGTATTGGCTATTATGATGAGGTGATGAGCCTAGTGGCTGTAAATATTGTGCATGCAATGACCAGAATCCAATGGTTTTCGCCTGGATTTCAAATTTTCATGCAAAATTAGTAAGAGTAGTCATTTTTTTGTTGCATTTAGCTCTGTTATACCTAACAAAGCTCGTTTCATCATTGATATAACTTTGACATGATCATGATGGCATTCTCTTTATAGCTTTATTTAGCTTTTGTTGCTTTTCGTGTTAATTGAGCTAGTTCTATTTTATCACCCACAGGTCGCTGCCATATACTTCTTAGGAATGGCTGGCCATTTTTCTATGGGAAATAGCAATACTTTGGCGACCATTGATGTTGCTGGGGCTTTCATAGTAATTAACTTTTATTTATTTTCTCTATTTTATTTGACAAATTTTATTAATTTTTAGTTTGTTTCTCAAACTATGTTTTTGATCAGTGTGCATTCTATGCTATGGTCAGGGTGTCTCAAGCTACTCGATCGTATTTCCAAGCATACTGATGTTCTTCATCACCTTTTCGTCTCCAATTTTATCGTATCTTTGCATGGTGGTGAGCATATCTACGAAGGACATTGTGGATCTCTCTGTGTCGGCGAGTCCCGATCTAAACCGGCTACTCAAACTGTTGATTGCTTTTCCTTGTTTGCTTCCCTTGGTCCTTAACTCCGCTGTTTTGGTGGCATTTACTATTATATTGTTGGTTATGAGAAATCATTTATTTGTTTGGAGCGTATTCTCTCCCAAGTAAGTAGATTATTTTTTGTTCGAGAATTATCACACATGCAGAAAAAGTTTTCCTTTCTAGAAGTATGCCTTTATGATTGCTAGTTGAGGTTAATAGTTTGATTCAAACCTACGATGCATTTTATTACTTAAAAGGCTTGCCTTCCAAATGAGAGACGTGTCATAATGTTTCCTTGATTTTTTGCAAGGGATCGCTTTAGTTCTAAAGTCTATAAAAGTGTCTATTTAGTTCCCAAGCTGTTTTAGTGGGGGCTAAATTAATCTTTCTTGGTGATTTTTCAGGCCATATCAAATTAATATGGGGTTTAATTTGGGATTTTTATACGCTCTTGGACTAAAATGACCCCATTTAAATAGCTTGGGGACTATTTTGACACTTTACTCTCAAATATCATGCAATGCATTGTACTATAGCTGTTGTGAGCAGTGAACTAAGATGCCTTTTTACTGGAAAGTAAATGCGGGTTTTGGTATCATTTATTTGATGAAGCCATGATTGTAGCCCTTTGCACTTGACAATATTTTTCTTTCATTTAGGTTGATTGGATGCTATTTTTGTCATAGCAAAAGTATTGTAAACCTTCAATGAACTGAGTGCAATACTAAGCAATTGCAACAAATTGCTAGTTAAAAAAAAAGCACCATCAAAGCTAACTAGAAAGAAACGAAACGAGAATCCATTTGATGTAATAAGAGGAGAACCCTAGGAGTCCTCATTTAAGGCATTTTGTTTTGAGTTGGATAAATTTTGGAGAGTGATGATATACTTTTTATTTTTATTCCCACTTGGCATAGATAATTTGATATATTTTATCCACTTGATCTTCTATACTTAAAATATACTCATCCTAGAGGAATAATAATGACAATCTTGGCCAACGATATGCTCGATGATCATGAGGATGTATTTCATGTGGTGAACTTGGATCGATGACTTTGTGTGCTAATAAGATCCCGATTAACGCAATTGGGTTAAAGACACCCTGAGAAGTATAAAAAATCTTGACATATGTAAAGTGAATTTTGATCATTTGATTGCTTCTTTTTGCTTTGATTGCTAGGATCACTATAAGATATTTTTTGAAATTCTTGGTGAGCTTTGAAGGATCCTATGATGTTGTGAATAAATATTATACAAGAATATGCAATAATAATGTTAGTAATAAAATTCTCATTTTTCAAAGGAATAGTAATGTCCATTTCAACCAAGGCCCTAGCCACCATTGACTTGAAGAGTTTACTCATATTAACATTTAATCAAATTAATTTTTCAAAAAAAAAAAAAAGATAATATAGTATATTGGTTGAAATACTGAAACCGAAACTATGAAGCAATCAAAGTATAGAGATCACTTAGCCTAGGTTTATTATTGAGTTGATTGGCATTTCACTTGGAATCTTTTTTTTTTTTAAGAAGACGACCACCTCTCATTTATCCAATTTAGAATAAGCGGCTGATATTCTCAAAAAAGCTTTAATCTACCTTTTTTTAAAATTATATAATAGACTTGAGCTAACTACAACAACAACAACAACAACAAAGCCTTAATCCCACTAAGTGGGGTCGGCTACATGAATCCTTTTTCTCCATTGCGTCCTATTTAGTGTCAAATTTTCGTTTAATTCTAATAAATTAAGATCATTTTTTTGCAATAAGCCCAAGTTTTCCTAGGTCTACCTCTGCCTTTCTTAACATAAGTTGTATCTAAAACATATACTCTCCTAATCGGATCATCAGGTGACCGACGTTTAATGTGACCAAACCATCTAAGGCGACTCTCTCTAATTTTATCCGTCACTGGTGCAACACCAACCCGATTACGGATATATTCATTTCGCATTTTGTCTCTAAGTGTAAAGCCACTCATCCACCTAATCATTCTCATCTCGGCAAAACTTAACTTAACATTATGTTTTTCTTTTAAAGGCCAACATTCAACACCATAAAGCATTGCAGGTCTCATCACCATCTTATAAAATTTTTCTTTCAGTCTAAGCGGTACTTTTCTATCATACAATAGGGCGGACGCATTCCTCCACTTCAATCAACCAACCTGAATTCTACTATTAACATCCCCATCTATATCACCATCGCTTTGAACAATGGACCTGAGATATCTAAATCGTTCACAACTTTTAATAATTTGATCACCAAAAGTTACACTTCTATCACTAAGTCTACTATTACTAAAATTACATTCCATGTATTCAGTTTTAGTTCTACTCAAATGAAGACCTCTAGACTCCAATGTAGACCTCCATAATTCAAGTTTTTCCTGGACTTTTTCTCACGTCTTATCCACGAGAAGGATATCATCAGCAAAAAGCATACACCAAGGTACCTCCTCTTGTAAATGCCCAGTAAGACTATCCATAAATAAAGCAAAAAGATATGGGCTTAAAGCCGATCCTTGATGTAAACCAACAGAAATAGTAAAACAATTGGTTAATCCTCCTTCAGTTCGAACACATGTAACAGCTCTAGCATACATATCTTTAATGACTTGAATGTAAGTCATATCAACATCTTTCTTCTCGAGGACTCTCCAGAAGAACATCTCTAGGAACTTTATCATAAGCTTTTTCTAAATCGATAAAAATCGAATGTAGATCCTCCTTATTATCTCTGTACTTCTCCATCAAACCTCTCAATAAATGTATAGCTTCCATAGTAGACCTGCCCTGCATAAATCGAAATTGATTATAAGAAACCTTCGTAATAAGTCTTAACCTATGTTCAATTACCCTCTACCATAATTTTAAAGTATGCACATCAATTTAATTCCTCTATAATTTGCACTCTTGTGCATTTCCTTTATTCTTAAAAATGGGGACCAAAATGCTCTTCCTCCACTCCTCAGACATCTTTTTAGTCTTTAAAATAATATTAAAAAGTTTAGTAAGCCAAAAAACTCCCAAATCACCTAAACATTTCCACACTTCAATTGGGATATCATCAGATCCTATAGACTTTCCACCATTGGTTTTCTTTAAAGCGGCATCAACTTTTTTTTTACGAATGAAACGTTAAAAATGAAAAATTTTATTATTATTAACGATATTAAGATTACTAAGGTCGATCGTACTTTCACCATCTTCATTAAAAAGTTTATCAAAATAACTCACCCACCTATGTTGAATATCTTTTTCTAAGAAAAACACTTTTTGATTTTAAATCTTTAATACACTTTACTTCGAGTTAAATCTTTACTTTTCTTTTCTCTTTGTTTGGTAGTTTATACATATATTTTTCAACGTCCTGAAGTATCTAACATGTTATAAAGATTCACTAAAAGCATAATTTTTAGCATCACGTGATTATTCTTTTAGACTCCTCATGGTCGTTTTATATTTTTCCAGGTTCTCTACGCTTTTACATTTAAACCAATTTTTATAACATAACTTCTTATATTTTATCTTTTATAGGACATTATTTTTCCATCACCAACTATTTTTATTTATAGAAACTTTTTCTTTTCGATTCTCCAAGTATATCTTTAGCCACTTGTTTAATAGTATTAGTTAATTTTTCCCGCATAGTATTTGCGTTTTTATGGACATCCCAAATATTTAAATCTTAAATTTTACTCATAAAAAGAATTTTATGTCTTTTAGGTGCCCTTATCTGATTCTACGATGTTGAATCCTAATATTCTTTATTTTACAACTCTTCATCTTAAAATCTGAAGCTAATAATCGATGTTGAGATTTAATCATCACTTGGAATGACCTTACAATCCTTACAATCTCGACGATCTCTTATTCTCATGAAAATAATCGATTTGTGTTTTATTAGATCAATTCTTATAAGTAATAAGATGCTTCATCTATTTTTTGAATAAAGTATTAGTAATAATCATATCATACTGCTAAAGCGAAATCTAAAATGGTTCTACTTTCTTCATTAATCGCTCCATATCAGTAGCCACTATGAATATTTCGAAATCTTCTACTACTCTACCGAACATGTCCATTTAAATCTCCTCAATAAAAATTTTTTCTTCGAGGGTATCGAGTGTATGAAGTCTTACTAAATCGTTCAGAATTTATCTTTAGAGCTCGTATCTAAACCAACTTGAGAAGCATAATGACTTATAATATTAAAAATCTTAATATCAATAATAATCTTAAGTGTTATAATTCTATCTCCAATTCTATTAATTTTAACAACATTATCTTTCAAACTCTTATCTATAATTACATATACACCATTTCTAGTACGACTCTTACCAGAATACCATAGCTTAAAACCTAAGTTATCATTATCTTTAGCTTTTTCTCTAACTCATTTAGTTTCTTGAATACATAAGATATTTATCTTTCTATGAATCATAATATCAACCAATTCCATTAATGTACCATTGAGAGTACCTATATTCCAAGATCCTATCTTAATACTATTATCATGGACTAACTTCTTTACCCGCATCCGTCCCTAATGTGGGAACCCTTGCTTGACACTACACCCGGGTGCCGGTGTTTGCACACTTTTCACTGTATTCAGGTCATACAGCGCGTCGCTTCTCGGGGACGCTCTAGCACTTACACAATGATAAAAAAGATTCGTGTCATGAATTTTTTTTTGACAAGTTTTACGCTAGCTGTCAACTACCTAACGCAACCCTTCACTTTTCACATCTGGGCTTGGGACCGACAACGGCAGCGTTAAGACTTGAGCTAAATAAAATATATATAGATATATGCATAAGCTTGAGGGGAGTATTAAAATAATAAGTACTAAACTAGGAAAGTACTCTGTATATGTGTTTATTTGTTTGTATCTTATAACAATGCTGTCATTCATATATCACAATTATAGAGATGCTTGTAAATGAGACACAAGAAAGAACTTTACCCACTAGCTGAACCAACTTGATCTGAAGACTACTGTACTTAGGGTGTGTTTGGTAGGATTTATGACCCAGGCAAACACAAAGAAAGCCCGAGTTCTGTCGATTTACGAAATTTTGAATTTAAGATCCTGAATTTTGTTTTCAAACGAACTTAATCTGGATTTGCTAAACCCAGTGTGTTCCGGTGGATTTAACGAATTTACGATTTACAGATTTACTATTTCTTATTACTGCTAAATCCTGCTTGCTGCTAAACACCCTTTCAAGAGTTTTATAAATATGAACATTATCGAATGAATGTAATTGATTTGATACATATAGGACACAATAGAAAGCTTTACACCCAAACATAAAATTTGTTTGCAATCATTTGGTTTCTTTTTTCAATTTGATGCATATGATCTTCATCTTCTTCCTTATATATCTTTTTGGGGCTTTTAGACTTGCACCACAATTTTTATTTGTTTACACGCATAACACTCAAATCCTTGACATCATGTAAAATATCACCCTTACTGTTTTTATAAAAGTGAAATACACCTCTACGTGCATAAGTTCACAATATCAGTGTTATAAAACATAAATATCAAACTTTTTAGTGTTAGATATGTAAATATATAAGAATTGTGTGGTATGCATGTATGAAATTTCCCTATATTTTTTCTCCTGTAACTTGCTAAAAGGTTGGAACTTTAATGATTGCAGGTACCTCTATGTTTGTGCTGGAACAGCGAGCGTCTACATTGGGGTGTTTTTGGTTGCAGCGACAGTGCTCTATACCTGCACTGTGTTCTTTTTCAGGGCAAATTTGCTTAAATCTGGACATTCTTAACATTCAACCAGCTGGGCCATTACTGCAATTTTGAATACTGTAATCTTTTCATTAATTATAACATTCAAGCAGCTATTCCATAATAGTCAGCACAAAATCTTATATTTTTCACTCATTTAAATTGCATTTGTAATGTATGTTCGGAAAGCATTTTATGAGATCAATAGTTAATGATAATAATTTTTTTTTCATTCAAGTATTTTTCATGTTAATCTGCATTCTATATAGTAGAAAGTGATAATTCTTTTTTATTTATTTTTATTTTTTTTTGGTTAAATCTGCTGCCAAATTTTATAACTATTGGCTATAGAATGGATTTCATCATATGATTTTTTATCGCGCGTAATTGTTTAGGTTCTGCAGTTAATTTATAGAGATAAATATATTATATTTATTTCAAACCATGATTGATCCAAATTAAGAAGCTGAGACGTAGTAAGGTTAATGTCCATGGTGAGCAATTGGTACCCCTGTAATTTTTTAATTTCTCTATATAAATAGTGAATTTAATATTTTTTCTTATTCAGTTTAGTCAATTTACTAATTTGCCCATTTTTATTTTTTTTTTTTTGGACAATATTTTAAAAAATTAGATATTTAATAATGTTATGTATCCTAAAAGTTAATGATGGTCTGGCCCCCTTCAAATGGCTTGAAATTAAAAAATCATATAAAATTATTATCACATTTTATTTTTCAAACGGCCAGAAGCGCAAATGTATCAATAATTTGTTATAATATATGTTTCCCCTAGTAAATGTAATTTTTGACGGATTAAAAAAGTTTTCAATAATATTTCATTGGGGCATTTACATAGATTTCAGCCAGTATTTGTAATATCTTTTTTTTCTTTATTATTTGTATCATACAAAATTTTCTTCTCTAATAAAAATTATCACTATTAGTAAGGTTATGAAAATCTGAAGAATTGAGTTGAACCTATAATAAATATTTAAATTATTATAATATAATTTAAATATAATAATAATAATAATAAATTATCAATTTAGTAAATAAAATTTTAATTTAAGACAACTTCTAAATATTTTAGATAATATTCTGAATCAAAATTTTAAGCCATGATATTTTTTTACTTTTTTAATTTAGATATCTTATTTATATCCATTTCATAAAAATTAGAAGAATAAAATTGGATAATTTTTTTAATTGACATATCCTTTAAAAATCAGATCGTTTTATTTTTTTAATATCAACTCTAAACAGTTCAATCTCCCTTCTACAAAAAAATAAAAATAAAAAATAAAAAATAAATTAATAACCGACTTACAATTTGAATGATCCTAAATTCTATCGGTTTAGTTCTTATATATTTACTTAAACTTTATTTTTAATATATATATCTCAAATATTTCTTATCACTATCAGTATTTCATTTACAACCCCAAGGCAGCTCGGGGACTGTACTGAATGGTTTCATCGAGGCTGATGGAGCGGCACTAATGCTCTGTTGCGCCTCTCTCATCTGCGTTCTGAGATGAGAATCCCTCCTTGATTTTCCTTCTGGAAGGCAATGAGATGATCTTTCTTATTTCCTTTTCTTGCTCCATTTATTGTCACCCCTTTATCCGATTTTATTTTTATTTTTGAGAATTTTTTACTTTTTTTTATCATGATTTATATTTTCTGTTGTTCTTCTACACTTCTGCTGGCATTTTTCTGGATTTTTTTTTGAGGTTTTTGGTTCTATGATTGTTATTTTTGAGTTCGTTGATGATATGTATTATGTTTTATTGGATTTGATTTGGTTAATGCTTGTATTTGTTCTTCTTCTTCTTCTTTGAAGTTGGTGTTGGCTTGTTATGTAGACTGCAGAAGAGAGGAAGTACGCGCTGCTGGATTACAGTTTGAGTTATCATTGGCTTCAGTTTACTGTTGTTTTGTTTGGGACCATGGCGTTCATGCCTTAATTGGATGAAAAAAAATATTTAGGTTTGGTCCCCTGTTCAAAAATTTAAGTTATGCCTGGTGAGAAATTTGTTTAGGGTTTACGAAAAATCTTGGTTATAAGATTTTCTAAATCGGTAGATTAAGTAACAAATAAGTAAATCAAAAGGTGATTGACAAAGAGAGAGATGAGCTTTATGTTTAATTGGCCATTTTGCAGTTGAATTCTCCTTTTCTATTGCTACATGTAATTTAGTTCTTGCATGGATTATCATGGTATTTTCTCTAATGCTTTAGAATGTCATTATAATTAATTAATTATGGAAATCTTGACATTTCTTATCCTGATACATTGATTATGAATGTCATAGGAAATTCATAAAACTGCTTTTTATAGATTAATTAACTTTCTGAAGTTTATGTAATTGGTCTGCTCACATTGAATAATTATCTAATTTAACTTTTTCTTATTCTGATACACATAGCAGGTTCTGAAAGTGATAAACTTTTTAATTTATATCTAGTTTTACTGTTTTGAGCTCTTTGATAACTACGCATGATTAACTCCACCATAACTGATGCCTTTTCTTCTGAAAATCTGCAGCAGAAGCGTTGTTTCTGATAATAGCTCACACATTTTTTTCCTTTTGCTTAATGCTTAATTTTAAGCGAACTTACTTGCTCACAATTCTTATGTATTTACATATACACATCTAAACTTATATGTTTCCATACACTTTGGTGTATTTCACTTTTAACAAGTGAAAATTTGTTGTGAAAGAAATCCTATTTCTTCATCCCGTGCATTTGGTAGATTTGCTTAGAATATATTAGCATCACTAGTCATTTACATTTGTCCAACTATTTGGGGTATGGTATTATGATTTAGTTTAAATATTCGGTTGTGTTGCGTGTTGCATGTAGTGTTAATGTTAGTTTATGCGATTTTTTTTCTTACCATCTATAGCCAAGTTATCTGCGGTGCCCTTCTTATTTTCTTATGCCTCTTACATTAATGCTATCTATTTCCCTTATTGGTAACATTCAAATTTTGATTTTTACACTTATGGCACCTTGTCATCATACACCTATGAATGAAAATATAAACTTTACTTTTAAAAGTAGTGATGGTCGTATTTTTGGTGTGATGTTAATTATTTGAGTAGCATACATTCTACTATAAATTTTAGGTGTTAGATATATACATAAATAAGAATCGTATGGTATGTATGTAAATGCCCATGCCCTTTTTTTCACATGAAGGCAAGTGATAAATGCTTAATGACCATTATTTTTTGTCACATCTGTTCAAATTTGTGATATTTTAAATGATATGACTGCTTGAAAAATAGGCATTATGAGTGAGAGACGCTTACGAAGTGGTAGACCTTCTAGCAATGGTGAAGAACCTTCTGAATGTATGGTTAAGTCGTCGGTCGAACAGTTCAAGTATGGGGATGTTGTGTGGAGCAGGATCCGTGGTGAGTCATGGTGGCCTGTTCAGGTATGCTTTGGTCAATGATTTTTGCAGCCATCTTCTCCCTCCCCATTTTCTTAAAAGATTTACATGTATGCCACTCAGTTCCTATGTATTAATATATCTAACACCTAAAGTTCAATTCTTACATACATATCTCCTTCTGTATGCATGGAAATGTGCATTTTACTTTTTTAAAGTTAAAATTGTGATTCTTTTGATGTGATATGAAAGATTTGTGTTGTTTAAATGCAAAAAAATAAAATTTCGGTGTTAGATATGTGAATACATAAAAATTGGGTTGTATGTATGTAAATGGCCCCCCTTTTCTTTTTGTTTTTCTTTGAGGGCTGGTTGTAAGCAAATATGCTGGACAAAAATGTCAATATTTTTTTTTGAGAAAGAACCTCAAGCATGTTACATGTGGTCACTTGCCTAATTGAACCAGTTTGAACATATGATAAGAATCCTAGCAACCTAATCTACTAACCGTTAGCAAATTATTTTGCCGCCTTATTTATTATTTCAGGTGGTTGATGACAAATGTGTGGCTTTTAAGCCAAAAAAGATAAAGAATGATCAAATTCTGGTTCGGCTATATGGAACTTTCGAGCAGTAAGTTACATTACATTAGTTACTGCCCCGTTATTGATGAAATTTTGTAAAACTAAATCATAATAATCATTTGTTTCTCACAGCATGTACGTGGAACCTGCAAACTGTGTCTTGAAGATTGAGAAGGTGAGTTGAATAGTTGAATGGATGCTCTTCGTCTATCTACAAATTGATGTTTTGCTTTTTAATTTTTTTATTTGAAGATGGTGCCATGCAGATTTTTGGTCAAGAGAACAGCAGCAACAGAGAAATTTTTCAGAAATTTCTGGAGGAGGTGATGTTTTTTCTCCTTCATAATTTGGAGAAAATATAACGTGACGGACGACCACATGGATCGTAACCTGCTGTGAACGCACAGCATGATGCGATCCACATTATAAACTGGACGTAATGTTTTCTCCGTTATTTGAGGTGTCCATTCTTCTGTCAGTTGGATCATCTTTAATCAATCCTGATTATTTTAAATTGTTTACTTCTTGTACATAGGATATACGCTTTATGAAATCTGGTAGCCAATCTGCTGCTACAGTTTCTGAATTAAAAGGTCAGTCTTCTTGTTGTGTTTATGAACATTTAATTATTTGGACATGTAGATTTTGATAGATTCTGTTCTTCTATCGCTCCATGCGGAAGGGAAAAAAATAATAATAATAAAAAAATGATTGCTGTTTTTCCACTGGAATGTTTCACATCTTATTGATCATATTTTTTTTTTTTAAATTTACATACATAAGACCCAATTCTTATGTATTTACATATCTAACTCCTAAGCTTTGATTTGTGCATTTATAACACCCGAATCTTCCATCTTAAAACCAACGAGAAGCAGGGAAACAGGGAATGAAAATATTTTGCCAATAGCACATTACCATAGGTACAGAAAACATATATATAGGCATAGTAGAATACTCTAGTAGCTAGTTAACTAAGTACGCCATTGCCCTCAGGTAGTTATGAGTAATGCGTCCACCTCTTTGCTGCTGTCAGATACTCTTGATGCAGCAGATATATTCGGTTATAGCTTTGATCCCTCCTCAAGATGATGGTTCCTGGAAAAAACCTGAAGCTTGAATTTGAAGAAATTGAACTTTGGCTTAGAAAGAGCTTTTGTAAAGAGATCACCTGGTTGATCTTCTTTAGGAATTTAATGAATCTGTTGTGTTGGAGATGATCTTGAATGAAATGGTAGTCAATTTCAATGTGTTTAGTCCAGGCATGAAAACCGATTATCTGCAAGAGCAATAGCCAAAATATTGTCACCGTATAGCTTGGTTGGTTGTGATTGATCAACTCCTAGCTCCGTAAAAAGACGAGTATCGGTAGTTGCGGCAGCTAAGGCATGATACTCTGCCTCTGTAGAAGACCGGGCAACAGTTTATTGTTCCATCACGATCCATGAGATAGGTGTCGATCCTAATGTAGAGCAAAAATCAGTAGTGGATTTTTGGTTCACCGTATCATGAAAGTGCTGTATTGTAGGCTGTTGCATATGTTGACAGATTTTATTAACGACAAAGGCAATATCGGGACGACGTACTGAAGTGCACCAGCAACACTTCTATACTACTACAGATTATCCATAAGTGGTGTGTTGTCAGGAAGAATCAATCTTCTTAGATGGAAGGGGAGTGGAATCTTGATTGCAATCTATCATCGTTATTTCTTGAAGTATATGTGTAAGATATGATTGTTGAGTTAAGAACATCTATTTTGTTGCCCGGAGAACCTCAACGCCTAAAAATTTGTTCACATCACCCAAATCCCAATTGTTTGATTTGGAATCTCTTGGAGAGCCTAAGTATGAGAATCGGAATTGCCTCCATGGAATATTCTGTGACGAGAATGTTGTCAACATATAAAAGAAGACATAAAGTGTGATCATCTTGCTTTGAGATAAGTAGCGATGGATTGGCTCTAATAATTGTAAATCTTGAGTTAGCCAAAAACTCGGATGTGGTAGTGAACCATTGTCGCGATGACTGTTTGAGTCTATGGAGTGCTTTCTTGAGTAAACTTATAGGCGGAGGGAATTGAGTATCCGTAAACCCAATTGGTTTTTTCATATAGATAGTTTCCTTAAGCGTACCATGAAGGAATGCACTGGACACATCAAACTCTTTAATGGGCCATTGTTGATTAAAAGCCACCGTCAAGAAAGTTCAAAGTGTTAGCATTTTTGCCACCGGACTGAACGACTCTTAATAATAGACTCTGTATTCTTGTTTAAATGCCTGAGCTACAAGCCTAGTTTTGTAGCGTGCCACCGAGCCATCCGAATGGTATTTGGTATGATATGTCCTGTGACAACCTGGGT
The DNA here is from genome assembly GCA_022702705.1 of Papilionanthe hookeriana x Papilionanthe teres. Lineage (NCBI taxonomy): Eukaryota > Viridiplantae > Streptophyta > Magnoliopsida > Asparagales > Orchidaceae > Papilionanthe > Papilionanthe hookeriana x Papilionanthe teres. Next base: position 2,691,005 of record CM040429.1, on the reverse strand, counting down.
TGGTTAGATGGAGATTGACAAGGACCCATATTTCTTGAGCTTGATGGTCATGAAATTCCTCACTCATGGCTTTCCTCCATGTGGCAGATTTTGCAGCTTGGGAGTAGGAAGTAAAGTCAGGTTTTGGCTGAGTTTGTTGCAGCAGGTTGAGACTTCAAATGGGTTTCAGGTTGCCTGTCTTGCTGCGAGTAGTCATAGGATGAGGGGGAGCGGGAGGTATTTCGCTCGGTTCACCTTGGTGTGAGGTGCTGGGAGAAGGAATGTCAGGTTGAAGGCTTGCGGTGGGGCTGGATGTGTGTGAAGGGTTCGATGAGGAGGTAATTGTTCAGGGTTATGCTGAATGGCTGTAGTGGGAACCATGAGAGGTGGATTAAAAGGTGTATGTTTGGTTGGAGGAGGATTGGAGGTAGTGGAGATTGAGTGAAAAATATTTTCATAGAAGAGAACATGGCGTGAGATGTTGATTTTGGAGGTAAATTGTAGCACTTAAAGCCTTTATGGATGGGTGAACAGCCAAGGAAAATACATGGGGCTGAATGAGGCGCTAATTTATGAGTGACGGGTTTCAGCCAAGGATAACAACGACATCCAAAAACTCTGAGATGAGAGTACGTAGGCGGCTGTTTGTGGAGGAGTTCGTAGGGAGTAATCTATTGGGTAGTTTTGGAAGGCATACGACAAACCTTGAGGGCTAGAGGTGCATCATGTAGTAATGTTCTGGTGGTTTCAATCAAAGGACTTTGTTGTCTTCCGCAACACCGTTTTATTGAGGGGTATATGGGCATCAAAATTGATGGAGAATACCATAGTGACTGAATTTTTGTTTAAGTGTAGAATTACTGTACTCACCTCCGACCTCATATCTGAATATTTTTATAGTGGTGTTTAATTGGGTTTGAAGCATACTAAAAAATTGAATACATATATGTGATAACTCAGATTTATGTTTCATAGGAAAAAGCCCACAAAACTTGGAACCGTCATTTATAGAAACAAAAACGACATAATAGCGAAAACCTTGATTTTATAATATTGGGGATGGACCCCATACATCGGAATGTATAAGTTGTAGAGGTGAATACATATTTAGAGAACTAGAAGAAAATGGATGCCTACGACTCTTATGAGATTGGCAACTTTTACATAAAAGTAAGCTAGATGGAATATGAAGTGTCGGTTGAGACTTGGATATATAGTGGAGAATCTCTAGATTAGGATGTTTGAGACGGTTATGCCAAAGCGGTGAGAGTTGCAATGAGGTGTTCGAAGCATGATGAGCGGCCTTTGTTCTACATTGTCGGTGTGATATAGGAACATAAAAGAGCCCCTTGAAGTTATGGCCACGAAACAAGATTTGGTGGGTCTACAGGTCAAATATAAGAAAACTAGCACGAGCAAAAAGAATTGCCACATTATTATCAACAATCAGTTTATGAACATAAACTGATAGAAGATTATCAGAAAAGGTAGGGACATGCCATATGGAGGGAAAGCGACGAGTGCTAGTTGGTGTAGGAAGAATACCATCACATGTATGTTTTAATGGGGTGGATTGGCCATTGCTCAGAAGGACTGTTCGGAAACCTCGGCCAGGGCAGCAACTTGAAGTTAATTGAGGTTTGCCGTAAGATGTGTTGTAGCTCCAGAGTCTAGAACCCATGAGGATTCCGGCTTGTAAGGCTTTGTTGGTGGGCATATAGTCGACCTTGGTTAGATGCCAGCAGTGGGCAGTAGAGTGCCCAACATTGTTGCAAATTTGGCACTCTACTGTTGATCGTGTGGAGATACTGTTTGATTTGGATCGGTTAGGGTTTGATGGTTGATGTCGGCCTCTCCCTCAAGAGGAGGTGTTTTGCCTTCCACGATATGTGTTTAGAGCAACTTGAGGTTTCACAATGGCCTCCAATTTTTGTTTATTTGTTGTCTGCTTTATCTCAGTGCTGCATAATAACGCATAGAACTCATCCAATGCGATTGGTTGAAGCTGAGTGCATATAGCTGTCTTGAAAGTATTGTATTTAGTTGGTAGATTAATTAAGTTATATAGCATATTATCCTCTTGATCTAAGTGACCACCTGCTGCTGATATATTGTCCACCAAGGTTTTGATTGCGGAGAGGTATTGAGTTATGGATTGATTATTCATGGAAGGGTTATGAAGCTCATTTTTCAACTGAACGAGCCTTGATCTATTTGTGGGTTGGAGACGCTTGGTAATAGTTTTCCATATTTCAACAGCGATGGAGAGGTGAAGCATAGAGGGCAAATTCGAGGGAGAGATGATGGAGTACGAAGCAGCGGTTAGGTTTTGCTCAATTAGAATCCAACTCGTATAATCAGGATTCGGTGTTCGAAGATTATCTGTGGAGGGAAGAAACTTTGGTGGACAAGGAATGGTACCTTCGAAGAAGTCAATAACACCATTTGCTGAGAATTCTTTAAGAATTTGGGCTTCTCCATAAATGGTAGTTATCAGCGGTCAGAAGAGTTTGAGTGAAATTCCTTAGGTTGTTTAGCAAAAATTTCAAGCAGGGAGGGACAACAGTGGCTGAAATTGGTGCCATACCAAAGGACTCGTTGGTTTCAGAGAAAGGAGAGGTTGACATTTGCTATGGTATTGAAGGATTTTGAAAAGAACGAAGACGACTGCAGGAAGGGAATGAGATAGGCGCAGGCATCTTACTTACATACCAATACAATTTGATCGGCAACCACTGGAGCTTGTCACTCCTTAATCTTCTCCTCCGATAACTTCCTCAGTCACCAGCAAGGGTTTCTCTGTGGAGCGACTGAATTGATTCCTGGGCAGTGGCTCTGATACCATAAAACCAACGAGAGACAGGGGAGCAGGGAACTAAAATATTTTGGCATTAGCACATTACCACAGGTACAGAAAACATATTTATCGGCACAGTAGAATACTCTAGTAGCTAGGTAACTAGTTAGACATTGCCCTCAGGCAGTTAATGAGTAATGCGTCCACCACCTTGCTGCTGTCTGATACTCTTGACGCAGCAGATATTTTCAGTTACTGCTTCGACATCTCACATCAAAAATACCACTATGTTTATCGTTCCATGCATATTATAGTTGGCATACATGTAATATTGACGTATAGGTGTTATATACCCAAAATATAAGAACTACGCTTCACAAAAAAAAAAAAAAAAAAAAAAAAAAAAAAAAACATAAGAACTGTGCTTTATGAATGTAAAATCTTCAAAGTTATCGTGTAAACTTTTGCTTCTGATTGAAGGAACATAAATTTGGCGGTATATATTATTAATTTTGATTGTCTTAAATAATTTTTTGAATTCTGTCTCGACAAAGAATAACAATCTCTGATTATCATTTCACAGAAATTTCAGAAATCGAGAAAGAGAAGGATGAATCTGCTCGAGGAAAAGGTCAAATTAAAGGAAAATTAAAGAGAGCCATGATAGCAGACAATTGTCTTGTGAGTTTTCTTTTGGTTTATTACAATCTTATTATCTTAAAGGGGTGCTATACTACAATATGATGTTTGATGGTATGAATTCTACATGTTGTGTGATAATTGTACTAATTGCAAATCTGCTCTCAGCTAGCTGGCTCTGCAGATAACCCAAAAGCTGCAAAACAAGTTAAGGTGGAAGTTGGAATCACAAAGCGGCGGACTAGAAGTGAAACATTTAAAGCAGGAAATGATGGAACCAGTGGGACCGATACATCGAACGAGATGGTAAATTTAAACAGCAGGGCTTCTACAATCAGTTCAGTGGATAAAAAAGATTTAAGGAGTTCGAATCGCAAGAATTCAAGGGAGAAATTAAGTTTGAATCTCCTTGATCAGGCATCTGAATCAAAATGTGTGGAGCAGAATGCTCAGATTGAAGTTTTAGATCCTAAAGACATCAAGAAGTTAGTTGCAAAGATTGTTAGAGAAGTAGCTGAAAAGGCTAGAAATGAGGCATTGAAAGCTAAAGAGATGAAAAATTCTCCTGCGCACACTGAATATATAAACAGTTCAAGGAAGAAATATTTGGAGATGAAGAGCACCAAGCGACATATTCCAAGAAGAGCGATGAATAAAGATATCAAAGCATCCAGAGATGATACTCAAGTCAAAACTGCTGGACCAAGTGCTGTAGGAAAGCCAAATGGAGCCTCTGACGACAAAATTCAAGATTTTGAATGCGACAATAATGTCAAGACAATGGCTACTTGCTTCGACACGCCAAGTGCAATGGAGAGAGGGAAAGTTAAGCATCAAGGAATCAATGGTGCTCACCGATCAAAGTGCTGTTTGAATGTGACGAATGGAGATGTAGATTCCGAATCAAATTTCACAAAGCAAACCGATGAAATGAAGCCTGATGAGACGAAAGATGCAATGAATGGAGCTCAGATAGGCATGGTTGTCGAACATGATGCTTCAAGAGAGAATATGGATAGTCCTAGTAATGTAAGTATTGTTTTCCTTTCCGAGAAAAGTGTCGAAACGGTCCTTTGATTTTTTGCAATTGGTCATTCTAATCCTAGAGTCTATAACAGTGTCAACTTAATCCCCAAGACTATTTTAACATAGGGTCAAATAGTTCCCACAGATGACTATTTCAGCTCCAATTTAAAGAGTTTGGGGACTAATTTAGCACTTTTAGACACCGGGACTAGAATGATCAACAGTTAAACAATTTAGGGACTACTTTGACATTTTACTCTCTTCTTTCCCATTACTCGCTCTGCATGCTCGTTACATAGTGTTACAAAATTATATTCATTTTCATCATAACCTACTCAGACTAATTGTTTCCTGAGCCCGCGACGTACGAGAGTCATGCAAAGTCTTGGTCTAATTGCTCCTTTAGGTTCCCCATTTTGCCGAAACAGGTTGATCAGGTCCTTGCTGCCATGACTGCCTGAAAAACCTTGAGAATTTTTTTGTTTATAAACTGTAAGCAGGTCGAATTAGACTCTAAACATAGATCCCCAATCTCCAAAATTAGCTTTTTGAATCATATATTTTTGCGGCCTATTAATTACTGGTGCCGGTTTTGTAGATATGGTTCAAGTTCTGTCTTAACAAAGGGTTACAACTGAAAAACTTTGTGACTAATACATTCTCATCCAATTTGTTTCTATTGCATAGCCACTTGCGGTGAATTTGAACCAATGTGGATTGAATCATTTTATGGTTTTCGTGTTAATTTAAGGTTGGGGTCGATTAATCTGGTTGGTAAGAGCCTTAGAAGTGTTTATTGCCAGCACGATATTAGAAGTATAGGGGATTTACATGCATATCACATGAATCTTGTAAATTTTTATATCAGAGCACTTAATCTGTTTTGGTTTTTATTTATTTATTTATTTATAGCACTCAAATTTTTAATATCACATAAAAAATATTATTAACCTTGGCATTTTTAAAGTCAAATGCACTTTTTAATGTTGTGTTAATGTGATTATGATACTAAAGTGTTATGTCATCGAGGGTCTATTTGGCATAGCTTTTTGTCTGTTTTGTATTTTAGACTACTGATCGCTGCCACAGTTCTATTTAGGAATTTATTTGTTTGATGTTTTCTAGAATTTTTTGTTGTGGGAAATTTTTCTTTCAATCAAAAATGTTAATGTGTGATGGCAGTAAGAAATGTACTAGTTGATTTCTTCACTGCAACTTTTACTTCTTTCCAAATATCTACAGTCATTTCAAACAAACCCTGAAATATCAAATTTTAGTTAGATATAAAATTGCATAAGAATGTAAATCTCTCTTTTCTGAAATGTTTTTTGTAAAGTTTTCTGTTGCGAAGAAAGTGTTTGAGCTTGGAGCTTATTCATTTTAGTTCATTAGTACTTGAGCCAAACATAAAACGACCTCAATTTGCCGAGGTTCTGAAAGAGTTTTTTTGCATATATATATATATATATATATATATATATATATATATATATATATATATATATATATTTGGATGAGAAAGTTATATTTCATGTTCCAGTAAGATAAAATCGTATTTTTGATGTAATATGAAAGATTTGTGGTAATAAGAGTTTTTTTTTTTTTTGCAGATCAGTCAAAATTAAATATTATGGATTGATTGCCTAAATTTAAAATTTTATATTTCAATCATCCAAAATTTACCTAAAAGTTTAAATATAATACATTGATTGCGTTTTCAATAAAATTTAGATGCTTAAAATGTAAATTTTAAGTTTAGGTGGTTAAAATGTTATATTTAAAATTTTGTGTGGTCGACAGGAGAAAACTGGTTTCTAGGGGGAGGAAAGCATACTCTTCGAATTAGAATCAAAATAAAGTTTATAATAAACAATTTTAGGATTATGATAATAATATTAACAGGTATTTATATGCATAGCACATTTTTTATGTATTTACATATTTACACGCCACTAAAATCGTTAATTTTATATAAAAAATTAATTTGTTAACTAATAATTTAGTAGTTAATTTAATTTGTTTTAATTTAAAAAATAAATACAAGTTGTTCATTAATGTAAAATTTTTATTTTATAATTTCATTTACTTTATATTAATAATATTATTATTTTAAGAAAAATATAAGTAGACGCCATTGAATGTGTATATTATTTTCTTAAAATTTAAGAGATGCCTCAAAACAAGGCGTGTATCTTCTTTTTTTTTTAAAAAAAATAATAACAATAATAGAGCTGCTTATATAAGCATAACTTATCACTTATTACAAAATTGATTTTTTCATCAAATTCATGAAATCCAATAGTAGTAAATCTGTGTAAATTTGTGAACTAATGTTTGTAGAAATCTATTTTTCTGCTGCATGTGGAGTTGATGGCATTCTCCAAACCCTCAATCTTCTCATAATCCACATGGAAAGTGAGCATAGTGAAGCCATCTTTACCTGTCTCATAGTCTTGTTTGATATCCTCCACTTTGAAGGACTGGAGCTGTGAAATATATATCATGCCATAAGAAAATGCAGAAATACATGGCACAGTAATTGTAGCCCAATTTTGCAAAGGGAAGATTTACATACATACCACTCAATTCCTATGTATTTACATATCTAACACTTCAAACTTCAATTATTTACATACATGCCATCTCACTTATGCATCCATCCAAAGGTGTATTTCACTTTTAGGAAGTTAAAAATGGTGGTATTTTTTATGTGATATGAAAAAGAAATATTTGGGTGGTATATCATAGGGAATTCTAGATTAATTCCCAATTTTATCAGGATTTAGGATCAAACAGAAACTAAACCACACCGTAAAATAATGAGATTGCATAAATTCAAGAAAACCAAAACAAAATCTAAAATAAAGCACAATCAAAGCAAGCAGAAAAACATATACGAGAACTTTACGTTTAGAGAACGGGAAAAATCACGGAGTCCCACCCCCAAAAAATTTCACGATGAAATTCAGAAAGTTCTATAAAGAACTCACACAAATTTCTTCTCTACACACGACAGGACACGTTCCACAAACTTCTCCAATCCGAGGCAAAAATCACACTGAATTACAAAAATCCACCTCTTCGACTCTTCTCACCAACATCAGGATGCTTGTCAAAGAATTTCAGAAGGAAAACCCACTTCATTACACTTACCCCACTCGAAATTGGGTTAAGAACTAATTAATTCGTGTACAAACTGCTTCAGACGCATAGGCGCCCAGACTTAGGCGTCTAAGCTTCGTGGCCTTCAGAGAAAAGAAGCGAAGCGCCCAATATTGGGCGCATAAGTGCCAGCCTCTCTGTATGAAAGCTGCGCCTAGGTATAAGTGGGCACAAATACGCCCATAGGCTTACACATGCGCTAGCCACTCTGGTAATCGAACAACACTCCAGTGGGCGCATAGGTGCCCACAAACCGACGCACATACGCCAGGTGCTCTGTTACCTGTTGGTGCTTCGGTTCCATACAGCACAACAATCTCCTACTTGGAGACGATAGCCCCTAGCAGTAGTCCTCTGTAACTGCACCTCGATCTGAATCACCTTCATAGTCCTGTATGGTGGTTACAAGTCGTGGTGTGGCTCATGACCAGTCTCAACCTTCAGGAAATCCAACTGAAGCCAACTATAGTTTCAATTTCTCAATAGTCACTACTTTCGTCAACATATCCACAAAATTTTGAGCTGTGTATCTTCTCCATGAATAACTGCCCAACTTTTAAAAGAGATCGAATGAAATGATACCTCAACTGAATGTGTTTCTCCCTGTCATGACAAGCAGTGTTCTTAGCAAGATGAATCGCACTCATATTGTCACTGTAGAGATTTCCAATCCCCGACTCCTTGCCCAATTTTACCATGAAACGTTGTAGCTAAATCCTCCTTGCTAGGCATAGTGATAGTAATATAGTCGGCCTCCGTAATAGAAAGCGCAACGATCTTCTGCAACCTAGAAACCCAACTCAGCGTTGTGTTCCCCAATGTAAAGACAAACCCCGTTGTACTTCTCCTATCTGCATCTCCTGCTATATCTGAATGTACAAATGCCTGTAGACCAATCCATGCACTTCCATAACAAAGTATCCTATTGATTGTCTCCCTCAAGTACCTGAGAATCCACTTTACCGCCTTCCAATGAAGCCTGCTTGGATTGCTTATATAACTGCTGACCACTCTCACTGCATATGCAATATCTAGTCTAGTACAAATCATCGCATGCATCAAGCTTCCAATTGCTGAAGCATATGGAGTTCTCCCCATCTTTGTTTGCTTTGCTTCAGAGTTTGGCGATAGCTCCTTGGATAGTTTGAAATGATTACCAACTAGAATGATTTTGCAATTAAACTTCTTCATTTCATTAACATTTTGACTTATCAAGAGCCAAACAACATTTACAAATAAAGCCCTGGACTACTATTTAAACTTGAACCCTACATTAAATAAGAATCTCAAAACTCCCATTTAAGGGGCCGAAAGATATTCACTAAACCCATCTTCTCACATAATCTAGTTAACTCCACTGAGCTAAGTCCTTTAGTTAGGTAGTCGGTCACCTAATCTCCAGTAGCTACATGACTTAGTTTTAAATATCCATTATTTAGCTTCTCCTTGATGAAAAATCTATCAATCTCCATATGTTTAGTTCTATCGTGTTGCACTGAGTTGTAAGCAATGTTGATTGTCGACTTTTTGTCACACCACAACTTCATTTGAGTTCCCTGTTCCACTCTGAGTTCAACCAACAAGGTTTTTAGCCACATAATCTCAGCAACTCTTAATGTCATGACCCTGTATTCTACCTCTTTTATTGATCTTGCTACAATTGATTGTTTCTTACTCTTCCACGAGAACAAGTTGCCACCTACAAACATGCAGTATCTTGATGTGGATCGTCTGTCATCAGCACAACTTACCCAGTCAAAATCACAAAAGTCTTTGAATCTACATGCCCATTCTTCCTGAATATCAACCATTTTTCTAGTGCACTCTTTAGATACCTCATAATCTAATACATTGCATCCATATTGCTCTTCCTTGGATCATGCATGTAGTGACTCACCACACTACTGTAAAAAAAAATATCGGGAGGTTAGGTAAGTGTGGTGAGCCACTTCAATCCCAAAAGAGTATCTAATCAGAGTATATATAGATTAGGCGGCCAATCATCCTCTGGTACCTCTCACGATCAACTGATTTACCTACCTCTATACTGAGCTTGACCTTCTGATCAATTAAATAGACTGCAAGTTTGCACCCCACATACCTATCCCCGTGAGAAAATCCAGTACATACATTCTATGGTATATGACTATCACCTCAGGTCCATGGATCACTTCAATCCCAAAAAAATATCTAAGTTGTTCCAAGTCCTTCCCCAATCTTCCCTTCAGTAGAGCAATCTTAATCTCATCATCTCCAGTGATAGCTATGTCATCCACACACAACATGTATGATAGTGTGACCTTCATGTTGCCAAAAGGACATCATGTGGTCTGCATTGATCTGCTGGTATCCCATGCCAACCATCGCCATTCTAAACTTATCAAATCAGACTCAATGAGATTGCTTTAAGTCATATATTTATTTTCTGAGCCTACACACCCTGCCCACTGTCTGGGATGTAATGAGTCTCAATGGTATGGTGGTATCTCCATATATACCTCCTCCAGTAGCTCCCCATGAAAAACAATATTCTTCACATCCAGTTGTTGGAGTCTCCATCCACCATTCACTACCAGAGAAGCTAGTGTTCACACTGTGCTCATTTTCGCTATTGGTGTAAATATTTCATCGTAGTCAATGTCATACATTTGACTGTACTCTTTTACCACTAGTCGTGCTTTGTACCATTCCACATTCTTTTCTGGAGTTTGATTTATTGTGAAGATACACTGCATAAAACTGCCTTCTTCCCTGCTGGTAGTGATACAATCTCCCATGTTCGCTTTTTATCAAGAGCTCCAAGCTCTTCATGCATCATCACTTTTCACTTGGGATTATCTTTAGCAACTTGTCAACACTTGGGTATAGAGAAAGTCCAATAATGCAACGAATGCTCCATGCAAAGTGGGATGTTAGAATAAGAAACAAAGTTTGCAATGTCAAGTTCTTGGCCAAAACAATCAGAAGGATGTCCAAAATTGTTGCAGGAGGTCCTCAACGTTGGTTGGGGGTGTCGGAGTAGATGGAGGAATAATATCACATGAGAGTTTTGAATCAAATGTGGATGGTAGAGGTGTCTCAAGAGTTGGGGAAGACCGGAACGAAAGACTTGTTAGCACTACAGGATTTGTTTCCTCTGTTTGCTTCTTCCTCTACGTATACAACCTAAGCTCACCTTCAGTCTGAATCCCACAACCACTAGGGTAAATCTCCTCGATTTTTGTCTTCTTAATTGATTCATTCTGCATCACAAGACATGATATTTCTCCCACTTGCACCACTCCATCACTACTACTACAAACTCTCTCTTACCTCATATCTCGAGTGGTTGTTGAGCCACCGAAAGGGTAAATTCAACTCCAAAAGTGTAGTATAGTTCAAACTCTTTGAATGACACATCCATACTTACAAAGTCTCTTCTCGATTGGGCTCCAACATATATAACCCTTTTTTAGTAGCAGAATACCCCACGAACACACATTTCACAGCTTTGTGATCCAACTTCCCTACAGATGACCTGTTGTCATTCACAAAGCATACACATCCAAATACCTTCAATGGAAGGATCTCGCTATTATCACCTTTCAAAATCTGAAAGGAGACTTCCAATCCAACACTCTCGAGAGCATTCTATTGATCAATTGAGCCACTGTGAAAACTATTTGCCTTCATAAGTGCTTTGGGATATTCATTGTGATTATCATGTTTCGAGCTATCTCTAGAAGGTGTCTATTATTCCTTTCTGACACTCCATTTTGTGTCGGTGCGTATGAATATGTTGTTCGATGATGTATCCCTTGGCCTGACAAGTATTCCCCAAATGTCTTATCGGTATACTTTGTCCCATTATTAGACCTTAATACCTTCACTACACCGTATTGAGTCTAAATCGCCCAGTAAAAGATTTTAAAGCTGACAAGCACATCACTTTTATTTCTCATCAGATATAACCAAGTAACACAAAAAATAATCAATGAAATTCACAAAATATCTATAATCACCCATCGATGTTGTAAAACAAGACCCTCATACATCTAAATGCATCAAATTAAAAATATAAGAACTCATTTTACCAGCACTAACATAAAAGCTCATTCTATGCTTGCCAAACTCAAAAGCAACACACACAAGTTTTTGTTTATTTGTCTTTTCATACAATAATGGGTATAAACGACGAGTGTCCCACGTCCTGTGATATAACTGCAATACATCCTCCACACTTCCCTCAAATCTTCATGTTTCAACATTCTCAACCATGAATGCCAATATAGAGTTCATCCCTTCTCTACCAGAGTCCACTATGCAACGTATCAGTCTCAAATTTCAGACCAATCTCCTTTTCTTGAAAGATCACATTCATAATATCAAATGAAACAATACATTTTAGTTGGAATATAATGACACTAATGGATAAAAAGGTTCACTGAAAAGGAATGAACATGCAAAACATTGGACAAAGTTATAGAATTGATGCATCTCACTGTATCCTTACAAACCACAGGATGTGTTATCTCATTAGCAATCTGAATGCTCTCTGGAACTGCTAGATGGGTATAGGAAGAGAACTCATTAGCAGCACCTGTTATATATCGAGATGCACCAGAATCTACTATTTATTCTAGTGAACTTGAGATAGATATAGATACAAGAGCATGTGTGTATCACAAGCACCTTTGGCTAAGTGAGCATAACTAGCAGTGTTCCCCTTGGATGATGATAAAGTGGATGCATGCTCAGTGATATCACATGTCGCTCTCCACTTCCTCTTCAACATCTCCTGAAACTTGTGACCCTCATCGGTAAAGACCACCCAAGTCTCTCTCGTTCTCCGCTACCATCAGATTTGCCTGGCAGCCCCCTCAAGACGATCCATGTCCACCCCTCTCTCCTTGGGTGGCTTTGGACAATTCTTGCTCAGGCGTCCCACTTCTCCACATTTGTAACACCTGCGGGTCTCCCCCTGAGCATCTGTTGTACCTGAAGCTTTGCCTGCTTCCCTTGCTAGAGTCGCACAGGAACACTACACAAAGTCTCGTCTCCACTGCTTTCTCCTCACACCGAAGGCTTATAGTTTTTTTCTTTCACTTCGTCTCCAATGCATCAAGCCGCAACCCTCACACTCAAACAGAAGACATTCGAACAGCCTACTCCAATGCTTCCTCCTCACATCAAAGCCGCGTTGTTGTTCTCCACTTCGCTTCGTCTCTACAGCATTGAGCCACAAGCCTTGAACCGCAAATTGTGATCCCGTAATTGACTTCCCAGTGACTGTATCATGAGGGTTCTCTGTCGCGATCATTCCCAGTGAGCAGTGATCTTCTCGTTGCCTTCCTAGAGCGAGCTACGGTCTCGCCATCTCGCGATCACTACTCCCAGCTCCCAGCTCGTTTGCGATCCCGCTTCGTTCGTCGTTCGCAATCTCAGCTCACAATTGCGAGGACGATGCCGATCCTACTGGTCGCGCGAGAAGACAATGCCAAAAAAGTCCAAATCGAGCCGAAGGCGGTGAGTTAGGGCTCTGATATCAAATTGGAATGATTTTGCAATTATACTTCCTGATTTCATTAACATTTTGGCTTATATGGAGCTATTAAACATTTACAAATAAACTCCTATACTTGTTCTATTTACAAATAGAACTATACATTAGATACAAATCTTGACATTACCTAAGGGAGCGTTAACTGGTTTCGCCTCACTCATGTTGAACCTCTATATGATTTTCTCAACACTCTGCATGAGACAACTTCAGTGTTCCTGCACTCCTGTCCCTGCTGATTCTCATTTCGAGAATCTTCTTGGTTGGATATAAATCCTTCATTTCAAACTCACTTGATAATTGTTTCTTCAAACCCCTGATTTTCTCCATATCTACCTCTTTAACATGTCATCCGCATGCAAAAGAAACAAGATATAACAATTACTGAAGTGTTTGATGAAGCAACAGTATCCTGCCTAGCACTTCAAGTACCCCTTGTCTGACATAAACATGTCAAAACTTTTGTACCACTGTCTCGGGGTCTGCTTCAAACCATAGAGGCTCTTCTTCAATCTGCATACCAAACTTGATTTGTCTAAAATCTTGTAACTTTGTGGTTGTACCATGTATAGCTCCTCCTCCAGATCTCCATGTTTTACATCCATCTGCTTCAGATGTAGATCTTCCACTCTACCAGACTCGGCACAACCCCGACAGTCGTCTTCTTCACCACTAGGGAGAAGATCTCTATGTAATCCACTCATTCTTTCTGCTGAAAACTCTTCACAACAAGTCTTGCCTTGTAGAGCTTACAACCATCTGATTCCTCTTTCAGCATGTAGACTTGGTAGTACCATCAAATCTCAAGTCTGATTTAACTACAAAGATTGCATTTCTTCATCCATGACAAGTTCCAACTTCCTTGAATCTTCAACTTGAGTGGCTTTCTCAAAGCACTATGATTCACCACTATCAGTAGTGTAAAGGAGAATACCTGCGTACAGGTTGTATCACTCTGTTATATCTCCTGACTTCTATAGCAGAAGACTGTGGAACTTCCAGTGTCCTTTCTGGTTGATCGCTATTTCTTTCCTCCTAATCAATCACCAGTATCTTCTATCTCAACATATATGGATCCTTATGAAGTAGCTGATGCACTGCCATGAGTTCTGAGTTTGTCTTTGTACATTCATTTCAATGAAAGTGACATCCATGCTTCTGATGAATTTTTTATTCTGATAATCCTAGAACTTGGTGCACTTGATAGATTTTGAGTCAAGCTTGCACTGGACCCTGCATCAACATGCACACATGCAGAATACCCAAATACTCTTAAATGAGATATACATATATTTTTGTCACACGGGGCTTCATTTGTGAGCTTTTCAGCAAATTCATGAAATCCAATGGTAATAAATCTGTGTAAATTTGTGAGCTAATGTTTGTAGAAATCTATTTTTCTGCTGCAAGTGGAGTTGATGGCATTCTCCAAACCCTCAATCTTCTCATAATCCACATGGAAAGTGAGCGTAGTGAAGCCATCTTTACCTGTCTCATAGTCTTGTTTGATATCCTCCACTTTGAAGGACTGGAGCTGTGAAATATATATCATGCCATAAGAAAATGCATAAATACATGGCACTGTAATTGCAGCCCAATTTTGCAAAGGGAAGATTTACATACATACCACTCAATTCCTATGTATTTACATATCTAACACTTCAAACTTCAATTATTTACATACATGCCATCTCACTTATGCATCCATCCAAAGGTGTGTTTCACTTTTAGGAAGTTAAAAATGGTGGTATTTTTTATGTGATATGAAAAAAAATATTTGGGTGGTATATGATAGGGAATTCCAGATTAATTCCCAATTTTACCAGGATTTAGGATCAAACAGAAACTAAACTACACTGCAAAATAACGATATTGCATAAATTCAAGAAAACCAAAAAAAAATCTAAAAGGAAGCACAATCAAAGCAAGCGGAAAAACATGCGAGAACTTTACATTTAGAGAACGGGAAAAATCACGGAACCCCACCACCAAAAAATTTCACAATGAAATTCAGAAAGTTCTACAAAGAACTCACACAAGTTTCTTCTCTACACATTAGGAAACTTACAGGACACGCTCCACAAACTTCTCCAATCCGAGGCAAAAATCACACTAAATTATAAAAATTTATCTCTTTTACTTTTCTCACCATCGTCGGGATGCTTGTCAAAGAATTTCAGAAGGAAAACTCACTTCATTCACTTAACCCACTCGAAATTGGGTTAAGAACTAATTAATTCGTGTACAAACTGCTTCGAACGCATAGGCGCCCAGACTTGGGCGTTTAAGCTTCGTGGTCTCCAGAGAAAAGAAGCCAAGCGCCCAATATTGGGCGCATAAGCGCCAGTCTCTCTGTATGAAAGCAGCGCCTAGTTATAAATGGGCATAAATACGCCCATAGGTTTGCACATGCGCTAGCCCCTCTGGTAATCGAACAACACTCCAGTGGGCGCATAGGTGCCCACAAACCGACGCATATACGCCAGGTGCTCTGTTACATGTTAGTGCTTCGGTTCCATACAACACAATAATCTCCTACTTGGAGATGATAACCCCTAGCAGCAGTCCTCTGTAATTGCACCTCGATCTGAATCACCTTCATAGTCCTGTATTGTGGTTACATGTCGTGGTGTGGCTCATGCCCAGTCTAAACCTTTAGGAAATCCAACTGAAGCCAAACATAGTTTCAATTTCTCAATAGTCACCACTTTCGTCAACATATTCACAAAATTTTGAGTTGTGTATCTTCTCCATGAATAACTGCCCAACTTCTAAAAGATATCGAATGAAATGATACCTCAACTGAATGTGTTTCTCCCTGTCATGACAAGCAGCGTTCTTAGCAAGATGAATCACACTCATACTGTCACTGTAGAGATTTCCAATCCCCGACTCCTTGCCCAATTCTACCATGAAACTCTGTAGCTAAATCCTCCTTGCTAGGCAAACCGATAGTAATATAGTCAGCCTCCGTAATAAAAAGTGCAACGATCTTCTGCAACCTAGAAACCCAACTCAACGCTGTGTTCCCCAATGTTAAGACAAAACCCATTGTACTTCTCCAACTATCTGCATCTCCTGCTAGATCTGAATGTACAAATGCCTGTAGACCGATCCATGCACTTCCATAACAAAGTGTCCTGTTGATTGTTCCCCTCAAGTACCTGAGAATCCACTTTATCGCTTTTCAATGAAGTCTGCTTGGATTGCTCATATAACCGCTGACCACTCTCACTGCATATGCAATATCTATTTTAGTACAAATCATCACATGCATCAAGCTTCCAATTGCTGAGGCATATGGAGTTCTCCCCAACTTTGTTTGCTTTGCTTCAGAGTTTGACGATAGCTCCTTGGATAGTTTGAAATGATTACCAACTAGAATGATTTTGCAATTAAACTTCCTCATTTCATTAACATTTTGACTTATCAAGAGCTAAACAATATTTACAAATAAACCCCGACTACTTCTATTTAAAATTGAACCCTACATTAGATAAGAATCTCAACACTCCTCTTTAAAGGGGAGAAAGATATTCACTAAACTCATCTTGTCAAATAATCTAGTTAACTCCATTGAGCTAAGTCCTTTAGTTAGGCAGTCGGTCACCTAATCTCCAGTAGCTACACGACTTAGTTTTAAATATCCATTATTCAGCTTCTCCTTGATGAAAAATCTATCAATCTCCATATGTTTAGTTCTATCGTGCTGCACCGAGTTGTAAGCAATGTTGATTGTCGACTTTTTGTCACACCACAACTTTATTTGAGTTCCCTGGTCCATTTTGAGTTTAACGAACAAGGTTTTTATCCACATCATCTCAGCAACTCCTAATGTCATGACTCTGTATTCTACCTCTTTTATTGATCTTGCTACAACTGACTGTTTCTTGCTCTTCCACGAGAACAAGTTGCCACCGACAAACATGCAGTTTCTTGATGTGGATCGCCTGTCATCAGCACAACTTGCCCATTCAAAATCACAAAAGTCTTCGAATCTACATGCCCGTTCTTCCTGAATATCAACTATTTTTCTAGTTTACTCTTAGATACCTCAGAATCTAATATATTGCATCCATATTGCTCTTCTTTGGATCATGCATGTAGTGACTCACCACACTACTGTAAAAAAAATATATTGGGAGATTAGCTAAGTGTGGTGAGCCACTTCAATCCCAAAAGAGTATCTAATCAGAGGTATCTATAGATTAGGCGGCCAACCACCCTCTAGTACCTCTCACGATCAACTGGTTTACCTACATCTATACTGAGCTTGACCTTCTAATCAATTAAAGAGACTGCAAGTTTGCATCCCACATATCTGTCACCGTGAGAAAATCCAGTACATACTTTCTCTGGGATATGACTATCACCTCAGGTCCATGGATCACTTCAATCCCAAAAGAATATCTAAGTTGTTCCAAGTCCTTTACCTCAAATTGCTTCCCCAATCTTCCCTTCAGTAGAGCAATCTTAACCTCATCATCGCCAGTGATAACTATGTCATCCACACACAACAATTATGGTATTGTGACCTTCATGTTGCCAAAAGAACATCATGTGGTCTGCATTGATCTGCTGGTATCCCATGTCAACCATCGTCATTCTAAACTTGTCAAACTAGACTCAAGGAGACTGCTTCAAGTCATATAGTTACTTTCTGAGCTTACACATCTTGCCCACTGTCTGGGATATAATGAGTCCCAATGGTATGGTGGTATCTCCATATATACCTCCTCCAGTAGCTCCCCATGAAGAACAATATTCTTCACATCCAGTTGTTGGAGTCTCCATCCACCATTCACTACCAGAGAAGCCAGTGTCCACACCGTGCTCATCTTCGCTATTGGTGTAAATATTTCATCGTAGTCAATGCCATACATTTGATTGTACTCTTTTGCTACTAGTCGTGCTTTGTACCATTCCACATTCTTTTCTGGAGTTTGATTTACTATGAAGATACACTACATAAAACTACCTTCTTCTCTGCTGGTAGTGGTACAATCTCCCATGTTCGGTTTTTATCAAGAGCTCCAAGCTCTTCATGCATAATCACTTTTCACTTGGGATTATCTTTAGCAACTTGTCAACACTTGGGTATAGAGATAGTCCAATAATGCAACGAATGCTCCATGCAAAGTGGGATGTTAGAATAAGAAACACAGTTTGCAATGTCAAGTTCCCGACCAAAACGATCAGAAGGATGTCCCACATTGTTGCAGAAGGTCCTCCTTAACGTTGGTTGGGGTGTGGGAGTAGATGGAGGAATAATAACACTTCAGAGTTTTGAATCAAATGTGGATGATAGAGGTGTCTCAAGAGTTGGGGAAGACCGGAACAAAAAACTTGTTGGCACTACAGGATTTGTTTCCTCTGTTTGCTTCTTCTCTACGTATACACCCTAAGCTCACCTTCAGTCTGAATACCACAACCACTAGGGTCAATCTCCTCGATTTTTGTCTCCTTAATTGATTCATTCCACATCACAGGACATGATATTTCTCCCACTTGCACCACTCCATCACTACTACTACACACTCTCTCATACCTCATATCTCGAGTGGTTGTTGAGCCACCGAAAGGGTAAATTCACCTCCAAAGTGTAGTATAGTTCAAACTCTTTGAATGACACATCCATACTTACAAAGAGTCTCTTCTCGATCGGGCTCCAACATACATAACTCTTTTTTAGTAGTAGAATACCCCACGAACACACATTTCACAGCTTAGTGATCCAACTTCCCTACAAATGACCTGTTGTCATTCACAAAGCATACACATCCAAATATCTTCAATGGAAGGATCTCGCTATAATCACCATTCAACATCTGATAATGAGACTTCCAATCCAACATTCTCGAGAGCATTCTATTGATCAATTGAGCCACTATGAAAACTGTTTGCCCTCATAAGTGCTTTGGGATATTCATTGTGACTATCATGTTTCGAGCTATCTCTAGAAGGTGTCTATTATTCCTTTCTGACACTCTATTTTGTGTCGGTGTGTATGAATATGTTGTTCGATGATGTATCCCTTGGCCGACAAGTATTCCCCAAATGCCTTATCGGTATACTTTGTCCCATTATTAGACCTTAATACCTTCACTACAACACCGCATTGAGTCTAAATCGCCCCGTGAAAGATTTTAAAGCTGGCAAGCACATCACAAAATATCTATAACCATCCATCGATGTTGTAGAACAAGATCCTCATACATCTAAATGCATCAAATAAAAAATATAGGAACTCATTTTACCAGCACTAACATAAAAGCTCATGCTATGCTTGCCAAACTCAAAAGCAGCACACATAAGTTTTTGCTTATTTGTCTTTTCATACAATAATGGGTATAAACGACGAATGTCCCACGTCGTGTGATATAACTGCAATACATCATCCACACTCCCCTCAGATCTTCATGTTCCAGCATTCTCAACCATGAACGCCAAGGTAGAGTTCATCCCCTCTCTATCCAAGTACCAGAGTCCACTATGCAACATATCAGTCTCAAGTTTCAGGTAAGTCTCCTTTTCTTGAAAGATCACATTCATAATATCAAATGAAACAATATATTTTAGTTGGAGTATAATGACACTAATAGATAAAAAAGTTCATTGAAAAGGAATGAACATGCAAAATATTGGATAATGTTATAGAATTGGTGCATCTCACTGTATCCATACAAACCATAGGATGTGTTATCTCATTAGCAGTCTGAATGCTCTCTGGAACTGCTAGATGTGTATAAGAAGAGAACTCATTAGCAGCACCTGTTATATAACGAGATGCACCAGAATCTACTTTCTATTCTAGTGAACTTGTGTGGATATAGATGCAAGAGCATGTGTGTAACACGAGCACCTTTGGCTAAGTGAGCATAACTAGCAGTGTTCCCCTTGGATGATGATAAAGTGGATGCATGCTCAGTGACCTCACATGCCGCTCTCCACTTCCTCTTCAACATCTCCTGAAACTTGTGACCCTTATCGGTAAAGACCACCCTAGTCTTTCTCTTTCTCCGCTACCATCAGATTTGCCCGGCAACCCCCTCTAGACGATCCACATCCACCTCTCTCTCCTTGGGTGGCTTTGGACAAGTCTTGCTCAGGTGACCCACGGGTCTCCCCCTGAACACCTGTCATACCTGAGCTCGATGCAATCAATTCCTCATTGTTTTTCCCTATCGTTACAAATCCTTCGCGCGACCCAAGAGCCATAGAAGTCTCACGCCCCTTGTTTAACTCTTCTGCACGAAGTCGTGGTCGTTGTTCTCACACGACATAATCCAACTGAAGCTTTGCCTTGCTTCCCTTTCACGACTCAGTCGATCACAAGCCACAGAAAATTTATAGCACATCTCTATTCATGCGAACAATTCAAGCCTTTTTTCGCTCCTGTTGGAGTCATACAGAAACACTACACGAAGTCCCGTCTCCACTGCTTTCTCCTCACACCGAAGGCTTACAGTTTTTTTCTTTCGCTTCGTCTCCAATGCATCAAGCAGCAACCCTCACGCTCAAACAGAAGATGTTCGAACAACCTACTCCAATGCTTCCTCCTCACATCAAACCACGTTGTTGTTCTCCACTTCGCTTCGTCTCTACAGCATTGAGCCACAAGCCTTGAGTCGCAAATTGTGATCTCGTGATTGCCTTCCCAGTGACTATATCACGAGGGTTCTCTGTCGTGATCATTCCCAGTGAGTCGCGATCTTCTCGTTGCCTTCCGAGAGCCTCCCAGCTCGTTTTCAATCCCGCCTCGTTCATTGTTCGCAACCCCAACTCACAACTGCAAGGACAATGTTGATCCTACTGGTCGTCGTTCGCGATCCCAGCTCACAATTGCGAGGACAATGCCGATCCTACTGGTAGCGCGAGAAGACAACGCCATCGAGCTGAAGGTTGTGAGTAATGGCTCTGATATCAAATTGGAATGATTTTGCAATTAAACTTCCTCATTGCATTAACATTTTGGCTTATATGGAGCCATTAAACATTTACAAATAAACTCCTATACTTGTTCTATTTACAAATAGAACTATACATTAGATACAAATCTCGACATTACATAAGGGAGTGTTAACTGGTTTCGCCTCACTCATGTTGAACCTCTATACGATCTTCTCAACAATCTGCATGAGACAATTTCAGTGTTCCTGCACTCCTGTCCCTGCTAATTCTCATTCCGAGAATCTTCTTGGTTGGACATAAATCCTTCATTTCAAACTCACTTGATAATTGTTTCTTCAAGCCCCTGATTTTCTCCATATATAACCCTTTAACATCTCATCCACATGCAAAAGAAACAAGATATAACAATTACCGAAGTGTTTGATAAAGCAACAGTGGCCTGCCTAGCACTTCAAGTACCCCTTGTCTGACATGAACATGCCAAACCTTTTGTACCACTGTCTCGAGGTCTGCTTCAAGTCATAGAGGCCCTTCTTTAATCTGCATACCACGTATAGCTCCTCCTCCAGATCTCCATGTTCTACATCCATTTGCTTCAGAAGAAGATCTTCCACTGCTACCAGACTCAGTACAAGCCTGACAGTCGTTTTCTTCACCACTAGGGAGAAGATCTCTATGTAACCACTCATTCTTTCTGCTGGAAACTCTTCACAACAAATCTTGCCTTGTAAAGCTTACTACCATCGGATTCCTCTTTCAGCATGTAGACCCACTTATTGTGTAGTGCTCTTTTGTCAATTGGTAGTACCGTAAAATCTCAAGTCTGATTTAACTACAAGGATTACATTTCTTCATCTGTGACAAGTTCCAACTTCCTTGAATCTTCAACTTAAGTGGCTTCCTCAAAGCACTATGATTCACCACTATCAGTAGTGTAAAGAAGGAGTACCTGCGTACGGGTCGTATCACTCTGTTATATCTCCTGACTTCTATAGCAGAAGACTGTGGAAACTTCCGGTGCTCTTTCTGGTTGAGCGCTACTTCTTTCCTTCTAATCACCAGTATCCTCTATCTCAACATATATGGATCCTTCAAAAGTCTGATGGACTGCCATGAGTTATGAGCCTGTTTTTGTACATTCATTTCAATGAAAGTGACATCCATGCTTCTGATGAATTTTTTATTCTGATAATCCCAGAACTTGTACTCAAATTCATCTGAGTCATATCCAATGAAAGTGCACTTGATAGATTTTGAGTCAAGCTTGCACTGGACCCTGCATCAACATGCACACATGCAGAACACCCAAATACTCTTAAATGAGATAGACATATATTTTTGTTACACTGGGCTTCATCGGGTAGGCTTTCCTCCAAAGGTACTGAAGGATTACGATTTATCAGATAAAAGCTGTTGTATTTACTGCTTCAGCCCAAAACTCATGGACCCTACATGCAGTATCATGCTCCTAGCACGCTCTACGATTGTTCTATTCATGCGCTCAGCCACACTATTTTGCTATGGTGTCATTGGGACAGTGAACTCAAGCCTGACCCCCTCTGCAGCACAGAAATACTTGAACTTCTGATCGCGACACTTACGCCATTATTTGATATGAGATACTTCAACTTCAAGTCTGTCTCATTTTCTATCATAGTCTCCAACTTCTTAAAGACTTTAAATGCATCAATTTTTTGTTTTAAGAAATAAACTCATACATTTTTCATATGATCATCAATGAACGTGATAAAATAGCGAGAAGCTTCAATGAACTGAACTGAAGTAGGACCCCATGCATCAATATGCTAACTCCAATTTATTTGATTTCGCCACTGACCCGCTCTTAGAGAAAGAAAATTTCTTTTGCTTGCAATAAATACAATTTTCACAGAAATTTAGATCAACTGATTTCAAACCCAGAAGGTTATTCTTTGAAAATGGGGATTTCATAGCTTTCTCGCTCATATGACCAAGCCTACGGTTGTCATGAGTCCTGACTTTGTCAGCTGGTTTACAGAGATAAGATTTTTTTTCAAACTTGGAATATGTGTGATTTCAACAAGCTTCCAGACTATTCCATTCGACAATCTAATATCAACATCACCCTTTCCTACAATACTGCATGTCTTGTTATCTCTCAAATAAACCTTCCCTAGATTACTCTAAATACATGATTGTCACACCACAAGAAAATTTCACAATGAAATTTAGAAAGTTCTACAAATAACTTAAACAAGTTTTCTCTCTACACACAAGGAAACTTACAGGACATGCTCCAAATACTTCCTTCTCCAATCTGATGCCCTTCTCCAATCCAACGCCGGTTGCTCTGTTACCTGTTGGTGCTTCGGCTCCACACAACTCAACGGTATAATAAACGTAAAAGAAGTACAGTTTGGCTGTTACATATTTAAATATATAGGAATTGATTGGTAATGTATGTATTAAAAATTACTAAAGTGGTTCTAAACTTAAAGTAAACTTATTGGCATGAAGTTCAGAAAAGAAGAAAACCTGATGATAGACAGGCCCTAATAATTCAAATGGCACCTCCATGCCGAGTGGAACCTGCCATAAGAATGATAAAATATATAAATAAAAATAATGTCTCAAAACCGAATAAAATACTCGGTTGGTTTATTATAGAAATAAAAAAAGGATAAAAACTTTGTCCTCCTCATTCCCTCAATGAGTATTTATACATAAAATTATTAAAAAACAATTGGAAATTACGAATTTTAAAATTTAAATTACTATAAAAAAACTTCCTATTATGGCCTACGTTTAAAGCACTTCTTCAAAGTTATCTCAACTTTACTATTTTAGTTAATTTAATTTACACCTCATAATTTTATTCATTTCGTTTATATATAAAAAAACTCAGTGAATACTCCTTCAGTAATATCCTAAATAATATTTATAGCTTTCCTCAATGCCTCCACTTCATTGAGAAATAATGATCTTTACTCTTAATAAATCTAATCTAATCAAAAGCTCTAGATTTATTCTCTAGTTTATGCCACTTATGCATCGAAGTCTAGCAATTAAGGAGAGCATTAGCATAATGTAATTTATAGGGTGCATCATAAGATTTATAGTATATCTGCCCTTTCAGATCTCCACACTCCACCATTAATGGCTAGCAACTAGTGAATCAATTTACAGATTTTTCTAAAACTTCATAACAATCTTCTGCATAAACTACAAAATTTCATAAAATCAGCTGCCATTCTGAAAATTCAGGCAAATATTGCATCATAATGTTACCTCGTTAATTATCTAGTCTTTTATTATTTATTATTATTTAGTAGAAATATAGCTAATATGATTATATAGTTACCATTATGCGTGAGATTGTTATTGTGCATTTTAGGTTTAGGGTTTGGGAGAGATTTCCTACATCTCAAATTGTAGGAATTTGGAGAGATCGACTACCTCTCGAATTGTAGGTGCTTATTTGTATTCATGTTGAATGTTTGATGTTTGTCTTAATTTCCATGAAAAATCGTGCAAAATCGTATCAAATTAGTACATGACCATCAAGATTCTAGGAAGGAACAACCGGATCGTTGCGTATAGGTCTAGACAGGATCGTCAAATCGCGAAACAGTAGGGATTCAGCAAGAGGGAAAACCAAAATCGTTATCATCGCAGCCTTTGTGACTGAACCTCGCCATAGAGACGCAATTGAGTTAGCTGGGAAGCATGTGCCCTAGACGCGAGAAACAATCACGATTTTAAGTTAGCTGACAAAATTTCATAATTTCATCTGCCACTCTGAAAATTCAAGCAAATGGTGCATAATGTTATGCTGGTACTTAAAGATAATTTAGTCTTTTATTACTTATTATCGTTTAGTATAAATAGAGCTAATATGATTAGGGTTAGCATTATGCATGAGATTGTTGTTGTAAGTTTTAGGTTCAGGGTTTGTGAGAGATTTCCTTAATCTCAAATTGAAGGAATTGGGAGAGATAAATTAGCTCTCGAATTGTAGGTACTATTTTGATATTCGTATTGAATGTTTGATGTTCTTGCAATAAAATATGTATCTACCTTAATTTCCGTGAAAAATCATGCAAAATTATATCAAATTAGTACTTGAGAATCAAAATTCTTGAAAGAAACGATTGAATTGTTGCGTACAAGGTTAGACAGGATTGTCATGTCGCGAGACAGTACAAATTCGGTGAGAAGGAAAATCAAAATCGAGATCTCCGCAGCCATCATGATTAAAACTCGCAATAGAGACGCAATTGAATAAGTTGGGCAGTGTGTGCACTAGACGAGAGAAACAATCGTGATTTTGAGGTGGCTAGCAACACTAACGAGATCATTGTATAGAGCTCCCGGCCAAACAAAGAGATAGAGTCACGATCGACACATCTAGTAAGCGACCTTGGGACAACAACAAGGACCCCGCCAGAGGCTCAACTTGCAAATCATAACCATTGTTAATCAGATAATTCGTGGCTAGATCGAAAGGAAAAGAGATCGAACACGAGGAATATTAGAAGGAAAGCATCCATCATCAAGAACTCCTCCATAGTACTACGACAGGGGTTGGATTAGAGATTTCCAATTGAGTTAGACCGAAGCATCGAGGGCCTATGCAAGGGGTTGGAAGGAGCATGAAGAAAGAATGAGAGAAACTGGAATGGGGTATACCTATGATCGAAGGAGGGAGTTTCACCCTAGATACATGGGGGTAAACACCAGAGAGAGAAAGTTGGGGTGACGATGCTAGGGTAAGCAAGTTGAAGATATAGATCTTCGAGGGTGAAGACACACATGGGTGGGTGTATCGGGTGGAGCGATACTTCACGGAGAATAGGCTAAATGTGGAAAAGAAGCCCATGGTGGAAGGGTTATGTTTGGAGGGGAAAGCCTTAACATAACTTCAATGGAGGGAGACTAGATACCCGATCCGTTCGTTGGAGGAATTTAATGATTACTTGTTGGAATGTTTTTGAGTTATTCGGAAAGGATGCCAACACGAGCAAATTCTACGTGTATGAGATTGTTAAGAAATACAGGGAGAGATTCGAGTTATTATTGGGACGACCAAGGGGATTTTTGAATCGGGATTGGAGGGGAACTACATGAATGGCCTAAAGCCTGACATACAGACAACACTACAACTATTGAGACCGCGAGGATCGAGGGAGACAATGGAACTCGCCCAAATAACGACGTAAGAGAAACACATGAAGAAGATCAAAAAAATGGCTCTAAGGGATTCCATGAGAGTGCCTCGACGATCAAGACACCGAGAACCCAGATTGTATCATGCAGAAGGAGGCATCAAAAGGGAATAGTACGGGGGCCCGTCCTAGGGTCAACTTCAAGCACCTCACAAAAGCACAGTTGTAGAACAAGAGAGCAAATGGATTATATTTCTAATATGATGAGAAGTATGCCCATACAACCGATGCAAGGATCGCACGCTCCAGGTTCTTATAGTTTGCAGGGGGATAAGACAGATAGTGAGGAGTCGAAAGAAGAGAAGGTGGAGGGAGACGAGCACTTACACCTGGATATAGTGGAGGTGTCCCTCAACTCGGTAGTGAGATTTACTTCAAATCAAATCATGAAGGTGAAGGGACAAATTGGGGGGGTGGGTGCGTGGACCAGTTGGGGTTGAAGTTAGTAGATACGAGAAGTTTCGGGGTTATGATGGGAAGGTGTAGAAAAGCCGGAGAATTTGCAGGGGATTGTTCTTGACATTGCAGAGCATACAAGTAGCGAAAGACATCCTTATCTTATTCTTGGGAAGTACTGATGTGATTTTAGAGATGAAGTGGCTACAGACGATTCAAGAGACGAGGTTGGATTGAAAATCCATGACTATGGAGATTAGGGTAGAGGGGAGGAAGGTAGTGCTTCGCAATAACCCTAATTTGTGAAAGACATTGGTGTCGGCAAATCTATTGAAGGTGACAACTATAATGGAGTGGTCTCACCAAAGACCAAGAAGGTAGCGAGAAACGAGACTTATAGGATACTAGCAGAAGTTCATGAAGGGTTGTAATTTGATTGTGTAACCGTGGATGAAGAAATGAAGAAGGATAACTTTCAACGGTGGAAAGTGATGACCTAGACTTCTAAGAAGTTAAAGAAGGCCATGAGGAGTGTATTAGTGTTGATGGCGAGAACTAGATTCAAGCAGTTTATGCCTGGGAGTCACATGACTTGATCCAACAATCGTTTTCTTTTCTCTCACCTTGAGGATAATTCATTTTTTTAGGAGGGGAGTAATATTATTACACTTGTACCTAAGGAAATATAGTCTTTTATTATTTATTATTGTTTATCATAAATGAAGCTAATAGAAGATTATGTATGACATTGTTATTCTGAGTCTTAAGTTTAGGGTATGTGAAAGATTTCCTACCTCTCGAATTGTAGGAATTGGGAGAGATCATCCACCTCCAGAATTGTAGGTGCTCATCTTTGTATTTGTGTTGAATGTTTGATGTTCTTACAATAAAATATGTGTTTGCCCTGATTTTTGTGAAAAATTGTGCCACATCGTATCACATAACATTTAAGAGATGTGTATTGCAAAACTCGAGAATTAAGAATTGCGCGTAAAGTGATTACCTTTGGTTTAACAAAACAAGTTGTAGCACCTTTAAGGCATTCTAACGCAACGCCGCCATAAGCTCTAGCCAGTCCACCAGTTCCAAGTTTTATACCACCAAAATACCTATAAAGTGGGTGAAGGTCAATTATATTTAGGGAAATATCCATAAGTAGCACACAATTCTTATGTATTTACGTATCTCACACCAAAACTTTCATATTTACATACATAACACTGGTTTCTTAAACTTACGCAAGAAAAAGTGTATTTCACTTTTACAAATTGGTACTAGTGCTATTTTAAATGTAATATTAAAGATTTGAGTGTTATTTTAGTAAATATGAAAGCTTAGGTGTGAGATATGTCAACACATGAGAATTGTGTCAGCTATGTATGTAAAAGCATCTTATTTTCAAGTAAGGACAGCATTGATACCACAAATTAAGATGGCAACTTCATACATGACATCCAAAATTTGACTATTTATATAAGTAATATCCTGCTATCGCTAAACAATTATTCAAATATAAAAATTTACAAAAAAAATCCCAACAAATATTTTTTAGTTGGAAGTTTTACATACATACCACTCAATTCTTATGTATTTACATATCTAAACACCTAAACTTCAATTTTTACATACACTACCTCATCTATGTATGAAAAAGTGTATTTCACCTTTTAAAAATTAAAAAGTTGATATTTTTTTATGTGATGTGAAACATTTAGGAGGTATAAATGTAAAAAAGTAAAGTTTAGGTGTCAGATATGTAACATATAAGAATTGAGCGGTATAAATGTAAATGCCACTTTTTATTTCCGTAAATTCTCAGTGATTTGATCTCGGTACACAAATAGATGGGTTCAACAGTTCAAAAACACGACATGAGTATTACTTGAATAAATAAGAAAATTTTGATATTAAGCGCGTAAATATTCCTAAATGGTATTGAACCTAGAACTAATCTATGTTAAATTTTGGCAGAAGAGACATCTACAATAAAATATTTAAGAAAATACAATACCTAATAACCACAACCATCACCATATCAACACCTGAGGAGACGATTGCTGAGTATATAGGTTTGCCAGCAGTACCAGATGGTTCACCATCATCATTGCTGCGATATTCATCTCCAAGCTTTGCGAAAAAAGAATTAAAAGAACAGTTTAAGCTTCAATAAAAACTGGGGAAATTAACATACATACCATACAATTTTGTGTATTTAGAATTAGATATCTAACACACAATGTTTGGCTGATATTTACACTTATAACATCTTGATATCATAAATCAAGGCATGAAAAAGTGTATTTCCCTTTTGAAAATATAGTGATTGTGATATTTTGTTGTGATGTTAAAGATTTGAGTGGTATGCATGTAAATATAACTGTTCAAGTGTTAGATATGCAAATACATAAGTATTGTGTGGTATGTATGAAAAACATTGGCCAAGGAAAGGAGAAGTTAACAACCTTGTAAGCCCAACAATTATGAGTAGCCCGTAGATCTTGGACCTAAGTTCAAAAAAGTAAGTCTAACGGCTATCAGAATCTCTATAAATACATTCAGCATTCCTGAATCCCATAAGTTGAATATATATAAGGAAAAAAAACATAAATTGATTCATTAAATTTACAACAAATCCATGATCTGAAATGAGTGCGCCCACAAAAAGTACTAGCAGCATTCGAAATTTTTAGCTAACAATAAGTGCTCATATTGGATTATCCAAAAAAAACAATCATTATTGACTAAAAGGAAAATAATTAAGTAGATGCTTAGAGAAGACTAGCATGTTTTTATTATCAAGGTTAGAGCATTTACATACATGCCCCGAGTATTTATATATGTAACACCTAAACTTCAATTTTTAAATTTATAAAATTAAATCTTTTATATCACAGCAAAAATCACTATTACTATTACTGACTTCTAAAAGGTGAAATACATGTTCTTGTGCATATGTAAAGTAGAATAAATATAAAATATAAAGTTTAGGTGTTAGATATATATGCATAAATTGTGTGGTATGCATGTAAATCTTTCACCAAAATTTTAACCGTACAACATCCAGCAAATTAAAAATTTACCTAATCGGAAATGCAGAAAGGATACTATTTCATGGATTTCAAAATGATAGAAAATTTAATTTTTTTTTTTATAAAATTTTGGCAATATCGTAATTTTGCTAAAAAAAAATTGAACATTTGATAATTTTGTCAACCCTTAATATTGAAGCTAGTTCCAACCCTTTGTGAAAATAAAATTTCACACATGCATCATCAGTACAACATGAACAAAATTTCCAGTCATATATCCTACCTGCAGATCTAAAAAGCAGTTCCTTAGCTAGCTCTAGGGGTTCATACAGCTGTGCCTTCTTAATTTAATACATGTCATTTCTAATGTAGTTAGTAAATAAAATGAAAATTGTAGGAATTCTGGCATCTCATTAACCAGTCTCCATACCAAGCAAAATTAAGTTTAATTAGAATCACTTTAAAGGCTTCTACATGCTAAATAATTTAACTAAAATTACTTTTACGTCCAGAAATTCCTTTGAAGTGTTTAGTGATTCATTCTAGCTTTATCCTTCCCAAAACATAAGATAGATTATAGAATTGTGATTACCATGAAATACTTACAATAGAAAACATGGCAAACAAAACTTCGCTAATGTAACATAAGCATGTTTCATTTGAGCTCAGATACATTCTTGAAAATCATTCAGTAAATGCCATGACAAACATGTAAAACCTTGCTTGCACAAACAAAACATTATTTAAGATGTAATGTGGTAGAAATCATAAAAAGTCATGAAAGGAAAATTAAAAGATTGAGACATTCAAAACAGTACTGCCAAAAGTGCTATAAGACGTCTACGGAGGGGGTTCATGCAAGTAGTCAACAATATTGAGTTTAAGCAAAGAGAATCCAAATTAGTATGAATGCTTCAAATGACTAATATGAGAAAGCCCAACCGATGCATCACAATAAGGAAAAAGGTGAAGACGCCAATTTAGATTTTTGTATTATGATTATATGATCATTTTATTATATTTTTATGATTATGTAAAAGTCTTTTAGTATCATGACAAATATTTAAAAGAACATTAGATTCTAGGTTGCATTATCTTGTTGTAGTAAGTTTTGTGGGTGAATCAAGCAATGGGCTTATATGTAAACATGAAACTGCCGTCTACTACACATAGATGGCTAAGGCTCTGAATAATGAGAAATATGAGTTTAGAAACCTCCATGATTGATCTCCCACGGATCTTTCCCACTTTTCCCTCTGTGTGTGAGTGCAGGTGAGGATTGGGTAGCTAAGATAAAGAAGAACTCTTAGTGTGTGACGTGAGCTTTTTCCTTCAATTACCTTTCAAGTCAAGCACAAACAATCATATATATAGATTATTTCCAATGTAATATTGAAAAATTACATAAGCTCAGCTCGTTATTAAGCCTTATAATTCTTATATGAACCGAGTTCAAATCAAGTTTGAGCCGCTCGAACAAACTTGTAATAAACGAGTTCGAGCTCGAAAAAGCACATACACAGCTTGGCTCAGTTCGTTTGCAGCCTTACATATAAAACTAGATTTATGAGAAAAAGCTCTGATAGGCAATCACCTAGTAGAATTATAATAAATTAACAAGGCTTCTCAGGCCCAAGCACTCTTTGAGAGATAATATTGGTAAAATAGTATATCTTACTTTTTAAAAGTTAAAATGATTCCTCTATATGTACTTATGCATGAAAAGGTATATCTGACTTTTCAAAAGTTAAATTGATGATATTTTTGGTATTATATGAAAGATTTGCGTGGTATTAATGTAGAAATCAAAATTTATGTGTCAGATATATAAATACATAAGAATTGGGTGAAAGCCCATAAAATTTATCAAATAGTATGTATTAAAGTTCCCAAAATTTTGATTGCCGTGATTTTATGTGAAATAATACTTTAGCTAAGGCAGGATAACCCTCAGCCCTCAACAAAGTTAAGAACCTAATTAACGAAAAGGATGTAAGCTTTTGCACAGCTGTTCCAAGATCAATAGGCTATGTTGGCTAATAGGCCATGGATATCAGAAGAACAATGCAAACTTAATTGCAATTTCTTGGAAGGTCAATTCAATTGAGATAAAAGCACCAATTCACTCTAATCATTTGTTCATTGAAAATGTGCCTGTGTTGATCCCGATGAGTCTAACAGCTTGGAAGGAATAAAATATGACAAATGAAGGCCCACCGACAGAAGACTGGGAAGCCATCCGAGCCAAAGCCGAAGGCTAACTGAGCCAGTAAAGGACAACAAGAGCGATTAAACAATCTGAATCCAAACCAGACGGACTAGAGCAAGACAGATAAGCATCCAAGCTAACTACTACAAGAAAGCTAACTGAAAGCAGCATTCTACCTTCTAGTAGATCCGACCCGATGAAAGGCCCAGTTCCTCAACATTACCAACCGTCCCACAGACTCCCTGAGGCTCCTCGTCAGGGACAAATAATTGACAATACAATAGAGTCAAATAGTCACCCGACAGGCTCTTCTCGTCATGGAATGAGCTACTCACCAAGTTACGGTGATTAACCTTCTATCTAATAGGCTAGTTTTGTTCCGCCGATAGGAGCTTTCATCAAAGGATTGAAAGTTGACAACCAGACTAATCAATCGATCGACAAAGCTTAGCCAACCAAATCAATACTATAGACCTGAAGCTAATCAAGCTCAGCCAATTGTTAACGCCGGCTTAGCCTAGCTGACTGAATCAGCCTTATCGAACTGAAGCCATACCAGCTCAGCCGACTGTAGTTGAACAATAGGCTCATATATATAAAGTATGTGAAATATTTTGTACAACATTCATTAAAGTAGGGCAGAAATATAATATTATCATATTATATGTCATCTCCTATAAGTAAAAATATCATTTTAAGAGATAGACAAGATGTAATACCGTTCATTACTGTTCACGCCACTCTCTCTTTTATTACACTCCATTCCGTGATTTGATTGAACAAATCAGAAATCAACATCATTAAACTATGATTGGAGCACTGTTTCACAGTAAGTTAAGGCGAAACAGATTAGCGAATAAGAAATAAAACAGTCATCGTATTTCCGTGAATCTCGAACAGCACTTGCGCAATCAACAGTATCTCCTCAACTAATTTAACCCTAATCCAATAATTCTCAAAACAGGTAAAAGAATGAAGAAATATAGAGAATAAGGAAGACCTCGGAGAGAAAGGAATGAGCGGAGCGCTCGTCGGAGATTGGTGCGGCGATGGCGATGAATTTGCTTCGTTTGATCTCGCGCTCGCAAATTGCTCTTTCCTTAAGAGTTGTGAAGGAAGCCGGAGGCGGTGATGACATTGATCGGACGATTCCCGCTCCCGCTCCTACGGCGCTCACGGAGGAGATGCGTAGCTTCGCTGTGCTCTCGACCAGAAGGTTCGGTAAGAAGAGCAGAAGTTGTAATCTTACCGCCGTCATCACCAAGGTTTTAGCACTTTAAATGGCTCGGTTTGATAAATCGACTTAAGACCAAGTGGCTAACCTTAAAGGTGTAAGTGAGCCGAGCTTACTCATTTATCTGCTCAGATTCAATTCGACATGAATCGAGCTCAATGAGCTGACAAAGCAAGCCCAAGTTAATCCCAACTCAGCTTGATAGCTTATGAGCAAGTTCGTTTGAAAAATAATTAATTAAAAATATATTTAAAATATATATATATTAAAATTTTAAAACTGTTAATTAAATTATTAAAAATAATTAAAAATAATAATATTTCATATTTTATATTTTATAGTAATTTATTTCTTATTAACATCATAGATAATTGAAAGCAATTTATGCTTGTAATATATAATATGAGCGTTTACATACAAACCATCGAACTCTTATGTACTTAGCATAAACTTTAATTCTTATTTATACCATCCAAATCACTATTTTAATTTAAAAAAAACACACCTTTTTCATGCACAAGGAATGTGGCACGTAGGTAAAAATTTAAGTTTAAATATTAGATACGTAAATACAAAAGAACTGAATGGTATTTATGTAAATCATCCAAAATAGGAGCATTTACATGCATAGCAACCAATTCTTATGAATTTATCTCACTCCAAAACTTTCATACCCAATTAATAAAAAAAAAAAAAAAAACAAAACCCGAACAAATTACATAAACCTTATTAAATAATCAGAAGCATTTTTCCACTAATTTTCCGAAATAGTAACAATTATCCCAAATAGAGCATCATAACTCCAAAAAATCAGAATCAAAGACCTAATCAAATTAGTAAGCTTGATTTCATCTTTACATGACTAGCTATATAAAAATTAAGACAACTACTCTTATTGCCATGCCCAAAACAGATTAATAAAATGTTTGGGCAGTCCTATCCCGTACGGGTCTTCTAAATAATACATTGGACTTCACCTCACTGGAATTGACCAATTCGCTCTTCCCCCTACTGCTAACCTGTTCTGTTAGATTTCTATAATGTTTAATGGAGTACAAAAACTGCAATCCCTCCCTTCCCTGATAACCCCTTTCCCCACCATTTCCGCCGTCCCCATCCACCTTCAAATCCAACGAACTCACATCGGACGAAACCGAAACCCGCCTTGGGCTGTTCGTGCGGCCTGACTCACTAATCGAATAGTCAGTGACGTCGTCGGAGGCGTTGGAGTCCTTGGTGCTCTCGGTGCTCCAGTTAGAAGCCTCATCGGACAAGCTAAAAAGTGAAGATAAGTCACTCAAGGAATCAATCTTATGGAGGCGTCGAAATCTTTCATCTAAGAGATCGTCGGTTCGGCGAGCAGTATGATTATGGTTGAGTTTGTTTTCTGACTCCTTCGACTTATTCTTCTTCGTCATTTCTTTCCTTAGTAAGCTTGGGGCGCGAGGAGAGCACCTAATGGAGGAGAAGTTTTGAAGGATTGAGATGGTGCAATATAAGGGTTTAGTTTTTTGAGAGCAAGAAATGAGAATCTGTATTTACCGGGCATAGAGAAGCAAGTATGCAGATTGGGACAAAACTTTCTTAAGGTCCACTTGTTTTACCTGCAAATAACATATAATTTGTAAAAATGTAAAAAGTAAAATTGTTAGTTGCCGAATTGTTAAATATACACCATGGTTTAAACATTTTTTATCTCTAGTTGCTGAATTGATGTTTTATCAGTAAATCATCCTAGTCGTTGAAGTCCGCAGTGTTAAACCACAATGAGTTAAGACATCAACTAGAGTAGAAGAGCAGTAATACTATCTAGGAAGATTTACAAATATAACACTCAATTCTTGGGTATTTACATATCTAACACCTAAACTTTAATATTTACATGCATGTCACCTTTAACTATGTATGAAAAGGTGTATTTCACTTTCTGATGTGATGAAAGATTTTGAGTGGTAAAATTGTAAAAAAAGCAAAGTTTAGGTGTTAGAAATGTAAATACATAGGAATTGAGTGAAATGTATGTAAATGGTGGTCTATATTATCAGAAGAGTGCCACAGGTGCCTCCTATAGCTTAAAGCCTTACATAGGTATTAAGTTCAAAAGTGAAGCTAAGGATGGCAGCATTTTAGAAGCAGCTGCTAAAGCACAAAAGGCATCATTATCTATGTTTCTGCCGGGGAAAAGAACCAATTCTTCTAACGGAGTGCTGCTTTTCCAAAAGCTAGAGAAAACCACTTCTTATTAAAAGAAACCAAACTTTATAAAAAAATTTACATAAATATAGAATCAAAGAGAAAAAATTTAAAAAAGAAAATCAAACAACAATTCCAGAAAAAAAAGCCTATAGGCTTGTTGAGAAATTTAAAACCCTTCTCCAAGCTTTGGTTGAGACGTGATAGAAATATTACCTTCCATCCAAAAATAAGCTTGAGATTAAATATTAAGCTAGATTTTTTTATCATCCTTGCTAGGGTTAGGAAAGCTTCTATAATTCCTTTCAATTCAGATGTTTCAAAGAGCATAGAAAAAAAAGATATCCCCAACATCTTTAGCATTGTCTAATAGGGTGAAATTGTATGCAAGTGTCAAAATAGTTCCCTGATTATTTAATGGGGTCATTTTATTCCCAGAGTCTATAATTGTGCCAATAGTTTAGACCCCATTATAAGAATCTAATGACTAAATTGACACTTCCATAAACCCACATAAAGAGTCAGAAGACCATTTTAACATTTTTCTCTTCTGCGCAGATTACATAACAAACATGTTTATGTTATGAAAGCAATAAAAGAGATGCCTGAAACATAAAAGACATACCACACTATCATCAGCTTTGAACCACTTTCCTTGTGTGTCTTTCACATAGCATACATAATGACCTGAGAAAGTTGCATTAGCTTGACCACTATGAACCACAACGGCGTAGAGCCTATAAACTGGCAAGTTATCATCGGAGCCCCTCATATACGGAGCCAAGTTTAAGTACTCAGAAAACCGAACCATTCTATCCAACTTGCCATATTTGCCAGACTGAAGATCACAACAAAGACAAGACTGTTAAGGCAAATAACAATAGAAGAATTTACATACATACCACTCAATTCCAATGTATTTAAATATATAACACCTGAACATCAATTTTTACATACATACCATCTTAACCATGCATGAAAAGGTTTATTTCACCTTCTAAAACATAAACTGGTGATATATTTCATGAGATGTG
Organism: Papilionanthe hookeriana x Papilionanthe teres; assembly: GCA_022702705.1. Classification (NCBI taxonomy): domain Eukaryota; kingdom Viridiplantae; phylum Streptophyta; class Magnoliopsida; order Asparagales; family Orchidaceae; genus Papilionanthe; species Papilionanthe hookeriana x Papilionanthe teres. The sequence goes on along the minus strand of CM040429.1, from coordinate 2,654,653 downwards.
AAAAATTTGACTGGTATAAATGTAAAAGGTAAAATTTATATGTTAGATATGTAAATACATATGAATCGAGTGGTCTGTATGTAAATGCCTCATAAAAATCTGATAACCAAATAAATATCATATCGACACATAGGAAACAAATATGCAGGGCTTCTAAGTGCGTCTATAGTCTCCAGTTACCTGATATCTCTTTAAAGCAATTGTGAGCACATTAGGAGCCTCCAGAATTGTCAATTGCTTTTTAGCTCGTTCAAAAGATTGGCATCTGATAAAGAACAACAATGAGAAGTCAGGAAAGATTGCTACTCAGATGAAATTGAAACTTCCTAAGTGGTTAAATTACATGGTGCATTATCGGAAAATATAATAAACAAAATACAGCGCTGACGTATGAGTGAAGTTACAACTTAAAAAACTTACAAATGCAAAAAAGCGGATTAGTTCAAAAAAATCATTAAAAATAAAAAAACATTTGCAGACAACAACCAACTCAGTGGTAAAAGATCAGCATAAACTCAATTCATCAAAATTCAAGCTTCATAACCTAAAAGTTACAGGACAGCTAAAAAACAAAGGAATCTGATAAACTAGAATTTCAGAACAAAAAGTAAAAAAAATTGGGCAAACCTGTCACATTTGTACTTGTTCTCTCCATCTAGAACTTCACTAGCTGTAAAATGTGTAAGAGCCTCTTCGAGGGTCTTAATATCACCATGAATATCAATAGTAAGATCCATCATCCGCTCGCGCCGCTCTGACTTTCCCTGACACCTCAAGCATTTTATCTGCATGAACCATGATAATCAATTTTTCTCTCGCAGTAACAATATAGTAACTATATCCATTCCAAATAAAAAAGGACCTTAGAACGGAGATATCCGCCAAATATTAATTTTATGAGAGTGGTTTCTTCTGCTAACTCGCCAACAATATTTGTCCCAGCTTCTTTCAGACATGCAGACTGCAATGCATCAATTGAATATCTGCAAAATGATTGTAAAAATGCATTAATGAATGCCTTCACGAAGCATAAATGAATTAGTTTACATGCAGAAAGAAATATATTAATTGACAGAATGGTCATACATGGAAAACAAAGACGGGTTGACCAGATTAAATAAATGATTGCCAGAAAGCAGCCAGCTATAATCGAAGTTTGGGTTGTAAGAACAACTCAAGGTACACGAGAGATTTAAGGAGTGGCTCACCTATCAAGATGTCTGATGTTTAAAATCTAACTTTTAACATATGGTAAGTTTTCTAACATAAGAAGAGAAAGGTTGGTGAAAAAGTTAACTGTCTAACTCTTTTGAAAGTCATTTTTGAGATCTAAGGAAAGAATTTTTTGTTGGGGGGAGGAACGGGGAAAGAGGGTGGATGAGAGAAAAAGGGGAGTGCAATTAGGAGTGATGGTTTGCTATGTTTACTTTGTTGTTGTAATATATGATCATAATTAAGAGTATTTTCCTCCTTATTATGTCCTTATTTGCCTGCGCATAAGAACTTGTATTCTGTCAAAAGGAAAACAAAAACATTGATATCAAAACAAGATTTACTCTTGTCCAAGTTGTATGCACCCTCTCTCTGCACTTTTTGTCATTCCAACTTTTATCACCAGCATAACTACGCTAACCCCAACCATATTAGCCTGATCATTATCTCCCACTTGCAAACCAATCCACATTTGCTAGTGTACTAGACCTTGTTCGTTTGCTCATTTGCACGTGCGCAATTGTTCAAATGCTCACTCATATCCTCACCAATGTGTTCACATCACCAAGGCCATGCACTTGTTACTGCTCTCGATGCACTCGATAAGCCTATCTCTGTTGGGCTCACTTTGCACAATGCCATCACTTTGATGTACGCCGGTTAAATCATTCTCATATTCTCCTCTTTTCTCTTGCTGGTGTTCATCAATGGCTTTATTTACTATTTTCTCAAAAATGAAACCCTACTCAATCATTGGCGTACAAATATAAAACTCAATTGTACCAAATTAAATTTTTGTGCCTTTCTTTTGCTCAGTTATTTTTTTATTTTATTTTTTTATTTGTTTATTTTTGCTTTGGCATTTCTTGTTAAATTGCCTTCAATGTACTCGTATAATTATCTAGTTATTATATTTGGCTTTAATTAAAAAAAAAAAAAAACTGTACCAAATCTTTTGAGATTTCAGATTTTCTTATGGTCTTGCATGAGAAACTTAATCATCTAGACTCTTTGCCATCCAAATAAGTGACTCATCAAGATAACCAAATAGACAAACAACTTTGTTTTTCTTACAAGGATGCTCGATATTCTTTAGCCTGTTAATATTTCTACAATCATATTTCAGTTCACTGTCATTTGTCAATAGGATGTGGGACTTTTAATTGTTCCACCTACTTTAAACTTTCAATAGAATAATATGTCCAAATTGTACACCCTCTACTCTAATGCATTTTTTTGAAATAGGTTGACCCATCGATTCAGAAGTACTACAAAATTTTGAAAGGTAAATGGGATGAACTACTTTAATAGTTCTCCTTTAAAACTGATATGACCACTTGTCAAAATCAATAAAATGGAGTTCGTCATAGTCAAATTTCTCTCTATTCTATAGCCATCTCTACAATCTATTTATGCTCAATTGATGGTCAAATCTATTGTGCCAAACATCTCCATCATGGGTTCTACGAGTCACAGAGTTTCTTGTTACACCTGATCACAATCAGATCAAAGTTTGTTTTAGGAATAAGGTGTAAGGATATATTCACCAAGCATAGAAGTTTCAAAACATCATATATGAAGAATAAAATGTCCAATAATTATAATAATTTTATGAGATTCACAAAGCAATGCTAGGTTTTAAAAAGTTTCTATTACTGGCACGGCTTCATTCACCAACACATTTTGATCCCTTGTCAGGTAGCATGGTGATCATGGACAAGTGATCTTAGTCTCAACTCTTGTCCACCTTGTCATTATCAAATGGCTAATCACTAATATGATGGCTATCAGCAAAAATTGGCTATCCTCCGCAACTCAACTTACCTCTACTACCATCCTTACTAATTTCAACGGTATGATGGTGATCATGGACAAGTGATCATAATCTCAACTCTTGTCCACCTCGTCATTATCAAATGGTTAATCACTAATATGATGGCTATCAGCAAAAATTGGCTATCCCTCGCAACTCAACTTACCTCCACCACCATCCTTATTAATTTCAATGGTGAGCAAGTTTATTCTCTCTTCTTGAAAAAAAAAATATGATCAATTATTACCACATTCAAAGTGAACCACTTCAAACTCTCACGTGATTCTCTTACGGTTCATGCCTTAGATTTAAGATTATAGCATTACTTCATATATAGTATAGTAGGTAACCAAAAATTTCCATCACCTGCAATGGCATCCCTCCTACATGTCCTTGTTGTTAATAGATCACCCTCTCATGTTTCTTGAAAATAATCTATCCACCCCTCTTTGATTTATATGTTCCGTAATTTCTTATAATCTTTTGTTAATAAATTTTAATAATAATTCTCATAATTTTTATCATTTTCATGTGCTTTATAGTATCTCGGCTGCATAAAAAACATTGGTAGAGATATTTACAATCTTATTTGAAGCTAACTCCATTACTTGTCCTAATCCACTACTTCGCCTTCATATATGATAACATCATCTAGACCTTCCTCCTCACAACTCCAACACAATCTTCAAGGTATCAATCATGTTCTATTTTTGTTTTGCAATTTGAACGTGAAGATACCGAATATGATAAACATAACTACGGCTTTTTTCTAGTTTCACATCCTTTCATGGTAGTTTACATTTTGACTATATTCACTTAGATATTTACTATTTAGGGATTAAATATTTTGTCCACTCCTTAGGGTTTTCGCTATTTCATTTATTTGTCAATGACCAAAACTAATATATTTGAATTCATTTGTTAAGTTTGATCATAAACTTTATCTATACTAAAGTATATTTATTAACAAGAAATTTTTTATTTTTCACTCAACTTAAAACTCTTCATATCGACAATGCTCTTAAATACATATAATGTCAATTTCATTCTTGTTGTGTTACAAAAGATACAATACATCAATCATCAGGCCTTTGTACATCATAAAGAAATGATGTGGCAAAACATAAGGATTGACATCTCGATATTCCTTTATTTTAATTATTGAATGTATGCTCCATGATAGTTTTGGAAAGATATCATTCTCACAGCATGTTAATCAACTGTGTCTTCTATTGTTCAAAGTTGTGCTCCTCCTTATCAATTCTTTATCTATCAATACCCATTTCCTATTTTTCATCTTACTCTCTGAGCCTTCTACTGGAATTGTTTTCTCCACTCTTTTCATCCAGAACATGAGCTTTCCTCTCATGCCATTAAGTGTATTTTAGGCCATTCTCTTGGATAAAAAAGATCACTGGCATTAAAATTAGATGTACATCAACTCTGTCTTTATTGAGGTAACATTTCAATCATGCAAATGATTTTTGAATATATGGTCCACGACACAATTACACCTACATCAACTCTGTCTCTATTGATGTCACCTTACTATTAGATGTACATTAATTCTCTATCGTGCCATTAATTTTTGAATGTATGGTCCATGATAATGTTGGAAAGATATCATTCCCATAGCATTAGACCTTAGTATACTCCTTCATAACCTAGCACAATTTTACTTGATACTTCATTTTATTGATAAATATAATGCCTCAGCTTTTGCTAAGTTACATATATGGGTTCATATAAAATTTTCATACTTTGTTGGACAAACTCTACGGATTTCGATGATATTGAAATTTAAAGTAGCCCCATGGATCATTTTAGCTTTATTTGCCCTCTTCCTCTAGCATAATCAATGATCCTATTGTGCAAATTAACTACATTTTCATTTTATCTTTATTTGCCCTCTTCCTCTAGCATAATCAATGATCCTATTGTGCAAATTAACTACATTTTTCTCACTAGAATACCACTTTCAGCACTTGATAAAAAACATTACTTCAAAAGATATTTGTCACTAACTATTTGTGCATCGAAAATATTTCTTGAAACCGAGTTTGCATATAACAAGAAGGTTACTCAACGCTTTCTAAGGAAACACATTAAACTTCTTGAAAAAACTAGTCTTCTTGGGTACAAGCCTAACCATGGATAACTCTACAATCAGACAAGAATAATGAAATAGTCATAGAAGTTTCTCAAAAATAATATCTAGTTAACAAGCTTACTTATTACTAGATCTGACATATCATTTGTTCCTAGCATGGTGTAAAACCCAAAGAGGGAAGATTGGAAAATGTCTAATCTATTAAAAACATAATCATTTAAGAATGAAGTTTAGTATGGTAATGATCATGCTAAATTTATTGAGGATAGGAAGCTTCCTTTAGGATAATGTATCTTTCTAAATGGAAATCTAGTGTTCCGGAAATGTAAAAAATACATTATCATAGCTAGATCTAGTACTAAAGCTAAATGCAAAGCAGCCAATCACTCTGCTCACAGAATGAAGTGGATTAACTCTAATAGAATACCTCGGATTTTGTGCAACACAACTATGATATTTACCTATAGTAATCACACTATTATCACATTATAATCATTCCATCTTCCATAAAAGAGCATAAAATATTGAAATGAATTGTACTTTATCCAAAGATGCGCAGTCTTATCCAACCAGATCATTACAACATGTCTTAAATGAGAAAATTAATTGATATCTTTATCATAGGTCTAAGATCACTTCATTCTTTTCAATCTTTAGAGCAAACTATATCTTATTAATATATATACTCCAATTTAAAGGAAATATTATCACAGTAAAGTGCTAGATTGGAAAGATATTTTATTACCGTATTATGAACTCATAATTGAGGATATTTTCCTATTTGTTTTTTTCCATGTTTACCAATACATAGGCACTTAAATTCATTTAGTAGGATATAACAAAAAGAGCATTTCGATCACTTGAAAAATAATGGTGATAGTTTTACTATTGAAAATCTTTAAATAAGATGATATGATTTTCCTATAAGAATCAACGACAATTGATATGACCATCATTAGCCTTGTGCCAAATAATTAAACTAGCTTATAATTCTTCGTAAGTTATGATTCCCTGTTTCGTTCATTATCATAAGAACTATATAAGATAACTTGCATTTTGCATAATACTTTTTCACAAATTTTATCTATATAAGTAGTATTCCTCAATCTACCCCTTCCCTATCTAATTATTTCACAAAATACCAATCTAAATACATTTGGTGTATCTTCAATACTCCTTTTTAAAAGCGAAATAAACTAAGTTATATATAATAAGCGTTTCTCTTAACAATCTCACCCATAATTGAGGAGATTTTCCTTCTTTTTTTTTCATGTTTGTCAATACATAGGCACTTAAATTCATTTAGTACGATATAACAAATAGAGCTTTTCATTCCCTTGAAAAAAAAAATGGTGATAGTTTTACTATTGAAAATCTTTAAATAATATGATATGATTTTCCTATAAGAATCAACGGCAATTAATATAGCCATCATTAGCCTTGTGACAAATAATTAAAGCAGGCTATAATTCTTCTTAAGTTATGATTCCTTGTTCCGTTCATTATCATAAGAACTATATAACATAACTTGCATTTTGCATAACAGTTTTTTACAAATTTGTATCTATATAAGTAGTAGTCCTCAATCTACCCCTTCCCTATCTAATTATTTCACAAAATACCAATCTATATGCATTTGGTGTATCTTCTATACTCCTTTTTAAAAGCGAAATAAACAATATTATATATAATAAGTGTTTCTCTTAACAATCTTACTTTCATTCTCAACTTTATATCACGTATGATTTATCGTAATAATCACTCTTTTCCTATAGCTCAATATTTTCATGATACTTTTTTATCCCCCAAACTCTCAAACTGATATAACATGATCAAATTATAATTCGAGTTCATGTCGCATACTTGGTCATAATATAATTCCATTACATACACCTTTGAATCTCTATAAAATTCTGTTATTATAAAATGCTCAAGGCACTTCTTAATTTGACATTCAAAAAGTTACAACCATATATACATTGTCATTGACTTGTATAATATATTTTGAATACATAAAAACCACCATAACCAGAAATCACTTGATATACCAAAATTATTTGCCTTAAAATCCTCTAAATTAAATCGTTGGCAAATTCAGGATGAGGATTACCATAAAGTGTGTGCTACCCACGCACTGAGCACCCCAATCCAAATTAAAATTTTCTCTGCAATGATGAGGTCAAGTAGAATGAACAATCACATCCCCTTTCATTTTTCTCTACAAAATAAGGTGGCGCTTTCTCTTTGATTTTTAAGTACAGAGAAATAATTTTCTCTCAGGTTTCATGCATTCATTTGCATAAATGTTTTAACTCTACATTTAATAACCCTTTTTCTTTCTAAAATCCGTGCCCGCACCCAACACACATTCCTGAAATTCCTTTCTTGGAAAACCAAAAAAACTTCCTGCCTTCCCAAACACATACGTTTAACCCCTTAAAACTGAAATAATTAACTGATGAAAACTGTTTACCCTTCTCAAATTAAGTTCTCAATTTCTCAAACTTATTACCTAGTAGTCATAATTGAGAAACTGGAACTATGCAAACGAGGGGAACGTTTGTACCTCTCTTTAACAAAGAATAATAAATCATTTCTCACTCTCTCTCATCCCTGAAATTCCTATCGTATTGGAAGCTTCCCACCTTCCCAAACATTCCCCACTCAAACCCATGTCTTCTCACTCTCAACTTAACGTCTCAATCCGCTAAATTTAAGACGAAGAATTTAACCTCCTAAAAAGTGAATATATTAAGTGAGTTTTCTTTCTCCCTCTCAAACTATGTTCTCCCCATTTCTCAAATATTTCCAGTTAGTCAAATTAAACCTCTCTATTTCTCAAACTTCCGACCAAGCCATAAAGGACTAACTGGAAATATGCAAATTCAGAAACTAGAACTAAGCAATTTGGGGGAAAATGTGTATGTGCGTGTGTTTGTCATGATTCAGAAACTGGAACCAAGCAAATTGGGGAGTGTGTGTGTGTGTGTGTGTGTGTGTGTGTGTGTGTGATGATGCAAATAAAAGATATATTTTAGTAATGGTAGAATGCATACTTCTAAATTGTAAATTTCACCTTAAAAATTCGTGTGCATCTTCTTCGCTCCCGTGACCAAAATTGCTCCCAATGTCGTGTATATGAGATATTATTCCATTTGGAGACACCGAAGATTTCCCTTGCTTTATCTTGATTAGAAGACTTTCAAACTCGCATGTGAAGCACCAACCAATCTTCAGACCTAAGTATAAAGTAGATGATGGTTAGAATAAGTCTAAAAATAGAAATTAAAGCACGGCGCTATAGAAAAATTGCAGAAACTCACAAGCTTTAGCATGGAATCCTTCAAGAATAAATGCGGCCAGTGGACGGGTAAATGCAAGACACTGGAGCACTGCATTTGCGTAACAACTGCAATAAATGAACAGCACATCAACACCGACGGTTCAGAGTGCATTCAGTATGTTGTAAACATTATGGGAATTTTTGGTGGAGCATGATAAATACATTAGAATCCATAACTGCAGGAGGTTGGAAGAAACCACACGAGTTAACACGAACTAGTCAAACCCAGAAAAAAAGACAACAGTAGGAAAATATATCAACTTAAAAAAAGCAGTTGATTGAGAGCGAATGACAGAAAAACAGAATTAATGTGTTACAATGTACAAAAAGTACAATTGTTGTATTGTAAACACATCACGCTCCCATCCTCACTAAGTAACATGGTAAAAATATTGTAAGTTAAAGAAACAATTACCTATTTCCACAGTTAACAAGACCACAAGGGCGCATCTCCACTTTGTCAGAGTTGTAAAGCCTGATGAAGTTATCATAAGGGAAAAGCATCTGGTGCAACATTGTAAAATATTAGCAATCAAAGTGTTAATATAATCAAGGAAACAATATTTGAATAAATCATATAGCCATTGTATGAGCACCTTGTTGTAATTTCCATGTCCATGGTTTGAAAGTCCAGATTGATCGTGCCTTGAAAGTGATGATGCCGGTGTGCTTAGTTGAACAGCTTTCCTCGAAGAAACCTTACCATTTGGTAAAGAGCCATCAATCTTTAGTGATTGATCACTAACAGGAGCAATGTTTTCAAACTTTGGAGATCCGTTTCTTATAAAGGCTTTACTATGATATACGGAAGTAAGATGATCCTTATTATTAATAGGAGATGAAGATCTTAATTGCTCATTAAAACTCTCCTTAGCAGCTTCACCTGAGTTTCCAGTGACTAAACTCACAGGTTCTCTAGAGTCAGATCTGCCTTCATTAGGTGGTGAAGAGCAAGATTTTGATCTAGAAAGTTTGGCATCCAATTCAAAATGAATCCTGGAATTCAGTTGAAGATGAATGTTATGAGTAGTTTGTGATTCAGTGGAATCAGTACAAGTGATCGTTTCAGCTGCAGTCAAATCAAGTGTTTCTCCCTGCCCTTGATGACAATTTTCAGAAATTTTGGAAGTTTTGGATGTTTCTTGGTTGATGGGACCTGAGCACATAGGTCTAAATTCTCTGACTTCTCCGCTTATCCTGGCACCAGTTGATTCAGCGGGGTTAGGAGAATTCATATTTGAAGGAGCCCTCAAATTGAACTCAGTTTCATCATTTACATGCATCAAATGTGGCTGTAAGTCACTGGAGAAAGATGCATGACTCAAAGTGCCTGCAGTAGTTGTAGCCTTTGAAAATGTCGAAAGATTCAGCTGGTCGGCATCAATATCTATTTTAGAGGTACTCATGGAATGCTTCTCTCCATCCTCTCCATTCTCACAGTGCATTTTTAATGATATATTAGATTTGGAAGACACCGGTATTGTGGAAAATGTTTCCAAAACTTTAGTATCATTTGGCTTTACTTCAATGTCTGACCTGCTGAAAACTAAGACAGATGGTTCGGATTGTGCCGCAACGCTATTAGAAACACTTTGAGCATTAGAAACACCATCATTGGAATCATGACCTTTTTCGATGCCCCAGCCATTTTCACTAATTTCAGGTCTCTCATTTTGCACTTCAATAGGTTGACCTTTCAAGTGGTCAGCAATGGGTGGAGGATGGCACTCATACTTGTGTCCTTGTCTCCAGTGAGTGATTTGGCAAGTCCCAGAGCTGCAATGATTCAGGAAATAAACACTGAGTACCTGGATAGTACAGATTAATTTAGAAATTCTCATCAATAAAGAAGCACCCATCCTTTTGCATTTCAGGCAGATAACTAATAAAGAATATGTAAGGCCTTCCAGGGTGCTGGACTACATGACAAATGGTTATGGCTTGATTCACTCGACCACAATTTGCCTATGGATAAATAGGGTTACCCGACAAGGGCAGTATAATAGAATACAATCTCACTCTATATTCTAGCTCCTCATACTATTTCTTTTTCTTTCAAAGAGGAAAAGAATGGTTTGAGGGCAACATGTGTCACCAACTTGGGCAATAGTTAAGGTTGGATGATTAAAATGAAAAAAAAAATACAGCTTAAAGATAAATTTATAAAACTGAAAATAGGCATAAAATGTTAATGGATCTAAATGTTGCGTAGGAAAAAAAAATCATTGGTATCTAACTTGGGCAATAGTTTGAGGGCAAAATGTGTCACCAACTTGGGCAATAGTTAAGGTTGGATGATTAAAATGAAAAAAAAAATACAGCTTAAAGATAAATTTATAAAACTGAAAATAGGCATAAAATGTTAATGGATCTAAATGTTGCGTAGGAAAAAAATCATTGGTATCTAAGTTGAGCAAGGCAGATATGAGAAATTTATGTTAGATGTGTGGTAAAAATAGGAAGGATATATCAAAAAAAATTATATGGCATTACTGAATCTAAAATAATTGAAAAATAAAATTCAGTAGATTGAACATATACAAGAAAACTGGAAAATATACCAATTAGATAAATAGATAAATTATAGTCTAAAGATTCCAAAGAAAATTTTGACCTTAGGGATAGAAGTTGTATCAAATGAACAGTGAAGAATATGTTCGACTCCAGAAATAACAAGCCGTAAAAAAAATGAGGATTCATGGAGCTGTATCTAGATAGATAGGACAAAGGCTTTCAGATTAGGGCCACAATAATGTATCTAAAAATTGGACAGTTAAGAAAATCATTAATATCTATAATTTTTTGGATGAGAAAAATAATTATCCCTCTTCAATTTCATAGAAAATGATTACAACAAAAAAATGTATGGCTCTTGCATTAAGAACATAATAAAATCAAATAACGCTCCATGATAAAAGAGGAAACATTAATTATGATATATCATTAATAATAAATTCTAGAAATATCAAAAGCCTAATAATCGAATATACTAAAACAAAAACTTCCTAAAATTCCAACACTTCATGGAGCCATATCTAGATAGATAGGACAAAGGCTTTCTGATTAGAGCTACAATATTGTATCTAAAAATTGGACAGTTAAGAAAATCATTAATATCTATAATTTTTTGGATGAAAAAAATAATTATCCCTCTTCAATTTCATAGAAAATGATTACGACAAAAAAAAGGGATGGCTCCTGCATTAAGAACATGGTAAAATCAAACATAACTCTCCATCACAAAAGAAGGAAACATTAATTATGATATATCAATAATACTAAATTCTAGAAACATAAACAACCTAATAATCGGATATACTAAAACAAAAGCTTCCTAAAATTCTAACACTCCCCCCCACCCCACCTCAACTCGGAGCATAGATATCTATCATGCCCACCTTGCTTACAAGGAACTCAAAACTAGGCCTGAATATTTCCTTTAGTGAAGACATCTACTATTTGTTGCGCTGTCAGGGTGAAAGGCATGCAAATAACTCCACAAGCAATCTTCTCTTTATGAAGTGTTTATCAATCTCCACATGTTTTGGTGATCATATTCCACTAGATTTTTTGCAGCACTTATGACAGCTTTATTGTCACAGTACAACTTCATTAGCATGTTTATCGTGATCAGTAGTTCTTCAAGAATTCTCTTCAACCATAGCATCTCACATACCCCATTAGCCATAGCTCGATATTTTGCCTGGGCAGTACTCTTTGCCACCACATTTTGTTTCCTAATTTGCCAAGTAACCCAATTTCCCCAGACACAAGGACAGTATCAGGATACTGATCTCTTGTTAATAACTGAGCCCGCCCAATCAACATCGGTATATACCACTATGTTATCTTGTGCGGTTTTTTAAAAAAACAAACATTTACCTGGTGTACTTTTTAAGTATCTAAGAATAGAAGGGAGAATGCATAAATTGACTTACCAAGCTTACATCAAAGGTGATATTTGGCCTTATATGTGATAATTAACTCAACTTTCTCACCAACTTTTGAGATATCGAGTTGTATTCGCTAGGTCATATTTCTTCTTATGTTTCAGTTTCTGATTTGGATCAATTCGAGTTTTGCAGGCTTAGAACCACTCATCACAGTCTCCTTTAGAAGATCAAGAACAAAGTTTTGTTGTGAAATAACAACCTCTTTCTTCAGGTGGCAACCTCCATGCCAAAGAAATACCTCATGAATCCTAAGTCATTGGTCTCAAAAACTGATAAGGGAAGATTTCAGCCGATTCATTTCATATACATCATCTCCAATGAGAATTATATCGTCCACATACACAATCAGTATGCTATATTCTCATCAATTGAATATTTGAAGAACATTACATGATCTCTTTACTCTTGAGTATACATCTGATTTTTCACAAATAGTGTAAATTTCTCAAACCATGATAAGTTTTGTTGTGAAATAACAACCTCTTTCTTCAATGTGGCAACCTCCATGCCAAAGAAATACCTCATGAATCCTAAGTCATTGGTCTCAAAAACTGATAATGGAAGATTTCAGCCGATTCATTTCATATAAATTATCTCCAATGAGAATTATATCGTCCACATACACAATCAGTATGTTATCTTCTCATCATTTGAATATTTAAAGAACATTGTATGATCTATTTACTCTTGAGTATACATCTGATTTTTAACAAATAGTGTAAATTTTTCAAACCACGATATCAATGACTGCTTCAACCCATATAAGGATTTTTTTTAATTTACACACATTTGTGTTGAATTTTTCACTACATCCTGGAGGTGCATCCATGTACACTTCTTTCTCTAAGTCCCCATTGAGAAATAGATTTTTATATACATGTATTAAGTAACCAAATAGGAGAGAATTACAAGTGAGTTGCTTCAATATTAGTTACAAGTGAGTTGAAAGTGACAGACGAGCTCCTATGGAGTTTAAAGTTTTGACTGGGATGAATGTATCTAAGTAATCAAGGTCATAGGTCTAAGTTATTCCGATGGCAACAATTTGATACTTTATACTGTTCTATAGAGCTATCAAAATTATATTTAATTGTAAACACTAATTTACATCTAATGATTTTCTTCCCTCTGGGTAGATCAATCAATTCTCACATGCCACTTTGTCAAAGTTTTTATCTCCTTGAAGGCAGCTTCTTTTCACTAAAAATTTTTAGAGCATCCTGCACAGTATTAGGAACCTCTATAAAAGACAATTGTGTTGTAAAAATCCAAAAAATAGGTGAAAATTTTTCATATGACACGTAATGAGATAATGGATGTTGCGTGCACGATCTCGCCCCCTTACAAGAAGCAATGGGCTAGCTAGAATCTTTAGATTTAGAATTAGGGCCAGGATCGAGTTTAGAAATAGAAGAATCATAACTCGAACATGACGTAGAATGATCATGTGGTAAAGGCTCAGTGAGTATATTACTAGGAGGATTCATGGGTTTTGAGCAATGCAAATAATTTGTGGACACTTTCTTTTGAGTTGTCCTTTATCGCGAGTATATAATGTCAAATGTTTTCAATGACGTTGTTCTTTTTTCTATTTTCTCTTTGTCAGTTGTTATAAGATTATGAACATCATGAGATGACATTGTAGGAAAATCTGAATCGTCTTAAGTATCTAAAAATCTTGACCCATTTTCTCCTGATTTAATATAGTTAGGATATTTAGGTTGAACGATCAAAGTTGGGGACATAGAGTTTTAAGAGTCTTAGATTTGAAAAAAATCTTCAAAATAGTAGTTGAACATTTGTTTTGTCCCTACTCCTTTGAAGATGATATGAAAAAAATGATTGTAATTCAAAAAATGTAGCAACTACAAAGGCAAAAAATTAAACAGTAAAAGAGCATAAATTACTACTCCAAACACTGCAAGATTCATTCCATCTATCACACACTCCAAAGTCCCGAGTAAATCAAAGCATATCAAAAGATTCATTCAATTTCACTACAATTGGTAATTCTCATGATGTAAAAGAGAAATTGCAAAAACAATAATATCACTCATCCTAAAAGGTATGGAAGACAAAATATACAAAAGAAATTTAAGGAAACCACTACGATAACTTCAATAAATCACAAGAAAGTACAACAAAACCAGCTCTACACACCAATATGTTACATTTTTTAAATTAGTTTTTCTCATCTGCAATATATAAGTACATGAATCTTGATCCTCAACATTTATTCTCATAGAAATCAATGTTGAGTTACCATCACTCAACAAGATCGCAAATAACAATGCCGTCAATAAACAAAATGAGCCCCAAAGAACAATCACACTAGGATTTTGAATGATTTGATCTCGAGTTGATCTAGCTCAAAACCATTGACTATGATGACAAGCATAACCTATAGGCCAATCTTGAGTTGAGCCTAAGGGGCTCTATTATCTTGATTCATGTTTGGCCCAAACCAAAATTTGTGTTTCTCTTAATTTTTATCTCTTACAATAACTTCTTAATCCAACCAACAAACAATGCATATTTATACTCATTAATATGAGAATGAGTAAATAAACAGATGCAAAAAAGAACTCATACATCTATATACATTTTGATTCTATCTCAAGCTGGCAAGAACAAAAACAGGTTTAGCGCAATTGAAGTTCAATCTAAGTAACCAAGGAATGGACAATTAGCCTGCTTCTTGAAATTAATCTTAATTCAATTCAAGTCAAAAGCCAAGATGTTTAGAGCAATGAATCGATCATCCAGTCAAATTCACATCCCTAAATAAACATTAGACAAAAATTATAAGAAATCAACAATTTCTCTTGACAAATTATATGAATTCTAGATTGCTTTCGAAATTTAAAGCCTTTTTCTTTACCAGTTAAGTGTCACAAATACAATCTATTAATTCAAATCAATAATACCCTTTCCCAACTGCAGTTAATTCAGCGCTCTTATCCCCAAGAAAAAGATCCCCTGATCAAATCCCCTCTGAAACCCTAATAAACATCATGGCACCCATTCTCTTTCAAAATTCGCACTACCAGCATACAATTGACACAAAAATAAAATAAAATAAAATAATTCCGAGCATAACAAACAACTTGCTCCAATAATAACACAGCTGACCAGTATTTAACAGCCTTGCAGCGGGAGCAGCGCGTTGTGGTAGGGTTGTGGCAGACAGCGCAGTTCTGCATTCCAGCTCCCACGCCATCGATGGCAGGGGCTGGTTTCTCCGCCGCATAAAAAGCTGCCTCCGCCTCCTTCTCGGCCCTCTCCGCCTCCGCCGCCGCCAGCTGAGCGAGCCGCATGACCTCCCTGCGCCTGATCTCCGCGAGTCTCCATTTCCTGCGAATCACCATCGCAACCACCGGAGAAAATGCAGCGAACACGACGAGCGCTGCGCCGCTCCATCCCGAAATCCACTGGTAGCGCATCTATCCTCCGCCTCTCGCCGCCGCGCCACAATTCTTGAGATTCACTGCCGCCACCTTATCTCTCAACAGAGATCTCCTCATGTATTCCACTCCAGAAGCCACACATCCGAGCGTACCCTGCGAAATCCGTCTCGCGATCGATCGGAGCTGAATGTGAAAGAGGGATGAACGAGGAAGAGCGAGAATTGCAGGGAAGAACGGGGAGTAGACGTTTTCGTAAGTAGTTTTCGATGTGACTGCAAAGCGATATATGCTAAGACGGTTCTGTTGTTTGAACGAGAAAAGTAAGGATGCCGACCGATTAACACTCCCTTCTTTTTGATTTTCAGTTTCTTTTTTTTAATTAACCATCCAAATATTGATAATTATAAATTAATCATTCGAGTGAACTATTAAATCGTTGTATTTTATGCCTGATTAAGAATTTATTATAAATAAAAGATATGAGTTGAGGTTATACCATGAATGTTTATATTTGAGTGAGAATTTAAAAAATGGATGATAGGGGCGGTTAATTTTGTAAATAGCAATTTTCAGGTAATCTTTATATAATTGCACCTTTTTTTTTCTTGGACAAATAAGGGTTATGCCCTACTTAAGTATAAATGAAGAAAAATAAAAAGAATCTAACAACAAAACATCATGCCAATCAGGAACACCAATGTTAACATCTTTAGGTTTTCTTTTTTTCTCTTCTTAGGATTTCCTATTTGACTCTCCTAGAGGAGTAGTATTGAGACTCACACTATTTAGAGATTCATAGCACTTCTTGACACCCCGTTGTCTCGTATGAATGATTTCGTATCATCGACATTCAGTTAAGCCGATTAAAATCGACATATTGAAACTCAAGTCAAGTGTCTGTAGGAATTGGAAAAGTCATAAGGAAACCCTCACGACGTATGACGAGCGACTCATTGTCATAGCGGTCTGCTTGACTTTGGTTGTTTCTTAGGCGGGATCGATCAGCACTTTGCTCACTAAGCAGCTTCTGTCTGACCAAAATACCTCACTTGCCAAGCCGCGCAATCGAAGTCAAACTGACACGACCATCGACGAAACTTTTCCAGATGACCTGAATGACGAAACAGACCGCACGAGCTCATCCAAAACATCAATTTTACTTAGGAATGACAATCATATTGTTAGGGTTTTAAACATAAATGAATTGTGCGCAAATTGAAGATTTAAGTGAAATAATAATGTTAAAATAAAAAAGAAGGAATTTCTTTTAACAAAAAAAAAACCCCACGCTTATTCTTTTTCTCCTTTCTTTGGCTCACACATTCTCTCGATCGAAGGAGAGCCTCGTGTCACGCTAGCTCTTTTGGGAGCGTGACAAGTGGTATCAGAGTGGGGTACTGCCTGCCTGGTGTGGGGACTCTCCACGATGTAGGGCCCTCGGTAGAGCTGATCCGTGATGAGGGCGTCACGTGATTGGGTGGAGGAGAATGTCAGGGACATTTAGTCTCATATCGAGTAGGTGTAGGGTCGAAAAGCAGTATATGTCTTGGGCTGCTCACCTCTCTTAAGAGCTCTTTTGGGAGCGTGACACTCAGCTCTGCATTTTCTCGCCCCTTCGAGACCCTAGCCGAATCCCACTCCCTCTGCTCTTCCCCTATCGCCACTTCCTCTAGGCCCATGCCGCCACTTCCTCTACGCCCTTGTCTCCACTTCCTTTGCCCCCATGTCGCCACCTCCTCTATGCACGTGCCCACCACTTCCTCCATCTCCATCGACTTCAACTCACCTTAGGTAAGTGAAGGAAAATCCCTCCTCCCTTTTGGTTATAAAATCCCCTTTGGAGAGGTGTCTTAGGGTTGATTGTTGAAAAATCGGTGGGTTGTTGATACTTGTTTGGTTGCTGGATTTGTGCCTTCGCTTGGTGTTCTCGAAACCTCTCAGCTCAGGGATTTTGTGGTGTTTATTTTTCTTGCTCATTCGGGATAGTAAGGGTTCTCTCTTTCTCCTTCCCCCTTATGTGGTTGATTAATGGAATCCAACATTCAGTACAAGTTCTTTTTTGTCTTACTGATTTCTTCTTTAAATTATATGATGAGTTTTAATCCTCACTTCTTCAACGGACTGTTTCATTTATATACATTCAATGTGCATACCAAGCATCTTGAAGTCCCACCATAAGCTTCTTGACTCATATTTTTATTTGTATTACCTCGCATTTCTTGGATGATTTATGTTTCAAAATATATGAATTGTAACGTGCACTCTTATTTCAATAACTGATGTGCATAAAAAAAAGTCCCTAGCGTTTTTGTTGGATTACTCTCTTAAGATATCAAGCATCAAACTCTTGGTTTCTTTCAATGATCACGAATTATAACCACTTGAGTTTAATAGGGAGATGTATTTGTGTCTTCATCGTATCCCACCAAGCAGGAAGAATCAAACTAGACTCTTTATCAGCCAACCCAGGCCTAAGGTACCTGCCCTACACAGGAGCACAGGATCATCATGACAGGAGGTCACGTATAGGCAGCTCACGATCGGAGAACCAAAGTCTACCGAGCTTGGCAAGCTCCTCGGGTCGGTACAGTGTCAAAAGCACACTGGCCTCCACCGGTAAGGTGTGCCACACGCTCAGACGCTTACTCACTTCCGAGACATCTTAAGAAGGTTTATGATTGACACTGGTTTATTTTCTTTGCTTCTCATTTCAATCAATTAAAGTCTGAAATATACATATATTTAGATTATTTGTGTTAAGTAGTATTTATGTTTGGATAAGAGACTTTAATGCATTTGCAATCTATGAGATTATACCAAATGCGTAGATTCAGCTTGGGAAGAAAGGTTTATGGGATTTTTTTTTTTTTTACTTTATTTTTTTTATACTTGTTGGCATTAATCACTTGTGATGTTGTTTTAATCATCTGAATTTGCAAGGATTATTAGGTAATTCGTATGTGTTTCGAATTCATATCATCTTCTCTTAAACTTTGTTAAATGCCTTTAAGATTGAGCTAACTGGAGAGATTATATTGATTAACTTGGCTTGGGGAAATTCAGATGTATATTTACAGTTTGTAAATTCTTTTTTTATGTATATAATATGGAATCTTTGATGATCTATATTCATTTCATTCACAGAGAAAAACAAAAAAAAAAAAAATGCTTTCTTTGGAAAGAGCACAAATTCAACACTCGGCAGCTTGCGTAAATGCTCGGTATCTTTCTTGTTTGCTCAGCTTTCCTTCATGATTGTTGGATGAAGAGCATTTAAATGTTGTTTTTGAGCTTTAATTTTTGTTGTTTTGGAAAGGATTTTAATATTGTTTTGTGGCTTGAATCTTTTCTGTTTTGGGGAGGATTTAAATGTTTTTGGGGTTTGAATAGGTGTTGTTTTTAGAGGAAGGATAATGCCTCAGTACCACAGCGATATAAATATGTTTCAATTATGGATCTACTATGTGAGCCAAGCTCGATAGTCCTCTTTTAAGATTAATACGCCATTTTGGGTCGTTTTTCTCACTATTTCGACCTGAGGCTTTTGCTGAAATGGTTTATTTGCTGCAAGCTATGGATGGTTCGAGAGCTTTGTAGCTCGCCGATTTGATAGTTTTATTACAAGACATGCATAGAGATATTTAATGACAATTATATGCAAGCAATAATTTCTTTTCTTTCTTTTGGAAGATTACAGGAAGTTTGACATGCACACCCACAATTCTTATGTGTTTACATATGAAACACTTAGAGTTTTGAGAAGATTGACATACATACAACTCAACTTATATGTGTTTATTTATGTGTTTATTCACATACATACCACTCAATTCCTGTACATACTGCCCATTCTTAGGATTTGCACGTTTAGCACCTAACTGTTTGTATTTACATACGCACCGTTCATTTTCTATATATTTGCATGCAAGGATGAGGAGGAAGTGCTTGCATGCATATCATATGACTCCTATGTATCTACATATTTGACACCCAAGTACTTGATACCTAAACTTATTATGCCTTGGGGTAATCAAATGCAAGAAGAGTTGTAGTTCACTAAAAAAAATATAATGGTTTGTGAAGTGAGATTAGAATTTTTGGATAGCATGTATGTAAATGTAAGTATTTGGATCTTAGACATGTGAAGTCATAAGATTCTTGTGGTATGTATAGCTATCTCAAAGCTACAAAAAAATATTACTTTGTCGTTGTCTTAAATGAAATACACTTTTTTCATGTGGAGCAGTATTGACTTGTATATATGCATAGGTTGGAGTTTAATTTTGGGTGTATAATATATAGGAATCGATTAGTATGTATGTAAATACCCTTAAGCCTTCTCACATGCTTATTATGATACCTATGGTGGAGATGCTCACTATAAAGGGAAGAGTTCATACCACTACGACATTCATAATGTGGCAGTTTTATATGGATCACCGAGTGAGTGTATAAGTCAAAAAGTTTGGAGTTTAGAGCGGTGATAATAAATGTATCTTAGTATGCAAGAATAGTATTGTAGCTCCTCACTCGATGACTACGGGAGGGCGTAGGAGTGACATACCACCTGCTAACATTGGCTAATGAGTTGCCTTACCTCTAGGAGCTGCTGGTAGTCCTAAGCCCCTAAAATTTGACTGATTTATGTATTGTCTCATTTATGAAAATAAATGAAAAAATATAATGATAATAATAATAATAATAATAATAATAAATGATCATTTTTGCCGCATAAAAAACTATATTTTGTATAATAAAATGAAAAGTGTAAATTATCTTCATGACTGAAAAAAAAAATAAGAAATTTGAGTCTTACTCCTGATGGTTCATATGTCAGTCACATAGACCATGCTGAGAATTACTTCCCTTGATTGCCTTGCTGGCAGCTTTTTACCCTGTATTGTGTCTCATTCATGATACTAATGATTGCCTACGGAGTAACCTCGAGAATTGTCAAGACTGCAGGTCCTGATTTTGATATCCCTTTTTACCAAAATCCTTATACCCAACTCTGATCTTCCATATATATATCATCTGATCTTTTTTTTTTGACACATATGCCAATATCTTTTGGTTTTATTTAATTTGTCATAGTATTTGCATGTTTTTCTTATAATTCTAACCCCTTATTAGCAACGGCATCAGAGGCAGCGGGTATGTACTACCACTTCATTTCTTATTATTGCACTTTATTGTGCATATTTTGTTTATGCCTTTGAAATTACTATTATGTGATTTATAGTACCTATAAAGGTCCCATAGGGTAGATGATAGTATGCTACAAGTTTAGGAGGAGCACTTTATCAAGAGTAAGTGACCCAACAATAGCGAATATTTGCTAATTCAAACACACTTTTTAGGACTCAAAACCGTCACAGTAAAGAGCCCAGAATAAACTCTTTATGGAGCAAAACGAGGATGCAAGCAGGCAATGAAAAACTTCAGACGAAGATCAAGACATAACAACAAAGCGAAGGATGATCCTCAAATGAATATTTCATAGATTTTAAATAACATAAACCCTTAGGATTTCGTGGTTGTTCGTCTAGCACGACGTAAATTCTTACATTATTCTTAGGCCTTCGTACGATCGCATGTTGTACGATATAAACCCAAAACTCTTTTAGGATTCTGAGGTTGTTGTTCGGTATGACGTAAATCCTCGTATCTTCTTGGGTCATTTGCATGATTGTATGTCGTGCACATATAAGTCTCAAATTTCTAAATAAATTGCAGGATTGAAACATCATTATAACTTCTCTTCTAAAATGTAAAGTCATTCAGGTTCTCATTAAATTCTGTGACACCTCATTCCTCTCGTTCCTTTGATATCCAAAATAAATGTTCATATTTAAGTCATTCCCACTTGTTTTCTACAACTAATAACGAAAAACTAAATGTTGAATTTCTGAAGATGAAGCTCTGATCTTAATCGAGAGTTTTCTTAGGTGACTTTGGTTGTCTAATATGTAATTAACTATAGGGGCTTGTCTCTATAGAGAATATTATCCCAGGTAATCTAAATCATATCTAATATTTATACTATATAAGGAAATAATCAGTCATAAATTTCACAGAACAAAATAGAGAAATAAATTTCTTAGTTTAATAGTTAAGTCTACTAATAAGTGATACGTTTTTTATTCGAGATGATTCACCACTTGTGATGTCGTGCTCGACTATATAAACTATTAAATATATGAGATATTTTCGGTCTCATTTATTTCAAAAATCAAAATACTACTTTTCAAAATCAAAATTATATATATATATATATATATATATATATATATATATATATATATATATATATATATATATATTAAATTAAATTATTTTCAAACAAATCGACAAATTCTGAAAGGCGATTGACAACACATTCCTTTGAGCCACTGCCTCCATGATACGTTCGTTCTTTCAAGTCACTGCCTGCATGACACACCCATCTTTCAGGTCACTGCCTCCACGACACACTCACCCTTTCGGGCACTGCCTTCATGACACGCCTACTCTTTTCAGGTCATAACCTCCACGACACACTCATCATTGTGTCACTGCCTCCACTGCACGCCTATCTTTTCAGGTCATTTCCTTCACGTCACACCCATTCATTTTGGTCGCTGCCTCCACGACATTCCCACCCTTCCGGATCACTGTCTGCATGGCACACATTTTCTTGGGTCACTATATTCACGGCACACCCACCCTTTAGGGTCACTGCCTCTAAATATGTTTCACGCTCACTGCTCTTTAAAGATTGTTGAATCTAAACATGTCCAGTAGACCGTGCCCAATGCAGATAGTGTTAGAGGGAGAAAGAGAGAGGAAGAGGAGGAGAAAAAATAGACTTCCGCCGTCGGCCGGAAATGAGATGCTCCCGAGGCCGATGACCTATTTTATTCTATAAGGAAAATATGTTACAATGGGGTCGGGGATCCAAAAGACTTTATACATCACAACTCTCTCCTATTTATAAAAGATACAAGGGGGAAAAATATAAAATTTGCATATTTATTCTTGCTTTAAAGAGAAGAGCAAAATGCATTATATTCCCTTTATCTTGGATTGTCAGATTGACTCGAGATCTGCGCAGATCATTTTTTAGTATACTATGATTATATCTAGATATAAAATGGATAGACTCAATTATATTATACATAACATAATATGGATTAGATCATCACATTATCAAGGCAAAAGAGACTTTGAGCATAATCTTCACATCAAATACTATATATATATATATATATATATATATATATATATATATATATATATATATATATATATATAGAACAAATTAAATATTTTTATAAAAAAATTACATTTACATAAATGAAAAACATATGATATAAGAATGAAATTCTAGATGGAGCATGTGCCACCACCATAGTACTACGCAAAGAAATAAAAAAACATGTTTTTAACTCCATATCTGTCTGATGATGCCCAAGGGATGAAACCTAATGACTGAGGGAGAGAATGAAGAAGAGAGAAGGAGAGAGGGAGACTTGCCTCGTAGGGGCAAATGAGGTGTTCCCAGGGCTCGTAGACCCATTTTATTTCACCAAATATTTGTGTTACAGGATGGGAAAATCAAAAGCCCCTATTTATAAATGATAAGATGGCTAAGGCAAAACTACATTATTGCCTTTGCTAGAGAAGAAGGAGCAATGCAGGTTGGCTCATATTTTATCTAGACTACTAAATTGTCTCGAAATCCGTGCTAACCAAATTTGGTCGTGCAATGTGCTATCTCATAATTGGTTCAAAAGTCAATGCCTCCCTACAGAAATAACACACATCAACAATTCATTAACCACTTATTTATGTAAATAAAATGATCATTATACTTGTGCATTTATGTGATTGGCAAATTGTGGCACCCCATTACCAACCATGTATCAATTAATGCATCCTATCCTTGTTGAGCTCATGTTGATGAGCATTAAATTGGTGGAACCCCATGACCAACTATGTTTGCATTCCCATGAGTAAGACCTCATACATACATATTTTACACATAAACCTTTGTATTTATTGTGACTTCAATAAAGAAGTTGGGCAGCCAGCTCTAACAAAGTTGACAACATCGATAATTCGTGCTAACGTTCTCTTTTTCTTTTCATGTTTGTTGCAGATGTTACATTCAATAAAATAGAAGGCAAAGAAGGAGATTATGCCCACGAAGAAGAGCAGGTTGTAGGAAGGAATATGTTGTTGTGGGAAGCAAATGGGGCAGGGGACGAAATTATCGAGTTAAAATCTTAAGTTTAGTTTGAAATATATAAGTACGAGAGTTTGGAGATGTGAATCTCTTTTAAGAAAAAAAACAGAAAACATTAAGAAATTTCAAATGTTCTCATAAAAATCTTTTTTCTGCACCAACTTTTTTAAATAATAATGAAATTAATGAAACAATAATATTATTATTTCAAGAGTGATGAAAATGAGCGCATCTTAAAATTTTAATATTAATTTACACATTAAATTTAAAAGAGAGATCCTTATAATAATCCGGCGGATCAGCACATGCGGTTACCCGCGTGCTCGTGGGGGTAAGTATTTTTTTCCACCGTATCCGGAACGATTTTCCATAAAACGTCGCGAGTCTACCGCATGCCAAATATTCGGAAAACAGTTCCGCTCCTCCGCGGCGGACGCCGACTCAGTGGCGTGACTCCTCCGAACAATTTTCCCGCCGGGCCCACTGACCTCGCACGTCATCTCGCCGTTAATTTCGCATCACCGTTCAGCCTCAACGGAGAAACGTGAGCCGTCGGATCGATCACTCCAACACAAATTAAAAAAAGCTAATTTTAAATTAAAAAAATTGGAAGATTTATCTTGTAAGAATTAACTGATTTATTTACGTTTTTTCCGTTTAAATTTATTATATATATATATATATATATATATATATATATATATATATATATAGCACCTCCATGCATGCAAAAATTAAATTTTAAATATTAATAGACAAATACATAAGAATTGAGTAGCATGCGAGTAAATAATTTTAAAATTTATTCATCAAATATCATTTTGATGTGCGCTTGGAACTCATTTGAGATCTTAAGAAAAAATATTACATCAAGAGTTCTGAAATGCATCAGGACTCCAATTACTACCTGTCATTTATATAATATGACCCTCTTACTAAAAAAACTAATAATTTAAAACTCAATGATATTTGACGAATAAATTTAAGGAAGTTATAGTTGTACCTTTTTATGTAAAAAAAAAAAATTTAATGATATTTAAACTCTTAAAATAACCCAATGATTACAAATTATATTTGAAATAGGAGAAAATATTGCGTACGTTCGGATCATAACACATCTTATGCTAAACAGCATTGTATGATTCACATCATGTTTTCTCTTTTTCATTTATATAATTATATAATTCCCCTTTTTCATTTTTTTTCCTAACTATCATATATTAAATTGTAATTTTATAATTCTATTAATTAAATAATAATATTACAAACAATAAAAACTTGAAAATCAGTCTTTGGTTCGCTCTTCCTACTCTCCACCTTCCAGATGTTGCTTTCACAATAAAGCCCCTGTTTTCCTTATAAATTTTTAATTTGCAAAATAATTTTAAAATAATTAGTAGGTTAGCATTTTATGGATTTTTTTTTAAATTATTATTTTTTATTTAATTAAAAAAAATAGTGTAATAAGCGGCGTGCTTAAATACAGAAGATATGATAGTCCATTCAAAGACTTTGAATTAGAAAAAAAAAATGATTTGAGGAGAATTAAACGTATAATTAAATTCTTTTGCTGAGCTAAGCAATGATGTTTGGTGAAGACTGCCACTCATGGACGCAGCCATTTATAAATATATAATTCCTATGTTAAAACTATATAAGTTAAGATCTGCTTCAACATTCAGTGCAGGAAGACCATAACAGACCAAACCAAAAAATATAGCCCGGAGCGTTTGCAACTTATAATGTTATTTGCGTATAATAAAGCGCGAAACCTATTCGATTGAGATGAGTCGTGGATCGTTTGATAGGTCTTGGTTCGATCAATTCGTGGTCTGAATGAGTGTCATTCATCGATCGTTCTGAAGGTGGATGACCGTTTTGAGGGACTTCTTTTTATCATCTTCTGTCAATCATTCGGGTAAGGTGTTTTATCCGCCGCTGCTCATCTGAAACGATCGTCTATGATTACGTTCGATCGATTGTACTTCATATGTCGCCCATCTGCTTTGATTCATGCTGACATATTATATATATTCTTAATATATACATCATATATTATTACTTAATAAGATTAAATTATTAAATATACATAAATACATTATTAAGCATTCATAATAAAATTTTAATGGCTAATTTGTGAAAATGTGGCATTTTTTTATATTAAAAATAATAATTTTTATTAGATGAGAAGATAAAATACTGGCAAACAATAGAACTTTACAATTTTTGTTACTGCTGGTTTTTTTCATAGCTCTTTTTTTTTACATTTTAAAATCTTTTTTTTATTATTTTTAAATAAATTAGGCAGACAAGAACTAAGCTCCAATATTTATTATTATTATTATTATTATTTATTCCCAACCTGTTCGCAACCAACAAGCCCCGTCCAGCACCAAACCCCAAAGCCCTTATTTTAGGGGCATTTACGTACATACCACCTAATTCATATTTATTTACATATTTAACCCACTGTTTTTTTTTAATTTACAAAATAAAATCTTTCTTATCAAATTTATTTAATCCCAATAAAATTTTCAAAATATTATTTGATAGAATTCCATTATAGAATTTATAAGATGACTTGCATGAATTGAATTTGGCTTGAATTCTAGTATCCATTCCATTCCCATCACCATAAGCAAGCTAAATGTTCAATAATATATACATACATATAATAATTTTCTATTGGTAGATAATTAATATGGATATATAATATAGTAATAAATTAATATATTATTAAATAATTCATCTAATTAAGCACAAATTTATGGAGTAAAATATAATTAGTTTATTTCATGATAGCCAAAATTGATGATACCCGAATAGAGATAAATTGAATAAAATAAATATATTAAATAAATAAAGTACATTAACTCAATTCTAGTTCTAACAAACAAACTTAATCTAAACCTAACACAAAGAAATAATAAAGTCATATCAATCCTAAACTCAAAAATGTCTATCTCTAAAATAAATAAATGAAAGAAAAAATATATATTTTTATAGATAAATAAATTAAATTTGAGTTTTCTAGATGATCAGTGATGAATGAGGATATAGTGACGTGCGCGCTTAGGGTTACTATAATTCAGATCAACAGGTTGGATTCGGGTATGACTAGAAACTACTACGACCCAAATCTAACATGAATATTACACAGTTTGAAAATTTTAACTCGAACCCGACCACCTTCAATCTGTTAACCTGAAGCTGACACTTATAACTCATTTAGTATAAGGAGCAACCGCTATTTTAGGATAAAATTGGATCAATTTCATACCAATTTCAAGTCTATATTGGGTCAATTCCAGATTAGCATATTGATTCAAGTCAATTTTGGGTTGGCGAGTCATTTTCATTTTAGCCGCCCAATCCAAGCCCAATCTAAAAAACTAAAGCACTGCTTGGGGTCACTTTTGTTTTCTGTTTTTATAAACCAAAAAAAAAAAAATTATGTTTTTGTTGTTTTAAATATATGCTTTTCAGAGCATTACATGTTCGAGACTCTATTGCTCGCCGCAACATGCCGACTGTTGGTCGTCGGACATAGTCGTCCTCGCTCCCTTGTCAGTTGCTGCCAACGCCATGCTCCCAACGCTCCCCCGCCCACAAGTAATGCTTATTACTGGGTGGAACAAGGAAGACGTCGTATACGTCATGAGCGGCAAAGCTTAATACTTGAGTGCAAGTTGACCCAACTAATTTAGAAAAAGTATAGTTTTCTCTTTAAAAAAACGAAAAAAAAATATCAAACCAAACATATTTTATATATTTTTTTATTTTTAAAAACATATAAATCAAAACAATATCAAACACATTTTTTGAAAACAGAAAAAAGAAAGGCTAAAAACAAAAAATAAATTAAAACAAAAACAAAAAATAATCCCAAACATACCCTAATAAACGTGCTATGAAATTTATGCCAAATCCGCCGAAAATCTATTTAAATCAACCCAAACCAAAATTTTTTAAATCAGATTTAAATCGAATTGACATATCGGGTCAATTTTTGACACTGCTTTACATACTATTCAAACTCCCCAACATAGACTTTTCCTAGACCAAATTTATTTGTATCAAATTAAAGCCATTAATCTTGAAACTCATTGCTTTAAATGCATTCCAAATAAAGCAATAAAATAATTTAAATATATAAAATGTAAAATGCAAAACTAAAAAAGAATAGGCATGTCCACATCCAATATAACCACAAATGTCTTTACCCTACTATTTTAGAAAATTACCTAAAAGGGCCTATGGATGAATAAGAAATTTCACCCAAAAATTCCAACCCACAACCCACAATTTAAGTAAAAAAATTTAAGTGATTATATCTAATTAAAAATTAACTATATTAATATAAAAATATTTAACTTTATGCATCATACACATATTTTCAAATAAATTTGATTGTTTTAAAACCCATATTTAATTTTTTTTTTCAGAATATTTTGATGAAAGTAATTTAGATAATTCAATATATAAAATGAAATGTTTTTATTTATATATATATAAATAAGTAATAAATTTACAACGTTGCACTTTTGTCTTATTTCATAAAGAATAAACAACACATCAAAGGTAACTTTTTTTATTCTTTCAAAATGAAGGGGACGTTTTTTGCAATATTTGGTGGACCATTTGTAAAGTATGTTGAAATAATTTCATTCATGAAAATGATGTTTTCCTACACCTAACCGAGCATTCTTATTGGTGGATACAGATGAAATGCTTTAATAATTGAATAAGGGGCATTTACATTTACATATATATATACCACCTAATTATTATGCATTTACCTATCTTATATCTAAGGGTCTATTCGGGGCAACTGCCGCTTATTAATAATCTGTAGATAAACAACTAATATTGATAAGCTGCTGATTATCAGCTTATCTGGATAAGCTGGCTGACTGTTTGGTTTTTGCGTTTGTAAAACAACTTATCTGTAGTTGTTTATGGATAAATAACTGTTCTGGCCCTATATGTAATAGTGTTGTTTGCAACAAAAATGTAATAACAAAGTATTTGATAGTTTAGAAGTAAAAAAAATCACCATACAACAATACACAGAAAAATACATTCAACTCACTTATGATTGAGTGTCAATCTTCCTAAAAAAAAAATAAAAAAGCACTGATAAAAGTAAGTAATTAAATCATTTCGTACTTCTCATATTCTCAAAGCTACACAAAACTCTCCTAATAAAAGCACTTCCGATATTCTCCAATCCACAAACATAAAACCACACTAACTACATATATATCTTTGATTTATATAGTATGAATGTTGAGTCAAGGGTGATGCTCAATTTTTGAGGTGGACCAACTCCAATTGAGATATTACTCATATGTCTTTGTTCAACCAATGTCAATAGATGCATGCCTCGAATAAATAGATGTAGCTTAGAGAATAGGTGCAAAATGAATGGAAGACAAAGCTATATATTGATCAAATGGATACATTGCAATTCATGCATTAACTATGAGTTTTTGATTAGGCGATACTTTGATAGGAAATGCTCTGAGAAGTGCATACCACCTCATATTTTGGTCGTCCAAATAGCACTAAGTTGTATTCAGATCTCAAATATAGCTCTTCCACTGATCTGATATGAACTATGATGTTACAGAAAAAAATAAATAAAAAGAAGTAGGGAATGTGAATTTCAGACAGTTACAGACAAGGGACTCATAAAAATGCTCCAAAACAAATCAACAACCCAATTTCATTCATATTCGGAGGAATCACATGAATCACAAGAATCCATAAAACAACCAACCTTAATAATCATAGGAATCCATAGCAATTGCAGGAATCTTTAAAACAACCAACAATAATCGTGTGAATCGCATGGAGAAAGCCGAATTACCATAGGAATAACTACCACATATTATAGAAGGGATGAAGAGGAGAATGGAACCGTAAGCGTGAGAGGGGTAGAGCGCGAGAGAAATTATTGGGAGAGAACGAAGCTACTGACTCGAGAGAGGCGAGAGCGAGGGCTCGGGACGAGGGCACAGAGACGCAAAGGCAGAGGGGTGAAACATGAGCGAACGAACGTGGGCTACAGGGCCGTTCCCGCGGCAGCGTTTATTAACAATCGAAAATGACGTTTCGCGAAACGCATCAGAGATGCATTTACCAAACGGAATAACGGCGTTTTGAAAGCGCTGCCCGCGATTTTATTCAGCCCCAATCGTACTTTAAATTTTACGCAAGTTACTTTAGAGTGTTGGTTGAGAGTTTAGTCTTTCAATCAAGAGGTCTTATTTTCAAGATCTTGTATATGCTATGGACGTTTGGTTGAAATTAATTTGCTCGAATGTAAAAAAAAAAAGAAAAAAAAAAACTTATATGTCTTATAGTTTATATTTATACCACTTGAAATTTTCATACCACATAAAAATATCACTATTTTATTTTTTGTAAATTGAAACACGTCTTTTCATGCATAGATAAGGGGGTATGTATGTAAAAATTGAAGTTTATGGGTTAGATATTTAAATTAATAGGAATTGAATGGTATGTTTGTAAATCTTCTTAAAATAAAACTATGTTAAGAATATATATCCATGACAACTTTCTATGAATAAAAGAATCTTGAATAGAGAAAGGAATGTAGAGGAGGAGAGAAATTATACATGCATTTTATTATATCTCAGTCCTTACATAATATCTGGTTTTATAGACCCAAGCATGACAAACTTGTAAATAACAATGAAGGGTAAAAAATATAAAGAGACTAATACACAATATATGATATATAAGCCATTGTTTGTAAGAAAACCTTGCAGATGTATGGATTAGTAGCGGCCGGAAATGAAAGATGAAGAGGGCTTTTTTCCATAGATCACATGTTTGTTCCTTTACCCCCTTTCAAATGAATAATCAGCTGAGTAGATGATGAAGTTGTCTGTAAGAAGCCGATGGCAAGTGGTAGGAAATGATTTTGTGAGTTGATCTGTTGGTTGGTCTTCTGTCATGAGATGATATAGATCCATGTGTTGTAGCTTGAGGTGATCACGAATAAAGTGATAATCGACCTCAATATGTTTTGTGCGTGCTTGAAAAACTAGATTGTGAACTAATGTTATTGCTAACGCTTTGTCGTTGTAGACTTTGGTTGGTCTTAACTGAGTATTGTTATGTGTCCGAAACAATCTTTAAAGCCAAATTACTTCTATTGTTGCCATGACTAGCGCCCTATACTTTGTTTCAGTTGTTGAACGGGCTATAATTGGTTGGTTCTTGGAACTTCTTGAAATCAGATTAGGACCTAAAAAATCACAATAGCCAGTAATGGATTTCTTGTCGTTCATATTACTTGCCCAATCCGCATTAGCAAGATTGACAGATTTAATTAGTTGGTCTGAATTTGTCTGAAATTGTGTGAGTCGGATAATGGTGAAGGATTATTATTGGTTGTATCAGAAGAATGTGCGGGTAAGGGTGTTAAAAGTGGATTAAAGTTGAGTATATTGGCATGTTTTAACAAATCAGTGATATAATTTGTCTAGTGCAAAAAATAGCCTTGATCAGTTGTATTTATTTGTAGATGGAGAAAATGGGAAAGTTGACTAAGTTGTTTTAAGTTAAATTGAGTTCCAAGTGTTGTGATTAACTTATTGATGACATATGAGTTATTTCTAGTTATGAAGATGAAATTTATCTATCTAGGCCTTGGACTTAGTTCCAAACATTGTGTGGGGTACTTTAGTCGATGGTCTGTGCCACAAGAATTTCCATATCAGCAGGATAGAATCTTGTGCACCGACTCACAGGAACGAACGTTAACCTGACATGTACCACAGGCAATGCCGGCACGACTACGTAGACCTCAATTGCAGCGTCGTGCACTCAACGAGAATGTCCCGTGTATATCACATAAAAAATGGATTCCAACAGAGATTTCAATTATTTGACATTTTCCAACTGAAATCGTGTATTGTTTCGTGTAAGTTATCAATATTTGAAGATTTTCGCTGTGAGGGGTGAGATGAGCAGTAGTTCCTGAGTCAAGAACCCATTCTTGGTGCTTGGGAGATAATGTGAAGGTAAGAGCGGAAATTGGTTGGTATCTGATAACTTGTACTATAAATTCGTGTAATGCCAACATTGGGTAGTTGTATGCCCTTTCATGTAGTATATTTGATAGGTAATGATAATTTTTTTCTTTTTTTGTTGCTGGTAGACGCCAAACTCTTTAGATTGAAAGGAGTTTTGGAGTGAAATCTTGAGTTGTGCTTTTTGGTCTTCTATTGAAGGAGAGCTTGTTGTGAGGGACTTTTGATGTTTTCATTAGTAAGGTTGCTTTCTTCACCGTGAACTAAATAATATAATTCTTTCAGAGAAGGACGTTGCAACTGAGTACGAATTGTAGTATTGAATCCTTGATAATCAGAGGATAGTCCATTGAAGTATATAAAATAATATCTTCTTTATCAACATTGGATCCTGCTGCTGCAATGTTGTCAACAATAGCCATGATAGTTGTGAGATATTGTGTCATATTTCTTGTTCTCCTTATATATTGTGCAACTCATTTTTAAGTCGTATAACCCAAGACCTATTTGTGGCCTGAATTCTTCTTTTAAAGGTAGTCAATATTTCTACTATTTTCTTGAGGTGATGGACATATAGTAGAACAGATGCTGATATGGTTGAGAAGATTGCAACGGTTAAGTTTTGGTCCATTAATTTCCATGCTAATAATTTTGATCATCAACTTGTGTGATGGTCGGAACTTGGTGAGATTTTGGAGAGCATGGTATGGTGGGAACTAAGTAGATTCAAATCCATTTGCAAGAAAAAGTTTCATGATTTGTACTTTCCATATGTCATAATTTTTCATAAGGAGGCGGGGGACGAACTTCATGGCAGTTGTAATGTTGATTTCCTTTTACTTTGTTGAGGGTGTTATTGGACTGCTGGGAAACATGTTCAGAGATTAAAGATGATGAATTTATAGATCTTGATGCTTTGAAGCATAGGCTCTGATACCATGAAAAAATTCAGAACGGAGAAAGGCATATAAAGGAGCATATAAGTTATACATGCATTTTATTATATCTCACTCGTTACATAAAAGTGGGTTTTATAGACGCACGCGTGGCAAAGTTTCTCCATTGATTTAATTTATTCCATTTAAATCATGATATATAAATTTCATTTCAACATCGATTTTAAAAATAGTAATACTAATATTTAAAATCTGAGATTAAAATACGGAAAAAGAAAATTGAGCGTTCAAATTTTCTCCATTGATTGATCCCTCTTCGTCGTGTACCTATCTTCTGTGCAATGTCGATCGGCAATCTCGGGTGCGTCGTTATCGCCGTCGATCAGAGTGAGGAGAGCATGAACGCTCTCCGATGGGCCCTGCAAAATGTTCGCCTCCGATCACCGGTGGAAGGCGATCCCTCGGTTAAGCTCGGTGGCTTCGTCGTCCTCCACGTGCAGCCTCCGCCCTCTATCGCCGTCGGTCTAAACCCCGGCGCCATTCCCTTCGGCGGACCAAGTAAGGATATCGTTAACTTGGATCTGTTACCTTCATCTACCCTCTCCTTTTTATGCGCTTCTTGGGATCCATGTGCTCTTTTTCTTTAACCTAATTTCGGCTCGGCTTGCTGTTTTATCCGGTTCAATTGGATTGATGCAGCGCACGTCGAGGTTCCGGCCATCACCGCTGCTATTGAAGCCCACCAACGGCGGATCACTGAAGCGGTGTTGGGCCACGCAGTGCAGATCTGCGAGGAGAAAAATGTGAGATTCGACCGTGGTTCTTGTTATATCTATCTAATGATAGTATATGGAATCGAATAAATACTCAGAAGGAACTTTAGGGGCTGTTTGGCAAGTAAGATTTATTATGAATTGTATTTAAAATTTGAGACGGTTTAATCCTAAATGTGCTTGGCATTATAGCGATTAAATTCTGTCAAACTATTTGGTTATTTAGTTCAGGATTTAAGTTTGTTAAGAATTCTTGATGATGAAATTGAGACATGTTACATTTAAGGAAAAAAAAAAGTTGAACCCCAACATTATTTCATTGCCTAAAAATGTGAGTAAATGATCAAGTTGTGTGGCATTTTTGATTCATTGCTGACAATCAAAATAATGGTTGAGTTATAGATTAAAGATAAAATTATTTTAAAATATATGATGTTAACATCATATGAGTGCATTCAACATGTTGGTGATAGTTTCATGTCTCACAACATCTTTTTGAATCATCTCCCCAATTGGCATGCATTAGAGTTTCATCATCATCTGCTATCTCACCTAACACGCCACCATGTTATATTTTAGCTTGAGGCATGTTAAAATATAGTTCATACATGCCATAGTGACCAATATAATTATGCAAACGCTCCACATATAATCATAATGTCAGCCTGGGGAAATTATTGCATGAATTAGCACCTGGAACATCTCTTTCTAAATACCAAAAGTTATTTCTGCTACTTTATGTAGTTGGGCTTGATGATGGGTACACAACTACTATACTACTTAGTATCTAGGAGATGCATCTCTATGATACTCTCTTAATAAAATGAATATGGCATGAAAGGTGCCATAAAATTGTCAATTTTAGTATTGCTTGATCAACTAAATAGTATTTTTTGCGCTACTCTTAACACCCCATTCTCTATTGATTACTGTAGCACCTCATATTTGCCATGGACCCCTCCCAATTAGAAGCTACGTCAACAAATTGACGATCAGATGAGACAACCATTACATTATGAGAAGTGAATCTGTTATAGTGTCTATTTTGCTACTCTCTACTAGTAATAGTTGCTAGTACATAAGTGTCATCAATTGCTACAGTTGTTTACTAAGAAAAGGAAAAAACTATGAATTTGCTCGTAGGTATGGATGGTGGTCAGCTTCAATCAGGGCATGATATGAACTTTTAGTACATGATCAAAGTGCCAGTCTTCTCAAGTAATGTTAAAAAAATTCACACAATCATTATTAGCTATGGGCATAAACAATCCTTTTAAGAAATATCTCAAGTTATTCAGCTACGACAATATTTTTATTGTCGCATATCAAGCCACGACTAACAAAAATGTCCCACTGCTGCACAATATGCATCAGATTATTGCTTGAAACAGTTGTTAGAGCACAGTGGATTACGAACCAATACATCTAGTGCATATTTGATGGCTAGTATACGATCTATTGAAGATAGGCTTGTGAAGGAGCATCGCTCATTTGAGAGACTAGTGTCCTCTATAACCAAAAGATTTAGTTTATTGATCACATTGTTAACTTCTTGGAATGACATGAGATGCATATCTGAGTAGAATTTATTGACATCCTTTTTCTTAACTCTCCTTTTGGTAGATGCGTTTCTGCAGTTTCATCTCTAAGTTTTCATTCTTGGATTTGATGTAGGTTGAGTTGGCAGCTCCTCATTAATAACAAGTTAGGTAGAAGATGATTTGTTATATCTCACCGATGATATTGAAACCATGAGAAAACATGAAATCATTGACAATAGGCATGACTTCTTCCGCATCAGTCATGTCATTGGTAATTTTGTTCCTAGGCTCCTAACGTTATTTTGAACAAGCTTGTTTAACAATCACAATGTTATCAGTGCAAAATTTTTAAATTTGTTGTATTGGTGTAATAAGTTCCTGTAAAAGCTCATCATTTTTTTGTTTTTTTACAATAACATAATACGCCATATGAAAATAACAGTTTATTTATCTTTTTGTTTTTAGGGACGTGCAACTACAAAACTTGGCTGGGCAGCGCAAATTTACCTTATATTAGTTCTTCACAGATTTTATCACTTGCGATAAGGACTTGCAATTCTTTGTCCTGGTCTCATCCACTTTTATCAGATAATTTATACAAATTTTGAAATCAGCAGTCATACTATTGAACATTGTCTTGATAACTAGTTTTTTATATGTTATCCCCAACCTTTAATTCAATGTGCTGATTACACCACACCATGCATCTTTCTTCAGGACATCGTTTACCATGTTCTCCACATTCCCCAAAAACACATGTTCCTTAGGCCATTTAAAAATTTGCATTGGCTCTTTGCTTTGCCCATATGGATCAATTGGCCCTTTTCCAAATAAATTTGTGAACTGAATTTACCATGGTGTACTAACTTTCCTTCTATGAATGTCTGTTTATCTCTATTATTAATAGTCTACAACTTCTCAACTCACAAAATAATTGTAATCATACGCGAACTACTTCTAATGTTTTCAAGTACTAATGGCTAAATAATGCAATGATGAACTATGCCGCGCTTCATCAAGAGAATGCCCAACATTTTACATTTAAGGAACAATTAAAATGTTTGTCGAATATCTTAATATTATGTTTAGTTGATCCATGAGGTAGATAATTGACATTTGCTGATTTTGGATCAGTCACATTCTTTGCACCCTCCTCTCCATGTGAATGAGTAGTAGTTTGTTGTGTTCGTTCATTCACCACCCTCACCAAATATTTTACATTATTAATTTTTTTACTTCACGTGGCAATTGCTTTTGTCACTTTTTTAAAACTAAGCTAAGTGTTGCCGAGATGAGAAAGATTAGGTGGATGAGTGGCTTTATACTTAGAGACAAAATATGAAATGAATATATCCGTGATAGGGTTGGTGTAGCTCCAGTGATGGACAAAATGAGACAGAGTTGTCTTAGATGGTTCGGTCACATTAAACGTCGACCATCTGATGATCTGATTAGGAGAGTTGTCTTAGATGGTTCGGTCACATTAAACGTCGACCATCTGATGATCTGATTAGGAGAGTAGATGTTTTAGATTCGACTTATCTTAAGAAAGGCAGAGGTAGACCTAGGAAGACTTGGGCATATGGTATAAAAAATGATATTAATTTATTAGAATTAAATGTAAATATGAAACTAAATAGGACGCAATGGAGAAAATTGATTCATGTAGCCGACCCCACTTAATGGGATAAAGGTTTTGTTGTTGTTGATGTGGCCATTGCTTTTGTCAAACAATTGAATTGATTTTCCTAGGTGGAATTAAAGTGCTAAACTTTTGGATTACACATTTTTAACTCTCTAGTTTTATGGCTTACGTTATCTTTACCATTGCTTTTGAAATACATATTTTTTGTGTGTAAAACTTCTTAAATGCACAATCTAATATATCTGGTTTTTCTCATGGAAATCAAACAAAAAAAATTAGAACTATGAGCTTTTCTAAATATGATTTATTCCAATTTCATCAAATTTTTTTGATCTTCATGTTCACCCTCAACAATGAAGATATTCGAAACACTACTCTAGTGAAATAAATTAAATGACATGTATGAAAGATGACTAAATGATCAATGAAACAAATGAATTTAATATATTATTACATCACCATAGTTCATGTTTCAGGAAAATGTGAATCTTCACACATTCACAATCAACACCCTAAACCACCAAACCAGCCTATAAAGCTTCAAAATATAGGAGAGGAGATACCTTGTGCGTCCTTATGTTAAAAGGAAGACCGACCGATAAAGAAGTCGGTGCTCGAATGGGAAGGAAATCGGTTACTAGTTGATGGTTCTAGTGGGATTGCTACTGGGATTGCTACGATCAATGAAGATGTGGGTTGTTGGTGAGGTTTCAAGTAATGAGAAAAGTGTTTAAGTTCAGGTGAGGGCTTCTGTTCACTTACCTATGACAAAGAAACCTTATGAGAACTGAGAAGTGGCGGTGTATTAACGCAAAGACAGCAAAGGTGATACTGATGGTGTGTGACCAAGAAGAGGAAAAAGGCGAGACTGGCATGGTGCCAAGGAGAATAGGATAATGGTGATACCAGCAAGATACAAAGCCAAATGACAAACAGAAGGTTGGGATATGGATCGATCTTATGGCCTCCAAGACATTGGGAGAAGAAGGGAGATTGTGACAGTTTCTAGCTTTGTTATTCAGAACTTGCAAAAATCTTGTTAAAACTCACTGAACTGCCGATTTAACAAGTCTCAGATTTGCATGTGAACAAGGTGAAAGAGAATTTAAAAATTCTTAGGATTACTTTGTACATTTTGATCATTTGGCAGGTTTATGCTAAATCCTATGTAATTTTTTTGTTAAATTCTGCTACCAAAAAATCCCTTAAGTTCTATATCCCAATTACCATCTTCAATTAAGGAATTTACCTATTTCTTATGCATTAATCCTCTTTGATTATTAAACTGTCAGTTATCTATTTTTAGCCTTTAATTTGAGTGGCAACATGTTTGCACATTACATCCACTGGCAGAAAATTTTAAAAATGAAACAAAAGCCGAGCTAGAATTGTTAGTTGCACATTTAAGAAAGGAGAATTAGTCCTGCAGACCATAGGAAGGCAATGATATATCTGTTTAGCTACATATTCAATTTAGTTGAGCCTTATGTAACTTTAATTATATAACTCCTGTAAAATGGATACAACGACATCTAATTTGTTAGGTAGGTGCCCTACTCCAACCCTCTCTCATGATTTGCATGAAAATTTATATATATGACGGAAGTTGAAGTTGTCATCATACCTAAAGAGCTTATTGGTATCCTTTTTATGGCCAGGATTTGTGTAATATTTAGCTTAAGCTTTGCCAAATAGAAATCCATGTTTGCTTAAATCCAACTGTTAAAAGTTTTTGTTTTTGCTATTTTATTGATTGGATCTAGGATTTGTTAATCCCAACATTCACAAGATTCAGCTGATTGGATTTTTACACAGTTCTTAAATCTTGAAATAAATAGCCAAATAATTTATCACTATTTAGCAAATTTTAGTAGTTGTAATACCAAATAATTTTCAGCTTTTAATTCTCTAAAAATTTAATAAATTTGTATTTATATGATTTATTACATACTACTAGAGTTAAATATTTGGGGCTTTTACTTACATACCGCACAATTCTTATGTATTTACACACCCAACACCCAAACTTTAATATTTTCGTGCTTAGAACTCAAATCTTTAACGTCACATAAAAAATACAAGTATCACGTACTTTTTAAAAATGAAATACACATTTTGATGTATACGTTTATCACATGAAATTATTATAAATGTAAATATGAAAGTTTGTATTAGATATGTAAATACACAATTGTGTGGTATGTATGCAAACTTTCCTAAATTTTATTTGTTGTTGAACTATCCATATACCATTTGTGTAAGCGAGTTTATGTGGCATATCACGTTGATAACATATTCCTGGTTGATGTTTGGAACTAAATAATGCTCGAGACATCTCAAGTATATGATAAAAGTAAATGAATTATTTATGGCACGACCTCTTTGCTAGGATCATGATGTACAACGAATTTGAGAATGTCAAGAACAAGGAACCAGAAACAAAGAGAGGAGTTTTATTCATTTTTCATTGTTTCCAAATAAAGAGAATTTATAGAAATACATGACTCCTAAGGTCTCATCAATTACCTATTAAGCACAAGGCAACATAAGCTACTTATTTATAGAAATACATGACTCCTAAGGTATTTATAGAAGAAGGTATAAGCAGGGTGAAACAAAAAACTAATAAAATCTTCAACAAAATCTTATTTGCTGACTAAAAGGTTTACCGTGGTTTGATTTATGTTGATATTCTGATTCTTCTAAGTTTAAGAAATGGTGGGTTTCAATGTTTGTGCTGTTTTTAATATTTGCGATAAATATTGCAGGCGACTGTGAATACTAAAGTGGTGGTAGGTGAGCCAAAAGAGAAGATATGCGAGGCCGTTGCAAACTTGAGTGCAGATTTGCTGGTGATGGGATGCCGCGCTTTTGGCCCAATTAAAAGGTACGCCTTTAGAGCTTATAATTATTGATTTTAGTTTTTATTATTTTTCATTCCATCTCTTTCTATGCTTTTTGAATTATCATTCCTTGGAACTAATCATCATTTTAAAGCCCTAAGAAATTTCAGCGAGCTAGACTTTTCCAAGAACTTCATTTTGTTAGCCATCTTTTGTGAGTATTCTTGTGTTATGGATTATTCTTTTCTTTAGGAAGATTTACATACATACCACTCCATTCCTATGTGTTTTCGTATCTAACACCTAACCTTCAATTGCTACATATTTGCCACCATATTTATGCATGAAAATTTAAAGTTAAAATGGTAGTTTTTTTTCTGATATGAAAGATTTGAGTAGTGTAAATGTAAAATGCAATTTTTAGGCATTAGATATGCAAATATGTAAGAATTGAGAAGTATGTATGTAAATGCCCCTTTTTCTTAATACAAGGGATAATTTAATCGTAACTAACATGGAATGATGGATCATTGACACTTTGAGAAACTAGAGCCTCTACGGAGACATGAACTGTTATCTATATGTTGTTCACTAAGTTTGTCAGAGCATAATAGAGATACATTTTTTCCTTTAGCAGAATGCTGTTTGTTCATTACTTAGCTTTAGAGTGACTTAGTTTCAAGTTTAAGGAACAAGCATTAAGGTGTAAGAAACAAGTGAATAACATAAATAATTGGAGAATGTGACAAATATCTTACAGTTCAGTCCATAACAACTGGTTTTCTAGCTTTCTTTAATTAGAGGTGACATATATTTACTACTGAGCAGAAACCATATAATAAAGTTGTTTACCCATGCACTGATCATCTACTTCAATGTAATAAATCCATTACTTTTTGAGCTCGGAGAAATATTGTAACATGACAAAGTAAGCTGGCGAACTTTAAAATAATCAACTTCCCTGATTAACAAAACCTAGTGTTTAAGATTGATTGTGTTAGTTGTCCTAACTAGCCTGGTTTCCAGTATACATTGTGCCGTACGATAAGCTTGCTCCGCTATAATTTATAATTAAGGTGCAAAAATGATAATGAATATCAGGGATTGATACTCCAAACCAAAAATCCAATCTTTTTAAAAAATGAAGGTAAAAATAGATCATCTTATACTCTGAGCAATATTTTATATTAAAAACTTTATCGGAAAAAGTTCCATCTACCGCAACATCATGCAGCAAATGAAAGGCAACATCGAATTGAAACTATTTGTAAATTTGTAGAAACTAGATTTAGCTAAGGATCTTTAACCAATAATTTCTGAAGATTAGCAAAATAAGACTTCCATAAAATTTTATTTACATACATAATCCAAAAATAAAAAATCTCTCACTGTCTATAAAAAGAAAATAACACTATTCCATTATTAGTTATGGTTTTTATATAGCTGCTGATTCTGTTGAAGCTCGAGAATGCCGTTTTTTTTGTTACTTCGAATACTGCTAGAGATATTTGAATATATATATCATATAAGGATACTTTTTATTCTACTGCAAAAGCAACAAAAATAGTACTAGTGTTAACATAAACAACTTAAACTTTTACCACGTTTCAGCTGTTTTTTTCAACAATAAATGCCTCTTCTTAATATCTGACACTTCCAATATGTCTGTCATTACATCTTCACACTTCAATCGAACCTATGTAACTAACACCTAAACTTTTATATTTACATTTATAACACTTTAATGTGGTAAGCCTATGCATGAATACGCATATTTTGCCTTTTAAAAGTAAGTAAAAGTGGTATTTTTGATGTCATATTAAAGATTTGAGTGCTATGCCTGTAAAGGTGAAACATTAGGTGTTGGATATGTAAATATATGAGAATTGTGTGGTATTTATGTATTGGTGCATCATAGAAGAATATTTGAGTCACGCAATTTAATTCATTTAAAAATTCTAAAATCTCTGAACTACTGCAGGTTCTTCCTAGGGAGTGTTAGCAACTACTGCATCAATAATGTAAGCTGCCCAGTTGTTGTAATAAAGGGCACCTCTTAACAACTTCTTCATAGCACCAACCTCCCACCTGTGTGGTTTTTCACAAAACCCAATATATATATATATATATATATATATATATATATATATATATAAAATAAAAACTTCTAACTTTGTTCTTTATACCAAGTTCTGAGAGCTGAACCTTGTGGTTTTGCTGTGATGTGTAATTATGTTCTTTTATTCTTTCTTTTTCTCACAGGTTGTATTCTATCCTATGTTGTTTATAATAATATATATAAATGTGTGTTTGTGTGTGTTCATGATTTAATATTAAATCATCATTTTTTAGGGATTTCAAAATATTTGTAGGGTTTAAAATATATAGTAATTTTTAACTGCATTAAATCCAATTAATTAATTACTTTATTTTTTGACCTTCAAAGAAACCAAATGAGCTGTAAGAGTTAGGTTGTGATACTTTGAGTTAAGCCATGCCTCAAAAAAATTATGACCTGCTGGAGATATATTTATGTTTCATTCGGCATTTCACTTTAAATGATAACATCAAATTGTTATGCGTTATAGCTTGACTACTTTGCTATGAGGTTTGTCATGTTTGACAATTTAGTAGAACAGAGGTGAAACGCCGAAAGGAATCACCTTAATGTGAGAATGGGCCAACCCCTGAAATACGTCACAAGTTTACCAAAATATTCAACGATAATCAACTAGCCAACTAGCCCTTATTAGGGATGCAATTGTGTCAAAGACGTTAAACAACTCAAGTGACTCGTACTGAGATTGACGTGCTAATGAGTTAAATTTTAGTTCGCCTAGTTTATGAGTCAACTCATTTAAAAAATATTAATATAAATATAGCTAAGAATTAAAATTAAAAACTTCATATTCATATATTTTTATTTCGATTAATTTCTTATTATTTCTAAAACTTTATTAGAACGACTACTTGGATTACAATTTATCATTTAACTTTCATAATAAATTTAGCTGAAGCTAAAAAATGAACTCAATTAATTAATCAAATTTTAGTTGATGGTGGCTGAAGCTCAATTTCTCATTAAATCAAGTAATAAACAGAATTTACATTTCTAATAATTTTTTCAATCAACCATTTAGATTAAATGCAGCACAATTAAAATAATTGCTCTTGTAATCCTTCTATTTCTTTACCCCGTTTCAGTCTACCCAAATAGAAACAGCTTATGCTTCTCTCTCTCTCTCTCTCTCTCTCTC
This sequence comes from Papilionanthe hookeriana x Papilionanthe teres, assembly GCA_022702705.1. Lineage (NCBI taxonomy): Eukaryota > Viridiplantae > Streptophyta > Magnoliopsida > Asparagales > Orchidaceae > Papilionanthe > Papilionanthe hookeriana x Papilionanthe teres. Next base: position 2,611,567 of record CM040429.1, on the reverse strand, counting down.
TCTCTCTCTCTCTCTCTCTCTCTCTTCTCTGTCACAATTTTGGTGGCCTGTTGGTTGGATATTTCCCTTGTACTTAAATGTCCCAGGTTCAAAACTCACCAACCTCTCTAAAATAAAGTACAACAACTCTTGGTTGGTAGGCAGAACACATTAAGGGGCTGTTTGTTTCGCCGTTTAGGCCTGCGGCGCGGCAAAGCACCGCACTTTATACCGCGGCGGGTTCCGATTCGAGACGAATTCGCGGTGCTTCGCCGCGAAGCCGAGGGAAAGCGGGCCGCGGGATAAACCCCGCGGCCCCGAATCCTTTCGCCTTTTCCTTTCGTTACCCTCGCTCGCCCGTGCTCCCGTGGTCCGAGCTCCCAATCTCCTTTTCCGCCCTAAATCTTCTCGCGAGATCCGCGGCGGTTCTCCACGGAGAATCAAATCGAAGGTCCCATATCTCCGATCTAGCGCAGTATCCTTCTCTTTGAGGCTCCGTCCCCCTCTCCCTCCCTCTTTCTCGTTCCTTCTCGCAAAATCTTCCGTTATATCTTCGATCTTGAGTAGTTCGAAGCATGAATCCGAGATTTATGGCACCTTTATTTCTATATTCTATGAAATGTGATTGAAATTTTCTCTACTAAGGTCATACGGGGAAGATCGACATGAGCTTTTATTTATGCTCCTATAGGATTTTATCGGTTCTTATCTCGATCTTTTGCCTGCTGTGTTCTATGGTACAAAATCTTCAAAATCTGAAATGGATTAAAAATTTTTAGCTCCCTAATTTATTGTGAGATCATCCATGCATTGCAGAGCCGGCTGAACCTGTGATCCCGGGGGCTCTTTACAGGGCTGGGTGAACCTGTGATTAATTTTTTGAGTGCTGGTTGAATTGATAAGGAATGCAGTCAACTTATGCAGATTGCTATTACTTATGACTTATTACTTTGGTTCAATTTAGCCCGAATTCTATTTATATAGCAGTAGAACTGCAGTTCTATGCTTACCTTTGCTCGAATTCTGGCTTTAACATAGATGCAACATTGGGATTGAAATGAACTGTATTTGGGCATTGGGATTGACATGAACGGTATATAGCAGACTGCAGTAAAACTGCATCTCTGTATTTCGACTTTCTCTTTACTGCTTATTAATCAAACATGAGCTGCTTAAATTCTTATCTATTTTCAGCTATAGGATTTAAATGATTTGGTTTGAAAGTTTTCAAATGATTCATGTGTTCAATAGCGTCATATTGCCAAGGTTGGGATTATCGATACAATGCTTTGGGAATATTTTGTAGTACGATGCGATTTTGTAGTGCAGATGCGGTTTTGTTAATATGAATATTTGTAGTGCGATTGCTCCACTATTTTGGGTATAGTTTCTTGTGGTTTGCGGTGCAATGTTATGTATGGTATATCAACAAATATTCAGAGCTCCACTATTTGGGAATATTTGTTGCTATGGCAGTGCAGTGTAGCATATTTGGGAGTATAGAATTGTTATGTGCAGAATTTGCTATACAATTCTATAGTACTTCAATTTGCCATACATATCTGTACCGATATTTCTCAGTTTTATTTGTACCGATATTTCTCAGTTTTATTTGTACCGATAGAATTGTTATGTACCGATAGAATTGTTATGCCCAAATACATTTCAATCAGGACAAAACGGCGGAACAAGCAGTGTAGCATATTTGGGAGTATAGAATTGTTATGTGCAGAATTGAAGTACAGTTTTATTGAGCATGGTGTATATTTGCTGCTAGAAGAGAAATTATTTGAAATACTAGTTGTTTTTGACTTATTATGGGTGCGTCGAGCATTGTATCTTCGTCTTCTCGTTAAAAGGGTTAGTCGTTTAGAATCTATTTGTAGAAGCTATGTACGTATTCGAAAGTTTCATTAATGAAGATATAATACTCCTTTCCCAGTGGACGTAGGTCAACTCGACCGAAGCAACGTAAATTTCGTGTTCCTTTGTCTTTATAGCATTTTCATTTTATTATTTCGCAATTGAAATCATATTAGTCCAGTTATGCATATATTTGTTGAACTATTTCATAGTTAAAGATATTACTTAATTTGTCTCATATTAATAGTATGACGAATAAGAACGAAAAGTTGCCGCTCCTGCAGCTTTGGAGAATGACATAAAATTAATTTTCGCGATCTCTGCATAGCGGAAGTCGAAAAGGCATAGACTAAACTCTTTTTTCAACGAAGAAGTTGGCAAAACATTGTAACAAATTTTAGGGAGGTGACGAGGCGGGGATTACGACGAGCTACGATCTTAAAAATAAATGGGACCAACTAAAGAAAGAATGGAAACTTTGGAAGGACCTAACACGAGGATCGGCGGCTTGGGTTGGGATCCATCGAAGCGAACAATTCTTTGCATCGGATGCATTGCGAAGTCGAAAGACTTGCGGTAAAGCTATCATTCATTTAATAATTGCAATGTAAATCATTTTTAGTTTTTAGCCCTCCTAATGAAATATAATTTTATGTTACGGATTTTTCCTACGACCAAAAAGTTCGAAACATGTAGGATAGAGCCGAATTGGAGGACAAACTAGATAGAATGTTTGGTGGGGTGGTAGCTACGGGGAAATTTTCGACCGCACAGCCGAATAATGATTGAGACAACCCACGAAGAGGTCGCCATAGAATTATCAAACGATTCAGCAGAACTCCACGTGTACGAACAAGGCGAAATGCAATCAACAAACCGTACGAAGCGGCCCGGATCGAAAAGAGGAGGAAAAATACTGTTGCAACTATGAAAGATCGGCTCTCACTACTTGTGGAATCAACAAATGATGCTCTACACGAGTTCGAAAAGCCGACATCCAGCGGGTTGTTAGTCTTCTACAAGAAGACCCGGACATTATAGGGGATCGTGATCTTTTCTTCTTTCTATCGACCTCCTTCGGGACTCTCTCCACCGAGACTTCTTCACTTCAGCTGGTTAGAGAGCTACGAGTTGAATACATACGCTATTATTATAACCGTCGCACCTTGTGATTTGATATGGAGCTGATGATTTTATTTCATCTATCATTAAGATCTTGTTAGCGATGTTGTTGTTTGGACAATTTCTATTTGAATTGTGGAATGCTTGAGTTATTTCCTTTCTAAGTATAGTTTATTCATTTGCTTCTTTTAGTTAGTTGTTGATTTCGATAGAAATTAACTTGTTTAATCTAAAGGTGCAGTTTATACCATCATGAATCCGGAGGAAGTCCGACACCGTAGGAGAAATGCAGCGATAAATATAATGTTGCAATATTATAATACGTACGTCGATCGTGAACATTGTGACACTTCATCTCAGATTGGAGAAAAATGGATGGGTGAAATGATTTCAGGACACCCAACGAGATTTCGTAACATCTTTCACATGTCACATGATGTTTTCAGAGATCTGCTAGTAGACCTAACAACATCTCATGGACTTCGTGGGTCTTGAGGATAACAGCCGTGAAGTATTGGGCATCACACTCTACATACTATCACGAGAATGAGTCGATGCGGGGAGCCATGGAACGATTCCGGCATTCGTCGGAAACAATAAGCCGATATTTCTCGGTTGGTTTGGCTTCATCATTGTCGATCTAGCAAAAGACATAATAAAACCAGTCGATCCGACTTTGCGAGGATCCCGATGAGATTCTTAACGATGACGGATATATGCCATATTTGAAGTACACATGTTTACTTAGAATAATTTATTAATGGATTGCATTTTGAAATAATTTTTCTACGTTTCTAAAGGATTGCATCGGCGCGATCGATGGAACGCACGTTCATGCTTATAGTACGGATAACGAGAAAGTTCCTTTTATCGAGCCGTTACGGGAGGACAACTCGAAATATAATGGTTGTTTGTGATTTCGACATGTGCTTTACATTTGCATTGGATTTGGATGGGAGGGCAGCGCACATGACGATAGACTCTTTAAAATTGCAACAAGAAAGTCGGACTATGATTTTCCTCACTCACCGCACGGTAAGGTCATTTGTAATATAAAAAGTTGATGTTTTTGGTCACATACCTTACTAAATTTTCTATCATTACGAGCAGTATTATTTGGTAGATGCACTTACCCGATACGGAAGGGGTATCTTAAACCCTATCACGATACAAGATATCATATTCAGGATTTTGAAAGAAGTTAAGTAATCACACAAGAACGAGAAAGGAGTTGTTTAATAAGAGACATTCATCCTTGCGATGCGTTATTGAGAGAACATTTGGAGTTTGGAAGAAGAAATGGGTCATTCTTCGAGATATGCCACCTTATCCGTTCCCCAAACAAGTGTAGATAGTGTTGTAACTATGGCCTCGCATAACTATATCGAGCGGCATCCAACTCGAGGCTGATGTTGATTTTGACCATACGTCGATCAAAATGACGAGGTTGCTTACTGATCGAAGGTTTTGAGGACCGCATTGAACGGTCTCCACCAAAGGAGGAGAACAACGATGCGACGAATTTGCACGAAAGATGGGGAGGGTGCGAAACGAAATGGCGGCCCTTCGAGAAGACATTACTCGACTTGTTAGTTGGAGAGTGATTTTGTTGACCGATCTGATAATGATGTCTTTTACACTCTTGTTGAAGACTTTACTTCACATTATTTACAATTCTACACTCTAGCTTGATTATTTTCATTTTGTTTGATCATTTGATACTCAAATTAATTAAAGCTCGCATATGTGTTTGCATTTCGAGTAAACATGAGCTCCGAGACGTCAGCTATCTCTCGCCAGATTCTTATGTCATCGTGATGGCTGAGACATCTCTTTTAGCATCACGACAGCCGCACAGCTTTCGCTGAAAGCTTTATGCCTGTCCTCGGAACATTCCAAAGCGATGCGGTTTCTTCCAGATGGGCGGATAGTTTACGAGATTCTCATGAGGTCGATGCTTAGGGAGTGTATGACCACGACGGAAGACGGAGTGACACGGGAGTTACTGACATCTCAAAACTAAAGTGAACATTATTATATTGTTGGTTGTTGTTGGAATAGTCACTACGGTTTTTTCACTCTACCGTCGCTTACTACTACGCATCTTAAGAGAATTTATATGTTTTATTTGTAGAACTCTATGACTTTTTTGAGATATGCAACCGTTCTTTTGATGTATTTTCGTTTCAGATCTTGTGTAGACATATGATTTAAAAATAAAAAAATTTTAATGCTCTTAATATATATAGATATCTAAATAATATGAAACTAAAAGATTACTTTTATAGATTAAAAAATTTTAATACTTTTAAAATATGTAGATATATTATTTAGTTACGTATTTTTTAAAGCTCTAAATGTTTTATTAATTCGAACAATCTATTTAAAAAATAAAAATTTCCAAATATATATTTTATTAAAAATATGATTTAATCAAGCTTCGTAAATATTTTATTATTAAATTAAATTAAGATATAATAAAGTCTCGTAAATATTTTATTAATATACTTAAATAATTTCATTTATATAGTGAATTATTGCATCGAAGCAATAATTCACTATATAATCTAGATACTAATAAAGCTCGTAAATATTTTATTAATATATTAAATTAAGTTATAATAAAGCATGTAAATATTTTGTTAATATACTTAAATGATTTCATCTATATAGTGAATTATTGCATTGAAACAATAATTTACTTATATAATCTAGATATAATAAAAGCTTAGTAAATATATATTTAAAATATAAAAATTAAAAAATATAATTTAAATTTATTAGTTTGTATATTTAAAATATAAATTTTTTTAAAAAATTTCGTTTCGCAAATACTGTATACTTATATAAATATATCAAAATTTTAAAACGGTTTTAATAAACGAAGTAGTACTGACATTTTTCTCGCATCGTATTGTTTTTCCTATTAACGAATCAAACAGATAGCAAACTTTCCCTCACAATGCTTCACAGACAGCGATAGCAATTTCTGCAAAGTTAGGGAAAGCTAGCACTCTACTAAACGAGCCCTAAAAGATCATTGAGGGTCTGTTTGGGCTAGCTTAATTGGCGCGACACATTTTAAAAATGCCACGAGAAGCGTTTCGAAATAGCGGTCGCCACGCACGGCCGCTTACCGTAAAAAATTATATTAAATGTGGGCCATGGGTTTGACACCATGGCCTGTGTTTTCTCGCACGTTTCTGCTACCCTTATTACGCCATTAGTCTCAAGCGTTTCTTAAATAATTGAAGGAGCTGCAGATCTCAGCCATGAACCTAACATGCTTCTGGCTATAAACAAACTATATAACATTGCAGAAACCAACAAAATAAAATACGGCTTGTAAGGAAGGCAACAATGCAGTCCAACCAAGTAGCAAGTCGTCTTCACATACGAATACAAGCTACTAGGGGTCTAAGTGGGCCAAGCCAGCTTAAGTTGTTAAAGAGCCTACTCATGTTCGTTTATTAAAGGAGCTTGAGTTCAAATTTATTTGGGTTTGGTTCGTAGGCTCATGAGCCGCCTCAACTGGTCATGACGTAGTAGTTCGGATCAGCGAGACTCAACTGGCTCAAGGGAACTCGCCACAAGTGAAGCTTGAATACTTGACGACTCCATCCAGCCAGCCATATGAAAATGACCATCTTATCGCATAAGCTTACGAAGCATTCAGCCAAGTAACCCTCAACATGTACCTCTTCAAGTTCTTTATTAGAAAATTCACATGCTTGCAACTATCAAATCACACACACGCATATTGATACGTTCAAAAAAAAAATTATAATCATTCACGACTTTGGAGGACCGAGAGCTCTAAATATTTAATTACATACACTTCAATTCAAATGGTGTCTTCATAGTATGAGCCAACTGATATCAAACATAGCTCGATTTGAGTCCAAGTGAGCACAGATCATGCATTTACATAGTAAGAATAGTTTTGATATATTTTGGGAACAAAATGATCTCTAAAAATGATAAATTTATAGTTCAATCAAGCGTCTCAACGAGACGCCCAACGAGCCATAGCTATCATCGTCATCTAGTCGTTTATGTGACAGTCGAGCCACCATCGCAGGACCACAGTTACGTTGTACAACTGACCGCAGACCAGCCAACATCGACGCCGAGCCACTACCGCATTGGGTCACTTATGTCACAGTCAGACCACCATCATCGACGAACCACTATTGTTGGGCTACCGCCTCCATAGGAAACCTATCACCTGGCCAACGTTGAACCACTGTCGATGTGCTAGACCGCAATCGTTGCCATGCTAGATAGTTGTCGTTGGGATATTGATGCCACCTTCAAACCGTCATCTCTGGGCCATCACCACTGTGTCGGACCACTGTGGTTGGACTGTTGTAGCCACTGGAACACCAATTCCCGACAGACGACATTGTGACTCCACAACAATCAGGCCAACATCATCGTAACGCTAACATCATTGCCGGATCAACATCATTGTCGGATCAACATCTCCCAGCCACCCCAATGTCGAGCCACTATCACCGAGTCATTGTCGCTGTTGTGGCACACAATTGTTGTTATGAAATCGTCGTCTTTCAATCGCCACCACCTCTACGCCAGATCAACTTCATCGTTGTAGGACCACCGACTCTTGGAAGACACCGTCAGCATCACTGGATCACCACTGTTGGACCACTGCCGCCATCACGTGGTCACCACCATCGATAACAATAAATCTAGATCTTCATCACACAACTCCTACCGTAGGTTCTCTATCATCGTAGTCGGATTGTCATCACTTCTCCAATATTTTATCCAATTCATGTAATATTATTTTCTGCTATTTAATGGCAGACAAAGTCCTGTAACATACATCCAAATAGTGAAACAATTTCAACTGGGTCAGATCCCGTGGTTTTTCCATTTCAGGTTTTCTCCACGGAAAAACCGTTGATTTCTCCTATATCAACTTTTCTTTTATATGTACATGTGTTGCATTTTGGTATAATGCTAAGAAGATAATACAACTCTACCGCTGTGAATTCACCGCCACACAACAAATTTATATATTTTTCTTGTATAGCTTTTCTTAAAACACCATAACTCTATAAATAAGGAGTCAAATGTAGCATTTATGTACATCTATAATGTCATGTGCTTTGAATGTGATCAATAGAACACTCCGAGTTCTTTCTTAAGATCTTCGCTCGCTTATTTTGTTCTCTTTAGAGTGTCATCCACAAACAAATCTGAATCTAGCATAATGGACATTAGCTCTACTTAACCATATAGGGAAGACACATTTAAAAATAATAAAAGATTTCTTATACTAGACAGCAAAATAAAGGTACTTAAGAATTTCAAAGCCTTAACTGTTCAGTCATCAAACATTTCAACCAGAACTGAAGATCGGAATCAATTTAGCTTCTGATCTTCCATCCAGAAACCTCATTTGAGATCACAATGATTAAAATCAATCCAGATAAGAAAATTAGCAGTATCCTGCAACGAATATCTGTTGCAGTAAATCAAAGAATTGTTCAAACAATGGATGCCGATGCAATTTGGATTTCAAACGATAAAATCGGTTAATTACATCTAGGGTTTCCTCGCATTCCTAGATCGCAGCATACGGCAATAAGTATTTCTTAATCGGGAGAGATGAAAACTTACAAGAACTCGAATTCGTCTTCCCTGAGATGCGCAAAGAACTTGATCTGCTTCTCGTGCCCATCGACAGGCCATATGAACTCGATCTTGAAGGGGAGATTGGCAGATATACGTTTCCCCTGGTATAAACCAACATACTGCTTGATCACCCCCTCCATCCCGTGCAATTCAACCCCCGGTGCCTTCGCAACGTGGAAGACCTTGACCTGCGCCGTGACGCGGATTCTTTCCCCAATCTTCCCAGCGGTTACCCGTGGCCCGTGTTTTCTTGCACATTTCTGCTGCCCTTAGTAGGCTATTAGTCTTGCACGCTTCTCAAAATTTTGAAGGAGCTGTAGGTCTCTTGCCATGAAACTAACATGCTTCAGGCTAGAAACAAAATATATAACATTGCAGAAACCAACAAAAGAAAATAAGGCTTCTAAGGAAGGCAACAATGCAGTCCAGCCAAGTAGCAAGTCGTCTTCACATACGAATACAAGCTATCAGGGGTCTAAGTGGGCCAAGCCAGTCGTTAAAGAGCCGACATGTTCGTTTATTAAATGAGCTTGAGTTCAAATTTATTTAGGTTTGGTGCGTAGGTTCATGAGCCGCCTCGACTGGTCAAGTGATGGTCACATTGATACCTTCTCCGACGAGATGTCGTGACACTTTAATTATTCAGGCATTGATGCATTCTCTAGTTTTTTTAGCTTGAGCTGGCGAGTTGGCTGTCATCATTACGAGTTGGATGCCATTTTGACAAATGAGTAGAGCTCGAGTTAGCCATGACTCGAGCTCGACTCTACTCCTTTACACCCCTACAAGCAAGTAATAGCTAGCTAGCGGATGGATGCCGGCATGGAATGACAAAGGAAGGTCATGGCAACCACTATTGATCCTCAAAGTTTCGTGACTTCATGGAGGTTGTGGAGATAATTTTAAATCATTAGTTTAAACGAAAACAAAAACAAGCACTATTAAGCAGACACAATAGGCAAACCAGTATCTCTCCAATATAGTAGCCAACGAAAATATAGTGCAATTAAGCATCAACTTAAAAGTGCACATCAAAATGTAAAATTTTAAGATGGAGATGGAGATGGAGATGAAGATGGAGTGCGTCTGAATGGGGGAATCAGCGTCTAGTTTGGGAGAGCATTCGCTCTCAGCTCAACAGCACGCCTAAGCTCTGTTGGACTTGCTACACCTGAAAGTAGTAGTTCGGATCAGAGAGGCTCACCTGGCTCAAGGGAACTCGCCTGTAGTAAAAGCTTGCAGGCTTAGCGACTCCATCCAGCCAGCCATATGAAAATGAACATCATATCACATAAGCTTACGAAGCATTCACAAGTAACTCTCCGCATGTACTTCTCCAAGTTCTTGATTAGAATATCCACAAGCTTGTAACTATCAAATTACACACTCGCACGCACACATATTGATATGTTAAAAAAAAAATCTTGATCATTCACAAATCTGGATGCACACTAGGACTGAGAGCGTTAAATATTTAATTACATATAATTCAATTCAAATGAAGTGTCTTGATTATATGAGCTAACAAATATCAAACATAGCTCGATTTGAGTCCATGTGAGCCCAAATTATGCATTTACATAGTAAGAATGCTTGTGATATATTTTGGGAACCAAATGATCTCTAAATATGATAAATTTATGGTTCAATCAAGCGTCTCAACGAGACGTCCACCGAGCCATAGCTACCACCGTCATCTAGTCGTTTATGTGACCATCGGGCTACCATTGCTGAACCACCGTTGCGCGGCTATCATTTTTGTCAGACCAAACCCGTTCGTTGCATTGTCGGACTACAATTGACTGCAGCCCAACCAACATCGACGCCGAGCCATCGCCTCCACCGTCATTGGGTCTCTTACGTCACAGTCAAACCACCATCATCGACGAACCACTGTGGTTGGGCTATCGTCTCCATAGGAAAACTATCACCTGGCCAACGTTGAACCACCGTCGACGTGCTAAACCCCTGATGTCGAGCCATCGTTTTCATGCTAGATAGCTGTCATTGGGATATTGATGCCACCTTCAAACCGTCATCTCTGGGCCATCACGACTGTGTCAGACCACTGTGGTAGGGCAGTTGTAGCCACTGGAACACCAATTCTCGAGTGATGACATTGTGACTCCACAGCAATTAGGTCGCCATCATCGTAACTCTAACATCATCTGCAGATCACATGATTGTCAGATCATCATCTCCCAGCCACAACTATGCCGAGCCACAATCACCGAGTCATTGTCGCTATGGTGGCACACAATTGTTGTTGTGAAATCATCGTCTTTCGAGTGCCACTACGTCTACGCCGGATCAACTTCATCATTGTAGGACCACCGACTCTTGGAAGACACCGTTAGTATCACTAGATCACCATTGTTGAACCACCACCACCATCACGTGGTCACCACCATCGATAACAATGAATATAGATCTCCATCACACAACTCCTATCATAGGTTTTCTATCATCGTAGTTAGGTTGCCGTCACTTCTCCAATATTTTATCCAATTCATGTAATACTATTTTATGCTATTCAAGGGCAGACAAAGTCCTGTAACATACATCTAAATAATGAAACCATTTCAACTAGGTCAGGCCCCATTGTTTTTTCCATTTCAACTTTTCTCCACTTAAAAACCTCTGATTTCCCCTATATCAGCTCTTCTTTTACATGCACATATGCTGGATTTTTGTACAATGCCAGGAAGCTAATAAAACTCTACCGCTGCGTATTCACCGACACAAAACATATATATATAATTTTCTTCTATGGCTTTTCTTAAAACGCCAAAACCCTATAAAAAAGCAGTCAAATGTAGCATTTATGTACATGTATAATACCATGTGCTTTGAATGTGATCAATAGAACACTGCGAGTTTCTTTCTTAAGATTTTTTCTCTCTAATTTTGTTCTCTTTATTGCTTTGATCTCTTTGATCTTATTAGTAGGGGTTGGATGTCATACACAAACAAATCTGAATCTAACATAATGGACATTGGCTCTACTTAAATATATAGGGAGGACACATTAAAAGATAATAAAAGATTTCTTATACTAGACAGCAAAATAAAGTTACTTAAGAATTGCAAAAGCTTAACTGTTCTGTCATCAAACATTTCAACCAGAACTGAAGATCAGAATCAATTTAGCATCTGATGTTCCATCCAGAAACCTCATTCGAGATCACAATGATTACAATCAAACCAGATAAGAAAATTAGCAGCATCCTGCAACGAATATCTGTTACAGTAAATCAAAGAATTGTTCAAACAATGGATTCCGATGCAAGTTAGATTTAAAACAATGTAATCGGTTGATTAAATCTAGGGTTTCCTCGCAGTTCCAAGATTGCACCATACGGCAGTAACATTTTTTTAATCGGGAGAGAAGAAAACTTACAATAACTCGAATTCGTCTTCCCTGAGATGCGCGAAGAACTTGATCGGCTTCTCGTGCCCATCGACAGGCCATATGAACTCGATCTTGAAGGGAAGATTGGCAGATATACGTTTCCCCTTGTACAAACCAACATACTGCTTGATCACCCCCTCCATCCCGTGCAATTCAACCCCCGGTGCCTTCGCAACGTGGAAGACCTTCACCGGCGCCGTGACGCGGATTCTTACCCCAATCTTCCCAGCGGTTACCATGGCCTCCGGGCGTAAATCGGCGGTCAGCGCGGCCTTGTATGAGAGGGAGCTTTTGATTGCTGGCGGCGGCGGAGGTAGGAAAGATCGCAGCGGAGCCATTGCCGGGAGATAGAATGATCGCGGCCGCCGGCAGATCGAGGCGGCATGAGCTGAAGCTGATGTGGAGCTCGATGCAATCGGCATTGGTATTGATGTCACTCACTATCTCTGTTCAATCTACTTCTGCCGACGAGTGGCTTCATGGTTTGGTTTCCCGTTTAATTTTGCAAGTAGAATTCAATTTGAATATAATTTAATAAATTCTATAAATACAGATTCATGTACTTTATATATATATTTGTAAAACTTTAACCAGAGAGTGAAAGTTGTCACCGCTCTTAGATATGACCGGTGAGAAAATACAGATTTCAATGACAGTTTTTTAAAAAAATCAACAAAACGCAATTGACCTAAACAGACTAGTGCACCGACGACCCAAACGGATCATAAATCTGAAAACTTTTTAGTATGTTAACTAATAAATTCATATAAATCCAAAAAAGCTATATGATTACTTTAATGAAATTTATTAAAATTTTCTCTTCTCACAACTCTTTCCACAAGCTTGAATTTCTCTATACCCTGTAAATCCAAACCTACTTCTTACGAGATTTATCAAATCACAGATTTAAGACAAAATGACACAAAACTATATTTAGGAAACCGTAGAAAGAATTTACGCATCCATATTTAATGTAAATCTTAAATAAATCCTACTTAAAAGCGGCTACCAAACGGAAAAAAATTTATCTACGTAAGATGCACGCAGCGTTGCGTACGTTAGAATATTATATGGAGGTTATTTAGAGGGTATTAGGTGGGTATTTCTGTGTTTTAACCTATTTAATTTCCGTGTAACCTACATGTAATATTCATGTAACCAACAAATAAGTTCCACGCTTAACACACAAATACCGCCCCCCTACCCTCTAAATAACATTCTTATAATCTTTTAATGTATGCAGCGTTGCGTGCGTTTTACATAAGTAATTTTTTTCCCTACCAAACAGCCCCTTAGGGTGTGCTGAGCAGTTTGAATTAAATAGTTATTTTATTTAGGGATCGAAGGAGAAAGTTTTGATTGGTTGAGAGTCTGTTGGGGGTTTCGAAGTTTGATTAGTTTATTAATTAGGAGTAATGGGAATTGGTCTCACACGCAATTCGGCAACCCTTGGGAATGGGGAATAACTATAATTGTTGAAGTTCTCCTCACGTTACATTAATCACTAATCTATTCTCTATAGTTATAAAGTTATATTCTGATCAAATTTTTCTATTAAAATTGCTTTTTTTTTTTACATTTGTTTTGAAATTAGTTTAATATAAAATATTTATATATTCTTGTCAATTCAAATCAAATTTTAAAGATTTTGTAGGCTATTCTAATCATTTTTTTTTTGATTAAATCATAAATAAGTATTTTTCATATTATTGTAGTTTAAATTATAAAATATATAATATAAGTGTGATCTCCTATTATTGTAGTTTAGAATATTAGAGATGTGTTGAAAGGTAGGGACTGCAATTAATTGATGATGAACTAACTATGGAAGTCGCACTATGAAGATCTAATTAAGATGATTGAATGATGATGATCAAACTATAGATGAATAGATGGCATTGGTTAAGCAAAGATGACCAAATAATAATAGTCCTATGATGACAGTCAAGCAAAGACAATTCTTCGATAACGGTTAGATAATGATGGAGGAGCAATGACTATTGAGCAATGACAATCAAAAAATGATAATCAAGCATTGTTGTTTTTGGGGATTGTTAGTATTATACATCTGATAAAGCTTTTGAGTTTTTTAGACCTCTTAGATCTCCTCTTTTAAGCATACCCTATCTGATGCAAGTAATAGTAATTTATTCGTAATTATTTTAAAATATTTTAGAAATTTTAGCAAATATTTTAAAAGTAATGAAGCGTTTTAATGATTGTTCAATTTGGGGGTCATTTGGGCTTAGACTAAGTTTATGTCATTGATAGGTCTGATCTGATAATCATAAATTTAGCTCTAAATGTTTTTTAAATTAAAGATTCATATCTGATATATATATATATATATATATATATATATATATATATATATATATATAGGGGTGTAAACGAACCGAACACGAACGAACAGAACAGGTGTTCGTGTTCGGTTCGTTTGAAATTTATTTTGTTCGTGTTCGGTTCGTGTTTGAAATTGTTCGTGAACTAACTGTTCGTGTTCGGTTCGATTTGTGCGAAATTAGTTCGAAATGTTCGATTTGTTCGAAATGTTCGAGTTGTTCGAATCGTTCGAAATGTTTGAATGTTCGAATTGTTCGAATTTTTTATCCTGTTCGAATTGTTTGAATTGTTCGAAATTATTTATTTCTTTATTGTCCTTATATTTTAAAGCTAAAAAGGCATTATTTTTGAGAAAAACATATTGCTAGTAAATTAATTGGCACCATAATACAATAAAAAATTTTGAATTTAAAAACTTTACAAAAATCATATGAATATCGATAGAAAAAAAATGAAAATTTACAAAAAAAAAAAAAAAGAACTTCAATAATAAACTTCCATAAATGTATTTCTTTGAAGTCCTAAAAAACTATACAAAAACAAATTTGAAAATTTTGATCTTCTAGTAGTTCTTCCCATTGCTCCAAGTCTCAAGCGCAACTATCTCATCATTGTTCTCATCAATCAAATATGCAAATCGATACAAAATGCATGCTCGCAAAAAAAAATTACATCGCTTTCAAAAAAAATTTACATCAATTTAGGTGTTAGACACGTAAATACATAAAAAAACAGTATACTTATAGCCTTTTCGTTTTTCAAAAATAATAGTAGCAACCAAAAAATAGAAAGAATTGTGAAAGGAAAAAACAGAACTAACCTGATTCCAGGCTTCCAGCTATAAACATTTTGCAAACTAACATGATTCCAGGCTTCCAGCTATAATGATTCCAGGATTATAGACTTCCAGCAGCTATCAAATTGTTTATTTGCAAAATAAGGATTCCAATTTCCAGCTCAGTGATTCATAGCTAAAAACCCACAGAAAACAGGAACAATGTTTAGTGATATAGAAAATAAACAATCCAGAAAAAACATTTGCAAAACAGAACTATCAAAATCCAGATAAAACATTTGTAATGCTTATTGTCAAAGAAAAAAACAGAACTAACCTGATTCCAAGCTTCGAGCTATAATCATTTGCAAACTAACATGATTCCAGGCTTCCAGCTATAATGATTCCAGGATTCCAGGCTTCAAGCAGCTATCAAATTGTTTATTTGCAAAACCAGGATTTCAATTTCCAGCTCAGTGATCCATAGCCAAAAACCCACGAAAACGGGAACAATGCTTTAGTGATATAGAAAAGAAATAATCCAGAAAAAACATTTGCAAAACAGAACTATCAAATCCAGAAAAAACATTTGTAATGCTTATTGTCAAAGGAAAAAACAGAGCCAACATGATTCCAGACTTCCAGCTATAATCATTTGCAAACTAACATGATTTCAGGCTTCCAGCTATAATGATTCCAGGATTCCAGGCTTCCAGCAGCTATCAAATTCTTTATTTGCAAAACCAGGATTCCAATTTCCAGCTCAGTGATCCATAGCCAAAAACCCACAGAAAACAGGAACAATGCTTTAGTGATATAGAAAAGAAATAATCCAGAAAAAACATTTGCAAAACAGAACTATCAAAATCCAGATAAAACATTTGTAATGCTTATTGTCAAAGGAAAAAACAGAACTACCATGATTCCAGGTTTCCAGCTATAATCATTTGCAAAACCATGATTCCAGCTATCAAATTGTTTATTTGCAAAACTAGGATTACAATTTCCAGCTCAGTGATTCATAACCAAAAACCCACAGAAAACAGGAACAATCAAGATTGGGTCTATAAATTCTTTCTTAGTTTTATAAAGATCTCACTGAGGAAGAATGCTTAACAAGCCTTATCAGTAAAGCAAGAATAGATCCCTTATATTGCCTTTTGTTCTAAAGCATTTTATTCAGTATCCAACATTGAAGCTGCATGACTTACAAGCCTTATCAGCTAGACTTACAAGCCTTATCAGCTAGACTGACAAGCATCAAAGCAAAAACTGCATCATCGTTCCTAAAACCAGAGAGGAAGAGAGGGAAACGTTCAAAAGTAAAGCAGTTAAGCAGTGAAAAGAAGGAAGAGAGATATACTAGTAGAAAGAACCTACAAAATAAAAATGTTCAGCATCAAAAGCTAAGCAGGTAATATATTTCAGCTGAACACAGATTGATATATAGTCTCATTGAGCAAAAAATTGATATATAGTCTCATTGAAAAAAAAAACTGTTTTCATTGATTTCGACTGTTTTATCCATTTGTAACAACGAACGTACTCTGCCTCAGCTTTCAAACAAACCAAACAGAAAATATTAAATAGGTGCTTGCTTTGCATTTAAATAGGAAAAATGAAGATCAAGGGGCTTAGAAACGTTATAACCAAACATTTAAATAGATATTGATTTCCATGCATAGGTTAGCTGTCAGCCACATTGACAGTTTAAACAAAAAATTCTAACATCACAGAAAAACTTTCATGAGCAGCTCTCAATGCAGACTCTAACATCACAGAAAAACCCAAAATGTTTCAAATGTTAATTGCTCCAATGTTACAGAAGAATGAATTTGCTTGACATCATATGTTTGGAAGTTGAATATTAAGAGAATAAACAATATGAATAACTAAAATAAGAGAATAAACAATTTGTATGCCCACAGTTACACCCATAAATAATCAGCATAAGTTTATCCAGCCTGTTAGAAGAAAATCTTAGAAGCAAGTTAGACACAATGATAGCTAACCAAAACAAAACAACATTTGAATAGATGCAATATAAATATTACATTAAAACCTGTCTCACCCAAGCCATCCAAAGAATGCTTGCGACTCCATGCTGATGTAACCAAACTACAATCAGAGTTGAGTCAGAAGGAAGATTTTGAGGTTAAACAAAAAAACAAAGTCAAACACATAGCTGATCTCATAGCAAATAGCTGATCTCATAGCAAGAGGAAACAAGTTAGGTTCACGTTAGCCCCAAGACACCACAAGCCTGCCAAAATAAATAACTGCAAATAGCTGATACCACCCAATTGCATATCATTCTACAATTCCTGCAAGCACTTCTAACATTTAAACAATTATTTTAAGTTTTTTAAAAGTGAAACACACTTTTCATCCACTCGGTAAGATATCAAAGCAACGAACCGAGCCATGTGAGGCAAAACCAAAAAAAAACCAAGCCCCCAATGGGTCAAACCGCAGCCACCAGAAGCCCCAAAAATCTGGGCAAAAAATCCAAAGCCAAGTAACATGAAATACAAAACCAACTTGATGAACTTTTCCTCATTTCTAAAATAAACCTGATGAACTCTTCCATTTATAATTCTTTCATGAGCAGCTCGCAAATCTAATTTGTTTTCAATAAAAAACAGAAAAAAAAACCCTAGGCTCTCAATCAGTGACAATGGAAGTAGCGGTTGCTCACAACAGATGCACAACAGCACAAGCCACAAGCCACAAGCCATCCAAGCTACTCCATTGTCACTACTCACTAGCAGAAAATCAAGCTAAGAGCCGAGTAGCCAACTCACAGAAACTTAAAAAACTAGCCAACAATCTGAAGGTACTATGAAATATTACGAGAAAATATGCTCAAATTAAATAGATCTAAAAAAGTTATGGAAACTTGAGCTAATAGGAGAACCCGAAGTACGAAGAAGATAAATGAAATATTAAAAATCCAACGCCGACTTCACAAATAGACTTTATAGAAGGCGAATAGGAGTAGAGATTACTAGAGAACGAACACGAACGTACAACCCAAGCTCTCGACGAGAGAAAAAGGAGAGCCGGCGCCCGGCGGAAACCTAGAGCTCTCGAGAGGGGAAAGGAGGCCAAAGTCTCGAACAGCGCCAAAGTCCGAACACGTTTACACGGGCTTAGGGTTTGTTTCTTTACTTTGTATATATTAATATATATAAATAATATATTATATTAATTATATAATTTATATTATATAAGAATATAATATATATATATATTAGTATATTACTAATATAATTAACATACTATTACTATTATTATTAATTTATTATATATTATAATTTATAAAATTTAATTTTTTTAATATCATAATTATTTTATATATAATTATTTTAAATTATTTTATATTTCGAACAATAACGAACCGAACACGAACGAACGCATCACTGTTCGTGTTTGGTTCGTTAAACAATTCGAACGAAAAATATTGTTCGTGTTCGTCTCGTTTACTTATCGAACGAATCGAACACGAACACCTTGACGAACCGAACACGAGCTGTTCGCGAACGACTGAGCCTTTTTGATAGCCCTACACACACACACACACACACACACACACACACACACACACACACACACACACACACACACACACACACCCGCACAGGCACATAACAAAATTTTCAAGCGAATGATGAAAATTTTTCATAATTTTTTTAAAAACTTACAAAATATGTAAAAATTATTTAATTGTTTTAAAAATAAACTATTGAATTATTTTAAATATATATCAAATAAATATATATATTTGATGCAATGCATCCTCAAAAAAAATTGTTTAACCAAGCATGAATCTCTATTCATATCGAGACCGAGAGCTATAGATAATTAATTACTAATATTCCGATGCAAATGAAGTATCATGATAAGACCAGCAAGCTGATGTCCAACATCTATAGCAAGAGCCCAAGTGAGACCAGTTCAAACACTAAAAACATAGAGGTTTTGAAATATATTTCGGGGGACCGAATCATCTTAATATCTAACTAATTTATAGTCGAATCGAGCATTTTCACGAGACGGATCTAGTGATTCTATGATTAATTAATTTTTGGCATCATTAAGAAATTTAAATACTAATACAGCATGATTCCATCAAAGGGATCACTTTACATCATGCAATGGACTCATGCAGTTTTGATAAAGAATGTCATTCAGAAAATCTATAAGCACATCACCACTCTTTTCATGAATAGAGAGCCTAGACTTGGACGAGACAGCTAAAGGATTCAAGCTTTCGAGGGTTTTGAGCTCAACCACCGCCATCTAGCCACCATCGTTGTCGGACCACTACTGCCCAACCACCACCATTGCCACTACCGAAGCACTACAGTTTGGCTGACGTAGTCGCCGGGCCACCACTGCCTGGCCAACATCGTCATTGCCACCATCGCTATCTGCCCACCAACATTAGCACTGCTAGACCACCATCGGACCACCATTGCTCGACCACCACCGTCGCTTCCGTCATTTGGTTGCCACCATCACCAGGTCGTCGTTGCCCATCTACCGTTCTTGTTGCCACCATACCATTTGCTGTTGAGTTGCAGCCACCACCGGACCTAAACTGCACAAGCATCACCGTAGACGTCGTTGGACCACCGTCGTTGTTGAGTACGCTGGCCTCAACTTTTCGGACACACGACCTCTATCGGCCTTTCTTCACATAAGTTTGGTCGCTACCACTTCTCCAATATATTATGTCACTTTTTTAATGATATTACTTCGATAACCCTCAATTGTGTAATATTGTTTCCAGCTATTCTATGGTTAATAAGGTATTCTAACATGTACATTAGTATAGTAGTATCATTTCAACTAGGCTAGATCCTGTGATTTTTATCTTTTCGGATTTTGAGAGTAAAAATTTAAGTTGTCATCTATACCTTTTTTTCTTTTATATGTGTACGTCGAATCATCACACAATACTGTGATATTAATATATCGGTCCACCTTAGCGAACTTACGAATACATAACAAATTTGAAAAGTAAAAGCAAATAAATATAAATAAATAAATAAATAAAAAAGTAACACCAACCCACTTTCTTCAAATTCCCACTTCTTTCTAGCAAAGATTTGATTGAAGGCCTGCCTAGTGCCAACCAACTAAGATTAAAAAAAAAAAAAAAAAAGAAAAGCAAACTTGAAATCAATATATATTTAAAAATAATAATAAATACAAAAAGAAAATAAAAAATAAAAATAATCCCAAACCGCCCTTTATTAAATCCTCGCTAATTTCAAGCAAAAGATTTGATTACGTACCATTACCAACGAAGATTAAATAAATAAGCTAATCAAAATCATTCCTATTAATCTCTATTATAATTCGATTTATATTAATTCATTAACCGTGGTTTGGCCGTAAAATAAATAAATAAATAAGTAAAATACCGAGCATCTGATGTCGCCACAGATTCGGCTACAGGCAGCAGGACGGTGTGCCTGGTGCAGGCCAGATGCAGCTGGCCTACCGATAAATAGAAGGTACAGTTCTAGAATTACTTCTGAAAATTTTTTCCATCATTTACTTTTATATTAAAGGTTATATTTGTAAAAAAAAAATGCTCAAATAGTTTTATAATTTATAATGCATAATGTTGAACTCACATTTGTCTAATTGTGTGGACAACCGTGGATGAGAAGACTACGTTATGGTTATGATTTTGTGATCTTTACGTTCATTCTTACCCGCACATACTTGTAATATTTGTGTGGTATAACTGTGATAATTTGTGCATTTCAAAATATATCTACAAATCAACAGTAAACCTTGACCGAACCAACCTTACGAGCTAGTTGTACCTTTATAGGTGACACTTAATACTTACCTCTCAGGGGGACACAAAGAGCATGTTAATCTCTACGCAAGCTCCTTTGATTGAACTCGCTAGTACTGAGTATTCAAGAGAGCTTCTCCGACCAAGTTCTTCCGTGATCTTCGAGCTCTTCTATCGAGCTTGCCACCACCCTTCAAGCTCCCAAACCGAGTTCACTGCATTCATCAAGTTCGTTGAACAGTTCTTCACGACAAAGGAAGGAAAACTTTGTTCTATAATGGTCTATGTCAATTTAATGATCGCATGTCGTGCATGCCTAAAACTTATCAACGAGGAGTCTTAACTCGAACAACACGACCTACTACGTAGTCTTTATTTATTATTTGTAGTCTTTCGAGAGCAATGATATTCTAAGAGGTATAGATAGGAAGGAAGATTATACATAACTCTCTCTCTCCCCTCTGTCTTCCCTTCCTCACCACCACGAAGAAGATCGCACGCTTTGAAATTCACGGTTCTCTTTTACCTCCTTCACAAAGTCTCCGTTTAATTGTATGAATCCACATATAATATTGTATCCTACATCCTAAAAAGATTCAATAGATATGTAAAAATTTCAGTGATATACATATAAAATACATATGAATTTGATGATATATATATATGTAAATACCGCTTATGTAACGAATACCATGTAGTTAATGAAAATATTATGAGATATTTTGATGTAGGGAGAAAATTGCACAATCACGGCATCCCCATCAAAACATCAACACGAAGAAGAGGCACGTGGGAAGCGGTGCCGAGTCATGTGGGAAGCGGAGAGCCACAAAACGCTGACGCGATATTTCTACGCAGACGACGTTGCTGACAGCGGCCAAATGCGCGGCCAGCAAAGCCCGGCTTGCAACAGCCGTTCACGCAGCTGTCCAACCCTGTCCATCCAAAATATCAACACGCTCGTCAACAGCGATTTCATGTGGAGATTTTTATTTGTTATAAATTCTTAATGTATCAATCATTCTAAGATATGTATAAAAATCTATATATTTTTTATATTTTTTATATTTTTAATGTATAATACCGAAGATATTTTTAAATGTCATTTAAAATTTTAAGTTTTATACAAGTGAATATTAAGCATGTACAAATGATTAGGGACATTTTACATACATACCTCTAAATTATTATGTATTTACATATATAAAACTTGAAAATTTGTATTATTATTATTATTCTTATATATATATGTTATGCAATTCAGGGCGAACAAAACGCAAATCCAGAAGAAGAACACAGAGATTTACGAGGTTCGGCAAAGATGCCTACATCCTCGGGAGCAGAGCGGCGAATTCAGCTATTTCGGAGGAGTTACGAGTTCGGTTCCAACATACCCATGGGATTACACATCTATTTATAGATAAACACGCACGGATAAATTACCAACTCACCATCGCTCCCCTCAACCCACTAACTATGAAGAGACACATCTCTTCACCAAGAGACTCCATCTACCAAGTATATGAGCTACATACCTAACAATATATATATATATATATATATATATATATATATATATATATATATATATATATATATATATATATATATTAAGTTATCAATGTAGAGAGGGTGAGGGGAGGGAGAGGGAAAGAATGAATAAAGGTTGGAAAAAGTATCGTATTCTCTTCTGATAAGTGTCTCTCGATGGAAAAAGAAAACAGTCCTCTTTTACATTCCTTTCTCTCTCTTTATACAGAGGATAATGTGTTATATTTTATATTTATTATCCGTGCACTTCATCTAATCACATTTGTCTTAGGTCGACTGGAGAGGAGTGACTGATGAAAACGGATTAGAGAGGGTGGCCTGGTGGTGAGGGTCAATTTGATGAGGGCTGACTGTTGAAGGTCCACTCAAGCAGACGGAATAAATTCGGGTCAAGTGAAGATTGGTTTACTTTAAGCAGATTTTATAGACAATATAGTGCCTTGATCTAACAAGGAGAGTTTCTCTTTAAAAGATGTACATCCATACCACTCAATTGTTATGTATTTACATATCTAATCACTCAAGTTTAATATATATATATATATATATATATATATATATATATATATATATATATATATATATATATATATATAATTTATGTATAAAAATCTGTATTTTATCTTTTTTTTTTTAATTAAAAGAGTGATATTTTTGACGTGATGTGAAATATGTGAAGGATATAAATGTAAGGTGTTAAATATGTAAATACATAGAATTTATGTAAATATCATTTTAATTTTGGCCATTCATAAATTTTATTTTAAAACTTTATTTGTTCGAAACTCGATTAATAATAAATTATTTATAAATAAGATCCAAATTAACATTATAAAATATATAATTAAAATTACGATATAAATATATGGATGAAAATGATACGGGTGGTGGTGTAACTTGCAATAGGGAACAAGATATGGATTGAGGGCGAGACATCCGTATCAAATGAAGGGCTCAGCAGAGTTGAGTATCTAGTTATAATTCCTACGTAGGTTAATGTTGGCCACGCCTTCATTAGAGCTTTCAAATCAACTTATAAAAAAATATTTATTGAGTCTGATGTTGCTTATCAAAAATATCAAGCCACTGTTACAAAATAAGAAAATGAAATTAAACTTTCTTCTTAAGATATTATGTTCTGGATATTTCTCTTGCATTATTTCAGAAGATTAATCCATAATCAATTACTTAGGCTTAGAATCTAAATCAATTGTGATAATTGATTACACATATAATAATGGGGTGTTTCCATACGTACCACATATTTTTCATATATATTTGATGCGTGCTAGAAAATTCACAATGATAGAGTAATGAATTATCATCTTAGCATTGCACGAGAATTCAACACATACTCACCTGAAAGAAAACAATCTGCAATGACACCAAAATTTTTTACATGGAAAAACCATAAAGAGAAAAAATTAAGGGACCTGACCCAGTTTTAAAAGTTCAATATAAGTTGATGGTTACAAAAATTTCATCTCCCACATACGGGAAATTATTACTATATTTTTGAAGTTAGAATGCTGACTGATAGCATTTAGTTGGTGGTAGTTAACGACGACAGCAACATTGACTATGATACTGGTGTTATCAACGACTGGTTGATAATGGCTTGACTAATGATCAACGAGTATCGATGATGATCAGTGGTAATCAACGTACATTTGGCTTGACAACATAATAAATAAATATAAATATATTTTCTCGTGGCTAAAACTGATAGAATTAAATTTGATGATAAGCTCGAATTTGATTAAATAATCAAATTTAAATTAAAGTTGAACACAACTAGATATTGATAGAGAGCAAAATAAGAATAGTGGCGTTCTGAATGCCAAATGGGTGGCTAGCAATGCCGAGCTCATAATTGTCATTCAATAGAATGTTTAGGTAAGGGGGGTCACACAATTTCACTAAACTCCAAATGTAATTTATAATTATTTTAAAAATTGTTTGGGTTGATGTTATATATCGAAAATATCAAGACACTATTAGACAAAAAGACAAAATTAGATTTGGAGATTTTTTTCTTATGTGGCTATGGTTTCAGATGTTGGTGGAACATGATAAGAAATGAAATTTGAGGGAGCATGAGTCACAACAGTTCTAGATTTTTCTATGCCACGTGTGTTTAGTCCGCATTTGATTAATAATCAATTATTTAATTATAGGCGAGAGTTGTAGTGGATGGTATGAAATCATTACAAAAATAATTATAAAATTATTATTTTTATGATGGATAATTTTTATATGGAGTGGAACAATATGGTATAATTTTTTGTTTACATATTTGTTACACAAATTTAATGTATTTATATATGTTAGCATAAATTTTAATATGTACTTTGTGAAATCTTTTTGATGGAAAGACTGTGATGTGGATGTCAAGTAATGTCACAACGGTGATCATCTGTGGTACAAGCATGAGTGAAAGATTGGATCCAAAGTGTCAGGCGTCGTCTTTAATAAGGGATTGACAGATGCCCTTATTGGTCATGATGACTTCTTATTAGTCATAGTGGTTTTCTCTAACTGTCCTTGCATAACTGGGTTAGGCTATCCTTTCGAGAAAAATGAGAACGATCAGATTGGCAGGAGGGTTTGATTCAACCACTTCGATGGATAGGCTCGTTCCAACCACTTCGGTAGGTAGGCTCGATTCAGTCACTTCGGCATGTGGGCTTGATTCAACCACTTCGGCAGGCGAGCTCATCCACTTTGGTAGATGGGCTTGATTTAGCCACTTGAACAGGTGAGCTTGATTCATCCACTTCTACAAATGAGCTTGATCCAGTTAAAGAAAATTAATGAAAATTTATGTATGCTCATAATTTGTATACACATTCAATTCCTCCATTCTCTCATCTCTTTAATTAGGTTTCCACAAGAAGAATGAGAGAATGAAGATCATTTTACTCTTTCAAGACCTTTGAGGCGAGCATGATGCTTATCCCGAGAATGAATTCTTTTATCCTTGACAGCTTATTAGCTTGTCTTGTGAGGAATTGGATTTATTTTTTTATCAATAACATTCCAGGACTAACCCTCGCATGGGGGCATAGGGCCTTCTATGCTTCTTCTGCAGTGAGTAGCCTTTGAATGTATGTAGATGATTGGAATCCGTCTTACCTTGGGTGATTTAGCTCTCGCGAAAAAGATCTATTTTGCCTTAGCTATCCCGCCTATTGAGGTCTGCTGGGGGTCCTCTTTCTATTCACTTTGGTAACTACGTTTTGAGGAAGTTAGTTCAAGTTGAAGAAGTGACTTCAACCATACTCTATATCATAATGTTTTTCATTTAACGTTGTTTTAACTGCTTCAGGAAACAAGTGCAAAAGCTAGTTTAACTGTCATAAAGGTTATTAACTACATAATTTATTCAAAACTTAATTAATTGTACTCCCTCTATGGTTTTTATAAAGTCGCAAGAGAATGAAATTAGTTGTATATTTCATAGGAAACATTTTGCCTTTGATGGAGAACAAAGTTCTTTTGGAAGAGATGAGCGCTCTGCTCATTCATGTGAAGGACATTTATGAATGAGTGTTCGAATAAGAAATGTAATTTTCAATATTGAAACTGTGGTATTAACGAAAGATCATAGTGATATAATTCAAAGAAAACTTCCACAAAAACTAAAACATTTAAAGAATTTTATCCTTCCATGTACTATAGAAGATTAGTTTAGGGGAAAGATATTATGTGACTTAGGATCTTACATACATATATTACATTTTTCAGTGTTGAAAGATCGGGACTAAGGGAACTTCAACCTAAAACTATAACCCTTTAATTAGTTGACTGTTCTTATAACCTTTCATTCCATGTATTAAAGTTATAACAAAGTATAGTTGTAAGAAAGAAACTTCATCCTCTCTAATTATAATATGATGATTTTTGTGACATAGATCAGTGATGCAAATGTATTGTGCAAATATGAGCATTCAAATTATTTACCATTTTCCAAGCAGCATAATGAACATCGTTAATCCTAAGTTTAGTCCTCAAATCATAGTTAAATTTGGGAGGATACTGGCTGTTACTCCAGAGCGCCCACTTCCCTTCCCCTGAAGGCTAACTCTTGTTTTGGTTTCTAAACCCAAGGACCAAATTGAAGATTTCAGTCAGTCACTCTGAAATCTCCAATTCTATGCCCATCAAAGTATATTTCTCAATTTATTTGCACTCAACCCCCATGAACTACTTCATTCATTCATGAACATTGAATGTGACATTCACTTTTGTTGTGTAACTCATAATCCATTCAGAACATATGTTTCCCAACAGTTTTAACAATTTAATTGGTCATATCAAAAAGTAAATGAAGTTCGAAGTGAAAAGGTCATTACAAATTCTCCATAATAAATCGGCACATCATTTCCATATCATAACATCAACACATCACATGAAAAAGAGGAAGACAAAAAAATCTACTCACGAATCATGAAGAAAAGATGACAAAACATAGATTATGGTAGAAATGAGTTGAATATTTGAAAAGCAAAGATTCTTAGATTTATACTTATTGAGAATTGAGCCTTTATTAAAACCTTTTTAGAACTAATACTTACACTTATAAAAAGTAAGAGAGAGTTTTGAGTTTTGGACTTTAGAAAGGGGATAGTGAAA
Source organism: Papilionanthe hookeriana x Papilionanthe teres (assembly GCA_022702705.1). Classification (NCBI taxonomy): domain Eukaryota; kingdom Viridiplantae; phylum Streptophyta; class Magnoliopsida; order Asparagales; family Orchidaceae; genus Papilionanthe; species Papilionanthe hookeriana x Papilionanthe teres. Next base: position 2,584,405 of record CM040429.1, on the reverse strand, counting down.
TTCAAAATTATTAAAGACTTATCCAGTTATAGTAATCATCCCTTAAAAAAAAAGAAAAAAAAGGAGGATTGAAAATGATCCCGAAAGAAAAGAAAAAAAAAGTGAAAAAAGGGATTGAAAATGATCCCGAAAGAAAGAAAAAGAAATGTGAAAAAAAATATGTGAGGAGAAGCTTGAGGAGAAATCTAATAAAAAATTGATTTCACTTGAATCTTTTTAAATGAATAGACTTAAAAACAATCCTAAGCTTATTCTAATTTCAAAAGCTATTGATCAAATTGGTATAGATAAGATGCTTAAATTCTGTTTTTATGCTTTCTTTGAATATTTAGTTTGACAAGTTTCAATAACTTTTGAAGTAAATAGAAAATTAGGATTCCTAAGTTGAATATGAAATATTCTTACACTCTAATCCTAGGTTGATTTGCTAGAATTTCTCCTATATTATACTATAATATTTCTGAGATGAAATTATAGGAAACTCTATTGAAACCCACAACCACAAGTCAACATATTTGGTTTTTAAAGTTATAGAGTTACTTGAGGACAACTAACTTTTTAAGTTTGGGGGATCTTGATACGCCTAAAAAATGTTTGATTTTCCATATACTTTTTATGCTTAATTTTAATGATATTCCACTATAAAGAAAGATATTTTATATGTTTTTTGGTTTTAGGTACAAGAAATGACTTTTGGAGAAAAGGAAACAAATATAGTGCCATTTGGAGCAAAAACGAGCAAAAAAAATAAATTTTGGCTTAACACATTTTGATAAGTCTTTCTTTGCTTAATCTCTTTTACACTTCTTGCATATTTTTGAATGCAATTACACTTTAAAGAAATGTTTTTTTATGCTTATTTTGTAGGGCTACCTGTTAGGAATGCAACACAACTGAAATGGGGCGAATCGGAGCTGAAACAGAGTCAAACGGAGCGAAATGGTGGAGCAGAGCAGTACTAGCGTCGGATGGCGCCCATCTAGCGTCGGACTGTGCCAGAGTCCAGAAAGCACGAAAAATTCTTTGGAAATAGCACCAGATAGCGCCCAGACAGTACTGAACGGAGCCAGAAGCGGTTATGGTCGATATTCAACGTATTTGGACGCTTATTTAAAGGTTTCTTGTGGCAACTCTTCAAAAATTCGTCCCCACACTTTAAATTAGTGATTTTAGATCAGAAAGGGGGGTGTGAGAGAGAGGAATGTTAGGGAAAACGTGGAGAATGTTAAGAGATCTTAGAATATGAGTAGAAATATAAATTTCTACCTTTTTAGAGAGATTGGTGAGGGGATTTTGAGAGAATATGTAAGGGTTTGTACTAACATTACATGGATCAGTGAGAAACTTTGTTGGGGAGATATTCATCTTTCTTTCAAGGGGAAAAAACTAAGTATTGTGTTTTTAATTATCTTATGATTTTGTAAGCACTTATTTTGTGGATTTGCTTTGAAATGGAATTTTCTGTTGTGTTTTTTTCGTGCTTTGTGATGTATTTCTCTTACTATTACTTCTTCTTAGGAAATAATGACATAAGAAAATTATGTCATTATTTTTCTTTTTTTTTGCAATAAGTAGGATTAATGTTTAGGATATTGTGATGCATACTAGAAGTGAATTTAATTATAAATGTATTATTTTTTACTTGCACTTTATTTACATTACAATAAGGGCCTGTTGTATTGTTAAAATTCATTGTAATTGCATTAACCCGAGAGGGTGGTGTAATTCTCAACAAAGTGGAACTACATTGAAATTCCATGGATGGTGAAGTTTATGAGGTTTGAGTGCAAATAAATAGGGAAATTTGGTTTGATGAGCGTGGAATTAGAGATTTTAGGGTGACAGACTAAAATCCTCAATTTAGTCCTAGTGTTTGGAAACTAAAGTGAGAGTAAGCCTTTAGGCGAAGGGAAGCGGAAGCTCTGGAGTGAGAGTCAGTATCCTCCCAGCCTAACCACGGATTTTGGGACTAAACCTAGAATTAGCCAATGTTTTTTATGCACTCGGAAGAGGGTAAAAAATAAGATTGTTCTTATTTAGCACATACAATATTTAATGCATCTCATTCATTTACATTATCCAATTCATTACTCGAGAATAGTCATTTTATTATCTCAAAATTTTCCAAACTAATTTATCCAGAAAGAGTTATCTTTAGTGTTAATATTTTCCTTTAGGAGTAGTTATTAGTTATTTTTAAATTAATATTTACCTTTAAGAGTAGTTGTTAAAAAAATACCACTTATATCGACCTTCCAAACTAAAGTCTAATAGTAGTAGACTAGAATTTGACTAAGGACCTCTTACCTCGCTTCCTGTGGGATGGATAAAGGGGATTCTACTAGAGCCCTGTATTACTTGAGCGATAAGTATACTTGCGTTTAAAATTGTGACTTTACAAAATATTTATAAATATATAAATCTGGGTTCACAAATTTTTGCATATAAAAAAGACGCACCACAGCGCACCCGACACCGATCGGTTGAGTTATCTACTACTATCAGTTCTTAGTTTGGAATTTTTGAAAAGTGTAATTTTCCTAAATTCACTAATTTTCTTTTGAATTAAAGTTAACTAAATTAAATAAAATCTAATACGATGAGGTTGGTTAAATTTGGAAAGTTTTTGTATTAACAAAATCCCTTCCCCATTGCGATAAGACCATTATTAGTGTAAGAATCGAATGTTGAAGATATAAATGTAGTTTGTTACAATTACGAGCATATCTATTCTCTACCACTCCTAAGCATAAAGAACATTAACTAATCTAAAGTCAGTTCCCGATAATATGAAAGTTCTGAGAAGATTCTAGCCTCTCACTTCAAGATTACTCACTGTGCCCTCTCTATAGGACTAAACAAAGACTTCAAGTTCTAACCCTAGACCAAATTGGTAAAGGATCTAGCTTGACACCCTAGAAACACCAATTCTATGTCCATCAAAACTTATCTCTCTATCTATTTGTACCAACAAATGGACTGAGTCCCCTCCCATCCTAAAGGTTAATATGGTATTCACTAGTTAAGTGAAATCATTACCCTCCCGGGTCATTATATTTCGCAACAGATTTTAAAATTACAAGTAATCAATTTGCAAAGTAAATTGAGAACCGGTGAAAATACCATCACAAGTTTGAAATGCAAGAAATCATTAAGTCATTCTAATCCCACACATGATTAATTCTCATCACATTGAGAAAGAATAAGAAAAACTACTAGCTAAGCATGGTGAGGATACATGGATTCTTCATTGCAAAAACATGAAAACAACACAGCTATATTGCAATAATTCAAAGCAAATACAAGAAGAGTTCTAACACTTATCTTTACAGAAGATTCATGCCTTCCTCGCACAACGAATATCAATTCCATATGCTTCTACAAAGTCCCAAAAAATCTCCAACACTCCACACACACACTCACACAGACGCCTCAAGGAGACACGCCAAATTCCTCTCCAAATCCCTCCTAAACTATTTTTTCCTCCCAAAAAGACTCTCTTTTCGTTTGAAAATCTTTTCTATAAATAAAGCTTTGAAAGTCTCCAAGGGACATATCACACACCTTTTCAAAATTTGTCCAAATTCAATATATAAGAAGTTCAGCTGTCTACGGCGCCTAGGTACCCAACCGCTGCACCTAGGCGCCAACCTTCTAGATGACGCATCTAACTACGTGGCACTTATGCGCCACATTATTTTTTGTTCCATTTGATCTCTTTTTGTTTCATTTTTGCTACTTTTGCATTTAAACTCCATTTCTAGCACATGTAATCAAAAACACGCAAAATACATTTTCATTAAAGTATAATATCCTTAAAAATGGGGAATAAAATGTACATTTAAAATAAGTAATTTTAAGGCGTATGAGGGCCTAAGCGCCAGTGAGTAGATTTGCTTATTTTTTCTTGAATTCGATCCATTTTGATTCTTATTCATCCACTTTTGTACTACAACCTATAAAAAAATATAAAACCTTCCTCAAAGTGCAATATTATCATGCAAAAAGTAAAAAAAACAAGTATCAAAGAGTGCAAAATTATCAACATATCAAAGCTAAGATTAAAAATTAGTTCAACTTCTTTTTTGAAATTCAAATGATCAATAAATTTCCTAACTCAAGTTAGAAACTTTGTATTCAATGAGAGAATTATATAATTAATATTTTTTAATTGAATAGATAACAAAATTTAGGATTAATAATTAATTTTATTTTATTCAAGCTTCATATAAGTGATTTAAGATGATTATTATAAGCTTAAAAAATGGTGTATACATGCTTTTTCCATGCCTCCCATAGAGCAGTTGACACTAAGGGATGAATATCAAGTGCATAGGAGCCGAACATAGAGCGCTGACTGGGGTGCCTAGGAGCCCCCCCTCCAACAAAGGCGCAAAGTGATGCAGAGATTCCAACACTCTGACACTGAGGGAAGAACTCTGATTCCAATCAAATTGACTAGCTCTCTGTTAGTGGAGATTTGTGGCTACGGTCCATGTCTACAATAGCTTAATTTAATTTGAAGAAATGATGGCTTTGCTCTTCCGCCATTTTTTCCTGGCCAAGTGCTCCACATTTAGAGCGACACAAAGAAAATAAGTCATATATCAGAAGGGAATCATCAGGGAACTACCGTAGCCTTCAAAACGCTCTTCATTAGAGGAATCTTAGAAAAGTCTGAGAGATTATGAGGGTTCTTTTGAGAGGGAACAAATGTAAGTTTGTGTTTTGTACTCAAAGTGGGAAGAAATTGTTGTAACTTCAAGTAATTTGTTGAATAACTTTTGTGGGGACGTTTTCACTTTATTACTTTAAAAATTACAGTGAAATTCACGTTTTGTTCATTTATTATGTGTAGCACTTAAATTTGTTTCTCTTATAAAATAGACTTTATGCAAAATAGAATCATCCTTATTATGTGACTATAAAATTTGAATTTAGGATTGATAGTGTAATGTGATTCAGTGTAATTTGCACTCAAACCGATAGTTTAACCTTATGTGTGTATTCTACACCTAAACCAATCACTTAGAAAGTTAAAACAAGTTGTGATCCACTATCAAAGAAGTTAACTAGTGGAATAATTAGGTTAATCTACACTACTCTAAGAGAATATGAATATTGTTGTTAGGATGATGTAATCATGTAAAGAAATATACAATGCATGGCTAGTAGACTGACTCTAATATAAAATATCTCTTTTCTTATGACAACCGATAGTGGCTAAAGAAAAAGGTCGTCGCTAATTTTCAATGTCATTTGAATCACCTCGAAAATATCTAATTTGCATAAGACCAATTCGATGGAGATTTTCTTTCACTTGTTCAACCTCTAAACCAATTATAAGATTTACTTTTTTGTAGAAATTAAGATTAAAAACTCCAAAAGCACCCAATATTGAACATCTAAACTAGGCTCAAAATCAATAGAGTTCATCATAGTATCAATATACAGACTCTTTATCAAAATAATTCTTGATGCTCCAAGAAATCTCTTGAATCATATTCTGACTTACTGCACTTAAAAATTAGATTCACTTTATGCGGATAAACTATATTAAGCCAAGTTTAAAAAAATTTTTATTCCGTTAATAATTTTCTAGTCAGCAACAAATACTAATATGTTGATATGTCGTATGTATGTATGTATGTAGAAGCCTCTTTATTTTAGTGTGTCACATGTGCCTATTCTGCTCAGTTGCAGCAATGTAGCGGAAGTCGCTGCTGGTATTTTCATTAATAAATTTTCCGCGGCTTGACAATACTGTTGATAATTCCAAGTCCTGAAATCAAATTCTGTAGCCATAAACCCTGAACTGTAGCTTCGAAGCAAGCCACAAATTCAACTTTCATAGTGGAAGCAACTATGATAATCTGCTTCGCACTTTTCCATGAGATTGCTTCTTCAGCCAAAAGGAACACACAACGAAATATTGATTTTCTGGTATCAACACATCCAGCAAAATCTGAATCTAAATATCCTATCACTTCAAGATCTTTAGATCTTCTATAAGTGAGCATGTGGTCATTTGTTCCTTGTAAATACCTCAAACTTTTTTTGTATCTTTCCAATGATCTATTCCTAGATTACTTTGATACCTGCCCAGCGTCCCGAAAAAAAAGCCAATGTCTGGTCTGGTACAAGTCTGAGCATACATTAAGCTTCTGACAATAGATGCATAAGAAATTTCTTCCACTTGTTTACGTTCCAAATCATTCTTTGGACACATCATAAGGCTGAATTTCTCTATTTTGAATTGGAGCAATACTTGCTGCACACCCTTCCATATTGAATCTCTTAAGAACTCTTTCGATATATGTTTTTTAAGACAGCCCTAACAATCCTTGTGATTTATAACGAAATATTTCAATTTCAATCACATAGGATACCTCACTCATATCTTTCATTTCAAAGTTCTATGAGAGAAAATTCTTGGTTTCATATAATAAACCAATATCATTAGTAGCCAGCAAGATGTCATCAACATACAAAATGAGAAATATGATCTTGCTCCCACTGACCTTTAGATGTATACACCGATCAACAGTGTTTTCTTTAAATCCAAAGGACATTATGGTATCATTTAACTTATGAAACTATTGTCGGGAAGCTTGCTTAAGTCCGTATATTGATTTCTTAAGTTTACACACCATGTGTTCCTTTCCTTCAACCGAAAATCCTTCAGGTTGACTCATATAGACATTTTCATCTAAATTTCTATTAAGAAAGGCAGTTTTCACATCCATTTGGTGTAACTCTAAATCAAAATGAGCTACTAGTTTCATGATAATTCTAAATGATTCTTTCTTAGAAAATGAAGAAAATGTTTCTTTATAGTCGATGTCATCTTTCTGAGTGAAACATTTGACAGCAAGTCTGGCTTTATATCGTTTAATATTGTTATTCAATTCGCGCTTAGTCTTAAAGACCCATTTACACCCGACTCTTTTACAACCTTCAGGCAATTTAACGATATCCCAGACTTTGTTGAGATCCATCGATTTCAACTCATCTTTAATTGCATCTTACCATTTAGAAGAATTTTCACTTTTTATGGCTTGTGAAAATGAAACTGAATCTTAATTGACTCCCAAGTCAAATTCAAACTCGTGTAGATAAACCACATAATCATCAGAAATACCATATCATTTTTGTCTTTGAGACATTCTAGATGCTACTTCATGTGGTTCATCTAATGTAGGTTCATTAGTGATAGTTTTATTGTGTGGTGTTTGATCATTTATTTTTTGTTTCTGTAAGTTGTCAAATTGTTCAACAACTGTAAGAATGACAACTTAGGAAGAAATTTTGGGTAAATGAACTTGAACTTTAATTTCTTGGATCTCCACTTTACGTGGTTCCAAACTCCCATTAAATTCACAATTTTAAATGAACTTAGTATTTCTAGCTTCAATAATTCTTGTATTATGGTTAAGACAATAAAATCTATACCCTTTAGATTTTTCTGGTTAACCAATTAAAAAACCAGTTCTTGAATCCAGTTTCTTTTCATGTGGATTATATATACTTATTTTTGTTGGACAACCCCAAACATGGAGGTGCCTTAAACTAGGTTTCCTTCCTGCCCACAGTTCAAAAGGAGTCTTTGGAACTGCCTTACTAGGAATCCTCTTTAACAAATATGCAGCATTCTTTGAGGCATGCATCCACAATGATGAGGGTAAAGAAGAATTATTAATCATACTCCTAACCATTTCCATTAGAGTACGATTTCATCTTTATGCAACACCATTTTGTTGTGGTGTTTGTGGCATAGTGTATTGAGCACATATGTCATTAGTTTGAAAGAATTTAGCAAATGGACCTGGACATTGTCCAGAGTCATAGTAACTTCCATAATATTCACCGCCTCTATCATACCTGATAATTTTCACTTTTCTGTCTAATTGTCTCTCAATCTCAGTTTTACACACCTTTAAGACATATATAGCTTGAGATTACCGATGCAATAAGTAGACATACCCATAACGTGAAAAGTCATCTTTTAAGGTGATAAAATATTTCTCTCCACCAAAAGATGAAATATCAAAAGGTCCACAAATATCGGTGTGTATAATTTCAAGGAGCTGTGTGCTTCTTGTGGTGGATTTCTTAAGTGTGTAATTTTTGTGCTTTCCTTTAATACAATTCACCCAAATGCCAAGATCACTAAAATCCAATTAATTAAGGATTTCATTTTTTACTAACCTTTCAAATCTTTCTTTAGATATATGACCAAAACGCTTATGCCATAAATAAGCTAAACTTTCATTCATAAAACTAAATTTAATACCAATATTATGATGCAAAGTCATCAGAGTCTCAATGAAAAGGTTATTAAGTTTAAGCTTATATTGTTCATCACAAAGAATACCAGAACCTATGAGATGATTGTGTTTAAATAAATTGAAACAACCATTTCCATAATTAAAGGAGTATCCAACAGAATCAAGTTTGAAATCAAGTTACGAGAAACAAAAGGGACATAAAGTGTTTAAAAAAGGTCTAAATGATGTCCAATATCTTAAATTAACTGATATGTTTCAATAGCTTCAACTGGTGCTTTGACTCGGTTTCCCATGAAGACAAACTAATCATTTGGGTTTATGATTTGAGTTGTAAGAAATCCCTGCATTGTATTAGAAACATGAGTGATACAATCAGAATCAATCCACCTTGTATTATAAGGAACTTCTGCCAAATTTGTTTCAAAAAATACAAAAACACAAGGTTTATCTTTCTTTTCAAACCAATATTTGCGCTTTTGACACTCATTTTGATAGTGTTCAGGCTTTCTGCAAAAGTGACACTTAATTCCTTTATGTTCCTCTTTGTGAATTAGGGCAGACAATACATTAATCTTTAGTGGTCCTTGCTTGCTCTTTCCATTCTTCTTTTCAAGTTTCTTTACAACTCTTCTTTAGTAACCCATGAGATTAATGAAGTGATTTACTCATTTCTTAAGTCTTGCTTCCTCTTGAATGAGCATACATTGTAGTTCATTCACATTTCAATTGTCTTTCATAGTGTTGTAGTTCATGTGAAATAGACTATACTCAGGAGGGATGGAATTAATGATAAATTGCACAAGGAAATTTTCATTCACTTCCATTCTAAGGGTCTTAAGTCTTGCTGCTATGTTCATCATTTCAACGACATGCACGCATACATATTACGAAGCTATCAAATTTCATGTTGGTTAACGTACTCAATAGTGTCCGATAAGAGACTTTATCGAGCATAGTCGACCGAGAACAATTCTCAATGAAATTTCATAAATTTTTTAAGCACTTTTAGTGTTAGAAAATGTACAACTTAATGTTGTTTCTACTGATCATTCGCATAAATATTAAGCTCAATCCGTTCAATTTTCACTAAGCTTTATAGAAAGATATTTCGTCAAGATCTGCTATAATCGATAAGAGCAGGGGGTTTCTCAACTGTGAGTGCCAAATCAAGATCGAGAACACCAAGGTGAAACTGGACTTACTCACGCCATTTAGAGAAATTAAGCCAATTGAATGTTTGAACAAATGTAGCTTGTGAATGAAGAGAAACATGAGTAGTTACTCTAAATAAATGAAACATTTTCGTACATTAATGCTTCAAATATTAAACTTACATAGATATTCATTAAAAATGAGTTTTAAACAATAATTATAATAATAATAGTGTAATGAAATATCTTTTGGGTGTTATAACAATACACGATAATAAACATAATTGATACTTGACTTAAATTTAATAATTGGTAATTGTTTATACTCAAATTAGCATGTTTATTATCTTTGGATATATAAACATATCTTAATTAAGTATATAAATATATTATAATTATATTCAAAGTTTATAGAACAAATGATTAATTTTTGGGCGATCCAGAAATATTTTATAATCAATGAATTTTAATATTTTCGTAATAAAATATTAAATTATTTCATATCAAACATTACAAACTCGTGAGTAATTGAATTTATTTAATTTGATGTCTATTAAACTTACTAATTTGATCACTTTGGTGACTAACAAATTAAACATAACATCGTCATCAAGTAAATAATAATTTCAATCATATCAATTTACTTTAGTGGTCTAATTCAAGATCTAATTCGCAGCGGAAATTTAATACAATTAACATAAATAAAATTATATGAAAAATCATAAGTTTTATGATCAAGGCTCTGATACCACATGTTAAAAATTCATGTTTGAACTTTATGACAAAAATTATAAGAATACATAATAGCCAAGATCTTTTAAATTCATAATTTTTACATATCCATAATAAAGTAACACATACATGTATTCATGATGATAAAATTCGATCTTCAAAATTTGATCTTGAAGAGATGGAGTTTCTCCTTTAATCCCTTTCAACTTTCTGTACTTTCTGATGAAGGGAAATGTACGGGTGTGTTAGGAAGAGAGATGACCCATTCTCGAAATTATGCTATATTTAACCACCATCCATCAAGAGGATTACTAACCAATAAAATTTATGATAATTTAATAAATTAATTGATTTTTATTATTAAAATCAATGACATAAGTTGGTAATCTCTATTCATTTTAGAGGTTACATGAGTTACAAATATAAATATCATAAGTTATCATAAGTTATGACGTAAATAACATAAGTTTTCATGAGTTATACAAATTAATAACTTAAGTGATTATTTATTATGACAAAAGTTATGAGTTAAGAAAACAAATAATTTAAGTTATCACGAGTTATAAAAATAATTAACATAAGTTAACATTTATTATAACATAAGTTATGAGTTAAGAAAATAAATAAGTTATGTTATCATAAATTATAAAATAAATGATATAAGTTATTGATAATTTATTAAAATAAATGAGAGACACAAATAAAATTTTAACAAATTCAACACAAACTCACGTGAAAGAAAACAACTTGCAATGACACTAAAAATTTTTACATGGAAAAACCCATAAAGGGAAAAAATCACAGGACCCGACCCAGTTCTAAAAAAGTCAATATAAGTTGATGATTACAAAAACCTCATGTCCCACAGACAGAAAACTGATACTATATTTTCCAAGTTACAGCGCCGATTGACAGCGTCTAGTTAGTGGTGGTTAACGACGACAATGAACGTTAGATACGTGGTTGGTGTTGATCGAGCAATGATTGATAGTGACGATAATTGATTGACGAGTATCGATGATGGTTGCCGGTGGTCGACGAAATTCGGCTTGACAACATAATAAATAAATATAAATATATTTTCTCGTGGCTAAAACTGATAGAATTAAATTTGATGTTAAGCTCGAACTCGATTAATTAATCAAATTTAAATTTACGTTGAACACGAACTCAGCTCGACACGTTCACACCTCCAATAAACAAGATATTGATTGAGAGCAAATAAGAATAGTGGTGTTCTGAATGCCAAATGGGTGGCTAGCTATGCCGAGCTGATAATTGTCATTCAATAGAATGTTTAGGTAAGGGGGGTCACACAATTTCACTAAACTCCAAATGTAATTTATAATTATGTTAAAAATTGTTTTGGGTTGATGTTGTATATCGAAAATATCAAGACACTATTAGACAAAAGACAAAATTAGATTTGAAGATTTTTTTCTTATGTGGCTCTGGTTGGAGATTTTTTTCTTATGTGGCTCTGGTTTAAGATGTTGGTGGAACATTATAAGAGATGAGGTTTGAGGGAGCATGAGTCACAACAGTATAGTTCTGTTCTAAATTTTTCTGTGACACGTGTGTCCAGTCCGCATTTGATTAATAATCAATTATTTAATTATAGGTGAGAGTTATAATGGATGGTATGAAATCATTACAAAAAGAATTATAAATTTATTATTTTTATGATGAATACTTTTTATATGGAGTGGAACAGTATGGTATAATTTTTTGTTTACATATTTGTTACACAAATTTTATGTATTTACATATGTTAGCGTAAATTTTAATATGTATTTTGAGATGTAGGGTCTCATGTTTTTCGTGAGTGTATACAACGAAGCAAAAGAATTTGTATCGTAGAGATAATGAGAAAGAGAGAGATAAAAAGATAGAGCTAGATGGATGAGAGTCTTTTGAGATAATCTTAGGAAATAAAAATAAATTTCAAACTTCTTCGAGTCGAAGGAAGGCGGTTCCTTGGAGGTTCCCTCACAGGATTACAAAGGGAGAAAAGAGGAAAAATGAGATAAAAAGTGATCTCCTAGGAAAGAGAAAAAAGGGGACCCCTCTCTATCCTCCCCCCTTATACTTAAGGGAGAAAATGAATAAAATAATTAAAGTAGTACATCTTGATCCGTTCGTTGCCTTTCTCTGGTGTTTTGACGTAAAGACTGTGATGTGAATGTCAAGTATTGTCGGAACAGTTGTCATATGTGGTACTTGCATGACTGAAAGGATTAGGTCCCAAGTGTCGGGCTTCGTCTTTAATAAGGAATTAACAGATGTCCTTATTGGTCATTACGACTTCTTATTAGTGTGATGGTTTCTTTGACAGTCCTTGCGCAAGTGGGTTAAGCCGTCCCTTCGAGAAAATTAAAAACGATCAGATTGGAAAGAGGGTTTGATTCAACCACTTCGATAGGTAGGCTTGATTCAGAAACTTCGGCAAGTGGGCTCGATCCAGCCACTTCGACTGGTGGGCTCGATTCAACAACTTCAGCAGGTGAGTTTAGCTACTTTAGTGTATGGGCTTGATTCAACCACTAGAATAGGTGGGCTTGATTCATCCACTTATGTAGGTGGGCTTGATCCAGTAATAAAAAATTAAAGAAAATTAAAGAAAGTTTGTATCACATTGGGGCATTCTATGCTTCTTCTATAATGAGTAGCCTTTGGATTTATGTTGATTGAAATCTACTCTTTCCTTGGGTGAGTTAGCTCTCTCCCGAAAAGGGTCCATTTTGACTTAGTTATCGCGCTTATTGACGTGAGCTGAGGGTCCTCTATCTATTCATTTTGGTAACTATGCTTTGAGGAAGTTAGTTCAGGTTGAAGAAGCGAGTTCAACCATATTCTATATCAAAATGCTTTTTTTTAATGATGTTTTAACTACTTCAAGAAACAAGTACAAAAGCTAATTTAACAAAGGTTATTAATTACAAAATTTATTCAAAATTTTATTCATCGTACTCCCTCTGGGGTTTTTATAGAGTCGCATGAGAATGAAAGTAAATCCTTGTATATTTTATCGGAAACATTTTGCCTTTGACGAAGAAGAAAGTTCTTTTGGAAGAGATGAGGGCTCTGCTCATCAATGTGAAGGGCATTTATGAATGAGTGTTTGAACAAGGAATGTAATTTTTAAATTTGAAACTGTGGTATTAACGAAAGACTATAGTGATATAATTCAAAGAAAACTTCCCCAAAAAATGAAAGATTCAAAGAATTTTATCTTTCCATATGCTATATGAGACCGGTTTAGTGGAAAGATATCATGTGACTCAAGATCTAACAAACATATATTACATTTTTTGTGTTTGAATGATCAGGACAAGGAGAGCTCCAACCTAATATGATAACCCTTCAATCAGTTGACCGTTCTTTTCACCTTTAAGGGGGTTATAAAAACTATCCTATTTAAAGATGGATTATAGAAAATTTCTTAGTGAAAGTAGAATAAATCGTCTTCCATATCGATTTCGTTGTTTAGATATGAAGGAAGATGTTGAGATCCCTATTAGTTTTGATGGGCATTTTCTTGCAACTTGTATGACTAATATTGACTTGCAAATAGGGGAGTTAACCATTAGAGTGCAAAGTCGGGAAATAAGATTTAGATTCATGATTTTATACCACCCCTACTTAATATCATTGATCAATGCTTGAGATTGAAAATATAAAGGTTAGATGAGATTTTAAATGAGAAATCAGAAAAGAAAGATTTCATATTTCAAAAAGGGAAAAATATGGCATCACAATAGAATTCAATAGGAGAATCTCCAAGTTAATTAAAACATTAAGCTTGAGATAGAATATTATTAAACAAGATATTTGTTGGAGAAAAAACGTAAGACTTTATTTGACATTGTATGGCTAATGACGTAAATTCAAGTGCTACATGAGAGACAGTTCAAGTGTTATTTGCTCTGCGATTGCATGCTTTATTTTATTATATGCATGTGTTTTTGTGATTGAGTCAGACTGGGGATGTTAAACTAAGCGCTTATTGTTAGACAATCTAAATTGTTTGCTTTTTGGTATGTTTGTATATATTTTGCTTGCCAAGATCCCTAGAACTGCTTACCTCTCACATAACTTAGGAGCTCGATGTTTATGCATCAGACATTGAACTTGAACTTATATATTTTTATTTAGTTTTATGTTTTTACACTTTTGCCTTTGTGTTTTACTTCCCTACTTCCCCGTTAGTTACACTTTTACATGACTTTTTATTGTATGTCCTAGATAGGTGAGTCGCATGCCTTTGTAGTGTATTCCTTTTGATATATTTTCATGTTTTACCTTACAATGTTCATCTTCTTATTTTTGTGATCTTTGTATGTATAATATCAAAAATAAATTTGGGGGTAGGGGAGGAGTGCTTATGTTAATATTGCCCCATAAGTAAAGTAGAAATCTAACTTTTGAATTTGATAAATATGGGTGATCGTAGTAATGAGCCTAAGTGCAAATTAATATTAAGTAGTATATATATAAGTAAAGTGACGTGTTTTTGATGGATTTGGAAAATATTAGTAATTCACTCATAACTGTCCCTAATGATAGTGATTACCTATCATATTAACCATTCCTAAACACTTACTGAAATATTTACTATATATAAAATTGATATTTTAATAGTACAAAGTAAATCACTATTTAATTTTAAAGATTTAATTCTTTGTTTCCAACTCTTAAATTACAAATTTGTGAGTTAAGTTAGGCTAGAATTAAAAATTTAGCTTAAAAAGAAGTTTGAGAATCAAAATTATTTAAAAAGCCTAACCCGATATAATAATTCCAACAAATGAAAAAATGGGAAATAAAAAATAAAAAAATAAAAGAAATGATACAATAACAAATTGTAGAAAAGATTCATAATTATAAGAGAAATTTCTTATGAACTTAGGGGAGAAGCTTGATGTGAAACTTGACACACATCAATTGCTGCGAAGCACGGGCTGCTCAAGTAAGTAAATGTGGTGTATCAATAGTATCAGGTTTGAGTCCAGTTGTCGATCCCATAGGGAACGAGGAATATTCAATGAAGGAAAAATTCTAGCTTACTGTTTTTAGCCTATACCTAAAATGTTGGTTTAATTAAAGTCCTACACTAGAATTCTAAGTTAACAACAAAGGAAATAAAAAAGTTACTCAAGTATGAAAGAAGATTCTCCCTTGAAAAGGTTCAAAAAGAAAGTGTATGTGAAAACTTCACAAAATAAACAAATGACAAACAAGGGCAATTCTCCTCCGTACCCTCTTCTAGTGGAATAAAAAGGTTAGTTTAAGATGTAGATTAGCTCCATAACATTCTCCCCAAAGTTTGCATTATCCTAAAGGGTATATCCCTATTCCTTCAGGCCAATGTGATTAAATTTGATTCTATTACGATCTCTTCTAAGACTTGTAATTTATAACGGATTTAACAAATCACACGACCAAAGTGAAATGTTCATGAAGCACAAAAAGTTAATCACCATCCACAATAATCACATGAAGAAACTTTCACATACATCTATCCTATATCTCCATCCCAAGGAAAAAAGAGCAATTACTCACAAAGCATGGTTGAATGCACAAACCATATCATTTGATTGAAAGAAGAATCAAAGTACTGAAATTTTATAAAGATAAATCCGAAAGCACAAAATTAGAATTCTAGAACTTCCTCCCTTTCTTCACTTCTAAAAGCTATAAGATACAAGCACACAATCTCAGAAAGTCCCTCAATCCTCAAGTCTCTCCACTTGATTGAACTTCTCTTGACTTCTCCCTTATGGTTCCTGACTCTCCACTATTAGATATTGAAGCTAACCCCAATGAATTTGTCTCTTCTGATTAAATTAAGTCTCACCCGCCAAAAGTTGCATCTGCCCATCATAACTTCTAAAAACTGCTTCTGGTTGGGCACCTATGCGCCACTCCATTAAGTCTCTATATGTCAAGAGTGGCGCCTAGGCGCCTAAGGAGCAGTGCCACCTTTCTGTTCTCTCGGAAATTTGCTCCATTTTGGAAGGGATTGATGCCTAGGCACCAATTACCATATTTGCTCCTTATTTCTCCAGTCTGATTCATTTTGATTCCTATTCATCCCCTTTCTTGCTATGACTTATAAAAACAACATGAAAACTTTCTTAAAGTGCAGTGTTATCATGTAAAATATAAAAATATAACTAACAACAAGTGCAAAATTATCAACATATCAATGCATAGATTAAAAATTAGTTCGACTTCTTTTTTGAAATTCAAAAGATCAATAACATTCCTAACTCAAGTTAGAAACTTTGAATTGAAAGAGAAAATAATATAATTGACATTGCTTAATTGAATAGACGGCTAAATTTAGGGTTAAATAATAATTTTATGTTATTCAAGCTTCATATAAGTGATTTAAGATGATTATTAAGATGTGATTAAGTTTTCTTGTGACAACTTGGAGGGGCTAAAATAGGACAAATTCGGGGGAGATTTTCTTTCACTTACTGCACTTAAAAATTAGATTCACTTACACTTTTCTCTTTCTATGCGGATAAATTATATTAAGCCAAATATTAAAAAAAAATTATTCCGTTAATAATTTTATAGTCGGCAACAAATACGAATAAGTTGGTATGCCGTATGTATGTATGTATGTAAACGCCTCTTTATTTTAATGTGTCACACGTGCCTATTCTGCTCTGTTGCGGCAGTGTAGCAGAAGCTGCGGCTGGTGTTGACGACACGCCCTCAATCCCAACCAGCTTGCGCTGCTACTGACCATCCGATCTGCGTCCCATTCTATTTCCACGGAATCTTAACGGCTCATATTTTTCACAACTACCAATGTGAAATATTCCAATTCCAAATGACCAAACCTAATTTGGGTTCAAACGGTCCGCCTCCGGTCCAACTGAACCAAATCCGTGTTACCCTCACCAGAAGAAGCCTTCCCCTGCCTTCCTCTCATCGCCTTCCTCACGGCGCTATAAGTACACCTCTCCTCCTTCCTTCTTCCTCACTCGAATCCGAGCCTTACATGTCTCACAGAGCTAGCGTTCCACATTCCTCTTCTATAGCCTTCGGCCTCCATTCTCATCTCCTGGTCTCCAGTGAGATGATCTCTGGCTCCGATTGGTAGTAGAATCTCATCGTTTCGTTAGCTCTTAGCTGAACCCCTAATTTCTATCTACCTATTCCTCGATCCCCCTTTTTTTGAATTTGAGAAAATGGGTGTCAAGGCTTTTGCAGAAGGTGGTATTGCATCCATTGTCGCCGGATGCTCCACCCACCCCCTAGATTTAATCAAGGTACGCTTGCAGCTGCAGGGCGAATCGGCGGCGCCGGTTCCAGCTCTCCGGCCGGCCCTCGCCTTCAATGGTTCCACGTCTGTTGCGATACCTCAACCTTCGATCATGCCGCCACGCCGCCCCGGCCCCATTGCCGTTGGTCGGCAGATCCTTATCGCTGAAGGCCCGGCAGCTCTTTTCTCCGGAGTTTCTGCTACGGTACTCCGACAAACGCTCTACTCCACCACTCGCATGGGTATCTACGACATCCTCAAGAACAAATGGTCCTCCCCCACCTCCACCCCCGGGGGCGCGCCGGCGCTTCCGCTTTACAAAAAGATCACTGCGGGTTTGATCGCCGGTGCGGTAGGCGCCGCTGTTGGAAATCCGGCAGACGTCGCGATGGTGCGGATGCAGGCGGACGGCCGTCTTCCTCTGGCTGAACGCCGGAACTACAGAGGCGTAGGCGATGCGCTAGGGCAGATGGTGAAGCAGGAGGGGGTCGGGTCCCTGTGGCGGGGATCATCGCTGACGGTGAATCGGGCCATGATTGTTACGGCGTCGCAACTTGCAACGTACGATCAGGCCAAGGAGACTATTCTGACGAGAGGGTTGATGCCGGATGGGTTACCGACACATGTGGCGGCGAGCTTCGCCGCTGGATTAGTGGCAGCGGTGGCGTCGAATCCGGTGGATGTGGTGAAGACGAGGGTCATGAATATGAAGGTCGAGAAGGGGGCGCCGCCGCCGTACGCCGGAGCGCTCGACTGTGCGTTGAAAACGGTGAGGGCGGAGGGACCTATGGCGCTTTATAAAGGATTCATTCCTACTGTTTCTCGTCAGGGTCCCTTTACCGTCGTCCTCTTCGTCACACTGGAGCAGGTGCGCGCGCTTCTCAAAGATTTCTAGGCTCATCTCTATGCGAGATTTGTTGGTTTGATTTGTTATGATGGCGAAAATGTATTACCGCTCTGCGGGGTATGAAGCAGCAGAGCGGCTATTGTTCTTCAGAAGAATCAATTAAATTATGAGTTTTTCCATTATTAACTTTTTTATGAAATATTTTATAATGTTTTTTTTTTTTTTTGTAAATTTGATGATGCTAATAGTGTAATTGATTGAAAATAGTTATGCAAGTTTATTTTATTGATTGTTATTAATTATAATTAGTATTAATTATAATAATTACTAAACATCCAATAAGACAATATTTTATTAAATAATCATATGACAAAATCTTGCAAACGGCGAAATTTTACTTAATAAATTAATAAAATAATTTAATATTAAAAGTAATTTTATAATCATTTTACAAGTTTGCCAATATGGAGAAAATAAGGGTGCAGTATGACATGAACGGCACCAGATCACAGTGCATAATGACGATGATAGAAAATGGAAATAAACAATATTAGATCTGTGGTTGCCCAAAGAAAAGCATCCTTTGCTTGTACTCAGAACCGAAGATTATGATAATATGGAACTTAATTATTTTCTAGGTCAGATCTGTATTGTTATTTAAGCAAATCGCTTAGAGGATTGATTTCGTGCCCGCACTTTTTCGGGAGCGTAGTACTCAGTGCACACGCTTTTTCGTGATTTTAGTACCTCCCCATGCCCCGCCCCCCAACCCCTCCACAAATCGCTCTCAACTCTTTGGTGTCCCGCTCTCCCCTATATCTTGATTTTGCCATAAAGGTAACATATCTCATCTCTCTCTCTCTCTCTCTCTCCTCTCCGATCTGTAGCTCCGGTAGCTAGGGTTTGTCTTTCTTGTACTCTCCTTCTTCGCTTCAATCTCGGGTTTCGTTTGATTCCTTTGCTCTACGTTGTGCCATGGTTTTCTCTACCATATCTATGCAGTTTGAAACGACTTTGTGATTTCTGGCCTTCTCTTTGCAATTTTCGGTTTTCTCATTTATTAGATTGAAGTTCTTAAGCTTGGGAATTTTGATTTTGCGATTATTTTGGGTTTTTTGTGCTCTATTCAGTTGATAGTTTTGGTTCTCTGTGCTCTATTTAATTAATGGTTTGTGGTGGTTGTGCTGTGAAGTTGGATTTTGTTTTTTTTTTCTTTTCTTTTTTTTGTTCCTTGTGCTCTATTTAGTTGATGGCTTGGGTTCTTTGTGCTTTATACGGTTGATAGTTTATGATGGTTGTGCTATATATTAGTGGTTGTCTGAAATAGGGGCAATGTGTATTGTGGCTTTGTAATGCTCTGTATTGTACTGTGAGAGTCATGCTCTAGTTGGTGGTGGAGGTGATTTTGTGATGTTTCCCAAAATATTGGTGTTTGCCCAAAATATGGTGGTTATACTGTATTGTTTGTGGTTGCCCGAAATAGTGGTTATGATGTAATGATAGTTGGTGGTTGCTTGAAATTTTGTGGTGGTTGTTGGTGGTTGTCTGAAATATTGGTTATGATGTTATGGTGGTGTGGGTGGTGGTGTTGGTGGTGATGTTTTGGTGATAGTAATCAAGTGGTGTTAATGGTGTTGATGTCGTGTGGAGTTGCTGGTGTGATGGTAATGGAATTTTTGTGATCGTGGTGTTGATGGTGGTTGTGATGTTGCAGTGATTGTGGTGATGTGATAGTGATATTGGTAGTGTAGTGATGGTGATATGTTGATGATGTGGTGGTGATAGTATAGTAACGATAGTGCAGGTAATGAAGTTGTGCTGTGGTGGTGATAATGTTGGGCAAGACAGAAAATCATTTCTTATGTTACCTGGGATAAATATATGACATTAATATTCTGTGATATCTGTGTTAAAGAGGTCGAATTGGGAAATAAGATAACAATCTTTTTAAAAAAAGAAGGTTGGTAGAATATAATAAAAAAGATTAGGAAAGTACAATAAGAGAATACGATAGAAGTCAATATAAAAACTAATGAAAACTAAATAAACTTATAATCAGAGCACAACAATGGGATTGAACAACAACCATCAACCAATAAAAACAAAATGTAAGAACCAAATTATAAAAAAAATGAAACCCAAAACAAATAAAAAGAAATTATGTGTAAATTTCAAATTGCTCAAAAATTTAGGGCTAATGCTGAAAAATGGTTCACAGATCAAACGGATGTCATAAAATTACTGGTTTATTTAATCAAACTCTATTATTAAGCAATACATCTATTCCTCGGGATAAATGCATAACTTATGATGCGATGTTCAATTATTTAAACTACTAAAGATATGAGATCGGTTCGGTCTCGTATTTTCAAAATCAAATGATATTTTCCAAACTATTTAAAACTATATATACTTAAATTAAAATAAAAAAAAATGAGGCCGACAATGACTGATGACATAAAACCAAGTGCTACACAGGAGGTACCCTAAGTGTTATTTTGTTGTGAGATTGCATGTTTTATTTTATTATATGTATGCATGTTGTGACTAAGTTAGACTAAGGATATTAAACTAAGCATTTATTGTGAGACAACCCAAACTATTTATTTGTTTTTTGGTGTATTTGTGTATAACTTGCCAGAATCCCTAGAACCGCTTACCTCTCACATAACTTAGGAGCTCAATGTTATGATTTGACTCGCTTATTCTTTAGATATTGAACATGCACTTGTATAATCTTGTTTAGTTTTTATGTTTATACTCTTTTTTCCTTTGTACTTTACCCGCATGTTAGTTGCACTTTTATATGTTTTTTTCTTGTATGTCCAAGATGGATGAGTCACATGCATTAAGCACTCCTGTTTATAATGTGTTCCTTTTGATATATTTACATGTTTTACCTTACTACGTTCATCTCATTGTTTTGTGGCTTTTGCATGTATTATTTCAAAAATAAATTTTGGGGGAGCGGGGGATAAGTAGGAATCAAACTTTTGAATTTGTTGAATATGGGTGATAGTGGTAATTGAGGCTAAGTGCAAATAATAGTAAGTAATATATATAAATAAAGTGACATGTGTTTCCGATAGATTTGGAAAATAATAGTAATTCTCTCATAACTAATCTCTAATTATAGTGATTACCTATCTTATTAACCAATCCTAAACACATACTAAAATATTGACTATATATAAAGTTGATATTTCAATTGTACAAATTCAGTCACAATCGAAATTTAACGGTTTAATTCTTAGTTTCAAAGTCTTCAATTACAAAAATATGAGTTAAGTTAGGCTAGAATTGAAAAAATAACTTAAAAAAAGGTTTGAGATTCAATATTATTTAAAAGCTTAACTAAATATAAAAATCCCCAACAAAAGAAAAGAAAATGGGAAATAAAAAAAAGAAATAATAAAATGGAAATTTGTAGAAAAGATCCATAATTTTAAAAGAAAATTCTTATGAAACTTAGGGGAGAAGCTTGAGGTGAAGCTTGAAATGCACCAAGTGCTGTGAAGCACGACTGCTCACGCAAGTATACGTTGTGTATCAATAACACCTTGAGTCTGGTTGTCGATCCCACATGGAACAAAGAAAACTCAATGAAGGAAAATTTCTAGCCTATTAGTTTCA
Source organism: Papilionanthe hookeriana x Papilionanthe teres (assembly GCA_022702705.1). Classification (NCBI taxonomy): domain Eukaryota; kingdom Viridiplantae; phylum Streptophyta; class Magnoliopsida; order Asparagales; family Orchidaceae; genus Papilionanthe; species Papilionanthe hookeriana x Papilionanthe teres. Next base: position 2,562,472 of record CM040429.1, on the reverse strand, counting down.
TTCTAAGCCTAAAATTTTGGTTTGATTAAAGTCTTGCACAAGAATCCTAAGTTATTAGTAATGAAAAAGAAAAGTTACTCAAGTATGAAATAAGACTCACCCTTGGAAAAGTGTATGTGAAAACTTCACAAAATAAATAGATACCAAACTGGAGCAATGCTCCTCTTCCCTAATTCTAATCTTTAACCTAAGCATAACATTCTCCCCAAAGCCATTATCTTAAAGGATATATCCCTATTCCTTCAAGCTAATGTGATTAACTTAGTTGATTTTATTACTATCTCTTCCGAGACTCGTAATTCATAGCATATTTTAACAGATCACACGACCAAATTAAAATGTTCTTGAAACACAAAAAGTAATCACCATCCACAATAATCACATAAAGAAACTCTCACATTCATCTATCCTGCATCTCCATCCCAAGGAAAAAAAAGAGCAATCTCTCGCAAAGCATACCTGAACACAAAAACTAAATCATTTTATTGAAAGAAGAATCAAAATACAAAAGTCTTACAAAGATAAATCAAAAAGAAAAAAAAAAGTATTCTAGAACTTCTCTCATTTTCTTCACTCTTGAAAAGGTTAAAGATACAAGCACACAATCTCACAAAGTCCCTCGATCCTCACTTCTCTCTACTTGATTGAATTTCTCATAACTTCTCCCTTCTGGTTCTTGACTCTCCAATGTTAGAAATTGAAGCCCTCCTAATTAATTTGTGTCTTCTGATTAAAATAACTCTCACCCGCCAAATGTCACATATGCCTATCATAACTTCTAAATAACTGCTTTTGAGACCCTGGAGCCATTAAGTATTATATGTCAAGACTGGTCCTAGGTGCTTAAGATGCAGTGCCACCTTTCTGTTCTCTCATAAATTTGCTCCATTTGGGAAGGGATTGACGCCTGACCGGACTCGCAATTACGCAGTTATTTAAGTTTCCAAAATATATCAAAAAAATTGACTCTTTTTAGCGGTTAATGTGCAAAATGGATATGTTATATAGTATATAATTTAATTTATATTTCCGACACTAGAGTTCTATGCAAGTGCACGTATCATTTCAAGTAATATTGACTTTCTGTAAAAACACCAGTATCGATTAGATAGAGAAGTGGTGTAAGAAATCCCATAGACTAATTCTAGTATACTACTATCAGATCTTAGTTTGAAATTTTTGAAAAGTGTAATTTTCCAAATTCACTAATTTGCTATTAAATTAAAGTTAACTAAATTAAATAAAATCTAATATGATGAGGGTGGTTAAATTTTGAAAAGTTTTTATATAAGCAAAATCACTTCCCCCTTATGATGAGATCATTATTAGTGTAGGAATCGAATCTTGAAGATATAAATGTAGTTTGTGACAATTATGAGCATATCTATTCTCTACCCCTCATAAGCATAAAGAACATTAACTAATCTAAAGTCAGTTTCTTACAGTATGGAAGTTATGAGTATATTTTAGCTTCTCACTTCAAGATTACCCACTGTGCTCTCTTTATAGGACTAACTAAAGACTTCGCGTTCCAACCCTAGACCAAATTGGTAAAGGATCCAGACTGTCACCCTAGAAATACCAATTCTATGTAAATCAAAACTTATCTCTCTATCGATTTGCACCAACCGGTGGACTGAGTCCCCTCCCATCCTAAAGGTTAATATGGTATTCACTAGTTGAGTGAAATCATACCCTCTCGGGTCACTATGTTTCGCAACAGATTTTAAATTTATAAGTGATCAGTTTGCAAAGTAAATTGAGAAACGGTGAAAATACCATCACAAGTTTGGAATACAAGAAATCATCAAGTCATTCTAATCCCACACATGATTAATTCTCATCACAACGAAAAAGAATAAGGAAAACTACAAGCTAAGCATGGTGAGATACATGGATTCTTCATTGCAAAAACATGAAAACAACACAGTCATATTGCAATAATTCAAAGCAAATATAAGAAGAGTTCCAACACTTCTCTTTACAAAAGATTCACGCCTTCTTCGCACAGCAAATATCAATTCCTTAGGCTTCTACAAAGTCCCAAAAAATCTCCAACACTGCACACACACACTCACACAGACGCCTCCTCGAGGAGACACGCCAAATTCCTCTCCAAATCCCTCCTAAACTATTTTTTTCCTCCCAAAAGACTCTCTTTTTGTTTGAAAATATTTTCTATAAATAAAGTTTTGAAAATCTCCAAGGGTCATATCACACACCTTCTCAAAATTCGTCCAAATTCAATATATAAAAAGTTCAACCGTCTCTGGCGCCTAGGTGCCCAACAGTTGCACCTAGGCGCCAACTTTTTAGATGACGCGTCTAACTACTTGGCGCTTAGGCGCCAGATTATTTTTTTGTTCCATTTGATCTCTTTTTGTTCAGTTTCTTGCTTTTGCATTTAAACTCCATTTCTAGTACCTGTAATAAAAAACACGCAAAATACATTTTCATTAAAGTATAATATCCTTAAAAATGGGGCATAGAATGTACATTTAAATTAAGTGATTTTAAGGCGTATGAGGGCCTAAGCGCCAGTGAGTTGATTTGCTCCTTTTTTTCTTCATTTCAATCCATTTTGATTCTCATTCATCCACTTTCGTACTACAACCTGTAAAAACAATATAAAAACTTCCTCAAAGTGCAATATTATCATGCAAAAAGCAAAAAATACAAGTAACAACGAGTGCAAAATTATCAACATATCAAAGTTGAGATTAAAAATTAGTTCAACTTATTTTTTGAAATTCAAATGATCAATAAATTTCCTAACTCAAGTTAGAAACTTGGTATTCAAAGAGAGAATTATATAATTAATTTTTTTTAATTGAATAGATAACAAAATTTAGGATTAAATATTAATTTTATTTTATTCAAGCTCCATATAAGTGATTTAAGATGTTTATTAATATGTGATTAAACTTCAAAAATGGTGTATACATGCTTTTTCCATGCCTCCTATAGAGCGGTTGACACTAAAGGGCTGAATATCAAGTGCATGGAGCCCGACACGGAGCGCTAACTTTGAGTTGCCTAGGCGCCTCCCTCCAACCAAGGGCGCAAAGTGATGCAAAGATTCCAACACTCCGACACTGAAGGGAAGAACTCTGACTCCAATCAAATCGACTAGCTCTCTATCGGTGGCGATTCGTGGCTACGATCCATGGCTACAAAAACTTAATTTAATTTGACGAAATGATGGCTTTGCTCTTCCGCCATTTTTTCCAAGCCGAGTGCTCCACATTTAGAGCGACACAAAGAAAATAAGTCATATATCATAAGGGAATCATTAGGGAACTATCTTAGCCTCCAAAAAGCTCTTCATTAGAGGAATCTCCTGAGAGGGAACAGATATAAGTTTGTGTTTTGTACTCAAAGGGGGAAGAAATTGTTTTAACTTCAAGTAATTTGTTGGTATGCCGTATGTATATGTATGTATGTAAACGCCTCTTTATTTTAATGTGTCACACGTTCCTATTCTGCTCTGTTGCGGCAGTGTAGCGGAAGCTGCGGCTGGTGTTGACGACACGCCCTCAATCCTAACCAGCTTGCGCTGCTACTGACCATCCGATCTGCGTCCCATTCCATTTCCACGGAATCTTAACGGCTCATATTTTTCACAACCACCAATCTGAAATATTCCAATTCCAAATGACTAAACCTAATTTGGGTTCAAACGGTCCGCCTCCGGTCCAACCGAACCAAAACCGTGTTACCCTCACCAGAAGAAGCCCTCCCCTGCCTTCCTCTCATCGCCTTCCTCACGGCGCTATAAGTACACCTCTCCTCCTTACTTCCTCCTCACTCGAATCCGAGTCATACATGTCTCACAGAGCTAGCGTTCCACATTCCTCTTCTATAGCCTTCGGCCTCCATTCTCATCTCCTGGTCTCCAGTGAGATGATCTCTGGCTCCGATTGGTAGTAGAATCTTATCGTTTCTTTAGCTCTTAGCTGAACCCCTAATTTCTATCTACCTATTTCTCGATCCCCCTTTTTTCGAATTTGAGAAAATGGGTGTCAAGGCTTTTGCAGAAGGTGGTATTGCATCCATTGTCGCCGGATGCTCCACCCACCCCCTAGATTTAATCAAGGTACGGTTGCAGCTGCAGGGCGAATCGGCTGCGCCGGTTCCAGCTCTCCGGCCGGCCCTCGCCTTCAATGGTTCCACGTCTGTTGCGATACCTCAACCTTCGATCATGCCGCCACGCCGCCCCGGCCCCATTGCCGTTGGTCGGCAGATCCTTATCGCTGAAGGCCCGGCAGCTCTTTTCTCCGGAGTTTCTGCTACGGTACTCCGACAAACGCTCTACTCCACCACTCGCATGGGTATCTACGACATCCTCAAGAACAAATGGTCCTCCCCCACCTCCACCCCCGGGGGCGCGCCGGCGCTTCCGCTTTACAAAAAAATCACTGCGGGTTTGATCGCCGGTGCGGTAGGCGCCGCTGTTGGAAATCCGGCAGACGTCGCGATGGTGCGGATGCAGGCGGACGGCCGTCTTCCTCTGGCTGAACGCCGGAACTACAGAGGCGTAGGCGATGCGCTAGGGCAGATGGTGAAGCAGGAGGGGGTCGGGTCCCTGTGGCGGGGATCATCGCTGACGGTGAATCGGGCCATGATTGTTACGGCGTCGCAACTGGCAACGTACGATCAGGCCAAGGAGACTATTCTGACGAGAGGGTTGATGCCGGATGGGTTACCGACACATGTGGCGGCGAGCTTCGCCGCTGGATTAGTGGCAGCGGTGGCGTCGAATCCGGTGGATGTGGTGAAGACGAGGGTCATGAATATGAAGGTTGAGAAGGGGGCGCCGCCGCCGTACGCCGGAGCGCTCGACTGTGCGTTGAAAACGGTGAGGGCGGAGGGACCTATGGCGCTTTATAAAGGATTCATTCCTACTGTTTCTCGTCAGGGGCCCTTTACCGTCGTCCTCTTCGTCACACTGGAGCAGGTGCGCGCGCTTCTGAAAGATTTCTAGGCTCATCTCTATGCGAGATTTGTTGGTTTGATTTGTTATGATGGCGAATATGTTTTACCGCTCTGCGGGGTATGAAGCAGCAGAGCGGCTATTGTTCTTCAGAAGAATCAATTAAATTATGAGTTTTTCCATTATTAACTTTTTTATGACATATTTTATAATGTTTTTTCTAATAGTGTAATTGATTGAAAATAATTATGCAAGTTTATTTTATTGATTGTTATTAATTATAATTAGTATTGATTATAATAATCACTAAACACGCAATAAGACAATATTTTATTAAATAATCATCTGGCAAAATCTTGCAAACGGCGAAATTTTAGCAGCTACTTAATAAATTAATAAAATAATTTAATATTAAAAGTAATTTTATAATCATTTTACAAGTTTGCCAATATGGAGAAAATATGGGTGCGTTATGACATGATCTGCACCAGATCACCGCGCATAATGACGATGATAGAAAATTGAAATAAACAATATTAGATCTGTGGCTGCCCAAAGATAAGCATCCTTTGTTTGTACTCAGAACCGATTATTATGATAATATGGAACTTGATTATTTTCTAGGTCAGATCTCTATAGTTTTTTAAGCAAATCGCTTAGAGAATTGATTCCGTGCCCGCACTATTTCGGGAGCGTAGTACTCAGTGCACACGCTTTTTCGCGATCTTAGTACTTCCCCGCCCCCCAACCCTTTAGTGTCTCCCTCCCCCCCTTATCTTGATTTTGCCATAAAGGTAACATATCTCATCTCTCTCTCTCTCTCTCTCTCTCTCTCTCTCTCTCTCTCTCCTCTCCTCTCCGATCTCTAGCTCCGGTAACTACTGTCTGTCATTCTTGTACTCTCCTTCTTCACTTCAATCTAGGGTTTCGTTTGATTCCTTTGCTCTACGTCGTGCCATTGTTTTCTCTACCATATCTATGCAGTTTGAAACGACTTTGTGATTTCTAGCTTTCTCTTTGCAATATTCGGTTTTCTCATTTATGGATTGAAGTTCTTAAGCTTGGGAATTTTGATTTTGCGATTTTTTTGGGTTCTCTTTGCTCTATTCAGTTCATAGTTTGGGTTCTTTGTGCACTATTTGATTAATGGTTTGTGGTGGTTGTGCTATGAAATAGGATTTTGTTTTTTGTTTTGTTTTGTTTTTTTTTTGTTTTTTTTTTTTTTGTGGTTCTCTGTGCTCTATTTAGTTGATGGCTTGGGTTCTTTGTGCTTTATTCGGTTGATAGTTTATGATAGTTGTACTATGATACTGGTGGTTGTCTGAAATAGGGGCAATGTGTATTGTGGCTTTGTAATGCTCTGTATTGTACTGTGAGAGTCATGCTCTAGTTGGTGGTGGAGGTGGTTTTGTGATGTTTCCCAAAATATTGGTGTTTGCCCAAAATATGGTGGTTATACTGAGTTGTTTGTGGTTGCCCGAAATAGTGGTTATGATGTTATGATAATTGTGGTTGCTTGAAATTTTGTGGTGGTTGTTGGTGGTTGCCTGAAATATTGGTTATGATGTTATGGCGTTGTTGGTGATGGTGGTGATGTTTTGGTGATTGTAGTCATGTGGTGTTAATGGTGTTGATGCTGTGTGGAGGTAGTGGTGTGATGGTAATGGAATTTTTGTGATCGTGGTGTTGCTATTGTGGTGCTGATGGTGGTTGTAATGTTGCAGTTATTGTGGTGATGTGATAGTGATATTGGTAGTGTAGTGATGGTGATATGTTGATGATGTGGTGGTGATAGTATGGTGACGATAGTGCAGGTAATGAAGTTGTGTTGTGGACATAGAAAATCATTTCTTATGCTACTTGGGATAAATATATGACATTAATAATCTGTGATATCTATGTTAAAGAGGTCAAATTGGGAAATAGGATAACAGTCTATTTAAAAAAAGGAAGGTTGACAAAATATAATAAAAAAGATTAGGTAAGTACAATAAGAGAATATCATAGAAGTCAATTTAAAAACTAATAAAAACTAAATAAACTTATAATTAGAGCACAACAATGGGATTGAACAACAACCGTCAACTAATAAAAACAAAATGTAAGAACTGAAAAAGAAAAAATGAAACCCTAAACAAATAAAATGAACTAATGTGTAAAGTTCAAATTGTTCAAAATTTTAGGGCTAATGCTGAAAAATGTAATAAATAGAATCTGTTATAAGTAGTATCACAAAATAAATTTCATAAATCAAATAGAATAAATTATTATCATCTTTTATATTAGAGCATGCAACATGAAGAACAAAAGTGCACGATTTATTATTTGTAATATGAGATAATGATTGTCGTCAACATTATAATTGGATGGCACTAATGATCAATTGTTTGAAAATTGCAATTTATACAATTTATATTTTGACATCCGTGGACATATTCAACTAAATTTTAATAATATTTTATTACAAATGACTCGAATGAATTTTGCAGCATGTGTATATCAAGTGAAGCATAACGGCAAGGTATTTAAAGCTTATAAAGTAATTATATAGTAATGCAAACCTAACTAAAATTTACCTTTTTACATTTATGTCACATAAAAAATTTCATTATTGCGTATCAAATGATACATGACAGTATAGTAATAAATTAGCATCTTAACGTTGGACGACATCTAGCACAGCTACAATAAAAGAAAAATAAGGAGACAACTCAATTTTTTTCGTGAAAAATCCTATAAAAGGAAAAAATACATTGGGCCTTAAGATAATCAACTATTTAATTGTGAGTGCACCAACACACTCTTCTTGCTAGCTAGGGAAGATTAAATTAAAAAGTTGATATACAACAATATTTCAATAATAATAGTAGTAATGGGTCGTACTTGATTACCATGGAGGCACCAATCCATTGAGAATATTGTAGAAATTGATTGTAGTGTCAGCTTGTCGTAGAGATCATAGTTGACATCCATGATAGTAGTTTGTCATGTGGGTCATAGATGGTTGTTTCAAAGTGTCAGTTGACTAATGAGGCCAATGTAGGGAGTTGCAAGAGCTAAGAGCCACGTAGGTCTTAGTTGGTTACATAAGCTATAATGGTGAGATGCAATAATTTATATAGGCCGTAGAGATCGGAGTTGGGACTTGGGAGATACATGAGATCTAGACCGCGTAGGCAATAGTTGGTCAAATAGGTCATAGTGGGAACCTGTAATAACGTTTAAAGGCTATAAAGGCCGGAGTTGTGAGTACGCATGATTTGTGGACCGCGTAGGTCGTAATAGGGTCAATAGGCCATATTGGGGACCTGTATAAGGTAGGTCGTAGAGGACGGAATTAAGAGTTACATGAGCTATGAGAAAACCTGTAAGTCATTGAGGCTGGAATTGGGAGCTGCATGAGCCGTGCTAACTTTTGTAGACCAAACTTTAGACTTGAGTAACTTGTGAGTTACGTAGGTCGTACCTCATCATATATAGATAATAGTGAGGAGTTACAATAACATCCTTAGGCTGCAGAGGCTGAGTTGGGAGCTACGTGAGATGTGATCGTACAGATTAATGGAGTGATGGTTACTTGCTTCCATATCAGCTCGACAAGAGTGAAGGTCAATGACCTCGTCTTTTGCTTCATTTATTAGGTTGTTAGATATATGTTCGGATAGTGGCGCGTGAAACTAATCGGTAGCCTTCGCATCTCAACGCTATACTAGTCGAAAATCGGCTTGAAGGGTATTGATCAGCACATCTGTGGACCTTGCATTAAAAGCTTCACTTATATAAAAAAATACCCATCTCGCCCTCGGTCGACTGCGTTTGATGGGTGATCTCACTGGTCTCAAGACCCTTTTTTACAGATTATCAAACTAGAGAGACTCCTACTCGACGCTTCTATCCGCCTATAGGTAACAAGGACCAAATTGCTCGAGATCTCCAAAAGCAATGATTATCGCCTCTTCGCTCAATAACTTTACTGCTACACGATAAATTGACGTGAAAAGCCTTAAAGGAGTTGAGTAGGGGAAGGTCGAATATAGCGTTATAAGTGGTTGGCAAATTAACCACTAAGAAGTCCTCCATCTTGGTGAATTACTTTTCCTTCTCTCTATACTAACCGACATAGTGCCAGTTTATAGCGTTTCCTTACTCTCACCAGAAAAAACAAAAATTGGACCTGTTGTTGCGGACAATCAGTCATTATTGAGGCCCAGCTTATTAAATACTATCTTAAATAAGATGCTCACTGAACTACCAATATTGATAATGATGTTACTGATCTAGTAGTTGTTGATCAATGTGATGATAAAGATCGCGTCGTTGTAGGGATTGCCCTTAGGGAGATCTTCATTGGTGAAGGCTATGAGGGTATGTTAGCTACATTTGGGAGCGAGGGTGGATGCACATAGTTCTCGCAACTAAAGTCTCTTCAAGCTAGTTGAACGGAATGAATCTCCACCTCCTTTGAAGATTCCAGGAAGTATGTCAAAGATGTGAATTGTGTGGGCTCGGCTTAGATCGTTTGATATTTCTTCTACTGGAGCTTTCTCTTATCGCTTAGTCATTGCTTCTAGAGCCCCAAACTCCTTAATTTTATCGGGCTCAATCAGCTCTTCGATAAGACCTTGGAGGTAAAAACCTTCCTCTGTGTTATGCTCATGATCCCAATGGTAAACACAGTACTTCTTGGGGTTTTAGAGGTAAGATCCAATTTTCATTAGGGGTGCTCTCTTAAAATAATCTTTATTTTGAATGACATCCACTATAACAATCATTGAAACTCTCAAGAGAGTTATCTTAGGTACTTCATGGTTAGGCAGCAGATGCTCATTGTATTGAGTTCATCGTTGCTCATGATCCCTAACTTGACTCCTCAGTGTTATGTTATGTTGGTTACTCTATGGTTTCAGATAGAACGAGCATTTATAGCGAGGGTGGCCAGAACGACGTCAATGATGACGAATCTCCACCCTTCACCTCATGAGGGCCCTCTTTTAGGGGCGACATGTAGTGGACCTTACTCTAGAGGAAATGAGATTGAAGTTGTACTCATTGACTAGTATGTGGTAGTTAGCCAGCTTCAATAACTTGGTGAGCATCTTCTGGTCATTGCAGACCCAATGTGTACCAAAAAGGTCCTTTCATTAGCCCTTGAGCTAAGGTGACATGAGCTACTGTGGGCTCTAGGTTCCACACTTCGAACATCTTTTTTTGGAAGCATGCAATGAATGGGCGAAGGCTCTTGATACTTACCTATCAGATTTTTAGGAGGGGTTGTGAGTTTTTCTAAGGTTTTTGGGCCCAAACAAACTGCACTATAAACATTCATTTTAAATTAGTGAAGGATGTCTCGGTGGTCAAGCTTTGAACCATAATGGTTCTTACTTCATTCTTCATTTACTAATCAATTTGACTAATTGGTATGTTAAAATTTATTGTAAACCCATAATTTATGAGAGGGCTATGACTTTAACAACTTGGAGGAATCATATTGAACTTACACAAAAAGGAAAAGTAGTCATCAGATTCAATGCAATGTTAGGGAGATATTCGATGATGGTTGCAAATTGGTGTTTATAGGGTGACAGACTAGATTTTTAACCAATTTGATCTAGAGCATCGTACCTTAAATCTAAGATTAAGCCAATTAGGGGGTTATTAGAAGGAGACTATAGGGTGACAGGCTAGATGTTTCGCCATGATAATTTAGTTATTTTAAGGAATCGACCCTACGTTAATTGAGCTGCGTTGTACACTTGGAAAATGATAACTTAGATTTTTCCTCCTATTGTCACAGACCACATTAGATACTAAGCATCACATCCCTACACATTATCTTGGCCACCACAAGAGCAAGGTAGTTTTTACACCTCAAAATTAACCAAACTAATTTATCTAGTTAGGTTTAACTTTAGATTTAGGTTTGTATTTAAGAGTAGTTGTTAGAAAAACACCCTTGATCGATGTTCCAAACTAAGATCTGATAGTAGTGGACTATAACTTAGCTTAAGAGATTTCTTACCTCGCTTCACAGTGAGATTGATAATCAGAACTCTATTAGAGTTTTATATTACTTGAACGATACGTATACTTGCGTAGAACCCCTAGTGTGTAAACTATGAATTAAATTCTAAACTCTATAACATATCAATTTTGTACACTAGCCGCTCAAGTTTTTTGCCTGGAAACTAAAAAATTGCATAACTGTGGATCAGGTATAATTTTTGGCGTTGTTGCCTGGGAACTAGGTCACCCACATGACAGGTGGGTATACTTACCACTATACTATGATATGAAAAACTTATTCTAACATGCATCCTAACATCATAAACATTTATCAAATTCATTACAAAAGAAAAGTACATGATTTCTACTTCACAAAACAGGTGCCACACACAACAAAAAGCTTTGTTAAATTAAATCAAATCCACTAGACAAGTGTTTATAACAAATACAAGATAATGAAGAACAAATTACTTAGTTTTCTTCCTCTGAAAAAAATATTAAAATCCCTCTAAAAAAATGATGTTGATCCATACAATGCTAGTACAATCTCATACATATATCTCTCAAAATCCCCTCACTAATCTCTTCAAAAAAGGTAAATATATACATTTCCTATTATCTACGACCTCTCAGCCTTCCTGGAGAATTCCAAGACTTAGAAAAGCTAATAAGTTTTTTTCCAAACATCTAGATCCATCAAATAATTCCATGGGACTGCAGAAACAACCCATGGATAGTTTCGGCGCCTAAGCGCCAATCTGCAGCACCTAGGCGCCATCTTCTTTGTATTTTGGGCGGAGACTTGCGCTTAGGCGCCACCCTGCTAGCATCACCCCAATTTACTCCCGTTTGCCTCTGTTTCGCCCCGTTTCAGCTCCAACATGCTCCAAGTGTTATAACTGCAAGATAAACCTGAAAATAACATTTCTTTAAAGTGTAATTTCATTCAAAAAGATGTGATAAATGTAAAGGAAATTAACCATAAAAAAGACAACAAACCACTTGAGGGTCGAGTCTACCAGCGTTGTGTTGGCCAATTTCTGGCTAATAGTTTAGAGAGTTGAGTATAATACCACAAGTGATATATCATCTTGAAAGTTAAATATATCACTTATTAGTAGGCTTAACTATTAAACTAAGAAGTTTATAGGTCTATTTTGGTATGCAAAATTTATAACGACAATTCCCCTATATAATACACATATTAGACATATTTTAAAATAATTTGAGTTATTAATTTTCTATAGAGGCAAACCTGTATAGTTAATTAGATCTAAGACAACCGAAGTCACCTAAGAAAACTCTCAATTATGATCAGAATTTCGCCTTTAAGAATTCAACTTTTAAATTTTCGCATTTTTTTGTAGGAAAATCAAAGGGAAATGCTCAATGTGGAACATTGATTTTTGAAACCCAAAAGAGTGAATAGTAGGAGATGTCGAAGATATTGAAGAAGTTTTAGTGACATCTCAAACTAACCTATGATTTAGTTTTACATCTTTGAAAAAGAAATTATATTTAATGTTTCAGTCTTGTTAATTATTTAGACATTCGAGACTTATATCTGCATGTCATATGCAAATAGCCCGATAAAATAGAAAGATATATGTCATACCGAACGACGACCTAGAAACTCTAAAATGAGTTTATGACTTATATCGTACTATACACAAATACAATCATACAAAGTCCTAAAAGATAATGTGAAGATTTATATCGTACTAGACAAACAACATCGAAAACTAATTGATGTATGTTATTTGAGTCTATGGAAGTTCAGTTGAGGCTCCTCATTCCGCTTTCTATCGTCAACCTTAATGTCGCTCCTAGATGAATCATCACTTGACAGCGTCGTTGTCTTGTTCCGAGAAAAAAAGGGAGAGGAGACAGAACATATCTTAAGTAACTTATTTCATATATTTAATGTGTTCTTGTACAATATATTTTGAATTGTTGTTTAGTCATTATTGAAGAAAAATGAGAGGGCAGAATTTTAATTTTTGTTAAGCGACACTGGTTAAGATTCCACGATTTTACCATCCTGACATCACTGTTAATTTTGGATTTACTTAGTCTAAACGAGCTGTTAAACTCATTTAAACCAGAAAATTATCATTAACAACCGTAGGTTACCTCATCCTAAGAATTCTCGTAAATCCAAAAAGACGAATCATTACTATTTAATTTTTAATATATTGAAGTTTAAAAACATTATTTAAACTTTTGAAAATGTTTTGTTATGGAATTTTGAAAGGTATTGAATTTTTTTTTTTTTTGTCAACAGTATGTGTGGGTTATATGTTATAGGTTTCAATCCCAAGCATATGCCCTACATTTACTATCCTAAGGTGCAATAAAAACATGCCAAAATGCAATAAAGAATAGCAAAGTAATAATAACACATGTAGGAGCAAACATGTAAAGTAAAGTGCATTTAAAGAGATAAAGTCAATACATATCTGCTGACTCTGTTGATGCTTAAAAAAATTGCAAATAATTATCACAAGTGTATATAAAAAGTTAAGCAAATAATTTCAATTTAAATATAAATTAAAGTTTAAACATTTGCTTTTTCAAAAAAAGTTCAGTTAGAAACAAATGGAGGATGAAAATGTGGTATAAGAATTCAAGTTCGGGTATGAGCTTAGTTTTAGACTTTGCATCTGTCATAATCTCACAGGCAACCAATGCATCAAAATTTATATATCAATATTGATCAACAACTACCAACAAAAAACTCTAAAGTTGGGCAACTTTAAATACCTGCCAGCCGACTGACAAATGACAGGTAAGAAAATTAAGCTTCCTCGACCATATGTCTCACATATATGTAATGTTTACGTATATAATATTTCTATAGCATTGAAATTTCTAAATTTCCAACGATCGAGATTGCAAAGCCATTAGTTCGCAGGTTATTCAAAGCTGGTGCCAACAACCTATAGAAGTGAGAAGGCAACTACTGAACAAATATTGGTTTAAAAGTTTCAACAATATAAGCGTGATTATTATGTCGTACATCATTGTGCTTATTCACCACACCTTCCAACTTATAGGCTAATTTAATAATCTACATATACTTCTTAACAATTTTAGGTGCATCCAACCACAAAATGAAAATGATGTCCCAATAATGTCATGTTACAAATCATCCTTCAAACTTACAAGACATAAAATAAATGAGCCATGACGTTTACGTACATACCAAATAATTCTTATGTATTTACACATTTAACATCCACGATTTCATTTTTTTTTTAATCAACTGTTATAAATGTGAAATATCTATTAAAGTTTAAACAATCAACATGCCTAACCTTAGTTTATATATCATGTAGGCAAGCACTTAAGATTTAAACAAAAGTATATCATATAAAATGCTGAAGATAACCAAGTTATATTAACTATAAGGGTAGGGAAAGATTAGCCTTCTCTTGAATCTGGGTTGACAGCTCTCTAGTCAGTGAAAGAACTAATACAGTTAGAACCATTATTGGTTTATTATGACTCATTTAAGATGCACAAAATCAGTAAAGAGATAACCAATTGTTTTCCAAAAGCCTGTCTTCACATGCAACAATATGGCTTTGTAATGCAATGGGCCATGTGGCCTTGTAATGCAATGGGCCATGAGTAAGCCTAAATTGGAGTAAGAAGAGAGAAACACGTGCAGTGTACCTCTTTCAAAATTTTAGGTGCAAAACCTGCAGACTCAAATATCACGTATAGGTGCAGCAAACTAACTCGATCAGTTTTCCAGTTCCCAATAGGTCTTAGTAAGGAAAAAAAAAAAGTAGGTCCAAACAAAGAAAACCTTTAAATTAGGTTAATAAAAAGAAGTAATGCTTCACACATTCTAAATAAAACAGTTGATCCAAACATAAGAATAAAACCCTAGACGGAATATTGCATTGGGACTCCGTAGGTGCGGAGGCGAATGATGGGGCGTCATGTGGCAAGTAGGCCTGCTACCATACACTGTCATTGGCCAGTGTATGGGTGGCGGGGCCCACTTGCCACGTGGTGCCCCGCCATTCGCCTCCGCATGCATGCGGAGTCCGGATGGAATATTTTATACATTTCTCGATGCTTAATATAATTTTTTTTGAAGCAACCTAAATGATGATGCTGCACTTAGTATATAGTCATTAAAAGTCAGAGAGAATTCACTTTCCAGTATAGTGCATGCATCTGCAAAAGCTTTGATGTATTGATGGAATAGCCCCTCGTAATTGAAAGAAGAAGTGGGTCTTTGGATGAGAGCTTGGATTATGCAACATTGAATCGACGTAATATGAATAATTGGATGGATTTTGAACTGATTTCAATATATAGAATCAATAGAAGGATGAATCACAAAAATCCAACATTGAATCTCTTGATGTCATTTCAACGGATTAAACTTCGAAGAAAGAAGATTCGAGAGAGACTTGAAAGCTTTCTTGCTTATCTACCCTAGGGTTCTTGCAAATTTTGAAATAGGAAAATAGGGTATTGAATCCCCAACGAAAGCATGCGATCTACTGATGGAGATTTGAAAAAAGAAACACAATCACATGCGCTGAAAGGCTTTGGATTACCTGATTATTGTTGTTCTTACCATTTGATTAAATGAAGCAGAAGAATTGCCTATGTTGCAGATTAATCGGATGACAGCAGGAAGAAAACCGAGTGTATGAGGGGGGAGAGCTTCGACTATAGAGCGAGAGAAATATACCTTGACAGCAGGAGCCGGCGTGCAGGTCGTCGACGATGTAGAACCGACGGCGAGGAAGCTACCAAGGAAAGGGAAAGTACTTTTAGTGTTTCAGGGAGCGGGGATATGTTTATATAGTTGGCGATGGAGAGGAGGGAGAAAATATTACACCAGTACTCACATAGAGCTATGTCTCTGAAATCATGCCACATAGTGCGTGTAAAAAAAAAAAAGAAGAAATTTTTTAGGTAATGCAGATAATATTCCCTCGTATTATTCAGCGTTATTCATGCGTTATTGTGATTCAGGTGTTATTCTGTTCTGAAAATATTTTCGGCGTTATAATAACATAATAACACATCAATAACACATGAATAACACACAATAACATTTGAATAAAGCGGAATAACACTGGGGAAATATTCTCTGCGTTACCGAGTAAATTATTATTTTTTTTTCACACGCCGCGTGGCGTGATTTCATTAGACTCCGCACGTAGCTCTAAGCGCGGAGTCCTGATGTAAATTTTATCAAGAGGATGAGAAAAAGAGTGAGGAAGTTTCTGGAGAGAGGAGGCGGAGTTTAATGAGATTTTTTAGATAGGGGAGGAGGGTTTTGGAGTTCAGGAGAAATTATTCCTTGCAGCAAGGTTCAAAGAGATTTTTTTTTGTTTTTTTTTTTTGAATAAATCAGGCCTCACTACCAAATATTTTGGTAGGGAGAGGTTTTTATTGGTTCACCGCATTCAAATTACGTACGGTGAACGTACACAATAATTTTTCCGAGTTGAGTGTCTGTGCGATGAGTGAGGCGGTTGTGAGAGGAGTTTGGTCCTGAGGAAGGATGAGAGGTGTGGGTTTTTATAAAGAATTTTTTTTTTTAAATATTATATATTTTATATTATTTTATTACATAAACTAACACAAATCCTATTAAAAACCCTACCAATATGAGAGCCCACTCTAGGTAACCCTCGAGTGAATAAATTGCTCAAATTTCTAAATAATTTGGGAGTCTAGTTCTCATGGAGAGTCAAATTGGAAGCTTTAAGAAGAGGAAAATGAAGGCCTCATAAAAGTGATGACATATGGTAAAGAACAAATAACATTTCAGCGCTTCAGTTGATCATCAACAAACACACATTTGACTTAGACGAGGTTATGTGGTCTAAAAGATTGATCGAGAGAATGCATTCTCTTGCTGTTAGGGGTCTCAATGCGTCGAATAAATGTCGGTCGATTGGTACCGACCCAATACTATCAAAGTACTAAGAGTCGTATTATCTTTACATGGTCGGAGGGCTCTTCTGCCATTGGGCACCAACCCTTCATCTCGATGGTGCTGCTTTGTTCCCCGAGCCATCATATCTCAAATGACATCTATCATTTAATCATTTCTCCTAGATCTCCTGGTTCACAAACTCTCTGGCTCACTAGTCACTCCATATTGTTGGTGTCACTCTTGCGGGTTTCTTCTTATTTGTAGCATAATACACACTCAATGAACTTTTAAAAATGTTGAAACCTAGTTTTTTCAAGAATCACACCCAAGGAATAGAGCGTAAGTAGAGGGAGAGAGGACCAAACAATAAAATGTCGTTTCAATTTTGTCTTATTCATAAAATGATTTTCCTTTTTTATAGGGAGAGGGTGCAATGTGAGGGTGTTACATCTTTGCGCTTGCTTTAAAAAAAGGTCGTACATGATATTCTTGTTTTTTTACATGCATGAGCTTATCATCTGGTTACTCTTTGCGTCAGCCGACAAAACTCAATGTGATCTGTCTCGGTTGACAGAGATTTGCTCAGCTGGATGAGATTGACACGGTCAGCTGAGTTTGGTTGATATGAGTTGGTAACTATTTATCCTTGACCCTAATGAGGGGCATCTGGATGCCTTTGGGTTGGTTGGAAATGTTAATGAGCTATATCATCCTTGGATCAGTTTGTTCTTATATCCTCCGGTCATCTTTGTTCTATTGTAGTTCAGTCGTCTTTGACATTACTGGATTTAGCTCAAACAGTTGGCCTCATAATCTTTTTTGGCTTGCTTTCTTTCATCATTTTCTTTTCTTTTGGACCATCATATTCACTTAGTATCATCGTAAATACATTTTTTGTGTACAGTTACATATGTAAACCCTATGCATTATTTTCTCTTCAACAAAGACTGAACTTAGCTTGATTTGATGTATTTATGGTTAGAACGATTTTGGGTTAGATATACAGGTCAATTCAAAGGTGGATGATATCTGAGCTTTTACTAACCATAATTGCGGCTGTAAGATTCTTTTATTTTTGGTATTTGGATTTTTTGTAGGTTGAGTTGTATTTTTATTTATTCTTTGTCTTATATATCTTTTAATATAAATAAAGTTAGGCATCACCTTTCTTTTTTCATTAAAAAAAAAGACATTTTCTACCAACTGCCAATCTATCAGAGAAAATGATGGATCATCATCCACCAGACTATTAATTTGAATCTTAATGTAAATTGGACGGCGATCTATCATTCCTTATATATCATCAGATGCTCGAACCAGCGTGCCTTTTAATTAGACTTATTAAAAAAAACACATTGCTTGTTAATCGCTCGTGTTCATCTCGTTAATTAGCTCGTATTTGATTTATTTATCAAATAGGTGGCCGAAAATGAATAATTTTCTTAGTGTAGTTTATAAATAGGCTCAACACGAATAAATACTAGCTCGTTCGTGTTGGGCTCTTTTTGTCTCGACAAAATTAAATAATAAAAAAATGGTATGTCCTTTTATATTAATTTTTAGATGTATTAACAAAATACAGAAATTTATTATTTATACGAATTGTTTTGGTGGTGTAATTATAAAACATATAAGTTTTCGTGTTAGATATATAAATAAACAGGGCTCGGGTGGTATGTATGTAAATTGGCTCAAGAGTTTCACATCAGCCTAAATTTTTAGTTAGGGCTGTCAAAACGGCTCGTTGTTCGAGAGCAGCTTGTGTTCGGCTCGTTAAGAAGCTCGTGTTTAGCTCGTTCGGTAAGTTAACTCGGCTCGTTTTGACTCGAAATATTACTCATCTATTAATTGAGTACATTGACTACAATGATTTATAATCAATTAGAAGTATTAATTAAGAAAATAGAATAAAAATTATTAAATTAGATCCAAATAATGTTTTAATATAAACAATAATTTTAAAATTTTACCCCAATCTTTAACATATTATGTGTATATGATTAGGGTTGTCAAAATAACTCTTTGTTCGTGAACGGCTCGTGTTCGGTTCGCTAAGCAAACGAACCGAATACGAACA
This sequence comes from Papilionanthe hookeriana x Papilionanthe teres, assembly GCA_022702705.1. Classification (NCBI taxonomy): domain Eukaryota; kingdom Viridiplantae; phylum Streptophyta; class Magnoliopsida; order Asparagales; family Orchidaceae; genus Papilionanthe; species Papilionanthe hookeriana x Papilionanthe teres. The sequence continues at coordinate 2,543,542 of CM040429.1, read as the reverse complement.
CACTTTTTGAACTCGAAAAATAAACGAGCCGAACACGAACTGACTCAATTTGTGTTCGGCTCGTTTGCACCTCTATTTTTAGCCCCACTTCTCTTAAAAGGGGGTAGAATTCCTATTAGGAATCCTATTTAAACGTAAAAATAAAAATAAAATACTCAGTTTTAATATGCACTCAATCATAACCAGTGGATGAAATAATATTTTAAAATAATAATTTTATTTTCGGAACATAAATTAATTTTTGTAAAAAATTAAATTTAAATTGAGACGAATATGATCACATAAACGTGCTCTAATTTTGGGCAGGTTGAGCTCGTCACCCCTCCTTTCCACGAATATTCGGGCGCACTCGACTCGCTCCCTCGCCACTCGCAACCAGAAAAAGAAAAAGGAAAAAACACGTGGCAGTTCTGCGGCCATTCGATCACCCAGATTTGCAACTTAGCGATGGGTCCTTAGAAGCGTTATAAATTGCCTATCGGTCCCTTATCGCGGGTAAGTTCTGCTTTTCTTGGGCGAAATATTGCGAGGACTGTCTCTTTTCTCTATCTCGTCGCCGAGACTACCGATTCTGATTCCATAGGAAAATTTAGCCATTGTACGCCACCGCGACGGCGCTAGGGTTTTGCTTCCTTTCGAATGATCGCCGGGGAGTACTGTATTGCTATTGCCGTTTGTATTTTCTGAGATACAACCGTGGAGATTGCCATTTGCGTTTTCCCGACGGAAAACGACGGCCGACAGGTTCTGCGATCTCAAATTTGATATATAGAAAGAAGAAGAACGGGTATCTTCCGGCCATCGATGCCTTTTGCTTCGTGTATTGTCCATGATTCTCTCTTATCTTTTGAGGAATCGCGCAACTGTTGTTAGATTGGGGTTTTTGTTTTGTGGTATGTTGATGGAGGTGGTGAGGAGGAAGAGGAAAGGGATCATCTGTTCTTCTGTTTTCGGATCTTACCTTTCGGATGGAGTTGATGGCGATAGACAGTGCAAGAAAAAGTGTAGATCGCGGCCGGATAAGGTGGGGCCACGAGAGCGCGGTGCCATTCCCGGCGTCGTGATGACGGCGCCTCCATCGGGAAGATCGGCATCGGAGTCACCCGCCCGTGGTCTTAAACGGAAACTTGGGTGCATCGAATCGGTTACTCAGATTGGACGTAAGAAAAAGCTGGAGCAGGAGTACATTTTGGGCAGGGAGATCGGGCAAGGGAGGTTCGGATCCGTGAGGTTGTGCACAAGCAAGGCCAGTGGGGAGCAATTTGCCTGCAAGACGCTGCCCAAGAATGGGGAGGAAACTGTTCATAGAGAGGTGGAGATTATGCAGCATATTTCGGGCCATCCTAATGTCGTAACCCTAAAGGCTGTTTTTGATGATTCGGAATGCGTGCATTTGGTGATGGAGCTTTGCTCTGGAGGACGATTGCTGGACCAGATGGTTAAAGAAGGGAGGTATTCGGAACAGAGGGCTGCAAATTTGCTTAGGGATCTTGCCTTCGTAATCAAATACTGTCATGACATGGGAGTTGTGCACAGGGACATTAAGCCTGAAAATATTCTTCTAACTGTGTCGGGGAAAATGAAGCTTGCTGATTTTGGATTGGCTGTGAGAGTTGCCAATGGTAAAGAAAGAAAAAAATGGTTTTTTTATTGCACTTATATTTCATCTCAAAGCTTTTCTTGCTGTCAATGCTTCTGTGATGATTGATGGTTGTGGAACAATCTATTCTGCTATGGACTAATGTTGTTCTTTCTACCTAATTTGGTTAAGCATTTCATAATAAAATTGTTCCAGTTACTGCTAATGCATCTTCTATAGGACTTTTATTTTATCCTGCCTAGTTAGTCTGAATTGTTTATCCAATGCATAGGGTTGGTCAATCTTACATGGAGACACATGTAATGTATTCAAGCTATGGATGTTTCAGAGAACATGTTGATTTGTGTTTTTTCATCATTTTTCATGTTTTGTAACGACCCCTTCCTCGAATACAAATGGTTATTACATGGCCTGGGGCTTGTCATTTTAGTGTAATTCTTTGTCAAGAATTGTGATATATTTCATTATTGTCACCCATATGTTTGTGATTCATATCTAGATTAAATTTTCATTATCAGCTTCCCATGATAAATGGTCCTTTAGACATCTTTCTTTAGGTATATTAGAATTATGCCATCGTGGTTTGCTTGATAAATCAATGGCACGTGCAAATGATGCTCAACTACAAATTGTAGCCTCATGTGACATCTATTCCATGCATATTTTTCCTTGAAAAATATTAGTGAAGTTTTATAAACAGATCAATTTTTGTTCCATTTTAGTTCGCGAAGTCATTTTGTAGAAAAGGATTCATAGTTTTTTTTTCCATTGATATTTAGACAATTGACCATTTACCTCTAGATCATTTTCTATTTTTTAGTTTTGTTTTTTATTTTTGTCTGTTTTGTTTTTGTTTTTTTTTTATGTTTTCTATTTTTAGAAAATTTATCTTGTACTGTTCTGATTTTATATGTTTTTAAAAATAAAAAAATACAAAACATGTTTAGTTGGATATTTTTTATTTTAATTTTTAATAACTTGTACGTTTAAAAAAACGGTTGAGTCCACGTGCATTTTAGCATTAAGCACTGACGCCTATGAATCAACCTAGCAAGAAGCATTACCTTTGGGCAGGTGGGCTATTGTGGCAGGCGACGGCTTGCAGGGGGTGGTGGCGGGTGGCGGCTTGTAGTGGCTGGTGGCTGGTGGCGAGTGGCGGCTTGCAGTGGCTGGTGGCGGGTGGCAGCTTGCAATGGCTGGTGGCTGGCAGGGTCGTGCTGTAGCGAGAGGCAGCGGCGGTGTCAAGTGGGTCTAAGGGCGGGGGGCAATTGGTTGCGGCGAGCTATCAAAGGTCGGTGACGGTGGTAGGTGGGGGCCGGTTACATCGGCAGCGGCGGTTGCGTCTAACGAGGGCCAGGGGCCGGCGACCGGCGACTATGGAGGGCTGTAGGGCTATAAATGAACCAAGCTTGAGCGAGTTCAAGCTTGACTCATGTTCGACTCGTTCGAAATTGCTGGTATTCGAAATCAGATCGTGTTTAAAATTGGCTCGTGAACACTGTGTTTGTGTTCGGCTTTATTTAAATATTCTTGTCCGTGTTCGACTCAAAATTGACTAGTTAAAATTAATTAAAAAAATAGATGTAAGATGTTAGATTCCAACCTGCGCCAGCTCTGTGCTATAGAAGGTGCAAAATCACATGACTACACGAGTCAATATGATTTAAACACACATACAAACATATAAAGCGAGCCAAACATGAGCGAACAAATGATTGTTTGTGTTTGGGTTTACTTAACGAATCGAACACGAACTGTTTTTGAACAACGAGTTTTTTTTACAGCCCTAGCGAGCGACTGCTGGGAGAGGCAGGGCGGGGGTCGAGCAACAGGCTACGAGCGGCGGGTGGTGGGCGTGGAGGCAGGTGGCGGACGGAGATTGGCGGCAGGCGAGGGCCAGAGGTGGGCGGGAGCCAGGGGAGGTCGGAGAGTGGGCGGGAGCCAGTAGGGGCTGGCGGGTGGAGGTGGAGGGCGGTTGGTTGGCGGCGGCATCAGCAGGCTAGGAAAAGGGTTGTCTTGGTGTTTTAAAAACTGGCCAAAACATGTTTTCTCTATTTATTTTAAAAATAGAAGTGCTCTCTCTAAAAATAAGAAACAAAAAATAAAATAAAAGCAAGATAAACAAACACTGTTTTTATGTGTGTTTTCTATTTTTATTTTCAAAAATAAAAATAAAAAGACGAAAAATAAAAATTGATCTCAAACAGCCACTTAGTTGTTATGAGCATCCAAGTTGTTTCTTTTTATTTTAAATTAATTTGAATCATGGCTGAATAAAATCAGATAAAATTAAAATAATTTCATCAATTTCATTGATCCTCTTTCGAAGGTAAATACTATTGATCATGTGGCTCAACAAAACCCAATTTTACGGCAGTGTTAAATAGCATCAACACAAAACCATCACAACGGATGGAGAGAAGAGAGTTCAGCTATGAGCTTGTGGTATATATTCAGTTTAGAGTTCGAAAGGCTTGCACTAGTTAGAGATGAAGATCTCCACCAGTGAAATATCTAAGAAAGCCATCTAGGAGGTGGTTTCTTGAGTGCTGTGCTAAGTGCACCATATATGTCCAATTATCAAGGTATAGAGCACCATGAAGGGTAATGCAACACCAGTTGAACAATATCCCAACAAAATACCTGGGCCTTAAAAAAGGTGTTTTCTAAAGATATCAAACCCACAATATAAATTAGCACTCCCACCTGCAAGTCCAATAACATAGCCACAAACTTGGAGATTCAAACCAATTGAAATAGCCATAAAGGTAGAGTATACTTCATTCGAAATAAAACCATATCAACTATATCCAATGCACCCACCTTAGCCTATTTGTTGAGAATTAGGCTTTTAATCAAAAGTTCATAGGTTACAGGCCTCACACATATTTGAATGTGAGCATTCCATTAATTTTTGTTAAAATCCTCGAAATAAGTAGATCCACCAAGCATGCATTTCAGCATGTGCCAACTAGAAACGTCAAACTGATGAGAAACAAAAGCAATCAAAAATATACACAACATCCAAAATCTGTAGTATGTTCCACCAAACTTGGTATTCCTGCATTTTCCAACCACACAAAACCAAAAAAAAATAACCATTCGAGAAAAGCTAAAAAACTAACAACAAAAGAATTGTACAACGAGGTGGAGATTTAGCTTTGTTGCAAATCACAAACATCATGTGACCAACTGTCATTCCACTTCTGTGTTTTGATCTTTTGACCAATTTGAAGTTTAATTCTATGTAATAAGATGGCAAGACTATTAGCTCTGTCTCATGAATCATTTTATACCTTTCGAGATAGATATTATAAGCCAAACATGCTTACAATCAAAAGGTGTAGCTTCCTTATCTATAGTGCCATGAGAAGAGTTGAATTTGTAGTGTTTGAAGTAATGAGGCTTCAAACAGAAAGAAATGACCATATGAGAGTTTTTAACCAGCAACATATAATAGTGACATCTAAAAATAGGTGAAATGAGTTTTACTTTTTAATAAACAAACACATGTCCCAATAATTTTAATGCTTTTGGCTGAGATTTTTTGCACAACTTTTAGCCCAGTAAAGGAAGTCGTTCAGGTGTAAATAGTGTCTCTAAGAGATAACCCGTTAGACACATAAATTTTGACCATTATGAATTAGGAATTTCAGTAAGTGGCTATTTGGGCTTCTATTAATCAGTAGTCCTTTTCCTCGTGCATGGAACAATCTATCCCTACTAGGTCAATTAGAGAAAGCTTAAATGTTATTGAAGCAATAATAACAAGCTAGAGCATGTATATTAGGAACCGCCGAACTACATTGGAGATAATATCAACAATTTTGGCAATTGATAGGAAGATTGAAAATAGAATGCGTATGACAAATGAACTTTCAAATCTTATAAAAATCTAGGTGCGAAAGTAGTACATTCAAAAAATTATTTAGGAAATAACAAATTTTTTAACCAGTAATATGGAATATGTCACATAGGGGATCTAATAGGCCTGAAACAGCCAAGGATGGATAGCTTATTTTGGCAATGAAAAAGATTTGAACTGGTAGGATAGAAAAGTTTAATAGTGGTTCTTATAGGCTGAAAACAACCATAGATAAAATTCTTTTTGCTTCCAACCGTTCAATCTCTATTAAGTCTTCTATCAACTAAAGGTGGACAATCCATAGCTATGGTTCTATCAAGTGTGAGGGGAAGGCCTGGATATTTCATTGGTAAAATTTTGGATTAATATTAAGGATGTCACAAAGAACTATAATTATTTACGATTTTGGAAAAAATAAATTACTCTTTTAGAATTAAAATATAGTGGGATTAAGGCTTTGTTGTTGTTGTTGTTGTAGAATTAAAATATAGTCCATATGAGTATTTAAGCTGATAAAAAGATCTTATTATGTCTAGAGAATTCTTTCATTAGCATGAATGAAGACGAACAATCATCAACATGCATTTAGTGATTAATAGAGATTTGATTAAAAGTAATGGTAGGGCAACGGTTGTCCGGTAATTTGACCATTTAAAGGAAGAATGTGCTACTTATGCATCCAGCAGTATAAATCCAGCTTTAGTGATGTTTTTGTAAACTTAAGGTTGGGTTGAATATGAAATGGTTGTGATGGTTGAGGATTCTGAGAGTAAATGCAAAATATAATTGATACAAGTCGGGACTTATGGTATTCTTAGTGCTTTAAAGTTTAATGCCATATTGGTTTCTTTGTTTATCATTGGTTGATTTTGTGTTTAATTACTAAGACTTACTAAAGTTACCTGCCATTCTAGTTTTCCGATTAGATCTAGTTTTATGAAGAATCTTACTTTTCATGAGTTTACTGTCATGCAGCGAAATCTTTCTCTGTGATCTTCAAGATCTATTCCAAGTTACTCAGACTGAAGTTGCAAACAGGAATGGATGACATTGGTTTTTTTTTTTTAATTTTTTATATGCGATGCTCTGAATCTTCAGTTTTATTTTCATTGAATCATGTGTGACATTTTCTGTTTAGTCGGCATGTGTTTAGCTCCATCTCAAATATTTTAGTGCATGTTTTAATTCATTTGCATGAAAATTAAGCTATCGTTCAGGTTCTGAAACAGAAGCCTTTTTATAATTTTATTATACTTGATAATAGCACAAGGACTTGGGAACTTTACAGGTGTATTCTACTTTTACATGTGAAAACAGGAAAAGAAATTCCCCTCTTTTCTCTTTGGAACCTAGCAATGCAAAATCAGATCAAATTTGTTCATATTTTTAACAAAAATGGAAAGCATGAATGGTGGAGAGGCTTAATTGCACAAATTTCTTATCCTTGGATAGAAACAAAACTTTGAAGCTTATGATAGTTTGAATTCCATTACAATACATGACAGTGAGATACCTCCTTTATTCATGGAACGTGTATGTGCCATTTATTTATTTATTTATTTATTTTATCTCAAATATTTTGAAGCTTGATGATAGGAGTACAAAGCAAACTCTTTAGGTGACTGGGGATTTCTCTCAAATATTTTGGTGCATGTTTAATTTGTTTGCATGAAAATTAAGCTATCGCTCACGTTCTGAAACATAAGCTTTTTTATAATTTTGTTTACTTTATAATAGCACAACGACTCGGGAACGTTATTGGCTTATCGTACTTTTACATGTGGGAATAAGAAAAAAAAATTCGCCTCTTTTTTCTTTGGAGCCTGGCAATGCAATTTCAGATGAAATTTGTTCATAATTTAACAAAAATGGAAAGCATGATGAATGGAGAGACTGACTTGCACAAATTTCTTATCCATGGATAGAAATAAAACTTCAAAGGTTATGATAGTTCGAAGTCCATCGCAATACATGACAATGAGATACCACCTTTATTCATGGAATGTATTTGTGCCATTGTTTTTTGGATCTCAACTATTTTGAAGCTTGATGATAGGAGTGCAAAGCAAACTCTTCAGGTGACTGGGGATTTCTCCAATAATGAAGGCCTAGAATGATAGCATACAACTACATATAATATTGAATATTTTTATTTATTTTTATTGCGAGGTAGAAAATTTGTTACGGCAATGTGAGAGTTTTACATCTTAGCTTTGTATGAAGTTGTTTTATGCAATTAGATAAAGAGATGGATTCGAGATATTAGAGTTTTTTTGTAAAAAACGGGGGTAAGAGAGGGAGAGTTGCAAAATAATACACTCAACATCAACTCGATCTCCTATGCGTTTATGGAAGTAGTGGGAGATAAAGATATTGGTTGAGTGATGATGAATGGATGATAATAAATGAGAGATGATGGTGGATATTAGGCGATCGTGTTTGTATGACAATTATGGCAATTAGCGAATTACAACGGTTGGGCAATGATGATCGAGTAATAGCTGTCAGGCGATAGTTGTTGGACTATGACAGTGGTTTATGGACAGATGATGTTGATTTAGCGATAGTGGTTGGACAAAAAATGGTCGGTTGATAGTGGGCTGATAACAACAATAGGGAAATTGTGATCAAATGATGATAGTTGCTTGTGGATGATTGGAAGCAGTGGTTGGAAGATAATAGTCGGTGATGATTGGTTGATAGCAGTCGGCGATGGTGGTGGAATAATAATTTTTGGTTGTTGGTGATTGCTGTTAATTGTTATAAGTGGATTTTCAACAGAGTTGTAGAGTTCTTTAGATCTCTATTTTTTTATTTTTTTATTTTTTTTTGTTTCAAACTTAAATTTAGGTTCACCATGTGGAGAATGACGAGTTATTTATAATTTTTAAAAGTGACATTTTAATAACTTTTGTCAGACTTTCAAAATACTTCATCGAATGACATAAATTGATTCTTTTGATTATAAATTATTATTCTATCATTTGAGTGTCTTAGTGATCTCAAAATTGAGTAATCTTGGCTTGTTGTATTCCTTTCATTGAGAAACTCGATTTGATTATATATAAGATTAAAAATTATTTTATCCTTTAAAAAATGTTCCAAAGTTTCATTTGTATTTTGGGTGCTTGAGTTGATCTTATTTGGACTTGGATTGGGTCACTTTTGATGCCAATGAATTCACCTTATTAAGTCGTTCAGTTTAATTTTAAATTTGCTGAAATTGGAGCTTGGATGTTGATGAATTTGAATATGAAAGTTATCTCTCAAAATGCATCATGATTTGTGCTTGATTGAAGGATTGGTTTTGTGCCTCTGTTCCATCAAGCCACACCTCTATGACAGGCCGTCTGCTCTTAATTGTGTTAAGAGTTGATCTCAAAAACATGTTTTGATAGAAAGCTCAAATCCATTCTACTGGAGATGTTTGAGAGGAAGCATCCAAGGGTTAATCAGGCTCTTTCGATGTTGTAACTTGGAAATCCTCTAACATTGGTACATTAGGTTTGCCCGTTGACCTAGGATGATGTTATTATATGGGATATTGAATAGGGTGCTTTTGTCCCAATAGCATTCACCCACTTTAAATCACAACCATTCTTAAATATTTAAGCCTAAGTGACTTCTTTTATGGGGTGTTATTTCATAGACAAGGAGGATAATTGACTATCAGAGATTTTGACTGTAAGAAGGGAAACTATAAATTTAGATAAAGCGTTCAGTTGCCAAATTTGTATAAATCCACCTCTTGAAATTGTCTTTGTAACTCTTATTGGAGCTCACAATTTCCTAGTGACATTGATACAATGGGTAATATCAATTCATGCCAAATAATTTTAGGGTTTAGACATTATGGGCCACCAACTATCCAAATAATTACTTTCTTTTTAAATGTAAACTGTCAATCCTAGAATTCGAACCTAAATGATAATGAAATGATTAACAGAATTTTGAAGAAATAAATAGTCAGAGCAATTTTAATTTAATTTCTCCAAAATAGATTTTCAATTGTCCAAATTTGACAAATAAACACACTAAGAAGCGACATCAGATTATCAAGGAACAAAACTAACTAAATAAGAAAAATTAGGCTTCATGTTAGAACGAAGAGACGGCTTTTTCAAAATTAGGTAGTTGAGCCACATTTAGAGAAAGTACACATTCAATTCACACTCACAAAATTAAGAATTGGAAGAAAAATTTTATTTTTCCAATGCTCTTTTTGCTGCTTTGCTTGGAACATATTATTTTATATTCGCTTGTAGATTTGGTTGCATCAGATCCTCAATTTGATTTTGGTTATGTATTAAGCTTAGATTTTAAAATTTCACAGAAAGTCCAGAATTTTAAATAACTGCAACAACAACAACAACAACAACAAAGCCTTAATCCCACTAAGTGGGGTCGGCTACATGAATTCTTTTTCTCCATTGCGTCCTATTTAGTGTATATTTCTTTTCCCAGATTGAAACCGGTTTTAGTTAGAACGTTCAAGCATTTCGAGGGAAATCTACAAATCACCTGTTGTTAGTGGCCATAGAAGCCGTAACAATTAGCTATAAAATGATTGAAAAATAGTGACAATGACAGGCAGAAGCAGACCATGAAACAGTCCTACATTCCCACATCTACAAGGTCAGGTCAGTTAGATGGGATAAGATGATGATTATTGTTTAATGCCTGTATAATTTCTTCCTTCTATTGCCAATTCTTATTCTTTGCTAATCAATTTGTGAACTATTTTATTTATTTTGTAATTATTGTTCTGCTTACTATTTCATTCAGAGATTATTGTAATTATTATGTAATTATATTCCCTAGGTTTTGTATGTTTTCTGTTAGAACCTCTCCCGTTATATTGCATAAATACTTTACATATGTTGAAATAAATTACTGAATCAATTCTCTGCAATTTTTATCATGTTATCAGGGATTAGTTTTTATTTTTTTATTTTTTTATTATTGAAGCATTTCCTTGAACTGCTGCTACCTTTATCATTGCATTACCTGGAACTTGGAAGCGCTCGTTGTTTTTGTTCTCTTTCTTCATTTTCTTGTTTATTTTCATTTATAATTTATCCTTCATTGCTTTGTGGCCGCAAACATTCATGTATTCTTCTTCATCGTTGCATTGCTGTAAATCGGTCAAATTGTTTCAGCCTTCAACGTTACATTATCTCATTTATTTGATTTTATATATTTTGAGTTATGAACATAATCTTAGTTTTTCTCTATATGAATAACAGTGTAACAATGAAATGCCTTATTCGTATAATGTTGAAATACCAAAATGTTTATATAATGTTCAAATATCATGCATGAAACAGAGATTATATCTTATAAATGTGGGTAAATTTTCATGCAGGTCAGAGACTCTCTGGTATTGCCGGAAGCCCCGCCTACGTTGCCCCGGAAGTCCTTTCAGGCCACTATTCTGAGAAAGTTGACATCTGGGGCGCTGGTGTCCTTCTTCATGCCCTTCTAGTCGGCACGCTACCATTCCCAGGAACCTCTCGCGAAGCCATATTCGAGTCTATTAAAACCGTGGAGCTCAATTTCCATGGTGGAATGTGGGACTCCATATCCCTTCTTGCTCGTGATTTGTTAAGCCGAATGCTAACTAGAGATGTCTCCTCCAGACTGGTCGCTGACGATATTCTGAGTACTGCTTCCTCTTTTACCTTTCCGTTTTTTTTTGGCATTTACCAATTTATCAATTTACCTTAACCCCACTTAGTGAGATTAAGGCTTTGTTGTCGTTGTTTTTGTTACATACATAGGACACAATTCTTATGTATTTACATACCTCTCAAGTAAACTTATATATTTACACACAGTGCTCAAAACATTAACATCACATAAAAAATAAGACTCTTTTCACTTTTTGAAAGTAAAATACACATTTTCATGCATAGATTTAAAGCACCAAAGTAACATGTATGTGAATATTTTTGTGAGATATGTAAATGCATAATAATTGTGTGATCCTTATGTAAATATCTCATTTTTTATGGGGCATTTACATAAATACCACTCAATTCCTCTATTTATATATCTAACACCTAAACATTACCCTTTTTACATTTATACCATTCATATATTTCATATCATATACAAAATACCACCATTTTTTCTTTTAAAAAGTGAAATACATCTTTTCATGTTTAAGTTAGGTGGATATATATATATATATATATATATATATATATATATATATATATATTTAAAAATTAAAATTTAGGTATTAGATATGTAAATACATAAGAATTGGTACATATATAATATTTTATAATTATTATTATTTTTAATTTTCTTCCAGCTTCAAGCTACGCCTGCTGATTAAATTCTGTCTCACTTCCTTCCACCAGGACATCCCTGGATTTTATTCTACACGGAGGGTCCCTCCAATCTAATCACCATCAACCCAATAATCCGAAATCGGAGCGTGGCAGCACCCATAACTGATCCCTGGTGTTCGACTCACAGGTCTGATGAAGATCAAGACGAGTGCGGCGGTTTCGTCGATGCTCTCGCAGCAGCAATATCAAGGGTGAAGATATCGGAGCCGAAAAGGAGCCGGCTTTGCGTGCCCGCCAGCCAAATTCCACAGGAGTGCTCGTCTAACATGAAGGCTAATAATCTCTGTACAGCCTTTTAACCCGTGATTCACAACCGAGTGAGTAATTGACCCATCAAATGAGATAGTAGGCTATTAGAATCCAACCAGTTGGGGGGAGGGGATTATAATTTCTAGCATTTGCAGCGCATTTTATTTTCTTCACTTGAATGTTACTGAAGTGCTTCTTAGCGAATTAGAAATGTAAATTTGTGTAAATAAGGGGTTGTGGACGGCTACTTTCTGATTAGTATTTTGACGTTGTGGCGGGTGTTAGTCATATTCCTAATTCTAATTCACATTCGTAGCAACTCCTTGTGCTGCTCTGCTGAATTAGATGGCTGCCCCCCATTAACCTTTGTAGTGTCATGAACCCTCAATGTGAAGTACTGGGCATGGCATGGCTGCTAATTATAGCTGTATTTGATTAATTTTCCTTTTTTTATTTTTCTGATGTTTAGTGCTAATATGTTTTAGCTCGTGCTCATGCACGATGCGGAGCTGTTGAAATGCAATATGCATTTGCAAGTTTTATTTGTGTGGATGTTAGTTAAGGGCATAGAAGTTTTGATTTTTTCTTATAATTTTGGTATGGTGATTGTTAGTGCATTAATTTTTAATATTCTTTTAATTATTTTTTTTTTTCTGATTTGAAATTTCTGCTGTAATATGATCATAAAGCATTGCTGATTTATGTGTTATAGTTGAATTTAGATTGTATTGTTATTCTCGTTAAAAAAAGAAATAATAGTAATAATAACACAATCTTGAACTAAGTTCGTAACTTCATACTTTGAAGGAACAATATTATTAAACAGAGATGGGGTAAAGAATATAGAGCTTTATTTTGATTCCTATGCTCAATTTATTTGTAGGTTTAGATGGTGGTCATTATGGTTTTAGAGGTTTCTTAAAAACCCTCCAGTAATGAAATTGTAGGTTTAGTTGATTGATAGTTTAAATGAAAGTTGTCACTAAAAAGATTTGTTCTTTTAAAGTTTAAAATAGGATCACAAGCAAAATAAACCAAGCCAAGCATGGGCTCGAGCTTGTTTGTTTGAAGCTTGTTTAAGCTCTGATTGTGCTCGAGTTGAGTGTTTAGACTAGCGTTAGAGCTCGATTATGAGAATGTTGTTTGAGCTTGAACTCGATTCTTTCAGTGTTCAATAAGCCTTATTTGAGTCTTAATTGAATAGGTTCATAAGTTTTTAAATAATATTCATGGCTTAATGAAGTTATTTATTATCTAACCAAATTATTTTTATCGAGCTTCGTCACTAGCATTTATATGAGCTTCAATCAAGCAAATTCATGAGCTTTTGATGATATATTAGGTTTGTTCATTTAACTACTGAGTATCTATAAAAGTGTTCCAACTTTATTGAGCCGGGCTACGAGTTATTTGTCGAACTTTTTTTTTTTTTTTGCAGCTCTAGTATAAAAGTCAGATGTATTATATTTGAATGATTGGGAGGATATACCCTCATGATGAGTAGAGAAATAATGTGTGGGTTATTGTTCCTATAAAAAGGAGAAAAGGTTATAGAAGGTGCAATAGTAATAACAAAAAATGGAGCCTTGATAACCTGGCTTTGAGTAGGAGCTATCGGATGATATTGTAAGTGGCGTTTCTACTTGAATGTATTACATTAAAATATGATAGAAGTAACCCTAATAAACCAAAGAACTATTTGACATAGATGAAAATAAAATGTCCTATGTTTGATGTCTGTAATTTAATTACATAGGGGAATGCCAAATTGCCTGACCCTCCATTAGTTTGTAATTTGTTCTTTATAAACATATACGCAATTTGTAAATTGGTTGATGACTATAATGCCAATGTGCATCATTTTTGAAATTATTATGGATTTTTTTACCGGTTAAGATGCTCTATAAATTGACATTCGAAAATAGAAGATATTTTCTTACAAATATTAATTAATTATTTTTTTTGGAAGTTTTATATATATATATATATATATATATATATATATATATATATATATATATATATATATATATATATATTAAAGATTAACGTGTCAATTCTGAATTAATGGGGATAACTTTGAACCCTATTAAAATAAATTAAATGTTTTATTGAAATTTTTGATCCTAATCAATTCTAAAAATCAATACACTTAAATCTCAAATTGAATTTTCTTATTGTAAGCTACAGGACGTCAAATCGAGACCATCGAACCGACCCGGATAAGATGGCACGCAATTAAAGGGGTGGGACCCGCGGAACCGAGTAAAAAATTTGTGGCTCGGGACTCTGAACCGGGGCTTAATATAGGCCGCTAAGCACGCACCCATAACTCATTTAACCAATTTAGACACACGTGGCAAATGCTAGAAGAGGCTTACCGACAGTTGATGAATGGTAAATCTATTTAATGGGCTGGCTTTGCAGATTGGGCTCTGGCCCACGTCTCAATTCCAGTGTCATTAGACTCATCACTTTTAAACACTATTTATGAAAATAATTTTTGGAAGATTACATGCATACCACTTAATTCCTTTTAATATATATATATATATATGAAAAAATAAGTATTTCACTTTTTAAAATTTAAAGAGGATTTTACATTTGTACCACTCAAGTCATATGTATTTGCATATCTAAACCACTCAAATCTTCCTTATCATATAACAAAGTCATAATGTTAATTTTTAAAAAAGTGAAATACATATTTTCAATTATTGTTAGGATGACACATATGTAAAAAATAACTGAATGGCATGCATGTAAAATCCTGATATATCCGTGTTTAATCATATATTTTAGTAAGTATCATGTGTCATATTGAATCCTGATATGTCTATGAATCACACCTTAGAATTTAAAGTGGAAGTCATAAGAGATTTAAAGTGAAAGATATTAGAGAAAGAGAATGACAAAGATAAAGAGAGAAGTGCACAACAATGAACAGTAAAGTGTCATGTCTATCTCATAAAATGATCATTTATTTATAGGGGAGTGGGTACAATATGAGAAGTTGCATGTTTACACATGCTCTAATTAGAGCATTATATAATATTTTTGATATTTGTCATATATGACCTATGGCTCGACTACTTTCTGATTTGATCGGCTGAGCTCAGTGGGCTTTGGTTTGATAAGGCGTGCTTGTTCGATTATTTTGAGTCGAGGTTCTCGTCGGCCTTTGATGGATTTTGAGTCGACATAATAGACCTGATTGGTTGTACTTTAGCGATTGACTGATCTAGTCCGACTATTGACCTCTGATTTTTTTGCGAGGAGCTTAGTTTATTCTCGGTCTGGTTTACTGATTGACCATTGGTTTCAATGGGCTCTTATAGTGGCTGACTAGTGTGCCTATTTGCCTTATTTTGGTTCTATGGCTTCGAATTGTGTTGTACAATTTAGGGCGAATAAAACACAAATCCAGAAGAAGAACACAGATTTAACGAGGTTCGACAAAGATGCCTACATCCTCAGGAGCAGAGCGGCGAATTCCCTATTTCAGAGGAGTTACAAGTTCGGTCCAATACCCATAATGTTACACATCTATTTATAGATAAAACTTACATATAAATTACTAAAACGCCCTCGCTTCCCCCAACCCACTAAATTCCAAGAGATATTCCTTTTTCACCGAGAGACACCTCTTTATTCCAAGAGACTCCAAATTTCCGGTATATGAGTCATACCTAACAAATCTCCACCTTGACGAATATCTAGCCCTTTAGGAGAATGCATCACCCGGTATATGAGCCATACCTAACAACTCGGATCATTTGGATGTTTTAAATCTAGTGTATTGTGACTCAGATGGCTCTAATCCTGTCTATTTTGGCCTTATCTTTTGGTTTGAATTGCCACGACTAGATAGTTAAATGGGCATCCTGATATTCTATAGATGAGCTCTCCTTAGTTGTGCTTTTCTATCATATGCATGGTTGGATCTCGTCAAAATTCATGATTACACACTCCCGATACACATGTCAAATTTTTTTTTATTAACCTTCTTTATTCATTTTATTGATGTATATTATCATTTGCCCTGTGCGAATTCAACATTGAAAATGAATTAAATAATTAATTTCAAATGCTTTGTAATTGTACCATGTTGTATACCAAAAATTTATTTATGTGGACCATAACACATATCTAGCAGGCCCCATGAGGATTGATAAACCTATCTAGTCATTCATTATTGCTAGAGTTGGTGTGGTCACCCTACTCATTCATAGGTTAGCTATTTTGTATCAACTGTCAAGTTGACTTGCCAGATTGATTTGTCAGATTCACTCAACAGACCTATCAATCATATTCATCCATCGAGCTTGCCTCAACAGTATGTTACGGTGTGTCAGGCGCTTTTAAGCATTCCAAGTGGCATGTAAGCCCAGCGCCCATGCGCCAGCCATGGGCACTCAAGTGCCCCATAAGAGTGCAGCTACAGTGGAGCAAATGTTTAGGCACCAGCTTTGGGCATATATGCGCCTGCTATAGAGCGGGTGCAACTTCTTTTATCGAGAGTTCAGTGCATTGTGGCCTAGCACCCATTTCTAGGTGCCAATATCAAGAGCGAATAGTACACGAGATTTTCATTCTTAAGCCGATTTTAAGTATGGTAAGAAGCAACTTACTGTTCTTTCTTTTGAATTCTTCGACTATCATCCCAGTGAATGTGAAGAGCGTCGAAAATGTGGATTTTAGTAATTTGGCGTGATATTTGCGTCAGATTGGAGAGAAAAGATTGCTGGTGAAACTTCTGTAAGTTTTTTCATGTGAGTATGGAAAAGAAACTTGTGTGAATCATTCATAAAATTTTCTGAATTACACAGTAAAATTTATGGTGGTGTGACACCGTGATTTTTTTTAGGGTTTAATTTAGATTTTAATTTTAAAAATAAGTCAATATACTGTTGCTATAGTACTGACTATTTAGCTAAATTATTAAACAAAACGATAAAAATTAAATTGTTAGACAAATATAAATGGACAATTAGAGATTAACAAGTATAAAATAATAATAATAAAATATTAGCAGTGCCTTAAATTCAAGTTGTGCTTTTTAATAATTGTTTTATTTATCTAGTAACATATCCATATTATATAATAACTTAATTATATTGGGAGAAAATATATGACGCATAAAATTAAAATTATGTGTGATAAAAATTGCCATATTTTAATAAAACATATATTAAGACATATTGACATAATTTTAAAAAAATGCAACACAAATGACTATTTTAAGATTAAATTTGCTATTTATATATTGGAAGATTATAACATAATTTTTTGCCTTTGCATTTAAAAATTATTTATATTTAAAATAAAATATATTAGACACAGTTAAATTTATATTTCAGGACTTGTTCTGAAAATTTGAGATTTTTTATATAATTAATAAAATTTAATAATTTTTCTTATATAGTTTAGACAATTTAACATTTTTTCTCAGCTTAATATTTTTTTAATTAATAAAAAAAATAAAACTTTTATGATTTTACATAGCTTAAAAATTAAATTTTATGATTTAATTTTATGAATTGAGATAGATAAAGATGAGCTAGTGTAAATTAAATAAAAAGAATTATAAACACAGAACTTAATTCCTATATATTTACATTTCCAACACCTAACTTTAATTTTTACATACGTACCACCTTTCCTAATGCAAAAAAAGGGCTTTGACGTACATAAAAGAATCTTAACACGAATCTCGGTGTTTTTTTTTATATATATAAAGGATCCCTAAATTTAAATTTAAGACCATTTGATGCTTTGTTACGGAGTCAGCGTTGCTCGGTAGCTTCATTACTCCACAACGTACGTCGTTACTTCCCATAATGCTTTGTTATGAAGTACATTGTTACTTTGCAAGGTTCACTAGTAGCAACAAGGAGAGGGCAGCCGACGATGGTTGGCGGCACTAGGGAGCGGTGGTCGACATTTGTCGGCAGCTACGAGAAATGAAAACTATCATTGGTCCTTCAAATCCAAAACGGCTTACCGATTCAACTCATTCACTTCCTCTTTCTAGAGAGTTGGGTCTCCCCTCATGGAAGAAGTAAGATATCATGTAAATAAGGCAAGCATCTCGACCACTCTATTAGATGACATAGAGTGATTTTTTCATGAGGTAACATTTTAAGTACTTTTAAGTATCTTAGTGTTGTCAAAATTGAATGATCATATGCTTGTTAAATTCTTCATCGAGACGCTCGATCTGACTATAAGCTTGTCAAATTTGAAATCCATTTAACTCTCCAATTAACCAAAATTTTCCAAATGTGTTTTAACTAC
This sequence comes from Papilionanthe hookeriana x Papilionanthe teres, assembly GCA_022702705.1. Lineage (NCBI taxonomy): Eukaryota > Viridiplantae > Streptophyta > Magnoliopsida > Asparagales > Orchidaceae > Papilionanthe > Papilionanthe hookeriana x Papilionanthe teres. Next base: position 2,525,172 of record CM040429.1, on the reverse strand, counting down.
TCAATTCGGGCTTAGGTTGACTAAGATTAGGTCAATTTTGATTTCATTGAGTCTATTTCACCAAGCCGATAATTTGACAGCAAGTTTGCCGAAATACGAGTACTCGTTAATTTTTATTTTGCGTTTAAATATCTCAAACCCAAAAAATAACACGAGATTCATGCCAAGCACCTCGACATTTGTATCGAATGATGGAATTTGTTGATCACAAATCAAGCATAATTTACCCACCGTCATACTTATATAAAATAAAGTAAAATAAAATAAAATTAAATAGAGGAACATTATAAAATAAAATAAAATCTTGGGGCGATGACTATTCAATATTCAAATATGGACCTTAAAATGAAGCTCACGTAGCCCATCCAACAATAAAAATGATGTCTTGCTTCTTCATCTTCATAGAATCACATTGATTAGTCTCTTTCAAGTCATTATATATATATATATATATATATATATATATATATATATATATATATATATATATATATATATATAGTTAGGAATTTAATGGCATAGAGGTCGACCAAAATTTCGAAATAAATATAAGATACTGTTTATGTTACATTTATCTCAAAATAAATTAAAAAGAATTAAAATTATTCTAATTAACTAAAATTTGATTAAGCTATGTCACTTAATTTGTTTTGAAATAAATTCAAAATGGAAGCCACCACCAAATCAATGTGACTAGCCGTCTAGCCCCACATTGACTGCTCAAAACGAGACATAAAGAGTAGGGTCATGTGATTGCATTCCTAATGAGTTGAGGGCGCAAGTTGTCATAACTTATTTGATAGATTATAGTTGAAATTAATGACCTAAATATTTTTTTTATCTAAATTAGATAAATAAATTTGATGGGTAACTTTAAAATTATTGAATCAACTATACCTCTAACCATTACTTAGCCCGGCATAAAATTATTCTTCCTAATTTTAGATTTGAAATGCTTTGTCATTTCTAAGTTACATAGTTATAATAGTCGCCAATGGGCTTAAGGGTCTGTTTGGAGCAGCTTGTGCATTTCAGTATAAGCAGCTTATCCTGAAACGTGGCCCGCGAGTCGACTCACGACCTGCGTTTAGTGTAAAAATCTCAAACGCGACAGACAACGTTTTCAAAAATGCACAAAACAAACGGTTAGCCAGCGTTTTGAAAACGCCGCCGCACTTATAAGCTGCCTCAAATGGGCCTAAGTTGCTTAATTCTTCCTCCTCCTATAATGGAGTTTGCCCTGATCAACCTCAGTCACCATCGCTGTCCAACTAAAAGTTCAATAATTTCCCTACATTTAGGATAGGGATCATCACAGTTGTTTCAATTAGATGTTAATTCCGTGCATTTAGCACTGCCTATATTCAAAAAGAGGGGTCCTCCTAACTATCATTCACTATCCTCCACATCAACACCTTTAGGCTCCTTAACTGACCCCATCATAAGGCGCTTATACTATAATTTTGATTTTGTATCTTATACTATGCATTCTCCAATTTGGGATAAGGGAACTCCCAATAGTCCATCATTATAACTAGTGCAATTTTTACAAGGAAATGACATGATTTTCCTTTTTTAGTTTCCATGTAAAAATCATGTCTCCTATGCTCTATATTTTTTATTTTAATAAATATGTGGAATTTTTTTGTGTGAAATTAACATAGTAAATTCTCTTCCAGTATTGTTATGACATTCTAGCACATAATAATTTAGCATTATTTATTGGAAATGTACAAACCACAAAGAATCTAGATTGAGCAACTCAACTAATTGGAACTAAAAAGAAAATGTATCGAGCTTTTCAACTTATTTTTAATAGCCGAATCAAATTACAAGCATATGTAATTTGATGGAATCCATCACTAAATGAAAATCTTATCATAAATGAATGAAAAAACATTTCGTTTTACAATTGATTTAGTGAATCTATGCATCAAACCTCAGGTTCATATTTCTCCAATGTCATTTATAAAGTGATTCACCAAAATTGTATATCATAATATGTAAGTTGTTGATAACAATGAATTAATAAGTGAAAAACCCAAACTCAATATGAAAATTGTATGGTTGACCAATCATGTTAGCTTTCTAAAATATATTTTCATTGTTTCTTTTGCATATTAATGAAAATGTTCAATAAAACAAAGGCTTGCTTGTCTCGGAATGTGTTCTGATTAGTAGTTATGCCTAAGGGATCTTCTTGACTAAAAGAAGAATGGGCTTGAATGGTAAGTGGTCAAGTTCTTATTCCTTTATTTTCTTTGGAACATAACTAATGTGGTAACCTTATTGATGGATTAAATGTTAGAATCTATCATTTGTTAACGATGTAGGAGTTAACATGATAAACAAAACATGTAGACTATCATGATCAACATAGATGATTATATTAGGGTGGTGGAGCTAATTAAGGCGTTTACAGATTTGTAATCAAACCACACAAATCTCATGATCTTTACAATGACAGAGTCATGTTTAAAAGGACACAATCTGCATAAATTTTGTCTTAAATGAATGTTATTAATAAAGAGCATTAACAGTGGTGGAGACAAAAGTTTTTGAAAGCGAGGGCACAAACCAATTTCTAAAAAAATTTTCTTCACCTCTTTCAAATATAAAAAAAGTAATCAATGTTTTTATTTTACATAACTAAATTTAAATTTAATTAATTTGAAATTTTTTATTGTCAAAATATATATTTGTGAATTATAAAAAAAACAACTTTTTTTTTTAAATTAAGATCTATAAAATATAAAAAATAGAACTTTATCATATAAATCTAATGCATTATCAAATTTTCATGATGTTGATTTCTTTTATAGTATGCTAATTCATTATCGGTGACTTTTGATGTGAATTTTAAAATTAATGAAATAAAAGTTTTAACTGACTAATCATCTATTCCATTAAGTTATAATTAATTTGATCAAAGTACGTGTGATTATTTTAATTTTATTATATCTCTTCAATCTATTTATTAAGTATGGCATGATGTTGTACGCTCTCAGACCCTTATTGATATTGTGCTAATGCATTATATACTTGATATATAAAACTTGGCGCATCCACCTAGAGGTGTTCAATTGAATTACATTCAGAACTGTACAAGAAATATTAATGAAATAATAAGCTCAAATGTTCAAAAACTACGCAAATGGAGCATATAGTTTTCTTTGAGATGATATCAAAACTTATTAACTCTGCATACTTACAAAATCGTATATGGCTGATATGCCACCAAAAAATTTTCATCATGCAACTCGAATCTCGATGCATGACACGAATCTCGAGAAAATATTTTGAATAAGAAACATTCAAATCTTGATAACAAGTCATCCAAAGCTCTGATTTCAGTAAACTTATAGTCAAACTGACCGGCTCAATGAGACGGACCTAATGATATAAAAACTAGTCTGATCCGAGTCAAATCAAGCCGGAATCAAGTCATTAAACCATTTTTAGAAAATTTTCACACATATTTGGAAGGTCAGACAAATGCTGACACTAGCAAGTCTATACTCGAATCGAGCGTCTTGACAAGACGAATCCAATCAAAATAACTGCATTAATTACACCCAAAACATTATAAATAGATCCCAACCCTGACATGAGGAAGGGAGGTCTAGAGAGAAGCGCAAGCTTGCGAGCAAGTGTCTCGCACTCTAAGACCATCGCTGAACGCCGTCGACCACCGCTGACTTCCGTCTACTTCTGTCGACCTCCGTCATCGTCGACCTCTGTCACCATCAATCTCCGTCAAACACCACCTACCGTTGTCGACCATTGTTTACCGTCGTCAACCATCGCAGACCTCCGTCGACCACCCCCTACCGTCGTCGACTACCGCCGACCTTCGTCAAACTCCATCACCGTTGACCTCCGTCACCATCGACCTCCGCTAATCATCATCAATCACCACCAACCAGACGCCGTTAGTCAACATTGTAGTCTAAAAAATATAGTTACTATTTCTCGTCCGTGAGACAAAAGATTACTGTAAACATCAATCAGTAGTGGATTTTCGCAACTGGGCCAGACCCCATGGTTTTTCCCTTTACGGGTTTTCCACGTAAAAACTTCGAATCTTGCACCGCTTGTTCGTCTTTCATCCGTATGCGTCTTTGAATTTTCGTACAACGCTAAGACAATAATCTGCTACTCTACCGCAACGAATTTTCTAGCACGCATCAATGACATTCCCATAACTCAAAGATTCTTGTATTGTCTACATTTCAATATTTTTTTTATACTAAAAAAAAACACTTTGATTTTTTTTTAATTATGGAATGTTTATGCAATGAAATTTCATCTCATATACACTTATTTTGGCCTTTTTCAATGATGGTCAAACAAAAATAAATTTCTAAAATCTAAAATAAGAGGATGATATATTTTTCAATCAACAATTAATCTCTTATAATTCAAATTGAGAAATGTAAAACTATTTCAAATACTCAAATCCCATTATTTTTTCCCATTTTTCCGGTTTCATATGTGTATTATATTTCCACATTTCTTTTTAATGTTCTGCTCAAAACATATATCTAAATTTAGTATAGTAATTTCTCCTTTCACTATCATGATATTCCAAAATACAACAATGATACATTCTATCCAATTCCTTATTTTACTTCTACATATAAACATGTCAACATCCAAAGCAACAAATATCAACAGCAATGTTATATCAACAAGGATTTGCATCAAAATTATTTTAACCAAAAATAAATACAAAAAATAAAATTAATCATTGATTAGAAGCTACAATAATGCAAAAAATACACTTAAGAACTTTCAAATTACATTACAGTCACTTTTCAGCGCTCTTCGGACTCCGGGCGCTCCTTGCATTCTATCGGGGCGCCATGTGACAAGTGGGTCCCGCTACCATACAATGACATTGGCCAGTGTTAATGATGATGGGATCCACTTGTCACGTGGAGCCCTGTCATTGAACTCCGGATCTGCCTGAAAAAATTACACTTTTAAACTCTCAAAACACTGCCAAGAAGAAATTTGAGTAGAGCTTTCGAGAATTGTCAAGATGATTCCCAAACTTAAATGGCCGCATAATTCTAAAGGCACTTTGCCACATAAAAATTCGTTAACATTTCTCAATCATGCCCTCCATAATTACCCAAAATCCCAAAACAGAGCAAGATGGGTATTACTGTTTGTGGGGTAAGGCCGCACAGTATAATTAATTAATTCTTTAGTCCTCAAGTGAAGAAACAAACAGCAACGTCTTTGGCAAATTTATAGTTTTCTCTTGGAACCAGCGTTTATATATATAAAAAAAAAACCAGAGTTTGAATGCATTGGAACTGAACTGAAAGGTGTGGGATTTTTGGGAAGCCCATAACCTCACAGCCTGTAGAATTATGGTAGACAGAGAGAAGGAGAGTCCCACATAGCTCCAAACAACCCATGTGATTTTTTTTCTTGATCAACGCAACTGAGTACCCTTTCATTGTAACCCAGATATCTGAATCTTTTCACCCTTCTCTTTTCTCCGAATTCCACTTTCTGCCGCTCTACGCCTTAGATCTTTGATGTTTTTTGCTGTTATGTCCTTCATTTCTTGCAGCAGTTCCCTGCGCTAGAGCCAATCTGCTGTATGAAAGCCTTCATTTGTGCTTTCAGAGTACTCTGTTTGTTCATTTTTGGCCACTTTCTGCGTTGTTGTGTCTTTCCTTTTCATTCTGTTACTCCCGGTTTTGTGTTCCTCTGTTCCTTTCTGTCAGTTTGAAGAAGTGAAGTTGAATCTCTCTGTTTCTGTTTCTTCTACTTCATTACCTTCTTAGTCCATCTCGTATTCAGTTTTCAAAGAAGAAAGCAGAGAAACCGCTCGTCATGTGGGAGTCTGAAAGCGAGACGTATGGCGGAGTGAGAGATAGGAACCTCGTCCCTGAGGTCGAAGCCGACAAGCACGACGGCCTCAAGCCTGATGGCTTCATTCGCAGGGATCAATCATGGTATTTTTATTATTTCTATTTTATTTTCAAAACCGTCTCTTTTAAACACAGAAATAACAATAACTTCAATGCCTCTGATCTCTTCTGATATTGATCTGCAGGTACGTCTCCAGTGACATTCCCAGCGATCTTATAGTCAAAGTCGGCGAATTAACATTCCATCTTCATAAAGTTTGTTTTTTTGCTCCCTTTTCTTTCTTTTCGCCAATAAATAATTACTTCTGCTGCTCAAAATTCCCTTCTTTTTAAAATTTTTGAAGTATCCTCTGCTCTCGAGAAGCGGAAAAATGAACAGGATAATCTACGAGACCTCACGGGAGCTGGAGCCGAACGTTGTAGTGGAGCTCAACGACCTCCCCGGCGGCTACGAGGCCTTCGAGCTTGCGGCGAAGTTCTGCTACGGGATCGCGGTGGATCTCACCGCGACGAACATCGCCGGCCTCCGGTGTGCGGCGGAGTACCTTGAAATGACGGAGGATCTGGAGGAAGGAAATCTTATATTCAAAACGGAAGCTTTTTTGAGTTACGTGGTGCTATCCTCATGGCGAGACTCCATCGTGGTGCTGAAGAGCTGTGAGGGGCTTTCTCCATGGGCGGAGAACCTGCAGATCGTGCGGCGGTGCAGTGAGTCGATTGCGTGGAAGGCGTGCGCGAATCCGAGGGGAATAAGATGGGCGTACGGTGGCCGGCCGTCGCGTACGAATAGTCCGAAGTGGGCGGCGGCCGGCGGTGGAGATCTACGGGATTCGCCGGTGCCGGCGGACTGGTGGTTTGAGGACGTGTCGATCCTTCGGATCGACCACTTCGTGCGTGTGGTGACAGCCATCAAGGTGATGTTTTTGACTTCACGTTTTTATTCTCTAAACTAAGATTTACACTATTCTGCATTTTTGCCCCAAAATATAGCCTATTTTATAGGGTTTTTTTTATTCAAAATTATCCTTTTATGATAACTACTATTTTATTAAGAAATAATTAGAGTAGGAGAGGCAAGAGAACAGAGGGGTAATGTCTAGTTGATAAATTATTGCATCAGGAGATGCATCAAGATTTGAATCACTGTTTGTCATATGTACATGCAAATCTCCGATGTAATACATGAATGAGTCAGCTTGTACACGTGAGAGTTATTGATAGGAGTCCTTCAAAACTACATCAGGACTCCTGATGCAATAATTTTTCTAGTTTGTAGAGCCTGATAAAAGATAATATTTAGCCATTTTATATTTGGTGGTGAAATATTTTCCTTGGAGATTTAAAACTTGTTTGTTAGTATATTCTGATTTTACGTAGAAGGTTTTAGTCTTAACCCATTTTGCAAAGCAATCGATAATGATAAAGAATTAATCACTATTGACCACTTGTTAGAAGAAAATGATTGAATAGGTTCATTCCTTCGATATGAAATGGCCACAGATTGTACATAAACTTAAATTTTTGAGGTGTTTGGGTTTATTAGAAAGTCAATCTCTTACATTGAATGTAATTTTTCAAGAAAATCCTCAATATTTTATCTCAATCAACTTGAAATAGCTTTATAGTAGAGCTCTATATGAAAGTTTTCATCTTTAGTGTCTTCCACATTCCGTAGAATGTCTTCTTTTTTATCTAAATTTTTTTAATCTTTGACTTGAGATGAATTAATGGCTTATAGAGAAATGTTAGATGAAGGGGTCAACCTAATTTTATACGACATCAATTTATTATTTCTCTCTTTTACATATAATTTACTTGAAATTTAATGTCAAAAAAATATGATATAATTCATCTTTATGCTCATTCTATAGAACTCCAATAACCTCCAACAGGTAAAGGGGATGAGACACGAGCTAATCGGCGCCGCCATCATGCAATACGCCGCAAAATGGCTTCCCGGTCTGGTGAAAGACAACAACAACTTCAACACCAACGAAGACTACTCCTCCGCCGCTACCGCGGCTGCCACCGCCTCCGCAGCCGCCACCGGCGGCGGACTCCACATGATAGTCGCTGCCGGCACCGGCCCTACCACCACCACCATCAGGGAAACAGAGTGGACAGGATCCGCTGCCAGAGAACAGAGGATGGTTGTGGAAAGCCTCATAAGCATCATACCACCCCAAAGAGACAGCGTAACCTGCGGCTTCCTCTTGCGGCTCTTACGCCAAGCGAGCCTGCTGAAAGTAGCGCCGGCGTTGGTGACGGAGCTGGAGAAGCGAGTGGGGATGCAGTTGGAGCAAGCGTGCTTAAGCGATTTAATGATTCCTGCCTATTACAGTCGGAGCGATACGATGCTTGATGTGGATTTGGTGCAGAGATTGGTGGAGCATTTTGTGGTGCAGGAACAGACGGCGGAAGGGGAGAGTTCGCCGGCGGGAAAACATGGCACAAATGCGAAGATGAGGGTGGCGAGATTGATTGATAGTTACTTGACGGAGGTGTCGAGAGATCGGAATCTGTCCCTCACCAAGTTTCAGGTTTTAGCGGAAGCCTTGCCGGATTCTGCGAGGTCTTGTGATGATGGGCTTTACAGAGCTGTTGATTCCTACCTCAAGGTAAAGTTAGCTTCTCTTCTTTACATTTCTGCCATAGATTCACATCCTCAACCCACCCCAACAATTTTTTTTAAAAATGTAGCCGTTTGAAAACAGGCTCACCCCACCCTCACCGAACACGAACGTAAACGCCTCTGCCGTGTGATGGACTGCCAAAAACTCTCCATGGACGCGTGCATGCACGCCGCTCAGAACGAACGCCTTCCCCTCCGCGTCGTCGTCCAAGTCCTCTTCTCCGAGCAGGTCAAAATCAGCAACGCCATCGCTAACTCCACCCTCAAAGATTCCTCCTCCGCCGTCGCCCCCACTGCAGGCCACCATTACCAACCCATCATCCCCACACGCAAACAACTCATCGAAAGCACCCCCCAATCCTTCCAGGAAGGCTGGGCCGCCGCGAAAAAGGATATCAATACGCTTAAGTTCGAGCTCGAGAGCATGAAGAACAAGTATGCCAAGTTACAGAATGAGATGGACGGTTTGCAGAGGCAGTTTGATAAGATGACGGTTTCGGCGGCGGTGACGTCAAAGATGGGGAAGCATGGGCCGGCGGCGGGGATATCGGGGTGGACTAGTGGCTGGAAGAAATTTAGTAGGCTGACTAAGATGGGAGGGGGAGATGGGCAGGAACAGTTCGCCGCGGCTGCCGCGGGGGGTGGAGGTGTGGAGGGGGAGGGGGCGGCAGCGGCAGGGAGGAAGGGGACGAGGAGGTGGAGGAATTCTATCTCTTAGGTTATGTGGGGAAGAAGAAGGAATAGGTTTAGTGTGGATGTTGAAGGTGGTGAAATAAGAGTGTGGGCAATGGGCAATGGGCAATGGGCAATGGGCAATGGGAATGTAATACGTCTCTTGAATTTGAATTTTAATTCCATGTTTGTGGTTTTAGTGCTTCATTATTATTATTATTTCATAATAATGAATGAAATTCTACAAATATATTACTTAGAATAACCATTAGAAAAATTTTGTGACACATATGTTCAAATTTTGTTGTAGTTAATGTCCCGAGAGATCTTTTGAAGTATGCACTATGGTTTAACAGCATCTCAAATTAAATTTATCATGCAATAAGATCTACTGCCATATATGGATATAATTAAACAAAATAAAAATTTATGTTAGAAACTGTTGACACAAATGCAAGCACCTTCTAATTGATCATGATAATTGATATAAACTTCCAATTTATTATGAATGGAAGGGAGATTACCATCCAAACTCATGTAAGACTTCAGCCTCTTGATTCTGAACAAGGCCTTCTCAGGGACCTCGATCGTCTTCTCCTATCATCATCTCATGTCTGTTACTGTTACAGACGACAGCTTGACCACCAAACAGCTTTGTTCTTGTGATCCTAACCTGGTTACTCATGTTTTATGGTGTTTAATGCACATGATGCGTTGACTGCATTTACACTGTCTTGCAGAATATAGTGGCTTGAACGATCAGTCTGAGCCAGAAGAAGATAACAGATCAATTTCAGATCTTGTTGCTTGCTTGGCCATGGAGATGCTTCTTCCTCCTCCTACTTCTACCTTCCCTTTTTCATTTTCATCTTAAGATTATAGTATTCAGAGAACTAGGTTATGTTTATAGTTTCTGGATTTCAGATTGAGCTGCATAATTTAATTGCAGTGTTTTATATTTTCTTGTTTTTTTACAATTAAAAATAGATAATGTACATCAAAAATGTGTCAGCGCTAATCCTGAAGAGATCCAACAGTCCAGAAGAAGAAAAGTATGAAGAATGAGAACCGACCAAGAGGTTTACTTATCGGATGGGATGCAACAGTCCAACCTAAAACAAGTAAGACCAAAGCCAACCGAGTGTGGAAAGATGACCAAGTGACCCACCCGAGATCGATCCATACGAATTGCAACGAGACAAAAAGACATCCGAGCCAATCACTACAATAAAGTAGACCGATGACAGTAACCTACCTTCCGGTAAATCTGATCTTGGTAAAGACTTAGTTCCTCAATATCACCAACCAACCCATGAACACCCTTGACGCTTCTTATCTGAAATCAAGAATTAACAACGTAATAAAGAGTTGTATGGTCTTCCCTCAGGCTTTCCTCGTTAAAGAGCAAGCTAATCATCAGGTTACTGTGATTCACTCTCTACTCGATAGTCCAACTTTGCTCTATCAACAAGAGTTCCTCACTAGGGATCAACGGTTAACAACCAGACTAGATCAGCTTATCGGTAATGCCGACAAAGTCTAGCTAACCGAATCGGTACTGTCGACCCGAAGTCAATCCAGGTCAGCCGGCCGACAATTGCCGACTAAGCTTGGCCAATCGAGCTGGTCGTGCAAAATCGAAGCCCATCAAGCTCAGCCGACCGAGCCAGAGAAAGTCGAGCGATAAACTCATATATGTAAAATTTCTAGAATATTCCATACAACCCCTATTAAACCAATAACAAAATTATAATATCATCATGTTGTACCTTCTCCTCTATAAAGAAAGTGAACGTTTCGTGAATAAAGGATATACGATCTATTGGTGTTCATTAGTGCTCTCTTCTCACTCGTGCCTCTCTCTTTCCTTATGTTCTATTTCTTGGATATGCTTCACACGCAATAAGGATTCACAGGAATAATCCCAGCTCTTTCTGCTGTTATGGGCAATATGGGACAGTTTTTGTCGGATATTTTGTTTCTTATGAGTCTATAAACTTCTCATCTTCCCCAAGGAATAATACTATGCTTTGATTTATCTTTTTCATCAAGAATATAAAATAATTAATTAGATACATTTGTTTAAAAAATATGAAGTATCTGTAAATTAATTCTAAGATAAATGTTTTTTGTGGTAATTTTATAATAACATTATGGTACTGTCACATTCTATTTTTGTAGGTGCAACGCACCAATTCCAGTGATTCTTCTCCCCTTGCAAATGGCTATGAAATAAGAAGTTTTATATATGATTTTTCTCCTACTAATTAAAATATACAAATAAAGATCATATAAGCTAATTAATTTAAGGTTCTTATGTATCTAAATATCTCATACATAATTTACATGTAACATTCAAATCTTTCATATAACATAGAAAAATAGTATTATTATCACTTTTAAAAGCGAAATCCATGTTTTCATGTGTATAGATTTAATGTAACAAAATAATATTTATATAAATATAAATTTGAGTGTGAGATATAAATACATTAGAATTGTGTGCTTGATAAATAAATTTTCCTAATTTTTAATATAGCCTGATATTTCTTTTATACTTTTGCACATAATTTATAATATTATTGGGCTTGTATAATCTTCAACTAATTACACAAAAGACAATGTTGTTTTGCTAGTAATCTCTCTTGTGAATGTATTTGTATATAAAAAAATGTGTCGACATGAATCTCAAGAAAATCAAACGGGTCCTGCCGAGAAACCAAATGACATTATATCGAAAATGTCAAAAGACAGAGAAGTCAAGTGTCATTTTCTTTGGTTGGAACTATGAGCCAACCAAATAGAAGGATATTTGAATGAAAGATTGAACTCAATCTGGCAAACGTTCACCACCATCTGTCCAGCCGATTTTGGAGCTCCTTATAATGGCTAAAGGAGTCTTCACAGAACATCTCTCTGGCCCTTCTCTGACTCTCTAAGAAGGCTTTTTGTCCAGGAGGACTATCCGTCAAATTATGGTGGTAAGCCCGCTGTATGACATCTTAGTTTATGTGACAACAGGAGTACTTCTTCTCAGAATTTTTCCTCAAAAAGACTGACCGACGACCTTCTAGTTGACCATAAGCCTTCATTTAACAGAGCGACAAGGTTGTCAAGTCATCAGGTGCACCTATTCAAAGGGTTATGAATACAAAAAATTGTAAGAATAGTTATGAAGAAGAAAAAGTATGAAAATCAATTATGAATACCAAAAATGTGCCAAAATTGGCTGTAAAGCCACTATTAAAATATGGGCAAAAATGTAATTATACATTAGGTACCCCCAAAATCTAGACTCTTGCAATTATTGTGTAATCTCTCTCTGTCTCCCTCCCTTTCTTTCTCTCTCTTGTTCTACGCTTTATTCTATGGGTGTGATTCACAGGATAAATCTGAATTCAACAGTATCTTAATTTGTACTAAGCTTTATGCAAGTTATAATCCAACATGTAATTGATATATGAATGTAGGGTAAAGTATCTATTAGAATTAATTCATTATACCAATAGAAAGAAAAGTTTAACGAAAACATTAAAAAATAGGAAGATTTACATACCTACTACTCATTTTTTCTACTCCTATATTTAAATCTTTACATACCTCCTATCTTGCCTATTTCACATTTTAACTATATAATGGTGTTAATTTTGATATGATATGAAAGTATTGGGTGGTATATAATATAATAAGCCAAGTTCTAAGTGATAGATAGGTAAATACATAGGAATTGGATGGTATGCATGTAAATGTCCCTAAAAACTTCTGCAAAAGTGAAGTCTTTTGATAGTTCAAAGTATGAGAAGTTATACATGACAAGAGGATTATGTTAAGTTATATGAGCCAAAGTTTTTGCATATAAAATCATTATACAAGAATCATTGTAAACCTTTGATTGATAAAATGACTATAATCTTTGTAATAATGCCCTAAATTATTTATAGAATCACATAAAGGTTGAAAAAAATTAGACATTAATGGTTTGAGAAGAAATATGATTTTTATGAGACATCTTATTATAAAAAGATGCAATGTCATGTTTAATATTGACACTTTAAAGGTGGCCTAAAGAGCCATAATAATTGTCAAAACAAAAAAGATCAATTTTCATATATTTGCCTTTTAAAAATTAAGAATTTAATATTCATTATTAAAAAGTTTTCGTATATTTGCCTTTTAGGATATCAGGGTCAGTTTTCTTGGTAGCGGGCTTTGTCGGTCGCCCAGTTTTCTGAGTGTCTTTGTGAATCTTTGGAGCAAGTCCGGGTAGTAGGGCAAGGGTTGTCTCTCAGCTTCCACCCTTCTCTATGGCCAATTATCTTTATTGTTTTGCTCGATTCTGAATGAAACATATAGATTTATAATCTTTGGCCAATATATGGTTGTTGGCTAGTTCAAACAACTCAGATAGAGTCTTCAGTTGCTGCAATCCCAGTGTGTGACGAAAAGGTCCTTCATTTAGTCCTTATATGAGGTCCGCATAAGCGACCATGGATTCCAAATGAGTGTAGATGGCGCACAAGGTCTTGCTCTGTCCCTAGTGAAGCTACACGAGAGTATGTGAGCTCTTTTGAGTTTTTTATGCACTAGCAAACTATGCAACGATCACCTAAGAGCTTAGTCCCTCAGCGTGGTGAAGAAGAGTTGGCACTTTAGTGTATTGTTGATCTTGAGTAGACAAGCAATCAACTCGAAGGACGCAATATGATCAATCAGATCTGTCTTTCCCTTGTAAGATTTATGATTTGAAATTTTAAATCATTCATGTGAATCGATATCAAAGATTTACCGGGAGAACGCATTCTTTGGTTGGCGCGACGCGTTAGTACGCCCGACCCAATGCCTTTTGATCGGTGCCAGCCCAACATTATCAATGTAATAAGTTTATCCTCCCTTTCCAAGGCACGAAGACTTCTATCATTAGGTGTCAGAACATACTATTAGTTTTTTTAATCATGTTCCCAGTTTAATGAACCTCTAATCATTTCTAACATCCGATCTTTTAGATTACGGATCTATTGGACCACAAATTCTCTGGTGCACTCTATGTTGTCATTAATCTCCCTATTTTGAGGTTATTCTTCTTACATGACTCTTCTTCTTGTTGGTAGCAGATCCGCGTTTATCGCACTTTTCATGATGTTGAATCCGAAATTATCTGTGAATCACACCCATGGAATATAGCGTAAATAAGAAGAGACAGAAAAGAGAAAAAGATAGTAATTAAGAATGTTGAATCGTGTCATGTTCACAAACCTTTCCCCATATTTATAGTTGAGACATTTTAATGGTGATACTACAACTTTGCCCCTGTTTTGAAGGGGTCCGTACTAGGGTATTTCATGTATTCTATAATTGTGGGAAGATCATCCGACTGCCTTCTTCATGGGTCGGGTAAGCTTAGTTGACTTTGGGTCAATGGGATCAGCTCAATCGGCTAAGCTTGGTTGATATAGTTCAGTCAATTGATCCATCGTGGTTGATTGTCTGTGATCCCTGGTGAAGAGTCTTTTGAGTCTCCACGAGATGGTTAGAGATACTTTGCGAAGCTAGATCTTCTATTGGATCTACTCTAGTATGGGGTTAGCTATCACATCGAGTCGACTTTCCTGTAGTGATTCATTTCCGATCGTGGCTTGGTCAATTTTCGCTTAGTTGGCTTAGCTTGTATTACTATGCTCGTTCGGTCAGGTGGACTCATGATCTCCTGCAGTTGGCCAGCCTCCGTCGTACTCTTCTTTCTTTGACCATATCTCTTTAAGATTATTGAGGACACCTTTTTGATGTACCCAAAAAAAAGTAATAAAAAAAATAAAAAAAGAATGTGAACACAAAAGCCCCTTAAATTTATTGGGCCACTTGAATGAATGTGACCCTGAAAATTCTTCAATGTCAATGTAACTTTTTATACATACTTTATATCAAATTTATAATATGATTGCATTATTGAACCCGTTGTGAATCTTAAATAGGTCAGAAAGTCTAATCCAAACATGATTGAAACGAACCCAAGTTGTATAACCCGCTTCGGTTTGATGTGTCAAATTCTAATCAATATTTAGTTAGCAGGTCCACCTAAACCCACCCCGAAGAAATAAAAGTGTTGAAATTTTAAACTCAAACCTGATCTAAAAGGTAATAAGATAAACTCGAAACCAAAATTTTCGACTCGAGTTGGTGTGTTAGATTAATTTTCAACACCACTAAATCACATAACTTTTGATTGTATGCTTCCTAAAGCAATTATTTGTCATCCTATTCAAATAAATTTAAGCTACTTACGAGCACTATATATTATTTTAAATTAATTACTTACATTGAACTCTCTCATGAACCGATTTTTATTGTACATTATGTTTAATATAGATTCAAAAAAATGAAAAAAAAAATCATGTATTCATATTGCCAAACTAAATATTATTATTTAGTAATTTCAATAAAATAAAAGACAAAATAAAATTACCAATTAAAATATATTTTCATTTTATTCGATTCATTTAAATAAAATATATCTTAAATGTTTGAAACTACAATAATATCACTCTATCTCAATTAGGGTTTTGAACGAGCCAAGCTTGAGCGAGCATTGGCTTGGAGTTGTGAATGAGTTGAGCATGGGCTTGGAGCTCAAGCTGGACTCGTGTTTGACTCGTTTGAAATTAATTATGTTCAAAATTGGCTTGTATTTGAAATTACTCGTAAATAGTGTATTCGTGTACGACTCGATATACATAATCATGTCCGTGTTCGATTCAATTTTCGAAGTCAAATGAGTGAAAATATAGGGGGTGTTGTACATCTTGAGGCAAACCTCAAAGGCTTCACAAACTATCTGACTGTTTGACTTTACATTTTGAGAGAAAAGTTATTTGATGTTTACCTCCAACCAATTATTTTAAATCTAGGTCTCACACTTACATAATATACAACAATAGCCTAGGAAGATATAAAATGACAACCTCAGAAGCCTAAAAGAGTTAGGATTTATATTGCACAATATAATTATGCAAAAGTCTAAGGATAGAGTGAGGATTTACGTAGCACTAGGCGGACAACCTCAAAGTCCTATGGTTTTTTTGTTATTTAATACTAAGGAATGTTTTGCTAAGTAGATTCACTCCGTTGTTGATCCTCAATTATCGTTTGATGTTGTCCTTCATCCGCTTGCAATTTGCTCCGAACTCCTTGACATGATGGTTATGGGTTTAAGGTTTAAATGTCAACATGCAATTATTGAGTCATGGTCTGTTGTAGGGTTCCACATAGCATATGTCCTACTGTTGTTGACCCTGGAGGCCTTCGCAATTTCATTAAATTAAACATGCTATAGAAATGCAGTAAAAAGTAAACATGTGTACCTGGATTTCCTGCCACAGCTACATGGTTAGTACAACGAACATTGCATGGTAATGTGCAGTAAATTGAAAGAAAATTGTGGGGAAAAACACGAACAATAAAATAAAACATAATGCCACATATAGAAGATAGAGCATGATGTAAGAATTTAAGTTATGAGGGAGCTACTTCAGGGCTCGTGGCCCTAAAAACCCTCAAAAGATGTTCGTAGGCATTCAAGAACA
Source organism: Papilionanthe hookeriana x Papilionanthe teres (assembly GCA_022702705.1). NCBI lineage: Eukaryota > Viridiplantae > Streptophyta > Magnoliopsida > Asparagales > Orchidaceae > Papilionanthe > Papilionanthe hookeriana x Papilionanthe teres. The sequence goes on along the minus strand of CM040429.1, from coordinate 2,508,400 downwards.
ATCTGAGCCAACGAGACCCAATGTAAGGCAGAAGACTACCAACAAAATGACTAACAAGTGAACTCACCATCCATAAAATATTACATATATTTTTTGTCATGCATGTAGGTACTTTTAGATTTTTTTTTTTTTTTTGCAAAATATCTTTTTCCAAGCAAAATATCAGTTTAATCTCAAAATGTATTCTGATTTTATAAATTATGCATTTCAAAAGTCAGTCACACTACTAAGTAAGAATCATCCGTAGCTCCTGAGAGTAGGGGCAATCTTATCCCAAACACTCGAGGACGGTATTGCCATCCTACACCCTCACATAGTTCATTGGGCACAAAGACTCAATACAAGTCCATTATCTCATTTCAAGTATCACAAGCCTTTCGCATCATCGCTCTGCTACCAGAACCTCCAACTTACACTAGTTCGACGATCCATATGTGATTATTTAAATACCCCCAATTGCCCAAAAGGGTCTGAATATCAGTTCCATGGCTCATACCCTCGAGCATTGGGTTTAATTATAGGTTAAGTTGTCATAGGGTATTTTCATTGATATGATTTAACTTACAAGGTACCTAATCATATCTTAGCGGGTCCCTAAGATTTTGTGGATGATTCTTCCTCAAAAAATTATAGCAAACACAAATGTCCTTTAAAATATCCAAAGTTTTGCAAAGGTATATAGGGAATGACACTAAACAACTTAAAAAATTCTTGGATCATTTCAAGTTCATTCGATGTTATTCTATTGTTGAGTTAACCATCCCAATTATGTTGGAAATCTTCCTTTTAAGTTTCAACTGTGCTCGGTGTGGTCCTAATTAGCCTATAAGTAAGACGGATGATTATCTGTTTAATGTTATGTTGGAAGTTGTATGAGTGAGCACCCTTAGGGGTACCTCTGATCTTTAAGGAGTTTTGTTTACTCTTGCCCCTCGATTGAACTATAACTTATAGTGTTTTAATATGTTCCATTATTACCTATGTTTTCTTCTTCAACTATTCCTCAAATGATATTAGATTGAACCTAACTCGCTACTAAACTCTTGGGGCTTAAAGACAAATTTATACTTTTCATGAGCCATGAGTTCATTTTAATGCTGGGTCGGCCGATCTTGCTGGGTCAGCCGATCGAATCGAAGTGCTCATGCAACCACAAATACAATATGCGATGTAGTTTACATGCAAAAATGCAACAAGATGACTACACATGCACAATGCAACCCAAAACACCCGACAACACGTTGAACTCATCCTAACTACCTCACATGGGCACTAGGGTTGAAGTTCTTGGATCCGTAGCATAGCCACCTCCGGCTTTGCTATGGAAATGTGGAGGACTTCACCTTCCTATTTCTTATAGAAGAAGTCATTCACCATTCATATGACGGACTAGTTGCAAAGCTTTTTCCGTCCTACGAAGTCCCGCGATCTCGTAGGATGGGCTAGGTACAAAGCTTTTCCCGTCCTTCGAGATTGAACTCTGCTAACCCCTCCAAGGAAGGTTGGGAGCTCCAAAATTGAGGGAAATTGGGATTCCAACCCATTAGGATTTAGATCTAGGGTTCACATAGGGGGGAAACTCTTGGATTTGCATATGAATGTCCAACTTAAGCTACCTAACCTAGGGCTACCTTAAGGAAATCAACGGTCAACCAAATGGAGCACGATCGCGCCGACTATCGTCGGCTGACCACACTCACCTAGTGTGAGCAGCCGAACCCACAATGCAAAACCTAGACTAAACTAGGGACAACTATGAAGGAAAGCACGAGGACTTAGAAAATCTCACCATCACGTGTTTCTTTTTATGGGATGAAGCTCTCATATCGGTAGAAGAGAAGCCCCCATTCCTACGAGGCTCCGATAGGGCTTCGACAATGCTTCGACAATCCTTCTCTGAGCTAAGATGAAGCTCTCCTAGCGAAGATCTCCTCAGACACGCGTAAGAGATACGGTGGAGGAAGATGGAGATAGAGAAGGGGAAGATGGAGGAGATAGAGAAGAAGACGATGAAGGGGAGGAAGAGGAGTTATTCCTCCTCCCTTGCTCTCTCCAAAGGAGGCCATGACTCTCCCTAAAAGCTCCTCATTGGCTTCTCTCGAGCTCTCCTTCGGCCTCCTGAAAAATGTTGGTGCTCCTCGGCTTGTCCTTAGCTCACTCCGCCGAAGAAAATGAGAGAGAGATAGACCCTCTCGAAAAAATGATGCCATAGAGCTAAAAGTGGGGAATCCTGCGACGATATGTTAAGCTCAACTCGTCCCCTCCGATTGACTGAAATGCCCTCAAAAGAAGCCTTGTGAAGCTTTTAAAGGGGGGTAAAAGAGGTATTTCACACCCCCTTTTCCTATCCCAAGGCTCATCATCATGACGACTACCTCGGGGTTAAAAAGGCCCCAAAAATAGCCATTTCTCGTTACTTGGGAAGTGACTGGTGCCTAGGAGCTTGGATCCTGGTGCCTAGGCACCACCCACATGGCACCACTTTTTCGTGCTCTCGGGAAGAGGCTGTTTTCAAGCTATTTTGGGCCTAGACGCCCCGAATTGGAGCCCGAAATTGGGCCTAGGCGCCCGAGATTGGCGTTGAGATGCCAGAAACTAGCGCTAGACTTCCAATGGCTTAGGTTAGATATCTGAAAAAGTATTTGTGCGCCAAGGCGTCCTAGGTCAACGTTGAAGCACCAATTTAGCCCCGAAACTCAGATTTTCGCTGAGAACGTCCGACGAAGGATTTTTTTCAATTCGCAAGCTATGAGGAGGGAATCATGCGACCATAGGTTAAGCTCGGCTCAACCCCTCATATTAACTGAAATGCCCTCACAAGTAGCCTTGTGCAGCTTCTAAAGGGGGTAAAAGAGGTATTTCACGCCCCCTTTTCCTGTCCAAAGGCTCATCATCATGACAGCTGCCTCGGGGTCAAAAAGGCCCCAAAAAATGGCCATTTCTCGTTACATGGGAAGTGACTGGCGCCTAAGAGCTTGGATCTTGGTGCATAGGCGCCACCCACATGGCGCCAGACTTCCGTGCTTTTGGGAAGAGGCTGCTTTCAAGCTATTTTGGGCCTAAGCGCTCGGGAATGGCGTACAAAATTGAGCCTAGGCGCCCGGGATTGGCGCCTAGGTGCTAAAAGATACCACCAGACTTCCAATGGCTTGGGTTAGATGTTCAAAAAAGTATTTTGGGTGTAGAGCCTTCTGAGGTCAGCGCCGAAGCGCCAATCTAGCCCCGAAACTCTGATTTTCGCTGAGAACGTCCGACGAAGGATTTTTTCGATTTGTAAGCTATGAGAGACTTCATATGATTGAAATAGTAATGTAGCTTCAAAAAGAGTATCCTCGTTGATCATTCACTGGAGAATGCATTGCCGACTATTGCTCTACGCCATAGCGTGGGTAGGGTGTCCTAAGCCCTTACTTTCCCATAGTGCGTGTAGGAGGACTCAATGACTTTCTTTGTTATGACAGGTTCTAGACAGACGTGCGGTGACTTCTAATCATTGGGAGAGGCATCGAGCATGTCCTGTGTCTTGGATAAACCCCTCTGATGGTAGATTGTCCCGAGTAAGGCTAAATCGCCTCCAACCTTAGCTCCTTGCCCCGAACAAGTGCTAGAGTCGTGGGTGGGTGACTTGAGCTACCAGATGCTACAGACAAACCATATACCATCCCGAGTCCTGCAGGTGGACACCCTACACTCATGACATCAAAAATTGATGCCAACACACAAATATCTTGAAAACCCACTTGCTGCCTAGAACATTATGAGAAGGATGAGTTGGAGCCATAATGCAAGTTTCTCGTTCAAGAAGAGCATTAAACTCAGCCTAAATTGCCTTCCTCCAATTGAAATCTTTAGCAACCATAGAAAAAATAGGATCGGTTGGTACATCAATAGTATGAGTGAGAATAAAAATCTTTTTGAGTTTTAAAGAACCAATTTTGGTTTGAGTTACAATAGGATGCTTCAAGTGTGTCGATGGAACAACTGTAGGTAAGGACAAAGAATTTTCAAAGATTTTGAGACAGAATTGGCTTAACCAGAATTTGCAGAACTGATGAAAGAAATTGGAATGTGAGAAAATAATAATCTTGAGAAAATAAAGAGGTAGACACATTAGTATTTGATTTGAAAAGCGAGTTGTTTACCGTTGAGGTAAGTAATAACACAAATGGCAGAGTACGAGAATTTTTTGTTGATTGAAATGAAGATTTGATACTTGTGGATTTGTCAAAAGGAAACATGGGCTCATGAAAGATACAAGTTTAGATATACTGATATTGCTTTTGTTGGTAACATTTAGACATTTAAAACCCTAGTGAGATGAAGAATACCCAATGAAAACACAAGGTGTGAGTTTTAGAGCAAGTTTATGTGTTCCGTGTGGAGGAATTAACGAAGAACAGAAACAATTAGGTGTTTTCAAGATGGAATAGTTTGGAGTTTTTTTATAAGGAGATTGTTCACGAGTGTTATGAACGGGTAAACAATTACTTGTATATGATGTTGTAAGAAGTGTTTCATCCCATTAGTATGATACCATTTGTAAAAAACTCCACCACCATCTAATTGATAAGGTTGTGATAATTTCTTGTCCATTCATGAATTATCCACTAAAGGCCTATTGGAGCATCTAAATGAATGATCTTGACTTATCAATTAGATGCTCCATGATTTAAAAAAAAAAAAATCAATCATATAAAAAACATATTATTCCATAAATACATAGATGCACCAATAGGCCTTTAGTGGATGGGTTGTTTGGGCCTTAGCTGGACAAGAAATTGAGAGTCCACTGAGCAAAGAAATTCCATACCCAAAAGAAGCACTGCGGGCCAATGCTAGAGGCAATAATTATCCATTAAAAATCAAACAAACCTCTGAAAAGTCCTACTCTATAATACTTGAAACTTCCAAGAAGGAAATGGGGGAAACCCACCACAGACTTAACCCTACACCAAATAGAAACACTAAGCCCTACTTCAATGCTCAACTCTCTGTCATGCTACCAATGTCTCCTTTTTAATGCCAATAATAAACTTGTAATTATTATTATAATTATTATTATTTTGAAGGACTTAGAAGCAAATTTAAGCGCGATAAGAATGGAGAACATCATAAACTCAATAGACAAGCAAGACGAACAATCAAACAATGAGTGCCAAATTCCCAATGGGAATTTATTTTGGGAGACCTTCAAGTTAATTTAAGGCAATAAACACAATAAATATCACAAACATCATAAATCCTTAAACCCTAACAAATAAGTCAAAAACAATTTGATGATTGGAGGATGAGCACCAAAATCACAACATGAATTTATTATCATAAAGTCAAATGCTATAACTCAAATAGATTCACATTTAAATGGATGTTTTGCCAATTAATTATGTGAAAGTTGATGTTATGTTAAATAAGCAAATTAATACCTAAATTTTTCAGTATTTCATGCCAAACCTTCATCTTTTTATATATCTCACACAATATTCGATATGAATGTGGATGCTTCAAAGAACTTTTAGATATTTCACCCAAACAAAGTTATTTTAATGAAGCATAACATACTTAACATGATCATCTTACTCTGCATTATACATTTTGACTAAAAGTGTATAAAACATAAAGAGTATAGTAAAGGATATAAGAATAATTATTATGCAAATTTTCTTACTGACAATTTAATTTAAGAAGTTTGATAACAACTTTCAAATCTTTATTAACTAAATTAGATGTGAAGATTATCTCAAATATGAATTAATTGGAGAGTGCAGTATTAATGCATCAATGAGGCAAACTTTTCCCACAACCAAAAAGAAGTAATATGTCTATCAGTGTTTTTGCTGTCAAAGTTTACCTAAGAATAAAGGGATAATTACATACAGACCATCCGAAACATTGATATTTACATATTAACAGCACAGGTGATTTTTTTTTAACTACTGGAGTGATATATTTATGAGTGCCATGATAAACTATTGAGAATCTGAAAAATGGGTGAAACAGAAAGGTTGATTTGTAAATAGCAAGTTTCAGGTGGTCTCTATGTAATTGCTCCAAAAATAAAATCTTTCCCATTTATCTCAAAAAATATATATATATATTAACTCAAAAATAACAAGTACTGTTGCACACCATCATCCTCCTAGCACACATACAACACCATCTCCTCCCCCATTTATCTTTATAATATAGTTGGTGGCAGCCCTATTTATATTCAGAACATCAACAAATAATCCAATTACATCCCTTTATTCTCAATTATCATACTATTTAATCTTTCCAAGCTTTATCCATAAGCTTCTTTTGTCAAATCTTCCAGTCCTCTTAGAAAAAAAAATCTCAACTTTCAAAGTAAACTTAATCACCATATATAGCACAAAAACCTGATTAGGAGACCTCTTCCTCTTCATCATGAAATGAAAGCTCTGCTAAACCTCCGTCTCTTCGCAGCAGGTGAAGAGCTACGAGAACTTGGCTGAGATTCCGAAGCCATTTCTTCGCTCTTATAGCTCAGACAAGCAGCATCCAGAACTCCAATTGGGCTCTCCGGCATCGAAGGAACTGGCCGAATCCCATACTTCAGTTTTAGGCTGCTCATCAATATCTCCTCTTGCATCACTTCATAGCATTTTAACACTCTCTCCTGCAGCCATAATTGACAGTCATTTTGCTTGAAATATAACACCATATGAAGTAGGAAACAATCTTACCTTATCTACATTGCAACAACATATGAAGTAGGAAACAATCTTACCTTATCTACATTGCAACAACAAACAATCGCTTTCTCAATATCCAAGCTTTGGGCTTCTGTCATTGCTGATAGCACAGCGGCTACGGCGATTTCCGAAGGTTTGAACTCGAGGAAATCAATCACTGAGTCAAGACTCAATGTCAAACTTGGTTTGCTTTCTTTGAGTTGATAGACGTTGAATCAAATGATGAGCTTAAGATTTAAGAAGTACCTCTAATGGTGCTAAGGATGAGATCCACCGCTTGCGATAACAAGATCTTGGACGGCGAATTCTCACCATTGAGCTTATGAAGGAAGTAGTCAATAAAAGAAAAAGGCGTCACAGCGTGCATCCTCCATTTGAGCGTGCTTAATAATAAGAGCTCCATTCTTTGGATGGTCTTGGCCTCAAAGACAAACTTAGCCTCACTTACCTATTGATCAAACAAATTTATAATACTAGAGTTCATTTGGTTTCTTGTAGATTGGAACCATGAATTAGGAAACAATGAACTTTGTTAGATCCAATGATTTGGTTGAGTGGAAATAGCAATAAATACTTGTTTCTTTTTTAACATGTAAAAAGAATCAAAACAAAATCATTCCGTTGTGAAATATGTATTCTTTGTTTACCTGCAGGTCAAGCAACAGAGGGACTTGAGTCTCCTCCACTTTAACAGCCAGAGATAAGCAGGCCACTGATAACAACTGAGTCATCCATGCCTTTCCTTGCTACAATTACAGATCTATGACTGATGAGGAAAGTCTAATAAAACATTTGCATAGATATCCTTGATCAGAATACATAAGTACTATTAGAGACTTGAGAACTTACAGGGAGCTCATAGGAAGAAAGAAATCGGTCCAGATAATTCACAGAAAGATAAGAACTCAGAGGTCCAAAATTGTAATAGGCGTGAACCTGCAATCAGCGTTAGAACATCTAATAAGTTGAAAAGGACAGCAAAGAGAAGAAAAGATCGCTTCAAGTTTACCATAGCAATAAAAGTTAATATGATGATGCAAACAAACGAAGCCTGTAGCCACAGAATCAGAATTCAGGCAAAATTTTTCTATTATTAATGAAACGAAAACCAGATTGATGCCAAAAAAACGACATCATTAATGAAAAATCCAGTGGAATGTTGATGAACAGAAAGCCATCAGAGTAAGATCTATGAAGAACAAAATCAAAAGGTAAGTTATGGAAACAAAGAGAACATTAAAAACTCCACCTTTAGCATCCAATCGATGGCATCACTTCTGATGGAAACATCCAAAGATCCATTCTTCAGCTTCTGGGCATAGCCCTCTTTAGGCTGATGCTCCAACTCCCTCTGCAGCAGCAGAAGCACGCACTCATCGGATGGCAACGGAAACCCCATCAAGAAATCTCGATAAAGATCGCAGCTTTTTTGCTGGAGTCGGGAATCAGACCAATGCCTTTCAACCTCTTCTTCTTCATCATCAAAGCCGAAGACACTGCTGTTATCTTCAGAACAAAGAAGGATGGAAGAAGCGCACTGATAGCTTAAACCCATCTCTGTTAAATTAAAGTCGGAGTTTAATATACGAAGATAGATGAAGAGTTCTATTGTTTTTCTTGCGCCTCCTCCTCCTCCTTCTTCTTCAAGGAAGGATCTTGATCGAATACAAAGGAAAAAAATTGGAGCTTTTGTTCAGTCCTCAGTGAGGAGGAGGAAGAAGGTAGGCGAGGAGGAGGAGAAGACACTGTCGAGCGTTGAACTGAGAAGAATGAGGGTTTTGGCTGAGGAAACGGAAGAGAGTATTAATAGTCCACGAAGAGCAGTAGATTACGGACTGAATTGGAAGTGGAAGGGAAAGTTCGATAAAATTTGTAAGGTAGAATTTGAAGATTTAAGGAAGGAAAAAAAATTTAATGGGTGAAACAATGCCAATTTAACCCAAAGATTTGCGATATATTTTAGGAGATTGTCATAAATATAATCAAATGTCTAATGATCAAATTATTAAGCTAATGAAAATCGATTATTGTACTAATCAAAGTAGTCCAAACATAATTTTATGATCCAAAATACATTAAATTGAAAATTTAAATCTTAACCCAATATAAATTTTTATTTACAAAAATCCCACACATGAATTTACTTTAGCAAAAAATTTAGATTTAAATATGCTAAATTCTTGATTGATAATTGTGACTTAGGGTCAGTTTAGGACAGTTTGTGCGTGGATAAGTTAGCTTATCCCGAATGCGATCACGGCTCGTCACTACGTGTCGACACGCGTCCTGCATTTAGTTTAAAAAATCGGTGAATCAAACGGTTGGGCGGCGTTTTCAAAAACACCACCACACTTATAAGCTGTCCCAAAAGGGCCCTTAGTGGGAGGTGATGATAGATAAATATGGAATTGTGCAAGCATCTCTTTATAAAACACAAATATTTCAAAAGCCATTTCTACAAATGTAACAATGATGGGCCTCCACCATAGCCATGGATCCAACATGGTGGTCCTCACCTAAAAGTCGTCAACTTATTGCAACAAACTTATCAAAAAATTTCATATATATCTTCTCTATTTTCTGCGTCGAAGCACTCGATTCTTATGAATTTACGTATCTCGCGTAAAAAAATACTAATTATTACATTTTAATTGTCAAATTCACCCTTTCATGTATAGATAAATTGGTATGTGTGTAAATATAAAAGTTTAGATGCGGTAAATTTATAAAAATTGAGGGTTATTTTGGATGTAGAAATAAATTATAGAAAAATAAAAGAAAATAAAAACCTACTCTTCGAATTATAGTCATGTGCACATCACATGGCTTAAAAAAAGCATAATCGTATTGTAAATTAATTTTTTTAATAACATAAATCACTATGTAACGAGCTTTGTACTATAAAAGGTGGTAAGGTATTTCATAATATTTACCGTAATTATATTTAAGACCCCCAACCATTTGCATTTACTATTTCATTATGATGGTTAGGTTTGTCAAGAAAGCTCGTTGTTCGCGAACAGTTCGTGTTCGGTTCGTTAAGAAGCTCGTGTTAGATTCATTCGATAAGTAAATGAGACGAAAACGAACAATTTTTTTCGTTCGGTTTGTTAAATGAATCAAACATGAACAAATGATGTGTTCGTTCGTTGCTTTATTCGTTATTGTTCGAAATATAAAATAATTTAAAATAATAATAAATAAAAAATTTATGATATTTTAAAAATAATTATATATTATAAAAATTTATCATATTTTAAATAATTAAACTTTTATAAGTTATAATATATGATAAATTATTAATAACAATGATAATATTATAAGTATTAATTTTATTAATATAAATATTATAATTTTATAATTAATATACTACATGATATATTAAAATAAAATCCTAAATAAAACCTTAAACGTCTTATTCGGTTTGTTTCATTTTGAGGAAGTATGGATTATCTGATGTGTATGGAATATCTGATCAATTTGCTTCATTTTGACGAAGTATGCTTATTAAAGTGTAGTGTTGTCAAAAAGCTCGTTGTTCGCGAACAGCTTCTCGTTCGGTTCTCCAGGAAGTTCGTGTTTGATTCGTTCGATAAGCAAACAAGACGAACACGAACAATTTTTTTCGTTCGGTTTGTTAAACGAACCAAACACGAATAGTGATGTGTTCGAACATTTCGAACATGAACACTAGCTCTGTTAGTTCGTGTTCGATTTGTTTACACCCCTAATGATGGTGCTGCAAATCGAATTTTCGTTCTTTTAATTTTATTTATTTAAATTAAATTATTGGTAAATTGGGTTTAAGCAACAATACTCATCATCCAATTTATATGTATTTACAAATCTAACACCTAAATTTTACCTTTTTACATTTATACCACCCATATTCATTTATATCACATTAAAAATACGATTATTTTAAGAATTAAAGTTTAAGTGTTAGATATATAAATACAAAAGAGTTGAGTGGTATGTATGTAAATTTTCCAAAAAAATAAAATGTAAAGAAATTACCAAAAAAGATTATTATAGAGACCTTGACTTCTATGTATATCTGATGAAAATAAATATTTAATTGTGGCCTAATATAAATTTCGTTATCATGATGATAATTGAGGAGGAGGTGGGCCAAATTGCTTTGAAATAAGTGTTGAGGCTATTAGGACAATAAATTATGAATGGAGCCTTTATCACGAGCAAGTGATTTAATTTAGGTTTAGATAATTATATGTGATTTTTATTCCTTATAGACCAAATTATATGAGAAAAATTAAATAAATTATATATTGTTTTTCTTTTAAAACAATTATTAAGTTTCTTCTTATATATATATATATATATATATATATATATATATTAATTTTCATATTTTTAGCGTTTGAAATGACATTTTGGGCTACATTATTATTTTGAACTAAAGGGAATGAGGACATTGGCACTTATTTTGGGGGTATTTACTAACATGCCGCATTATATATATATATATATATATATATATATATATATATATATATATATATATATATATATATATATATATATATTATTTATTTGTGTGTATATACTTAGAGATGTTAACAAAAACCCTAAAAATTATGTTGTTTTTTTCTTCCTTCAAATTTGTGTTCCTTTCTCTATTTCTTTCACTTTTCATTACTTTCATGTAAGTTGAAAAATTATTAGGCTAACTTATTCATTTACATAAATTCATCTTAAGGGTAAATTAATATTAAATTTATGTAAAGTATGTCTATAGGTCAACTTCTTAGACACCTTTAAGTTAGTTCCCCCAATAATTAGCAGTATGAGTTGAAATATTACTCATTGTAGTTTTCAGTAGATAGGTCATCCTAATATTAATATTGTGTCATATATGCATTAGTTAAAATAAATAACTAGCCGGTGTGACAACCCATGCAATTTTTCCCTAAAAAGACTCTTGTTTGTCCATGGTTGCATACTTTATTTTTTTGAATAAGCATCTCTTTCAGATCATGTGAATGATCAAGAAAAGAGATGATCCAGAAAAGACGAACATATGACAAAGATGACAAATAAGAGAAATAAAACTTGGAAAGTCTGGGACGATAAATATCAAAAGGATAGATCGAGCATGTCCGCTAGTTAACCACTAGAGGGCACATATGAAATGCAAATCTCCCCGAACTCAATCTTTTCCTTAATGAAGTTTTTGCTGATCTCTAAATGTTTGGTACGATCATGTTGGACTGGAATGTAAGCAATGTTCATTGTAACCTTATTATCACATAGTAGCTGCAGTGGGACAGAGGTTGGAATTCAGCTTTAGCACTGTTTCGGGCAACCACAAACTGTTTCTTTCTTTTTCATGTGACAAGAATGCCCCATACAAATGAACAATACCCCGAGGTAAAACATTGATCATAAACTGATCTGACCTAATTAGTATTTGTATATACTGTGATAGACTGAGAGGTTTGAAGGGAAAAAAACAAACTTAAGCTCAGTGTACCTTTTAAGTAGTTGTTGACTTCATTTTTGGTGAGGTTTGCTTTTTTCTCTCCGAGAACTTAGGATCTAGCATTAGGACTTTTGTTTTGACTATCCTATAAGACTAGTGATTGGACCCACTCCCACTTAGAAATTCAAACCACCTCCTCGCTCTCTAGTAAAGTCTCACATGGGTGCTCTCAAACTTCAACAATTGGTTGAGTTGGTTAAGACCAACATGATGAAACTCAACGAGAGTTTTCTTAGAATCATGAGGCCTTAAAAGGACCCTGGGGGACTTGGTCATTCACACCCCTATACTTTGCCATGCACACCACTTTTAGTTTACCATTTACACCCTCCACACTTCACCCTACACAACCATTTCATTACCACATTAGCATACATCTCTCACTCACATTCCTGGCCTAGACACCCCAATCCAGCCCAAAATTACCAAAATTCTCAAGATCACCTAAATTCCCAAATTACACCATAATTAACCCAATTTGTCAAATTCACCTCGAATCCATAAAAATCCAAAATCAAATCCAATCCCATCCAATTCCAAACCCGAATCCAAATTAATCTCAAAATTCCCCAAATTAAAAAAAAAACCGCAAAATTGAACCCTCATGCCAAATACAATTTCACCAAGCTCATGACCCAAAATTCATCATGATAAAATCTAAAGCCACCAAGCCCATCATGAACAATTTAAAGACCATCAAACCCAAATCCAAGGTCTAATCCAGCATGCCCAAAATCTTAAATACGAAAGCCACTAATCCAAGTTCAATTTCTAAATCCTCTTAAATCCAAGCCCGCATGAATAAAATTTAGCCCCATTATCAATTTAATCAAGCCTTAAGTCCAAAAATTTCATGATTCATCAATTAAAAGTAGAATTCATGAAAATCCTTTCAAAGCTTGGAATCTTCACCCACTTCCTTTAATGCAAACCATGTAGACCATGCATGAGCCATAGGCAAGCTATATGGCTCCATTTAAACCAAAAGGAAGAATGGAGCCAAGCACAAGCCTCATGTGACCACCATACCAACTATAGTTAAAGGAGAACCCCCTTTCAAACTCCCATAAAAGTGCTTAAACATACCCATGCTTCACCTAAACTCATGAGTAAGCCCTAATCCTTGTGATTAGAACTTATCCACCCAAGCTCCAAGGTTGACCATCAGAATTAGCCACCTTTGGAGTGACCTAAAACCATTTTCATGAACCAAACTGATCGCTGAAAAATTTATTAAGAAATTCATACCTATTTTTGATAAAATTGCACTTTAAAGAAGGGTATTTTCTTTATTTTATTGCAGGAATGAATAATTTAGGTGATAAAAGCAAAAATCATAAAAAGGAGCGAATTTGGAGCAAAATCATGCAATTTAGTCTTGAGTCGCCGACGGCGAGATCGAGCTCGCCGACGGCGAGGTTACAAGAAGAAAATTTTGAAGAATTTATAACCGTCTCGCCGACGATCGAGCCCGAGCCCGCCGACGCCGAGATAGAGCGGTTTGAAGATCTTCTAGAAGCCTCGCCGTCGGCCGAGAGTAGTTCGTCGCCGACGGCGAGGTAGTTCAAATGACACAGATACATTGAACCTGGACACTTTTTGAAGAGATGCTTACACACCTCTTGGACCTTTGTCACCTCTATATATAGAGGCCGAAATTCAGTCTCTTGGGTGTTAGTTTTTGCAGTCTTTTATGTTCTAAGTGTAATTTGTGTGCAGTAGTGTGTCTTTAGTGAGTCTTTTAGTAAGTTTAGTGAGTAATTAGTGAGTCATGCTGTACTGGAAGGAAGAGTCAAAGGAACTACGAGAAGTCTGTTTGGGGATAAATCGAGGTAAGTATTTGTATTTATTGTTTTTAACTTTAAATGAAATCCATGCTTAGTTTAGTTCCCATGCATTCCGAGTAGTTTATTAGTCTTTCTCCTCGTTTATGAAATTAAGTGACTTGATGAAATTAAAATAGAGATACTTATATATATTAATAAATTGTGATAATTTTTACTTAAAACTTAATTTACTTTCAAATCGGCCATTTGAATTGTTAAAATATGTTGGTTATCAACTATAGTAAAAATTACATCCGATATTCGGGAATTCAAAAGCCTTGGAAGGAGGGTGCAAATAAATAGGGAAATAATATCACCTGGGCGTAGAATTGAGCATTTTAGTGTGACGGACTAAAATATTTAATTCGGTCCTATTGTTTGAGAGCCGAAGTGTAGATGTTAGCCCTCGAGCGAGGGGAACGTGGGAGCTCGAAGTGGCGATCGGTATCCTCTCGACTCTAGCCGCAGATTCAGTAATCAAACATAGGATTAGTCAATATTCTTTACACTTGGACCAAAGGGTAAAGAATAGGAATGCTCCTATTTGTCACAATACCTTAAAATTATCTATTTAAATTCATTAATCACTTAAATTTCTAAACAAGGGAAAGATACTTTTTCCGAATAATTAAGACTTATTTAGCAATTAGTTTAATTTCCTGCACTATCAATACGTATTAATTTTCTACTTAGTTAAGTTACCTAATTAAAATACTTAGTTTACTTTATTGCGCTCAAATTTAGAATCCCAAATTTTCGTATACTATTTTAAAAATTATTATTATTATTTTAAATTAGTTGTTATTTAATTTTCTCTTTCCTCGTGGGATCGATAACCAGTGACTCCACTAGAGCCCCGTATTACTTCGATACGATACGTATACTTGCGTAGCATCCACAACATAAACAATTACAATTCTATACATATAAATAGCGGGGTCAAGTTTTTTGCGTCGTTGCAATTAAATTAAAAATATCATAATATAAAATTGTGGGTCAAGTTTTTGGCACCGTTGCCGGGGAAAGTAAGAAAAATTTACTAAAGTAACAGATGTTGACCTCATTTTTGATGAGGTCTTCTCTTCTTCTCTTTAGTACTTAGGATCTAGCCTTAGGCTTTTCCTTTGACTATCATAGAGGATTAGAATTGGGACCCACCTTTTAGAAATTCAAACCACTTCTAAACTCCCCGCAAACTCCACAAACTCGATCGTAGACCCCTAATCACCTAGAGGGTTGAAATCAAATGTGGAAGTTTAAAGGATGAGTTCCTATGGGACTCTTTGGCTCTAGGACTACCCCAGGTGGCACTGGTCCAGTGAAGGGCCGACTCACACATACACTACACCTATGCACTACACTTTCACACACCTCCTAAAAACACACCCATACCGACTTGACTTCCCGACTCATGTAGGTGATTCACATGGATGGTCCTTAACCCCTAAGCCCTCGGCAAGAGGGTTAGGAACAACATGGTGAATGCCTCAAAATGAGTCCCTTCATGGCTCATGTGGGCTTGATATGGCTTCATGGCCCAACAAAAATGATTTCATTTCACTTACATCCACCCAATCTTCAATTCTCCAAATTTTCAATTTTTGACCCCCCGGGACCCAACACCCGCCAACCTACCCAAAGCCTCGAATAGCCCAAATTTCTCAAAATTTCCAAATTACCCAAAATTCCTCAAAACCATTCCTAAACATTTCCACATCACTCAAATTGACCATTCCTAGCCAAAAATACCAAAAATTCCAAGAATACCCTCCCAATACCTTCCAAATACCCAAAATACCCCTTTTGACCCAAAAATCTAAAAATTCAGAAAATTCCCAGAAAATTCCAGAAAATCCCAAATATTCCCAATTTCATTTTGTTCAACTACACCATGGGCCAATTTTGTCAATTTACCCCACTTTTGTCAAAACCCCCAATTTGACCCATTTTAACCCAAAGTAAACCCAATGTCAAACCAAGCCTACCCAATTGATCCAAATTTTGGTCCAATTCGATTCTAAACTGCAATTCAACATCCCAAACACCAATCTAGACCAAAGCCAAGCTTAATTTGATTGAAATTTGGGTCCAATTTCACTTTTGGCCTTAAAGCCCAATTTGGACCCATGACCCAAACTCACCCATTTCAACTCCAATTAACCCCAAGTCTTTTCCAAACCTTCCTTAACATCCCCATGAACAAAACACTAACATGATTTGCCCAAAACTTTGATCCAAACCCCACTCAAATTCAACCCAAAGCTAAAAGGCCCATTTCGACCTAAACCCAAACCTAGCCCAAATGAGCCCAAACCCCAAAATCAAAACCCAACCAAAGCCAAAACCTCTTTGAAACACTCCCATAAACATTTCCCAACATTAATTTCACATCAACTTCAACTCTAGCCCAACTTTGGCCCATGGTAGCCCATTTTGGCCCACTTTAGCCCACTTACCAATTAAACCCAAATTCAAACCAATTCAAACCCAAATCACTTCAAACTTGTCTCAAATCACTCATGACACATCCTTAAACTAAACCCAACATTTATTTGGCATGGCCCTTTGCAAAATTTTCATCTAAAAGCCCACTTCTAAAAGACATTCAAAGGCCCATTCCAAACCAAACTCAAAAGCCCAAGCCCATCCTAAAGCCCACATTACAATCTCATCTCATCCTCACTTAGTTAAAATCATTCCTAAGTCCTAAATCAGCAATCAAATCTTTCTAAACAAAGCCATATGACAAACCATCCAAATTTTACATCAAATTACCAAAAATTCTTAAAACCCATTTTTATGAAATTGACTAAACTTTTCCCTAAGCCAAAGACAAGCCATGCAAGCCATGGACAAGCCACATGAAGCCATGGAGAGTTTGACATGTGATCAAGCCATTAATGGAAAAAGGAGGACCCCCTTCCTAATCCTTCTTAAGCCTTTTTTACCTTAAGCATGTCACACTCTAAACCATGCTTTGCCACCTAATCCATGGATGGAGACTTCACCACTCCATGCAGCAGTGACCCAACCGATCCTCTCGACCCAAAATCAGGCCATAGGGAGGTGCACCCAACCCAAACCAATGGGTTGACCAAATTGAAGCTAAAATAGCCCCTTCCCCTTTCTACTTTGATTGAACCACTTTACACATGTCAAACCTCAATTGAATACACCAAACCCCTGCCCTGACCCACCCGAACAAGATGGTGACCGGTGCACGGCCGGCCGACCACCGTGCCGCCGGAAAACACCATGGCCGAAACCTCGGGAGGAGCCAAACTTTGGAATTCTCCCTCGCCGAGCCGCCCCATGTCTAGTGGTCACCATGGTCGTTCTTCTCCTCACCGCAGCAGCTCGATCCCAAGCCCTAACTCCCCGGGAGGCCCTCCAGCCCATGCCTATTTAAACACCACCCCCTCACGGCCATGAGAGGAGAGTTGCACAAACCTTGCCAAAACTCGCCAAAATTGTTCCGGACCCCTCCTCATACACGAGCACTCGATCCCCAGGTGAGATCCCCCGCCATTTCTTCTCCGCGAGCTCGATTTCGTAGTCGAAATCCAAGCCCAAAACCAGGACACTTCCCACACGGTGAACCAATCCCCAAATTGATTGGTCCTACACCTTCACTGCGACCGAGGAAGGTGTCCACCGACAAAAGCCCCATCTCCGAGGCCACCCGGTTGCTCCGGACTCCAAGCTTTGTGATCGATCGTGGTCGAAGTTCAACCTGGACAATTCACTGGACCAGGAGACTTCATCCGGAGCTTGCCGGATCCAATCGAAGGTGCAACAACTCTCGGATCGAAGCTTCACTTCTCCGAGCAAAGGTATGAGCTAATTCTTCATCCCGAGCTTCGGAGATTCTCCATTTCAAATGCCTTAATTTCAATGCATGATTACCGTATGGATGTGTTCGTCTCTTCGAGACGAATCCATAGAAGCATAAGAACACGAAAATCCATCGAGAATCGAGTGAGTTCTTAGGGTTGGAGTGTGGACGGTCACGGGATCACACCGGCCATGGACGATGAACGGATGCCGTCCATTTAATACACGCGCGGACGGACGGCTCGGATGGCGTCGGACCAGGAGACGGTACGAGAACCGCGGGACCCGGGCCGGCCGACTCGGATGGCGGCGTCGAATGGGAGCGCGCCACGCGGCATTTCGGAGCCGCCGAGGTCGACGCGGCGCCGCGTGGATAAGTAGATAAATAGGAATATTTTCTATTTATTTAATTCCCGTAACTTTAAAAATCCATATCTTTGTGTAGAAAAATCACAAAAATAAAATAAAAATACCCTCTCGCTCGGTGAACAAAGGAGAATAATGTGGAAAAGAAATTAATTAATTTTGTCCAGTATTTTATTTTTAATTAATTATTTACTCCCTGCATTGTTTTAATTCTCCATGCATGTATACAATTCACCATGGCATGAGACTATAGAGCTTTTGAAGCCTCTGAACTTAGGGACATTCTCTGAATTTTCCAAGGTCAGAGGCCATCTCTGTGAAAAGTTATTGATTTTTCAAATGCATGTTGCTGATTTAAGTATTTTAATTTCAAAAATTAGCATGTTGTGAAATAAATTCTAGGAAAATTTGGTGATGTTCCTTATGACCAGAGAACCCTAGGAAAAATAGGATTTGAGTTAATTCACTTAAATTAACCCTAATTGGCTCAAACACCCAAAATAGATCTCTAATTAATTAGAGTTAACCATAGATCAAATTGACTTGAAATCAATTCTCCACTGACCTTTAGGATCAGAGGAACCCACCATAAAAATTTGAGGTCAATTGGATTTGGTTAGCCCCACTAATTGGGTTGATTAAGCCACTTAGTCATTTTAAACTTTAAAAATTCATAGCTTTCAAAATATTTTTCAAAAATTCACCAAATTGGTTTTGGAGTCTCTCTGATATCAGGGGAGTTTAAGAAAATTAAAATTTCAATTTTCTAAAAAAGTTGATTTTTAATATTATTTTAATATTTTTAATAATTAAAAAATAATAAAAATTACAAAAATAATAAAATTCACCAAAATGTTATATTTTAAGTTTTAATCACTTAGGAACAAGTCCCATATTTTTCCTAGGTCTATTTAGTGAGATATTAATTTTTAAAGCTCTAGGGTAATTTTAAAATTAAAAAAAAATGTATTTTCTAGCATTTTCACCAAAATAATTATAATAAATCAAAGAAAAATCAGAAAATTGCAAAGTTTGGTTCTCTGGAATTCTTGATATCAGAGAGAATTTTAAAAATTATAAAATTTATTTTTCAACATTTATTTTATTTTTAAATTAATTAATACTCCAGAAGTTAAAATAATTCTAATAAATAAAATATAATTCAAAAAATTACAAAATTTGGTCCAAGTGGTCCTCTGGTCATTAGGAATGTCCCCTAATTTTCTTAAGGACAGAAACTTTCCCTTGGTCATGTTATTGAATTTTCCTTGGAAATTTCTCTTTTCTACAAAAAATAATTATATAAATAAATTAAATACAGAAAAATCACGTTTTCTCCTCTCATGTCTTTATTGACATATGAGTGAAGTCTCATAAAAATTTCAAGTTCATTTGAGTTCAACTTAGTGAGTTATGAAATTATTAGGCTTAAAGGAGCAAAATGGTGATTAAAATTTTAACCCTTAATTAAAACTTTAGGTTTAATAAAAAATTAACAAGTAAAATATTTGATCCTAATCTGATTTGGATGATTGAAATTTAATAATTAAAGGGTAGAAACCCATTAAGCAATTTAAAATGATTAAACTTTAATTAAATAATTAATTGAATTTGGAAGGATAATAAATTTGGAATTATTAAAATAGGGATATTATTAGGAAGAGATTTATTCTTTAATTTAAAAATCCCTAAATTAATCATCTCATTAATACTCAACTCTTAATTAAAATGATAACTCAAATTTAAAATATTAAAAGACTTAACCATTAAATAAAAATTAAATCATTAAACTCTTTCAAAAATTTTCAATTAAATTAAATTAAATTAAGATTAAAAGTTGCATTAAATTAAATTAAAATTAAGTTAAATTAAATAAACAAATTAAATTAAATTAAATGAATTAAATACATTAAATTAAATAAATAAATAAAATTAAATTAAATTAAATTAAATTAAATAAATAAATTAAATTAAATTAAATTAAATTAAATTAAATTAAATTAAATTAAATTAAATTAAAAATTAAATTAAATTAAATTAAAATTAAATTAAATTAAATTAAGAAATTAAATCAAATAAATTAAAGTGAATTAAATTAAATCAAATCAAATTAAATTAAATAAATTAAATTAAAATAAATTAAATTAAAATAAATTAAGTTAAATTAAATAACATCACTTAAGACATAAACCTAAAATAATTTGAACACTATTCCAAACTTAAATCATTAATTTGAACTTAAATTTGAATCACAAACTATTAAATATTGTTTTGCCTCTTAGGAGCTTTTATTATCATAACTCCTAAATGGAATATCAAATGAAGCGACACTTCACTTATAAGGATATTCAAACATCCTAGTTCATCGAGCAAGTTAACAAAACTTGAAAACCTCGACGATCGATTCATTTATATAATTAAATTCTCTTGGACTTAAAACAATCCTAGAAATATTGAAAAGATGTTTAAGATTCTTCTTAAGCACTTCCTCAATATGATAGGATATTTACAAGAACAATCGAACTTAATCGTTCTTCGATGAAGAAAATCGTCTTCAAACTAAAAACACAAAGAACCTAGACGTCATAGGAAATGACTAGCTATAGGATTAGGAACTTGGTAGAAAACCATAAACCTTTTCCCTTAGCTTTACCTAGGAACTTGCTTAAATATTCTAACTATGTTTTAAGTGCAACTCGGAATGACGGGAAGACCCTCCAGTACGCTTTTATTTTATTGCAATTTATTTTATTGCAATTTATTTAATCGCATCGCACTTATTTTTCTTGCATGATAAACAACAAGTTGCATGAAAACCGACACCTTTAGACGTAAACCAAAACTCGAAACCCAAAATTAAAATAAAAGACACTACAAGATAAAATTCACCTCCACAACATTTCAAAATATAAGACAACTCAAAATTTAATCACAAACGTAACACAAAACTACAACTACAACTAAATTAAAACGTCTCATCGAATGATCGTGAATACCTCCGATGATGTAACCCACGTGTTGCTAACGGGATTTCCCACTGCCTAAATGAAAGTGCGGAACTCATTTAGTCGAGTTTAGCAAATTCATCCGGACTAAGTGAATTCGATGAAAATAACGGTGCTGGGATGACGGAACCGTGGGATCTTAATCGGTTCGTTTAATCAACTTTAAGATCCGTTTTAATTAAAACACAAAAAACACTTGGAAATTAAGACTTCTCTAAACCGAACACTTCTCTCACCTCCCGATTTATGATTTCTAAAACTAAACCTCTCGCAACAACAAGGAGCTCGGAGCATGGTGGGCAAAGACGGCCATCGTCGTCAAGAAAACTCGAACCTACATCAGCGAGAACTTTCCTAGAATTAAATAACAAAGCCATAGACTTCGAGGTAGTTTCGCCTAAGTGCAACATAAATCCTCAACTCTCCGTTAGTGCATTTGCATTGCAAATTAAGCTCTAACCGGTCTTAGGATTCCGAGGTAGTCGTCCGATACGACATAAACCCTCATATCTTCTAGTGCAATTTGTATGATTCTATCATATAAATATAAGCCCTAATTAACTAAATCGGCAAGATTAAAACATTAAATAAACATTAGGACTTTCCTAAATCCAAGCCAAACAATAGTGGTAGTCGGGAGATTACCGAAGTCCGCTTCGAATCCGTGATCTCTCCTACTTTTCTTCCTTTAAATTCCCAAAATAAAAATGCTCCAAATTTGATCCATTCCCTATCGAAATTCCAAAATTCAACCCCTCGAAAAACTTAAACTTCAAATTCTCGAGAGCGTAATTATCGATTATTATCGAGAGTTTTCTTAGGTGATTCCCATCACTTAAGATGTAATTAACTATAGTGGGCTCGCCTTTATAGGAACTTTAAGAACCTGTGTAATATAAACCCCGTTTAATAGTTTCATATTAAGCTAGTGAATTTGTCGGCTTATAAAATTGGTTCGCAGACCAAACGGATGTCACAAACCTTTCTAGTTTATTTAATCGAGCCCCATTATCAAGCAAAGGTGTCTATTCTTCGGGATAGATACACTGGCTTAGTGATGCGGCGCTCGTTTATATGAACTATTCGGGATGTGAGATCGCTCGATTTCATATCTTAAAATTTTCAAATTTAAAATTATTTTCAAAATCAAATACTACTTTTCAAATTATTTATTTAAATTAAATTAAAAATTCGCCGACAACTTCTGTAGGCGACCCCTTTTCAAAATAAAACACATAACCTAAAAATATGCCGACAAACTTCTGGCGACTCCGCTGGGGACAAGTTCCTCTCTCCATCTTAATCAAATAGTTCTGCTTTCAAAAATCGGTAGTGTATCCATGTCCCTAATGGATCAAACTACCCTTCTTTCCGTTGGAATACTATGTTCATTTCTACCTTGAACAAGTATAACCAACATTCTTTCGGATTTAGGAGCCACTGCTTAGACACCCCTAGACAGCAGAGGTTCCGAGATCCTTTTACCTCATTTCCGAGGTGGGGCGGACCCCCAATAAGTGTTAGTTTAGAGTGATCCTTCGAGTCGAGAAGTCTCGCTTAAGACTCTCTTTTCCTTTCCAACTCCGATTCGCATTCCTTACCTTCTCTACACCTTTCGAACACTCCGTTCTAAATAAACAAACCCTTTAATAAGTGATTCCTTTTTATAAATACATGAACATGAATGAGTTCGGACTCTTTTCAATTCCTTTCTTTTCGTCCTAAAGAAAAGAAGCATAATTCGGGACCGACAAACCGAATCTACCCCGCGAAATGGAAGCCCCGAAACCGATTTTCTCCTTCACCAATGGATCGGACCTCGCCGTCTATAAGGATGAGTCGCCCGATAATGGAATCATCCGATTTGGACAAGGATTCGAAAACACGAACGTCAAGGTCACCGACGTCTCCCTTTTCGCACTAATGAGCAAGGTATCCGAAACCGAAGAGCCACCGCTCGAGTTCAACCTTAGGTCAACCCAAGAATTCCCTCCTCTCGCAAAGGATCCCGACTAAGAGGAGTACCGACGTCCACAGGAGGACCGTTCTTTCTACCCCCACCTGGCCTAGTTGTTTCGCACCTCGCCCGACTTTCGCCAAATCAAAGGGGAAAGAAATCCAAGATTATGATGGACCCGTTACGTGGAGGGTACAGATCTTCCTCGTAAGACCTTCTCGTTTTCGAGATCGGGTCCGAGCTCAAGAATTCCGTCACTAACAAAGACCCGCAGAAGAAACAGAAATAGAAGGATCGCTAAAGAAGCCAAGGTCGCCGAAATTGCTTTCCTGCAGGAAATTCCGAATCTGTCGAATATACACCGCCGCATGAATACATACCACCGTTGGGAGGAAGCAGATTTCATCCCCTCTCCGCCGCAGAAGACGAAGAAAACATTCGCAAGATTGTCGCCAAATTACCACGGCCCGCATATTACAACGATACCGTAAGAAAAGAACTAGAACTACGCCGTTTGCTTCGACCGCAAACTTTGGTAGAAAAGTTAGCAAAGAAGGAAAACCGCCCCGTATCGAAATTCTACGGAGGATAGTGGCGGGTGCCGCCCAAATCCCGTCTCGGGCCCCGAGTAGAACCCGCCATCATGACGTAAAAGCCAAGTAAAAGGATGAAGGCTAGTCCGCCCGTTGTCGTCTCGAGATTACGGATTAGGGAGGATACCACCTTCCGAAGATTTGGCCGACGCACCATCCGGTCCTAGCACCTTCGCCGCGGAAGGATGGTATGGCGTCCCACTCATCGGGGCGATGAGATTGAAACGACAGCTCCGAGAAAGAAAGTCTTGCCGGGAGACTCGAATCGAAGAAAGTGCTACCGCGATGAAGGGACTCGTGAGAAAGGACCCGGCAGCCTATCACACGACAACAACGAAGACACACGTAAAGCCCCGCTAGAAGATGCCATGGAAAAGCCGAGAACCGATATCCGACGGTCGGCAAAAGAAAGAGAGGAAAAGTTCGGAGATGAGATTGATTCATCGGAATTTATGGACGACGAATACGCGTAAATCAACATGGCTGAGACACGAGCTTCATCGCCTTCGCAAGGTGCTCCTGCACCGCAGAGAGAGAGGAGCCGAACCGATGAGAAGGCAGCATTCAAGAAAAGATGATACGATCGCTCAAATGGTGAAAAGGATGGAAGAGATGGCCGTAGCTCTAGCCACTCTCCGCAGTCAAGTACAACCACATGTAGAAACACCCCGGAGGTTATTCACATCGTAGACGGAGGAAAGGAGATTACGTCCGTCAATGGGGATGATCACCGAAAAGGATACAACACAAAGTATGATTCCCGAAAAGGATATCAAGAACTTGGTGGAACAAAGAATGCGAGAAGCCTTAGCACAATCAAAGAGCGGGACATCCATTCGGACGGGCAGACCTTACCCCGAAGAATTCGACGCCGTCCAATACCCGAAAGGCTTCGTACCACCTCTCGTTTAAGACCTTCGATGGAACCGGGAACCCTCGACAAGCATGTAGCACACTTTCGTGCCGGCTTGTTGCAATGCCGGTGGGAGCGATGCATTACTCTTCCGACAGCTCGTCGCCAGATCATCGGGAATCGCCTTCGACCGGTATGCGACTACCAAACGGTTCGGCTAAGACATTCTCGCAGCTAGAGAACCTCTTCATCAAGCGATTCGCCGGAGCTCGCACCACATCACTATAGGTGATTTAGTGGTAGAGCAGCGAAGCCGAACGAGACTTTGGTGGATTACATACTTCGATGGAGGAACTTAAGTATGAAGTGTGAACCACAACCGCAAGAACAAGCATGCGATCGGCATTTTGCTAAAAAGCATCCACGGCCCGATAAGCACTTCTCCTCAAGGGATTTACTATTAAGACTTTCGAGAAGTTGTTAAGCAAGGCCGGAAGCTTGCAAGAAGAGGCAAAGCAATTAAGTTTCACCGACAAGACGGACAAACAAAAGCCTCAGTAAAGACTTTTGAAAAGAAATCCGGGATCGTTGGCAGCGAGCTGACAAAGGCAAGCAACCGATGCAAATACCACCGTAACGGCCGCAACAACCACAACAGAATTACCAAGCAACCCCGGCCCGACTATCAGTCATCTCCGCAATATGAACAACCACCTCGTCCGCAACGTACATTAAGAGAGCTTTTGAGCAGAGAATATCCGTTCAAGAATGAAGCAAGAGCTCGAAAATGTTCCGCAGATCCGATAAAGACTCCATTTCCACCGCCGAGCCTAAAAGACCGAAGAGGTCAACAAGAAGGGTGATCCCAACTTTTGCCCTTACCACCAAATGCTTCGACACAAAATGAAGATTGCATTACCTTCAAAAGTTGGCTCAATGACAACTCCGCGGAAAGGGAATATAACGATCCCGAAGGAGTACATGAAGGACCCCAGAAAGGAGGTTCCGTCAATGTTATCTCGACTGATCCCATCATTCCGATAGATCCCTATACAACTGACGATGGATGGACTACCACTTGGACGAGGTCTTCGAAAAAGATTTTAGACAGCATCCAAACCGCTTCGGTGCGAGCTTCAATTCGTAGTTTGAAACCTGTTAAGCCGGTACTATCACTTGCGATAGAAGAACCACCTCAACAGGAGACGATTGAAAAGAAGAAAATTGACGAAGAAGAGAAGACCGAGGCACCTAAGGTTAGGACTAGGAGTCGCTTATCCTAGGATAGTTGCTTCCGATTCGGGGAGAAATCTCGAACCCTCGACTCCGTATGATTATCTCGCTCACTTCGTGGGATCATATAATGATAAGGGTGATGGCGTTGGCTACGTTTGATCGTTTCTAACGATTACGTAACTAACGATAATCTGGATATCGATTTCGATACCAACGACAATTCTCAAATCATACACGATCTCGACAAGCAAAATAACAAAGAAGACATCCATCAAGGAGGTTACGAGAGTTCAACAAGCAACGAATCTATCTGTGAGTTTCGAGGAGCTCCAACTCACGATAGAATTAGAGCCTTCGCACTCGAAGCTAATCCGGAAGAGCTCGTCATTCCGATTCAAGAAAAGACACCAGCAAGCTCAACAATAGATTCGCAGGAAATTACGAAGTCAACTTAAGGAGTGGAAAAGTTCTACCTCCGAGAATGGGTCCGAAAGACAAAGGAAAGGTGTGGTTGTTCGAGAAGAACCAACCCCGTAGAAGAAATACCCATTCGAGAAGAAGCGAGACACATGAAAACAAAGTGGACTATAACGTGCTAGCTCCATCTTAGAAACTACCAGCCCAAACTAAGCATCTATGACGCTCTCATCTTATCAAAGGAGATGAGAGAAGCTCCGATCAAGGCCTTACTCGATCCGAAATTTGCTTAGTCTCAAATGGCCGGAGAGTCCTTAGATGAGGTTCGCTTCGTTAAAGGAACAACTGAGGTGTTACCTTCACGGACGATGACCTACTACTTGGGATGCCAGATCACAACCGACCGTTGTACATTTCAGCTTACAATCGGAAAATTTACACTCTCCGTAGTATCGGTGGATCCAGGAGCATCAATCAATATAATGAATCTTCGAACGCTAAAGATACTTGGAAATTGATGCCCGCGAGCTCGAGGCGGACAAAATGTTATTAAGAGGATTCAACCGTAAAGGAGAAAGAGCTCCTCGGCTCGATAACGCTATCGATGAAGACCGGTGACTTAGCAAAGACAACCGCGAAATTTCACATAATCGATTCGAAACATCGTTCAACGCTCTACTCGGGCCGACCATGGATACATGAAAACAAGGATGGTACCATCATCTCTACATCGTGCATCAAGTACTACGATGGAGGGGAACAAGTGCATCAAAGGTGACTTACAACCATTCTCCGTACATGAAATTGGAATCCACGAGGATGCGACTTATTATGCACCGCCGAAGAAAACGATCTTCTCCGCAGATACTATAACAAATGAAGCAAAGAAAGTTCAGGACAACGAAGAACTCCGAAGTTCTAGTCTAACAGCCACTCACCACTCCCTTACTGGCGAGATGGTGAAGGTTTCTCCACAACTCGCATCCGAGGTCGAGGCCGGGACGAGGTCGTGGTAGAGACATTAGACAATCGGATTGCAGGAAACCAACCATCAATGTCGATCGGGAAGATAGTTCTAAAGAAGAAAGAGAAATCAAACAAGAAGCGACCGACAATAAGTCGAAAGAAGCCGCAATTCAAAATCCCTATCGAAGATGAAAGAAACGAAGAATATAAATCGATGTACGAGAAGATTAACCACTATGTACATACTATGACCCTGACCCCGATCCATTCTAATAAGATCGAGGGTATGGAGGTCAAAGAGGTACGTAGCGGTGGTGCAAAACCAATCAAATTCTACCGTGGTGCTTCTTCCTCCAAAACTCGAAAATAATGTACAATTCGAAGATGCTACTTCATCGAATTAATGGAATTGCCTTCGAGTGGTACTCTCCCGTGTTCAAAATTTAATTCAACGTGGTTTCTTACCTCGACAGTGGACAAAAGGTCAATCACAACGTTTTGAAAATTTATGGAATAACTCCGGTCGTCCACCCAACTCAAAACATGGTCTCGGATTCTAGCGACAGAGATCGGCTGATGATACCGAATTTTGCTTGGTTGTCACTTGCGAATCTAATGAAAACCGCATGGAAACTACTGACGAACTCGAAGATTTGCAAATCGAGACGCTCCACCGAATTCGAAGAAGAAATCAAATCTACAATAGATGAGTTAATAGAAGTTAACTTAGGTATTAGCGAAGAGCCTAGTACCTACCTTTGTTAGCTCTTTACTCAATAAAGAAGACTCCAAAGAAATAATCAAGTTATTAATGGAATTCAAAGACCGTTTTGCTTCGGAGCTACGATGAGATGCCGTGTTTAGCTCCGCAGGTCGCAGATCCATAAACTAGGAGTGGACCCTACTTCGTTCCAGACGACAAGGTCCCGGAAGAATGCGTCTAGAAATCGAACAACAAGTCATACTCGAAGTTAAAAAGTTAATAGTACGCTAAATTTGTCCGCGAAGAACAATACCCGACTTGGTTACCCAACGTGGTACCGACCGTGAAGAAGAATGGTCGTATCGAATTTGTGTGGACTTCGAGATTTAAACAAGGCATGTCCAAAAGATGAATTCCCTCTACCGATCCTGTAATTAATGATCGACATTGCTTCAACACATGAAATATTCTCATTCATGGATGGATCTTCGTGATACAACCAAATAAAAATGGCTCCGTAAGATGAAAAGCTTACAGCGATTCGTAACGCCGATCGGAGTATTTTGCTACACAAATGATGCCATTCGGATTCAAGAACGCAGGAGCGACCTACCAAAGAGCAATGACAAGAATTTTTGATGATCTCATCCACAATCAAGTCGAATGCTACGTGGACGATGTGGTCATCAAAAGCAAAGTAAAGGACAACCATTTGTATGATTCGAGAATTGTTTTCAAACGATTAAGACAATTTAACCTTAAGATGAATCCTCTTAAATGCGCCTTCTGCGTCACCTCCGGAAATTCTTAGGATTCGTTGTCCGACATCGTGGAATTGAAATCGACCCGGAAAAGATAAAAGCCATCTTAGAAATGCCGCCTCCCAAAACCTTAAAACAACTACGATCTTTTCAAGGGAAGCTGGCATATCTTCGACGCTTTATCTCGAACTTGTCGTGTAGGTGTCACTTTCTCGCACTAGTTAAAAAGGACGCCAAATTTATTCGGGAAGAGAAATGCCGTAAGGTCTTCGAGGACATTAAACA
Organism: Papilionanthe hookeriana x Papilionanthe teres; assembly: GCA_022702705.1. Taxonomy (NCBI): domain Eukaryota; kingdom Viridiplantae; phylum Streptophyta; class Magnoliopsida; order Asparagales; family Orchidaceae; genus Papilionanthe; species Papilionanthe hookeriana x Papilionanthe teres. The sequence goes on along the minus strand of CM040429.1, from coordinate 2,479,382 downwards.
ATATTTAATGACACCTCCCGTCTTAGCAGCCTCAGCCTCGTGTAGACCGCTAATCACTTTATACCGCGGCTTAGACGACTCTCTCGGAGCCCCGTTAGCCTGTGTCAATGATGAGGGTAAAGAAAATGCTCTTTACTACTTAAGCCGTCGTTCATCGCCGACGGAAATAAGGTATCCCGCAATTGAAAAGCATTGTTTGGCCCCGATCTTCGCCGCTCAAAAGCTCGTGCATTACATGCTTTCTCATAAGGTCAACTCCGATCTCGAAGTTTAATCCGTTGCAATACTCGATGACTCGTCCAACGCTTTCCGCACTCGCCGGATGGTCAATGATATTATTGCAATTCGATATAACTTTCGTGCCTCTTCGTGCCGTAAAGGGACAAGCCCTACGGACTTTCTCGCAAGACACCCTTTGCCGGCGAATCTCCTCTCAATGACGACTTGCCGGATGAACAAATAATGAACCTAGAAGACCTCGATGATCGACGTTGGGAATTATATTTCGACGGAGCATCTTCAGCACATAAAGACGAAGAATCGCAAGTGATAAGTGCCCGGTAAGGCAGGAATCGGCCTAATCTTTATAACACGTGAGCGGGGATGTTAAGATACTCCTACCACTCGACTGAGCCGTGTACAAACAACGAAGCGGAATACGAAGCCCTCATAACAGGACTGGAATTAACCATTCAAATGGGGATAACGGACATCAACATCTACGGAGATTCACAGTTAATCATTCAACAGATCGCCGGACAATACAGAATTTTAAAACCAAGACTCGAGCAATACTTCCAAGATGCTATACAAATTGTTGAACTGCATTCCAAATGTGACAATCTACAAAATTCCCGTAAAAGAAAATGCTTTAATGGATGCACTAGCTCCGTCTTGCAAAAGAATTTGCCCGTTCGCAAGATGAATCATGGAAGTGTCGGCTCACTGACGCCGTGTCCTATCATGACTTGACATCGACACGATACACGCATTAGAAAAGGAAGAAGAATCAATCGCGAAGAAGGATGTAAAAACACGGAAGATCTGGCGACAACCATTAATAGATTACTTGCAAACAGGAAAACTACTGGAGGATAGGTCGTTAGCCTCATCGGATCAAGAAAAGAACTCCGTCCTACGCATTAGTAAACAATACGTTATACGTAAGGTCTTTCGATCAAATGTGGCTAAGGTGCCTAAGTGGGTCCGAGGCCCGTGAAATTGTTAAAGAGGTACATTCAGGACTCCGTGGCGCTCACCGACGGGTCCAAAGATGAAAATGAAAATTAAAAGACTAGGGTACTACCGGCCCTCGATGATGACCGACCGCATGAAAATCGCCAAGAGCCGTCACCAATGCCAAGTGCACGGAGTGGTTCTACACCAACCTCCAAATGTGCTACATCCGACAATCGCATCGTGGCCATTCGAATGTTGGGGCACGGATATAGTGGGTCCAATAGAACCGCTCGTCGTCAAAAGGACATCGCTTCATCCTCGCGGCTACAGACACTTTTCCAAGCGGGCGAGGCAGCTCCGCTAAGAGAAGTGAAAGCACATCACGTGCTACAATTTTTCAAGAACCAAGTTGTCTACCGTTTCGGGTGCCGCGCAGGATCATCTCGTATAATCGGTCGCATTCGAAGCACACAAATCAACAATTTTGTCAGAGACACTGAATCGACCGGCGATATTCAACAATTTACTACCCAAGAAGCAAACGGCCTAGCCGAGGCTTTTAATAAAACTCTCGTTCAAATTTTAAAGAAGACTTTAGACGACAATAAGAGAAATTGGCACGAGAAGTTGTTAGAAGCCATATGGGCCTACCGGACAACCTTCAGAACTTCTATGCAAGCTACACCTTACGCTCTGGTGTATGGGTCCGAGGCAGTGTTACCTTTAGAGGTTCAGCTCCCTTCACTCGTAATCGTGTATGCAAATAAAATCACAACGAAGAGAACGCCAAATTACGACTCGAAGAATTAGAGAGCCCGGAAGGGAAAAGACTTGCAGCGTTAACGAATTTAGAATTATACCAAGCTAAGATGATTCAGTGCTCATGATAAACCGGTCCGCCCAAGAACCTTCAAAGTTGGTGATTTAGTTCTCGTTCTCAAAGACCTATTCTCGCACACCGCAAGATAGGAGGAAAATTTGAACCCACTGGGAAGGACCATTCTGTAGTTGAGGCGCCACACTCGTGAGGCTCCTACCAGCCTAGTGAATTGCCGGGAGAACGACATATGCTTCCGATCAATGGACGATACTTGAAAAAGTACTACGCTACCTCGATGTTTCGAAGGAATGAACTTTCCATCCCTAGAAGCACGGGTGAAGTGATTACTTATGACTGGGTCCGAACCCAAAAATAACAAAAATGTGCTAAAAATAAATAAAATCCTGACAATAAAATTTTCCTTGTTTTCTTTTCCAAATCAAAATCTCTTACCTGATCTTATCCCTCTTCATTCCTGTTAAGTTTGAAAATATAAAAATAATAATAAAACAAGATGTCTTTAATAAACATTTTCTCGATGTTCTTGTTCTTAGTATGCACCTCGATCCTTTTCCTTGTCTCTTCGCAGGGAAATGTCGAGCGGCGGTCGGTCTTGAACTTTAAGAATGGCGTAAGCCTCGCACTCGATGAAAAGAGGGTGAAAGATGGAGCGATAATCGAGATCGACTCGCATTTCGCACCGACAGCCTAGCGCACGAGGAAAGTGGATCGGGTCCCTGCTAACCGAGAAGAATTGCCCTGACATACAAGGATGAAAGTGGGTGGCCCAAGCCACCAATCCAAGAACAAGAAAAGAAAGATAAATATCGAAGAAGATAAGAAAATGAAGTCCGTCAGAATCGCTACGGCAGAGGGCGAGCTTGCGCGCCGCGCCCACAGAGATTCAAGAAGTTCGGAGAGCTACTCTCACAAGCAACGCAACGAAGAAATAAGAATCGCCGTATCCGTAAGATGTTGACGAAACTAGCCGCGGATCAAGACGACGAGGCAGATTGCTAATGTCGGTGCATACACTTCAAGGACACCGGTTCACCAGAACTGAAGAAAGGAGGCCAGCTCCTAGGATGACGAAAGAACCGGAGAAATCTCACAAAGACCAAAAGAAGGAAGGCTACCACGCAACCGGATAGAACCACCAAGTGATGCATGACCTCGCTGCGCAAGCAACCCCGGGGATGTCCCGATGCATCATCCCCGAGGAGCCAAGGTATGCGGAGAACGTGAAGGGATCGAACCTTATATCCCACAATACGTCACTGTGCCTCGCCATCCGCAAATCATTCCGAATACGAGCTGGAGAGAATGCGAATGTCGAAAAGAAAACCTTTGAATACTTCGAGAGAATTAGCAGTGCGTAAGAATCAATATATCGGAGGGCCTCGAATTACATACGGCATGTATTCTCGCAGTATGAGCGAAGAAGAAATCGTGGATTGCATCCGGGATTTGAAAAGACCGGGCCGAGCGAGCCGCCTAAGGGAAAATACATACTCGTAGCCCCGGAGATGGATGCCGTGGAAAGGAAGAATCACAATACAATGTGGATGCCGTTACAACTTCGCCGAGGACAGAAGGGAAACCCGCCGGGAATACTCCGTCATGGGCAAGTGGACCCGATGCCATTAGTCATCAAGAGAATGGTAAAGAGATTGATAACATGGAGGGTATCGCCGCTAGACCGCATACCCAATACCGCATCATCAATATCTACAAACGAGGTGACCGTATACCCCCACACATCGATCACCATGACTTTGTCGACCTTTCGCACGCTCTCTTTTCTAAGCGAGTGTAACATCATGTTCGGATCCGACCTCCGGATAGCGAGCCCGAGTGAGTTCCGAGGGCCAGCAAAGATACCACTCACCGGTAGGTTCCGTCATGATACCGAAGGGTAACGGAGCGTATATCGCCAAGCATTGCATACCGGAGTACCGATAGAAGCGGATCTCGCTTACGTTCGTGAGGATGGACGACGTAAAGATACCTTACCATTTCCGACTGTACCCGGAGCTAGAGAGCCTCCGCCTTACGAGCCGTGAGTTACATGGAAAATATCACACCTCCAATGTACATCCATACGGCATCCTCGCCAAGGATGGCTTCGGAAGGTGATGTTATCGACCATGTATCTCACTATTCGTACATGGACTTTCGACGATGCTTCTTTAGATGGATCAACAAAGATCATACATAGTCCGTTTCGAGTCTACATGGATTGTATGAAATATACTCCGCATCAAGTTGTACGATGTATCTTCAAGCATGATTGGAATAAAAGTGACCATGTCACATTTTTCGCCTTCACCTCTTTTAGTGCAAATCGATTGGGAAACGCCGTTAAAGTTAAATGAACTTCGAACAAAGAAATTTAAAAGGAAAAAAGATAAAAGAAAACTTTCTAAAAAAAAAAAATCTAAAAAATGACAAACATCAAATTCACATGAACATTAAATAAACAACAAAATAAAATTCGAATCATTAAGGGATAAATAAAATCAACAAGAATGTTAAATCAAATTCTCAATCAAATTTCGAATCCAATCTCGATCAAACTTCAAATTTCATCTTCCAAATTTCAAATCAAATCTTAAATCAAATTTCAACCGAGTTCAAACTCATCATTTCAAATATCAAATTCAAATTCAATCTTTCCAAATTTCAAATCTCAGTCAAATTTCAAATCTCAAATTCAATCTTTCCAAATTTCAAATCTCGACCAAATTTCAAATCTCAAATTCGATCTTTCCGCATCTCACATCAAACCTCAAATCAAATTCAAACTTTTGGGTCGAGGATTTTACATCCAAGACCGCACCGCTTTAGGATTCTCTTCCTATCGCACCGAAATACATCAATTCAAACTTTTGGGTCGAGGATTTTACATCCAAGATCGCACCGCTTTAGATTCTCTTCCTATTGCACCGAAATACATCAATTCAAACTTTTGGGTCGAGGATTTTACATCCAAGACCGCACCGCTTTAGGATTCTCTTCCTATTGCACCGAAATACATCAATTCAAACTTTTGGGTCGAGGATTTTACATCCGAGACCGCACCGCTCTAGGATTCTCTTCCTACCGCACCGAAATACATCAAATTCAAACTTTTGGGTCGAGGATTTTACATCCAAGATTGCACTCGCTTTAGGATTCTCTTCCTACCGCACCGAAATACATCAAATTCAAACTCTTGGGTCGAGGATTTTACATCCAAGACCGCACCGCTTTAGGATTCTCTTCCTATCGCACCGAAATACATCAATTCAAACTTTCGGGTCGAGGATTTTACATCCAAGATCGCACTCGCTTTAGGATTCTCTTCCTATCGCACCGAAATACATCAATTCAAACTTTTGGGTCGAGGATTTTACATCCGAGACCGCATCGCTTTAGGATTCTCTTCCTATCGCACCGAAATACATCAATTCAAACTTTCGGGTCGAGGATTTTACATCCAAGACCGCACCGCTTTAGGATTCTCTTCCTATCGCACCGAAATACATCAATTCAAACTTTTGGGTCGAGGATTTTACATCCAAGACCGCACTCGCTTAGGATTCTCTTCCTATCGCACCGAAATACATCAATTCAAACTTTTCGGGTCGAGGATTTTACATCCAAGACCGCATCGCTTTAGGATTCTCTTCCTATCGCACCGAAATACATCAATTCAAACTTTTGGGTCGAGGATTTTACATCCAAGACCGCACCGCTTTAGGATTCTCTTCCTACCGCACCGAAATACATCAATTCAAACTTTTGGGTCGAGGATTTTACATCCAAGATCGCACTCGCTTTAGGATTCTCTTCCTACCGCACCGAAATACATCAAATTCAAACTCTTGGATCGAGGATTTTACATCCAAGACCGCATCGCTTTAGGATTCTCTTCCTATCGCACCGAAATACATCAAATTCAAACTCTCGGGTCGAGGATTTTACATCCAAGACCGCACCGCTTTAGGATTCTCTTCCTACCGCACCGAAATACATCAAATTCAAACTCTTGGGTCGAGGATTTTACATCCAAGACCGCATCGCTTTAGGATTCTCTTCCTACCGCACCGAAATACATCAAATTCAAACTCTTGGGTCGAGGATTTTACATCCAGATCGCACCGCTTTAGGATTCTCTTCCTACCGCACCGAAATACATCAAATTCAAACTCCCGAGGTCGAGGATTTTACATCCAAGACCGCACCGCTTTAGGATTTCTTTTCCTATCGCACCGAAATACATCAAATCAAACTCTCGAGGTTAAGGATTTTACATCCAATACCGCATTACTCCGAGATCTTTCCTCATTGTAATGATCCAATCCAATCGATTCGATCTTCTTTTGGGGTCGAAGATGTTACATCTAAAACTTCAAAATTCCAATTTTCATTTCAAATCAAATTCCTTCAAATTAATCTCGACAAACTTCAATCTAAATCGAAACTCCAAATCGAAATCTAAACTCACGCATCGCGACTCGAACATGAAATAAAATAAAATCTAAATCGAATTTCTCCCGCATCATGTGATTCGGGATTCACCTCCTTTTCCTTTCCCTGCCGAGAGTTCAAGAATCTCCAGCTTCGTAGATATACTTGACACTCCCCACGTGGAATTCTTCTACTTCGTCCTAAGTTTGTTACTTCGGACATCCGTGTTGGCTTTGTTGATCGCTTCGATCAACACTAATACGTGCGGTGTGCTCCGTCGACTCACCACACTTATCGGGGGTCCATTTGTCGACCTCATTTTTGATGAGGTCTTCTCTTCTTCTCTTTAGTATTTCAGGATCTAAACTTCAGCTTTTCCTTCGACTATCATAGAGGATTAGAATCGGGACCCACCTTTTAGAAATTCAAACCACTTCTAAACTCCCCGCAAACTCCACAAACTTCGATCGTAGACCCCTAATCACCTAGAGGGTCGAAATCAAATGTGGAAGTTTAAAGGATGAGTTCCTATGTGACTCTTCGGCCTTAGACTACCCCCGGCGGCCTGGTCCTGCGAAGGGCCGACTCACACATACACTACACCTATGCACTACACTTTCACACACCTCCTAAAAACACACCCATACCTGACTTGACTTCCCGACTCATGTAGGTGATTCACATGGATGGTCCTTAACCCCTAAGCCCTCGCAAGCAGGTTAGAACAACACTATGAATGCCTCAAAATGAGTCCCTTCATGGCTCATGTGGGCTTGATATGGCTTCATGGCCCAACAAAAATGATTTCATTTCACTTACATCCACCCAATCTTCAATTCTCCAAATTTTCAATTTTCGACCCCCGGACCCAACACCCGCCAACCTACCCAAAGCCTCGAATAATCTCAAATTTCTCAAAAATTTCCAAATTACCCAAAATTCCTCAAAACCATTCCTAAACATTTCCACATCACTCAAATTGACCATTCCTAGCCAAAAATACCAAAAATTCCAAGAATACCCTCCCAATACCTTCCAAATACCCAAAATACCCTTTTCGACTCCAAAAATCTAAAAATTCAGAAAATTCCCAGAAAATTCCAGAAAATCCCAAATATTCCCAATTTCATTTTGTTCAACTACACCATGGGCCAATTTTGTCAATTTACCCCACTTTTGTCAAAACCCCCACTCGACCCATTTTAACCCAAAGCAAACCCAATGTCAAACCAAGCCTACCCAATTGATCCAAATTTTGGTCCAATTCGATTCTAAACTGCAATTCAACATCCCAAACACCAATCTAGACCAAAGCCAAGCTTAATTTGATTGAAATTTGGGTCCAATTTCACTTTTGCCTTAAAGCCCAATTCGGACCCATGACCCAAACTCACCCATTTCAACTCCAATTAACCCCAAGTCTTTTCCAAACCTTCCTTAACATCCCCATGAACAAAACACTAACATGATTTGCCCAAAACTTTGATCCAAACCCCACTCAAATTCAACCCAAAGCTAAAAGGCCCATTTCGACCTAAACCCAAACCTAGCCCAAATGAGCCCAAACCCCAAAATCAAAACCCAACCAAAGCCAAAACCTCTTTGAAACACTCCCATAAACATTTCCCAACATTAATTTCACATCAACTTCAACTCTAGCCCAACTTTGGCCCATGGTAGCCCATTTTGGCCCACTTTAACTCACTTACCAATTAAACCCAAATTCAAACCAATTCAAACCCAAATCACTTCAAACTTGTCTCAAATCACTCATGACACATCCTTAAACTAAACCCAACATTTATTTGGCATGGCCCTTTGCAAAATTTTCATCTAAAAGCCCACTTCTAAAAGACATTCAAAGGCCCATTCCAAACCAAACTCAAAAGCCCAAGCCCATCCTAAAGCCCACATTACAATCTCATCTCATCCTCACTTAGTTAAAATCATTCCTAAGTCCTAAATCAGCAATCAAATCTTTCTAAACAAAGCCATATGACAAACCATCCAAATTTTACATCAAATTACCAAAAATTCTTAAAACCCATTTTTATGAAATCGACTAAACTTTTCCCTAAGCCAAAGACAAGCCATGCAAGCCATGGACAAGCCACATGAAGCCATGGAGAGTTTGACATGTGATCAAGCCATTAATGGAAAAAGGAGGACCCCCTTTCCTAATCCTTCTTAAGCCTTTTTTACCTTAAGCATGTCACACTCTAAACCATGCTTTGCCACCTAATCCATGGATGGAGACTTCACCACTCCATGGCAGCTGACCCAACTGATCCTCTCAGCCCAAAATCAGGCCATAGGGAGGTGCACCCAACCCAAACCAATGGGTCGACCAAATTGAAGCTAAAATAGCCCCTTCCCCTTTCTACTTTGATCGAACCACTTTACACATGTCAAACCTCAATCGAATACACCAAACCCCCGCCCCGACCCACCCGAACAAGATGGTGACCGTGTGCTCGGCCGGCCGACCACCGTGCCGCCGGAAAACACCATGGCCGAAACCTCGGGAGGAGCCAAACTTTGGAATTCTCCCTCGTCGAGCCGCCCCATGTCTAGTGGTCACCATGGCCGTTCTTCTCCTCACCGTAGCACTCGATCCCAAGCCCTAACTCCCCCGGGAGGCCCTCCAGCCCATGCCTATTTAAACACCACCCCCTCACGGCCATGAGAGGAGAGTTGCACAAACCTTCGCCAAAACTCGCCAAAATTGTTCCGTACCCCTCCTCATACACGCAGCACTTCGATCCCCAGGTGAGATCCCCCCGCCATTTCTTCTCTCGCGAGCTCAATTTCGTAGTCGAAATCCAAGCCCAAAACCGAGACACTTCCCCACAGTGAACCAATCCCCAAATCGATTGGTCCTACACCTTCACTCGGACCGAGGGAAGGTGTCCACCAAGCAAAAGCCCCATCTCCGAGCCACCCGGCTGCTCCGTACTCCAAGCTTTGTGATCGACCGTGGTCGAAGTTCAACCTGGACAATTCACTGCACCGGAGACTTCATCCGGAGCTCGCCAGATCCAATCGAAGGTGCAACAACTCTCGCATCGAAGCTTCACTTCTCCGAGCAAAGGTATGAGCTAATTCTTCATCCCGAGCTTCCGGAGATTCTCCATTTCAAATGCCTTAATTTCAATGCATGATTACCGTATGGATGTGTTCGTCTCTTCAAGACGAATCCATGAAGCATAAGAACACGAAAATCCATCGAGAATCGAGTGAGTTCTTAGGGTTGAGAGTGTGGACGGTCACGGGATCACACCCGGCCATGGACGATGAACGGATGCGCGTCCATTTAATACACGCGCGGACGGACGGCCGGATGGCGCTCGGACCGGAGAGACGGTACGAGAACCGCGGGACCCGGCCGCCGACTCGGATGGCGGCGTCGAACGGGAGCGCGCCACGCGGCATTTCGGAGTCGCCGAGGCCGACGCGGCGCCGCGCGGATAAGTAGATAAATAGGAATATTTTCTATTTATTTAATTCCCGTAACTTTAAAAATCCATATCTTTGTGTAGAAAAATCACAAAAATAAAATAAAAATACCCTCTCGCTCAGTGAACAAAGGAGAATAATGTGGAAAAGAAATTAATTAATTTTGTCCAAGTATTTTATTTTTAATTAATTATTTACTCCCTCGCATTGTTTTAATTCTCCATGCATGTATACAATTCACCATGGCATGAGACTATAGAGCTTTTCAAGCCTTCGAACTTAGGGACATTCCCCGAATTTTCCAAGGTCGAGGCCATCTCTCGTGAAAAGTTATCGATTTTTCAAATGCATGTTGCTGATTTAAGTATTTTAATTTCAAAAATTAGCATGTTGTGAAATAAATTCTAGGAAAATTTGGTGATGTTCCTTATGACTAGAGAACCCTAGGAAAAATAGGATTTGAGTTAATTCACTTAAATTAACCCTAATCGTCTCAAACACCCAAAATAGACCTCTAACTAATTAGAGTTAACCATAGATCAAATTGACTTGAAATCAATTCTCCACTGACCTTTAGGATCAGAGGAACCCACCATAAAAATTTGAGGTCAATCGGATTTAGTTAGCTCCACTAATCGGGTCGATTAAGCCACTTAATCATTTTAAACTTTAAAAATTCATAACTTTCAAAATATTTTTCAAAAATTCACCAAATTGGCTTTGGAGTCTCTCTGATATCAGGGGAGTTTAAGAAAATTAAAATTTCAATTTTCTAAAAAAGTTGATTTTTAATATTATTTTAATATTTTTAATAATTAAAAAATAATAAAAATTACAAAAATAATAAAATTCACCAAAATGTTATATTTTAAGTTTTAATCACTTAGGAACAAGTCCCATATTTTTCCTAGGTCTATTTAGTGAGATATTAATTTTTAAAGCTCTAGGGTAATTTTAAAATTAAAAAAAATGTATTTTCTAGCATTTTCACCAAAATAATTATAATAAATCAAAGAAAAATCAGAAAATTGCAAAGTTTGGTTCTCTGGAATTCTTGATATCAGAGAGAATTTTAAAAATTATAAAATTTATTTTTCAACATTTATTTTATTTTTAAATTAATTAATACTCCAGAAGTTAAAATAATTCTAATAAATAAAATATAATTCAAAAAATTACAAAATTTGGTCCAAGTGGTCCTCTGGTTATTAGGAATGTCCCCTAATTTTCTTAAGGACAGAAACTTTCCCTTGGTCATTTTATTGAATTTTCCTTGGAAATTTCTCTTTTCTACAAAAAATAATTATATAAATAAATTAAATACAGAAAAATCACGTTTTCTCCTCTCATGTCTTTATTGACATATGAGTGAAGTCTCATAAAAATTTCAAGTTCATTTGAGTTCAACTTAGTGAGTTATGAAATTATTAGGCTTAAAGGGCAAAATGGTGATTAAAATTTTAACCCTTAATTAAAACTTTAGGTTTAATAAAAAATTAACAAGTAAAATATTTGATCCTAATCTGATTTGATGATTGAAATTTAATAATTAAAGGGTAGAAACCCATTAAGCAATTTAAAATGATTAAACTTTAATTAAATAATTAATTGAATTTGAAGGATAATAAATTTGGAATTATTAAAATAAGGATATTATTAGGAAGAGATTTATTCTTTAATTTAAAAATCCCTAAATTAATCATCTCATTAATACTCAACTCTTAATTAAAATGATAACTCAAATTTAAAATATTAAAAGACTTAACCATTAAATAAAAATTAAATCATTAAACTCTTTCAAAAATTTTCAATTAAATTAAATTAAATTAAGATTAAAAGTTGCATTAAATTAAATTAAAATTAAGTTAAATTAAATAAACAAATTAAATTAAATTAAATGAATTAAATACATTAAATTAAATAAATAAATAAAATTAAATTAAATTAAATTAAATTAAATAAATAAATAAAATTAAATTAAATTAAATTAAATTAAATTAAATTAAATTAAATTAAATTAAATTAAAAATTAAATTAAATTAAATTAAAATTAAATTAAATTAAATTAAATTAAATTAAGAAATTAAATCAAATAAATTAAAGTGAATTAAATTAAATCAAATCAAATTAAATTAAATAAATTAAATTAAAATAAATTAAATTAAAATAAATTAAGTTAAATTAAATAACATCACTTAAGACATAAACCTAAAATAATTTGAACACTATTCCAAACTTAAATCATTAATTTGAACTTAAATTTAATCACAAACTATTAAATATTGTTTTGCCTCTTGGAGCTTTTATTATCATAACTCCTAAATGGAATATCAAACGAAGCTGACACTTCACTTATAAGGATATTCAAACATCCTACTTCACCGAGCAAGTTAACAAAACTCGAAAACCTCGGACGATCGATTCATTTATATAATTAAATTCTCTCGACTTAAAACAATCCTAGAAATATCGAAAAGATGTTTAAGATTCTTCTAAGCACTTCCTCAATATGATAGGATATTTACAAGAACAATCGAACTTAATCGTTCTTCGATGAAGAAAATCGTCTTCAAACTAAAAACACAAAGAACCTAGTACGTCATAGGAAATGACTAGACTATGGGATTAGAACTCGGTAGAAAACCATAAACCTTTTCCCTTAGCTTTACCTAGGAACTTGCTTAAATATTCTAACTATGTTTTAAGTGCAACTCGAATGACGGGAAGACCCTCCAGTGTACGCTTTTATTTTATCACAATTTATTTTATTGCAATTTATTTAATCGCATCGCACTTATTTTTCTTGCACGATAAACAACGATTGCATGAAAACCGACACCTTTAGGATGTAAACCAAAACTCGAAACCCAAAATTAAAATAAAAGACACTACAAGATAAAATTCACCTCCACAACATTTCAAAATATAAGACAACTCAAAATTTAATCACAAACAGAACACAAAACTACAACTACAACTAAATTAAAACGTCTCATCGAATGATCGAGAATACCTCGGATGATGTAACCCACGCTGTTGCTAACGGGATTTCACCGGTCTAAATGAAAGTGCGGAACTCATTTAGTCGAGTTTAGTAAATTCATCTGGACTAAGTGAATTCGATGAAAATAACGGTGCCGGGATGACGGAACCGTGGGATCTTAATCGGTTCTGTTTAATCAACTTTAAGATCTGTTTTAATTAAAACAAAAAAAACACTTGGAAATTAAGACTTCTCTAAACCAGAACACTTCTCTCACCTCCCGATTTATGATTTCTAAAACTAAACCTCTGCAACAACAAGGAGCTCGTGAGCACGGTGGGCAAGCACGCGCCATCGTCGTCAGCAAAACTTCGAACCTACATCGACAGAACTTTCCTAGAATTAAATAACAAAGCCATAGGACTTCGAGGTAGTTTGCCTAGTGCAACATAAATCCTCAACTCTCCGTTAGGCATTTGCATTGCAAATTAAGCTCTAACCGGTCTTAGGATTCCGAGGTAGTCGTCTGATACGACATAAACCCTCATATCTTCTAGCGCACTTGTATGATTCTATCATATAAATATAAGCCCTAATTAACTAAATTGGCAAGATTAAAACATTAAATAAACATTAGGACTTTCCTAAATCCAAGCCAAACAATAGGGTAGTCGGGAGATTACCGAAGTTCGCTTCGAATCCGTGATCTCTCCTACTTTTCTTCCTTTAAATTCCCAAAATAAAAATGCTCCAAATTCGATCCATTCCCTATCGAAATTCCAAAATTCAACCCCTCGAAAAACTTAAACTTTGAAATTCTTGAGAGCAGAATTATTGATTATTATCGAGAGTTTTCTTAGGTGATTCCCATCACTTAAGATGTAATTAACTATAGGGCTTCGCCTTATAGGGAACTTTAAGAACCTGTGTAATATAAACCCTCGTTTAATAGTTTCATATTAAGCGGGGAATTATGTCGACTATAAAATTGGTTCGCAGAACCAAACGGATGTCACAAACCTTTCTAGTTTATTTAATCGAGCCCCATTATCAAGCAACAGTGTGTCATTCTTCGGGATAGATACACGGTTTGTGGTGCGGCGCTCGTTTATATGAACTTATTCGGGATGTGAGATCAGCTTGATTTCATATCTTAAAATTTTCAAATTTAAAATTATTTTCAAAATCAAATACTACTTTTCAAATTATTTATTTAAATTAAATTAAAAATTCGCCGACAACTTCTGTAGGCGACCCCTTTTCAAAATAAAACACATAACCTAAAAATATGCCGACAACAGACTATTTTAAAATAATCATAATAAATAAATTAATATCTATTCTGAAATTGTATGCGCAAATTTGGAGACGAAAATTTAATACCTTACGATTCTGAATTAGAGCGTATAATTAAAAGAATTAGAAAACAAAAGAAACAAATTATTAATTTAACAAAAATGGCGAATATTCCTGAAATTCAAAATATGAACCAACAAAGACCATTAAGAGATTATGCCAACCCTACATCGATGAAATTCATTTAACTATTCAAAACCCCGATGTAGTTGCTAATTCATTTGAACTTAAACCCGCAATTATCCAAATGGTACAAAACAATCAATTTAGTGGTTCACCTACCGAAGATCCTAACTTACATCTTGCTAGTTTTCTAGAACTTTGTGCTACTTTTAAATATCAAGGAGTATCCGACGTACGCTATAAGACTTAGACTTTTTCCTTTTTCATTAAGGGATAAGCGCTAAAATGTAGTTGAATTCGTTAGCACTCGGATCTATTAAAACTTGGGGAGAATTATCACAAAATTTCTATCCAAATATTTTCCACCATCTAAAAGCTGCTAAGTTTAGAAATGATATAACTTCTTTTGTCGGTTAGATGGAGAATCAATATATGAAGCTTCGGGAGAGATTTAAGGAACTTCTTAGGAAATGCCCACATCATGCGCTACCAGATCGTCGATTATTCAAACCTTTTATAACTGGATTAGTAGGATCTTTAAGATCAATCATCGATCTGTCATCTGGAGGTTCATTAATGTCTAAACCATTTGATGAAGCTTATGCACTAATCGAAGAAATGACAACAAATAATTTCCAATGGCTCGCTGAAAGAGTAAATCCTAAAAAGATAGCCGACATTCATGAAAACGATGCAATATCTATGTTAGCTTCTCAAATTGTCGCTATATCTAAGAAGTTAGATCATTTTGGAATGAAATACTCTCCTATTTTAGAAGAAAACTCATCCGGACAAATCATAGTAATCTCAAACTAATTATGAAACTTTAAATGCTATTAATAATAAAACTAATAACCCTTATTCAAACTATTATAATCTCGGTTGGAAAACTCATCCAAATTTTAATTGGAATAACACATCTAATCAACAATGGATGAATCAACCTAATCAAGCAAATCCAAACTATAAACCTAATTACCCACTTTGGATTTAATAACAATAACCCTCAATTCGAGGATAAGAAATTATCCATGGATGAATTAATTTCGAATATGGGTCATCGACTACAAAATCAAGGAAATCAACTACAAATTCAAGGAAATCAATTACAAATTCAAGGAACATCTATTAAAAATATCGAAACTCAACTTGGACATATTGCTATCGCGCTAAATAATAGAATACCGGAACTTTTCCTAGTAATGTGGAAGTAAATCCTAAAGATCGAGGAAAAGAACAAATTAAAGCAATACAACTAAGGAGTGGAAAAGAATTAGAACCTCAATTTCAAAAAGAACTTGAAAGCCGAAAAGAGGAAGTGGAAATTGAAAAGGAAACAATTCAACAAGATTCAAACTTAGAACATCCTTTAATACCTATGAAAATTTCGTTGAAAAAACCTCCACCACCATTTCCTCAACGACTAATCTCAACATAAAAAAGATAAACAATTTGCTAAATTCCTTGAAATATTAAAGAAATTAACAATTAATATACCTTTTGTTGAAGCTTTAGATCGGATGCCAAATTATGTAAAATTTATGAAAGATATTCTAAATAAGAAAAGAAAATTCACTCGATAATGAAACTGTCGCACTTAGTGAAGAGTGTAGTGCTTATTATTCGAAGAAGCTTCCCGAAAAATTAAAAGATCCCGGTAGTTTCACTATACAACTGCGCTATAGGAGAAATATTTTATGGAAAAGCTTTGTGTGACTTAGGAGCAAGCATCAATCTAATGCCTCTATCGATTTTTAAGAGATTAGGATTAGGAAAAATTACACCTACTTCGATAACCCTTCGATTAGTCGATCGTTCGTGTTACATCATCCAAGGAGTTATTGAAGATGTGTTAGTAAAGGTGGATAAATTTATCTTCCCAAGTAGATTTTATTGTTTTAGATATGGAGGAAGATAAAGAAATTCCTATCATTTTAGGAAGACCATTTTTAGCTACTTGGAAAAGCTATGATTGATGTTCGAAAGGAGAATTAACTATGAGAGTAAATGACCAAAAAGTTACATTTAATATTGCAAAATCAATGAAATATCTCGCGCTAGAAAAAGATGATGAATGTTTTCGGATGGAAATACTTGAATATTTACAACAAGAACATTTTAAGGAATATTACGAGGATAAATTAGAAAAAGTAAACACCGAATTAATTGAAGATAATCATGAAGAACTAGATTTTATTCGGAAAGATTTGAATTTTTGGATAATACCGAAAATACCGACAAGAATATAGTTCCATCAATTATTAAACCTCCCGAACTCGAGCTAAAAATATTACCCGATCATTCGAAATATGCTTATTTAGGTAATTCTTCAACTTTACCGATTATTATTTCATCCGCATTAAACGAATCTCAAGAACAAAAACTTTTAGAAACTTTAAAAAAATATAAAAAAACTTTTGGTTGGACTTTATGAGATATTAAAGGAATTAGTCCTTCAATCTGTATGCATAGAATTATTTTAGATGATGAACATAAACCTAAAGCGGATCCCCAAAGGAGATTAAACCCGATAATGAGAGAAGTAGTTAAGAAAAAATTTTATAATGGTTAGATAATGGTATTATATATCCTATTTCGACGAGTGCTGGGTAAGCTCAATTCATCGTGTTCCTAAGAAGGAGGAGTGACCATCACCGCCAATGAAAATAACGATCTTATTCCTATAAGACAAGTTACTTGGTTAGGCGTATATGTATTGATTATAGGAAATTAAATACCGCCACCGGAAAGATCACTTACCTTTACCATTTCTGACCAGGATGTTAGATAGATTAATCGGACATAAGTATTTTTGTTTTCTAGATGGATACACCGGTTATCATCAAATACAAATTGCTCCCGAGGATCAAGAGAAAACTACATTTACTAGTCCTTATGGAACTTTCGCTTTTCGAAGAATGCCTTTTGGATTATGTAATGCACGCAATGACATTCCGGAGATGTATGATGTACTATATTTAGTAAGTTAATCGACAATGGAATAGAAGTATTTATGGATGATTTCTCCGTATTTGGAACATCATTTGACACATGCTTAACTCATCTTGAAAAAGTATTAGAAGTATGCGAGAAAACAAATTTAGTTCTAAATTGGGAGAAATGTCAATTTATGGTTGCAGGCGGCATTGTATTAGGGCATAAAATTTCGAAAAAGGCATGGAAGTGGACCCCGCAAAAATTCAAGTGATAGCTAAATTACCACCTCCAACAACGGTAAAAGGGGTAAGAAGTTTTCTTGGACATCTTTGGATTCTACGTACGCTATATAAAAGATTTTTCAAAAATTACTAAACCTCTATGCCAACTTCTCGAAAAGGACAAGAAATTTGAATTTACAATCGAATGCTCGAATGCTTTTGAACTCTTAAAAGAAAAATTAATTACGGCACCTATAATAGTTTCACCTAACCTGGAGAAACCGTTTGAGCTTATGTGTGATGCTAGTGATTATCTTTGTAAGAGCAGATTCTTAGGCGAAGATATGAAAAGATTTTTAAAGTTATATACTATGCTAGTAAAACTCTAAATGATGCTTGAAATAAATTATACGATTACGAAGAAGAACTATTAACGAAGTAGTATATGGTTTTAATAAATTTAGACTTTATCTGATTGGAACAAAATGTATCGTGCATACCGATCATTCTGTTATCAAATATTTAATGCAAAAGAAAGATTCCAAACCAAGATTAATTAGATGGATGTTATTAATGCAAGAATTTGATTTTGAGATCGTTAATAAGAAAGGAACTGATAATCAAATTGTGGATCATTTATCAAGATTAGAAAATCATGAATTATCTGATATTGAAAATGAAATTATGATAATTTTCCTGATGAACAACTATATAATATCAATGAATGGAAAATACTATGGTATGCTGATATAAGTAAACTATATAGTTAGTAATATTTTACCACCTATGCTAACTTTGCAACAACGAAAAAATTCATCCATGATACGAAAACTTATTTTTGGGATGAACCATATTTATATAAGCAATGTAAGGATTTAATTATTAGAAGATGTGTACCTTATGAAGAAATCGAACCAATTATTCAAAAATGTCATGATTCTAATTTTGGAGGACATTTTGGGATCGATAAAGCTCGCTTATAAGATTCTACAATCTAGATTTTACTTGGCCTACTTCTATTTAGAGATGTATATAGATATATTAAAACTTGCGATAAATGCGAAAAGTAGGAAATATATACTGAAGAAACGAAATGCCTCTAAACTTTATATTAGAAGTTGAAATTTTTGATGTTTGGAGATTAGATTTTATGAGACCTTTTATTCCTTCGTTTGGAAACTCATATATATTAGTAGTGCATTGATTATGTTTCCAAATGGATTGAGGCATAAGCTTTACTTAGGTGTGATGCTTAAGAGTGTTTCAAAATTTCGATGAAAAATATTTTTACTAGATTTGGAATGCCGAGAGTGATTATCACTGACGGAGGAACTCATTTTAGAAATAAATACATTCACAAACTAGTAAAAAAATACAATATTACTCATAAGATATCCACTGCGTATCATCCATAACTTTAGCGGATTATTGAGTATCTAATCGTGAGATTAAACGTATTTTAGAAAAATCTGTAAACCCAAATAGGTTAGATTGGTCTATTAGATTAGACACTGCATTATGGGCTTATAGGACTCTTATAAAACTCCGATTGGAATGACTCCTTACAGACTTATATATGGAAAAACGTGCCACTTACCAGTTGAACTAGAACATAAAGCATATTGGGCGATTAAAGAATTTAATTATAATATGAAGGAAGCTTGGTGAGAAAAGATTGTTGCAATTAAATTAATTGGAAGAATTAAGAAATGAATCGTATGATAATGATCGGATTTATAAAGAAAAGATGAAATTATGGCATGATCGGAAGATTAATCGGAGAAATTTTGAACTGGACGAGAAGTTTTGCTATATAATACTAGATTGAAATTATTTCTGGAAAATTGAAGTCTCGATGGTTAGGACCTTTCACCATAACTCAAATATTTTCATACGGAACTATAGAAATCGAAGATCCAAAAGCTGGACATAAATTTAAAGTTAATGGACATAGATTAAAACCATATTTTGAAGGTATAAGACTAACTATAAAGAGGTTTTAATGCTTAGTCGACTCGATTAATAATTGAAATTAGGTCGGGCCGACGACGTTAAACCAAGCGCTTTATGGGAGGCAACCCATATTAGTTATCTATTTTTATTGTATCTTAATAGTTAATTTATATTATTGAAACTTTACTACTCAATTATTATTAAGAATCATCACATATTCGAACCATTATGATGAGAAAAGAAATTATTCGATTTAGAGCGAAATCGGACATTATTTTGGAATCTCGCCGACGGCGAGGTCGATACTCGCCGACAGCCGAGGTTCGCGCCTAAATTAGATTCGGCTTATTTATCGAGCTCGTCGACGGCGAGAAACGTCCTCGCCTACAGGTGAGAACCGGAAGGCGGCTTTTATAACTAAGTCGCCGACGGCGAGAAACGTCTCGCCGACAGTCGAGGAAGTTATAAAGATGAGTTATTTATACTTTGAATGCCGATTTGGACGGTTTCAACACCAATTCCTTTGTGAAAACCCATTCTTAAACCACTCTAAGTCCGCCTTCTTCACTAGAATTCATTCCATTCACCATAATGGCCTCCAAATTCTTAGATTCCTCTAAATCCGGAGTGTTTAGCCGGAGGAAATTTGTGAGTGCGGAAGCGCAGCGGATCTTCAACAAGGTTTTGATAAAGAAAAGAGTTATCAAGGAACGGAGATTTGTCAATCGAGGATTAGAGAATTCCACTACGAAGATAGAAGAAACGATCGCGCAATGCGGCTCTGGGAGGTATTTTTTTACACTACGTCCGCTGTTGTTATTCCGATTGTGAAAGAGTTCTACTCTAACTTACATGCGATCAACAATGGGAATGTCTACGTCCGAGGAAGATGGGTGACGTTTACTCCATCAAGAGTAAATGAATTATTCTCTATAGAAAACACCCCGGTATGTCACTATTCAAATTTTGTGCCTTCTCGATATAATATGAATGAGATATTTCGATATCCGACCGATGAACCGGAAGATTGGGAATTGTGTGAAGACGGTATGTTAGTTTCTCTCGCATCACTTTTGAATCCCGTCTCAAAGACCGGCACTTTTTCATCTCATCTAAATTGTTACCTACTATGAGGGTAAACAAGGTTTCGAAGGAATGCGCTATATTGAATTATTGTATTCAAAGTGGATTACCTATCGATGTCGGATCAATAATTGTTAAGTCCGCATCGGGTTTAATTGTGCATGGGTCGGTTCACGGACTAGGACACCCATCTACTATTTTTGCATTATGCGGTCGTACTGGGTTTCTTATGAAGCTTGGGAAAAGGTTCTGTTACCTTGGAAGCCGCTCGATCCTACGTATATGTTCCCTACTTTGAACGATAATGAATACATTACATTTATCTTCGATGAAGCTTCACGTAATAATCCTATACAAGGCCTATTTCGGATAAAACGGAGTTACTTTTGAAGAAAATTAATGGAATGGAGAAAGAACTACGGAATGTGAGAGATTTAATCGACAATATATCCGATTTATTTGATCACATCAGTTGGAGGATGAAGGAACACTTTGATCATTCCGGACACCCAGAGCTAGCTTTCTTCATTTATCGAGACGAAGGGTTGGATCACCGAAGAATCGCCGGAATTTCCCTTCGGGCCTTTCTATAACTTATTTGTGCATCATCGTCATATCGGAAATATCGGAGAAGATGAAGATTCGACCTTGAAGAGTAGTAGTAAAGATTTTCATAGTATGTTTGTATTTATGTTATTTGATTTGATTTAGATTTTATTATGTGTGGAGTGATGATTCGAATATCTCAAACTTAATCGAGATATGCGTCATAGTTTTGTATCAGCATTTAGTGTGTCGTGGATTGGTTTGCGACGCTGATTAGTAGTAAGGATTGAAGTTTGAAGTTTGATTATAGAGTCTAAAATTATGTTAGTTTGTATATCTCATGGATTTCAATATTAAAGTTAATTTGTTGTGTTGTGTGAATTTATTTGTGTATAAGTAGCTAATCTTCATATTAAATTAATAAATGATATGATCGGAAATATAATATAAGGCAAATCGAGGTTGAAAATGATTGACGAAATTCAAAAATTGAAATTTTTAGGACCCGCCGACCGGCGAGCAAAATCCCGCCGACGAGCGAGAGCGATCTCGCCGACAGCCGAAGAATTTCTCGCCGACGGCGGATTTTTCCCGAAACTTTTGCCTTATGGAATTAATTAGCTCGCCGACGGCGAGAAAAATCTCGCCGACAGCGAGAACGTAAAAGACCTATATTCGACCGGTCAAAAACACTATTCATCATCCCCAACCTCTCATTTTCGCAAAAATCGACCTAGTGGCTCGAGAGATCTTGGATTTAGAGGTGATTCCATCACTCAAAAACACCGGATTTCATCTTCTCTTGTAAGTGCTTCACTCCTATGCAAAAATTTTTGATTTTCACCATGTATTTTCACCACATTGCAAATTTTGGGAAAAATCAAAATATGGAAGAAATATTCGGTGGAAATCCATGGAATTTAATTTAAATTGCTTATAAATGTTGTAGGAAGCCTTCTTAGGATTATTTTTAAGTTTAGTGAAAATTTTCATGATTTTCACGGATCGATCGTATGGCTCCACGACAAAAACGTCGAGTAGAATTCGACGAAGACCGATTCATCAATGCACGAGCACGTACTAAATATTTTGAAAATATTCAAGGAAGAAAGTGCATCGTAGATCGGGTTTTCAAAAATCCGGGAGGAGAAGTAGAGCGGATTATTAAGGAACGAGGTCGGGAGAATTTCGTTACGTTCAATATAGAGCAGATGTGGAAGTGGTTAAAGAATTTTATGCCAATTTAACTGCTTGCCGAAGATGCACCGAGTAAAGGTACGAGGGGTTTTTGTAGAATTCGATGCCGCAAGAATAAACGCGTTCTATGAAGTTCATGACTCGCTCTTTAGCGAGTATGAAACTTTTGGAATGATGGAAGGACCACCTGAGGAAGTCATTAACTTTCTACCGATGGGACCGGAGTTTGGAAAATTAAGCGACGAGGAAAGAGTGAATTTTCCTCTTTCTAAATTAAATGCGGTCTCCAAAGCCCTGGCATTACTTTATTTGTTCTACTCGTTACCCACCTATCACCACGAGTGAGGTAACACGAGATAGAGCAATTCCGAATTCCGTATTCGAATAATAGAAGCATCAACATCGGGAGACTTATTTATCGAAACATCCCGGCCACTCCTAGAAATGAGAGTGGAGCTGGATTGGGACACCTCGGATTAATTTTTTCACTCGCCAACTCTCCGGAGTCGAGGCTAGAGATAATGAAGAATGGGTAGAACTAATGAAACCACTCACACTGCCAATATTAAGAAGTATGAATCTCATGAAGGGTGGAGAGCAGGGAGTAAGAAGTTATTTCACTCGACCAGTAGAGATATACCCTCTACTAGCCATGAACCTCCCGAGCCTACCACCCCTACCCTACAAGATCTGATGAATGAATTGACACTGCATAGAAGAAGTTTTGAGCAGTTTGGAGAAACAATGGGGAGAAGATTTGATCATTTTGATCAAAGAATTGATAATCTGGAGAGGAGACATGATTATGATAGCGAATATCTCCAGCGACATTCAGAATACGAGATTGCATACTATGAAGCTGAACGTCGTTATAGGAGTGGTGATTTAGATGTTGTCTTTCCCGAGTGCCCCGATATTCACAAGTACTAGCTGCCTCGGTCTTCTCGACTTACGGATCAGGGAGGAGATGATATAGATTGGAACTTTAGTGCTGAAGATTAGGACTTTATTTGTTTTATTTGTTTGATGTTAAGTTATTTTGAAGACTTTATATATTTGTAATATTCAATACTTTATGTTTTGAGACATTGGATGTTTGTTGGATTATTTACTTGAATTGTTGTAGTAGTTTAGTTTTTGTTTTTGTGTTAGTTAATTATATTTGTTTTTATGTTAAATAGGATGTTAGTTTTCTTTAGTATGTTTTTATTTTATTACGTATTGTTTTAAATTGCAAAATTGTTAATCCGTTGAGTTAAAATGTTTTTAATATGTTAGTAATTCATATGTATAGTGTAGAGTTAATTTTAATTGTTATAGTTAATACTTATCTTAGATTTATCCTCGCATTTTCTTTAAATTGTTATATATATATGAAGAATACTAACGAGTAGAGGTTCAATGAAAAATGAAAAAGCTCGCAAAAATTTCAAAGAAAAAAATACCTAAACTTCAAAGGTATGATTTATTTACTTTCCCTTTTTCATTATTTAGAATAGATATAAAAATTTAAGTTTGGGGGGGGGAGTAAAATACAAATTTAGTTATTAACTTGTTCTCAATTTCTATGTTCAAATTATTATATAAAATGATTTTTATAGCAATTTTTTCAATTTAATTCATATGAATTATTTTATTTAATTATTATAAAAGGTTAAATGAAATATTTCTAGTACTTTAATTAATTAAATAGAATAAAATATTTGGTTAAAGGGAATAAGAATATAGTAAACTATTTTTAGTAAGGAAAACTATATTCTAAAATTAAAATTCTTAAGTATTCAGTGAAAAAGAAAAAGATTGAAAATCAATAAAGTAAAAACTATGAAGTATATATAAGCGAAGAAATATTCCTAAGTTTCAAATTTAGGAAGATGAAAATGAAGTTCAAAATTATTAACAGGCTCTCCAGATACAGTAATCCTCATTAAAAAAAAAAGAAAAAGAAAAAGAAAAAGGAAAAGAAAAAGAAAAAGAAAAAGAAAAATGAGGAGAAGCTTGAGGAGATGCCTTATCAAAAATTGGCTTCATTTGAATTAACCTAAAAGGAAAAACTTAGATATTTCCAAACTTATGTTTATGGATTAGAATTTTACCTAATAGTGTTTTCTTGAATTTCTTATCATATGAATATCTTAAGTAGTTATTCTTTTAAATATAATCATTCCTGAAATGAATAAGTAAGCTATAAATCTTAGACTCGATAACTAAATAATTTATTTCTATAAGATTAATTAAATTACATGAATTATTTTTATTTAACTTTATTATGATATTAATTAATCTAATTCATAGTTTATTTGAATTGAAAAATCTTACTATAGAAATCATTATTTTTATGTAGTACTAAAATTACTTCGAGGACAAGTAATAAGTAAGTTTAGGGGATTTTGATCGCTGAAAAATTTATTAAGAAATTCATACCTATTTTTGATAAAATTGCACTTTAAAGAAGGGTATTTTTTATTTTATTGCAGGAATGAATAATTTAGGTGATAAAAGCAAAAATCATAAAAAGGAGCGAATTTGGAGCAAAATCATGCAATTTAGTCTGAGTCGCCGACGGCGAGATCGAGCTCGCCGACGGCGAGATTACAAGAAGAAAATTTTGAAGAATTTATAATCGTCTCGCCGACAGCGAGCTCCGAGCCCGCCGGCAATGCGAGATAGAGCGGTTTGAAGATCTTCTAGAAGCCTCGCTGACAACGAGGTAGTTCGTCGCCGACGGCGAGGTAGTTCAAATGGCACAGATACATTGAACCTGGACACTTTTTAAAGAGATGCTTACACACCTCTTGGACCTTTGCTCACCTCTATATATAGAGGCCGAAATTCAGTCTCTTGGGTGTTAGTTTGTGCAGTCTTTTGTGTTGTAAGTGTAATTTGTGTGCAGTAGTGTGTCTTTAGTGAGTCTTTTAGTAAGTTTAGTGAGTAATTAGTGAGTCGTGCTGTACTGGAAGGAAGAGTCAAAGGAACTACGAGGAGTCTCGTTTGGGATAAATCGATGTAAGTATTTGTATTTATTGTTTTTAACTTTAAATGAAATCCATGCTTAGTTTAGTTCCCATGCATTCCGAGTAGTTTATTAGTCTTTCTCCTCGTTTATGAAATTTAGTGACTTGATGAAATTAAAATAGAGATACTTATATATATTAATAAATTGTGATAATTTTTACTTAAAACTTAATTTACTTTCAACTGGTCATTTGAATTGTTAAAATATGTTGGTTATCAACTATAGTAAAAATTACATCCGATATTCGGGAATTCAAAAGCCTTGGAAGGAGGGTGCAAATAAATAGGGAAATAATATCACCGGGTGTAGAATTGAGCATTTTAGTGTGACATGGACTAAAATATTTAATTCGGTCACTATTGTTTGAGAGTGAAGTGTAGATGTTAGCCCTCGGGCGAGGGAACGTGGGAGCTACGAAGTGGCGGTCGGTATCCTCCCAAACCTAGCCGCAGATTCGGTAATCAAACATAGGATTAGTCGATATTCTTACACTGGACCAAAGGGTAAAGAATAAGAATGCTCCTATTTGTCACAATACCTTAAAATTATCTATTTAAATTCATTAATCACTTAAATTTCTAAACAAGGGGAAAGATACTTTTTCTGAATAGTTAAGACTTATTTAGCAATTAGTTTAATTTCTTGCACTTTCAATACGTATTAATTTTCTACTTAGTTAAGTTACCTAATTAAAATACATAGTTTACTTTATTGCGCTCAAATTTAGAATCCTAAATTTTCGTATACTATTTTAAAAATTATTATTATTATTTTAAATTAGTTGTTATTTAATTTTCTCTTTCCTCGTGGGATCGATAACTGTGGACTCCATTAGAGCCCCTGTATTACTTCGATACGATACGTATACTTGTGTAGCATCCACAACATAAACAATTACAATTCTATACATATAAATAGCGGGGTCAAGTTTTTTGCGTCGTTGCAATTAAATTAAAAATATCATAATATAAAATTGTGGGTCACAAACCCAAGTTAAACCTAAAATTAGCCCAAATCCCATTCCACTTCAATCCAATGCATAGAAACATGGCGCAAGTCAATTTACTCTACCACTCCCCACCACTAACGTCCCATAATCAGATGGTGACCACCCTGGTCGGGCACCATTGCCAATGGCAAGCCTAAGCTCGAGAGACACCTATGGGGAATAACCTAAAATTCAACCCCTCCTACTTGGCTCACCTCCATTGGACCTTTGTGTCGGCATATTTTTAGGTTATGTGTTGTATTTTGAAAAGGGGTCGCCTACAGAAATTGTCGGCGAATTTTAGGTTTTAAATTTAATTTAAATAAATATATATATATAATTTAGAAAGTTGTATTTGATTTTGAAAATAATTTTGAGTTTGAAACTTTTAAGATATGAAATCAAACCGATCTCGCATCTCGAATAGTTTATATAAACGAGCACCGCACCACGAATCGTATATCTATCCCGGAGAATAGACACACTGCTTGATGATGGGGCTCGGTTAAATAAACTAGAAGATTTGTGGCATCCGTTTGGTCTGCGAACCAACTTTATAAGCCGACAAGTTCCCCTGTTTGATATAAAGGAATTAAACAGGATTTATATTATCTGGGTTCATAAAGTTCCCTATAAGGGCAAGCCCCTATAGTTAATTACATTTTAAATGACGGGAATCATTTAAGAAAACTCTCGATAATAATCAGTGGTTTTGCTCTCAAGAATTTCAAAGTTTAAGGTTTTCAAAGGATTTGAGTTTTGGAAATTTCAATAGGGAATGGATCAAATTTGGAACAATTTATTTTAAGAGTCCAAAGGAACGAAAGGTAGGGGATGTCACGGATTCGAGACAAGTCTCAGTGAATTCCTAACTATCCTATTTGTTTGGCTTGGATTTGAGAAGATGTTATTTAATGTTTCAATCCTGTCAATTTTAATTAATTGGGACTTATATTTGTATGACATAATCACACAAATAGCCTCGAAGATGTGAGGGTTTATGTCGTACCGAACGACTACCTCGGAGTCCTAAAACCGGTTAGGGCTTAATTTGCATAACATGATTATGCAAACGCCTAACGAAGAGTTGAGGATTTATGTTGCACTAGGCAACTACCTCGAAGTCCTATGGCTTGGTTATTTAATTCTAAGAATGGTTTTGCTGAAGTAGATCCGAGTTTTGCTGATGACGATGGCCGTGCTGCCCACCATGCTCTGAGCTCCTTGTTGTTGCAGAGGTTTAGTTTTAGAAGTCATAAATCAGGAGATGAGAGAAGTGTTCTGGTTTAGAGAGAATCTTAAAATCCAAGTGTTTTTAATATTTTAATTAAACAAATCTTAAAGTTGGTTAAACAGAACCGATTAAGATCCCACGGTTCTGTCATCCCAGCACCGTTATTTTCATTGAATTCACTTAGTCCAAATGAATTTGCTAAACTCAACTGAATGAGTTCCACACTTTCATTTAAACCGTGGGAAATCCCGTTAGCAACACGTATGTTACATCATCCGAGGTATTCTCGATCATTCAACGAGACATTTTAATTTAGTTGCAATTGTAGTTTTGTTGTTCTGTTTGTGATTAAATTTTGAGTTGTTTTATATTTTGAATGTTGTGGCGGTGAATTTTATCTTGCAATGACTTTTAATTTAGTTTTGGTTTCAGTTTAGGGACTATCCTAAAGGTTTTGGTTTTCATGCAACAGTTTTATTTATCATGCAAGAAAAGTAAAGTACAATGCATGTAAGTAAATTGCAATAAAGTAAATTGCGATTAAATAAAAGCGTACCTGGAGGGTCTTCCCGTCATCCCAAGCTACACTTAAAACACATGTTAGAGCATTTAAATATTTCAACCTAGGTAAAGCTAAGGGAAAGGGTTTTGGTTATCTACCAGAATCCTAATCCTATAACTAGTCATCTCCTATGACATCTAGGTTGTTGTGTTTTGATTTAAGGATGATTTTCTTCATCAAAGAACAATTAAATTCAATTGTTCTTCTAAAACATCCCGTCATATTGAGGAAGTGCTTAGAACGAGTCCTAAACATCTTTTCAATATTTCTGAGATTATTTTTGAGTCCAAATGAATTTTTATTGTACGGATGAATTGATCATCCAAGGATTTGTATTTTTGTTTTGTTTCTTGCTCAGTGAACTTAGGCGTTTGATTACCTGATGAATGAAGTGACATCTCACTTAATACTCTATTTAAGAGTTATAACAATTAAAGTCTTTAAGGGCAAGTTGGTTTATTGAGAATTTTAATTAAATTTGAGTTAGTGATTTAAAGTGTTTTAGTTTGATTATGAGGTTTTAATTGATGATTTTAAGTTTGGAATAGTGTTCAAATTATTTTCGATTTAATTCTTAATGATTTCATTTAGGTTTGTTGTTAAATGATTTCAATTCAATTTGATTTTAATTTTATTTAATTTTATTTAATTTTAATTTAGTTTTAAATTTAATTTAATTTAATTTTAATTTTAATTTTTTAATTCAATTTAATTTTAATTTAATTTAATTTTTTAATTTAATTTAATTTAATTTAATTTTAATTTATTTTTTGAATTAATTTAATTTAATCTAATTTGAATTTTAATTTAATTTAATTTAAATTGAATTTAATTTTAATTTAATTGGATTTAATTTAATTTAAATTTTGATTTTAATTTTAATTTTAATTATTAGTTTTAGTTTAACTTTAATTTTAATTTGATTTTTAATTTAATTTGTTTTAATTTTAGTTTTAATTATTAATTTAGATTATTATTTTAATTTTTTAATTAAGAATTAAATATTGTTAAAGTGACTCATTTAGGGATTTTTAAATTAAAGAATAAACATCCTCTTAATAATATCCCTTTTTTAATAATCCAAATTTAAATATATTATTTCCAAAATTTAAATTATTTAATTAATTAAATTTTCATTTTTGATATTTTCAAAGTGTTTAATGGGTTCCTACCCCTTAATTTCCCTAAGTTTCAATCATCCAAGAGAAAGTTAAAATCAAATATTTTACCCCCCATTTTGATTAAACCTAAAGTTTTAATTAAGGGTTAAAATTTTAATTACCCTTATGCCTTTTTAAGCTTATTTATTTCATAACATATTAAATTGAGCTCAAATGAATTTGAAATTTTTATGTCACCTCACTCACATGTCAATTAAGACATTAGAGGAGAAAATGTGATTTTTCTAAATTTAATTTATTTATATAATTATTATTTTAGTGGAAAATAAGGGTTTTCAAAGAAAATTCAATAACATGACCAAGGTAAAGTTTATGTCCTTAAGAAAATTATGGGATATTTCTAATGACTAGAGAACCACTTGGAACAATTTTGGTGATTTTTTGAGTTATATTTTATTTATTATGATTATTTTGAGTTTTAGAGTGTTAATTAATTTTAAAATAAAATAAAAATTGAAAAATAGATTTTATATTTTTCTTAAATCTCTCTGACTTCAAAGAGTCCAGAGAAACAAGTTTTATAATTTTCTTATTTTTCTTTGATTTATTAGAATTATTTTAGTGAAACAGGTTAAAAATTCATTTTTTTAATATTAAAAATTACATTACACCTTTAAAATTCAATATCTTATCCTAGGGACTTAGAAAAAATATTTGGTTTATTCCTAAAATATTAGGAGTCAAAATGTGACATTTTTATGATTTTTAATATTTTTGTGATTTTTATTATTTTTTAATTATTAAAATATTAAAATATGGTGAAAAATCAACTTTTTTAGAAAATTCCAATTTTAATTTTCATGAACTCCTCTGATATCAGAGAAGCTCCAAAACCATTTTTGTGAATTTTTGAAAAGTATTTTTGAAGTTATGAATTTTTAAAGTTCTATTTTAGTTATGTAACTTAATTAATCCATTTAGTGGGGTTAAACATTTCCAATTGATATCAAATTTTTATGTGAGGTCTCTCTGATCCTAAGGATCAGTAAAGAATTGTTTTCAAGTCAATTTGATGTGTGGTTAACCCTAATTAATTCAAATTCAATTTTAGGATTTTAGGCCAATTAAGGTTATAATGAATGAATTAATTCAAAATTTCAAAATATATTTTTCATAGGGTTTTCTGGCTCTAAGGAATATCACCAAATTTTTCTAGAATTTATTTCACAACATGCTAATTATTGAAATTAAAAAACCTAGAACAATGACATGAAATTGAAAATTCAATAACTTTTCACAGAGATGACCTCTAACCTTGAAAAATTCAGGGAATGTTCCCAAGATCAGAGGCTTCAAATGCCCTATGGTCTCATGCCATGGTGAATTGTCTATGCAGATGAAGAATCAAAATACTGAGAATATTAAATAAATTATTAAAAATAAAATACTCATCCAATTAACTTGATTTCTTTTCCACATTATTCTCCTCTGTTCACTGAGTAAGAGGGTATTTTTATTTTATTTTTGTGATTTTTCTATGCAAAGATATGAATTTTTAAAGTTCTGGGCATTTAAATAATTCAAAAATTCCCTATTTATCTACTTATCCACGCGGCGCCAGCGCAACATCGGCAGCTCCGAAGGTCCACGCGGCGCATTCCCATTCGACGCCGCCATCCGACTCAGCGCTCCGGGGGCCCGCGGTTCATGTAACATTCCCCAGTCCGCGCGATCCGAACCTGTCCAGCTCGATACACGCGCGATCCAACGGCTCCTGGTCATCGTCTACGACTGGTGTGCACCCGTGACCGTCCACACTAAAACCCTAAGATCTCACTCGATTCTCAACGGATTTTCGTGTTCTTATGCTCTATGGATTCGTCTTGAAGAGACGAACACATCCATACGGTTTATAGGCTATAAAATTAACTTAAACAAAATGGAGAATCACTGGAAGCTCGGGAGGAAGAGTGAGTTCATACCTTTGCTCAGAGAAGTGAAGCTTCGATCTGAGAGTTGTGTCACCTTCGATTGGGTCCAGGAAAGCTCCAGATGAAGTCTCTGGCTCTGGGGAATTGTCTAGGTGTGAAAGTGACCAAGCCCGATCACAAAGCTTGGAGGCTAGAAGCAATGGCTGGCCTGATGAGGGGGCTTTTGCTGGGGAACTTCACCTCTTGGTCTGGTGATGGTGTAGAACCAATCAATTTGGAGATTGGCTCACTGTGGTGAAGTGTCCTGTTTTTTGGGTGAATTTTCAGCTAAAAAATTGAGCTATATCAATGGGGATTAGGGCAAAGGAACACTGGGGATCAACTGCTCTGGGTTAGGAGAAGGTCCTGGAACAATTTTGGCAGAGTTTCCTTAAGGTCTGGTTCATCTATTCTTTTGGCCGAGAGGTGGTGATGTTTAAATAGAGGTGGCTAGAGGGCCTCCCAGGGGGGTTTGAAGGCTTGGATCAGCTGCTTAGGGCAGGGGAAGAACAGCACGTGGTGTTCAATCAGGCTGGGACAACTCGACGAGGAGAAATTCAAAAATTGGCTCACATGGGTGCTCTCGGCACAGTGGTTTCCGGCGGCCGTGGTGGCCGGCCAGCCAGGGTCAGTCACCCTCGAGGTCGGGAGGACCGAGTCTTTGGAGGTTTGTGCAAGCAATTGTCCAATGCCAAGTGTAAAGGGTTGGATTTAAGTGGTAAAGGAAGAAGAGTGAATTTGGGTTCACATGTGTCAACCCATGTATTTGGGCTTGGTTCACCTCCCCATGGTCTGATTTTGGGCCAAGGGGATCAGTTGGGTTAGCTGCCATGGAGTGGTGAAGTCCCCATCAAAATAGTTTAAGTTAATTTTGGGTTATGGTGTTGCATTAAAGAGGTTAAAATGACTTAAGGAAGGCTTAGGAAAGGACTCCCTCTTCTTGCCATTAATGGCTTGGTGACAAGTCAAACCCCCCATGGCTTCATGTGGCTTGTCCATGGCTTGCATGTGGCTCCATTTGGCTCATCCTTGGCTTAGGAAAAGTGAATTCATTTATATGAAAAAGGAATTTGGAGATTTTGGCAGTTTAGTGAAAAATTTATATGGTGCTTGGTTTAGGTTGATTTGATGATTGATTTGGGACTTAGGAATTGATTCCAATTAAAGGGATGATGAGAAGGAATTGTCATGTGGGCTTTGGAATGGGTTTGGGCTTTTGGATTTCACTTTGGATGTGCTTTCAAGATGGTTTAGGAAAGTGGGTTTTTGGATTTTAGGATGGGCTTTTGGATGAAAATTTTGTGAAGGACCATGTCAAATAAATGTTGAAATTGATTTAGGGATGTTTCATGAATGGTTTGGAATCAATTTGGTGTGATTTGGAGTAGAATTGGGTTGAATTTGAGCTTTTTAGTTAAATGGGCCAAAGTGGGTCAAATTGGGCTAACTTGGGTTAAGGTTGGGCTAAAGTTGGATTTGATGTAAAATTAATGTTGTAAAATGTTCATGGGAGTTTCACAAAGAGTTTTCAACTTTGGTTGGGCTCTAATTTTGGGATTTGGGCCCATTTGGGTTAGGTTTGGGCTTAGGTCAAATTGGGGATTTTAGTTTTAGGTTAGGTTTGGGTGGAGTTTAGGTTCAAATTTTGGGCAAATCAAGTTAGTGTTTTGTTTATGGGGGTGTTAGGAAGGTATTAGAAAAGATTTGGGGCCAATTGGGGTTGAGTTGGGTTAGTTTGGTTTGACATTGGGTTCACTTGGGTTTAAAATGGGTCAAATTAAGGGTTTTGGTAAAAGTGGGGTAAATTGGCAAAATTGGCCCATGGTGTAGTTGAACAAAATGAAAATGGGAATATTTGGGATTTTCTGAAATTTTCTGGGAATTTTTAGAGTTTTTTAGATTTTTGGCTAAGAATGTCATTTTGGGTATTTTAAGGGTATTGGGGGTATTTTTGGAAATTTTGGTGTTTTTGGCTATGGATGATCAATTTGAGTGGGGGGAAATTTTTTGGACTGATTTTTAGAAATTTTGGGTAATTTAGGTGATTTTATAAATTTTGGGTAGTTTCAAGGGCTTTTGGTAGGTTTAGTAGGTGTAGGGCCCCGGGGGTCAAAAATTGAAATTTTGGAAAAATGAAGATTGATCAAATTTGAGTAGGATGGAATCATTTTGGTCGTGCCATGAAGCCATATTAAGCTCATATAAGCCATGAGAGGACTCATTTGAGCCATTCACTATGTTGTTCCTAACCCTCTTAGCCAGGGGCTTAGGGGTTAAGGACCATCCATATGAATTACCTACATGAGTCAGGAAGTCAAGTTGGTTGAGTGTGGTTTTAGGACTTGGAATGTGTGTGATAGTGTAGTGTATGTGCGAGTCAACCCTCACTGGACCGGGCCACCTGGGGTATTCCTGAGGCCAAAAAGTCCTATAGGGAACTCATCCTTTAAACCTCCACGTTTGATTTCAACCCTCTAGGTGATTAAGGGTCTACAATCAAGCTTGTGGGGTTTGCAGGGAGTTAATAAGTGTTTGAATTTCTAAGTGGTGGGTTCCATTTATAGTCCTCTAAGATTAGTCAAAGGAAAAGCCTAAGGCTAGATCCTAAGTACTAATGAGAGTAAAGAGAAAAAACCTCATAAAAAATGAGGTCAACACTTTGCCCCTGTCTTCCCTCGACATAACTACTACAATGCACCCTCTAGCTTGGCCAATTGAAGCCCTTAGTCGAGCCCATAAATAAGGCACCCCCTCATGACAAAAAGAGAGAAGTGCAGATACCTTGGAGAAACTCTGTCGATATTGCTCCAAACCCTCCCACACTCATACAAAGCTCATCCCCACCATTCCTATCCCTTCTTCCTCACTAAGAAACTTTATTTTTTTAATTGAAAACAAGGTCATTTTGAACCATTCCACCAAACTTCAAATTAATTATCCCAAACGCTTCACCACACCTCAAAACCACTTCAATAATCGAAATATCCCTCTCTCGTGGCCTCTAACATAGTGCTAGACTAAGCCCAGGAAATGGACCACTGTAATTGTGACATCAAAACCGATGCCAAGAAAGGACCCCCAATAAATATGCTGCATCCTTGAAACTCCAAGAAAACCCCAAGCTTCTTAAGGAAGATGAAGAGATCATTCTCTAGCACCCTCAAGCTCTCACAAACAGCCCAAACCTGAGAAATGTGGTGAAGGAAGGTTCCTAGGAGAAAATGGGGTGAAGAGGTAATGGTAAACTAGCCTCCCCCAGGAAAATCCAAAAGGTTCCCCTTGTTTATGCCAAAAAAAGATAATCGGGGGTACTTAGGATTTCCCAAAAAGTTGTTAATCCCCTGGCTTATTACAAGCCTAAGAAGATACCTCAAATCCAAAATAAAAAAACCTGTAAATTTGGCTTCTATATGGCCCACTACCCTAGGGCCATCAAGCTAAATTTAGAAATTTGGGCTGGTCGGCATGGCCATGTAGCTATGTCCATAGGTTCGGCATGGTAACGCTGACTCCCTAGTGTAATTACGCTAGATTCACTATCTTACGACATGGTCACACAGCCTTCGGGAGTGACTACGCCTTCACACAACTTCTGGGAGGTCCGGCGTGGCCATGCCATTCCACAGTATAATTACGTGGCGGGCTCTATCCTATGTCGTGGTCACATCACCTTCGGGTGTAGCTACGCCAAAGGCAGCCCCCTCAATCCTTAGGGGAGGGGTTAGGTGTAGCCATATCTGATTTTGGCATGGTCACGCCAAACCCTTATGGGCCATTTTTTGTTATAGGGGTCTGTTAAGTGCATTTCATGACACATAAATCTCTTACTAACCATAACAGATCACATAGGCCATAAAATAATCGTTCAGCTTGCTCCTAGAATGAGGAATTGTGAAACATTCGTGATAATCACTATCAGACATGATAAAGAACGGGTAACCATAATTCTGAGATAGAGTGCATCTAATAATGTCTAAATGGACTCCTTGAGCTATGGGATGACATAAGTGAGTGTTGTATGCTCCCACAACATCATAGGGGTTCTTGGTACTTGTGACATAAAAAAATGATGCCAACAACTCCTCAAAATGATTTTTTTTAGATTAAGGTTAATAGAAGATAAAAATGAACTTAGTGGAGTTTCTCTTATAAGATAAAGGGTGAAAAAAGAAGAGTCATTTACATTGATTTTATTATTTTATCATTATCATTATTTTAGAAGAGTGTGTGAGGGTGTGGGTGAAAAAGAGTCATTTACATTGATTTTATTATTTTATTATTATCATTATTTTGGAAGAGTGCGTGAGGGTGTGAGTGAAATGGGTGGTGAGGATGTAAGTTATCCCATCTCTATGCTTTGCATGCACCTTATCCCAAAAGATCCCCTGTCTTGGTAACTTGTCTCAGGATATCTTTCTATTAAATGATTTCTCTTAAAGCTTGGCCCTCCTTAGGATCCTATTGATGTATTTTCTAAAGAAGTCCTCAGTCTCAATGTAATATCATGATCTCTTAATATTATTCTCTTTTTTAAGGACATATTTTCAATGACATTAATCTTAACTTCTTAACCCAATAACAATCCCTAAGACACCTTTTTTTGTAAATTCTTAAAAATATATTTTTTAAAATTATAGCAATTTAATTCCTTATCCTATATTTCTTCCTTTTAATTCCTTCTTAATGAACCTCTTGAAAACTCCTTAGCTTATGCCTACTTGCTAAGTGGCATATGTCTTGACACTTCACACAACTTGAACTAAAAATTCCACACCCTAAGCATTAACATGAATAACCATTGTATCTCTTTCTTATTGGCCATTAGCCAAAAATGTCTCTTCTCAAATTTTAATGCCAACTTTTTAGCAACATTTTATTTTGGTGTCCCATAACAACAAGTTACTTTTGCATTCAGTGTAGACTTCCAAGGTGTTCATTTATTGCCAATCTTAGCTGAAAACTTTCTTATATGATGTTTGTTGCTAATGTTTTAGTTTTATTTCTTTTTTATTAACCATTTTTCAACAACTTCTTTATTTTTTAACTCCTTGTACCAAGAATTATTTTTAGAGATTTCTTATCCAGTTCATTGAAGATGTGTCAACTAGCTTCATACCTTAAGACTCATTATAGATTCCAAAGGCATTAGTTAAACCTCAGAAGAATCTATGCATAGAACCTGAAAATCAGGTGTCAATAAATAATCTCACAAAATAATATGGAGTCTACACAAGCTTTACCAAAATTTGCTTGGGACTACCCAAAAACATTGATCAACCTAAAAATGTACTACTTTTTATATTAAATTTTATAATGATATTTCACTTTAAAGGTATATTTTATTGTATTTTTTGTTGTAGGTACATCAAATTGAAGAATTTAGAGTGATTGGAGCAAAATGAATAAAAATGGACCAAAATGGAGCATACTGGAGCAAAACGGGTCGAACCGGAGCATAATAGAGCAAAACGGGTCAAATCAGACACTTATGTATCTGTGTCTAGTGCCTAGGCGCCACCAGATGGTGCTTAGCCACCAGGCAGTGTCGCCTATGCGCCAAATCGTCGGCGCATAGCTGCCAGTTATAGTTTTTGGCATAACTTCTAGAAGAAACGTCGGATTTGGACGATTTTCGAAGCGTTACAAAGTGTGTCTCATAAGAAATTCATTGGGAATGATAAAAAAAACTTTCTAGAAGATTTTGGGTCAGTTATAAGGAGTTATTATGGAAGAGATGTGTCTCTTGGAGTGAAAAGGCACTTAAGACACCCTTTGGAAGATTCTTTAAATGTGGACTCTTTTTGAAGAGACACTTTAGCATATCTTAAGAAATTATTATTAAGTCTTGGAAACTCTTGAAGAAGAAAATTTAGAGAAAGGAGGAGAAGATTAGAAGAGGAGAAAAAGACTTGGAGAAGAAGAAGAAGGCTTGGGCGATAGCCTCAAGTGGGGCGACAAGGTGAGAGAGAAAGAGAGAGTGTGAGAATTTCTTCTTTTCTTTTCACTTTACTCTTGGAGAGGATTGGAAGGAGATTGTTTTTTCTATACCGGGAGAGTTTGATTTTCATCAAAGATAAGTATTTTCATTGTATTTGGTTTGAATTTGGTACTTTGTTTGTATGAATTCAAATTGTTGTTCAATGAAAATTTTTTGTTGTTTCTCCATGTGTAGTGAGTAGTTTTTTTTACTCTTCCCTCTTATAATGAATTAGTATGCATGTGTAGGATATATAATTGAGTAGAGTTAGAATATATTATGATGATTTTATTTTGATCTTCATTTACTTGTAAACTTGATCAACTTGCATGTTAAAATATGTTGTGAGAACATATAAGAACAAATGCGGTATTGTCTCAGTCAACTATTGGTAAAAATTACATGAGATTATATGGGTGAGAATGTAATCCATATGGTTGAGTGCAAATAACTAGGGAGATATGCATGTTTAAGAGGTGTAGATTTAGAGGAATTTAGGGTGACAGACTATAGCCCCTAATTTGGTTTGATGTGAAAAGTTTTGTTATGAGATGTTAGCCCCCAGGTGGAGGGAGAAGAGAGAACTCTAGAGTGAGAACTAGTATCTTCCCTGCCTAACTCATCCACGGGATTTCAAATCATCAAATTAACATATGTTCTTTATAGAACCAAGTAAGGGTAAATAATATAATTGCTCATATTTGTCACAATTTCTCTCGTTACTTGTTATACTTTTATAAATGTAACTAATTTCATTGTATGAGGAAGGATATTTTTAATATATCCAACCCCACTTTCTAATTTTCTCTAAGTATTTTAGTTTAGGAGTAGAAGTAGTATTGTAGTGATAATTGTAGGATATAATCAAAACCAAACTTTTATCGACCTTCCAAGCTAATGAGTGTTATTGTAGACTAAAACTTCTCTTGAAAGTTGTCGTGATTAACCGCGATCTCCGTGAGATCGGTATTCGGGGCTTTGTCGGCATATTTTTAGGTTGTGTGATATTTTAAAAAGGGGTCGCCTAACAGAAGTTGTCGGCGAATTTTAAATTTAAATATAGATATAATTTAGAAAATAATATTTGATTTTGAAAATGATT
The DNA here is from genome assembly GCA_022702705.1 of Papilionanthe hookeriana x Papilionanthe teres. Classification (NCBI taxonomy): domain Eukaryota; kingdom Viridiplantae; phylum Streptophyta; class Magnoliopsida; order Asparagales; family Orchidaceae; genus Papilionanthe; species Papilionanthe hookeriana x Papilionanthe teres. The sequence goes on along the minus strand of CM040429.1, from coordinate 2,441,106 downwards.
TTAAATTTGAAGATTTTAAGATATGAAATCGAACCGATCTCACATCCCGAATAGTTTATATAAACGAGCATCGCACCACAAACCGTGTATCTATCCCTAAGGATAGACACACTGCTTAATGGTGGGGCTCGGTTAAATAAACTAGAAGATTTGTGACATCCGTTTGGTGCACGAACCAATTTTATAAGCCGAACAAATTCCTCGCTTAATATGAAAATATTAAACGGGGTTTATATTACTCAGGTTCTTTAAAATTCCCTATAAGGGCGAAGCCCCTATAGTTAATTACATCTTAAGTGACGGGAATCACCTAAGAAAACTCTCGATAATAATCAATGATTCTGCTCTCAAGAATTTCAAAGTTTAAGTTTTCAAAGAATTGAATTTTTGAACCTCAATAGGGAATGGATCAAGTTTGGAACATTATATTTTGGAAATTCAAAGGAAGAAAAGTAGGAGAAATTACGGATTCGAAGTGGACTTCGGTAATTTCTCGACTATCCTATTGTTTGGCTTGGATTTAGGAAAGTCCTAATGTTTATTTAATGTTTTAATCTTGCCGATTTTAGTTAATTAGGACTTATATTTATATGATGGAACCATACAAATTGCTCGGAAGATGTGAGGGTTTATGTCGTATCGGACAACTACCTCGGAATCCTAAGACCGGTTAGGGCTTAATTTGCAATGCAAATGCACTAACGAAGAGTTGAGGATTTATGTTGCACTAGAGCGAACTACCTCGAAGTCCTATGGCTTTGTTATTTAATTCTAGGAAAGTTTTGCTTGATGTCGACAGGTTTCTTGCGACGACGATGGCCGTCTTGCCCACCATGCTCCGAGCTCCTTGTCGTTGCGGAGGTTTAGTTTTAGAAATCATAAATCAAGGGATGAGAAAAGTGTTTTGGTTTAGAGAAGTCTTAATTTCGAGTGTTTTTTGTGTTTTAATTAAAACAAATCTTAAAGTTGATTATAACGACACCTAGGTTAAGATCCCACGGTTCCATCCTTCCGGCATCATTATTTTTATCGGATTCACTTAGTCCGGATGAATTTGCTAAACTCAACTGAATGAGTTCCACACTTTCATTTAGACCAGTGGGAAATCCCGTTAGCAACACGTAGGTTACATCATCCGAGGTATTCCAGATCATCCAACAAGACGTTTTAATTTAGTTGTAATTGTAGTTTTGTGTTCTGTTTGTGATTAAATTTTGAGTTGTCTTATATTTTGAAATGTTGTGGAGGTGAATTTTATCTTGCGGTGTCTTTTAATTTAGTTATGGGTTTCGGTTTTGGTTTACGTCCTAAAGGTGTAGGTTTTCATACAACTGTTGTTTTATCGTACGAGAAAATAAGTGCGATGCAATTAAATAAATTACCAGTAAAGTAAATCGCAATAAAATAAAAGCGTACTCGGAGGGTCTTCCCGTCATCCCAAATTGCACTTAAAACACAATTAGAATATTTAAGCGAGTTCCTAGGTAAAGCTAAGGGAAAGGGTTATGGTTTTTACCAAATTCTAATCCATATGCTAGTCATTTCCTATGACGTCTAGGTTCTTTGCGTTTTGGTTTGAGGACGATTTTCTTCATCAAAGAACAACTAAGTTCAATTGTTCTTATAAATATCCTATCATATTGAGGAAGTGCTTAGGAAGGATCCTAAACATCTTTTCAATATTTCTAGGATTGTTTTAAGTCCAAGAGAATTTAGTTATATAAATGAATCGATCGTCCGAGGTTTTCAATTTTTGTTAACTTGCTCGAGTGAACTAGGACATTTGAATATCCTATAAGTGAAGTAACATTTCATTTTATATTACGTTTAGGAGTTATGATAACTAAAGCTCTTGAGGGTAAATTGGTGTTGAAGCGGTTTGTGATTCAAATTTAAGTTCAAATTAATGATTTAAGTTTGGAATAGTGTTCAAGTTATTTTAGATTTATTTTTGAGTTCTTTATGTCTTAGGTGATGTTATTTAATTCAACTTAATTCAATTTAATTTAATTTAATTTAATTTAATTCAATTTAATTCGATTTAGTTTGATTTGGTTTAATTCTTAATTTAATTTGATTTAATTTTTAATTTAATTTAATTTAATTTAATTTAATTTAATTTAATTTAATTTAATTTAATTTAATTTATTTAATTTAATTTAATTTTTAATTTAATTTAATTTAATTTTAATTGAAATTTTTGAAAGAGTTTAATGATTTAATTTTAGTTTAATGATTAAGTCTTTTAATATTTTAAATTTGAGTTATCATTTTAATTAAGAGTTGAATATTAATGAGATGATTAAATTTAGGGATTTTTTAAATTAAAGAATAAATCTCTTCCTAATAATATCCCTATTTTAATAATTCCAATTTTATTATTCTTCCAAATTTAATCAATTATTTAATTAAGGTTTAATCATCTTAAATTGCTTAATGGGTTTCTACCCTTTAATTATTTAAATTTCAATCATCCAAATCAGGTTAGGATCAAATATTTTACTTGTTAATTTTTTATTAAACCTAAAGTTTTAATTAAGGGTTAAAATTTAATTACCATTTTACCCTTCAAGCCTAATAATTTCATAACTCACTAAATTGAACTCAAATGAACTTGAAATTTTTATGTGACTTCACTCATATGTCAATAAAGACATGAGAGGAGAAAATGTGATTTTTCTGTATTTAATTTATTTATATAATTATTTTTAGTAGAAAATAGAGATTTTCAAGGAAAATTTGATAACATGACCAAGGGAAAGTTTCTGTCCTTAAGAAAATTAGGGGACATTCCTAATGACCAGAGGACCACTTGGACTAATTTTGGTGATTTTTTGAATTATATTATTTTTATTATAATTATTTTAAGTTTTAGAGTGTTAATTAATTTAAAAATAAAATAAATGTTGAAAAATGAATTTTATATTTTTCAAAAATCTCTCTGATATCAAAGAAATCAGAGAATTAAATTTTGCAATTTTCTGATTTTTATATGATTTATTATAATTATTTTAGTGAAAATGCTAGAAAATACATTTTTTTAATTTTAAAATTACCCTAGAGCTTTAAAATTTAATATCTCACTAAATAGACCTAGGAAAAATATGGGATTTGTTCCTAAGAGATTAAAATTCAAAATGTGACATTTTGGTGAATTTTATTATTTTTGTGATTTTTATTATTTTTTTAATTATTTAAAAATATTAAAATAATATTAAAAATCAACTTTTTGAAAATTGAAATTTTAATTTTCTTAAACTCCCCTGATATCAGAGAGACTCCAAAACCAATTTGGTGAATTTTTGAAAGATATTTTGAAAGTTATGAATTTTTAAAGTTTAAAATGACTAAGTGGCTTAATCAACCCAATTAGTGGGGCTAACCAAGTCCAATTGACCTCAAATTTTTATGGTGGGTTCCTCTGATCCTAAAGGTCAGTGGAGAATTGATTTCAAGTCAATTTGATGTATGGTTAGCTCTAATTAATTAGAGACCTATTTTGGGTGTTTAAGCCAATTAGGGTTGTCTAAAATGAACTAACTCAAAACCTATTTTTCCTAGGGTTCTCTGGTCATAAGGAACATCACCAAATTTTCCTAGAATTTATTACACAACATGCTATTTATTGGAATTAAAATACTCAAAACAGTGACATGAATTTGAAAAATCAATAACTCTTCATAGGGATGGCCTCTGACTTTGGAAAATTCAGGGAATGTTCCCAAATTCGGAGGCTTCAAAAGCCCTATGGTCTCATGCCATGGTGAATTGTATGAATGCATGGAGAATTAAATGTATGCAGAGAGTAAATAAATTACTAAAAATAAAATACTTGATGAAATTAAATGATTTCTTTTCCACATTATTCTCCTCCGTTCAACTGAGCGAGAGGGTATTTTTCTTTTATTTTTCTGATTTTTCTACACAAAGTTATGAATTTTCCAAGTTTAGGGAATTAAATAAATAGAAAAATACCTTATTTTTCATTTATCCACGCAGCGCCAGCCGCATCCTCGGCATCTCCGAACTCACACGCGTCGCGCTCCGATTCGACGCCGCCATCCGAGTCGGCAGCCGGGCCCCGCGGTTCTCGTACGCGTCTCCGGTCCAACGCCATCCGAGCCGTCCGTCCGCGCGTGTATTAAATGGACGGCATCCGTTCATCGTCCCCGAGCGTCCTCGCCCGAGAGCGCGTCCACACTAAATCCCTAAGATCTCACTCGATACTCAACGGATTTTTATGTTCTTATGCTCTATGGATTCGTCTTGAAGAGACGAACACATATATACGGTTATCATGCATTGAAATTAAGGAAATTGAAATGGAGAATCTCCAGAAGCTCGAGATGAAGAATTAGTTCATACCTCAGAGAAGTGTGGCTTCGATCTGAGAGTTGTTGCACCTTCGATTGGATCCCGGCAAGCTCCGGATGAAGTCTCTCGGTCCAGTGAATTGTCTAGATGTGATTTCGACCAAGCCCGATCACAAAGCTTGGAGGTCGGAGCAACTGGGTGGCTTCGGAGATGGGGCTTTTGTCGGTGGACACCTTCCGTCAGTGCAGTGAAGGTGTAGAACCAATCAATTTGAGGATTGATCCACTGAGGAGAAGTGTCCTGGTTTTGGGTGGAATTTTGGCTGAGAAATTGGGCTCTGTTGGTGGGGATTAGGGCAAATTGGCACTGGGGATCAACTGCTCTAAGTATGGAGAATGATCTGGAGCAATTTTGGCAGAGTTTCAGTAAGGTCTGGTTCAGCACCTCTTCATGGCCGAGAGGTGGGGAGTTTAAATAGGCAGGGCTGGAGGGCCTCCCAGGGGGAGTTAGGGCTTGGGATCGAGCTGTCATGGTGAGGAGAAGAACGGCCATGGTGACCACTGGGCATGGGGCGACTCGACAAGGGAGAATTCCAAAGTTTGGCTCCTCCCGAGGTCTCGGCCATGGTGTTTTCCGGCGACCTGGGCGGTGGCCGGCGAGCATGGGTCACCCTCGAGTCCGAGTGGGTCGGGGTTAGAGGTTTGTGCGATCAATCGCCATTGCCATGTGTAAAGTGGCCGAATTAAAATGGAATGGGGGAGGGGTCATTTTGGCTTCAATTTGGTCAACCCATTGGTTTGGGTTGGGTTCACCCTCCAAGGCCAATTTGGGCTGAAGGGAAAGTCACTTGGATCGACTTGATTAGTGGGGTCGAGTCGCAATCCAAGTACAATTAAGCTTAAGCAAGAGTTAGGGGAGACATGGGAGTGGTTAATCACTCTTAAGAGAATCATTAAAGGGTCCCCTCTTCTTGCCATTTTGGGCATGGTGACAAGTCAAACCCCCCATGGCTTCATGTGGCTTGTCATGGCTTGCATGGCTTGCATTTGGCTTGAAAAAAAGTTGACTTGTTTCATGAAAAAGGGTTTTAGAAATATTTGTCATTTAGGGGGTAATTTGGCATGAGGCTTAATTTGGAATTATTTGATGATGTGATTAGAACTTAGGGAATGGCTTTGATTAAATGGATGGCAAATGGAAATGTCATGTGGGCTTTAAGGCCAATTTTGGGCTTTTGTATTTGGTGGAAATGGGCTTTTAAAATGGTTTAGGAAAGTGGGCTTTTGAATTTTAAAATGGATTTTGGGATGAAATTTTGGTAAAGGCTTGGGCCAAATAATTGTTGATTTTGGTTTAGGGATGTGTCATGAGTGGTTTGGGGTCAATTTGGTGTGATTTGGACTTGAATTGGTTTGAATTTGGGTTTAATTGGTAAGTGGGCCTATGTAGGTCGAATTGGGCTAACTTGGGCCAATGTTGGGCTAGAGTTGAAATTGATGTAAAATTAATGTTGGGAAATGTTTATGGGAGTGTTTCAAAGAGGTTTTGGCTTTGATGGGTTTTGATTTTGGGATTTGGGCTCATTTGGGCTAGGTTTGGGTTTATGTCAAAAATGGGCCTTTTAATTTTGGGTTGAATTTGAGTGGGGTTTGGGTCTAAATTTTGGGCAAATCATGTTAGTTTTTTGTTTATGGGGATGTCAAGGAAGGTTTAGAAAAGATTTGGGTTTAATTGGAGTTGAATTAGGTGAGTTTGGGTTAAGTTTGGGTCATGGGTCCAAATCGGGCTTTAAGGCCAAAAGTGAAATTGGATCCAAATTTCAATCAAATTGGGCTTGGATTTGGTCTAGATTGGTGTTGGGAATGTTGAATTGAAGTTTAGAATTGAATTGGACCAGAATTTAGGTCAATTGGGTAGGTTAGGTTTGACATTGGGTTTACTTTGGGTTAAAATGGGTCAAATTTGGGGTTTTGATAAAAGTGGGGTAAATTGACAAAATTGGCCCATGGTGTAGTTGAACAAAATGAAATTGGGAATATTTGGGATTTTCTGGAGTTTTCTGGGAATTTTCTGAATTTTTGGATTTTTGGGTAAGAGGGGTATTTTGGGTATTTGAAGGGTATTGGGAGGTATTTTTGGAATTTTTGGTATTTTTGGATATGGATGATCAGTTTGAGTGATGTGGAAATGTTTGGGAATGATTTTGGAGAATTTTGGGTGATTTGAAAATTTTTGAGAAATTTGGGCTATTCAGAGCTTTGGGTAGGTTAGCGGGTATAGGGTCCCGGGGGTCAAAAATTGAAAATTTGGGAAATTGAAGATTGGGTGGATGTAAGTGGAAAGAAGTCATTTTGGTTGAGCCATGAAGGGATATCAAGCTCATATGAGCCATGAAGGGACTCATTTGAGGCATCCACTATGTTGTTCCTAACCTCTTGCCAAGGGCTTAGGGGTTAAGTGACCATCCATGTGAATCACCTACATGAGTCGGGAGGTCGAGTCGGGTATGGGTGTGTTTTTAGGAAGTGTGTGAAAGTGTAGTGTGTAGGTGTAGTATGTGTGCAAGTCGACCCTTCACTGGACCAGTGCCACCTGGAGGCGGTCCTAAGGCCAAAGAGTCCTATAGGAACTCATCCTTTAAACTTCCATATTCGATTTCAACCCTCAGGTGATTAGGGGTCTACGAGTCAAGTTTGTGGAGTTTGCGGGGAGTTTAGAAGTGGTTTGAATTTCTAAAAGGTGGGTCCCAATTCTAATCCTCTAAGATAGTCAAAGGAAAAGCCTAAGGCTAGATCCTAAGTACTAAAGAGAAGAAGAGAAGACCTCATCAAAAATGAGGTCAACAGGCTTAATTAGAAAACCCTATATTACTTGATAATGATACGTATACTTGTGTAAAATCCCCACCTTTTAAGGATATAATTGAAATATTACTTTGCTTTGAGGTCAAGTTTTTGGCACCGTTGTAAATAAAGAATTTAAATAAAAAAATTAAAGGATTTAACTCGCGTATATTGTAATCGGGGATCAAGTTTTTGGCGCCGTTGCCGGGAATCAAATGGTTGATCTTGACTTTTAGGAGGATTTTAGTTGAAGTATTTAATCTTAGACTTGGAAAATTATAGTGTCATAAAAATTGTTTTGTGTGAAATATATTTTTTGTATGAAAAAGTGTTGTGAAGAAACTGTTTGTGTGAAAAACAAAGTGTTTGTAAAGATATTTTCTTATTTTCAAAATATTTTTATTTAATTGTTAATGTATTGTATATTGTGTTATGTATGCAAACTAAAGGATCTGCAGGTCTTGTGCCTTATGATCCCGAGTTAGAAAAAAAGGAAATAATCAAAAAACAAAAATGACTTAAAAAACTCAAAATAGAGATGGAAAACATTCAAAATAATAACTTGGAAAATCATCATAAATCATTGAGGGATTATGTAAATCCTACGATAGGTGAAATTCACTCAAGTATACAAATCCCTGTCGTAGAAGCTGACTCGTTTGAACTAAATCCAGAGATGATCCAACTGGTGCAGAACAACCATTTTGGGGGAACTCCTTCGGAGGATCCCTATTTACACTTATCATGTTTTTCTAGAACTTTGTGTTACATTTTGTTATAACGACATGTCAGATGATGTTGTTAGACTAAGACTTTTTCCTTTCTCACTAAGGGATAAGACTAAAATGTGGTTATAATCATTAGCACCTAGCTCTATTACTAATTGGGAGGAGTTAACTCAGAAATTCCTAACTAAGTATTTTCCACTTTCAAGGACTACTAAACTAAGAAATGATATTATCTCATTTTGTCAGTATGAAGGGGAATCAATATACAAAACCTGTGAAAGATTTAAGAAACTTCTAAGAAAGTGTCCACACCATGCTCTGCCTAATTGGTTAATTATTTAAACTTTTTACAATGGCTTAGTAGGATCCCTTAGGATTATAATTGACGCTGCCGCTGGTGGATCTTTAATGTCAAAATCATTTGATGAAGCGTATGCGCTAATTAAAAATATGGCTGCAAATGAATTTCAATGGTACTCTATAAGAGTAAATCCTAAAAAGCTAGTCAGTGTTCATGATACACATGTGATTTCAATTCTTCCATCTCAGGTTGCTGCAATATCAAAGAAGTTGGTCCAATTTAGAATGAACCAACCTCAATTTACTCCAGCAAGTGAGGAAAGTTTATTAAGGCATATGATTGATTCTAACTTATCATATAATACTTTAAACACCGTATATAACGTGTATTTTGACTTTTGCAACCCAGTTTGGAATAATCATCCTAATTGTAACTTGAATCATACTACAGGGGGTAGAAACCAACAATGGGATAATAATCATGCAAATCCTTATGAAAGTTGAAATAATCTGGGAACACAAACTATAGACTTTCATATCCACTGGACTCTAACAACGATCAACAATTTAAGAATAAGAAGATGTCTATAGAAGAAGTGGTATTGCAAATGGGAAACCAGTTACAAAGTCAAAATGCTGCGATTATAAATATAGAGAATCAATTGGGTGAAATTGTTAATTCACTTAGCAATAGACCCCGAGGAACGCTTTCTAGCAACATTGAGATCAATCCTAAAGAGAACACTAAAATTTTTTATCTTTATTTTAAGAAGTAGTACTTGCAATTGTGTTGTGATTCGATAAGTGATTTTTGTGCTACGCCATAAAATTAAAGCCTCCCTGTGAGATCGATATCCAGGACTCCACTTGAGCCCTGTATTACTTGAGCGATACGTATACTTGCTTTAATTGTGTGCCTCATTATCAAACTAAATCAATATATATATATATATAAATCTGAGTTCATAAATTTTGGCAAATTAAAAAAGTTACACCAGTTAGTTACCAGCCAATGATTATAGTTCTATATGTTGAATTCTTGCTTAGCTATATTGGATGATTTGTTATATAATATAACTCAACCCATCTAGTTAGAACTCAAAGTTAATTGATTTAACTCGTCAACTCATGCATGACTTGAACTTTTAAAAAATTTGTCTCGTCTAAGCACCACTTAAGTGTTATCTATAGCCCCATAAATTGGTGTATCCTTTCTGTTAGAAAAGGCTATCATTGATCCAAAGATTTAAGAAAATACTCTTACAAATTTTCATCCACTTAAGTATTTTCAACAACATAATAAATTACACAATTGCATTGTATGAAGTTTAAGGAGTAGATCAGATTATCAAACAATTTTTTCCAAATTTAATATCACAAAATATAGACAATGGACGGTCAAGACATGCTCATCAATGCAAGAACTTTCATATTAATATTATATAAGGTTTCAACGTGTAGATCAAATCAACATCATAATTATATTTACATATGAACTTTCATATTATTTGTGATTGCATAATAAGTCAGTTCATGAGCAGTTTCTTTACTAGCAAAAGAAGCAGTCATATATTAATATTATATGCATTGCACTTAGGAGGCACTCTCATTAGATAACTTTATAAGTTTTCAAACACATAATCTTTTAGAGTATTGTGATTCTAATCTAGACATTTCTTTTCCTTGTTAAGAAACTAGAATTCTTTTTTATTAAATAACATCTTTTGAGCCTCTTCTTTTATTAATGTAAAATTGTTTCTTTTTTGTAAGACAAACATCCATGGTATCATCTTTCATAATCCCTTTCTCTAATTATATTTTCGGTAATATTTCATGATCATGTAATTTTGACACACTTTAAATCATCCATGTATCTAATTGACCTAATACAACTCAAACTATCTGAATGGAGACATCACACTTCTCATCATTACACAAAAATTATTGTCCTCTTTGTTGGTTTGTCTCTTATCAACATTTTTTTTGTTTATTAATATATTTGAGATTTGCACTCCTTTGTTATGATTATCACTTATAATTATTTTATGTTGAATCAAGAAATAAAGCTAAGCATGCTTGCTAATATACTCAAGATAAAATTAATACAAGGGGCTTGTGTTCTAGAACTAAACAAACTTGGCTTAAGAGAAAATCTCTGGGATAAATTTTAAATTTGTCTTCCATTGATTATTAAAGATATGTTTTAGAATTTATTATCCATTGAAACTCAATGATTTATATTCCAACTAGAGATTGTAAGGCTCTTTAGAATTCCACAAAAGCTTAATAGTGTATTTCCTAAAAAAAATTCACTTGTTATACCAAAAGTCGTATTAGTAATATTGCATGTATTATTACACTAAAAGCCTTCATTAATTAATCCATCATTACCATGACTGTTATAGTCAATTATGAATCTAAAAAATGATAATACACATTTCCTTACTCTTTGATCAATTAAAAGGCAATAATGCCCTAAATGTAGAGTTAGTGTAGTTCAACATAGATCTCAAACATAATTTAACTTGCATTTTCATTATAACTCTCATTCAAATATACAACTTTTATTTAATCCTATTGCCTATAAGACTCTCATAAATGGAAAATGTGAAGAACTATATTGCCTCTCTTCTCTAAGCCCTAAAGGAATAATTTTGCTAACGTTTAGACTCAAATATGAAATAAGTTTTTCAAAGATAAAATCCCTTATCTAGCAAATCAACTTCTTATTTTAATTGATTGTTTACAACACATTGAATCTTGATCTTGACAATTCATCTGACCAAACCTACAAGCACAAATTGTCATTCTTTTATGGTTAACAAGCTCATATTTAAATGAAAATATTTACAAAATGGAATTGCTAAAATAAATAATGTAAAAGCAAAACCCCAAATATTATTCCTGTTGTGTGAACTAACTCTTAATTTTTTTTCTTGAGCAAAAATTAGTAAGGGAGTGCTCCACTCTTCAAAATAACCTCAACCCACAACTAGTGCAATATCACTAATTTATTACTTGCTTTATTTTCTTATTAATGATTAAGGTTAACTCTATAAGTTTATTTTAATTCACTTGTGATAACCCACTTTTTTAAAAACAAAAGGCTTGATAGTTTTAAGCATTTTTCTTTTGTGTAAGAAAAAAATATATGCATACAAGTATAAATGTGCTAAAATTGGAGTTCTTTTAGGCTGAATAGATTTTTTTTCAAAAAATACCTTAATTGTGTAAGGAGAGCTTGAGACACCCTTTTCCTCTCCTAAAGTTCTCTTTGTAAAAATTTTTACTTTAATTTCACATTTATATTATCTCTTCTTTTGCTCTCTTTCATTATCTTTTTCCTCTAATCTCTTTTCATACATAATTAAAAAATAAATAAAATTATCAACATAGCCCCTAAATCAATATGAATAATTTTACCAGACTAAAAAATGTCTTAAATCTTAAGAACTATCAAAATGATTTGATCATAAAAACTTCTAAAAATTAAACAAAAATCTTTATTAAAATTGAAATTTAGTGACTCATTAATTAACAAAATTTAAAACACAAATGTAAAATAAATATCATCAACATGATAACATTTTTTATTCATAAAAAAATTATTAAAAGGAAATAAAATATGAAGTAAACAACCCCTCAAAATTATACTCCTACATCATCCCTAAAAAACATTAATAATGTTATTAAAAAAAAAATTCATTGTAGTTGATCTACAACAACAACAACAGCAACAACAATCCTAAACATAAAATAATGATTTACATAAAAAGACAGCACAACACAACTCATGCAAATTTCCAAACTTAATAGTCTACAAATTATAAAATTATAGGGAGCACCAAAGTTGCATGTTTGCAAAGGTTATATAAAAAGGGATCAGTGGAGATGGGGGACTTGAGGAACACAACAGAGCCACATGATCCCACAAAGGAGAAGAAAAATAGGGAAGGTTTCATTGGATTCCTTTTAGCTCATTTTTTTTGCTTTGATTCCTCTTCTTCTTAATCTTTAGTGTTGGCTGCTAACGTGATGTCAAATTTTGGTGGAGTTGGATGAGTTTTCCTTCTTGGTTGCTTCCTGCAACAGTATTTGTGCTCTTCCTTTTCGATATTGTTTTTAAATTAATTTGGAAAAATTTTGACTCAATATATTCTACCTTTCTTTTTAACTTTTTGATTGTAGATTGGGTTACGTTGAATCTCAATTTGTCTGTGAATCAGGCTTAAAAGGGTTAGAGCGTAAAAAGGAGAGAGATAGAGAGATAGAAAGAAAAGATTAACAGTAAAACATCTTGTCTTTTGCTCTTTTTCTCTTTAAATGATCTCTATATTTATATGGGAGATGGTACAATATGTGATATTATATTTTGTGCCCCTTCTTTAATGGGGACTTTATACGATATTTTAGCTATTTTAGATATGTGAGTCTATTGCTTGACTACCATATGATTGAGTCAGTTGGGATATCATGAATTCAGCTTGATTGTGTTGGTTTGGTTGGCTTGATTGAGTCTGTGCAGCTAGTCGGCTGGATTCGATTAGTTTCGTAGTTTGCAGGACCGGCTCAGTGAGCTGGTCTATGTCGATTGGTTGTTCTAGTCTGACTGTCTGACATCGATTCCTAGATGAGAACTTCTTATCAAAAGAACTATACTTGTCTATCAAGAAGAGGGTGGATCACCGTAACTCGATAGACAATCCATTTCTTGGTGAGAGAGGTTCTTCAAGACGATTTTGAAGGTCTATTGTATGAATAATACTTGGTCTCTAGGAGGAAACTTGGGGGTATTTGCCGAATGTCTAGTGATGTCGAGGAATCATATTTTTTCCTCAGGTTGGATCTGCTGAGAGATAGGTCGATACTTTCACTCGACATTCCCGTGGTGGTTAGTTTGGATGCTGATATGTTCGTTCAAGTTTGATCAGCCCGAACCTTGATTGGCTTTTTGTCCTACTCTTGTCTCATTTGGGTCTTCGTTCTTGGCTCGAATGACTGCATCCAATCAAATAAGTGGGGCCTCTTGATATATTGTTAATGGGCCCTTCTTTGTTGCCCATTCATTTTTTATAGATCATTCTCAAGACTTATGCTGACACATTTTTTATATACAAATTCATTCTCAAATTATATGATCATTCTTAATATTTCAGAAACTCTATTTTTTTTTTCTCATCTAGAGAGTTACAAGTGATTTTTTTTAAATAAAAACTATCTTATAGATTACAAAAACAATGGACATTTACATCATACCACACAATTTTTATATATTTACATGTCTATCAACTAAATCTTTTTATTTACATGCATAACTCTTAAATCCTTAATGCCACATCAAAAATATTACCATGACAATCTTTTAAAAAAGTTAAATATATATTTTATTATTACAGATTATAGCCCCTAGAAGTAACAAATGTAAATATCAAATTGGGTGTTAGATACATAAAGACATAAAAAATGTGTGGTATGTATGTAATTTTCTTTATTTATTTATTTATTTTTTTTTTAAGTTACATGAAAGAGGCCCTCTTAGAATAGAGGTAATATTTTCATAAATAATTATGGCTAATGCAAGAGGCCCTCCTCATGCATTAGGAATATATAAGACAACGACCCTGTTCTATATATTGTGCTGAGGTGTTAAATAATTATTATTTAAAAATTTATAGCTGAATATTAAATTCAATTATTAGAAGGCATCATAATGATTTTAAACTACATTGATTTAATAATTTATAATATTATTTGATAAATTCTCAATATATATAGTATAAATTTATCATGCTTGTAAATTATTTTTTACAGAACTATATTTGTGTTGAAAATTGTTTTTTTTTTAATTAATTAGTTATTTATTCATTCTTAATTGTGTAGTAATTTACCCCAACATAATATGGATGAGGATTTTGACCTTTTTCATTGTCATGAGCTAATTAATATATTTAAAAAATTAAGAGCTAAAATAATTCTCGTTGATTTCAAAAATATGGGTTATGAATTGAGAGATGATGATGATTTGTTCACATAAAATACATGTTGACATGATCATATCATCGCCATTGTCAGGACGTGCAGTTTACTTAATCGAATATTTTTTCAATAATTAGTCAAAAGTTAATCGAACACACGTACTCATGAAATGAAATAAAGTTCAAGCGATGAATAAAAAAATTCTAATTTTTTGCATCTAAAACAAATTTTATTCGATAAATAAAATAAAATTCAAGCGCTTATGAATATAAGAGTATTTAAATAGAATTCATAAGAAATCTATTTTCTAATTTACCTTAAGCTTTATTAACAACTTCCCATAACATATATATAAATATATATAAATAAATAAATATATAAATAAATAAATATATATATATATATATAATCCGATTGTAAATGCATAACCCATAAAATCTAAATTAAAACAAAATCGGTAAATTAGGCTGAACAAATTTAATCTCAATCAACTTAAAATAAGGAATTTAAGTGGGCCGGCTCGGGCTCCACTCGATAAGTGACTCGTAAATTGACCTCGATGAGCTAACAAGTAATGGTCAAGCCATTCCCAACCGGACTCTTTATCTCGTGAGTCGTCTCATTTAATAAATAATTAATAAAAATATAGACATAAAATATATTAAAATTCAAGAATTTTTTTTAAAATTATTAAAATATTTTTAAAATGATATATATTTTTTAAAAGTTTATATCAAGTTATTTCTTATTAATTATCTCTTAAGTACTCATTCTATTTAGGGCCATGAATTTGACTCGAAAAATGTTAATCACTCAAAAATTGATTTGAATTTTGACTTGAACTGAGATTGGATCGAAGTAACGAGCCGACCTATGAAACAAAATATTGGATCAAACTTTTTTTAAAGCCGATTTTGAGCTATACACAAATCAGCTAAAACATACTTGGATCTGCTCGAAGTATTATTTTTTTTTAGTCATCCATTTTTCAAATTCTCACTCAAATATCAAAATTCATGAAGAAACCTTAAACCACACTTTTCATTTTTATCAAATTCTCAATAGTTCGGTCGAGGCATCAGTAAATATATAGATTTGGTAGTTCAAACAAAGTCACCTGCGTGATTAATTTGTAAATATCAATGTTCTGATTGGTACGTATGTAATTATCCCACACACACACACACACATATATATATAGAGAGAGAGAGAGAGAGGTCACGAGCAAACTTGGAGCCGGGATATATCCGAGTCAATTTGAGCTAGCTTGTTTCGATTTTAAGCTGGATCAAGTCGATATCGAGCTGAAACGAATCCAAAAAACTCAATTTGAGCCTGCTCATTTCATTTTCGAGCAGGATCGGGCTCGATTCAATTTCGAGCCGAGTTGGCTCAAAATCGGATAAATGAGCCATGAGTTCATTTCAAACTGACCCCAACTTGACTCAACATCACATCGTTAACAACTCTAATTTTATTTCTCATTTCATTATAACACAAGATCAAATATATATTTTTTTCTCTTTCATATGAAACGAGTCAGCTCGAACTCATAAAGTTAAGCTCAAACTATATTAAATTAATCAAATACAAGCTCAAACTAACGGCTGGTCGAGCTCTATTCTACTCGTTTACACCCCTAAGTTAAATAAGATTAATTCAATTCAAATCAAATATTTCTACTTTTTAGATCTGAAGCAGAACTATTGGGTTTGACTTTAGTATTGATTAATTAAAGAGGCCCTTTCAAATTATAATGATTTGAGTAGACTCTATTTGATTTTAAATTATAAAAATAGCCCACTTTGGACACCTGTGCTTTATTAATCATGCCCATTGTTGAGGCAAACTTTATCCCCAAAAAATTCAAGAGGAGGGAAACTTGGGCGCTAATTGCAAAATTGGAGGCAAACTTTTATTTTTCCACCTTTTTAGGAGGGAAAAATCTGTAGAATTTTGTCTTATTTTATAATTTTATTTTGCTTCAAAATATATTCAATATATTTAAAAAATCATCCTAATAAAATTCTGATCAAAATATCCTAACCCTCCTTTTTATTTGAGAAGTACAATGAGTCAATTTAATTGTAAAAGTAAAATTTAAGCATTAGATATGTAAATACATAAGAACTGGGAGATATATTTATTTATCAAATCCGTGAAATACTGCGAGCTCGCAACGGAGATGGAGCAGAGAGAATTGGATTTAATTGAAAGTTGGATTTTTTCTTTCTTTTTGTGTTTCATTGGATTTTGGTTAAATTCATGACAAAATCTTATTAAAGTGTGCTACCAAACGAAAAATCATTCCATACGGACAACTTACACAGCGCTGCGTTCTCCATAAATAACCAGCAAATAACCCGTAATAACCCTATGAATAATGTCAAAATGGAACCGCGAAGTTTATTGAAATGTTACTTGGAAGTTATTGCAGCGTTATTTGAGTTAATACCCCACTAACCTCACAATAACTTCACAAAACCCCAAAGTGAAACATCGAAGGTTATTGGGAGATTTTTGGAATTATTGCTGTAATAACCTCCTAATAATCCCGAAATACACAATTTCGGAGATTATTCGTTGGTTATTTTATGGAGAACGTACGCAGCGCTGCCTACATTGTCTTTATGAAATAATTTTCCCTACCAAACATCTAGTAAATGCCCCTAAAAAGTTGGTTAAATTTTAGGTAAGGCAATAGCTACTTGATTGAAAAAAGACAAAAAAATTTCCTGAATAATTGTCTTATTTACAAGTTTTTCCATATATACCATACAATTTTGTATGTTTCAGTGCAGTAAACCTGCTAGAAGAATTTTAATAAACATTTTGTGAATGTCACTAGAGCACTACTGTGTTGGGTTCTCCCAACATGAATTTTGGAGCTGAAAGACAAAGAACTCAGCGTCTCAACATTGACTATCCAACGCCCCCAACACTAGGGCGAATTATTCCATCTGAAGCATGTACGCAGCGTTGGGTGCGGATTTTAAGGGTACCGGGTGGGTATTGGATGGGTATTAGATGGGTATTGAGATTTTAAGGGTACTGGGTGGGTTTTGGATGGGTATTAGGTATTGAGTATTGGCTATTAGGTGGGTATTAGATGCGTATTGGGAGGGTATTGGGGAGCTGCATGCGGACTGCGTACGTTCTCCGTATGGAATAATGGCTCAAACACTAGAGTGTAGAATTTGGATACTTGAGTTAGAAATTGAAAAATGGATGAAAGAGGAAGGTGGATTTGTAAATAGCAAGTCTTGAGTGATGTGTATGTAATTGCTCTATAAAAATGTAACATCTCAATAGAAATGTAGGAATCATGAACATAGCAAAAGACAATTAGCAATAACGACGAGATGGTGGTGGCCAATATGAAAATTGGCCATGTGTTCAGCTTTGTTGCTTTGCAAAGTAGCCAGCAATCAGCAATCATAATGCAAATAGTGATTTTTTTCTTTTTAATTCAAATGTAATTTATAGTTTAATTTGATGCTTAATTAAATGGATTATCGAACATAATGAGGATTAAAATGTGATTAGTGTTCTAATTAACAGAATTATCGACAGTGTAATCGTATCTACAGTTGTATGTGTATTGGAACTTCTCATTCATGTCCTTATTCAGTGTTGATGGACCTCTTATTGCTCATTCTTAAAGCAAGGCATCTCTCTCTCTCTCTCTCTCTCTCTCTCTCTCTCTCTCTCTCTCTCTCTCTCTCTATATATATATATATATATATATATATATATATATATATATATATATATATATATATATATATATATAGACACACACACACACACACACACACACACACACACACACACACACACACACACACACACACACACACACACAGTGCTTTGTAAACAAAACACCAGGGCCTGAAACCAACACTACAAAAATTGAATTGCTAGGACATCATTTATGTGTGGTGGTGTCAAAACAACTTTTTTCTATTCCAGATTCTAAGCACCACCAAAGCCTCTTTTTTGTGTATAATGGACACAATTAACTCGAACACTGTCAAGTTTGAGTCTGTAAAATTTCTTGAATGTTGCTTCTTTTGTCTTCTTTTCGGGTGATTTTTGATATGCCATCCGCGCACCCTTACATGCTATATACTTTCATACACTTGAGTAGGCTTTGCTTTGAGCATGTTATTTGAGACTCATGAATTACAGTTCCATTTTAAAGGCGATCTATGATCTTAGATTGTTACATATGTAAGCCCTCTCAGACCTTTGTTGTGCTACCTATATTAGCTTTGTTCTGCAACATCAAAAAGAAAATCATTTTTTTAAATGATTAGTTAAGGGTGTTTAAATAGCTTTAACATTCATATCAATTTTGTTGAGCACTACTTTCAATTAATACATATGTGATAGAAATAAGCCACCTTCTTGTTTATTTGTTTTGATTTCGATTCACAAAATCTTATCAGCATATTCCATGTCCATCATTTCAAATTCAAAGGATAACTATTCTTTTCACAAAATGATTTTATACCTCAACTTGTTATTAAAACATCATCTACACACAAAATAAACTAAATAATATTGATTTGAGCTGATGGCTTCTTCAGATCAACACAATTATCATGCTTGTATCTCTCAAAACAAATTATTTACATGCTTTCATTAAATCAAAAATACAATTGTCTTGTTGATTGTTTCAGCCATTTATATACCATTTTAAACATCATACTTTGTTGAGATCATCAATGACAAAACCTTATGGTTGCTTCAAATAAATCACTTCCTCCATTGTCCCATCTAAGAATATTGACTTAATATCCATTTGATCAAACATAAAATTAAATTTGACAATCATTAATAACATTAACCTAAACGAGATTTGTTTTATAACTATTAAAAATCTTTATAGTACATTCTTTCTTAAATAAAGACCTTGGCGACCAATCTTGCTTTGGGTTTAAGGTTATAGTGTATATCTTTCTTTACAATAACAAATTTATAATACCAAATATCGTTATAATTAAATTGTATAAAAATCAATGCAATGTATGAATATGCCACCAACTTTCATGATATAACAGACTTACACAGTGGCTTTAGATCATGAGAATCAATTGCAACCAAACATTTCAGAACCGTTTCTGAGCCTAAAGGGGACTCATCTCTGCTTTGATCTAAATACAATACCAATATATATATATATAGACATCAAATCTCAGATTAAACTAATAAAAGATTAATTAATGTCACGGCATGCCTTCTTTAGCTGCAGATGAGTACAAAAGCAGCGCAAATGGAGATCTAATCCAAGATTTAATTAATAATTAACAATTAATAATTAATAATTTAGTTAGTTAATTAATTTATGTGCACTAGGCCGCACACACGTAAAGGCATGTGCCTTGTAAAGCAATCCAGAACATCCGCAATGGCTCCTGTTTCTGTATTTGTCACAGCGGTGCTCGCCCTTTTCTTAATCATCTTTTCAATCGGCCCAACTGGAGAGATTATGTTCCTAATTAGTTGTTAATTATTTGGTTAGAGAGCTGATTAAGCAAATAATTAAGTAATGGAGACACGTATTTGGGGGTCATGGAACAGTTTAATGGGAGCTGGTAGTTAGATATTTTGACGTGAATTTATTTAGCTTACTGAATGATTAAATTTTGATTAACTGTTATTTTACTGTCAAATAAATATTTAAAACAAATTGTAGAAATTTGGACCTTTGTAGATAAGACAATCAGAACACATATTTTTCTTATTTTTAAGACAATTACAACAAATATAATTCAAAATATATTAAAAAGTCATGCCACTTTAGGCTGAGAATTTAACTTATTATTTATTAAATGATTTTTTGAATGACGTATTTTACACACGTTGACTTCGTCGTATTGTCACCACGAAATATTTCACCTTACTTAAACTATAGAATTTCTCTTCAATACGAAGAGATGAAATTTACATTACTTGTTTCTTCACAACATATAGAGCTATAAACCAGCCGAGCTTTGACATGTGCACAACTCGTTCGAAATTAATTTTATTTAAAGTTGTTCGTGTTCGAATTGCCGGTTAACAGTGTGTTCGTGTTTGGCTCAATTTACATAATTATTGTTCGTGTTTGACTCAAAATTTGCTCATTTAAATTCATCAGAAGAAAGATATAGTGTGTTAGATTCAAACTTGCACCATTCACATACAATAAAATACACAAAACAACAAAAAACACTTGAGTTGCGGTTAACAAACTAGTTCATGTTTGACCCAATTAGTTAACGATCGAACATGAGCTACGTAACGAGTCGAACACGATCTGTTGGCTAACAATGAGCTTTTTTAACAGACCTAATAGCGTGTACATTACGTTTGACAACTAAACAACATCCAAAATACATGAAATAGAAAAAAATTCAGAGACACAATGATTTGATACTTACAATACAAGGAGAAAATGTTTGGATGAATATAGTACCGCTAAGTAAACTAAGAAATAGGGCACAAAGACACATAATCAATCACACACTGTCCATAGTGTGGGGAATCAGCAAAGGTAGGCTTTAATGTGGTCAAGATGGACACCCTGTCCACTTGCCATAAACAATAAAACCCCGTGCAGAGCAATCCACGCCACTCTCACGTGCCTCGTCCTCTAATCCCATCATGGAAGGAAGTGTTAGGAAGGATGCAAAGTGAATGAATTTCTTATTAATTATATATGAACCAACATTTACATACACACCACCTATTTCTTATATATTTACATATCTAACCTCATAATTTCAATATCTCAACTACACGTCACAAAGTGCATTTTATTTTTTGCAAAAGTTAAAATACTGATAGTTTTTATTTAATATGAAAGATTTGGGCAGTTTAAATGTAGTAAATTAAGTTTAGAGGTTGGATATGTAAATACATGAGAATTGGAAGGTATGTATGTAAATGCACCCCATATATACATTAATGCGGTGCCCATCTCTTCCCGAATTTTCTAACTCCAGTTTCCGCGCATTATGCCGTCCAGATTGTTATTTTTTTTCTTCCTTTAGTTCAACCTTTCTCTCTCTCTCTATCTCTCAAGTACTTTTTATAGTGAGAGGAAATGAAACGATAAATTATTACGTGCGCATGACTTAAGGCACTATTTGATGCACTGCATGTGCTGTACTTGCTTAGAAACTGCTTGAGGAAGCAATCATGGGAGGTCGACTGCTATTCGCATAGTCAATATCACCTGCACAAATCTCATGTCCCACCAACAGATCTAAGGGGCTAGGCAAGATTTTCTTACCGTTTCTGTAAGGAGATCATGAGAGCAGGTGAAAAGAAGAAGGAGAAGATGAGGAAGATGAGCAGAAACGTCACTGACCGGAGAAGAGGAGGGGAAGGAAGAAGGTCGCGACGGAGATCCAACCAACTGCAACGAAGGATAAGATCGCTGGATCTAAGGGCACGAGGGTAAAAGCTGTTGTGGGGAAGCTGCGTCGCAGTCCCAGGCTAGATAGCCGCTTTCGGACAATGCCATGGGAAGTGGCCGGTGGAGGGAGGGAGGGAGGGGGGGGGGGGGGGACGGCCGGCGAACCAAACGACGACATAAGTGTGAGAATCACGGCACTGTGCCACGCAGTGCCTAAATAAGCGGAACCAAACAGACCCTTAATATACGTACAATGATAAATTATTACGTGGGGACGACTGAATATACGTGAGAGTGACTTGTTCTTCTCATTTACTATCATTCATGCATGTAATATATGCACGTAATAATTGATAAAAAAATAGTTTTAAATTTTTCTTCATTTTAGTTTTGGTTTAGACTTAATAAGCCTTGATCACTAAATTATTTGAAGCAAAATAAATTTGGAAATAATTATTTAGTTAGAAGTAAATAATTACTTTTTTTTTTTCATGTTGATAGCTCAAATTTTACGCCATGAAATTCTTCACTTTATTTCCAGCTACTATTATATGCATTCGAATAGAAATTAATACTTTTTATTAACAATTAATTAATTACATTAGCTAATAACATACAAAGAATGGAGAATGTATTAATTAAGTAATCTATTTTTAATTAATCCAGATTACAGTTGATAAACATGAAGGAATCCTCATTACAGTTGAGCCATAGACCCAAAAAAAAACATTTGAAAATTGTAATGAATGAATAGAGATCATTTTATTAGAGGAAAACAAAAACTTAATGGCTTTCATAATTCAGGGGCAAATAAGGGGTGCCAAATCGGATTCATAGATCGTGATCAGGTCTAACATGACATTGATCCAATCCAAAAATGATTGACTTGCCAAATATTAATCAACCTGCCAACTTGAACTCGATTCGCATAACCCATTTAACATAATGAATAACAACTATTCAGGCCAATATGAGGTTAAACATCAAATAATTTTTGACTAAATCTTGGATAAAATCATGATTTATGAGTCAATTTTTGGTCATTTTCTGGTTGGCAGGCCAACTCAAATCCGACCAAAAATATACAAACATGTTAGATTTTTACCCCAAACCCGAATCGGAAATTATTTTATTAAACTCTACCGCATTTTTTAACACTGCCATGGTCAAATACCATTGAAGCATATATCAACAATGATTTAAGATCCATTTAATATGGCTATAATTTTCTATAAAGAATAATCATGAATAAAACACTTTTAAAAACATATATATTTTTTAAATAAACAACTACCCATCAAAAGTAGATTTGATTCTAAAAAGTAACTTCTCACTACATACATTTTCAAAAAATAACATACAAACAATAATCAAACAGCTATAGGTGTGTTTGGGGTAGCTTCTGCTTATCCAGAAAGTCGCTTATCTGGAAACGCGGACCACAAGGCTCGACCTGCATTCCGCGTTTAGTGTAAAAAACCAACTGTGTTTTCGGATAAGCTGCACAAACGCAGTTTCCGCCGCAGCGGATAAGCTGCCTCAAACGCACCATCAATAACACTCACATTTTAAACCATACATGAAAAAACTGGTGGTGATATTTTTGATGTGATGTTAATGATTTGAGTGATCCCATGTAAATAAAAATGTTTAGGTGTGAGGTACATAAATACATAAAAATTATGAGGTATTTATGTAAATGATCCAATATTTTATTCATGTCCACTGTTCAGCCTCCACATTATCTTCCAAGATGCTATCAACTCTAACCACCAAACTTCTACAAAATGGAAATCAGCTGGAAGACCCATCTTTCACTATCATTCACCACATGGAGCAAAAATAAATAAAAGAATAGGCCAAATTATATAAATTTTATTGTCATTGAAAACTTAAAAATTGATAGACTCATGGTTGAACAGTGACTTTTATACTGCAAATTTGCAGCTAAGATTTGTAATAATGAACAAGAGGGGCCTATTTTACCTTAATATGGAGAGAAACTGAAGAAGTCTGAAAGCAGCAAACCCACAAATAATAACAACTGAAGCTGTATTAGAACATGTTGACAAAAAATAAGTTGTATAAATGATGCAGGGAATGATATTTTTTTGAAAATAATAGTGGATCTATTATAAACTTTTTTTTCTCTTTTAAAAAGGTTACACAACAAAAATGCAAGAGGTGATGGTGCGGCACTCCACCAAACTTATGATGTTTGGAAAAACACCTTAGCAAAAAGTAGTGGAAGTTTGCATTTTGCAACTTGACCCGACTAAGTATGGTGGATACTAGAAAGTTGCAGTCTGATTTTTTTAGAAAATAAAAATAATAATAATAGCAATTGCATTTGTTTGAACAGTTTCTTCTGCGGAAGCTTCATAACTGTTTCATCAAACATCTACAATTGTCCCAAACAGACCTTAAATTTGGTTCTTAAAAGTTGTTACTGATCACAAAAAATTCTGAAAAGAAAAAACAATAAGATGGTTGTAGTCAAATAGGACCGTGGTTGTTGTCTGTAAAGGAAAGCTGTGAGAAAGCTGTCCTAAATATACCCATAATCACAGTTAGCATCGGTGCTTTGTTTTAGAGTCAACAATGCACCTCATAATGGTGGCGATCAATCAATACATCCAGACAAAATTAGAAGATGATGCTGAAAAGTTTAGAAATACATATTTTTAATGCAGCTATAATAATGTAATGTATATAAATCATGCAAAGAGTTTAATATTCTCCAATCATAAATAAGCCGGCTTTCTTATATTATATATATAAGAAAATCCTTATTCAGTCAAAGAAAATAATCACATATCTGAAAATATTTATTTATAAATTACTCATCTCAAGATTAGTAAATATGATTAGTATAAAATTAGACTAGTTTAATATTAGTTCATTCAAATTTGAAGGGTAGAAGTACCTGAATTTCAAACATTCCACTAACAAGAGTTAACACCATGCTATCAATACAATAGCCTGCCATGTTTCAAACATTCAACTAACAAGAGTTAACTCCATGGCATCAATAAAATAGCCCACCTTTGATGACCTCCTAACAACTATTTGTCTTTAGCATTTTCCTAATAGTAGGCCCCAATTTTGTCTAGCAATAAAATATGAAAAAGAATTGAAAAAAAATATTAACATAACCGCATAATACCTCAATCGCACGCAACAAGAATCTTCTATGACAACACCGACGAAGAGATAGGCAACGTTATAGTCCCACATGCATTATACTATAATTTTCCATCAATCCCCCACAAAAAAGGGAAATTTACATACATAGCACACAATTCTTATGTATTTACATACCTCAAACCTAAACTTTCATTTTTACATACATAGCAATTCCATGCTTTAAGCTTATGCTTGAAAAGTTGTATTTCACTCTTAAAAAATGGTACTAGCGCTATTTTAATGTGATATTAAAGATTTGAGTGCTATGTGTGTAAATATGAAAGTTTCAGTGTGACATATGTAAATACATAAGAATTGTGTAATTAATATGTAAATGTCCCAAAAAAATAAAAAAATTCTTTTGACTCCAACAACTTGAACCTTCAATATCACTATAACATTAACCCAATATAAATCATAGGTTGCACTTGAATTGAACTTAAGGGCTGAACTTGAAGTTATTCGAGAAACAAAGGAACATAATCTCATACTAAACCATATAGATCAGCCTAACATTAGAAAACAAACACACCCATTCTCAACATCATAAACACAAGTATGTTTCAAACAGCTTAAATTATAAGGTAAACTAAATAGTGTAAATAAAATAACTTTGCCCTTATCACCAATTGATGTGATGTTTTGACTAAAATACAAACAAATTTCTATCCAAATTGTTTGGCTTGGACAAAGTTGGCTCCAAATTCAACATTTTATACTCACTAAAAAAATGATGGTTAGCACGTCATAAAAAATAATCCGCAAGTTATCATAAGCAATGTTCTCACCAATAAGTAAGATATCATTCTTAACTTCATAACACAAGTATGTCTGAGACTGCATAAATTTTAAGGTAAAATAAATAAAATTTGCAATTACAAATTTTTTAAGTAATGTTTTGACAAAATAAATAACAGCCACATGATGAAGCCCGTTATAGAGATGTTTCCTGATAGTTGGTCTTTGTCTGCCCGACTCTAATGCTTTGGTTAGCACAATATATTAACTATTTGGGAAATCTACATACATACCACACAATTCTTATGAATTTACATATCTGACACCTAAAATTTGACGTTCACATTTATATGATCTTGATATCATAAAGATATGCATAAAAAGGTGTATTTCGATTTTAAAAGTTAGTAGTATTAGTATTTTTGTGGTAATGTTAAGGATTTGAGTGGTAGGCATGTAGATATCAAAGTTTAGGTGTTAGATATGTAAATATATAGTAATTATGTGGTATGTTTGTAATGTCTCCCAATTGCATTACACACATCAACAGCACAAGCGATTTGTTTCCAAGGTTAATTATTAACTTGGTATGATCCCCATATGACTGGATCAAATCATTCAACAATGCATTGTAGAGGAAGAGAAGGTCATTTTCAACATTATTGCATATCAGAGTACTAAAAAGAAGAAAATATCATAACAAACAAGTAACTGTGACACTTAATAGGGCAAAATATTTGACCCAATTGACCTTTGGTAACTATTGGAAAGTATTTATTGCCCTTGAGACTTCGGATATTGTGGCCATTGATAATACGATACTCAAAATTACATGGAAGCTAAGTAATATCAAATGCATTCCAGTCCTGAAAAAAAAAAATCGGATTTTTAGAGGATAGGTACAATAGAAGGATTTTATGTCGCTACTCAATGCTGACACTTGAAAAATACCCTTGGCACCACCACAAGAACAAGAATAATGGAAATTACATGTCAGAATATAGAGAACAATATTTGGCATAAAAAAATTAAGTCAACTGAGTGAGAAGGGGCTAAAGATCATTCACTCTCAAGGTAAATTTTCAAATCTTAATTCTATTAAATCTAAGTTTTATGAAAATTGCAAAGAAAGGTTAGCTTCTAAAAGATTGAAAAAGAGCTTAAAAAAGAAAAGAAAAGCTATAATTAGTTCATGTAAATGTCTAGGGACTAGCCCAATCCCATTATTGGTGACTTAATGTACTATGTAATGTTTATGGATGATAGCATTAGGAAAAGTATAGATTTTTTTGATTAAAAGTAAATATGTTGTATATAATTCCTTGTTGGATACAAAACTTTAATTAGAAAGAGCACTGGCGTAAAAACTAAATTTTACAATGCGACAACAATGGAGAATATGATGGCATTAGAAAATTGCTACACTGCTAATGGGCTACCTCTGGAGAAAATGATCACAAGAACAACTCAAGAAAATAGATGCAATAAAAAAATGAACATAACTTTAAATAAAATTTCGAAAAGCATGAGATTACATGCAAGACTACCAAAAATAGGTGCAATTACATACATAGCAACTGAAAAATTGCTATTTACAAATCTTCCACTTTCATCCATCCTTCACAGATTCTCACTCAAATATCAATATTCATGATAAAACCCCAATCCATATTTTTCATTTTTATCAAATTCTCAATTGTCTGATCGTGGTAGGTGTAAATACATCAGTTCGGTAGTTCAAAAACATCACATGGTACTAGATTTTGTAAATATCAATGTTTCGGGTGCCATGTATGTAATTATCCCAAAATATTTTCGGTTGGTGCAGTAAATACATCAACATATCTCAACAATCGAGACCCATCTGAAGCTATATATTTAGGCTTCCTGAAAAAGCTTAGACTGCCAAAAATTGCACTTCTCACATCTAAAACTGCTTTCTGGAATTGACTTGTGCGTACAGATAATAATAAAAGAGATAAACATAATCAAAAAAAGAAAAATTGTCACTTTATTTGTTATGACATTGATGATTTTAAATACAAATTTTGGGATGATAGAAATAAAAATTAATCGGAAAAAACATTATCTTCGAAGAAAGTGAAATGCGCAAAGACAAGCTAAGCATGATTGAAAAGAAAATCTACACCACATAGTAAGTTGAATAAGAAAAGCCAGTTAATTTCACAAAAGATTAAAACCATTAGAAAATAAGTACAATCAACCTTAACCCAGTAAAAGACATTAGATCATAGTGAATTCTAAACAATATTTAATCACTATTCTCCTACTCTTTATTATTTACTATTTACTAATAGAGATCAGCCTGAATACTATGAAGAAATTGTATAAATTAAAGATTCATCAAAATGCTGGCTATCAGTGAGAGAAGTGATAGATTATTTCTACAAAATAAAAAACCGAATATTGACTAAGCTATCTAAATAAAATAAAAGCTTCACTTAAAAAAACAAAAAGGATCTACACTATTAAAGGAAGTAAAATGGTAGCAAAAAGTATGAGGCAAGGCATGTAGTGAAAGATTGCCACACTGAATTTTTTTCACATATAATTAAACTAACAAGTATATTGTTAGTATTGATTATTGTAGCAAAAGACTTGTTCCCAGAGCAAATGAATGTTAAGATTGCTTTTTTCTATGGAAGACATTATATGGTTCAATTAAAGATTTCAGTACACAAAAAATAAAAAAAACAAAAAAAAGTAATCTGCAAGCTCAATAAAAAAAACAAGTTGATTACACAAAATCAAATAACAAATTGAATAAAAAAAAATCAAACATAGCACGTGCGATGAGAGTTGTTGGTCAATATGCGTTGAATACATGAAAGAAATGTTGACAGGATGTAAAGTGAATCATGCACTATCTAACAGGTATGATTAATCACTCTTAACTTTTAAATGGGCTAATTTGAAACTACAAGAATATTTTGATACGGACCGTAAAAAAAGCATCTATATGAAGAAGTGCTAATGCTACAACTATTTCTCAGGTAATATTGGCACCAATTTGGTGTCATAGCTATAAAAAATAATGGCATCATCAATAATAGGGCTTGAATATGTAGCTATCACCAAGCCAACAAAGAGATAAACTAAAAGGTTCCAGAATAACTAAATCAATCATAAGAAGACATATTTTCGATTTTTTGATAATCACAAGCGTCATTCACTTGACAAAAAACAGAAGAATTCTACCACCATATTTAGCATAGGAAACTAAAGCACCACTTCATATGAAACCTGTTTGAAGATCATATCTTACAGCTTGTTACAATCAACCCTGCAGATATACTTGCAATAGTGATACCCACTGAAAACTTGCAATTTTGCAAAGCCTCAATTAACAAACATCTATGAGTGAAGATATGGAGGTGTTGTACATAGAGATTCAAACACACGCCATTAAAAATACATAAAAAATTTTATCTCCCAACTGAGAAATTGCTAAAATATGAAGTACCTAATTCATAAGAGTTTCTTAAGTACACCCTCTACCCATCCCCTATAAATTTATTCGCAATCATTTTTTACATTAAGATCTACTACCATCTATCATATAAGAAAAATGTTATATTGCGTTTAAGCATCTCACAACACAATTAAAAAATAGAAGAAGAAAGTAGATGGAGGAAAGAATTTAGCTATCAGCCATAATAGAGAGAATCCTTTACAGCAACAACGACAATCCTTTATCTCACTAAGCGGAGTCAGATAGATGAATCCTTTTTCTCCATTTTGTCCTATTAAGTGTCATATTCTCATTTAATTCTAATAAATTAAGATCATTTTTTAGACAATATGCCCAAGTCTTTTTAGGTCTACCTCTACCACTCTTAACAAAAGTCGAATATAAAACATCTACTCTCCTAACTGGATCATCAGACTTAACAAAAATCTCCAAACCATCAAAGATGACTCTCTCTAATCATGTCTGCCACTAGAGCTACACCAATCCTTTCAAGAATACATTTGTTTTGCTACCTCTACCTTCCTAAACAAAATAGAGAGAAGCCTTTATAGTAGAAAAAAGAAACGAAAATAATCACTCACAGCCAAGTAGAGAAAGTAACATCATTATGTATTCATTTCCTCATTCATACATTATTTTTGTAGCAGGTGGATATGTTCATTCTTATTATTAACATGAGAAAATGATATCTTCATCTTTATCTTTGCATGTGGGAAAAAATCAGTAAAATGCTCCTCATAAAACTTAGTGAAATATTTGATCTCAGTGAGACCATACACGTAAGTGAACATCACCAAACTACATAAAATTATATCTTATGACTGCAATCTTAAACGGAACAATAGATCATTCACCGGTAACTATGAAAAATTTTCTGGAACTAATCATCCCCTGTTTCTTCTGTTAATCATACCTATTTCGGTGATAAAAAATTTGCAATTTACAAATATAATCAATATGTTCTAAGAATCCGGATTTGCAGGACCTCCATGAATTGAATATGCCCACATCAAAACTTAAGTTAAATTAAACTGAGGTGGCGTTATATCGGCACCAGAACTGGATCAGGCGCAAACTATTTTGTTTCATGGATCAAAACGTAGATGATTAGAGAAAAAGGCATCCCTAAATGGGCAATTTCTATTAAGAAAATAAAGACTCAAGTCAAGTAGCAGAACTGCAGAACAGACAACAAACCCTAATCCCTTTCCAAAACCACGACCACACAAACCTGCGAGCCCACCGCCATGGTTTCGATCTCCCAACGATAACTCTCTAGGCCAGCTTCAGCAGTGCCATGTCGCCTCCTCCACCAAAAGCCCCCCGTTTCCCCCTTGAAGAGCTCCGCTTGCTCAAACCACCTTCAACAGGTACACGTGCACACCACACAAATTTTATGTATTTACATATCTAATACCAAAAGATTCATATTTATATCTATATTACTTAATTCTTTAAAATTATATAAAAATATTATCACCATCATTTTTTTTAATTCATGCACTTAAATGTAAATATCAAACTTTTGATGTCAAATATGTAAATAAATAAATAAATAAATAAATAAAGCTCACCCTTGCTCCATGCCCATAGAACCTCGCGCCTTTAAGACGATAAATCTGGACCGATATCTATATACGAATATAGAGTAGCTGCGCTCGACTCGTTTCCCTTCATCGGCCGGCTTTCAAAATGGAACTCTTCTGTCACACAAGAGCTGCTTTCTCTCTACCCCGACTCCCCCTCTATCCAATCCCCCGCTCCCACCCATCCTTCTCTTCATCCAAAACCCTATCTTTTCACTCCAAACCAGGTACTTGATACCTAACAATGAACCTCAAATTGTTTCTCCGACGAGTCTTCTTCTTCTTTTCCTCGAAGCAAGTTAACTTTTTTATGTGCATAGACCCTAATTTCTCCACACCGGTTATCCTCACCTCATTTTCTTTCAGGTTTTCATTGGTCAAGAGCCACGGCCTCTGAAGAGACCTCAACCATCGTGTCGCAGAAGTTCGGCGATGCTTTGGAGCCGAAGAAGGCTCCGGTAACTGAGGATTTCTCACTTGTAGAGACTACGAATGAGGGGGAGCTAAGCGAGGCTGAAGATTTACTTAGCAAGCTTGGTTCCAAGGTGAGTTTTTTTTTTTTTTTTTTTATGTGCGGGCTTTGCTTGGCGAGTCCTATTTGTCTTAATTTTTGCGGGTACATTATGTGCTTCCGTTTATCTGTACTGCGCTTTGAATGATTGATGAGGCTTTGGATTCTGAATTCCTTGTTGTGCTTTACAATGGCTTATCATGTTATCCTATATGTACAGTTGGAGTAATATCAGCTGTTAAAATATCATGTAGAATGCATAGAGCAGAGGACGGTGAGGATCTTGAACATAATTAGACTGAATAGTCCCATATGGTTGTGCTCTCCTGCGGAGTAAAATACTAAAATTAAGTCATACTTGTGCTTTAATTTCAATCTGAAAAAGTGGCGGAGATATTGCATTTTAAATTACAGAAGTATCTGTTTCAGAGTTAGAAGAAGTAAGGGTTTTTGAATTTCTAGATGAAAATCAGAGATTAAGGGGGATTGAAAAGTTTTCAAAAGCTTATGCTGAATCATTTTGATCTTAATTTTGCTTAAAAGTTATTGAACAATTGTCTGAAGATGCTGCTCAAAAGAAGATAATATTGATGATTTGAAGGTCAAATTTCATTCTTAATAATATGTTTGAATGGAACAAGAATTTATTCCCTTTATCTTTTCTCTGGTTTTGATCTTGCTAGCCTTAACATATTTTAGAACAAGTGATGGCCGAGGTTTTGATAACAAAATATGTTCATTTTTGTTTCTTGGTGAGATAAAGTTTTTTTCTCTCTCTTTAACTAAGCTACAACCATGGCCAGAATTTATCTCTACAAGAATGAACTCATCTCTTATAATTATCTTGTATGATTTCTTGTTCTTGTAGGTGATGCTTCAACCTTTTGAACCTTTTAGAAGACAACCTTTACTTTGTCCATTGGAAGTATAAATTTTAGCTTCCACTGTAATTTCAAAATTTATTGCAAATTTTCGGCATTCATTTTTGCATTCCCTTTTAGTAAATTTCGTATTCTGATAGTTCAATCTCGCAATTGATTTGAAGCAAACATAGGTTTGTATACATTTGCTAGTGAATTTCATTAGCATACTCTTTATACATGAAGTTCTTATGTATAGAACTGTCTTCAGTTGGATTATAAAACCATTTTCTCTGTTTATGTGCGTTGGATATAATTATCACTATGTTATTTTCATAATAACATTGACTGCCCAAACTTTAGAATAACTTCTAATTAAAATAAATAAAATATAAGAAATTAAATATTTATTCTGTTGGTTTAACAAGCCTATTTTTTGCATTACAGGATGAATATTTAAGGTTGCAAACTTGGTTATTTTATTTCTATGTGGTAAAGCCTTTTCTAGAACTTGAATGATGTTGTATTTAGTGGTGTGTATTATAAAACCGCAAAACCGAACTGAACCAAACCAAATAAGTTTGGTTGATTCAGTTTAGTTTCGAAGATGCGTTTTGGTCTTTGGTTTTTTATACCTCAGTATTTAGTTTTCGATTATTGGTTTTATTTTAATTTTCATTAAATAAAAAAACCAAAAACCAAAAATTCAAAATTAAATAGATATTATACATTTTTTAACAAACAATTAAATTTTGTTTTGTTCATATTTGAACTGTTTAAATCGAATTAAGTTTCATTTCAGTCAATTCGCTTTTATCAATTGTTAATTGGCTTAGTTTTTTAATTTCAGATTTCTGTTGCAATCGATTTGACCAATTTGATAATCGACTCATTCAAATCAACAGAATGCATACCCCTTATTGTATGTCTTAAAGTGTAGCTTTGTATTATATGCTTGTCATGATGTAGAATGTAATGAAATAATTATGTCAAACTTTGCAGGAGACCAGCAATTAATTGAATACACCTATTATTTGATTTTGCTCACTGAAAATGATATAAAACTATTATGACCAAAATTATATGGCTTCTATTAAAATTTGGTGAATATACCAAAAATTTAAAGTTTCATGGAATCAATATAAATTTGAATTGTATCTAATCATTTTAAATTTAATTTAAATTTCAACCAATAGCAAAAAATGTAGAAAGAGAAGAAAGTGGAGAAGAAGAGAAAGAAATCACTATAAAAACAAACCTTATTCTCGTATAAGGAGATGATATCAGTTGTAATTCAAGTCTCACTTGATTAATGATCAAAATTCTAGATTAGAAGAAGAGTATATGCATTCACAATAATAAGTTGTTCATGTTTTATATTGTACTATATGATATAGAATTTTCATATGTATGCATAAGACGAAAGAACAAATCATCAAGTTTTTACAAAGTGATAATAATTTGTAACAAGCCACTAAAATGTGAAATGACCAATAAATTACTAACAAATTGATAATAAATTGCTAACAATTTGTTAACAAACTTAATAGCTTGGGTTAGAATAATATTAATAATACAATGGAAGAAAACCTATCTTAATTATACATGATTAAATAATGTAGAAAATTTGTTTTAACAGAAATTTGTTTAGCTTGGTTGAAACTGACATTTTGTTTTAAATTGTAGTTTTCAAAAATATTTATGTATTGTTATTGGATTTCTTATGGAAATATGCATTCAATAATGGCATATAAGTTTGGTTTTTAGCTTTGTAAGATAGTTTTGGTTTCTATCATCAATAGTAGTTTAAATTTCATCACAAACAATAGCTTTAAGAAGGATATTAGTATGAATGTATGGGAAATATTCAATAAAAAATCAAATTTTTTGGTTATTTAATGATAATTTAGATTGGATATGCTAAAAACTAAAATAAATACAATAGCTTTAGATTTTTTTTTTTTTTTTTGTGAGCATTATGATAAGATCCAAGCAGTTTTTTCACTGAAATTAGGGCACATAATTTCTTTTTTTTCAGAACATCAAACAACACAACACAAATACATAAAGATAAGCACATACCATTGGAGAGGTAGATGATCTTTCCCAAATCACATAATTCAAGAGGTAGGAAATCTCTTCCAAACTCAAACCCTAAGACTCAGGAACAATAATCTCCCGCATAATCATAACCCTAAACATATTAGTCATATTTATATTAAGTAATGATAAATAACAAACGATTAAATTGCTCTTAGACTAATAAATGACAAAATTGCTCTTACGTTAGTCACCAACATAACAATACTCCCCTTTCAAAAATATATGTTGTCCTCAAGGTGAAAAATTTGTTGTTGTATCAAGTAGTATGGCTCTCACGTGGAGTCATTATCTTGAATTACTTCCATTTAATCAGAAATTCAGAGTGACCTGCAGGAGTTCGCAATGTAGTCTTGTGCACAACATTCGGCCGCCTCAGACTCTGCTGATGCCTTGTCTTTTTATCAATCTTGGAAGACCTCATAGTCCCAAACAAGTAGTTCAATAGCTCATCGATAACCTAGATGTCAAATTTGGCAGGTATTGTTATTTATCCGCAGCTTGATAATCCACACAGAAGCACCAACTCCCATTCGTCTTTTCGCTTGTAAGGCAAGGTTGGAGAAGGAGCTCACACAAAGCTATATGATTCTGACCTCCATTATTAATCTCGAATCACCTTTCGCTAAAAAGTCTGAATCCGCAAAGGGCACTGATGCAATTAGATGCAACCCTCTGTCGTGGTCCCACTCACCATGGTTCCCTGTTCCAGATTAAAATTCTTCGAAGTGATCTTTTCCGGCACAAATTGCATGTTGTCTCATTCTACCAGTTGTCACTTTTTCCCAACCTCTAGATGCCGTGTAATTCCCTCAACATTCTACCACTCAAATATGCTTCTATTTCTTCCATTCAATCTTTCCTGCTTCAATTCATCCCATCTGTTCAGAGGTCACACTATTCATTCCAAGTGCTTCTCTCAACTCCTTGCATAACCCCTCCATGTTTCATCCCAACACCCTTCATAAAAAATCTCTAATCCAACCCTCATCAGAGTTTTAGGGGAGAATTCTTGACGATGGATGTTTTTCTTCTCATGTTCCTTATGTTCGATTTCTTTTTCTTTCGATTTGGTCTTGGAATCTCCGGTCAACTCTTTGTTTGGGTTTACAAATTAAGTCATCAATGTGGTCTTAGATTGCATCTCAAGAAGCTTTGTTATCATCTCCTTCAAACTCCTGAATCAATTTTTCAATGAAGAAACCTGTTGTCTATAATGGAAAACATTCTTTCTATGATAAATAATCTTTCCTCTATCTTGAATTGAAGTTGACTTATATTTTCCTCCATTTTTTTCTCCAAACCATCTACTTTTTTAGTTGACATCTCTCCCAGTACTTTTTTTTTTTTAAATCATGAAAGCGGAACCTTATACTATGAAATCCTCCCAGCTAGCTCATATCTTGTCTGTTTCCTGAGGTCACGAAGGCTATTTTTAGGGCCTCGATCCCATCTTCCCAGCTAGCCTGAATGAAGCCAAATTATAATTGTAGCATGATATTCTCGTCACAGTACACCCCTTGGTTGCATTCTAGGTTGATTGCAGTTGCGATTTAACTAGCTGGGAAGATGTGAATCTCAAATCGTGCGTGAATCTACATCAAATTGAGCATGCCCTATGACTAGTTAGAGCGAAATAGAAGCATATTTGAGTGTTTTGTTGGCTAGCTCTAACTAGTCATAGGGCACTCTCAATTTGATGTAGATTCACGCATGATTTGAGATTCACATCTTCCCAGCTAGTTTGAATCGCAACTACTTCGCAAGGACAAAGCGGGAGGAGAAAGATGGGAGTTTTGCTAATTCTGACTACAACGTCCCTAGCACGCCAATCAGTTGCTTCTTGTATGCATGTCGATTCCGTCGTTCGCTTCCCAGCTAGGAAAAAAATAATGATTGTATTACGAGATCTCGGTCCATCATCCAGCTAGCCAGATTGCGGCGGATCGGTACTGTAAGTCACGATGCAACATAATCTTCTCCGCTAGCTCTTACTTGCTATCTCAACGTCATTTATGTAGGCTCGATCACGACTATAGCGTCGTCGTTGTAGCGGGAAGTTCGGCCATGAAGGTCTCCTTTCACCAAGATTAGATCATTGCTTCCCCAAGATCAATGACTGTATCGCGTAATTCTGTCATGAGGTTTAGTCACAAGGGATTGTAGGCCTCTTTTCCTATCGCCTGCCAACCTGTATGTCGCGATCTAGATGTTGGCTTTCTAGAATTGAAGGCTTTATACCATTTGATATTATCCTAGTAGATTTCCCCCGGATATTAGGGCAAAAAATATTTTTATTTTAGAAGTTCAAACAACACAACATAAATAGATAAAGTTAAGCACCCACAATTCGATAGGTAGGCAATATCTCTTAAATCATACAATTCGAGAGGTAGGAAATCTCTCCCAAACCCTAACCCTAAGACCTAAATACAATAATCTCTTGCATTACCCTAACCCTAAACATGTTATCCTACATTGCCCTTAGTCTAATAAATGACAAAATTGCTTTTAGGCCAGGTACTTGCATAACATATTCATTACAATCCACCACAAAGTTTTTCATGGTCTTGTTCTTTCTAATAGTTATTTTATTATTAAGTTCTTAGAGGAGAACTTTAATGAGTTTTTAGACAGTTATTTTATCACATTGTTTGACATTCATATCTTTTGCTCGTTTATGTGGTAAATTTATACTTGTTGTAGTTAATAAGATGCTTCGAACGGTTACTTTCATGCATTGTATATATGAGGTATTGATAATGCAATGCATGTAGGAGTATTGAAGGTATATACATCAATTTGCAAAAGAATTATCGAGTCATCTAAAAAATTATCGGCTAGAATTAAGGGACACTAAAGCCATGCCATGATTGAAACCTTACACAATTAACATAAATCAAGTTTTTGGCAAATATAACTAAACGCAATCTCAATTTAAATCAAAATCCCAAAGTAAATAATAAAGGTATATTTTCACATCCTTATTCATAATCTTATTCATGTCCTATCCCTCAAATGCATCAAAATTCTCTCATTTAGTGATGCAATAACAAAAACAACAAGCCTCTATACCACTAAGTGTGGTCGGTTACATGGATCCTTTTTTCTCTATTGCGTTCTTTTGAGTGTCATATTTTTATTTAGTTTTAATAGATTAAGATCAATTTTGTACAATATGCCCAAGTCTTTTTAAGTCTATTTCTGTCTTTCTTCACATCAGTTGAATCTAAAATATCTACTCTTCTAACAGGATTATCAGATGATCAACGTTTAATGTGATCAAATCATCTAAGACTACTCTCTCTAATCTTGTGCACCACTGAAGTTACACCGACCATATAATGGTTTTATTCATCTCTTATTTTTCTCTAATTGTCAAGCCACTCATCCACCTAAGCATTCTTATCTCATCAATACTTAACTTTGTTTTATGCTTCTCTTTTGAAGGCCGACATTCTGCGCTATAGAGCATTGTAGGTCTCAATACCATCTTATAAAATTTTCCTTTCAGTCTAAGAGATACTTTTCTATCACATAATAGGTTTGATGCATTCCTCCAACTCAACCAACTTGAATTCTACTAAAGACATTCCCATCTATATTACCATCACTTTGAACAATAGACCCGTGATATCTAGAACAATAGACCCGATATATCTAAAATATTCACACCTTTTAATGATTTGATCAACCATAATTACAACTCTACTATTAGAGCTGCAACTACTAAAATTACATTCCATGTATTCAGTTTCTACTCAAACGAAGGTCTTTAGTCTCCAATGTAGACCTTCAAAATTCAAGTTTTTCCTGAACTCTTTTTCTAGTCTTATCCACAAGAAGTATGTCATTAGCGAAAAACATACACCAAGGCACATCCTCCTGTAAATGTTCAGTATGAGCATCCATAACTAAAGCAAAAAGATATGGACTTAAAGCAGATCTGTGATGTAATCCAACTGAAATAGGAAAAATTTGGTCAATCCTCTTTCGATTTGAACACAAGTAACTGCTCTAGTATACATATCTTTAATGACTTGAATCTAAGTCATATCAACACCTTTCTTTTCTAGAACTCTCAAAAGGACTTTGCTTGGAATCTTATTGTAAGCTTTTTCTAAATCAATAAAAATCATATGTGGATCATCTTTGTTCTTCTATATTTCTCCATCAAACCTCTCAATAAATGTATAGCTTCCCTGTAGACCTGCCCGACATAAATCCAAACTGTTTATGAGATTTTTGTATCACGTCTTAACCTATTTTCAATTACCCTCTCCCATAATTTTAAAGTATGACACCTCAACTTAATTTCTCTCTCATTTAATGATGAATAATAATAAATTTCTAACCAATTGATAATAAATGGATAATTTTTGTGATCAAATTTCTTATAAACACTGAAAAATGCTAACATACAGTTAATAAAATGGCTAACAACTAAAATAATGTGATGTAAGAAAACATAAAATAACCAGTGGCGTAGTTGGTTGAGCGTGTAAGTTCCCATCATGAGGTTGCGGGTTTGAATTGCGGATATTGCCCTTTGGGTTCACCTTTCCTGAAATGAAACATAAAATAACTTGAATATCCATTATAAATTAAACTTATATAAATTATGCCCGGGTTAGTTAACTTTCTGCTGGATTATGTGTGTGCCGTTAAAGTTATGATTGACCTTTGAATTTCTGTTCTTCTTTTTCAGTCATCTTTGCAATAAGCTTTTCCAATTTGTTCATGCAAAGGAAAAACATAGCATAGAGCACAGCATTTGTTTGGTTCAACTTGAACCAAAACTTGAAATATTTCAATTCAAAATAACTTTCATTTTGAATTGGTTCTATAAATTTATTATTTTTACCTTGGTTATAGGTGAAATACATCTTGCTTCTGATTCAAAGCGAGTACTTGACTTGCATCCGTCCTTTAAGTTTATTTCATCCTTTTGCTTCGCCGTAGTTTTAAATATAACATTATCTTATACAAACAATTTAATGCACAATGAGACATACTGTGCCTCATATAAATTGAGTTCTTCCATGCAAAGTATTCCCTATTATAAAAGATGAGCTTACAAGTCCATCTTAGCTTCACTTGGATCAGCACTTTTTTTGAACATATAATTTTTAAATTTATTAAAATAATATACAACTTAGTTTTTAGTGATAGTTTGTTTA
Source organism: Papilionanthe hookeriana x Papilionanthe teres (assembly GCA_022702705.1). Classification (NCBI taxonomy): domain Eukaryota; kingdom Viridiplantae; phylum Streptophyta; class Magnoliopsida; order Asparagales; family Orchidaceae; genus Papilionanthe; species Papilionanthe hookeriana x Papilionanthe teres. Next base: position 2,401,883 of record CM040429.1, on the reverse strand, counting down.
TAATTTTTTACTTTAGTGCCAGATTTTATCCCTTGTCAATGCCTTCTGATGTCTCTAGAAAATGTGGCGGGTGGTGGTACTGAAAACTGCACCTATCATTTCTAGTCTTATTTATCTTATTAGTTCTTTTCCTTTCATTCTGGAGTCTTGCATCATGTGTTGAATCTTTTTTTGGTTTTTCAAATTTTTAGCGAAATATTTTGTTTAAATTGCCAGTCTGTGCAGGTTATATTAAATCTATCATAATGTTGTGATATTCTCTTGTGTGACACTAATGTCACAGAGCCATCTTGGCCACTTAGATTTAGCTCTTTCGTCATCATCCACATCTCGATTATTTTGTGGAATTAATTTATGACAATTAAATATATAACAGCTAGCTATCAGTTGTCTACCTTGCAATAATTTTAAGTGCCCTGTCATCGAAAAGATTTCGCAGTTGCTCACATTTTACTTTAGAAAATGTTTATATCACTGTTGTAATATGCAGATAGCACAAATCCAAGGTCCTAACTCTCAAGTTTAGTTTTGTGTAAGCATATAGACTTAGGGGTAGTTTGATTTGCTAAAAATGCAATGCAATGCAAAAGGTTTACAGAGTATTATGATAAAAATGTATTTGAAATGCTTTCGAGTTGTTTGGTTTACTGTAAAATAAACATAGGATTTTATAATTTTTTGTTTGGTTTGAAGTAGATTGAAAATAATATATTTACTTCGGCAAAGGGCAATGGGCTGCGGTAGGTGCTGTATGAGGCAGTGGCAGGCGGCAGGCAAGTGGCAGCGGCGAGCAGCAGTCAGCAGGCGGGCAGCAAGCAGGCGGCGGGCGGTGGCGAACGGTAATGGACGGCTGGTGGCGGTGGGCAATAACAGGCGGCTGGCGACGGGTAGGTGTCGGTCTGTTGGCAGGGGGCATGCAGCGGCTGCAAGCGAGAGACTGGGGGTGGCAGGCAGTGGCTGTGGCGACGGGCGGGCAGGCAGCGGGCGAGTGGAAGACAGCTGGTAGGAAACAGGCAGCGGTCAGGCGACGAGTCAGGAGGTAAACGTAGAGCAGCGGGCGGCGGGCATGCAACAGACTATGGATAGTCAACAGTCATCTAGCCATAGCGAGCAGCAGACAGCGGTTTGCAAACGATGGGCGGAGAGATTGACCGACGACGAATTGCCTATAATATTTTACATGAATGATGTAATTCAAATTTGGTCAAATTGTCGAATTCTAAATTCAACTAAAATGAACTGCCGTGAAAACTTCAAATTCATTAAAACTCTATATTGTATTTGTAAATTTTCATATTAAACATAGAATTTTCTCATATCTCTGCAAAAGTTTTACAACACATTACTAATTCACTTAACCAAACGGCCCCTTACCGGTAATTCTTTACACTGCACAAGAGGCTAAAGTCTTCATATTTTACATGCATAAGTGTCTTCTCCTTGGTGAATGGAATCAACATTTCATTCTTGGCTACTATAGCCCAATCTCTGAATTTGCTTGGTTACTGCACAAGTTTTTTTTTTTTAATTTATTTTGAAAATTTTTTAATTTTTTCTTATAATGTTAAGACAGGTTTGTTCCATTGATAGGTGGATTATAATATTAGACATTTTTCCTGAAGCGATATTGCTTGTTAATTCGTTACTTTTGTTCTAAATAATGTGTTGGTACTAGAAAATAGGCTCATCTTTGTCACCATTACCAGCTGATTTGCGACTAACCTTGGTTTGATTGGTTTATGTCTTCCTTCGTGTTGGACTGCTAGATGAAATCGTTTTTCCTTTTTCTGGATTTCTTTATTTGCAATTATTGAGTTCATTTAAATTTACAACAACAGCAAGAACAAGCAGTGACAGCAGGAAGAAACAAACAAAGTTGTCAGTTGAAAGAGCAAGAGATCAGAGGATTTTGCCAGAATAACCGCAGCAAGCAAACAATGATTTCGAGTGGTTTCCGGGATCCCCCATGGCACTACACAGCTTGGTTCTGGAGTTTTTAGAGTTTGTGGCTAAGGCTTTAGTGCCTGGAAAGATGAAGTTTTTTTGGCTAGAGAAGAAAAATGAAGGATTTTTTTTTTTATATTTTGGGTAGAGATTCAGAAGGTGGTTTAATACCTCTATTGTATTCAGACATTTAAATAGGCAATTGGAATGAAAATAATATTTAAACCATTTCTAATCCAACTCCATGAATAGAAGAAACCCTATTTATAATTATTAATTTGATAAGTTCATTCTACTAGATAAAATAAGCATATTTTATCCTAATTTTTAATTTAAAACTTAAATTCATTCTTATCCTGCTAAAATATGAATTTTAATTATGTGGTCTAGCTTTCAAGTCTTTGATTTCCTTTATATAGTTTTTGATTGATGATTTGATTGTGCCTATAGACTTATTGTGACATCCTTTTTTATCTTAGCAACGTGTTATGAGAATTACATCAATAATTCTCATCAAATTATTTGATCCAATCTTTTTTTCTCTTCACTAATTGATGCCTAAATTGTTGGATGCTTTATGTTCTATTTTTGAAATGAATTTCCATGATGAACGTTCTTTCATGGTCAGATCCCTAGGTCATATACGTGCCCCCAATTAAAAAGCTTTTCTTTTATATGAAATTTTTAAGAATTTGGAGAGAAAGGAATAATAGTTACATTTCGCTTATCACATTCATGCGCCCGAAGCATGCACACTGATTCTCCGCAATATTTTTGTGGTATTAAACAATAAAACGACATAAAACTTGTTTAAATTTTGTACAAATAATTGACTTAGATGAATACAGTTGGCCGGTCATAAATTTGAGCAAAATGAAAGTAAATAATAAGCATTTGTGAGTAACCTATGTGCAAATTCGTGTTTCTTCCAAATCAGGTTGCATCTATCTATCCATGACTTAGAAACTTTTTAGTTTGGCTATTGTGGTCGGTAGAGTAGTCTTCAGTAATTCATGGGTTTCAAGCTTCCAACTGCACTTGCAATTGAGCCATGGCATGTGACAGATTCGCCGTCCTCCTTTAAATTGGATTGAATATGTCAACCATCCTATGCTTGGAACATAAGTTCTTGAAGCTTAATATATTCACAACTTGAGGGTTGGTTGGAGTATAGACTAATTGATTAACATTTTTTATTAAATTTTTAATTAAATTATTGATTAATTTCAATTTGCTTTGTTCTACCATAATGGATAAGATTCTATCATTATAGATAGCATATTGATTATAAAAAGAAGAAAAGGATTTATTTTCCCCTCACTTTTAATGCTAAGTTGTTCGAGTAGTCTTTTGATCCAAACTTCTTCACATATATCATGAGCCATGGCATGAAATTTAGTTAACGTTACTTGATATCACAAGCTATTTCATGCTTCTCTGTATAGCAAGGTTACCCTGTACAATAGTGCAATATTCAGATGTGAACTTCTAATCACTGATAAAGCTTAGCCCAATTTGCATTGCAGTAGATTCCGTCCTCTTGATTTGAGTCTTTTCTAATGAACAAAATCTTTTTTTGGAGTTAACTTAATAGTTCAAAAATACTTGCATGGTCTATATGTGCTGCTCCCTTAAATCGCTCATAAATTGGCTTACAACACTAAAAATAGCACAGTATATGGCATAGTACATGAAAGAATTATAGGTTTTCCAACAAGTCTTTGTTGTTTTCTTTTTATCAGTTCATGTTCCTTCTTCAATTTTTTAAAGTTTTGATGTAGGCTTCCTGGGCATGTGTGATGTTTACATGAATGAATTATAGGTTTTCCAACAAGACTTGTTTTTTCTTTATCAGACGGTGTTCCTTCTCAATGTTTTTGAGTTTTGATGTAGGGTCCACTGGCATGTGTGATGTTCACTATAGCATGGTTTTTTAAGAAGTTTAAAAAATTTTTCCTTGGAGGTCAGAGATTCCTCTTTTGATTTACTAAAGTAACTTTAATTCTTACAAGTTACCAAAGATTTCATAGATCTTTGAATTGAAATACTTTTGCAAAAATTATTTTGGGATTACTCTCTTTTTTTTCAAATATTTCAGTTATAATTATATCAACATAAAAGATTAAGTTTGATAGCTTAATTCCATTTGTTTTCTCTTTCATTACGAGAGTGTTGTTATCCATATGAGTCTCTTGAATTATGCTCTTGGAGATTGTTTGAATTCTCAAAGAGATCTTTTTACTTTGTACACTTAATCACTTGTTATTAGATTCTCAAATCCAAGAGGTAGCCTTGTTTGCACCTCTTCCTTAAAATGTTGATTTAATAAAGATTTTTTTACGTCCAACTAGAAGAGGGGCTAATCCGAAATTGCAACCAATGATAGAACTCAGATTGTATTGAATTTTGTCATAGGTGCGAATGTCTCCTGGTAGTCAATGCTGTAGGATTGAGTAAATCCTTTTGTAACTAGCTGAGAATTGTTCTATCTTCTATGTGCTTAACCTTAAAGATCCGCTGACGGTTCTTTGATTCACTTAATTTAGTAATCTCTTTAGTTTGATTTTTCTCTTAGTCATGAATCTCTTCCGTTTCAGCTTCAGGAATTTGTGGTGTTTATTGGATGTTGGTGGGAATCTGAATAGTGTTAAGGTTAAAGCTTGAAAATTTTGCAAGATTTCCATTATAAGAGATGCAAGTGTGAAGGGATGTTGAGTGCATAATTTCATATCTTTTCTAATAGTAACAGGCCAATTTGAGTCATCCTGAAGTTGTTTACTAAGGGGCTGTTTGGTCGGCAGTAAAAGGAGTGTATTGCACTCCTTCTGTAGGGGTTCTAAAATTCAGTTATTTGGTTAGAAAAAATGCAGTGCATAATTCTGATATATTTACTTCTAAGTTCATTTTCAATGCATTTGAATTTTATTGAATCTGAATGAATTTCAAATACACAAAATTTGTGCAAAATTGACAATGTCATATGTCACTGTCCGTTGCCTACCCTCGCTGTCACCCACTCGTCGCCATCGCTGCCACCCATCTGCTGAATCATTGATGTTTAAAAGGTCTTTAATCCCTGCTAGCAACCACTGAGGTGTGAAAAAGCTATGTTTTGCGTTCATCAAGCCATTTTATCGTTAATTTTCATCCCAAATTCAGTATTTAAGTACAAGGTGAGGCTAATCTTACATTAATTCAACTCAATCAAGTTACCTATGTTTTATTGATTCTTTTTTTTTCTTTTTTACTGCTTTTGATGAGTAAATTTATTTTCAGATCTTGGATTTTGGTAGACATGTCAAACCTATGTTTTTTCATTCAGACAAGGCTCTTATTCTTGATTTAAATTTTGCTAGAATTTGGTACATATTGACAGAATTACTAGGCTTTATGGTTTTTGGTCAATCTCAGAACATGTTATGGAACTTGAATCTTTTGGTAGAGGAGATGAAAAGAAGCAATAAATGAGGATTTAGTAGTGATCCAAGTAAGCATGGTTGATGCGAATATAATTCTTTTTGGCTAATGTGTGGAGTCAAGCTGGGTTAAAATAGCCCGGCACAGTATTTTCCAGATAAACTAACCAAGACTGTTACTATGCCCTGTAATTTACTTCTAGCTAAACCAACATTATGGATGAAATTGTCGTAGTGTTACACTTAATTGAAGTCAAAGGGTGCCTTTTAGCTTCCCTTCACAGTCTGACTCCAGTTGCTGCCTAGGCACATTCTGGTGCTCTGCATTGAAATAATGAGTCCCAAGAAAAGCCTTCTATGCGAAATGGATCTATAGGACTGTTCATGGTCAGTGGGCACCGCAACAAAGATGCCATTAGCCCCAAAGACACTATGGGAGGCATTAGTGGCAAAATTATGACATTTGTGTTTGACAATGAACTCGTAGAGATCATGGGTTCTATAATGATAAATAGTTTATGGAATTGAGTTGATTAGTTTCACCAACTAGCTAATAATGAATGCTTGCGTTGAACTGACCAAGTAGATATTATTCATGTTTTACATTGCAGCACATTCATGCATACCACACAATTCTTATCGTATTTCCATATCTAACACCTAAACTTTTATATTTATTTCATCAAACTACAACTACTACATACGTCTTTTTATGCATATGGTTATGACATCAAAGTGCTGTAAATCTAAATATAGAAGTTTCGATGTTACATAGGTAAATACAATATAATTTGTGGTATGTTTGTAAATTTCCTTTTGTTTTTCTTTTTAAGAAATTGATCATCTGGATGCCTTTCTGTGCTTCATAACAGTTGGAGTTAGATGACAATTACTACATCCTGTTTTACGGAGCTGGTGCTTTGCTTGCTCTGTGGATTTCATCTGCTGTTGTCAGTGCAATTGATACTCTTCCTCTGGTATGTCTACTACTACCTAGTTCTTTACAATGCCTTGTATTGTTTTTTATTTTCTATTTTTTATTTGGGATAATTACATACCCAAAATATTGTTATTTATGAAAATCTATCAATTTATTTGCATGTGCCACAATCAAATCATTTAGAAGTTGAAAAAAAATGAAAAATACGAGTTGGGATTTTATCATGAATCTTGATTTTGAGTGAGAATTAGCGCAATAGACGAAAGAGGATGCCAGATTTGTAAATAACATTGTTTCCTCCTTATATCTCTTTGTTTATGTTCTTATTTGAAGTAAAACAAGTTTGGTTATTTAATTAAAGTATGATTATTTTTAAAAATACTCAAAACATCTAAAATTTGTTGGGAAATTTAAATAGATAGCATGCAATTCTTATGTATTTTATATATCTCACACCTATGCTTCTATATTTACACGCATAACACTTACACCTAACTCTGGTTTCTTAACTATAGTTTCCAAAAGTGTTGGAATTGGTTGGCCTCGGCTATACAATCTGGTTCAGTTACCGTTATCTCATCTTTAAGGTAATAATATTTGAAATTTGAATGCTTTTTTATAGTGATTTTTCAATTGTATATATATATATATGGTTTTTTGCACGCAGAAAAACAGGGAGGAATTGTTTTCAAAGATTGAAAAACTGAAGGAGGAGATATAAATTTGGACAATCTGAGTAATAATTTCTTTATGTGATTCCTCAGCTGCATTTGGTTTTCTTTATTTTTGTTTAATTTTTAGGAGGTTTCTTTCAAAGTTCTACATGTTATATTGTAGTATTTTGTTTTAGAGGCTGTTAGAAACTATTTTGGGTGCTATATATTTTTCTTCATAGGACAAATTGTGATTTTGCTTTTTTCTTTCAGAAGATTTGCATGCATACCTCTTAATTCTTATATCTTTAAAGGTGTATGTAAAGTAAAGTTTAGCTGTTAGATATTTAAATATATAGGAATTGGATTGTATGTATGTAAATTGCCCTTTTCTGCATAGTAGGACATATATCTATCTATCAATCTATGTGCGTGTTTTGTGACCTGTTGTTAGAGCAACCTCTTTGAAGGTCATAAGTTCTCTCAGGTCCTGGGTAGTGCAGTGTCGAAATAAAAAATAATAACATGAATTGATTTCATTTAAATATAAAAAAATTATATATATATTTTTATTAATTTTTAGTATTTGTTTATTTTATTCTATCTTGAATTTTATATTTTATTATTTTGATTTAAATTTTATTCAGGTTAATTGTACGAATTTTGAGACAATCTAGTAATACTCCACTGCTCTCTTTAAAATAAGGTAAATAGTATAATATTGTGATTTGTGGTTTCTATCTTCCATAAATAAATAGAAGGGTTAATATGGGTTTAAGAGCCCCGAAACATCCAATTTACTCCAAGAGGGCGAGTCTTTTTTTTTTTTCTTCTCTCCCTCACTCATTTTTTGGGCAGGATCGAATAATTTTAGATTCAACATCCTTAAAATTGTAATGAACATAGATCGTGCCACTACCAATATGGGGTACACATCGTAGAGGAGAAAATCCCGAACAAGGAAATAAAAAATAAAGAGGCAAATAGTAAAATAAAAAAATAAAAAAATAAAGAAGGAAAAAAGAAAGAAAATTTCCCTCACACTCTAAGCATCCAAAAATTCATCCCTAAACTCAACTCAAAAAAAAGCTATGGAGGTGATTTCATGCCAAGTAGCAATAGGATCTGCGAAAGATAAGACACAATTCACCCTAACAGTCAGTCTTGTTAGTTATATCATGTGAATGTAGCGTTAAGATCAACCTAAAACCTGGCGAAAGGTGTGGCCTGATCGAGGCAATGATCCGAGCAAGCACGATGAGGACTAAGGCTGGGTTGGGTATAGACTACACCTAAAAAACTAAAAAACCTATTGATGATCTTCTCACAGAACGGGTCGCCAACCAACACATTAAAAGATAACACAAGGAGGACGAAAAAACAAAAAAAAACAAAAACAAAAACTAAGGGAGTATGACTAGTACTTGCTGAAAGTATATTTTATGTATTTTTTAGTATTCCATTTTTATTGCAACTACGCTTCCAAGAAGTAAAAGAATATTGGGTCCTCATCAGGCTAGAATAAGCCGTCGCCGAAGTCGCATAAGCAGAGATACCTCTTCGAGTCGGCCACCATGGCTAACCACCCCCTAATTAGCCGGTTGACCATTCTGGTCGACTATCACATTTAGTCAGCTTGCCCCCCTTGGGCAGACCACCCTTTAGTGGTCGGCTACCTGCTAATTAGTCGGCCAACCATCACATTTAGTCAGCTGACCTCTTTTGGGCCGACCGCCACCATATCATTAGTCGGCCAGCCTCATTCGATTGACCACCTTACTTCAACTGCCTAGCCATCATGGCCGACCACTCCCTAATCAGTTGATCGGCCATCAAATTTAGTCAGTCGGCCACCTGCTGGCCACCCTCTGGTGGTCGGCTACCCCCCAATTAGCCGACCGACAATTACATTTAGTCGGCTGACCTCCTTTGGGTTGGCTAACCTCTCTAGCCTACCGGCCACCCTGGGCCGACCATCACACTTAATCGTTTGGCCATTCCCTCAACTCCCTCAACTGACGACCATCTTCACAGTTGAACGGCCATGATTGGCAGCCATCATCTTAACCACAAGGGAATTTATGTGTATAACACTCAATGCTTTACATTTTCAATGCCAACCAAACTTCATTGGCAAATGTGTATAAAATATAGTTTATACATAACCTTTTATGCATATAATATAAAGAATACGTAGAATAGTTAGATAATACTATAAAACAAAGTAGGAGCAAAGCAACAGAATGAAGGCATGGTAAAATGAAGAAAATGTGTACAGATGAGTCTGCATAAATCTCAAGACAATTTAACGGTTCAGAATAAGAAGACTAATATAGCTTGTATTGTCATTCTTAAAGCATGAGCACTTTTGTAATATCTTATTCTCCTCTTTCCTCTTTTATAAATAGAGGAAAACGTAGCATGTAAAATGGGGATTTCTCTTCTTCTCTCTCTCCCTCTCTCTTCGGCTCTTCTTTCTTAGCCTCATATGTAGGGAGAAATCTCCCATTCCTCTCTCTTGTAATCACCCTTTTTAGTAGAAGAAAAAGGGTCAGAGAGCCCGAGAATACCCCTCCTTGCCCCCCATGGGTAAAAAGTTCTCCCTTTCTTTCTCTTTCCCTTGGATCTCAAGGTCTATATCTTGGGCATGGTCTACAAGACAAATCAGGCATCAACATTAATAAAATTGGGTTGTTTGCTACCATGCATGAAGATTAGAGATGCTATCTTCTTCAACTTTCAGATGTTCTATAAACATAAAGTTGTGTAGACAGAGCGTGCATAATTTAAAATTAAGATATATTGCATTCAGATTTCTGAAATATTAATTATATTCCAAGAAGATTTATAAGTTCAAAAATATCATATTTTGGTCCCTGCATGATATGTAGGGATGTAATCGAGTCGAATATATCATTTATTAGACTTGGCTTGGTACAAGCTGTTCAAGTTCGGCTTGAACTTGTGTCGAGCTCACATTTTGTTCAAGCTCGGCTTATTTAAATTTTTCAATAGTTAAACTTGATTTGTTTATGATTTATGAATAATACAAAACTTGATGGTAGCTCTTTCAAAAAAATATACAATTATTTTCATCGCATTTATAATCATTTCTGAATCGTGAAGGGAAAAAAAAAAAAAAAAAAACTCTCAAAAAACAACATATCCTCTCCCCCAAAATATGCATCCAAATTAATAAAAATAATGGTGTATTTCCCATTCAACCATTTTCTAACACTCAGGAAAGGTCAATAACTTTGGGAACTTTTTTAATTGACAATTATTATGTCATTTGATTCAACCTCAAAATCAATAAATTTGAACAATTCTTTCTTCTGATTTGATAATCAGTCTTATTTTCACAATGTTGTGCAATATAAAGGTGGATACAAAATGAATTTTAAATTTTAATGCTCAAGTACAATACCATATGAACTAATTAATAAATATATAATAAAAAAATTAATCTAAAAATATTTTTGATATAAAAATATATTACTATTATATCTATAATTAAATAAACTCTAAATAATCAAATTTATGTAAACAATAAACAATACATAATACAAGCTATCACCGAGATTAATATCTTGTATTTAACGAGTTAATTGTTGAACAACAAATAAATTTGTTCCTCGATATACAAAAACAAGTTATGTCTATGTTCATCTTTAGTCCATTTAAATCGAAAAGAAGAACCAGATCACCGACAGTACTAGGAGAATAGAAGCTTCAAAATCAGAACACAAGCAGTTGAAGTTGAGGGAGTGAAACTGTAGCAGTTGATTGAGCTCCTGAATTTAAAAGATAATACATCATGAAGGTCTTCATGACAAGAGTTCCCAACTCCTCAGCTGCAACCCCATATCAACAAGATGATTCCAGTTTCAGAACAGCATGGCAAGCCCAACCTGCTGCCTTCAGATCCATTACCGAAGGCCATTGATCGATTCTCGCAAAGTTTTTCAAAGAAAAGGTTTGCTGCCATGATAATAAATGAAATTTTTAACCATTTTTGACAAATCAAGCTAAAATCTAGTTTTTGACAGCATCTGCTGGAAAGTTTTGATGGGATGGATCCCAAGCTGTTCTGAGGATAACAAAGAGCAGTTACCACTTATCAGTTCATGAATTGATAACTTCATCAAGCTGGAACTGGTGAGGGTCCATTGCCTCCTATGGATAGATTTACTTCACAAATAAGAGTCCGGAGATAAAAAATAGGACCTAAGTTCACTTATTGGCTTTGCACTACCATCATCAAATGTCTCTCTTCTGTATTAAATCATCGCTCAACGCACTACCAAACAATTAGTGTTGCTAGAAATGGAACTAGTCGACATAAATATCAGCACTGCTAATACTTGTCATCTGTTGAATCAATAATTTGATCTCTTCATCGGGCTCAATTCCATCTCTAGCCATCATCTTCGGGATGTTCGGGGCCACTCTCTTCGCTTTAATGTGCATTCTGACAAATGACTTGTACAAGTGAAGATTCATCAGACATGAACGTCGAAGAACCTTCACAAACCTATTAGCATCATCAAAATTCTGAATTTCCTCATAATACTCCGCAATGGCCAACAAAATAACCGAGGGTGGTCTCCAAATACAGTGCTTCAACATAGATAAACCTTTCTTCATGGCTTCCACAGCCTTGCCCATCTCCTTCTTCTTCACCCATCCCTCCATCAGAATCTCCCAAGTCTTGTAATTTGGGTTACCGCCCTTCTTTAATGCATGAAAAAACAATAATTTAACCTTCTCCATGCATCCATTCCTCATGTGAGCGCCTAAAAGTATGTTAGGAACCCTAATATCATATTTCCAACATTGAGATTCCCATGCCTTAAAGATCCTCTCAGCCTCTGAAATATCACCAAGCTTAACTAAACAGATCATGACACTCATATAGTTGGCACAAGGGATCTTCCCTGCCACTCTTTTACTAAACTCCCAAAGCCTCAAAACTCCATTTTTATCACCGAGAGCCGCATAATTTGTCATGACGAAAGAGTAACCGAGTCGCTTCTTTGTTGATAGCTTGTTTTCGGCCATCCGAAGGGCGGCAAAAGCCTTGTCAACAAGACCAAATCTAGTATAAATATTGGCCAAAGTACAGTATGTGCTCCAACCTACTTCAACATTGTTGTCCACCATCATCTCCTTATAAATCATCTCGAGCGAAGCAACGTCTGATACCTCACCACAGGCATTCATCCAGAGGTTATACGAGAGTACATTAAGACAAACCTTGTTCCGTTTCATGTGCCGGATAACATAGATTACCTTCTTGAACTGGCCCATTGCAGCATAGAGCTTCATAATCTCATTGAAAGGGTGAGGATTCACAATGAAACTTAGGCTGCAGACTTTGGCCAGCAGGGCTTCTGCTTTCCCCAAGTCTTTTTGCTTCACATAAAAATGGAGTAGAGGTTGAGATGCAACCTTCAGTGAAGCAGTGTTGGATATCTGCTCAAAATATACTTCTGCATTAGCTAGGCTATCAACTTTGATTATTAGATCCAGTTTGGCAGCTTGATCAGCTGCCGATGCCTGAAAACTGCTCTGAGATTCCAACCACATAAAGATCTGCATTAGTGGACAAATGCTTAGGTAATGCTGATCCATCCATTTTGTCTTTATAGGGAATAAATTCTATATTTGAAACAAGCAAGTATTTACAAATCTAACACCCAAAGTTTGATGTTTACACTTATAAGCCCTTGGCACCATAAAAGTATGCATGAGAGGAAGTATTTCCTTACAAAAAGCTAGTGATGGGGTACCTTTGATGTGATGTTAAAGATTTGAGTGGTATGTATTTAAATATGAATGTTTAGATACATAATAATAGTGTGGAATGTATATGGAAACACAAAGATAGCAGCAATGGCAAAATTATAGCAAAAGCCACGAACTTTGTCTGCAAAAAGCTATATTGGTTACAGTACCAGTCATCGAATAAATTAGTATAAGACAAGATAGGAACGTTTAATATCAAAGTCACAAAAAATACAGCAAAGTCTAATGAAATCTCATCGATGTGCTTCTCAGATTACAGCTAATCAATACTTCCTGAAATTTTGGCAATTCTTCATCCCCATTAATCCTCTGAAAAACTCCGCCGTTTCCATCAAACCAACCTTCACAAATCCATCAAATAACCTATTGCAAGCAGAAATTTCAAATTCCAAAACTTTTGATTGCCTCCATTCATCTATAATTTCACCAGCCTCTTTATGTTTCCCCAGCACAAGATAGGAGGAAAGAACACATATATAATTTCTACTCGTCATTTTTTGTGAGGTCATGCGCAAAGCCTTCCATATTTCATTTATTTTCTCAACATTCCCAAGGCTGCCATGCAGAAGAATAAGAAAATCATAAGTTATCCATTCCCTTTGGCTGATCTTCTCCTCACTTTCAACAAGAGAATTGTCTGAACTCACAAGACGACCAGCTGTGACATATATATCAGTCAGTTTCGCGTAAGTTGTCCATCGTCCATCAGAGCTCAAATCTGCGCCCATTTCATCAAGTATTTTTCTAACACCTTCGATATCAAGTGTAGCAGCACAAGCACTTATTCTTAGATTATATGTAAACAAGTCAGACGAGATTTTTCTCCTCTTAAGTTCTTCAACAACAAAATGAACCTTATCAAACTGTCCTATAGATGTATATAATGTCATCATCTCATTAAAGGTCAAAATGCTCAGAGAGATGTTTGAATCCTTGATCCTCTCGAAGAGTAGCTCGGCCTTATCTAGGAGTTTTGCTCCGGCGTAAGAATGAAGAAGAGCGGTGTAAGCTTCGCAGGACTTTGCTGATGATGGGAGCCCTTCGAAGAATTCTTCAGCGGAACTGATGCCAAATACTTTTGTTATTAAGTCTATGCGCATTGCGTAGTCGTTATCCGAGAGCTGGGATTCCTGATGAACTTTCATCCATTCTGATATCTATAAACTTGTATCAGTTCAAGAAGCAAATCACTAAAACATTAAAGTAACAAAATTGCCGTTCATTCATCAATTACTCGTAAAAACAGAAATTTCTTGGAGATTATGACGTGATATAGAATTAAAGTGTTGCGTGCTCTCAAACTAGAGTAGCAGAAGAAATATGACATTAAATTAATTCCAAGTCTCATAAGCAGTCAACAGTGGTATTTTGAATTTTGTACTGAACATTTTTGAATTTTGTATTTTTAAATTTCTAATTTAAGGTTGAAATTCTGAATTTCAAATTAGTATTTTGAAATTTGATTGTAATTAGCATTTTGAATTTTGATTATATATGTGGCTAGTGCTTATTATGTGAAACAAATATATCCATTAAAGGGTTGGAGTAGCTCCAGTGGCAGACACGATAAGAGAGTCACCTTATATAGTTTGATCACATTAAACGTTGACCATATGAAGACCCTATTAAGAGAGTAGATGTTTTAGATTTGACTATGTTTAAAAAGGTAGAGGTAGACCTAAAAAGACTTGGGCATGATGTATAAAAAAGATCTTAATTTATTAGAACTTGATACTCAATAGGATACAATGGAGAAAAGAAATTCATGTAGCCGACCCCACTTAGTGGGATAAAGGCTTGGTTGTGTTATATGTGGTTAGGGATTATACTGAAATAGGATTAGAAGATTGTTTAAGAAATTTACTTTGAGAATAGATGGATGGACTATTACAACATATAGCTAAGAAAATGGCATTTTAAAGTTCTAATAGAATAATCTATAAGAGGATTCATTGGGGGCTATAGAAGAGGAGTTCAAAATATAATGGAAAATAAAACAAAACTGAAATCATTGCGGTCAACAAATCTTGCAATAGTGAATGCAAATTTAAACAAAAAGAAGAAAAATACTTCATTATTTTCAAAATTAGAGCCATGATATCATAAATGGACAATTTTTTTATGCTTGAATAAGACGAAATTTTTTTCAAAGATTGTAAGATGATTTTAGGAAGAGTATGATCACATAACATAAGATTTGAAATTAAGGATGTATGTTTAAGAGAAATAAATTAAAAATTTTTAGTTGAGCTAGACTTGATGTAAGATAAGAAAACTGTTCATATTAAGAAAACTTTTATATAAGTTTTAAAAGATCAAAGAAAAGATCACACATTAATAAAAAATAAAAAAATAAAAAAAAACTGCTTTCAAGTTTGGCAAATGTTAAATACTATAGATGCTTATAATGTTTATAAAAAAGCTGAAAATCTTGCAAAGAAGTTACAAATAAAGAAGAACTTACACCTTTTGATGGTTTGTCTAGTACAACATAAAAGAGAAAATAAAATATATAACATAACTAAGGCAAGATATAAGACATCTAGATATTTGATTAAGTTAAATGAATTAAAAGTGAGAAAAAAATAGGATATTGATTAAAGATAAATGCATCAAGTAAAGATAAAATACTACTTTCAGGATTTTTATAAGAAAATTTTGAAAAAGATGTTGTTTTAAAAGAACCGTGAACAAAATATTTAGACAAGTTATAGATTCCTCAGAGAAAGAAAAATAGGGTAAGCCCCAATGAAGATACAAAGATAAGATTTTGAAACATGATGTAAGATTCAAACCATTACGTAATTATTCAACTGTTGCCGTAAGCACACGGGAAATTAACACAAGCAATCCCCTTACTTATAATCCAACCTCCTAAGACTGTGATTGAAGTAAGAAAGAGAAGTAATGCAAGTTCCAAACTTAAGAACAGCAAAAAGATCACAACTCCTTATATTAAAATTAAGCAATCAGTTTCTTAAGGGCAGAAAACCCCCAAAATGGGGGGGCGGCCAAATTCCAACCTCAAGAGCGTGCTTAAATCGCTGCGACCTTCTGAGGTCCATCGCGATCCTGCGAAGCTCCTGTAACGACGCCTTATTTCCCTCGGAGACCCACTTTTCGATCACCGCCGTTGCGCTCCTCTTTGGGAATCGAAGTCGGAAGATCCGGCTTCGTAGATCGTCGGGCGATTCCGCAGAGGAAGAAGACGATGCGTCATCCTCGAAGGGAAAGTCGATGCGTTCGCTTGTCGGTGCTGTAGGGGATGAGAAGCATCTAGAACTCTCAATTAGGGTAAACGGGATCGCACGGCAGGTCTGAGTTCCGGGAGGAGCCAGGAGGCACCGCCGGAGTAGAACGGGGAAGAAATAACCCATCAGCAAATCGCCTCTTCGACTATGTGCCGAGTGAGTGAGAAAAGCAAAACAGGAGTTTTTTTTTACGGAGAGAACGGAGGGGAAGACGGACGGAGGAGGCGGGCCGCCGGCCGTAAATTTTGCTGTGCGTCGTCGAACGCCGAACGCCAGTTAAAAAACGACGCGTGACGTAAGTGGGCCCATAGTCCACGTCGGATATTAAATGAAAAAAAGGGAAAATGAAACGCCGGCCGTGCCGACCCGACTCGACCTGATCGTTTCTCCGACTTTTGCGATACTGATCATTTTGGTTCACTCCAGTCTGCCATTAACGTAATAGTCTTGAATAAATAGCAGAAAAGTGGTTTTTGGCTTCGTTAGGGTTTTCGAAAGTGCGATTTTGGCTCTTTAGGGTTAACGAAAAGTGGTTTTGTCTCTCAGGGTTTCATCGTCGTTATTTCCAAGTGATGGAGTTTGATTTTCTCTTAATGAAGAAATAGGAAGCATGAATTACTGAAGCTCGTTTGGGACGGAGGAGGTAAGATTAACCCTGCGTGGAATATTCTCGTTGAAGGGATAAGTAATAACCCAAAGTGATTTTCCTGAAATGCTTTCGAGTGTATTTTCGATAGTATTTTCGATGTATTTTCAGTAGTATTGTCGATAGTATTATTATCAGTGTATTCTCACTGGAGTATTTTCAGTGTCATTTTCGAGTGTATTTTCGATGTATTCTCGAGTGTATTTACGGTGTATTCTCGATGTATTATTATCGAGTGTATTCTCATCGGAGTATTTTCAATGTATTTTCGATGTATTTTCGGTGTATTTTCGAGTGTATTCTCGAGTATTATCATCGATGTATTGTCACTTGAAGTATTTTTAGTGTATTTTCAGTGTGTCATTTTCGATTTATTTTCGAGTGTATTCGCAGTGTATTATTTTCGATGTATTCTCAACTGGAGTATTTTCAGTGTATTTTCAGTGTATTTTCAGTGTATTTTTAGTGTATTTTTAGTGTATTTTCAGTGTATTTTCAGTGTATCATTTCATAGTGTATTGTCGATGTATTTTCGATAGTATTCTCAGTGTATTATTATCGGTGTATTCTCACCTGAAGTATTTTCGAGTGTATTGTCGGTGTAATTTCGGTGTATTTTCGATGTATTCTCGAGTATTATCACCAGATGTATTGTCACTGAGTATTTTTAGTAGTATTTTCAGTGTATCATTTTCAGTTTATTTTCAGTGTATTCGCAGTGTATTATTTTCGAGTGTAATCTCACTGGAGTATTTTCAGTGTATTTTCAGTGTATTTTCAATGTATCATTTTCAGTTTATTTTCAGTGTATTTTCAGTGTATTTTCAGTGTATTTTCAGTGTATTGTCAATGTATTATTTTTAGTGTATTTTCGATGTATTTTCGGTGTATTTTGGGTGTAATTTTTATTGTATTGTAAGTGGATTATTTCAGATGTATTTTCGAGTGTATTCTCAGTAGTACTCTCGATGTATTTTCGGTGTATTGCTTGTTTTAAGTTAAATTCGAAGCCTACGATCTATATGGGTGATATATGACATATTTTGATGTCGTTTCTACCTTAAAGTTAGAGTATTCCGCTAGTTGATATTAATTCGTGTTTTCTACAAGTATTTTTCGTCTATTCCAGGTGTGTTTTTTTAGTATTGCTCGGGTCATACAAGTCCGACTAACTTTATTGTACAAATTCAATTTGTAGTTACTCGTGGGAGGAAGTGATTCAAATGATCCAATTGTAAACGGTTTTCTCAATACTATTATTCATAATGAGGTGGAGGCTTACGAACACTATCGCGCTTATGCACATCATGTCGGATTCGAGTGTCCGCAGAGGATCACAACGAAGCATCGGCCGAACTCTGCGCAAATTAAGTCGAAGGATTATACTTGTGCTAAAGCAGGCCATAAGAAAGAGTCAATGGTCGCCAATACGTTGAAGTACAGGAAAGCTGAGAAAAGGACTGGCTGTCAAGCAATGGTTCGTTATGTTGTAGACATTGACGGCAATTGGTCAATAAAGAAATTTGTCGAAGGGCATAACCACCCTTGCGTGAATCCGGTGACAAGCACCTTCTACGGTCCGGTCGGAAGGTTAGCGAGCTAAATGCAGAATTACTGAGATCAATGACAGGTTCGTGGATTAGAGCAGCAGACGCTTTTAGGTTCCTTACTGTTGAGGTTGGTGGAGTAGAGAACATGGAGTGTACGAGACAAGATGCCTACAATTTCCTTCAAAGGGATATAAGATTTAAAATTGAACACGGTGATGCAAACTCTCTATTGCAATTATTCATGGAACGACAAAATCATGACGAGATGTTTGCATAGGACTTCGAGATCGATGATGAAGGGAGACTAAGAAGCTTTTTCCGGTGTGACGGGAGTCGTAGACTTGATTATGATTGCTTTGGGGACGTTGTAACTTTCGACACGAGCTACCGTTTGAATAAGTACAATTTATGTTGTGCTCCTTTTGTAGGGGTTAACCACCACTGGCAAAACGTCCTCTTCGGAGTTGGTTTTTTAGCCGACGAGACAATAGAGTCATTCACTTGGTTATTTAAAACTTTTATTCGGCTAATGAGCGACAAATATCCAATCACTATTTTTACCGATCAAGATCAAGCGATGTCAAGGGCCATTCAAGAATCCCTTCCATTCACAAGGCATAGATTATGCCAGTGGCATATTTATAAGAAGTTGTCTTCAAAAGTTCATTGCGGTAACACCAGCAAGAGTGTCCACACTCGTTTTACGGATGCATGAGGGAATGTGACTCGCGAAGAGGAGTTCGAACATTATCGGGCTTTAATGATCGAGCAAGGAGACCTACACGGCAACGGATGGCTACAAGATTTGTATCGTATAAGACATAAGTGGTCCACAGCATTCAATAAAGAAATATTTGGAATGGGAATTTTGTCGACGCAACGAAGTGAGTCCACAAATAGCGTATGTCATGGTGTATCTAAGCCAACCAGCTTCTCTCACTGATCGCTTTTGGGAATCGAAAGTATTATGAAATCTCGGAGAATGAACGAGAAGGATGAAGACTTCGAAGCTCTCAAACGGTTATTAAACCCACGCTTAAAACAAGCCCAGATGTCGAGGCAAGTCGTCGCGTATTACACCCGGAAGTCGTATTGCGTGTTTGAAAAAGAGTTGCTCGCATGGGTTATGCGAAGTAACTCGTTGATGTCGCGATTGAGGGTGCTTCGATATTTTATGTTAGGAATTTGGATAATCTGGAGATGAGTAGACCTTGACCGTTAATTACGATAGGACTAAGTGAGAGATCACCCGTAGTCGCAAGAAATTTGAAATGATGGGGTTGCTCCGCGCTCACTCACTACGTGTTCTTGTTGACCTCATTTTCGATGAGGTCTTCTCTTCTTCTCTTTAAGATTTTAGGATCTAGCCTTAGGCTTTTCCTTCGACTATCTTAGAGGATTAGAATCGGGACCCACCTTTTAGAAATTCAAACCACTTCTTAACTCCCCGCAAACTCCACAAACTCGACTCGTAAACCCCTAATCACCTAGAGGGTTGAAATCAAATATGGAAGTTTAAAGGATGAGTTCCTATAGGACTCTTTGGCCTAGGACCGCCCCAGGCGGCCCGGTTTGGTGAGGGCCGACTTACACATACACTACACACACACTACACTTCCATACACCTCCTAAAAAACACACCCTTAGCCAACTTGACCTCCCGACTCATGTAGGTGATTCACATGGATGGTCCTTAACCCCTAAGCCCTCGGCTAAGAGGGTTAGGAACAACATGTAAATAACGCCTGGATGAGTCCCTTCATGGCTCATGTGGGCTTGATATGGCTTCATGGCTCAACCAAAATGGTTGTATTCCACTTACATCCACCCAATCTTCAATTTTCCAAATTTTCAATTTTTAACCCCCGGACCCTACACCCCGCCTAACCTACCAAATGCTCTCAAACTACCCGAATTTCTCAAAAATTTCCAAATTACCCAAAACTCTCCAAAATCAATCCCAAACATCTCCACACCACTTAAATTGATCATCCATACCCAAAAATGCCAAAAATTCCAAAATACCCCCCAATACCTTTCAAATACCCAAAATACCCTCTTGACCCAAAAATCCAAAAATTCAGAAAATTCCCAGAAAATTCCAGAAAATCCCAAATATTCCCAATTTCATTTTGTTCAACTACATCATGGGCCAATTTTGTCAATTTACCCCACTTTTATCAAAACCCCCAATTCGACCCATTTTAACCCAAAGTAAACCCAATGTCAAACCTAACCCACCCAATTGACCCAAATTCTGGTCCAATTCAATTCTAAACTTCAATTCAACATCCCCAACACCAATCCGGACCCAATCCAAGCCCAATTTGAGTGGCATTGGGATCCAATTTCACTTTTGGCCTTAAAGCCCAATTTGGACCTATGACCTAAACCTAACCCAAACCCACCCAATTCAACTCCAATTAACCTCAAATCTTTTCCAAACCTTCCTTAACATCCCCATAAACAAAACACTAACATGATTTGCCCAAAATTTAGACCCAAACCCCACTCAAATTCAACCCAAAATCAAAAAGCCCAATTTTGACCTAAACTTAAACCTAGCCCAAATGAGCCCAAATCCCAAAATCAAAACCTAACCAAAGCCAAAACCTCTTTGAAACACTCCCATAAACATTTCCCAACATTAATTTTACATCAATTTCAACTCTAGCCCAACTTTGGCCCATGGTAGCCCATTTTGGCCCACCTTAGCCACTTTACCAAAAAGGCCCATATCCAACCCAATTCAAACCCAAATCACCTCAAACTTGTTTCAAACCACTCATGAAGCATCCCTAAACCAAACTCAACAATTATTTGGCCCAAGCCTTTACCAAAATTTCATCCCAAAATCCATTTTAAAATTCAAAAGCCCACTTTCCTAAACCATTTTAAAAGCCCATCTAAAACCATTTCAATGAGCCCAAATCATCCTAAAGCCCACATGACATTTCCCCTCATCATGCTTTCAATTAAACTCAATACCTAAGTCCTAAAATCATCATTAAGCCATTCCAAATCAAGCTTCATGAAAATTCTCCACCAAAGTACCAAAATTCCTAAATTCTATTTCCATGAAATCGACTAAACTTTTCCTAAGCCAAATGGAGCCAAATGCAAGCCATGAACAAGCCACATGAAGCCATGGAAGGTTTGACATGTGATCAAGCCATTAATGGCAAAAGGAGGAGCCTCTTTTAAGCCCCCTTAAAAAGGTTTTAACCCTTTTAATGCTTCACCTTAATCCATGATTAATCAAAATATTCATGGATGGTGACCTTTCCACCCTTTTCTAGCCGATTTACCCGATCCTCCCTCGGCCCAAATCAACCATGGAGAGGTGAACCAAGCCCATTTTCAATGGGTTGACCAAACCAAGTGCAAAAGAAGCCACCTCCTCATGCCATTCCGATTCAAACCCTTTACACATGGCAAGGCCCACCGATCGCACAAGCCTCCAGCCCCGACCCACCCGGACCCGAGAGTGACCCATGCCTCGCCGGCCACCGCCCGGGTCGCCGGAAAACACCATGGCCGAGACCTCGGGAGGAGCCAAATTTTGGAATTCCACCTCGTCGAGCCGCCTCACTCCAAATGGCCATTGCAGCCTTTTCTTCTCCTCACCAGAAGCAGTCGATCCCAACCATTAAACCCCCCGGGAGAGCCTCCGACCATGCCTATTTAAACACCACCCCCTCTCGGCCATAGAAGAAGAGTTGCACAAACCTTGCCAAAACTCGCCAAAATTGTTCCGTACTCCTCCCCATACACAGAGCACTTGATCCCCAGATGAGATCCCCCCGCCATTTCTTCTCTGCGAGCTCAATTTCGTAGTCGAAATTCCACCCAAAACCAGGACACTTCTCCACAGTAAACCAATCCCCAAATTGATTGGTCCTACACCTTCACTGCGACCAAGGGAAGGTGTCCACCAAGCAAAAGCCCCATCTCCGAGGCCACCCGCTGCTTCGACTCCAAGCTTTGTGATCGGCCGTGGTCGAAGTCCAACCTGGACAATTCACTGGACCAGGAGACTTCATCCGGAGCTTCTACAGATCCAATCGAAGGTGCAACAACTCTCGGATCGAAGCTTCACTTCTCCGAGCAAAGGTATGAACTCATTCTTCTTCCCGAGCTTACGGAGATTCTCCATTTCATTCGAGTAAATTTCAATGCATGTTTATCAGTATGGATGTGTTCGTCTCTTCAAGACGAATCCATGAGAGCATAAGAACACGAAAATCCATCGAGAATCGAGCGAGAAATTAGGGTTAGAAGGTCGACGGCCACGGTGCACACCCGCCGTAGACGATGACTGTGAGCCGTTGGATCGCGCGTGTATCGAGCGGACGGATCGGATCGCGCCGGACCGTAGAATGTTACATGAACCGCGGGTCCCGGACGGCCGACTCGGATGGCGGCGCCCAATCACGCCGCGACACGTACCGCTTCGGAGAGGCTAAGGCCGACGCGGCGCCGACTCCTGGATAAATAGAAAAATAGGGTATTTTCTCGATTTATTTAATTCCCCGAACTTTGAAAATTCATATCTTTGTGTAGAAAAATCCTAAAAATAAAATAAAAATACCCTCTCGCTCGCTGAATGTAGGAGAATAATGTGGAAAAGAAATTAATTAATTTTGTCCAAGTATTTTATTTTTAATTAATTATTTACTCCCTGCATTGTTTCAATTCTCCATGCATTCACACAATTCACTCACGGCATGAGACTATAGTGCTTTTGAAGCATCCGAACTTAGTGGACATTCCCTGAATTTTCCAAGGTCGAGGCCATCTCTGTGAAAAGTTATCGATTTTTCAAATGCATGTCGTCGTTTTAAGTATTTTAATTTCAAAAATTAGCATGTTGTGAAATAAATTCTAGGAAAATTTGGTGATGTTCCTTATGACCAGAGAACCCTAGGAAAAATAGGATTTGAGTTAATTCACTCGGATTAACCCTAATCGGCTTAAACACCCAAAATAGGTCTCTAATTAATTAGAGTTAACCATAAATCAAATTGACTTGAAATCAATTCTCCACTGACCTTTAGGATCAGAGGAACCCACCATAAAAATTTGAGGTCAATTGGACTTGTTTAGCCCCACTAATTGGGTTGATTAAGCCACTTAGTCATTTTAAACTTTAAAAATTCATAACTTTCAAAATATCTTTCAAAAATTTACCAAATTGGTTTTGGAGTCTCTCTGATATTAGGGGAGTTTAAGAAAATTAAAATTTCAATTTTCTAAAAAAGTTGATTTTTAATATTATTTTAATATTTTTAATAATTAAAAAATAATAAAAATCACAAAAATAATAAAATTCACCAAAATGTCACATTTTGAATTTTAATCACTTAGGAACAAACCCCATATTTTTCCTAGGTCTATTTAGTGAGATATTAAATTTTAAAGCTCTAGGGTAATTTTAAAATTAAAAAAATGTATTTTCTAGCATTTTCACTAAAATAATTGTAATAAATCATAGAAAAATCAGAAAATTGTAAAGTTTGGTTCTCTGGAATCCTTGATATCAGAGAGAATTTTAAAAATTATAAAATTCATTTTTCAACTTGTATTCTATTTTTAAATTAATTAATACTCCAGAACTTAAAATAATTATAATAAATAAAATATAATTCAAAAAATTACAAATTTTGGTCCAAGTGGTCCTCTGGTCATTAGGAATTTCCCCTAATTTTCTTAAGGACAGAAACTTTCCTTTGGTCATGTTATCAAATTTTCCTTGAAAATCTCTATTTTCTACTAAAAATAATTATATAAATAAATTAAATACAGAAAAATCATATTTTCTCCTCTCATGTCTTTATTGACATATGAGTGAAGTCACATAAAAATTTCAAGTTCATTTGAATTCAATTTAGTGAGTTATAAAATTATTAAGCTTAAAGGGCAAAAATGGTAATTAAATTTTAACCCTTAATTAAAACTTTAGGTTTAATAAATTTTTTTTTAACAAGTAAAATATTTGATTCTAATCTGATTTGGATGATTGAAATTTAAATAATTAAAGGGTAGAAACCTATCGAAGCAATTTAAAATGATTAAACATTAATTAAATAATTGATTAAATTTGAAGTAATAATAAAATCGAATTATTAAAATAGGGATATTATTAGGAAGAGATTTATTCTTTAATTTAAAAATCCCTAAATTAATCATCTCATTAATATTCAACTATTAATTAAAATAATAACTCAAATTTAAAATATTAAAAGACTTAATCATTAAACTAAAATTAAATCATTAAACTCTTTCAAAAATTTCAATTAAAATTAAATTAAATTAAATTAAAAATTAAATTAAATTAAGTAAATTAAATTAAAATTAAATTAAATTAAATTAAGATTAAAAGTTGAATTAAATAAATTAAATTAAATAAATAGAATTAAATTAAATTAAATAAAATTAAATAAATTAATTAAAATAAATTAAATTAAATTAAATTAAATTAAATTAAATTAAATAAATTAAATTAAATTAAATTAAATTAAATTAAATTAAATTGAATTAAGTTGAATTAAATAACATAAGGAACTCAAAATAAATCTAAAATAACTTGAACACTATTCCGAACTTAAATCATTAATTTGAACTTAAATTTGAATCACAAACCATCTGAACACCAATTTACCCTCAAGAGCTTTAGTTATCATAACTCCTAAACGTAATATTAAATGAAATATTACTTCACTTATAGGACATTCAAATGTCCTAGTTCACCGAGCAAGTTAACAAAACTTGAAAACCTCTGACGATCGATTCATTTACACAATTAAATTCATTTCGACTTAAAACAATCCTAGAAATATTGAAAAGATGTTTAAGATTCTTCTTAAGACTTCCTCAATATGATAGGATATTTATAAGAACAATCGAACTTAATCGTTCTTCGATGAAGAAAATCGTCTTCAAACTAAAAACACAAAGAACCTGTACGTCATAGGAAATGACTAACTATAGGATTAGTGAATTTGGTAGAAAACCATAACCCTTACCTTAGCTTTTACCTAGAACTCGCTTAAATATTCTAATCGTGTTTTAAGTGCACTTGGGATGACGGGAAGACCCTCCGGTACGCTTTTATTTTATTGCGATTTACTTTACGACAATTTATTTAATCGCATCGCACTTATTTTTCTTGCACGATAAAACAACAAGTTGCATGAAAACCTACACCTTTAGATGATAAACCAAAACCGAAACCCATAACTAAATTAAAAGACACTACAAGATAAAATTCACCTCCACAACATTTCAAAATATAAGATAACTCAAAATTTAATCACAAACAGAACACAAGACTACAATTACAACTAAATTAAAACGTCTTGTTGGATGATCGGGAATACCTCGGATGATGTAACCTACGCGTTGCTAACGGGATTTCCCACAGTCTAAATGAAAGTGTGGAACTCATTCAGCTGAGTTTAGCAAATTCATCTCGGACTAAGTGAATCCGATAAAAATAATGATGCCTAAGGATGGAACCGCGGGATCTTAACCGGTGTCGTTATAATCAACTTTAAGATTTGTTTTAATTAAAACACAAAACACTTGGAAATTAAGACTTCTCTAAACCAAAACACTTTTCTCATCCCTCGATTTATGATTTCTAAAACTAAACCTCCGCAACGACAAGGAGCTCGGAGCATAGTGGGCGAAGACGGCCATCGTCGTCGCAAGAAACTCGTGTCGGCATCGCAAAACTTTCCTAGAATTAAATAACAAAGCCATAGGACTTCGAGGTAGTTCGCCTAGTGCAACATAAATCCTCAACTCTTCGTTAGGCATTTGCATTGCAAATTAAGCCCTAACCGGCCTTAGGATTCCGAGGTAGTTGTCCGATACGACATAAACCCTCACATCTTTCAGCAATTTGTATGGTTCTATCATATAAATATAAGTCCTAATTAACTAAAATTGCGCAAGATTAAAACATTAAATAAACATTAGGACTGTCCTAAAACCAAGCCAAACAATAGGATAGTCGGGAGATTACCGAAGTTCGCTTCGAATCCGTAATTTCTCCTACTTTTCTTCCTTTGAATTTCCAAAATAAAAAATGTTCCAAATTTGAGCTAATCCCTTTGAAATTCCAAAATTCAATCCTCGAAAACTTAAACTTCAAATTCTTGAGAGCGAATTATTGATTATTATCGAGAGTTTTCTTAGGTGATTCCCGTCACTTAAGATGTAATTAACTATAGTGGCTTGCCCTTATAGTGAATTTTAAAGAACCCGGTAATATAAACCCCCGCTTAATTCATTTATATTAAGCGAGGGAACTCGTCGGCTTATAAAATTGGTTCGTAGACCAAACTGGATGTCACAAACCTTTCTAGTTTATTTAATCGAGCCCCATTATCAAGCAATAGGTGTCTATTCTTCTGGATAGTATACACTGGCCAGTGGTGCGGCGCTCGTTTATATAAACTATTCTGGATGTGAGATCAGTTCGATTTCATATCTTAAAATTTTCTAATTTAAAATTATTTTCAAAATCAAATACTACTTTTCAAATTATTTATTTAAATTAAATTAAAATTCGCCGACAATTTCTGTAGGCGACCCCCTTTTCAAAATAAAACACATAACCTAAAAATATGCCGACAGTTCTTAATGAGGTTAAAGTAACAAATATTCCAGACCAATTTTTGTTATTGAGATGGTCGGTGAAGGCCAAAAAAGAAATCTATAAAACCTTTGGTTACATACGTATGAAGGACTCTGAAATGTCCATCGCAAGTTCCAAATGGAATCTTATTTAAGTCACACTCGTCAAAAGTTTCGTATACCAACTAATAACTAAAGCAAAGTGGAAATGAACGCGCCGAGACATACCTTCTTGATACATCAAGACAACATCTATAGGAATTGATGACATATTAGATGGGAAGGATCCTAACCCAAATAAAGCTACCAAAAAGAAAAAATCACATGTGCCAACTAGCAATCTAAATGATCCGTAAAAAGAGACCCAAAGGTATTTCCAATGCTAAAGCTAAAAGGATACCGGGAAAATGGCAAGAGGAAGAAGAGTATGTAATTCTACATTCTAAATAATTTAGTATTTTATATAATCGTACTCGATACTAAAATGAACGAACTTTATGCAGAAAAATTCATGAAGGATCCAAGTAGAGAAGAACCACAAAGCAATTGTGAAGCAAACATGTTCGCAGAGTGTCACGCATCATTGAGCATGGTAAATATCTTTCTAACCACTCCAATCTTACTTTCAAATGTTCTCACTAACATTGAATTTGTCTGTGAGTACAGAAAATGTCATGCTCGAACCATCCTACACCGAATTACCGATGCATTCCATCACCGAGATGTGACATGATTGAAATGTTATTAATGAGAAAACCTTGTACAACCATGTAAATAAACAAACTCATTCGGAGTTGTGTATGTTTATGTTGTATTTTCGAAGTATTTTCGCCTCTTCTATTTTCGAATGTTATTGTCGCTGTATTTTCAAGATATTTGCGAGTAGTATTTAGCTATCTCTTCTATTACCGAAGTACACTTCGAGAATGCACCGTAAATACATCGAAAATACACCGAAAATACACTGAATTCCGCAAGTGTATTTTCAGTGTATTTTCAGTGTATTTACTGGGAAAGAGGCTGCAAACCATGAAATGCACCAGAATTCCCCTCAAAATACACCAGAATTCCCCTCAAAATACACCAGAAGCCTGTTGTTGCTGGACACCATGCAATGCAACAGAAAGACACAGAAAATACACTGCACGTCGCCGTTGTTGGACACCATGCAATGCAACGAAACACACGTAAAACACTGCATTCTCGCAGTATTGTGCACCACTATTAAGAAATTAAGACAACGAGAATCGAACAATTGAAAAACATCCTGCAACCATACAAGTACAAATGTATACACTTGAAAATGCACCGAAATCAGTAGATCCTGCAAACCATGCAATGCACCAGAAATACACTGAAAATACACCAGAATTCTGCAGTGTATTTTCAGTGTATTTTCAGTGTATTTATCGGGAAAGAGGTCGTAAACCATGAAATGCACCGAATTAAACGAAATGTTGAAAACTCAATCGCACAAAAGACATACACGTAAAGTGAACGAAAAAAGTAACGATTTTAGATATGATATACTATACGTAAAACCGAATCGAATTTTATCTAAAGGTTAGTTTAAATGTACAATCAAGTATTAGATAGCTCTATATTTACATATTTCGTATGCGAGTTCAGACTCTAAACCTCGGCATTTCAACTCGCCGTTTTGATTATCTTTCCAAACAACTTTCCCTTTCTTTGCAAGTGTCTCCATGTATTTACAAACAAAAATACCACAGTCGACGCTGTTAGCCTGTGTGGGGAGTCCTTTGGACGTGATAATTTGCCACTTTGTGGGGTCGAAGTCAAAACAACTCCCTAATGAATCAGCAAGATACTTAATCTGAAAAGAAGTCGTACCAATTTAAATGATTGTTAGCTTCTCGCAACGAGGAACTTGTTTAGACAGTAAATAAAGTGGCGTGTTGCATACCACGTCGCGTGTGACTGCCGCGTGAGATTTTTTCGGCAAAGAATCCAAAAATCTCCACTGACGCAAACTCTGATTTCCGGCTAGTAGAGTACAATGCCGGTTATCAATAATTGGAACGAAAATTAAATGTGCTGCCGCAACGGCCTCCTTTGTAACATGCGATACAATATCTCTGTATGGGTGCTTTTTGTACATCTGCATAAACAAATTAAATGAAATTATGCATTAAACATGAGCAAGATTCCTAACTAAATATGAATGTTGATTTTTACCCAATGTGCCGGGGACACGTATAGATATGATTTGTAAGATTCGGGCGATTGACGCCTCTTATTTTGTAAAGCAAGTTCGAACATATCGATATGTTCGGTTCCTATTTCTTTATCATTCCACAGTAACGAGATACAATTCCGAGTTATGTAAATATGGCCCATGTGAATTATTACATCGTCGCTGCATTATGAATAAAAAAAATATCATAAGATTTAATAAAGGAATAAGAAAGTATTTATAAAGCATTGTGGCTTTACATACTCAGCTTTGAATCGGTTGAGACATGTATCTATGACCCTTTGCATCTCTGCTGACAATAGATCTCTGCTAGGAAACTCAACGGCTGGACAATCAACAGCAGGGAAATCGCCTTGTAATGCAATGATAGCTCATCGTTGTTCATCCTCCTCCGCTGCTGTAATAATATCCGAGTCATGTTTCCCAGCTTCATCGATGTGTGCTTCATCCACAGGGATGTCACCTTCGGACTCCGAAGTTGTTCTTCCGTTATCGGAGGGTTTTTATTCCTCTTAAGTACAATGAATGGAGAGACAACTCGCCTTTCTTTTACGGCCGCTTCGGACTTAACCCTTCGGACTAAGCTACCCATTAGCGTTTTAGTCACGGTTTCCTCCCCATGTTCCCCGTGCCCTTTATTCATTATTTCTTCGACTACGTGTTCGTCCACC
The DNA here is from genome assembly GCA_022702705.1 of Papilionanthe hookeriana x Papilionanthe teres. Lineage (NCBI taxonomy): Eukaryota > Viridiplantae > Streptophyta > Magnoliopsida > Asparagales > Orchidaceae > Papilionanthe > Papilionanthe hookeriana x Papilionanthe teres. The sequence continues at coordinate 2,372,143 of CM040429.1, read as the reverse complement.
GAAGCTATAGTCCACATTGGAACTATTGAATGCGGAACCATAGGCCCGGATTCCTCTTCCCTTCCTTCCTCCATATAGGTAGGAGGTTGTTCAGCCACTGATGGGCTTTCTATAGGTGATTCGGTGTCACCTTTATTTAATTTATTTTTTATCTCCCATATGTCGGTCTTCATCACCACAATATCAGCCTCTCCGCCCGTCTAATCTATTATTTACAGCTTCGGTGAATTTATAAACAAAAATCGAAGCTCCCAAAGAGTTCGAACTATCCCTTCCATATTACCAAGCATCGCTCGCCCGCATATGTGAATATGTAGGCCGCGGGTGCTTGTATCCGGAACCAAAGGGGTGCCACCGCGTGATTCCGATGTCGGTGGCTCCGCATAACCAAGTAGGAGAAGAGATGTGCTCCCCCGTAGGGGCAAGTAAGATCTGCTCGTCCTCGCGGACATCGGCAAATGAATCCCAGTACCTACATGGGCATTTATTAGAACCAATAAATATTTCATATAAAAAATTAAGTCTGAATTGATACCAAAAATATTACTACGTACCTGTACAGTTACAAGTCTTTCAAAAATTAAATTAATCCTTGATCGGTTCGAACCCGATTTTTCCCGCCACCGCAACATGCGAGGTCTGGCATCAGGAAGAGCTGGAGTCATGACAGTTGTCCGCTCATAAAACCACAACTGCACATAAAAATTAAATTAGTACTTCACTCGTTAAAATAAATGACGTAGATATGTACTTGGTCATGTAAATGGACTAACCGTCGGAAGAAAAACAAACCCATCAAGTATCCCAATTTGTGGCCCTTCTTTAATTTCATGAGGCACCCGTTTATTTGCTCGATCGGTGGTCACATATCGTCGTGGGCCAATTAAACGACGAAAACGTATCTAAATTGTTAGCATACGAATATAGCCCTTCCGGCACCCTCAAATTGTTGTAAGGAAATAATAAGTTCGATAACAAAAACTTAATAATAAGTTTCACAGCTGCCGTGGGTGACTCTGGGAGTGGCCCATCCAGTAATTCCTTCTTTGCCATATTGGCACTCACCTTAGGAATGAAATTTTTGCCCCAAGTTGCAACAGGTCCTCTATCAGGCATGCCAACTAACAGCTGCAACTTCGTCCGCATCAAACCTTATGTCCTTCCCCCCAATCCGAATGCCGCTTTCTTCATATCCCAACAATTTAGTATATGCATGGTCATGATGTGATCTCGAGTGTAGGAGGGAGATCAAAGAATCGACCGAGCTTCAATTCTTCAAGTTTAGCCCGTGTTTCTCGAGAAACAATGCAGCCTAACCTTCCCCAAAACTTCTCTACATGTTGATGGGCGACATCTACAATACATGCATTTCCCGTCCATAAACTCCGCACGAGTAAGATTCATGTCATTAACACCGAAAATACACCGAAAATACACTGAAAATAATACACCGAAAATACACTCGAAAATACATCGAAAATAATCCACCGAGAATACACTTGGAAATACACTAAAATACACTCGAAAATAAAACACTTGGAATACATCGAAAATACACTCGCAAATAATACATCGACAATACACCGAAAATAATACACTCGAAAATAAACCGAGAAAGTACATCGAGAATACATCGATAGATCGATAATACACCGAAAATACACCGAAAATACATCGAAAATACACCGACAATAATACACCGGAATACACTCGAAAATACACTCGAACCTACACTAAAAATAATACATCGAAAATACACTCGAAAATACACTCGACAATAATACACCGAGAATACACCGAATATACACCGAACCTACAATAAAAATAATACACCGAAAATACACTAAAAATACACTCGAAAATACACTCGAAAATACATCGAAAATAATACACCGAAAATACACTCGAAAATAATACACCGAAAATACACCGAAAATACACCGAGAATACATTGAAAGTAATGGATCGACAATACACTCGAAAATACACTCGACAATAATACACCGACAATAATACACCGAGAATACACTCGAAAATACACCGAGAATACACGTAAAATAATACACTCGAAAATACACTCGATAATAAAAATCCGAAAATACACTCGAAAATACACCGAAAATACACCGACAATAATACACCTGAATACACTCGAAAATACACTCGAACCTACACGAAAAATAATACACTGAAAATACACTGACAATAATAAACTTAAAATACACTGAAAATACACTGAACCTACACTAAAAATAATACACTCAAAATACACTGAAAATACACTGAAAATACACTGAAAATACACTGAAAATACACTGAAAGTAATAGACTGAGAATACACTGAAAATACACTGAAAATACGCTGAAAATAATACACCGGAAATACAAGAATACACTCGAAAATACGCCGAAAATAATACACCGAAAATACACTCGAAAGTAATACATCGAAAATACACTCGAAAATACACCGTATTTAGAAACCCTAAAAAGGAGGAACAGAAGGAGCAAACTTACCACGACAAGCTTTCATGCGCCATTCCCTCCTTCGACTTCTTCGCCATCTTCAATGATTTCTTTGGCTGTTCGACTATCGGGTTCTCTGAAGTCGTTCCTCCTTCTTGTGATTCCGATCCCGTCTCCTCCTCCCATACCGTATTCTCGGAGTCGGACGACGACATTGTCTTCACGATTCAAAATCAAAATCTCGAAGACCAGCGAGTAATCCCAATGAAGGATTCAAATATCCAAACCCTAGGAGGAGGCGGAGCAACCCTAAACCCAATCGGCGTTAAAACCATGAATGACGCATTAAACCCTATTTACGAAGCCGGGCGGGATATGCGAAACGACGGATTTTGCGAACCGATCGGTCGGGCCGGCCGGCGTTTCATTTTCCCTTTTTTTCCATTTAATATCCGACGTGGACTATGGGCCCACTTACGCCACGCGTCGTTTTTAACCGGCGTCCGAACGTAGCGCTACGTTCGGACGACGCACAGGAAAATTCGGCAATGAGCGCAGGGGTGTAAAAGAATCTAACACGAACAAATTGGCTAGTGTTTCCGTTGGAAATGTTCAAACACATCACTATTTGTGTTTGTCTCTTTTGCTTATCGAACGAATCGAACAAAAACTTCCCGGCGAACCGAATCCGAACTGTTCGTGAACAATGAGCTTTTTTGAGAGTGCTAGCTTTGATAGCATACTTCCTCAAAATGAAGCAAATTAATCAGGTATTCCGTACACATTAGGCAATCCATACTTCTTCAAAATGATGCAAACTGAATAAGGCGTCAAGAGTTTTGTTTAGAGTTTTATTTGAATTTATTGTATAGTATATTAATTATAATATTATAATATTTATATTAATATAGTTAAGACTATATTATTATTATTGTTATTAATAATTTATCGTATAGTATAATTTATAGAAGTTTAATTATTTAAAATATGATAAATTTTTATAATATATAATCATTTTTAAAATATCAAAAAAAATTTATATATAATTATTTTAAATTATTTTATATTTCGAACAATAACGAACCAAACACGAACAGACACGAACGAACAAATCACTGTTCGTGTTTGGTTCGTTTAACAAACTGAACGAAAAAAATTGTTCATGTTCGTCTCGTTTGCTTATCGAACGAATCGAACACAAACTTCTTAGCGAACCGAACACAAACTATTCACAAACAACGAGCTTTTTTTACAGCCCTTGTAATAAGAAGAACGATATTTTGGACTTTATAAAGGTAACTTTATAACCTTTTTATTATAATTTTGGGTAAAAATAAACTGTGTTGATCCCAAAGAAATGTAACTTTTTAGAATAAAGAAAGTACCATAGAGAAGAGTCTATCAATATAGAATCAGGAGACCTACTTATCTGATTGAGCATAGACGTGTACTCATACAAGCTAAGTCGAAGGCCGACCGAGCAAGAGAAAGAAGAAAAGGACTATTGATTGACCGTAATCCAAACAAGTCGGACTAAAACAAGATAGATAAACTTTTGAGTTAATCACTAAAGAAAAGGATCAAAAGCAACAACCTACTTTCTGATAGATTCGACAAGAGAAAAGACTAAATTCTTTGATATCACCAGTCGTATCACGGACGCTCTCGAGATTTCTCATTACGGAACAAGAATTGACAATACAACATAATCTTATAATCCACAAGCTACCTATCAGGTTACGATGATTTACCCTCTGCGCAATAGCTTAGTCTCGCTCTGCCGATAGGAGCTCCTCATATGGGGATTGATGAACATCAGCTAGACTAGATCAATCAATCGATAAAACTTAGTTGATCGAATCAATCCTGCAAACCAGAAGCCAATCAAACTCAATTGGCTGACAATGCCGATTCAACTTAGCTGAATGGGCAGACCTTACAGAGTCGAAGTCATACTAGCTCAGTCAACTAAGCTAGAGAGCAGACAAGCGATGGACTCATAGATGTAAAATACCTTGAATATCTAGTACAACCTTATTAAAATAAGGGTGGACATAATATCACTATATTGCACTTTCTACTATATAAATAAGAAGATCATTTTTAGGGGATAGACAAGACATATTACTATTCATTATTATTCAATATTCTCTCTCTCTCTCTCTCTCTCTCTCTCTCTCTCTCCTTTTTTATGTTCTATTCTTCGGGGTGTGATTCACGAATAAATCATGATTGAAAATTAATACATGTTAATTCATCAATCTTCCTTTCTTTTAAAATATTTTCATGTTATTCTTAGAATTAATATAGTTATGTTACATATCATAAAAGAATGGCTTGCCCACTTATCACATTATAATGTTTAAGGCTGGAGTCTCCTATCGTGAAGAGTGTGCATATTGCATTAATTGTAAAAATAAGTACAAAGAAGTAGAAGAAAAAAAGGGTGGTCCTCAAACTTGTGCAAAAATAGCCCTATCATCTTGGAAAATGGCAAAAAGCTGAGCTTCGATGAAATTTTTTTAACATGGGACAGCGGACGGTGACACATCATTGACTTAGCAAATGGGATGAAGATAATTAGAGAAATAGACCATGGAATAACACTTCTCCACTAAAAGCTCAATTCCATAGATATCCCCCATGATACTCACTATTCCACCAATGAACTTCTCTTCTCTTACTTCGATCCTCTGATTGTTGGCTATAGACCCTTCTCATGCCTTGCAGATAATGTTCACCTTCAAGTTGTCGAAGATCCTCCTCAACTTAGTGCTTGTATCCAAAATTTGATGTTTATTGCCTCGATATCATCATCTTCATGCTCTTCTTCCAGGGAGTATTATTATTGACCTGATCATGATACAAGAGGTCAATGTTATGTTTTGTAGATGGGGTGGATGGCATGGGTTGCGGCAGAGTTAACAGATGCTAATATGAACATTAGGTCAAATGAGTTTTTCAAATATCATACTATTAACCATCTCATGATAGTGGTAAAAACGTTCAACTTCTTATCAAATTCAAATGGTTTTTTTCATTAATTTACAATATTTTCATTTAAATACTATATAAATGAATAAATCAAACTTAAGACTAACTAATCAAGGAAGTTTAAATATAGAAAGAAGATAATTTGTTGGTCATTGCATGGCATTTGCTGGAAGGCTCCATCATATGTGGAGAGAAGCTAAAATCAAGCCTTAATTAAAAAAGTGACTTGACTTATAGATTTTGATAACTTCAAAATGTGGAGAAAGATCAGACAAACATCTTAGAATTGAAGTGAAATTCTTACCAATGAATATGATCTAGCCATTAATGAAATATTTTTTAAAATTTTCTTGGACATCATACAATTGAATTATTGACGAATGAATATTATGATTAATCATAATATCATAATTTCATTTGTGATGTCGAAACCCTTATTAATTAAACTCTGTTGATTGTGTTATGTGAGAGAGGTGAGCATTCATTCAAGTAAGATAATAGAAATTCAAATACCTAATTTAATCACAAGCTTGAAATTGATACCTTATTTTGTCTTTAAGAAAAATGTGCTCATACAGGAAAGATGATTACATGTGTCTAAAAGGAGAAAAGCGCGACACAAAAAAGATAGTAGCGTAGGCATTGGAGGAGAATGTTGTCTTGCAAATAAGGTATTGCCACATATTTGGAAGAAATCCTCTTTTATAAACATTTTATTGCAGATCTTAAAAAATACTACATTATAAAAGAGGATGCATTGCATGTATTACAACAAATAATTGCAATGATGAAAATAGTTTGGTATAAAACATAAAGGAGATGGTTGCAACATAATTGATATTATGGTATATGTCTTAAATGAGACAAACATGATGTTTATAATGTACTAACAAGTGTGAGGTTGAGGTGTTCGTCGGAATACAACAATAATTGCTAGCACAAATGTAGTTGTAACACCAGCTTAAAAGGAGATGATTAACAAAAGTGTTGTTACAGTACTTCATGAAAGATATACTTGTATGTCTTACGTGAGAGACTATGCTACAACAGAGATTATGACACTAATTCTGATGAACATTCACAGCGGATGAGTAATAGATTATCGTCTTAGCATTGCACGAAGATTCAACACACACTTAGAAGAGATAAAATGTCTAGTAGTGACACCATAAGTTTTTACGTGGAAAACTCGTAAAGGTAAAAAACTACGGGGCTTGACCCACTCGTACATATTTACTATAAGTTGATGATTATAGAGACCCCATTTCCCACATGCGGGAAAGGGTTACAAAAACTCTTAAATTACGACGTCGATCTGCGGTTGAACTTTTTGCAAGAAACGGCTGAAGATTGAAAGCCATCGGTGGTGCCGACAGGTGATGCAATAGTGGTCGGCGGCGGTCGGCGACGATTAGCAGTCGACGCTGGTCAATGGAGATTGGCAGTGGTCAACAAAGGATGTCGGTACACGACGAAGTTCAGAGGTGATTGTCGGCGACAGGAGTGATGTTGAACTTCAGCTCTTTCTCAATGCTTCAAGATCTTCTTAAAGCCTCAAGCTCTCCTCCCCCACATGAGAGGGACTTGACTCTATTCATAGATTTATGGGTGTAATTAATGCAAGAATACGAACCACTTTCATCGGCGACTCAAAGAGCTTTCCTTGATTAGACGACATTTGATGGGCATTTAAGTGCATTAACAATGTCGAAATTGAGCGATCTTTGACTTATTGGATTCATCTCCCCGAGTTGCTCGATTCGACTATAAATTCACCAGATTCATCATCCATTTGACCTTCCAAATATATTTGGAAAGCTTTGATAGGGGCTTGATTTGACTCTGATTAGGCCAATTTTGGTATGATTGAGTCCATCTCGTTAAGCAGATCAATTTAACCATAGGTTCTGGAATCAAAACTCTAGATTATTTTTTATCAAGATTTGAATATTTATTGCTCAAAAGATTACCTCAATATCCGTACCATGCCTTAATATCCATAGCATATCTTGACATTCGTGCCGAATAATGAAAAATTATTGGAGTTGTATCACATTCTAAGAAGATAATTATAACACAAGTAAAGTTGAGGGGCAAATCTTGTAGAAGTTCACGGTGCAAGCAAATTGAAAACACAAATTTAGATGCATTGATAGAACGGAGTATGGCGTTACTCTTAAAGGAGATCGAACTCTAGAATAAATAATAATGTAAATAAGAAGAAAATTTTAATGCGAAATTAACGAAAAAATAAATTGTCTTTTTAATCTATATTTCAAGATTTTATCGTATATATTTTTTTGTTTTTTGTCATTATTATTCTGATAAAATAACTTTAAAGTGGACTTTATAAGTTTCAGTGGCATTACTAAATAAATATTCAATATCGTATTTGTATTTACTATATGGTTGTAAATTTTTATATGAATGAAATGTGTTTTGGTCCATTTTTTTGTACAACTTAATGGAATTTTTATTTACTAGTCTATAATCTATTCGTATATAGACTAATTATCAGGTAAATTTACATTAGTAGCACTCATTTCTTATGGATTTACATATCTCACCCCAAAATTTTCATAAAAAGATGAATTTGAATTTAAGAAAAGAATAATTAGTACTATTTTGAATGTGATACGACATAATTGAGGGTTAAGAGTGTAAATATGAAAGTTTTAGTATGAGATGGGTAAATAAATTCATAGGAATTAGGTGCTATGTATGTAAATGCCTCTATTTATAAATATGTGTGAGACTGTAAAAATTATTTTCATTATTTTATGTGATGAATAAACATTCAATATTGCTTTGATCTTAAGTTTATTGAACATTTATTATAGAAGTAGAAGTTTTATGAAAAAATGAATAATCAGTATATATAAGATCCCTCAGGTTGGAGGTTTGAATCCTCTCTCTCTCTCTCTCTCTCTCTATATATATATATATATATATATATATATATATATATTAAAGAATCAGTATTTGTCATAGGCCCAAATACCGATTCCTTATGCGCTACAGCTCTATAATGGAGGTCTGACGTCATATGTCTATATATTCGAGAGCCCCGCGCTCCGAAGGATTGAACCCAAGACCTGAGGCCGTGCCACACAAGATCGAACCTCGTGCTCGAGGAACTTGCAGAGAACCCCGCCAACTAACAAGCATGGCTTGCAGCACATAATAGGTATATATATATATATATATATATATATATATATATATATATATAGAGAGAGAGAGAGAGAGAGAGAGAGAGAGAGAGAGAGAGAGGTAAGTTAATGGATTGAAAGTCCAATAAGGGGTCCTAATAGAACAAAATAACAAATACACGTGGAGTGGACAATGTTGAAAACGTAATCTATGAAGATTGTTGTGATTAGTTTTTCTTGTAGCCTAATTTGTTTTATTTAATGAGGTAGTTGAGAACAATTAGAATTTTAATATAATTATAATTTCTCATATAAAATGATTAAATAAGATTGCAATCACATATCTTTTTAAGAAAGCCACAATATCACTTGTAGATTTTTTACATGAACTTTAACATTTATTTGAATAAAATTTATTACGAGTAAAAATAGTTATTAAAGAATATCCCTATAAAAAAATGACTAATTAATATTTATGTTCGCATGGGTAATAGGCATTTGAGAAATTTAAAATTAATTTCTTGGAAGAATATAGATCCTCAGTTGAAAAATGATAGAAATAATTATCAAAGGGGTACAACCGTGTTATAACCTCTTTGTATCTCACGCGTAACTCACTTGTAACCCACACTTCTATTTCATCCATTTGTACGCGGGAGTTACACGAGAGGTACAAGAGGGTTATAACTCTCTTGTAACCCCCGTGTAACTCCCGTGTACTTTTTTACGTACGCATCTCTGCGTACGGTTGACGGACGCAATTTTTTTCTGTTAGACTGTAGACCATGACCCTATTTATACTTAAGTGTATAAAAATAATACATGGTCTATACTCCATATTAAATTCATTTATATATTATGACTCACATGATCCAACTAATTAATCTTTATTTGATCACAATTACAAGCTTAACAAAATTAAAATAGCACATAATGTATTATTTTAATATATATGTGCATACATATAAATTTTCCAGTAAACTTCCACTTTGGCCACATATACTATTTAATAATTACACATTATAAAATACTTTAAGTGCTAAAATCTTGCTATCTTTCACTATAGGTATCTTAAGACAATTTTGATGATCGATAACATAACTTAGGATCAAAGAAATCTGTCACTATATTTTTCTTGTTAGAAGATCTATTTGATGATCACACTATTAATATAATCAACGACATTGACAAAATATGGATGTGCACATAATGTATAATTTTAAAATGATTAAATTACTATGTAAAGAGAGTTAGAGATTATGTGCAAATAATATATAATTTTAATATATACGGCCTCACATGTAAAACTTCTAATATAAAATTATGCTAAAGATAATAATTTTATTCATTTTTAATAAATAAATTTTAAATTAATTTGTAATCATGGTAAGAGGAAATAGAGATACATTCTTTTGTGTGCTCAATAAAAATTATTATTGAGTTAGGTGTTATCCAATGTTTGAGAAAGCTTAGACTCTATTTATATTTTGCTAAGCTCAAAATTTTTGTTAGTTCTAAATAGGCTTGCGTTCAAATTTGCTCTTGACTTGAATTAATTTATTGATTTTTTTTATCATATAGTATAGTTATTTTAACATAAACCTAATAAATTAACATAAGTTTAAATCAAATATCCATTAGCGCAGGTAACCGGCGTACCACTGCTACTCGGAGCTATATTCATGGCGGAAAACCAATACGAAGTAAGCCCTCGAATCCTTTGCCTCCTCACCATCCTCAACTCCCTCCTCCTATGCCTCGGAAACACAGGCGGGCCGATCCTCCTCCGCCTCTACTTCCTCCACGGCGGCCACCACAAATGGCTCTCCTCCTTCCTCGAAACCGCCGGTTTCCCCCTTCTCCTCATCCCCCTCTCGCTCTCTTACCTCCACCGTCGCCGCTTCAATCCCTCCACCCCTTTCACCCACCTCAACACCCGCCTTCTCATCGCCTCCATAATCATCGGCATCCTCACCGGCCTCGACGACTTCCTCTACTCATACGGCCTCGATTACCTCCCCGTCTCCACCGCCATCGTGCTGACAGCGACGCATCTCGGCTTCACGGCCTTCTTCGCTTTTCTGATCGTGCGGCAGAGATTCACCCCGTTTTCGATAAACACCATCGTGTTATTGACGGTGGGTGCCGCCGTGCTAGCGCTGCACGCGAATGGCGATCGGCCGAAGGGAGTGAGTGCGGCGGGGTATTGGAAGGGTTTCTTCATGACGATCGGGGCTGCGATGCTGTACGGACTGGTGCTGCCGTTGGTGGAGCTGGCTTATGCGAAGGCGGAGATCGTCGTAACATACACGCTGGTGATTGAGATGCAGTTTGTGATGGGGTTTTTCGCTACAGCGTTCTGCCTCGTCGGGATGGTCATCAACGAGGATTTTCAGGTGCGTGATCGATTGAAACTAGAATTATATGTACAGGTTTTGCTTGGTTTTAAATAGGAATTAGGGTTTGTGATATTGAAACAGGGGATTGGAGCAGAAGCGGAGAGGTATGGATTGGGAGAGGGGAAATACTATTTGGTTCTGGTTTGGTGCGCGGTGTTCTGGCAATGCTTCTTCGTGGGAGCGGTGGGGGTTATCTTCTGTGTTAATACGCTGCTCGCCGCCGTGATCATCGCTTCGCTTATTCCGGTGGTGCAGGTTTTGGGAGTCGTCTTCCTGCACGAGAAATTCAGCGGTGAGAAGGCGGTTTCTCTGATACTGTCGCTCTGGGGATTGGTTTCTTATTCTTACGGCGAGTATCTCCGGCGGAAGGAAGAGTCCGGCGGAGGGAGTCGTCCTTCGACTGGTGCAACTGTTGAATTGGTTACTTCCACTACTGTGTAATTTTGCTGCTCTCTTTTGTCTAATTGCTGCTGTGGCGATTTTTTCATATCAGTCCTTCAAAATTTTAAATATAATGGATTAATCATTCGAAAGATTTTATGTTTTAACTATAAAAAAATGATATAAAATTTTAAATGTAATGAACTGATGTATCAAAAAATAAAATAAAATTTTAGATGGATAAAATATGAATTTTGAGTATAAGTGACTAAAATATAATATTTAAAATTTTGAATGATTAATATATAAAAGCCATAAAAAAGAAGTATTTATTTAAATACCACACAATTCCTATAAATTATTACCTATGTAAACTCTAAATTTTCATATTAATATGTATGCCACCCAAAGTTATGGCATTATATAAAAAGCATTACTATGATTAGCTTTTTGAATTGTGAACTATATTTTTTTTCTTGTAAAAATTTAAACTTTATAAATATAAATATCAAATCTTATGGGTCTTATATGTAAATAAGTAAGAAATGTGGTGAGTGCAAGTAAATTGTCCAAATAAATGGGGATGAAACTTTTTTTATTTCTCTATTTTAAAATTTAAAAATGTTATGGAATGACGAATAAAATATTGATTATAAAGAGTTTTTAAATTTTTAATCCACATTATATATAAATATATATATATATATATATATATATATATATATATATATATATATATATATATATAGACACACACACACACACATACATACATACATACATACATACATACATACATACATATATGTATATATGTATACATCCATACATACATACATACATACATACATACATATATATATATATACACACACACACACACACATACATACATAAATACATACATACATACATGTATGTATGTATGCATGTATGATGTATGTATGTAAGTGTGTGTGTATATATCTATATATATATATATGTATATATCTATATATATCTATATATATATATATGTATATATCTATATATATATATATATATATATATATATATATATATATATATTTTTTTTTTTTTTTTCGATGACCGGCGCCGCGGATCTAGGGTTTTGCTCTAGGGTTTTCCATGGGGTTTTCTCCTACCGGTGATCTACTCTCCTCCTCGCAGATCTGTAAGTTTCTTTTTCTCTTTTCCTTTTCCTCTCTCTACGATGGCTCGAAGTTATGCTGCTGCGGTTGCTGGTGACTCTTCGTCGAGCTCTGCAAAGCGCTCCTGTTTCTTCCCTCAAACTTTCCATGACGCTGTGGCTGCTGGTAAAAGTGACTTCACTTTCATTCGTAAACTTGGTAAGAAGAATGGTAAGCCTGCTCTGTTCCTTTCTGATGCCGAATCTGATCTCCTTGCCTCTGCTTGCCGTTTTACTTTAGTGGGGAAATTTCTGTACGGCCACCCTAAGCTGGAAATTATTCGTCAATATTTTGACTCTCTTAAGCTTACAGGTCAATGGAAAGTTGGTTTGCTCAACGGTAGACACATTCTTATTCAGCTTAGCAATGAAACTGACTACACCCTGGTTTTCGCCAAAAAAGTGGTCAAGATTGACAACGATTTATGAAAATTTTAAAATGGATCGTTGATTTTGATCCCAGATCTGAGCCTCCGATTATCCCTGTTTGGGTGAAGCTTCCGGAATTAAAATGACATTTGTTTAACTATGAAATATTGTATAACCTTGCACAGGCTTGGGGTAAACCTCTTCGCATTGATACACCTACTCTTGAAGGTAATAAACCCTTTGAAGCCTGTTTGTTAGTTGAGTGTGATATTACTCAAACCTACCCTGATGAAATATGGGTTGGCTCTTCACACAATGGATATTGGCAGCAAGCTATTATGGGTCCTCATCCCCCCTATTGTGCACATTGTTCTATGTTTGGACACACTTCCACTGTCTGCTATCGACTGCATCCTCATCTCAAACCCTCTCGTCCCTCTAACTATCCTGACACACTTGTGCCTCCTACGGATTTACCACCAGTCATCACAAACCCTGACCCTGTACCTCTCCCTCTAACTGTACAACACACCTCTGATCCACCTCTGGAACCAATTGCTCCTACTATTCATCTCCTTCCTCCTTCTGATCCAGATCCTACTTCTCCAACTTCCCTTACCTCCCCTGCTGTGGAGGTGGACTTAAACAATCCTCCTCCTAATTTTCCCCCTACTGCTCCTACTATTCCTCTCATTCCTACCTCTGACCCGATACCTCTACCTATATCTCCTACACCAATTTTTGTTGGGGACAATCTTGATGACAATTTCTCTGCTATCCCTGCCATAATAACTCCTATTGCTCCATCTTTACTTATCCCCCCTAATTCCAATAATTCTTCACCCACCTCCAAGTGTTCTCACCCTGGTCACACTATTGTGCAGAATGAATGGCAAATTCAAAAACATTCTAAGAAAAATCTAAGAGGGAACTATCTCAATTAAACGTTCAAAACATTATACACGAGGGGGTTTATAACTCTGATGATGACTCTGGGATTAATCCTTCTGCTAGAAGGACTAGCTCACGCCATCATGTTTAACATATTAATTTGGAACATTAGGGGAGTTGCTGACCCTTCCTCCCTTAATAGACTTAGGAACCTTTGTAGGGTCAACAAAGTTTATATCTTTGCTATTTTGGAACCTTTGATGCATGTTAGGTTTGAAAGAGTGTTAAAGCATTTTAAAAGTTACAATTTCTTGGCTAACAAAAATAACAAAATTTGGCTGTTTTGGAAAACCAATATTAATCTATCCATTATTGAGGATGATAACCAATTTCTTTTAACTTATTTCAAGTTGGATCACTTTCATAGCTTTGCTACTTTTGTTTATGCTTGGTTCCCTTCTTCGAGGATAAATTTACCTTATGGCATAAAATTACCCTCATGGGGAATACTATTGCCGATAATCGGTTTATATGTGGTGATTTCAACATGATTATGAGTCCTACTGAAAGGATTGGTAGTACTAAATGTGATATGAAGTTAATTAATAAATTCTGTAACACTGTTGAGGAGTCTGGTCTCTTTGATTTGGGTTACTCTGGTTCCCCCTACACTTGGCATAGGGGTTTTCTTTTTCAGAGATTAGACCGTTATCTTGCTAATGGCTGCTTCATTAACACTTACCCTATTATTCATGTTAAACACCTTAATGCTGCTTCTTCTGATCACTCTCCTATTCTACTTACTTTGGCTTATCATAATAAACCTAAATGTACTCATTTTAAATTTCTCGATATTTGGACTACTCATGCTTCTTTTCATGATGTTGTTAGACATGCTTGGAATTTGCAATATTACGGCACTTCTGGTACAATCTTTGGCAATTGCACAAAAAGATTAGCAGTCATCTTAAGGTTTGGAATCATAATGTCTTTGGTAATATTCACAACAAAGTTAAGGAGGCCCAACAGTTGGTTGATCATTTGGAGGCATTACCTGATTATTCTTCTAATTCTTGGATGGAAAATTTAAACTCTGCTCATCAGGCCCTTTTACATGCTATCAATTTAGAAGAACAACTTCTCCAACAAAAAGCCAACGACATTCACTTTATTGCTGGAGATCATAACACTAATTACTTTCATGCCTCTATAAAGCACAGAAGAAATATCAACTGTATCCTCAAAATTAAAGATACTAATGGGTCTATCCACACTGATAATGACATGATTGGCAATAGTGTTGTTCTCTATGTTACTACTCTTTATCAGGCTAATGAACAGATCTCCATGATGGATTCTACCCTATTTCAGGATGATGTTCCCTATGTTAATTCTCTATCTTTAGGCGATGTGCACGATGAGCGGGAAATATACAATGCCTTCGAATCTATCAACCAAAACAAGTGCTGCGGGCACGATGGTTTCACCTCCTCTTTTACATTAGTTGTTGGGATATTATCAAAGTAGATGTTGTTCTGTCTTGTTCAAGCTTTCTTTCTTGGAGAGTGCCCCAGTAAGTACTTCACATCCTCTTTAATTGTGTTGATCCCTAAAAACACTGATAAGAGCACTTGGGATGATTTTAGACCTATTTCCCTTACTACTGTTATGTCTAAAGTTTTATGTAAGATCCTTGTGGCTCGTTTACAACCTCATCTCAACAAAATCATCTCTCCTCATCAATCTGCTTTCATTAAAGATAGAGATATTACCGATAATATCTTACTTGCTCAAGAAATGGTTGAGGACCTTGATAAAAAATGCGGAGGTGGTAATATGGTTGTCAAACTTGATCTTAGAAAAGCTTTTGACAATCGTTTCTTGGGATTTTATATTAGCTGTCCTTCATGCCAGAGGTTTTAAGTCTGATTTCTGCCTTCTTATCAAACGTTGGCTCTCTGCCAATCATTACGATGTCCTGGTTAATGACACTAGTTATGGTTTTTTCTCTGCTACAAGAGGTATTAAACAAGGAGACCCTTTGTCTCCCACTATTTTTATTACGGCTTTTGATTATCTTTCCAGGCTTCTTAATAGAATTCAGACTTTGCACCCTCATATTCAGTACTCAAATAAATCCAAAATGACTACTTCTCACCTTTCATATGCGGATGATGTTATTATTTTCTCTAACTCTAGCAAATCTGCTTTTAAAATTCTTATGCAAACCCTGGATAGTTTTCAAAATGCTGCTGGCTTAGTCTTTAATAAGAATAAGTGTTTTATCTATTTTAATAATTTCATTTCTCACTCTATTATTGCTTGGGCTGCTGACTTCTCTGGCTTTAACACTGCTAGTCTGCCTCTTAAATATTTGGGGATTAATCTTATTAGAGGCAGATCTAAGCAGATTCAAATGGATGATGTTGTGCATAAGATTAAAAATAGAATCAATGATTGGCGCAATACTTTCTTATCCAATGGTGGTAGGATTACTCTCCTTAAATGTGTTCTTTGCAGTTTACCTAATTACACTATGCAAGTTACTAGAATTAAGTAGAGCACTCAAAGATCCCTTGAAGTACTCTTTAACATATTTTTATAGGTGGGCTCCAGCTCTGGTAAAATCTGGTCCTGCTGGAATAACTGCTGTAGTCCTAAGTGCTCTAAAGGTCTGGGATTCAAAACCTTACAGCAAATTATGGATATTAATATGTTCAAATTGTGGCATAAATTCAGAAGTCTTGACTCTTTATGGGCCAAGTTTTTGCATTCCAACTACTGCTCTTCCTCTCATCCCTCACTTGTTCGATGGAAAAAGGGGGATTCTAAGCTCGGAAAACTCTCCTTAATGCTAGACATTCGATTGCACATTTTATATTTTGGGATGTGGGGGATGGTCATATATCCTTCGGAATGATCAATGGGGCACCACCGACACAACTATAATCCCCCACTCCCATGATGTCAATAATTTAATTGTGGCTGATCTTATTGATAATGGTTGTTGGAAAATGGATTTGCTCAGAGAGCTTTGTGGTGATCTTGCCCGTATTATCTCTCAGACTCCTATCAGGGTTAACCTGAAAGATAAACCTAATTGGAAATTTCACACTAATGCTATCTCTAAGGCTCTCTATGCTCACACCAATTTTCATCAAAAGTGGCATTGGAGTAAGTATATTTGGAACCAGTTTATATCCCCTTCTATTTCATTTTTCCTGTGGAGATATTTTCATGCTCTTTTGCCTACTGATGATATCTTAAAATTAAAGGGGCTTCGATTAGCTTCTTGCTGTTATTTCTGTAAGAATGATGTTGAATCAGTCTCCCACCTTTTTTATGATTGTTCTTTTGCTAAGGAGGTTTGGCACTGCATTGGGGTTCATTTTGGAGTGAAGTGGCCGAGAATTTTTAATGTTAAGGCCATTTTGGCTAGCTGGCAAGCTGTCAAGAATATCTCTGTTAAGCTTTAATTATTTCCCTCTTATTGTGCTTTGGTTTTTATGGAATGCCAGAAATGCCTTCAAATTTTCTAGTCCCCCCCCAACTCCTATGGTTACTGCTTCCCACATTTTAGCTAACTACATTAAGGCTTCTAGGGCCTTACCGGTGGGTATTCCCCATACCCCTCAGCTTGTTAAGTGGCTTCCTCCTCCTGATGGCTGGTTGAAAGTCAATATTGATGGTAGCTGGTTTGCTGAAGCCTCCTGTGCTGCTGCTATTTTTCGTAACAATGAGGGTAAATGTTCTTTATATTTTAGTTCTCCTGTTGTGGCTTCTACTCCACTTGAGGCTGAAGCTTGGGCTCTCTTTCTCTCTATTCGAGTTGCCATTGCCTGCAATTTTCTTCAGTTAATTATTGAGATGGACTCCCTTTTGCTTTTTAACATTCTCACTAAAAGAAGTACCCCCCCATGGTATTTACATTGCTTACTTCAACGTTTGGAAAATTTAATTGGGGTTAATGACCTTAACCTCAATTACTCTTTCATTTTTAGGGAGGGTAATAAGCCTACAGACTGGCTGTCTAAGCAAAATTATAACTCTATTCTTTTTGGCCTTACTCCCCCCACTCCACTTAAAAAATTATTAGCTGGGGATCTTTTGGAGACCCCTTATATCGAATTTAGCTATCCGTTTTTTCTTTTGTGGTTTGTTTTTGCTGATTGTGTTTGCTTTTATTTTCTTTTCTGTTTCCTATCCTTTTCTATTTTAGTTTGTTTTCCTTATCTTCTGGGCTGCAGATCTTTGTGCTGCAGATTTTTTCCGTTTAGCTACTCCTATCTTTGTGCTGCAGATTTTTTTTCCGTTTAGCTTCTCCTGTATCCTTCCTTCGTGTTGCAGGTTTTCTCATTCTTCTGACTCCAATGGTGCTGGTTTGTATGAACTGGGCTGTTTGGATGCCCTTATTATTATACTCTTTACCCCCTCTTCTGATGTTATTAGTTGTGTTACTAGCTTTTATTTTCCGGCTTCTATGCTTGTGTTTTCTCTGCTGTTTCCTTGCCACAGGTCTCTTTTCGCCACAATTGCTTTGTATGCTATATTTTTGGACCTCCAAGGTAGCTCTGGATATCATTTCTTGGATGGCTGCACATTGGATCACAATTTTCCAGCTCGTTCCCAGCTAATCTTCTTCTTTTCTTTCTATTCTCGTTTTGTATACGGGTATTTCTTACTTGTATTTTTTGGAGAATTTTTTGTGTGAGTTGTACTGTGGTTGGAGGAACCCCTACGGGTGCGTTATTAATGTATTTTTTGGTGTTTTGGTAGCGGGGATCCACCAACCCTCAATGTGTACTCAACCTTTTTATTATTAACACGTAGGGAGCCATGAGTGCTCTTTCCCCTAAAAAAAAAGAAAAATAATAATAATAATTTTAAAATTCAATATCTTATAAATTAAGATGTATAATACATTATTTTTAAACATGGATGACACGCAGTTGACATGATTTTACAATTTATATATTTTATAACTTTTAGAGTAACACATATTAATGTCAATATTATCAGAAAATATAAAATAAAAATGATTCTTTATGACGAATAAAAATGAAATAAGTTAGGAAATTCAAAAATTGTAAGAATAAAAAAATATTAATATATAACAATGAAAAAATAAATAGAAGACTAACTTACTAATTATAAATCATGATAATGAAGCAAGAAAACATCTTGACAAGATGAATCTAAAGTGCCAATGATCATTTAATTCTGACATCATTAAAGCACTTTCATATATCATCTTCTGATCAAGAAAACCTCCGAAGGTCGTCTGATCAGATCAGTCTAAGTTCCTTATTTGTAAAATAGGCTCTATAAATAGTCATATCCTCCTCTTGAAAGGGGGAGCTAGACATTGAGCCTGAGGAAGAAAGAAGCTTGGAGATGAAGGGGCTAAAGCCCAGTATCATTTCTGCACTGAAGATCCGACCAACTCCTCTCGTTCCTACAGTTGTCGACCACCATAGACCATTGCACGTCATCCATCACCAACCATCATCGGTTGCCACCTATTTCTTGCACCAAAATCTTCTATGAAGTCAAAACGTGAGCGGCAGAATCCCATTGTGTATTGCAGAATAACGAAGTACCCGAAGGGCCAGTGTGTTAACCAGTATATCGTGCAACGATGCAACTCGAAGACAGTGTATTAGTTCTACTAATTTTTCCTAATTGCAGAAAGTCTTGACCATTGTACAACAATTACCGTACCTTAATGAATTGTGTAGTCATTTTCTATCTGTGGGACATGAGCTTGCACATGTAATCACCAATTCACAGTGGACTGTTCTAACTAGGCCAGATCCTGTGATTTTTTTTCTTGTCGGATTATTCAAGTAGAAATTTATGGTATCTCCACTTATTATTTTTTTCTATCTGCGTGTGTTCTAAATTCACATACAATACTAAGAAGATAATTATTTATTCTACCACTATAAATCTTCTAGAACATGTTAAGTCGCTTTCAAAGCATTGTTTAAAACTTAGAAATTTATGCGGAAGAACATAAAGAGCGATTGAACGATACCTTTTATAAATATTGACCGTTCGTCAGAATAAAAATTATGTCCAAAACTGTACGAAGGCGGATTCGTTATTGGTGCTTATATGCATTATGGTTGAAGGGAACTTCAATATTTCTCAAAACTCTATTAGTTTCTTATAATTATACTTTTTTTTATAAAAGAAAAAAAAAGGGGGCATTTAAATACGGACTACCCAATTCCTATGTAATAAGATAGCAGCACCTAAACTTTACTTTTTATATTTTTATCACCCAAATATTTTATATCACACTCAAACTATCAATTCTCATGCATTTACATATCTAACTCATGATACACAGTCAACAAATTTCATCATCTGACATGAATAATGACATAAATCTCGAAATAATTTTTTGAGCAAGAAATATTCAACATTCGATAAAAAATCATCCATAACTCCGATTTTAATAAACTTACAGTCAAATTGATCGACTCGATGAGACGGACCTAATGAGACCAAAGTTGGTCCAATCTGAGTCAAATCAAACCCGAATCAAACTGTTAAACCACATTTCAAAGTCTTTAATGTATAATTGGAAGGTCAAACAAGTTTCAAATATAATAAGCTTATAGTCAGATCGAGTGCTTCAACTATTTGAATCCAATGAGCCCAAGATTGCTCAATTATAACATCATTGTGGAACTCAAATGTTCACTGGAAGTTATCTGATGTAAGTAATCTCTCCGAGCTATCAAATGAACCGGAATTTTTTTCTTATTTGCATAGAGCCTTCTCCTAGATTTTATAAACAGGCTCATACACTCTCTTGATAGAGATGGGAGACCTTGAGCCAGAAGAAGACTGAAGCTTGTAGGAAGGGTTAAAGTCTAGAATCACTTATGCACCGTAGATCTGACGAATACTCCCCACTCTTACAACTGCCAACTACGTACGGTCAACTACCACTCAACTACCACCGTCGACTGCCATAAGCAAACACTCGCTTCTTGTAATTCAGTCCCTTGCAGAGTTATAGCATGCATTACAAAATCTCAACCTACGTTACAGACCAATGAAGCTCCCAACAGAGCAATATGTTGTCCAGTGCACCGTGCAAAGACGCACCATGATGATGGTGCAACAACGAATCTCGAATGCGGTGCAGTGATGCACCCCAAAGGTGGTGTGACAATGTCCCCCAAATATGGTGCAACAATTCACTCTGAATTCATTGTAATAATGCACACCAAAGACAATGAATTTATTTATACGTCTAAAGCTCTATCTTTACAACTTACCACTACGGTATACTTGACCAGCAATGATCTACATGGTCTACAGCTTGTGCAGCTCCCGACTTTGGCCTCTAAGGCCTTGGAACACTATAACTCAGCACTAAAGCCTATGAGACCAACCATGACTTGTTTGGCTCTCCACTCATGGAACTCCCAAATTCGGCCTCTATGACCTACTGACGTTATCGTAGCTTATCAGTATGACTTACTTGACCAACTATGACTTATGCAATTTACGACTCCCACAACTCTATTATATGGCCTCTATGGCCAATCGATGCTTCCGAAACAACCATATATGTTCTTCATAGCCAACTACTACCACAACATTCAACTATGACCTCTAAAATAAACATGTGCTATAATTATCATCAATATCATGTATAGCAAGCCACTGCTTTCATAGTCATCGTCTGCCTACGACCTCAGCAATCTATTAT
The DNA here is from genome assembly GCA_022702705.1 of Papilionanthe hookeriana x Papilionanthe teres. Classification (NCBI taxonomy): domain Eukaryota; kingdom Viridiplantae; phylum Streptophyta; class Magnoliopsida; order Asparagales; family Orchidaceae; genus Papilionanthe; species Papilionanthe hookeriana x Papilionanthe teres. Next base: position 2,350,570 of record CM040429.1, on the reverse strand, counting down.
AGCTATCATTGTTGTATTACCACTATATATCAACTTTATAATTCCATCTTCTCTAATTATAGAGAAGAGTAGATTTGTATACTCGCCGTTCATAATGGAGTATTTCAACAAGGCTAGTATGATCATTATAGGTATCATTTTTATGTGAAAACAGATGTGTTTCAACTTGCTTACTTTTCTTTAATTATTTGAGAACGTGTTATATTTTCATGCAACACCAAAAAAATAATTCATTATTCTACAGTTGTGGACTTTTTAACACAGATAAACTCATGAACACTAATGTAATGAAAGATCATCATTTTTTTTTTCTTTTTTTCTTCTTTTTTTGTTTTGCGTAGCCTAGTCTATGTCACTTTTTTGCAGAAAAAAATTAAAAAGCGATTTTTTTTTCTTATGTTATGAGAAAATTTTTTGGTGGTTTAAATGTAAAAGAGCAAAAAGGTAAAGGTTAGATAAGTAAATACACAAGTTTTGGGTGGTATGTACGAAAATGCCCCAATTAACTAATAATTAGAGAGAAGTATATATTCATCCGTCCACTTATCGTCACAAATCAGAGAATATGAATAGTAATATGCAGTCACTAAGAATAAATTCTTAATCTTTTATTCTTAACCTCTTCTTATTTTATCTTCAAAACATTTATAAAATAATTAAACTCTCCCGAATCAGCTCCATCGCCGACTATAAATTCTGTACCTCCTCATTCAGTCAAACAGAACATCAATAGCAATGGAGAACACCGCCACAGTTAACATTCTCACCCCCACCAAGCACACCAGCCGCCGCCGCCACCACCACTACCACAAACTCCTCATCATCATCCTCAACTGCCTCCTCCTCAGCCTCGGCAGCTCCGGCGGCCCCATATTCCTCCGCATCTACTACCTACACGGCGGCCGCCGTCAATGGCTCACCTCCTTCCTCGAAACCGCCGGCTTTCCCCTCCTCCTCATCCCCCTCTCCCTCTCCTACTTCAGCCGCCGCCGTTACAACCCCGCCACCCCTCTCTTCAACCTCACTCCCCTCCTCCTCGTCGCCTCCTCTGTTCTCGGAATCCTCTCTGGTTTAGACAATTTCCTCTACTCTTACGGCCTCAACTTCATCCCCGTCTCGACCTCCTCCGTCCTCATCGCCACCCAGCTCGCTTTCACGGCGATATTCGCTTTCTTCATCGTGAAGCAGAAATTTACCCCCTTTTCGGTCAACGCGGTGGCGTTGCTGACCGTTGGAGCCGCCATGTTGGCTCTGCACGCTAGCGGTGATAGGCCGGCGGGGGTGAGCGCCGCCGGGTATTGGAAGGGGTTTGTTTTAACTGTTGGGGCGGCGGTGCTGTATGGATTAGTGTTGCCGTTGGTGGAGTTGACTTATGATAAGGCTGTGAGGGAGACGGTGACTTTTACTGTGGTCATGGAAATGCAGTTTGTCATGGGTTTTTTTGCTACTGGATTCTGCGCCGTCGGGATGGTTTTCAACAAGGATTTTCAGGTAGGGGTTCTTGGTTTCATTGTTCTTCCATTATAATGACTAAACGAGCAATTTTAGGCTTGATTCGTGTTTGGCTCATTAAAAAATATCACTGTTCATATTCGGATGTTTAAATATCGATTGTAATAAATTTATTCTTGTTCGGCGTATTTGCTGAGCAAGACAAAGATGAGTTACTCACGAAGAACGAGCCGCTTTAACAGCCCTAATCAAGCAGCCACAGGATGTTAGCTAGGAGTATATGTGATTTTAATATTCATTTAAATAAGATTTAATCTATTTTTATTATATTTTTAATTAATAATTTTAACTGATTATAATTCATTATAGTCTTGTAGTCAATTAAATTATATATATAATTACTTCAAGCCTATGGAGAGCAAAAAAATTATTCGTGTTCGACTCATTTGCATAGAGAATGGATCGAATAAGAGCTAATTAATGAGATGAACACGAGCTGTTCATGAACAATGAATCTTTCGACAGCCCTAAACAACGAGCAAATATTGTTGCACACACTATGTGAATGTGAGGATTGTGGTATTCAGACGAAATTGCACTCAGTACCACCTCAATAACACCATGATAACACCAATATCATCTCAATATTATGCCAATACCACCGATCGACACCTAATCTGGACCCATCTTCTACAGGCAATACCAAGAGAAGCAGCAGAGTATGGACTGGGAGAAACGAAGTACTATCTTGTGATAATGGCGGCCGCCATATTCTTTCAATGCTTCTTCATCGGCGCACTGGGAGTAATCTTTTGCGTCAACACTCTGCTCGCCGGCATCATCATAGCCGCATTGATCCCCGTGATTGAAGTGCTCGCCTTCATCTTCTTGCACGAAAAGTTTAGCAGTGAGAAAGGGGTCGCCCTAGTCCTCTCCCTATGGGGCCTCGCTTCCTATTCGTATGGCGAGTATACACAGCTGAAGGAGAAGAAGAAGGAACAACAAAAAGCTCTAGATCTGAATGCAATTTAAGTTCATCTTATTATTATTATTATTATTATTTTTTTGTTGAAATTTACATAAAAGCCTCAATTTCTATGTATTTAACTCACCTGAATTTTGATATTTGCATTGATAACCCTGGGGTCATTAATCTAAACAGAACTTGTATGGGTTTTTTTGCAGCGTTATGGAATTATGGCAGTTTTGTAATCGATTTATAAATAAGTTTTATCACAATCAACCATTGTGTATTCTTATTAGTTCTTTTCAGCTTCAGAAAATTCAATAATTGAATAACTATAATTTATTATTAATTAATTATTTAATTAATTTTATTCTTAATATTAATTAGTTAATATAAATACATAAATCTAGGAAGATTTACATGCATATCACTGATCAATTCTGTGTTTACATATCGCCAACATATATACCACCTTACCTATGCAAAGTTTGGGTGTTAGATATGTAAATATATAAGAATTAGGTGGTATGTATGTAAATGCCCCATAAAATTAATTACAAATATTAATAAAATAATTAATATTTATATTTTAAAAAGGTGTACACTTTCAACATGACTGAATAACCGATGGATATGACGTGCATCGTACGATAGAATATATTCCACGCCGTGTATGTGATCATCAATTTTTTTTTTCTATTTTTAAATGCAATTAAAAATTAAATATGTTTTTCAGACACATAAATTTTGAATTTGCTTACTTCATCTCAATTTAAATTTTATTAAAACAGTCCTTTTTTTTATATTTTTATATTCGTTCCTAAATAATATCTCTGTTGCTAACAAATTTGCTCACTTCACCTCCAATTAATCATTTCGAGAATAATGTTACCAACCAATCAATCAAAATATTGTGTCTCGGATAATTCACAGCGATAGAGATATTTTAGTGCTTTGGTGTTGCATTAACTCTAGCGTAAGAACATATAAAAAGGGAATAGTAAGAGGGGAAGTGAAAAATTTTACGTGAAAATCTCTGGAACGAGAAAAATAAGTGTAGCACAGCTTAGTCAAAGTAATCCACTATGTGTTGTTAAGTACATTGGTGCAACCCTTCTCTCATAATATATATGATGGAATTACAATTTTACACTGAAAGTTACACTCATCTTTACACAATATAAAGAAAAATATAAGTGTTAGACACAACGATAGTATTTGAACAATAATAGTTGCAAGCAGTGGTTGACAGCGGCGTTGGGTGGTGACGGCCGGCGATGGTTGGAGGTAGTTGACCGTGTTCGACAACTACGGGGGCGGGTGATTACTCCTCATTTGGTCATCTCTTCATAATAGACTTTGGAACTTCGCTTTATCATCTCTTCTCCCCCTTTAAGTCAGGAGACGTGGTCTATTTATAAGTTTTTAAGGAGGAGCATTTTATCTTTTTGATGTGTAACTTTCTTAACCGCCCGATTGAAATATTTATGTTTATCTCCCTTGATCATAGATGCTTATTTTGAGATTTGGGTATCTTAATAACCACAAAATTGATCAATCTTAGGCTAGTTGGATTTCTCTTGTTGAGATTGTCGATCAGACTATAAATATGTCAAATTTAGAGTTCATTTGGTCATTCAATATCTTTAAATGTGCTTAAATGGCTTTATCTAGATTTGATTAGATAAGAATTGAGCCAATTTTGATATCATTAAGTTCGTCTTATCTTGATTGTCAAACAATAAACTTTCTTAAAATGGAGACCGGATAATCTTCAATTTGAATTTGAAGAACACAAAAAAAAAATGCATCATGATTCATGATAGATAAAAATTTATTGTTAGATTCATCAAACCTATTTCAAAGTAAATCTGATAGATTATTTTTGTCACTATAAAAATTATATAATTGAAATTGATATTAACAGCTTAAAAAAATTCAAAAGTAACTGAGAACACATCGTGTGGTCAGTACGATTCTGATCTGATGTGCTTAGAAAACATATCATGTACACAATCTTTCTTTCTTTATTTATTTTTTAAATATTTATGCTAATATTTTTTTAATAAATATTATATAAATTCAAAATTAAATATTTTATGCAATAGTTTTTGAATTTAAATTTATTAAAACTGAACTTAAAATTGACTTCCCTTAATGGTGCTGATTTTAATTAATAGTATTTAATATTTTAAATATTGTTTGTAATTATTAATTGCAACGATTTATAGTAAGCATTTAGTTTGCATTCTTACTTATCCAATTATGAATTGTTAAATTTTTATAAGTAAATCCAATATTTATTAAAAAAAATAATAATCAATATAATTCGTTAGCAATAGAACATAATAATGCATAAAAAATATAAAATATTTTATTTGAAAATGGCATCAGCTTCACACGTGTAATGATTAGGGGGTTGAAGTGGAGTTACTGTGCTATGGCTGTTTGGCTCGTTTTGATGGACTTTGCCACGACCAATCTTGATGGTTAGGATTGTGATGAAGCTGACATCCAATACTGACCTACCTAAATAATATTGCACTGAAGAAAAATGGGTCAAGTGACAGCCAATAAGGTGGTCCGAACGAAGTGTCAACATCACTACATAGCTCTGCAATCATATTAACTGCACATTACCTCAAACCTCAAGAAATAATTGCGCGATGATCAAAGCACACAACATGTGAACCGGAAGGGTCTGATATCTCGGTTCTCTCGGAGCAGGATCTAAAGTCGAGTAACACCAAAGAAGCACATCAACCAACATAGCTGGTGGGTGAAGATTTGGCCGATCGATAGATAATTCCAATCAGTCGATTACCAGAACCAATGACTACCGGCTGTAAGAGGTCGATCGATGGGAAGAGTCAAGCTGAAAACATATTTATTTATTTATTTATTTATTTACATGTTTGTTTGTTTATTTAGGACAAAAAATATTCTGAAGCACTTCTATTAAAATAAGGGAAAGTAGTTAATTGTACTGTTTGTACCCCCGTTTACTTATAAATAAGGGAGTCATTGCTACAATGAAGAGCTAATGAATTGGCAGTAAATACTCTAGAAACTTTATTTTACTTAGCACACACACACGCACTCTCTCTCTCTCTCACGCATCTCCAACCTCCTGTGCTATGCTCTATTATTAGGTTGTGGTTCGAAGGGCAATCTCGGATCCAACTGTGACAAAGGGAAGTAATGCACGAAATGCAAATGTATCCATATATGAATTTTAAAGATAAAATATAAAGAATATGTCGATATACTAGCACAATCTCTCTGATCGTTTTGTGGTAACAAAGCCATGGGGGGCTTATATTGGCGCCTTTAACAAATCTAATGAAGTCCAAGTCCTCTACCAACGCAAATATCTTCTGAGCCATCTCTCATCATCGTGAAAGTTTTCATCTACTTGAATGATCATCAAATATTTGTTCTCCCACTATTGAATACGACCAGTATGATAGTCAACCCAATTAATGTTGGTTCTACCCTTCTCTTATACTCTTCTAAAACTTGGCCCCATTGGGTGCATATCAAATAAATGCAACCCCTAATGACAAGGTTTCAACAGGTGGTCGCGTTGTGCACAAATAACCATATAATAACTCTTGTTTGAGTAGATTATGTTAGACTTGATGTTGCTTCTAATGGACTAACCGCAAATATAAATTGGAGTTCGATATATATATTCCAACAACTCAATCGAAATTAAGTATTCCTCGTGTGATGCTACATTATGTAAGGTCCATTAAATTCAACACACCTAATCTCACTTATGTGTCATACAATAATGCAATACATAATCATTTATGAACATCAATTATTTAGGTTTATTTAGACTAACAAGTGCATGGAGCCGACTTCAAGTCATGAACTAACAGTAACATATCATTTGAGCCATCTCTTATTATCATAAAACATTCTCTACCTGAATGATCATCACATGTCTCACTTATTACTCTTAAGCTTTATTATTTCTCATCATTATTGCTAAAATCACATGATGGCCCACCCCCAAAAAAGAAGAACCACCTAAGTCAATGGTGCCTTTATAATGAAACCCAAGTCCTATACCAACACATTATTTGAGCCATCTCATAATCATAAACATTTTTCTACCTGAATGATCATCACTTCTCATTTTATTACTCTTAAATTTTTATTGTCACTTATTATGTTTTATTATATTTAACTTTTAAGATAATATTAGTCAAATTATTCTACAAATTCGAACCAGTACATTAATTTTAAAAGAGATTTATATTAAAATAATGATGCACCTACTTCATTCCTTAGCTTACAGCTATTGTTTCCAACTCAAAAAGAGGAAGTATCAAAATGGCACTTGATTAATTAATAATTACAAACCAAACTGCGGTTGAATTACACCAACCCAATTTGTTTGTTTGTTTGTTCCAATGGACGTTATTGAAATAACCCTTCTTCACAAACAAAAAATCAAGCCAGTCTTTAATAAACCAAACCAAGTTAACCAAACAGGTTTGAGACAGGTTCAATTTTTAAATTTTAATGAACTAATTCACACCCCTGTTCCTATTGGCCGCATCACAAAATTTAAGAAGGATACCAAAAAAAAAAAATCAAAGGCCATATATTTGAACTTCGAGCGATAGAGGGAATCAGCTAATTTTACTTTATGCAACAGAACCAACCGAACCAAAGAGGCCACCATCGAGATTAAGTTTTACCAAATAAAAAATAAATAAATAAATAAAACTAAGCGTTAAGAGGGGATAGAGATTGTTGATTTGGAGAATCGAGCCGAATTTATTTATTGATACAAAATATTAGCTTAAATACAACTTATTAGAATCCTAAACTTAGAAAAGAAATAACACTCATATGTCCAAGATTACATAAATCAGACCAAATAAACTAAAAATAAAATTTTCTATAACTAACCGGAAATAAAATAAAATGCATAAATTGGAAATAACAGGAAATCAATAAAACCATAATATAACTTCTATCATTCTCCCTCAAGTTGAAGCATAAAGTCAATTATGTTCAACTTGGAATTGAAATCATCAAATAACAGGCGAGGAAGATTCTTTATGAGAATGTCGATCAGTTGGCCAGCTGATAATACAAACAGAACACAAATCTCCCTAGAATCGAGTTTCTCATTGATAAAGTGAAGGCCAATTTCCACATGTGGCACGATCATGTTGGATCAGATTAGGAGCAATGCTAATGGAAACTTAAAAAAAAAAAAAAAAACTACAAAGGAAAGGTGACCGACATACATATCTTGCAGAACATGATGTGTATCTAGGGAGCTTCACACACACCAAGAGACAAAGCAAACTCGGCTTCAGTTGTTCACCCCCAAACCCCCCCCCCCCACCCCCCCCAACCCCCCCGCCCCATGATGGAGCAATAACCCGAGAGGGACTCGTCAATCATGGACGTACCCGATGCAATCAATGTCCTTATAAACCGCAACAAAGAGAGAGATATGATGAGTGAACAACAAACCTGAGTCCATTGTGTCTTTTAGGTAGTGGAGGATCTGATGTACACCGGTGACATGGTGCTCATAGGTCATGCATGAACTGGCTTACAACACTAATGACATGACAGATGTTCGAACGTGTATAGGCAAGATAAATAAGCTTACCCACAAGACATTGGTAGCATGTCTTGTTCACCTAAACGAGATAAAGAATTTCGAACAATTTCTCATTGAGGCTTATTAGAAAAGTACCAGAGGGAACCCAATTCTTTCATTTTAAAAGGCGTGACAAGGATGACCTTAAGAGACTACAAGGCTAGCAGATCGTTACCTGTGAGCATGAAGTCGTCAAAATAGATGATGAGAATGGGAATATGGTCATCAGACAAATGGCGAAAAAACAACATATGACTAGATTGGGCCTGAGTGAAATCATGATGCGTAAACTTGTCGAACCAATTCTGTGTGGATTGTTTCAATCCATAGAGGGAATTCCACAATAAGCACACTTGTCCATGAAAGTAGTCGAGTCAAATCCCAATGGAAGAGATATGTTTATCCTCAGCGGGATCGTTGTTAATAAAAACATTCATAACATTCAACTGAAGTAAGAGCCAATTCATATTCACGACTAAGGATAACAGACCTGAACGATATTTAGTTCAACAATCAAAGCAAACTTCTCTTTATAGTCAACTCCATAAGCTTTTGAATAACATTTGGCGACAAACTATGCCTTGTTGTGTTTAAAGGAGTCACCAGAGTTAAAATTGGAGCTAAATATCAAACTACAACCCATTACTTTCTTTCCACAACCATGTCCCAAGTATGGTTGCGCTGAAGGGCATTCATCTCGTCCATGACTGTAGCCTTCTAGGATGGGTCAACCAAAGCCGACTCAATAGTGGATGTGAGACAATTCCGTCAAGAAAGTTATAAATGCTTTGTAGGACGGAGATAGGTTGTGGAACGAGACGTATTTCTCCATGAAATAAAGGGGGTGAAGTGTGCATTACCGTACCTTATGTAACTCAATATGGATATTCAAAACTTCACTCAAATCAAAAGGGATACCCATAAGTGGAGACAGCATCGTATCTGGGATGTCGGCCAGAGTGGACTCTAAGACCTACAGCGGGGCGGGCTCGATGGTAGGGGCATTGGGATGAGTCTCAACATAAGATTTTATACAACGAGTATAGATAAGGAAAGGGATGGTGGTGGTGTTGGCCCTACTGATGGAGAATCTAATCAGGGCAAAGGTGCACCGAGAACAGTGGATGTAGTAATAGAAAAAATCTCCACTAAAGTCGAAAAAGGAACAATGCCCAAAAAAATTAAACTCCCCCTCACTTGACGCAACGTTAGAGAAGAATGAGACATTTTAAAAAAAAACTAGACGTTGGCACTAACCTAGATTTTGGGTAGGATGAAAACACGAATAACTTTTTTTAGTGGTAGAATAACTGAGGAAGATACATTTAATTGAGCGGGGATCATGTTTGCTACGTGGTCCTGTGTTTCAAACAAAGTTCATGCACCAAAAAAAATTTAGAGATCTAATGAAGAGAAGAACCAGTTGATAGAAAAATGTGATTTTAAGAAGAATAATGGGATCCGAAAGTTGAAGATTTTTGTGGGATCTCTATTGATGAGGTAGGTAGCGATAAGGACGATGTCATTCCAAAAAACACATATGAACTAAGCAACTTAAAGAAGGTGTCATTTTTTTCGCTCGGCTATATTGTTTTGTTAAGGAGTATCACAAAAGAGCTATGATAAAGAATGCACTTACTAACCAAAAATTTTCCCAATATAGAGTTACAATACTCGGCTGTTGTCGTTTAGAAGAACTTGAATAGTGCTTCTGAATTGCGTTAGCATGGAGTGAAAATTTTTAAATGTAACAACTTCAAATTTATCTTTTAATACATAGACATAAGAAATCTGAGTGTAGTTATCAATTAGAATAAAGAACCACAAGTGAAAAATGGGAGGAAGAAGTGTACGATATGATAACCTTTGATGTTTAGCTAATTGACAAATATTACATTTCAAAGGAGATTGATTTTTATCAATAAACAACAAATAATACACTTATTTTAAGAATGAAAGCTGAGATGACCCAAACGACAATATAAAATCATAATTGGACATAAAGTAAAAAGAGAAAAAAATGCAACTACGAGATTGATTGCTAAGTTCATCAATGTAAAAAAGAGTCTAGCTACCAGCTTAACAATTCCAATCATCCTCCCCGAACGATAATCCTAAAAGGAACAAAGATCATGGGAAAAATGAGCTAGGCAATCAAGATCACATGTTAACTTACTGACTAATAAAAGATTACAATTAAGCAAATGAACGTGTAATACGGATTCCAAAGTCAACTCGAGTACTAGTAAAACCGACCCTGTACCTGCAATATAATTAAATGAAACATCAATAATTTTAATCGTATCTCGCCCAGAGCAAGGAGAATGAGTCGAGAAAAAAAATAAGAACATTCGGTCACGCGGTGTGTGACACCTGAATTAATAAATCACAGACCTGAAGATGCAAAACCAGCGAGAGCCATAGAGACGTTACTTTGACGGACATGAGAGATCGAAGGGCCAGAGAAGAACCGACTAGAATCGAGAATCTTAACCAAATGTTCCACTTGACTCTTAAAAGAGAGTCTAAAAAATCTGGAATGTTCCGAGTAGGGACTAGTTGTAATATTTTGATTTCCAAGTCATAATGAGACCTTTAGTAGCGGAAGATTTGGCCGGAGACTTATTTGTTAGTTTCCTGTGGAGCTTCCAATACTTGCCACAAGTATGATATGTTTTGTGGCAAAAATCACAAGTGGAGTAACTAGCTCGAGACGGTGTGGGAGAGTATGAGTACTCTTGGAGACCAAGGCTAATGGCTTAGCTGAAGTAGTTGAGTTGCCGAGCATGACAAGTCTCTTGTTTTCTTCGCAGTGATCTCGATAAATGCTTCTCAGGATAAAGGAAAAGAGTCGCAGCTAAGTAAACAGCTACAAACTTCATCAAGGTCCTTGTTCAGGCTAACCAGAAATTGAAATGCATGATCCTTTTCTAAAATACTATGGAAAACTTAAAGGTCTATCGGAGAGCCCCAAGAGTAGTCATAATAGAGGTCACGTTCCATCCATAAAGCAGCAAGTCGTTGTAGTATTGGGTCACCATCTTCGATCCCTATTTAGCCTCATGAATCTTATTAGAAACATTCTAGAGTATTCTAGAATTACCCAAGTCCGAGTAGGCATTGTGAATGGCTATCCAAGAGCACTTGCAAACAAAAGAAATAGGTAAGAACAACCAATAGAAGTCTCCGAGAAATTAATTAGACATGACATAACCATAGAGTTTTCCACTTCCCACGCAGCAAGGTAAGAACAACCAATAGAAGTCTCCGAGAAATTAATTAGACATGACATAACCATAGAGTTTTCCACTTCCCACGCAGCATATACTAGATTATTCTTCGGAGATTCTCGAATCATACCAGTGAGGTGACTGAATTTATCCCGACATTTGACAAACAATGTAACGCATAAGACCACTAGAGAAAATCGTAATCATTGAGTTTATGAGTGGATTCCTGTGGTGTTCAAGTCCTTCGATCTGCGGAGGGATTGAGACAGATGACGACATCCATTGGAATCAAGAACAACATCAGGCGGAAGCTCGAGGGTTGAGGAATCAGCCATGGCTGCAACGGAGCCAAAGGAGAGAATTTGTCGCCGAGGTATGGAAGGAGTCGATCACTACATCTAGCAACCTACCTGGAAGAATTTTTTATTGTAGGAAGGAGTTCCAGCCGGAGGAGGGATTGCAGTGGGGAATTCCAACTGCAGAGAGGAGAGTCGACCTTGAAGGAAAAAGGAAGGAAAATTTCTACTGCACAAAGAAGTGTTGTACGAAGAATCCAGGAAGGAGGTGTAGGGAGAAAGTGGGCCAAAAAAGAGGAGTTCCAACTACAGGAAGAAGATTTGATCAGGCAGGTGGAGGTCCGATGGCTAGGGTAAAATCTTTGGCTTTGTTATAATGTTAGTTTGGAGAATTGAGCTGAAAACATTTATTAATACAAAATGTTAGCTTACATACAACTTAATAGAATCATAAACTTAGAAAAGAAATAACACTCATTTCTTCAAGATTATAAAAATCAAATCAAATAAATTAAAATCAGAAACTACTAATAACTAGCCGAAAACAAAGGGGAATACATAAATAGGAAAGAACATGAAATAAATAAAATCCTAATATAACTTCTACCCGTTACATACTAATTTATTTCGCCTCCTTTGGTCTTGGAATCCTCTTGTATTCATAGCTGTTAATGTCAACCTTCTCTTGCAAAGCCTATAATATTACAAGAACAAACAATCGAGGGTTAAAAATGGCTGCTCTTTCCTTTGAAAAACTCAAGACAGATTAGAAGTCCAAGAAGAAAACCTTCAGCTCCTCTTCCAATGAAATTTTCTTTGGATTATAGGCCATTGTAGGACCAGTTCTTGTCAATGCTTTGGTTGTTTCTATAATATCCCACTCTAGATCATCTTTTTCTTTTGTTACTTCTTTGCTAAAAAAGGTAAAAATTCTTTTCAGAAAATTGTAGCAGTAAAAGAGAAAAATACAAAAATTCGATTAGCAGAAAAGAACATATGCTGATAGGACCGTCCAAAAAACATAGTTTTTGAGAAACAGCTCGTATATGACTCAGTAAGAGCCTCATGTTTGACAAGTTCGTTATGAAAATAAGCCAAGTTTGATCAATATTACGAGCTTATTTAAAGCCAAATACAAACAAATTTTTGTTTAATTGCATTCAGCACATTACATATATATGTATACATACATACATATATATGTACATATATATATGTGTGTGTGTGTGTGTAGATATATATATGTGTGTGTGTGTGTGTGTGTGTGTTGTAGATATCTAAATGTGTGCTAAATTTATAGAAAAAAAAAGACTACAATTGATTATTATTTTGTTAATTCGAGAAGAAGTTCGTTGGAGTATGAATGAATAACAAGCAAACATAATATTAGCAAATAATATATAAAAAGAGTCCAATTCAACTAAAATTAAATTCAAATGAGCCAAACAGGAGCACACATAACCTTCATTAAGTTTAGCATTTTTATACCCCTAGATGAAAACACCTTATCAGATGAATCTCAGAGTATGTTAAGAAATTGTAAGAATTAAAATTCCACAGGAATATGATCAATAATTTGAGGTCCATACCAACCTGCCCCGTATGAGATGAGCCAGACCGACTGAACCCAGCACAGTGAGTGAAATCAGGGGCAAGCCATATCTGATGAAAGGGTACTTCCTACCCCATCGCTTGAATTCAGAAGTAGAATGCAGAATCTTTGTTGGATGAACTTCTGGACGGGTTTCTGGAGCCATATCTAGTTTGAATAAAATATCAACACTGCTTTTAGTTGGAATCATGACCTTATTTTTAAGAAAGATTTACATGCATACCACTTAATTCCCATGTATTTACATTTCTAACATCACAACTTCGATTTTCACATATATGCCGTCTTACCTATGTATAAAAAATTGATTTTACATTTTAAAAGTCAAATTGGTGGTATTTTTAACGCAATCTAAAGGATTTGGGTGATATAAATGTAAAAAAAGTAAAGTTTAGGTGTTAGATATGTAGATACAAGATAATTGGGTGGTATGTATGTAAATGCCCCCTTTTTTTAATATAATCTCAGAAATGAGGGCAAAAAAGTTCCAATGAATATCAACTTGCAAAAAGTTTTCCCAGGCATAAATGATAACTAGTTTCATTTTCTGATAGCTACAATAAGTCAGCATCTCCAGAAAGGAGCCCTATTATCGAGATCAGCTCTACAGTGGAAAATGAGCAACATAATCAAAGATTATTTATGATATTGTTTCCGATTTATAACACAATTTGAAAAGGTATTAAGACAAAAGTTGACAGCAATCATTTTTTTTCCGATAGATATTTAGATTAAAGTTCAGAATATATGCAGAAAAAAAAAGTTGCAATGGTAAGATACCAACAGAACACTATCTATAAAAGAAAGAGAAGAAGAAGAAAACTACAAAGGGAAATATGCTACTCTCCTCCAAAATAGTGTATTTGAATAATATTAATAAAGTGCAAAGTCTTTTCACCCTTTCTGTCAGAATACATATATCCATGATTTCACCACATATAGTGGACAAAACAAATAATGAAATATGCAACTATTAAAATTAATTAAGGTCATTAAACAAAACAGAAAAGAATAATACGAAAGTAGCAAAATAGTGATAAATAGTAGATAGAGTTTGGTGAGCTAGAACAGTTTTCTTCTTCAGAGGAACTTGACGAGTTCGGTGAACTCTATGCGGATGTCAATAGACAGATGTTTAATCTAATTTTAGGTTTAGGGTTTAAATCTTATGGAAGAGAAAAAACAAAAGCTATTATTGATGCATTTAGGCAAAAATGGACTAGTTGCCTGCGTTTAAATTTAAAGTGTCTGTAGAGCTCCGGGAAAAATTTACTTCTGAAGACATCATAACCAAGTCACAAATATCAAAGTATTTAAGTTTTCAGTTAACAATTACTTTCTATTAATATTTGAATAATATTAATAACAGTGCAAAGTCTTTCCCCCCTTTCTGTTGGAATACATATATCCATGATTTCACCACAATATTAGAGGGCAAAAAAAATAATGAAATATGCAACTATTAAAAGTAATTAAGGCCATTGAACAAAACAGAAAAGAATAATATGAAAGCAGCGAAATAGTGATAAATAGTAGATAGAGTTTGGTAAGCTGGATCAGTTTTCTTCTTCAGAAGAACTTAACTCGAGTTGGGTGAGCTCTGTGGATGTCATTAGACAGGTGGCGGTAACAATATTGGATGAGGATGAGATGTTTAATCTAATTTTCGGTTTAGGGTTTAAATCTTCTGGAAGAGAAACAGCAAAAGCAATATTATTGATGCATTTAGGAGAAAATGAACCTAGTTTCCCGGGTTCAAATGTAAAGTGTCTGTAGAACTCCGGGAAAAAATTACTTCTAAAGACATCATAACCAAGTCACTAACATCAAAGTTCTTATGTTTTCGATTAACAAATACTTTCTATTCAAAAAGTTGTGCGCGGTCGGTTCTTCGCACCCTGTAAAATGGTATTAAAATTGGCAACCATTTCAGCAACAAACTTGCCAAGCTTTTTGAGAAGAATAAGGTCTATAGGGTGGCGGGGTAATTTGGAAAAAAAAAAGTTCAAAGGATGCACCGATCAACTAGAAGTCATCCAGCAAGATAATGGAACATATTGCTTAATGTACAATTAGCGACTTCAATTTGGTTGTCCGATTGAGGGTGATATGCTAAACTCATAATGAGTTCTATCTATAGAAACTTCCAAAGCTCGTACCGAAAACAATTAATGATTTGACATCGCAATCTATGGTTGAGATGAAAAATTTCTCCAAAAATAACTCTAGTGACATTCACACTATCAATTTCTTTTTTAATAAGTTACAAAGTAGGCCATTATGAAGAAGCAGTCTACCATCACCACACTAAAATATAATAAACACTTGGTTTGTGGAAAGCCCAAAACAAAATCAGACAGAACTTCCTGAATGGAATTAGAGAATGGTAGGGACGTATGCAATCAAATGTTCTATATGAGGCTCCTTCATAAGTTTGCCAATTTTGTACATCTCAACATATCGGCAAGCATTCCTCAGCAACTATGGCCATAAAAATTGGGTCCGGTACAGTGCTAAGGTCTTTATTTTGATTGGTAGGAGTTGCAAACAGTCCGCTATCCATGTCTTTAATCAGTTGAAGGCCAAGAGAAGTCTTTAATATGCAATGTTGACTACACTAAGAATTGAGTTGTCACCAACTAAAGTACGCAGATGCATTTGGACAGCGGATTAGCACATTAGTAAAATATATGCCTTCAAGTGCTTTCAATCCTATAATATATGTTAGAATAGCTACCCACAATCTATAGCTCGCTAACTGAGGGCGACCACTACATGTTTGCTACTTCCTGCCTTGTGCTTCAAAACTAAACTAGACCTTTGTCAGAACATAAACCTCAAAATTTTATGTGAATACAGAAATTGGAGCCATCGGCAATCACTAAATAACACAAATAATATACTAATTAGTGTTCCCATTACTTAAGTACTCCAACTGGCATAACTCTTATTTATAGGTAGACCATTTTTGCCTTACAATCTGAATTTTTCAGTGAAATTTTCAAATGATTTCCTTCTCATACCAGAACTATGCCAATACTAACAACCAATGCATTAGCTTCGATCTGAACAACTTTCGCAAAATATGGAACTAGCCAAAATAAGGGCTAAACATAAATGATCTTAAATGATATTGAAGCTATATTGTTGTTCAAGATCCCATGAAAATTTTTCTTGATTCAAGAAAACATTAATTTATGTCATGAGATTAAGTGGCAGTAGAAATTCATTAGCCCATGAAAAGTGCAGCAACAACCACAACAACAAGCCTTTATCTCACTAAGTGGGGTTAGCTACAGGAATCCTTTTTCACTGTCTTATTGAGGTAGCCACAATCCAATCACTACAACCTTCTTTGGATCGGTGTAAATGCCTTAGGCATTGATGATAAAATCTTTAAAATAAACATTTTTAACTGCAAACGCAAACCTGAATAGATTAATATATACTTTGTGGTTTTGTAATGTGATGAGAACAAACTTGAGATAATGTAAGACGTACTTAAAAACAAGAAAATCATCAAAATATCCAAAGAAAAATGACAAAAAAGTAGTTTGCACACATCATTCATCATCAGTAGCATAAAGATATATGGTACATTGCATAAAACAGAAAGCATGACCCGCCACTTGTAAAGACCTTCATAAATGATGTTTTTCACTTTTCATCAGCTCGTGTTGTGATTTCATAATAACCACAATGTAGATCAAGTTGAGGAAAAATAATGACATTGATCAGCTTCTCAAGTATAGAAAACACATATTTCACTATGATTTTGTTAATTTCCTGACAATCAATATCACCGACTTCCATCCTTTTGGGAACAAAGAGCTGTGTATAAGCTTAACCTAAGCTGGATAATTTATTTTTATAGAAGGCTGATCATAATTTCTTGCAAAATCTAGCATTCCTTCGGGCTCAATCATATAATACAGTAGATACAGTATCTTGGACAGAAATAAAATCAATTTATGTTGACTGGTGTGTAGGGACAATAGTTAGCTTGCCATTTTTCGTTTTATGTCTATAAATTGCAATAGGAAAGTTTGGACAGTCAAACATAAGCATTTCATGTCAATCGAACACACTCCCACGTAAAACTGCCAAGGTCGCGCCAAGATTAAATGGCACACATCCATTTTCAAGTCACCATAAAGAACTTCCCAAACAAATTTCCTGCCAATTAAAAATATTGCCTTGCACATATGACAAACAAGAACTCTGTTTCCCTTCTTGATCTAGGTTATTTTGTAAAGTTGCGGGATCATCAATTGTGGTGCCTTAATCACACTGTTAGAAATTACAATCCCAGTGCATCCATTATCCACCAATAATTCACATACTTCACCACTTATGGTGCATCTTATTAGCATTAGTGATCGTGGGATGTTTTGGAGCTTATAAAACCTTTTCAGAAATAAACAGAAATTCTCCACCATCCCTAAGAACATCTTCAAGCTCTTCACACATAAAAGGTGAAAAAACAAGGATTTTCTTCATCCTATCCTTCATCTAATAACAATAATTGCCAACTGTAAGGAGACTCATTTGATGTGTGGCTTGGTTGGAAGCAAAAGAAGCATTCAGATTTCCTGCTTGTGAACACTCACCCAATTAAATGCAACTCTTATTGGAATCTTTGTGTCAATCCATCCTATGTTTGGCCTATGATTGGCACATGCTATTGAGATTTAAGTGGGCTTGTTTTGTTGATATGTGAAATATATTTAGTGGCCTTATTGAACTACTCATTAAAATGAAATTGAGTCATTGTAGGTTTAAAGCTGCAAGTGACTAGTATTTTTGCCATGTACGTGAAATTAACTGTTAGTGAAAGAGATTACACTGAGCTCATCTTAAGGTTATCTTGAATAGTGTCTTTCAACCCTCTTATTTTTTTAGCATCAAGTTATTGAGTGATCTCATTCAAGTTGTTTCACACGTTAAAGCAATAAAATTTTTCGGTGTAGCCGCTAACAATGAAATAACTCGAATCATCACTAGTATTGTAGGTAGAGTGTTCATTCAAAATCAAGGGGAAGGAAATGGTCTTGCTTCAATTGTTTTATTCTTACCAAATTTTTTACATTACCATTTCCCATCTATCAATAGGCTTGCAATAATTAACAACAACATCGCTCTGTTGACCTTTACATTTGCTCCAATATATATATATATATATATATATATATATATATATATATATATATATATATATATATATATATATATATAAGAGAGAGAGAGAGAGAGAGAGAGATCAAATGCAACAAAAATGATGAAAAACGAACATCGTATCAATCAAATTGAATTTAAATTATTCCAATCACATGAAAATTACTCCATCATCGTTTGTCCACAAAATGAATTACACTTAATGTGTCTGAAGTGTTAGAATTACCAAGAGAGGTGGCCTTGTGATATATTCAATCAAAAATGATGAAACAACAAAAAAGGTGAGCATAATGTCGAACAAAACTAGTTTCAAAGGCATTGATAGCATACAAAATCACTCAAACATTGCTCATTTCACAAAAAGGCCTGCACAGAAGCATCCATAAAGTCAATGTTCAATTTCTACTCCAATCATATCAAATAACTTATGGCACGATGTTCAACTTATGGCATACAAATCTATTTACTTATGACTCAGATAGTAAAGAAGATAAGGCACACAGATTGAGGGTTTACTCCATTAGATCTAACTCCCTATGACCCTCAGATTGCAATCCATGTGTTTTATCAAAGAATTGCTCGATCCTATTAATTTTCCCTCGTTTTTTGATTTTACTCCTATTTTATAATGCCTATGGGAGATATATATATTTATGCTCTTGTACAAAGAAAACTAAAGACTCTTGAGATTTTTTTCTATTCTTTTATTTTCTACATAGTATTAAGGTTAGAGTTTCCACTTCCAGTCTTTGTTCTCATTCTCTAAGGTTAAGCTTTCACTTCCAATTTTTGTTCCTATTCTCTAATGTTAGGGTTTCCACTTCTAACCATTATTTTACTCTCTAAAGCTAGGGGTTCACATCCAATCTTTGTTATTATTCTATAAGATTAGGGTTTCCACTTCCAAACTCATCCCTTTTGCTGAATTCTCCTTCTATTCACTATGTGAGGTAAAGTGAAGACTCTCGAGAGTTTCTTCCATTGTTTTATCTTCTATAGTCAATATTATCAAGGAAGAACACCCATGTTGCTAAGTCCCCACACAAGAAAAATTCAAAGAATTTACCCATGGGCCTAGTAATAAATATGAAATTCAACATACACAAATAATGAGAAATTGCATGCTCAATTCACACAGTTATATTTTTTATTAAATTTGTTTTTAAAAAATCAAAATGAAAACACTACAATATCTCATCAAATCCCCCATCCAATCCTATTGTGCCCATGTCTCCATCATTTCTATTAGCGTCATAAGTAAGGTAGTATCCATACAACAACAACAACAACAACAACAAAGCCTTAATCCGACTAAGTGGGGTCGGCTACATGAATCTTTTTTCTCCATTGTGTCCTATTTAGTGTCAAATTTTCATTTAATTCTAATAAATTAAGATCATTTTTTATGCAATAAGCCCAAGTTTTCCTAGGTCTACCTCTGCCTTGCTTAACATAAGTTGTATTTAAAAGAACTAGAGCATTGATGCAATGACTCTCTCTAATTTTATCCATCACTGGTGCAACACCAACCCTATTACAGATATATTCATTTCGCATATTGTCTCTAAGTGTAAAGCCACTCATCCACCTAATCATTCTCATCTCGGCAACACTTAACATTATGCTTCTCTTTTAAAGGCCAACATTCAACACCATAGAGCATTGAAGGTCTCACCACCATCTTATAAAATTTTCCTTTCGATCTAAGCGGTACTTTTCTATCACACAATAGGCCGGACGCATTCCTCCACTTCAACCAACCAACTCTGAATTCTACTATTAACATCCCCATCTATATCACCATCGCTTTCGAACAATGGACCCGAGATATCTAAATCGTTCACACCTTTTAATAATTTGATCACCCAAAGTTACACTTCGTCACTAGACCTACTATTACTAAAATTACATTCCACGTATTCAGTTTTAGTTCTACTCAAACGAAGACCTTTAGACTCCAATGTAGACCTCCATAATTCAAGTTTTTCCTGGACTTTTTCTCTTCTCTTATCCACAAGGAGGATATCATCAGCAAAAAGCATACACCAAGGTACATCCTCTTGTAAATGCCCAGTAAGACCATCCATAAATAAAGCAAAAAGATATGGGCTTAAAACCGATCCACGATGTAAACCAACGAAAATAGTAAAATATTTGGTCAATCCTCCTTCGGTTCGAACACACGTAACGACTCTAGCATACATATCTTTAATGACTTGAATATAAGTCATATCAACACCTTTCTTCTCGAGGACTCTCCAAAGAACATCTCTAGGAATCTTATCGTAAGCTTTTTCTAAATCGATAAAAATCAAATGTAGATCCTCCTTATTATCTACAGTACTTCTCATCAAACCTCTCGATAAATGTATAGCTTTCATGGTAGACTACTCGGCATAAATCCAAATTGATTATGAGAAACGCCTCGTAATACGTCTTAACCTATGTTCAATTACCCTCTCCATAATTTTAAAGTATGATACATCGATTTAATTCTCTATAATTTGCACGCTCTTGTGCATCTCCTTTATTCTTAAAAATGGGGACCAAAATGCTCTTTCTACACTCCTCGGACATCTTTTTAGTTTTTAAAATAATATTAAAAAGTTTAGTAAGTCGAAAACCCCAAATCACCTAAACATTTCCACACTTCAATTGGGATATCATCGAGTCCTACGTACTTTCCTTCCTTGGTTTCTTTAAGGCTTCATCAACTTCTTTTACTTAATGCGATGATAAAAATGAAAAGTTTTATTATTATTAACGATATTAAGATCACTAAGGTCGATCGTATTTTCAGCATCTTCATTAAAAAGTTTATCAAAATAACTCACCCATCTATGTTGAATATCTTTTCTAAGAAAAACACTTTTTGATTTTCATCTTTAATACACTTTACTTGAGTTAAATATTTACTTTTCTTTTCTCTTTGTTTAGGTAGTTTATACATATATTTTTCACCCTGCTTAGTATCTAACATATTATAATGATCACTAAAAGAAATTTTTAACGTCACTGATTATTCTTTTAGACTCCTGCAGCTGGTTTTATATTTTTCTCGATTCTCTACGCTTTACATTTAAACCAATTTTTATAACATAACTTCTTATATTTTATTTTTTTCGCACATTATTATTCCACCACCAACTATTTTTATTTATAGAAACTTTTTCTTTTGATTCTCCAAGATCATATTTAGCCAACTTGTTTAATAGTATTAGTTAATTTTTCCCACATAAGCATTCAGCATCTTCATAGACATCCCAAATATTTAAACCTTGAATTTTACTCATAAAAATAATTTTATTTGTGTCTTTTAGGTGCTCACATCTTATTCTACGATGTTGAATCACTAGTGATTCTTTATTTCACAACTCTTACATCTTAAAATTTAGAACTAATAATCGATGTTAGGTACTTAATTCCTCACTTGGAATGATCTTACAATCCTTACTAATCTCGACGATCTCTTTTTCTCATAAGAAAATAATCGATTTGTGTTTTATTAGATTCATTCTTATAAGTAATAAGATGTTCATCTCTTTCTTGAATAAAATATTAGTAATAATCATATCATACGTTAAAATAAAATCTAAAATGCTCTACCTTACTTCATTAATCGCTCCATAACCGTAGTCACCTATGAATATTTTTGAAATCTTCTACCACTCTACCGAGCATGTTCATTTAAATCTCCTCCAAGTAAAAAATTTTTCTTCGAGGATATCGAGTGTATTAAGTCTTCTAAATCATTCAGAATTTATCTTTAGAGCTTATATCTAAGCCAACTTAAGGAGCATATAGCACTTATAATATTAAAAATCTTAATATCAATAATAATCTTAAGTGTTATAATTCTATCTCCAACTCTATTAATTTTAACAACATTATCTTTCAAACTCTTATCTATAATTACACCTACACCATTTCTACAGTACGACTCTTACTGAGATACTGTAGTTTAAAACCTAAGTTATCAATCTCCTTAGCTTTTCTCCAACCCATTTAGTTCTTGAATACATAAGATATTTATCTTTCTATAGATCATAATATCAACCGATTCCATTAATTTACTAGTTGAAGTACCTATATTCCGAGGTCCTATCCTAATACTAAGTATCGTAGATTAACTTCTTACCCGCATCCGTCCGTAATGTGGGAACCGCTCTTACTTGACACTACGCCGGGCGCAGGTGTAGCGGCCCTCGTACACTTTCGCATCGTATTCGAGTCATACGACGCGTCGCTTCAGGGACGCCTCAGCACTTACACGATGATCGAAAAGATTCATGTCATGATTTTTTTTCGACAAGTTTTACGCTGGCTGTCGACTACCTAACGCAACCCTCCACTTTTCACATCCGGGCTTCGGACCAGCAACGACAGTGTTAAGGTAGTATCCATCCCTCAAAAAAATCCTAGTTTATTCTTCCAAAAATCAAACCCGAGGATCGTCGGGGCTCCCTCAATTTAACAATTTCTCACTCTCTACTCCCACCCAAAGACTTCAAATACTTAAAACTAAGGAAATCACAAAAAAAGAGCACTAAAGAAGGCGTCAACATTACAAGTGCTATGTGAAGAAGAAGAATTAAAGACATATGAAGAGTTATACTAAATCAGCCCAAACTGCTACCAAACGACCTACTGCTTACTCTTCCTCTCCATCCAGGTCCTATTAGAAGCATTACAGCAAGGAAAGTGAGAGACACATGGTAAGGCGTAGGGACTAACTACTGAAGGCATCAATGGGACCAACAACAGAAGATGGAGATGTGAAGTTTTTCAGACATGCTGAGCGGTTTAAAGGTAAAACATAGAAGAAATGAGATTTAAGTTCTTGAAGAATTTAAAGTTGTAATCAATGTTTAAAATTGTGCAATAGAGTATTGAGGCGTTTCCTGTTTGTGAGGCGAGGCGTAAGCCACACAATTTGAAAATTGAAGGAGTCAAAATAATATATTAGCATTGAATGTTTGTGTGGTTGTAAAGAAAGACATTAACGTTCTAGCATGTTACAAAGTGACAAATTGCATTTATATGAAATAATAAAATATGCACGTTGCAATATATCATATAATGACTTGCACAAATAAAAATATACGTAAACATCAACTGATCAAATCAAAACTAACATAAAACATGAAATAGAATAATATCGAATATCAAAGTAAGATATAAGAGAAGTTTAACATAGTAGATTTCTCTCTCTTATTGTCCAATCAACCTAATAACAATCATATAAAAAAGAACATGATAAATAATAAAAAGTCAGAGTAACAGGCGACGGTGGCAGCAACAGAAGTTGTTGACGGTGGCGGCAACAGGAGTTGTTGACGGTGGTGGTGGTGGTAGCAAGAGCAATAGGTGTCTATAACAAAAAACTAAAAAAGATTCATTGTGTCCTATTTAGTGATAAAGAATGCTGGTAAATTATTATTAAGAATGAATTCCTTCAAATTATAAAACATTTCTCACATATCACATGTCTCGTCAGCATTGATCATGTGTTTTATATAAACACAATAAATATTTGACAAATATATCTTCAAGAGTTGTCCTTTGTGCAATTGTAATAGTGGAGGAAACAATTTTAATACCAATATATTGTTCTTTTTTATCAACATATCTCAATAAAATAGCTAATTGCTCTTTTGTTGCCACATCAGAAGATTCATCCATGAGAATGGAAAACAATCACCATTATCAGTCGTGATGGAAAGCAAGTTCTCAACCATGGTAGCACAACAAATAGCGTTCTATATCTCAATTTACAATAGTTAACTATTCTTTTGTTGCCACATCACAATATTCATCCATAAGAATGAAGAAGAATCACCATTAAGATGAATGATGGAAAGCACGGTCACAACCAAAGTAGCACAACAAATTTCTTCCTGAATTTTTGGCAGAGTCAACTTTAACTTCATATTTTTATTTTCATATGTGACTTTTTTTATATGAATAGTAAGAAAATGAAGTAATTACAAATACTTTTCTTAATTATCTAATTCAGATGTCGAGTCTACAAAATAGTAATCTATAACGTCAAAGGAACTGAACATAATAGAAATTTGCAAGCAATATGATACAATGTTTTCGTATGCTCAATTTTCATATTAGTAGCATAACATTGTTAAAATATAAAAGAGAAAACAAATCTAGGGTATGTTTTAGGACCAAAAGTTAAAAATAAAAGGCAAGATTAAGAACAATGCTTAAGAATAAAGTTAAGTGAGATTTCTTATACTAATTTCAAATAAGTTGCCGCTTTCTTCATTCTTGTCTTCTGATTGGTGGCTCTAACGTGTCTATCAAGGACTTGGGTAATGCATCTAGAGTCCTAAACCAAGCAGCTATAACATGAGCATTTATACTCAAATCAGGATATAAACATTAAAATTCATAGTATTTAAGTTATGAAGCTTTATATACTTATTCAGGAAAACACGGACGTTATATAGTTAAGCAGGCGATTTAAACAAAGCTCAGCTTTTAGTTCATATTGATTCTAGCTTTAAATACTAAACGAGTAGAAACAAAATTTTATCAGAGAAAAATAGGCAAATATCCTGTAGTGCATGCTAACACTGTCTAAGCTATGAGTCCCATTGCAAGTGTTGAAATTGGTGCACCAACCCCAAAATGATTCTCCAAACTTTTGTTAAAGTTCAATTATTTCTTAGAGTTGTTGAATTATGGCCTCATATCAGGCCACTGGAAATGATTTGTCTGTAATATAATTGAAGGAATATGGCAGTGTCATGATCTACCTTAAAATTAATCATTTTTTATGGATAAATTATTCTTACATTTCAAAGGATATTATTCTTTAATGAAAGGTATTTTTATGTTTTTTGTTTCAGGTATAAGAAAGAATGAAAAGAAGCAAAAAGGAGCAAAATTGAGGCTTTATGAAGAAAATTTGACAAATTAAGTCTGGCGCCTAGACGGTTGGAGTAGTTAATTTTTGAATTTTGGCGGTTCAAGGTATTCTAGAAGCACCCAGATGATATTGCACGTTTCAAATTCAGTATACAATGAATCTAGACACATTTGAATGAAGAGATGTGTCCCTTGAAGCAAAATGCGCTCAAATTAATCATTTGAACTGGCACATAAGCGAGACAGTTATATTCTAGAAGATTCAACGAATTTGGACGAATTTTGAAGAGATGTCTGAAGCAACCCTTGGTAATTTTTTAAGCTCTATAAATAGGAATTAATTCTATAGTAAAAGAGAGCCGTTTTAGAGTGGATTACAATTATTCTTAAGTTTCTTTCACTTTAAGTTCACGTTTGTAAGTGTTTTGTGATTTCCTGAAGTTTAGAGTTTTGTAAGAGTCAGTAAAGTCGGAGAACTTCAAATGATTGCTTTGGTGAACATTCCAAATAAGTATTTGTAACTTAACTCTTAAGTTGTGTGCTTTAGTTTTAATGATTATGAATATGTTTTGTTGTGTTAATACAATATTTTCTGAGTAGTTTTCTTCTCTTTCTTCTTACAAATATAATGTAATTAAATCAAGAGATTTGGATATTTGTTTAAGAACTTTTTATTTTTCTTACCTATAATTGTGATGATATTTTACCTGAACTCATTTTACTTTCAACTTGGTCAATTGAATTGTTAAAACTTGTGGAGAAATCTTATAGACCTGATCGTGGGCTAAGATTTCTTAACTTGTAAGTATCATTTCAGTTTGGAAGATCAGAAATTATCATCTGAAGATGAGTGCAAATAGATAGGGAGATAAATTTTGATGAGCGTAAAATTGAATGTTTTTAGAATGACAGACTAAATTCTATCAAATGGTTTAAACTGAGGAAAAATGGTCACTGGTAGGTCCTATAAAGATGGGCACAGTGGGTAATCTAGAAGTGAGAGCCTATAATTTACTTAGCACTATTAATTACACATCCTGCACCAACCTTTAGACTAGTCAATGTTCTTTATGTATGGATCAAAGGGTAAAGAATATTTATGCTTATATTTATCACAATACAATATTTTTAAATTCTAAACAATTTGAATTTTTCTACTTTTTACTAAATATTTGTAAGGAGAAAGTCTCTTTAAAAGAATTTTATTCGTTTGCTTAAATACTTTCTTGCATAATTCAGAAAATCCAGTAAGTTTGATTTTACTCTTGTTTAGTTTTAAAGTAAAATTAAAAAATTAGCATTTACTTTTATTTTTAGTATGTTAAATTTCTTTTAATTCACATTTATTTCCCCGTGGAATTGATATCTAGGGTTTTAAAAAGAAAATCTTATATTACTTGAAATGATACGTATAGTGTGTTTATTATTATCTAAAAATTATTTAAATCTTGCACACTAGCCGCTTATTTTAGGGTCAAGTTTACCTATCTTTTATGAGTTTAATTATGTGTGTAATTGTGGGTCGGGTCATGCCACACCTACACACCTAATGTCACTAAAAAATTCTCAAAATAAGATAATTTGTTTCTCTCATATTATCCTTATAAGTCTCTCCAAAATAGCAAAAACTGCCAAATATGATGTACATAACTAAATCTCTCCACACCAAATAATTAGAACTGCCAATTAACAGAAATCACAAACTCCTCTTCAAAGCAAATAACCACTGTCATAAAATCAGATAAAAAAATCAAGTCAATCAACGCAATAAAATCAGAGAATATTTTCTTGGGCAATTGAAGAAACTCAGCATAATCCGGATTCCAATCATCCGTCTTAAGCAGCCGTCACACCAATGGTCGCCTTAACACAATCCCTACTCCCCAACAATCATTGCAACTCAATCAATCTATCAATTAAATCTCGCCATAAACACAAATCAAAACAAAAATAAGACAATCAATTCTCAGCACCAATCTAACCAGGAATCGGGCCGGATCATTGCTCTCCAGGATCGTCCAGGTGCGGGCGTGAGGGGTGTTACCTTTGTCAGGAGTCACGGAGAGAGAGAAGCCCGTCCACGTGTTAGGCTTCGGCGTCGGGAGAGAGGGAGAGAGGGAGAGCGGGAGAAATCGGAGGAGTAATGAAGCAAGAGGGCGAATGGGGTTAAGGGGTTACGAGAGGGTTAACCTTCGGTCTAATCTTGTAACTTACTTCTGTAATTTATAAATAAATAAATAGAAGTGCGGATTACAAGTAAATTATATAGGAGGTATAAAAAAATTATAACACATTTGTAATCTGTTTGTAACTCTCATGTAATCTATTACGTATGTAGCTCTGCGTACAGTTGACGTACGCAAATTTTTCTCCTTCAGAAGACGCGGGCAGCAAAGGAGATTCTCTTTTTTTTTTTTTTTAATTCTTTTTTTGTTTTTTTGGGCATTTACATCATACCACTAAATTTATATGTATTTACATGTCAAACTCCTAATATTTATATTTTACATTTATACCATCCAAATCTTTCTGTTCACATAAAAATATCACTCATTTTACTTTTAAAAAATACACATTTCTGTGAGTAAGAAAAGTGGTATATAAGTGAAAATTTGAATTTTAACATTATAAGATAGATTGCAATTTATCATATATTATTTCAAATATATATATATATATATATATATATATATATATATATATATATATATATATATATATATATAACAAGTGGGATAAGTAATGGAGAAGAGATGAAAAGGAAATATGAGTTTCTAGAATTTTTTCTTATGAAATTATCTCTTATTTCTAGGTATAGGAAATATCTTCAATACACAATTTCATTTAGGTCCCCTCTCTAGACGAAGAGATACAAGGACATCAAGGTCATTTATACAACACATTAAAATGGGCTAATAAGTAATTATTGATTGATGGCACGCGATCTTGTTTTTTGGCCCGTACTTGTTCGTTTGATAGTGACAAGTCGAACCATGTGAGGGTACTTGAAGACTCCTCGATTAAGTATGCCTATGTCTTCCTTTTAAACTCTAGTTCTTTTATCTCGCTCGTTGGGTGACAGGAAGCCTCCCATTTGTACATCCTTCATTCAGCCTTCATGTTGGTTGGCTTGACAACCAGACGAACGACTCAGCATAGTTTCGTGTTGTTCCCCTTCACTTGGCGTTAACTTTCTTCTCGATTAATTAATTTAGTTCGTTGGTTGATCTTGGTAACTTTTGATCGAGGGTCCACCTCATCTGTCATGTACTTTAATTTTACTTCGAGATTTGTGTTGCTACAATCTTGTCGCACATATCTAGTTTCCCAACATTGTTATTTTTTGAAAGCGATAGCTGTGATAAAAAACAAGAAAGTTAGACGTCATATTAAATGCAACTTTAATTTTTGAAATCAACATTTAATAATTAAACTACTTTGATTTCCATGTATCGCCACTCTATAAATAGGTTGTCACGAGCGGTCTTTGTTTCTACATTCATTCTCTTCCTAGAGCCTTGGTTACTATAGAAAACACTCTGGCGGGGAGTGGCAAAGAAGCAACCTTCGCGCAAAAGAAGCAACCTTCGCGAACCATCAGATGATATTATGACAAAGGCTTTTGTTTTGCCAACAAGTCCCTACTAGGAGTAGTCATCATGAATGTGGTTCGATTGGGGAGCAAGGAAAGCATCATGAGGGTGTCAAGAAGAGAAGAGTTAAGCAGTTAGCCTTGAAAAAAGGGTCGTTAAATGAGTGTGGCAATGAAGAAGGAGGAGACTCATTCGATGATGTTCCTTTGTCGCGCTGAAAATCTGGCAAGGATCCAATGGTTACTCTTGTCGGGGGCTAGCTGACCCTGGGGAGTGAATGGAGGACACCCGACAAACTTCTGAAAGCATGCAGCGTAAGGACAAGGACATGGTTGCTCCCTCTCTAATATGGGAGATGAAAGCCGCGAGCACTCCACCAATGTCTGGTGAAAAGTTTCTCATTTTGCTCTTGTATGAGGTGAATTTACTCCTTGGTAGGAGGAGTTCAATTGTTGGTTTATCTCTCGAAACGGTTGTCCCTAGTCCATCTTATATTCTCTTTTCTTGTGCGGTTGATCTAATTCCTGTCTCTGACTCGTCGAAGGCTGTCAACGGTCGGGCGCCAACACCCTGTAAGGTCATTTTTCCTCTCTTGTCCTCCCATCAACTGCCCCTTTTGGCATCCAAGTACTTGCACCGAGAGTTTGAGAAAGTGTGAGTTGAAGTGCTTAGTGTTGTCTTCGAACGAGGTTTCAAGACTACAAAGGAGCTACGTTTTTTAGGAAGACATAGTACTGGCAAACAACGATTATATTAAGCGACTCGTGTTATATCGAGATTAGTTTTTTTAGAGGCTTCCTCTTCCTGTCTTTCAGGCTATTTTGAATCAATGTGGTGTTATCCTGGCACAACCCAAGACAAAAAAACATAGCTGCGATGTTAGTTTTATTTTTATATGAAAGAGGTTTTTATTTTTGAAAATAAGCCTGAACAAATCTCAAATATTTGATTGTTCAAGTAATAGAATATGACATTTGAGTAATATAATATCTCGATAGATGAGAATATCACTTAATAATGGGTTCAATTATTCATACTAAGAAATGTAGGATATTTTATTGGTTTGCGAAAATACGAACACATCGTTCATCTATGTAATCCGAAATTTAGATAAGAGTTTAGATTATCTAGGTTACTAATTTCTTATAGACACTAGCCCCTATAGTTAATTACTTCTCAAGCGATCAAAATCACTCAAGGAAAATCTCAATTAAAATTGGGTTTATGTCTTCAATAATTCAACGTTTAGTTTCTAAGATTAATTATAAAAACACCAACCGGGAAAAATTCATTGTTGAATAGTTATTCTTTGAACCCAAATGAGAAAAAAAGTAGGAGAGGTTGAAGATACCAAAAAAATCTCAGTGACATCTCAATTATCCTAGGCCTCATTCGACGCCATGTCAGTTGGCCGACAACCAGGCGAATGACTCAGCAGAGTCCCGTGACGTTCCCTTGCTTAGCTGTTAATTTCTTCTTAATTAATTAATTTAGTTCGTTGACTAATCTTAAACCTTTGGACCGGGGGTCCACTTCACTTGCGGTGTACTAAATAAAAAAATATTAGTAGCTACGCATTAGTGCTATGTAATACTTGTCATGTAGCACTAAGATATGCTTAAACTTGTCATCAGCAGATGATGACAATCAGTTTTGTCATTTTCTTCATAAAAAGGGAGATCAAGTAGCCAATAAGATTGATGTAGAAGTTGACAAAAGTCAGTAATTACAAAGGCAAGAGATGGTAGTATTCAGTGTGGGACTATTTCAATCAACCTTTTTTATAATAACATGCATCACAAGTATTATAATATACATAAAACATTAAAAAACAAAGAGACAAATATCATCTCAATGCACCCTTCTATCCACTAACATTTGTCAACTACATTATTCTTTATCATCTATAACATCAATGTTCACGGCAAACATCACGACTCCGGCTCCCTCTACTGCCAATCATCATCAATAATGTTCAAAGTATATTATATAACAAATAATTTTATTATGAATATCAATAAATCGTGCGAAAATAAGACAACCTAACTTATTACTTTATTGCGAGTAAAATAATCAATCTAAATATGTTTAATTTGCGTGTGATTAATATCATTTGAAATAATTATAATTACAATTATATCATCAGTCTATAGTATCTTGATACCCAAACTTAACTTATTCAATTTGACTATCATTAGTTCGAATAAAATGGCTGTAAAGTTAACCTAAACATTTGGCAATAAGTTACTATAAAAATATAACATATATAATCTTATTTGTTAAGTTATAAACGAACACCTGTCGTGCAAGCCACTACTCACACACTTAATTAATCAAGTAATTATCTAATAAAATTCATAAAATATTTTTTTTTTACAAACATACCCCTTGACTTTTCAACCACCAATAGAAAATATCCTAATTAAAACAAAAAAAAAAGAAAATACAATTATTTAATCCACCGGTTCGAACCAAACACAACGAGCTCCCCGGTCCGAACCGCAAAGTGGTCGGAGGCGCTAGCGGCCCGCAACCTCCTCACCCTTCTCGCCTCCATCTCCCTCTTCACAACAAGCTCCTCCACCAGCGCCGTAACGTCCTTCAGTTCCTTCCAAAACCGGCGCTGACCAACCTCATCCATCCATGTCGTATCGGACGGCCGATGATCGTCCAGCCGGCGGAGGACGAAAACCAACTCGACTGCATCGCCGAACCCAAACGATCCGATTCGCTCCCGAACCTCCCCGAGGCGAACTAGAATCCCGTTCTCCGCGGCAATCCTATCTTCGGTCACCAACTTCTCCACTTCAGCCACCAATCGGCCGCCGCCGCGCATGTCCGGCGGAGAGGAGGCCTCTGCGAGAAATTTAACGAGGGTGTCGAGTTCGGCGATGAGGTCTCGGGTGAGAAGAGAGGAAACCCAGTAGGAGAGATCAGAAGAGGGTTCAGGGAGGAGTAATCGGAGCTCGAGAAGACGGGAGTACCAACGAACCCAGGAGGAGAGGGACCATGAAAGGGGGTCGGGGCCGAGGGGGAAGGAAGAGAGGAGGAGAGGACTGCGAGAGTGGTGGCCGGATTGTTTAGGAAGGAGAGAGGAGAGGAGGGAGTCGAGGAGGATGAAGGGGGCGGAGCGGAGGAGTAGGTGGAGTAAAAGAAGGGATTTGAGGGCGACGGAGGGGTTGCGGGTGGAGAGAAGGCGGGAGGAGAGGGAGGAGGAGAGGGCCGAGGCGGCGGGGCGGGCTCCGTGGCCGAAAGAGAGGAGGGCGGAGATGTGATGGGGGTGGGGCGGAGAGGAAGGGTGGCCGTGAGAGGTGGCCCGGATGACGGCGATATCGGCGGCGGAGGAGCAAGGAGGGAAGACGAATGTGGCTTTTGTTAGGGAAGCTTTGTCTTTCAGTGCGCCGACAAATCGCCGGAGCTTTCGGCCCATGGTGGGGAAGGAAGGAGAGCTTGATGGAAAAAAAAAAAAAAAGGATTTTCAGGTCAAAATCGGTTCTTGCAGAGTTTGCCGACTTTGCGCCATTGAATTGATTGATTTTCCACATTTTTTTTAGTTTTAAAATTAAAAAAAACAAAAATGTATACATGTGCATGATAAAGATATGTTATAATAATCAAAGTTTTAATAGCCAGTGCCATCTGCTATTAATTATAAATAATATTTATAAGAGAAATTGGATCCATGAATGGCTCTTGCTGTGGATGCAAGCTCACAATTTGTCTATAATGGCTGTTTTGTTGCTTTTAGGGGAATAAGAGTAAATAAAATTAAGAGATATAATTCATTTTTGTTGTCGCGGCTTGACCACTATTTTGAAACGTGTACAAATTTGAAGTTCATTTTTGTGACTTTTGAGGCTTGAAAGTTAAAAATGGGACATTTAGCTTTTTATTCCTCCTAAATTCCATTAGGGTGGTGTTACATATTATTTTATATTTATATATGATTATTCAAAAAATTATTTTTATGACTTTAAGAGTTTGAGAAGTATATTCATATTTTAAATTGAAAAAAAATAAATTTATTTTCATGTATTTTACATGTGACAATTATTGAAAGCTATAATATTTATAAACATAATTGATGAATCTTTTTAGTACATCGGGTTCTATAATGTCTGTGATTTCACACAACTCGAGAGAGACTTGTGTGAGAGAGTGAAAAAGGGTGATCGGTGTATTCTCTACGCCTAAGATGTACATTCTGCTATTTGATCTCATCTGACGGAGCAAAAGACATGATATAGCGGGAAGAGGGGATGATAAATGTTTGGTGGGAGTTACAATGCATGGTTTGACGAAAAGGGCAGAGGAAAATCATAATTCTTGTAGTATTTGTCCCATTTCTATACATGTACTATAAAATATTAAAATACAAGTAATGTTGTACAAAATTTGCTCATGACGACTTGATAAAAAATCACAATGTTTGTGTCATGCGGCTCATAAATGATAATATGACATACGTCCATGATTAATGTCAGTATTGGCTTTTATATTCTTATAATTACAAGGCTTGCTGAAGAAGCAAGCTATGCTAGCGAGTATGATTGATCAGTTTGTCAGATGGAATGATTATACCAGTTCAGTTAGTTTGAGACAAATGACACATTAGTGGGTGAGATTGGACAGTTGGGCCAAATCAGACCCATGAGACCGATTGAGTGCAAACTTTGACCCATAATTGAAAGCAGATTTTTGGTATAGAGTGGTTGGGTGAGATTTATGCTTTAATTTTATATTAAGGTTTGACACATAAATTGAAAAAACAGTTCTATAAGAGAAATAAAAATTTTCATATGAAAAATTTTGGAATGGAATAAATTATGAAGTCTACACATTTGAAATTATCAATTGTATATATGATGTTATGTAAGTTCCCACTTTCCTACAATTGTAGGAAATAAGATTATCAGATCATTGATTTCGATTCCGTTGATTACAGAAAATTCATTAAAAATTTAAGTATCTTAGTAATCTAAAAAATTTAGTGCTTTTAGGCTCATTAAACTTCTCTTATCAAGATCCTATATTTGATTAAAAGCATCGAGATTCAAAACTTATGCCTTTAAGTTAATGTCTTGAAATTTTAAATAACATTACAAATGTGTTTGATCTTGCTCGCATCAAATTTAGCATCATTAGATTTGTCTTATTTAGGCACTCCCAATTTGATTGTAAATTTGATGGAATTGAAATTCAAATGTTCCCAATTTTAAACTACATTAAAACTCATGCATGATTCAATAAATTTTCTAATTATATATCTGTTGAACCCTGAATTGTCCTTTGCGAACACGTCAAAAGAGTTAGAAACAGGAGGAGGAGGAAGACAAAGTAGTATAAGCTCAAAATTCACTGTTGAGAGAAAAAACCAGAAGATGTCATTTTATTTGTATTTTTGTCTCTTATTTATAGAGACGTGCTTTGTACAATTATAGAAAAGATGAAGCAGTTATGGAAACTGTTCTTAATTCCTTTGATATTCAAATTAATTGTATAAAATTCATACTATATATGCATTACAATTTGAGTTCTAATGCAACGTTAATTTTTTGACCGATTGGCTGAATTCAGTTGATTAAGGCGACCGAAAGAGTGGCGACCGTGCCTTAAGTCGATCGGCCGAGGCGTTCGGTCGGGTCGAGATCTCATCCATCGGGGTAAAAGTGAGTTTGTTGTGACCACAGATCGTTAGAATCTTCTGCCATAGTTGTGTCGGTTTGTTATTTTATCACACGGTTGGTTGTAGGGCGATAGGACGCCTAAATGTCATTTGGGTCGTTCGATTGCTTTGAGATCCGTGCTAACAGCTTTGATGTATACAATATCAAAGCTCATATATATATATATATATATATATATATATATATATATATATATATATATATATATATATATATATATATATAAAGAAATTATCTCTACTAGTCTCATTTTGACATTTAAAAATGAAAATTGTTTTTATCAAAGTATAATCATTTTATGCATCACCTCAAGTAGACCAATTTAATGTACTTCTAAAACATTTAATCGTTTTATTAATACTTTTTAGAGAATTTGCATACATAACACCTAAAATTTTACGATTTAAATGAATAGAATATAAATTCCACTATGTATATAGCACAGAACTCCATTAAGGCAATAAATAAAGCTCTTAATCACAATCAGAAAACTACAATCGATTTTGAAGGACGTGGAGAAGTCTTAAGAGGATCTCGCTTGAAAGGGACTTCAACCACCATATACTCCATTATCATCAGATTGGAGTTCCACTGATAAAGAGAAGACGAGAAATTCATAACAACGATTAGATCTACATTCATTCTTCGTCTTGTCTGTTAACTATTTTGTTCATAAATTTTGCTACTTCTTCATCCAATGGTCAAAATCTCATCGTCATTGTTAATTTTGTTGCAAGACTTAAAAACCTGACATGTCGCTTGAAGATATGATCATAAATTTGTCCAACAATCAATTACAGTCTTGTTCATAGCCTACTTACATTCAACAAGTTCAACTTTCTGTTGACTCATATACGTATCTAATCAATCAATTATCGAGGGCATTACAAGATCAATTAAATCACCCGAGGCATCACAGTTCAGTAGATACCATAAGACATACTGTGGTATGGAAACTATATTGGAGAGATGAATATAAGAATAGGGATGTGACATTGAGGCTTTGTTTGGCTCAGTGCGAACTACCAGAACTTTCAATTGCGGTTATCTTTGCCTCGAAGAAAATCTATTGCGTGAGAAACATTGTGTAATAGGAAAATGTTATGTCTTGCATTTAGTTGCGTAGTTGTGTGAAAATAAGTTTGTAAGCGCAATTTGTTTCAAGGAAATGATACGATTTTACTCCTGTTAAATCATGTGCATATATAGTGATACAAGGACAACAATGTAAAATACGAAAATTCATATCATTTCTTATCTCTCTGTGGTATTAGAGCTATAAGAACACAAGAACCCTGAGCATTACCTTCTTCCACCTATAATTCGTAGCCCCAGGGTTTGTCTACCATTTGCACTTACATCCATTTTCATGTTTACGCCTCCCTTTATCTGTATCTTTGAGCCACATTTTATCCCACCTAAATCAGAAGGCCAGAACCCTGCAACTTCAAGAAAGAAAATCCAATATCTTTCTTTTTTTTCCTTTAGAAAATGTCTTCTATATCAAAATTTATTGATCAATCAAATGGTTCTAATCACACCTAAAGTCAATGGGTATTAAATCCTTAAATCTACAATCAAATTTAAAAAGGAAGAATATTTGGTCTTTAATTGTGAAAATTTTCGTCAAAGTAAAAGAAAAGTTAGTCCACGTTGTTAGACCTATACCATGAGAAGAGAATCTCAATTTTGCCACATGAGATACAGAAGATTCCCTTAGATATGTCCTGGCTGTAGAATGTGAAGATACTAGGATCAATAGAATATGCAGGTTTTCTAACCACAACCAAAGATATTTGAAAAATGGTGAAACAAACAAATTACAAGGTGCATTATATGGCCTTGGTTCAAAAAATTAAGACAAAAATTCATTAAACAGGTTACTCATTTTGTTAGCAAATATTATAAATGAAAAATCCATCTCAAACTTAATTACTACCAGAGTATCAAAATGAAGCTTCAATGATACAAACTTTTGTAGAAGGAGAAAGTGTTAATGAATTCCTGCAGCAAAGTTTGAGCATTAAGATAAAATCGAATCTACAATGAAGAAAACTGCAAAAGCGATCACTTATAAAAGTGCCAAGCCTAGCCTCAATTTACAAATCAAAGTATCAATATTAATCTAAACACATACTTAGTGCACACGTAATTTTGTTTGCCATGTTCCATTGGGTATTCAGGAGGCATTCATATATTGTTTTCAAATTCACATTTGAACTTCAACAGGGGTTTAAGATCCAAAAAAAGGTAAATTTTACTCATAACATAGACAATAAAATTTATATTCTTTCTTTTTGTTTCATTATAATTCCATTTAAATCCATTATTTTCTTCCCCTCAACATCCAAACAACGATCTCATGCTTACAACATAGCTCTCAGCCACAGCTACAACGAATAACGTCGCCACAGTTCACAAACTCACTCTGTTTTGATAAATCAACAAAACTTAGCCCGCTAACTTGCATTTGCCCTCAAAATCTCAATACTGACAACCAACTTTGACTTCGAAAAGGGAAAGAAAACGACCGCAGATTAAACTAAGGAAAGTAGTCAATACAGTTAGAGCCCTAATCAAACACATCAAATCTTATACAACATTTCTATTTGAAAACAAAGGTAAACAACTAACTAATCAATGAATGCGGAGAATCACAGAGCAAAGAAATCCGTAAATGAGCAAACCTGCAACTTCTGCAGGGGCCAGAAGGAATTCTCCTGCGTAGAAGAATATGATCGCAGGACAGTTCCCCGCACTTCCGATGCTGGTTGCTCTCCATGCTTCGGCGATCAAGGTGGCGGCGAGGAAGGCGGGAGCTCGGATGGGAGGTGGCTTCCGGCAACATTTTTCTTCGAGGAACAGAACTCTTTGGGTCCGGCAAGTCTAGCAAGCAACGCGTGGGAAGAAATGCTAGGGTTGGCGGAAAGAAGAGGTGCGGAAGGTAGAAGGAGCCGAAAGTTGAGGCGCGCGGTGCAATTTTGCATTTACATAGGCGAAAGCTGAGGCCGTGGGGTCGATCCTGCTGCCCGCTTCGACTTCGTTCGGCCGCGAAGTCGCGCGCCAAACAAGTGTTTTTCGTGCTCCAACGCCGCCCTGCGGTAAAACCGTGGCACCGAACGAAGCCTGAGAGGGTTGCCCTGCTTTGGTGGTCCTCAGGTTGTTAGAAAAGGAAAAGTTAAGCTGTACCATTGAATTATTTAATAATACGTCCAATGCCTTTATTTTAAATGTTTTTCAATGCAAAACCTAATTCTCTATTTTATGTATCTTTATTTTAATCTTTCTTTTCATCCACGGAATCATTAAACTCTATGTACATGAAGGAGAGTTATATGTAGGTAAGGGGATCGTTAGTTACATGGATACGTGACAATACTAACCTTCTTCTTAGATCTCCATTGTTCCAATTTTGGGTCTGACATTATATCAATAATGATGTTTTGAAGGCTGCCATATATTTAAATTCCCCATTTCATTATATGTTGAGAAAAGCATAGCTTTAATAATTAGTTGTATTTTTATTTAATATGGTGGTCTTAGCTTTAAAATTTGACCATGATTTATTGTGGTATATATATAAAAGAATTGGAACGATCGACGACGAAACAAAAAAATATACATATATGGAACTTGAAAATTCATACTAGAAAAGTAGACACGCAGATTTACGTGGTTCT
This sequence comes from Papilionanthe hookeriana x Papilionanthe teres, assembly GCA_022702705.1. Lineage (NCBI taxonomy): Eukaryota > Viridiplantae > Streptophyta > Magnoliopsida > Asparagales > Orchidaceae > Papilionanthe > Papilionanthe hookeriana x Papilionanthe teres. Next base: position 2,312,355 of record CM040429.1, on the reverse strand, counting down.
GCAAATATCTATGTCGACGGAGTTGCAGAGAATTTTATTACTTGAGGAATTTACACCGTCGATCACGTCAACTTACTAGAAATAAATCTCTCTCTGTGGGAGCCACCCAAGAAGAATCCAAGGATGTTACATTGCAATTATTTTTTTTTCTTCCTACGAGCCGAACCGAAGAAGAAAGCCAATAATTAATTGACGCCAATGTGAATTAATCAAATAAGGAAGCCCACACCATGCAATCCTTCTTCTGCCGTAAGCCACCAAGCCAGGGATTTTCTTTGCCTTTTGCTTTTGCACACATTGAAGGAAGAAGAAATATAGAAAGTCTGCTTGCACTTATATACAAAACCAATTTCTTTTGCACTTTAAATGGTGGCGGGACCCAAAGAGGTGTGCCTCTTCCAAAAATGGGAGGCGCGACACCTCAACATGATTTATGAACATTATATATTCTTATCAGTTTTAATGTAAGTTTACTGTACATTAACATACTTATAACTAAGCTTAGCCATTGACAACTTATATTAGTTATTGCATAACTTACGTTAGTTCACTTTTAAGTTTATGTTCATTATTTAACATTTTTCATCTTCTTAACTTTCGTATTGCTTTAAAATAGTACTTCAATGTTTAATATGTAATAATTAAATTAAGTAATTTGTTAGTACTTATGATAAAAGGAGAAAAAATTGACACAAATAATATTTTTATTTTAAGATGAATGTAACATAAAGTTTGACTGATTTGTTGTGCAATTTAGGGCGAACAAAATGCAAATCCCGAAGAACACTGAGATTTAATGAGGTTCGGTAAAGATGTCTACATCCTATGGAGCAGAGCGGTGAATTCAATATTTCAGAGGAGTTACAAATTCAGTCCACATACCCATAGGGTTACACATCTATTTATGGATAAAACCCACAAATAAATTACTAAAACGCCCTCACTCCCCGACCCACTAAATTCCAAGAGACACCCATATTCATACCAAGAGACTCTAAATTTCTGAGCCATACCTAACATGATTCTCCTTTTATTACACTAATCTCAAAATAATTGGTTTAATCAAATTTTGTTAGAATATCTCATTCCATTTAGTATGTCATTAGTATCATTGCCACTTCAACAAATTGATAAACATGGTCTTCATATGCCACTGATACATCCAATATTACAGCGGTCAATAATATATAGAATTAGATGTTTATAGTCTAATGTGGGCAAACATTAAAATGTTAGATGCGTGTTCCATATCGATGTACATACTTATATTTCTTGCTGTAAATGCATGATTAAATGGATCAACTATTATTTTCTGATTTTTTTTCCTTCTTGAGCTTACAATATCTATGAATGCTGACATTCGACACCGGTGTGTTATGAATGTAATATGGTCATCATCTCGATGGAATGAATGACTTCTAAAAATTTAGTTTTATTTATTATATACCCTTAAGGTGGTCAATCGAGTTAACCCATCAAGTTGACCTCTCGATTTGACCAGGTTTGAAGGGACAAATTACTAGGTGAATTCCTAGTGCAGGGTTTTAATTGTCATGGGACTAGTTATAAGAGCCGAGTTTCAAGTGCCGAGTTGTAAATGTAAAATAAAATAGAGTTGAGTTCTAGCTCTTGGGAAACACATTCCATACAAAATCGGAGGAAACAAAATTATTTGATCTCAACTGGATTGTACTGAGAACTTCATTGTTCCGTTGATTAGGAATCACAAAGCTTCTTACAAGGAAGCTGGCAAAAACCGTCATAGATTGAAAATTTTACTTCGGCAAATAATAAAGGTAACGTTATATTGAATAGTAAACAATATGGTATATGTAATACATTGAAGCTTTAATTTCATAGTGTAATAGAGCGTGAGTTTCTAGTAGGAAGTATTTTAGGTTTGTCATCCCCTCTCAAGCTCGGCATACGGTGGGGTGATAGTGAGCTTTGTGTCGTAGATGTTGGAAGTGGTATGTTATATGACATTTTGTGAATGTCGGCTTTTTGATCAGTTGAACTAATGTTTAGAATTTTGATGTGGTCCGATTGAATGTGATCTTGAATGAAGTGGCAGTCTATTTCGATGCACATTATACAGGCATGAAAAATTTGGTGGAGAAGATGACGATTGTTAGGGTTAGAAGGGAAGTAGATTTTGGGGAGGAGGAAGGGATTAGGAAGAGAGATTGAGAAGAGAACTTGATGGCTTTTATACCATAAAAACTTCGTTGTTTCATTGTCGAGGTATCTCAATGTTTCTTACAGAAAAGCTAGAAGAAACCCTCAAAGACTGAAACTTTTACTCCGGTAATAATAAAAGCAATTCTCAATTGAATAGTAAACAATATGATATATGTAAAACATTGAGGCAAGTAGACTATTTTCAAGAAAATTAAAGAGGTGATCTTGTATGGTTGCTAATTTCATAGTAGAGTCAAAAATTAGTCTCAAGAAGGAAGTGTTGTAAGTTCAAAGTAAAGTCAAGAATTAGTCTAGCAGGAAGTGTTATAAGTTTGTTATGTACAATTTTTAGTATCCATGCATTAATACCTTACTTTCACGTACCTTTTAGTAAATTCTTGTTAAATCTTATGTTAAAGGAAATGCCACTCAAAGTACTATAAATAAGGAGTCAAAATTTTGAAAGAGACAAACTAGTTGATCGGAAGTACTATGTATAAATTTGTTGCAATTAATAGCATAATTTTTTTCCACCAGAGGTCATGTTAATACAATTCATGTGTATGATAATTGTGACTTATTCCTAATATTCAATCAATAGAGATCACGTCCACATAAATTCACATGTATGACAACATAACCGATCAATAAGATAATATTTTCTTAAATATGTGAGCCTGGCATTAATTTCATGGGCTCTAAATTTGTGGAAAAAGTGTCGTGTGGGTCCCATAGAAAATGATGACTCATCCTAATCGCACAAAATGCAATGACTTATATACCCTTCATTATTGCTCGGCCATTCACTATCTCACAAATATTTTTTATTTTGTTAAAAATCATTAAAAAGAAAAGGCATTCAATGCATATTATAAAACAATTCTGCTGTACAAATTAGACTTTTTTTGGTCTTAACAACCTGAAGGGCCACCAAAACAGACAGCCCTTTAAACGCCGCGTCGCCTAATCTTATATTCGACTCTCAAATAAATACAAAATTAAATAAAATTAAAAAAAAAACGAAAAGAAAAAATAGAGTGAAGTTAAAGAATAAACCGGTGTTAAACCGGGTTCAGCGCGGCGGCCGAGGACTCCGAATCATCGGGATTCTTCTTGGAGAAGCCGCCGCCGGCGAACTTTCCCTTCACTGATCCTTCCTTCATCGCACCTTCCTCTCCTCTCTTCCAGTTCCCCCACGCCGGCATCTTCGCCGAGAACGATCGCACGAAGTAAGAAGGCCAACGATCCGAACGACCTAGCCGTACAGTCTTCCCGCGGCGGCTGCCATCCTCCCCGATTACTCTCGAAACCCTCCTCGAGCTTCCCTCACCACCCCTTGTCACCGCTGAGCTCCTCTGCCGCTGCAACATCCCGGCGGCGATGATATCCTTCCGAACGTTCTCAGGCAGCCGCAGCGTGTACCGATCCAAACCCTCTCCCAGCTGCGTTATGGAATGACCGGTTGAGTGCGATCGCGGAAGAGTCCTTCCCCTCCTCGACCCGTTCCTTCTCACGCTGCTCGCGATTCGTGCAAGCTCCTTCATCTCCTGTTTCCTCTCCCGATCATCCACCGTGATTGCGACATGATCGGTAACCGGCGGCGCCGGATCTGGAGCTGGGATGACTTCCATCGCCGCAGTCGGAGCCGGCGCATCAGTCGGTCCTTCGGTTGTAGGGGTCTCGGTGGAATCGACGGCGTAATTTGTGCGGCAAACGGGGCAGGTGACGTGCGTGGCAAGCCAGGCGTCGATGCACTCCTGATGGAAGACATGGTCGCATTTGGGAAGAAGGCGAATTGTATCTTCTTCCTCGAACTCGTTGAGGCAAATTGCGCACTCGAGCGCACCCTTGCCGATCTTGTGCTCCTCAACCTCAGAGTACACGAGGGTGGGAAATGTTTCGAGAATCGCTGCGTCTAGGCCCCGCAGCCTCCTGGATCGGCCGCCGACGGCAGCGGCCGCAGTTGCTGCAAAGGAATCCATCCCTCCGCCACCGCATCGGCGGATGTATATGGAAAAAAACCCTAGGAAGAAAAAGGCGCTCACCAGGACGACGATGATGACGGCCATGGATGGATTGAATTTCGCCGACGTGAAGTAATTAGGGTTGCTGCTATTGTTTCCGTTCGGCGGCGATTGGGCTTGAACAAAGTCGGAGGCGAAGAAATAGAACACGATCAGCAAAAGAACAGCGGCGGTGTGATCGCCGGCGATTAAACGGCGGTGGAGCTTTGTCGCCATGGCTGGATAGATTAGTTTGCTCTCGCGATACAGATGAACGGAGTGAACAACAGTTATATATAATAATAAGGAGGAGGAGCTTTGGTCAAATACTTGCCGGATGCTTTAGTGGCGGTCACCACACCGGAATTTGCACGTGCGACTCGCGGTGAGTTTGTGAGCTGATTTTCATTCTCTTCTTTAATAGAAGAATCGAGAAGTAAATGACCGTAGTTTGACTGTGCAGCCGATTAATTGGAGAACTTGATTACCGGTGGGTGACTGTAACGCAAAGGAAGAAGACGAGGGTGTCCTGAGGGAGGTGACGGTAGCTACTGATGATATTGTATTATCGGACTTGGTCTGCTGCACTTGTAGATAAGATGATGTTATATTCTATGGTAATCGAAGGAGCCTTAAAATGCTTTGATATAGCTTTATCAAAAATGACAAATATCAACCAAAAGAAAAGACCCGAATTAGAAAAAAAAAATTAAGTGTTGTTTTGGTCTCCTACCCGAATATATATAAATATATATATATATATATATATATATATATATATATATATATATATATATATATATATATGAATTTTTAATATATATCGTGTTATTCAAAATATTTAAAATGTAATTTATATGTGAGAAATATTCATAAAAAAGGAAAAAATACCTTTTTTTTTTAATTTTACGTGACAATTACCATCATCTTTGGCAACTTAGCTACTTTCTTTGCCGCTTAAACAATTGTCTTGTGTTACAATCACTCTCTGATAATTAGATTATTAGCTTTAATTGTGGTGCACAATCCAATTAAGGCCCTTTAGTTCTGGATTCTTCGAATTAAAAGAGAAAATCAGTCCACAATCTTATCGCTAGTCACACATACAAGTTCCGAAGAGGTGATGAGTTGACCGCATCGAGCATGCACCACCTACACATCTTCTCATTTGTCTTATATTTCTCTTCTTCTCACTTATATCTGATATATATATCTATTATAGCGATAAATCACCATCTTCATTCAATAGCTGGCTGATCATACCCTCCCTTCCCTCTTCAGAAGCAATGTTGAAGGGAACAACAAAGATGATTCTAATTTACACTATTGAACCTTCTTCAATGGTTGATGTGATTGTCACTTTTGTAGAGATGTATTGTAAAATTTTTATGAAAAAAATTTTATTAAAAAAAAAGTTATGTGAGACAATAAATAAATAAAATATTAAATACATTTATTAACTATTTTTTTTTTAATAAATAGTATGTCACATACTAATGAATACTATATATTTCGATAAAAATATGTTAATATTTATATAATAAAATAATAATTCTAATAACTTCAACCGAAATAACGATATAAAAGATCATTAACTTTAGAAAACAAAAAACATTAATTATGGAAAATTATTTCAACAAACCCAGTTGAGCCTCTTTTCCATGCAACGCTTGATTAGAGGTAAATTGTCTTGGAATCACTTGACCCAACACTTTCAGCTGCATCAAATTCCTTCATCAAATATATCAACAACAGGGCATATTGTTATCAGATGCTGAGGATCGAGCGTAGATGCGGACGGTGATTGTTTCCAGATAAGTATTTGGGAATGAAGCACCTTATCTGAACGATCAGTAGAGAAGACACCAATAAAAAATCCTGCTGGGCAGTAACCAGCCTTCGGGATGATCGATGAGGAGCAATTTTTTGGATTATATATCGACCGAACCAAGGCTTGTTAAGCGATTGGCAAACATCAATCGGTCTTCAGTTATATTATATATAAATAACTCTATAATTACTAAAAAATTATGAATGAGAGAGCTAATACGTACTTTTGTAGTATTACAATCTATGCCTATAAATAGGGGTTCATATTATGAATAAAATACAAATTTGATATGTCTACTACTAATCTCTCTCCCTCTCTTCCTCTTAATCACTTCCTAATAACATGTTTCATTCCTTGGGTGTGTTTCCCTGATAGTTTTAGATCAAACAATTATCATAAAAAAGTTATAAAATTATTTTTTAAATGCTTTTAGGAAAGTAAATTTATGTTATGAACATGAAAAAAATTGATATTTAATTTGTGAATCAAAGTTTTCTAATCTTTTGGTTATTATTAAGTTGAATAATATGTTGATATATTAGTGTGAATATATAATTAGTGGAATAAAGTTATAAAGGAAATATAATAATTGAAAATATTCTCAATAATAAGAATATATTTTTTAGTAATAAGCAATATCGAGCGTTACTATTACTATATGATGCATGTTCCAATTTTACAAGATAATAAATAATCTCAACAACTTTGATAGATACTACCACTAGAAAAATCTTTAGCAATATATGTTAAGTTTAGCTATGAAAATTCCTTAAAACAACCATTGATTGAGCCTCATTTCATCATCAAATATACCAATATCAAAGAATATAAAAATCATATTTATTATCATAAAAATTCATAAAGCTAATTATATATATATTTTTTTCATGTAATCATAAAATATGAATGAGATAAGCAAATAATACTATGCTTAATGTCCCTATTTCTTGTGCAATTAATATTATGGGCATGAAAAAATATCTTATTTTATGAGCATAATTTCTCTAATCCTTTGATGATGTCATAAATTAAAAAAATTCCCTCTTTATGTTGAACCTTGAGTGAAAATCTTGGTTCTACTTATAATACTGATCTTAGAAAGGTCGACTCGAATTCATGGCATTTTAGCGTCTGCAAAATATGCGATGAACTGCTACAATAAGTTGGCAAAATGAGTAATATCTCTCAAAAGAGAATGATAGAATTATCATTATGGTGCCTCTTTAAAGCAATAAAGTGAAACTTGAAATCTTTCTTATTAAGAAATGAATTCATTTACTTCAAGTAAGAGACTTGATAAGGAGAGTATACTTATCGAGACTTGATAAGAACTGAGTATTAACATCTTGAACTATGCAGTTTCGAGAGTAAGATGCTTTGTATGTGTCTCAAGAGTAATAACTTAAGAGATTAGATTCATCAACTTGAAATAAAAATTAAAGTAACAACTATTTGGGTTAGATGATACTAGTGTCTAAGAGACACAACATGTTGTCTTCTGAAAGTAAATGAGGTAGCTTGTATGTTATAAAAAGAAATAAAAAATTCCTTAGAATATTCTCGTCAATTAACTTCTCACGTTATATACAAAAATACGAGTATATAATAAATTTCGCAAAGTATCTCTTATTGAATCGAGCCCACGTGCTCAAATGGCTGAATCAAATCCACCTGCTGGATTGCCTGTATCTAGCCCACTTATCGAATAATCTCAACCGAGCCCGTCTGCTAATCTGATTGTTCTCATTTTTCTCAAATGGACAACCTAGCCCACCTACACAAGAGCAGCTATCAAGGAAGCTAACATGACTGATGAGATAGTCATCATAACTAACAAAGACATCCATCAACCCCTTATTAAATATGTCACACGACACTTGGAGCCCAATGCTTTCTAACAGCTATAATTGGCTTCTAATTGAACATCTGATGACGACTTAAAAATCAAATGAATATACATATAATAATAATAATTATATTTATGTAATTTCTGTGCCCTCTTAAAAGTATTTTTCTAATGTGACAAAAAAAAAAACATAATAAATACATAATAGAATATATATATATATATATATATATATTTGGTTCACCACTAATAATTTTAATTAATTTATTTATATAAAAGTTTAAGTGATTTCAAAATAGCCTTGAAGTGCATTCCCTTTAATTGAGTCAACAATTGGGCCCTTCTTAGTCGTCCTCAACTAACCTACCAACCTGGTAAAGCACAATTTCTGCCAACCTTTATTTAATGAAAATAAATTCAATTAAAATTATTTCTATTTTTTCATTTTTTTTTTAAATTTATTTTGTTATTTCAAGACTGGACTCCTTAAGAGCACCAAATCAAGAAAAATAAATAATTATTTTATTTTTTTGTCATATTTTGACTTTAATGGGTTGAAAGGGTCAAATTCCAAACCTATGTGAATTAGAAACCAAGAGAAACACGTCTTTGAAAATATGTAGAATTTTAATTTATTTTATTAAGGGCAAACTCTTTTTCTCATTTCATTTAGAATTATTATAATTTCAGAAAAAAAAAACTTTAGGTTGAATAAATCTTAAACTTATTAAATTAATTTTGAAATGAGGACAAATGAATAGAAAATTTATTTTTAATTTTAAAATAATCTTAATGACTTTGGATATATAACTTTCAAACTAGAAGTTGTATATTTTCTTTAAAAATTTTCTAATGTTATTTATTTATTTATAAATTATGAGTCGATTTTTCATATAAATTAAATAATTAATGGGGCTTTCACATAAAGACCGCACAATATTTATATGTTTGCATATCTAACACCTAAATTTTAATTTTTAAGTGCATGTCTCTCAAAATTTTTAATATCACATGAAAAATATCACTATTATTAAATTGTTAAAAGTGAAATTCACATTTTGATGTATAAATTTATGACAACAAAGAGATACAAATATAAATATAAAAATTTAGGAGTTATATATGTAAATACATAAGAATTGTGTGGTATTTATGTAAATTTCCAAAATTTAAAAATTCAGCAATGGTGATATTTTCTTATGGCATATAAGAAAATCGTGTGTTATGCATGTAAATAAGAAAATTTAAATATTAAGGCACATTTTCCATGTACAACTAATGAGGGCTCACTTGTTGTGAAAAACGACAACAATAACGTGAAAAATTATAACGAGAAAATCGCAAAATAAGACAAAACAAGCACACAGATTTACGTGGGTCGGCAAATTGCCTACGTCCACGGAGTTACAGCGGATTTTATTACTTTGAGGATAACATCGCCGATCGCCCCGACGTTTACAAATAAATTACTTCTCTCTCTCTCATCCTTTCTCTCTATCCTCTCTACCCGAGAGCCACTTTGTCGAAGAAGCATGCAAGGGAGCAGAAGCATGCGTTTTAGGGTCTGTTTGGGTCAGCTTATTTGGTGCGATAACGTTTTGAAAACGTACCTGACTTGTTTGGGTAAACCGCGTTTTGGCAGCTTATGCGTTTTCAAATCGCTGAAAACTGTATTTTCACACCTCACCTACCTAGGTGTGGTGGGAGCTTTCTGTCTACGGTTTGGCTTTTCCAAAAAAAATAAAAATTTGTAATAATTTCTATACTTTATCACATCGTGATTATTTTTAATCAGCTTATCAGCAGATTATTCAATAAGCTGCGGCTGCCCCAAATAGACCCTTAGTCACCGCAGGTTGAATGATATCTCATTCGGCCAAGCAACGAAGGTGATGGGGCTCTATATCACACTTATGGAAGGCATTAGAAGAGGCAGCTATATAATATAATTCCTTTTCTATTTTGTTGTAAGCTAAAACAGCGAAGGAATTTAATTCAAATCGGAAAATCAACAAAGATCCAAATCCTTATTTCGGCCATTAAGGAAAATAGTAATTTCGTGAATCACAAATGCAGGAGGGAAGAGTAGTAATCGGGTGGGATCGTGATAAAGAAAGCACAGGAGAAGCTATTCCAAAGGAAAGCATTTAATGAAGCAGTTAAATACAAATAACAGCCATAAGAAGAAACTGTCATAAAGGAGCGAAGTTGGTCGGGATCCACAATTCTCAAGAACTCTCCCACATAGAGACTGAGAGACCGACTGCATCATCCGCTGACTGTATCGTTCTTTTTCCCTTAAACGTGATATCCTTCACATCTGCAACTCATGACCCCTGTCTTCATGCTAGAATGCCAACTGAAGTTATGTCTCAAGTGTAACACCCTTAGTCAACATATCTGCAGGGTTATTGCTTCCACAAATTTCTCAAGTAGCAATTGTCCATCATCTTTCAATGATCGTATGAAATGATACCTGATCTGAATGTGCTTGGTCCTGGATTGAAATGTAGGGTTCCTGACAAGGAATATGATGCTTTGACATTCACTGTAGAGAGTGTCATTCTAATTCTTCTTTCCCAATTCCTCTAAGAAGCCCTGTAGTCATATCATCTCCTTTGCAGTCTCGAACACTGCAATATACTCAGCTACTGTTGTAGACAAAGAAATTATATTCAGCAGATTAGAGCTTCATGACACTGCAGTGCCACCAAGAGTGTAAACCTACCCCGTAGTACTCCTACTATCAATGTCTCTAGCTAGATAAGCATCAACGTAGCCCTGAACCTCTAGACTCTTTCCTCAAAAATACAAATAGGTGTCTGAAGAGCTCTTTATGTACCTCAAGATCTACTTCACAGCTTCACAATGTTCATTTCTTAGATTACTCATGTATCTGCTCACAACTCTCATTGCATGGGCAATATCCGTCTTGTACAAACCATAACATATATAAGTGAACTAATAGTTGAGGCGTAAGGAACCTTACTCATGTGATCTCACTCCTCCTGTAGCTTGGGTGACTGATTCTTGTTGAGTCTGAAGTGACTGCCCAAGGGTGTGCCAACTGGTTGGCCTTGTTTACATCGAACCTACTGAGTATCTTTTCCGCATATTCTGTTTGTGAAAGTCTCAACATCCCTCTGACTCTGTCTCTGAAAATTTTCATGCCAAGGATTTGCTTTGCAACTCCCAAATCCTTCATTGCAAAGTGCTTTGACATCTGTATCTTCAGATTATTGATCTCATCAATATTGACCCCTAGAATAAACATGCATCCACATACAACAATAGAATAATATAGGAATTCTTAAAATGCCTGACATAGCAACAACGATCTGTCTGACATATATTGTACCCTACATTGTGCATGAAATTATTAAATTTCTTGTACCATTATTTTGAAGCTTACTTTAAGCCATACAAGCTCTTCTTCAGTTTGCAAACTGAATCTTCCTTTCCCTATACCACAAACCCCTCAGGTTGGTGCATGTTGATATATTCTTCAGGATCTCCATGAAGAAAGGCTGTCTTCACATTTAATTGCTCAGGGAATAGATCTTCGGTAACAACCATTTCTAGTACTAATTTGATGGTTGTGAGCTTCGCCACAAGAGAAAAGATCTCAGAGTAATTAATTCTCTGCCTTTGTTGAAAGCCTTTTACAAAAAGTCTAATCTTGTACCTCTTATTGCCACCATGCTCATTTTTCATTTGGTACACTCACTTGTTGTGTAATGCCTTCTTCCCAGTTGGAAGTTCTGTCAACTCCCAATTCTGGTTCCCTAGCAGGGAATCCATCTCCTCATTCATGGTCAGCTCTCACTTGCTCGAATTTTCATATTGCAAGGTTTCTTAATAACTGTCATTCTCCAACATCTGTCAATAGAATGTAGTTCAAGGTTAGTGAGCAACATGGAGGAGAACGACTGATCCTGATTAATCTGTGAACTATAGTTTTACGTGGTGGAGGGCTTTGCAACTTACTCTAGAACAATAGGAATGGGTGCCACAGACTCACTTTCCTCATCACTTGCATCACTGTCATGCACTATGACCTCTGGTAGATCATCAAATCTTATCATCTTGGATTCCTGAGGAGTTACTCAAAAAAATGTACTAGCCTTGTCCTGATACATGATCTTCTCATTGAAAATCACATTCCTGCTTCTTATGATCTTCTAGTCTTGATCAACCCAAAAATGATAACCAAATGTTTCATCTTTATAGCCAATGAAAAAACATTTCTTTGACTTAACTTTGAGTTTGTTACAAGCATCAGCATTAATAAGAGCATAAGAAAGACAACAAAAAATTTTAATGTGAAAAAATTTGACCTCTTTCCCACTCCAGACCTCGTCAGCCCTAGTCAAATGGAACAAATGACCCCCTGTTGATCAAGTAAACTGCAGTGCTGACCACATATGTCCAGAAAGTCAGTGGTTGTCCTACGTGCAATCTCATGCTCCTAGCACGCTCATTTATGGTCCTGTTCATACGTTTTACAAATTTATTTTGTTGTGGTGTCCTCAGAATGGTTCTCCAGTCTAATACCTTGAGCTGCCTGTACTCATTGAACCCATCATCAATGTACTCACCACCATTGTTAGACCTCAAACATTTCAGTTTTAAGCCCGTCTCTGTCTCAACCATGGCCTTCCAAGTTCTAAACACATTAAAAACATCAGATTTATGCTTCGAGAAATAAACACATACTTTCCTGTTGTGGTCATCAATGAATTTGACATAGTAACGAGAGCCCCCAAGAGATGCCACTGGAGAAGGTCCCCACACATCTGAGTGTACAAATTTCAGCTTTCTACCTTTGGCGCTCTTTCACCTTTCAAGAAACTGACATTCTTTTGTTTTCCCATAATGCAACTCTCGCACATTCCGAGATCAACTGACTTCAGTTCTGGCAGCTTGCATCTGGACCGAAGTACTTTCATACCCCTCATACTCATCTTGCCAAGCCTGCAATGCTACAAATTTGTTGCGCTCCGTGCAGCTGTAGTATCAACACTGTTAATTGAACTGGTAGTCATATACAGTGTACTAGGTTTCTTACCCCAAGCCAAGACTAGTGCCCCTTTTTGTAACTTTCCAGGTACTATTTGAGAACACTACTGAATGACCACCCTCATTGAGCTGACCAATATAAATGAGATTTTTCTTCAACTCAGGAATGTGTCTGACCTTTTGCAAAGTTCATTTGCTATTGTTATGGATTGTAATGTCAACGTTTCTCATCCTCTCCATGCTCAATGGTTGTCCATTGACTAGATACACCTTCCCAAAGTCACATTTAGTATAATTCTACATTAACTCCCGGTAGGAAGATGTATGGAAAGAAGCCCATGAATCCAATATTCAGTTATCAATGGAATTGTGAATTGACAGCAACTGCGCATCCTGCACTTCTTTAGTTACAACATTAGCACTGCCGTTTTTATCTTCTTGGGATTTTTGCAGTTCTTCTTTATGTGTCCATTTTTTCCACAATTTTGGTAGGTTGCTTGCTGACCAGGCTCTGACATACTATTACTTCTATGTATTGATTTTGATATTCCTCTGTTTGAGTTCACGTCATGTGATCTCTCTCTAAAATCAACATTTAGTGCTGAACTTGAACCTAAGGTCTCGCCATAATCTTTCCTGTGCACCTTCTCAGCCAAAATTAAATAATGCATATCATCATATTTCAAATTAGATTTACCTGCAGAATTGCTAGCTGTCATCCTCATGGCTTCCTAGCTATTTAACAATGAAACCAATAATATCAGTGCACATATCTCGTCATCAAATTCAATTTCCACAGATGACAATTGATTTGTGATAATATTAAATTCATTTAGACATGCAACAGACGTACTATCAACCATCTTTAAATTGAATAACATTTTCATTGGATGCATCTTGTTATTCACTGATGGCTTTTCATACATATCTCTCAAAGCTGCCATGAAATCAGTGGTTGTCATTTTCTTGATGACTTGTGTGCAACGGATCTCGATAGAGTTAAACGAATAACCCTCATAACTTATCGACCTAACATATTCCATTTAGCTTCATCCATCTTTTTCGGGCTCTTTCATAGTAACGACAGGTGAAGTTTCTTTTCATCAAGGTAATCCACTATTTGCATCCTCCAATAACCAAAATATGTGCCATCAAATTTCTCGATCCCCAATATCATCTCTTCGTCTCCCGCCATCGTTTTCCCTTATATCCAAACCATGGCTCTGATACAAATTGTTGTGAAAAACAACGGCGATAAAGTGAAAAATTGGAATGAGAAATATCACACAAACAAGCGGAAGAGGCACACAGATTTACATGGTTCGACAAATTGCCTATGTCTACGGAGTTGCAAAGGATTTTATTACTTTGAGGATTACACCGTCAATCGCTTCGATGTTTACAAGAAATGACAATTCTCTCTCTCTATTCCTCTCTCTCTCTCTCTCTCTCTCTCTCTCCTATCACCCCGAGAACCACTTTGCCAAAGAAACATACGAGGGAGCAGAAGCATGCAATTTAGTCACAACAGGTTGAATGATATCTCCTTCGACCAAGATACGAAGGTGATGGGTCTCTGCATCGCACTTATGGGAGGCATTAGAAGCAGCAGCTATAACGTAGTTCCATTTTTCTTTTGTTGTAAGCTAAAGCAGCGAAGGAATTTAATTCCAACCAAAAAATCAGCTAAGATCTAAATCCCGATTTCAGCCCATTAAGGAAAACAATAATTTTGTGAATCACAGAAGCAAGCGGGAAGAGAAGTAATCGGGTGGTATCCCGATAATAGTGCATGGGAGAAGCTATTCCAAAGGAAAGTACTTAAGCAAGCCATTAAATACAAACAACGACCATAAAAGGAAACTACCAGAAAAGAGCGAAGTAGACTGGGCTCCACAATACTCAACACCACTGACAAAAGATCAGAAAGTTTACTTATCCCACCAGATGCAATCGTTCGATCGAAAGCAAACAAGGCTAAAACCGACGAAATCATACAGCCATCCGAATGACTCAAAATCGAATCCATCGAACTAAAACAAGATAGATATCTTAAAGCTAAGTGAAAGCATCATCCTATTTATCAGTAGATACAACCCGTGGAAATAATCTAGTTCCTTGCCGCCCCACAAATAACCCTGAGGATTTTTCACTGGGAATCAAGAATTGACCATACAACCAATCCTTACAATTATCTTGAAAGAACCCCTTATCAGGAAATGAGCTATCTATCGAGTTACGGTGATTCACACATTGCTTAGTAGTCTAGTCTCGTTTTATCAACAAAAGCTCATCATCTCAGAATTGAGGGTTAACAATCAGACTAAATCGATTGATCGACAAAGTGTAATCGACTGACACAAAGCTAATTCAATCCGGCCGAGCGGCTGCGCCGACTAAGTCAAATCAACCAAACGAGATTTACTAAGTTGGAGCCATGCAGGCCCAATTGACCCAACGATAGGGCGGTCAAGCAATAGTCTCACGTATGTAAAATACTGAAAATATCCTTTAAAGACTGAGAAGTGACAAAACTATAACATCACATGTTGTATCACCTCCCCTATAAATATGAGGATTATTTTATGAGAAACGGGCTAATAGACAAAATACTTTAATATTCATTATCTCTCTCTATCTCCTTATCCCTATCGTTTTTTTACGCTCTAACCTTAAGGGCATGATTAACAAATAAATTTGAATTCAACAATTATTTATGTAAACACATAACAAATACTGGGGTAAATATGACATTATATATTATCCTAAAAGAATGGAACTTATATAACACGGCAAGCAAATTCAATAATTGTGAATCAAATCAGCAATACGTTATTTTAAATATTCTATCAGTACTGTACCATATTTTAGAAGTCCATATGTAGAAAATTTTCCGTATTTCATCCTGATGTGAGCTATATTCGGACGACGGATGCGATATACCAATGACATTTCATTTTTTTTCGCCGGTATATTATTTCAATCATATGAATCCAGTTCGCGTCCAAACGAAACAACCTTTTAAGACATTTGGAGTCCACATCCAATTGACTTTTAGGACAATTTGAGTAGGGTTCCAAAATTGCATGCACTGGACTTCAACTTTTCATATTAATTTATTTTAAATTTTGTATATAACGGGCATTTTAACGGGTAAAATAACTTAAATAATTTCTAATAATAAATAAATTAATATAAACAAATAAAAAAATATATTAGCTAATTTAAATTTATTCAACTAATACATTGTGTGTTTTCACAGATTTTAATATCATATATTAAGTTATTCATCATTATTATGTATGTAAATTTCAAAAAAAAAAAAAAAAATTACATCAGAACTCCAGACGTAATTTGCGTTTGGAGTCAAATGCTGGGGTGTCACGTGTCTAAGTGGGCCCCACCGCCACATATTCTGATTGGTCAGAGTGCATGACAGTGGGACCCACTTGACACGTGGCGCCCCACCATTGATTTCGGATGCATCTGGAGTCCTAATATAATATTGTTTAGTAAATTTATAGCTTCTTAGCCTAATATTGTATTACTCATGGAGGTCCCCTCTAATTTTATTACTGAAGAAAGTACACAATTTATTTACAAATTATGAATTATTGTAATATCTATTTGCCTCAACCGGCATGCTACTAATTTTTTTTATGTTTATCAATAATTTATCATTATTAGCAGTTAATATCACACGCATTCAATCTGAATATTATAATTAATAGCAATTAATAAATAAACAAAAAATATAATATCAATATGAATATTATAATTATTTGCATACAAAAAAAAAGTTTTGAATCAAAATATTAATAGATTATCTAATTATGTTCATAGTAGCAACTTATAGAAAAATAGTCCCCCACTATTTATATGAGGTCATTTTTAGTCTCAGAGCTTATAGAAGTGTCAAAATAATCCACAGATTTCTTAAATTATGATTGAGAACATCTTTATGAAGGACTATTAGAGCTCAATTTTAAAATAATCACAGACTATTTTATACATCTATGAAGTCCGGAATTGAATCGGTCCTATGTAAATAGTTAGAAACAATATAGATACTTTATTAATATACCCGCTAGTAAAAAGTCTTCCATGTAATTCCCAAGGAAGCTTCATGCAATGAGATAAATTATAGAAAAGCTCATGGATGAGCTCATAAAATAATTAGTCAATATTGAAATTTCCTATGGAATCCAAATCCATGTACTACTCTATGTTTTATTCCTTTATTATTATTATTATTATTAAATATTTGTATTCAAGTCAAATATATTTTAATAATAAATTTTTTAAATTATTGTTGCAAGTTGGATAGAGTTGAAATGCCTTTTTTTTATGAGTATAATATTTTTTTAATATTTTGATAACCATATCAATTTTTTTATTCCATGGGTATTATCTCATGATAAAAATGGTGAAATTAAAATTATATGAGAAATAATATTTACATACATACCCCCAAATTTCCTAAGATCAGGTCATTATCGAGCCAAGTTCAGATGTCGAAGTGGTCATGCTTGTCCGAGAGAAATGAATCGCTGGAAAAATACTCGCATGACGATCTTTTCAGCAAGACACCGTGAATAGACATAGTGTTGTATGTACTGCAGTTTTAGATTATTTTGCTCCCACGTATAAAGGGGAGGTCATAATAGGAGCAAAAACCTTTTGTTTGAGTTAATTCCCGACCGCCCAAGAATTTTGGAAATATAGAGTGAGAAATACAAGCTCTAGCAACACATTCATCATCTTCATGCATAAGTAACCTAACATATAGGTAAAAATTGAAGTCTAGGTGCGAAATATGTAAATAAATAAAGTCGAGTGGAATATATGTAAATCATTCTATTTCTTTACTGCGTTTTGACGCTTGAGCTCATGTATGTTTTACGTATGTAACACCTAAATTTAATTTTTTAACATTTTGCACCCAAATCTTTCATATCACGACAGAAATATCTCTATGTTAAATTTTGAAAAGTGGAATATCACATAATAAAATTGAAGTTTTAGTGTTAGACAGATAGATCCATAAGAACTGAGTGGTATATTTGTAATTTGTAAAAGTCTAAAAGACTATTTTGCATATAAAAGACCAGCAGGAAAGGTGTACATATAAAGCACTAAAATCTACGAAACATAAATACGAAATTATGTTCCGACCTTACTTTAGATGACTCTCCTTTTGAGTTCGTGCACTATAGCTTCCAAATGCTTTCTAATGAAATCATTAAATTCACGAATTTGCATCAGATTTTGCATATTCCACCCTACTTTTATATATTTACAAATCATATACCGAAACTTCACTTTTTTTACATTTGTACCGCTCCAACCTTTCACATAATATAAGAAAATACCACAATTTTAACTTGTAAGAAACTAAATACATCTTTTCATAAGGGAAGTTGGCTTTACTCCTACAGGAAGGTCTGTCTGGAGGGAATCTTTTGTTTTCTGTTTTCCCTATGAAACCAAGTCAGACTTATGGAGGCCTTAACCAATTTGTGTACTGAGATTGATAACCAGCATAATGCAGACTCGTTCGCTGGTCAAAATAATCTCCTGATGACAGAAGTTGACTTGGTTCAATTCTTGTGTCAATTGATATTCACTTGTACTTGAATCAAACTCACCCCATAGAAGAAGACTGAAAAGAAAATGAATGAGAGATGTACCTAGTGCTACTCGTTTCATATGTTACTCTGATTTAGCTGTAGCCAGATTTTTTTTTTCTGGTTAGATTGACTTTTTATAATCGTTTCATATGTTACTTCGGTGATCCTTACTCCATTTCAAAAAGGCAGCAACATACCTTTTGTTTTTTGTTCTTTCTATGAAAAAGTCAAGATCCTCTGAAAGATTGATTCCTTTGTGATGATCGAAACAGTTTGATAATTTCGACAAATTTGATTTTTTTTTTTTTCATTTCAAACTTGTACAAATTTGAACCTCTCCATTTAGATATTCTCTTTATGATCTCTTTCTCAAGTTGGCCTAACTTCTTGATTGTCACTAACCCTAGATTATTACCCTGATAAAAGAATCAATCATTTTTGCTCGAGCTCCATCATATGCTATACCTTTCTATACCATGAGTATCCACAAATGAAATCGGGTTCCTAGCAGAAAAAATTCTATCGAGACAAGAGCATCTTCATTCGTATAGAATATGGTGGATGTCAGAATCCACAGCCAATCATGTCCTTCAAGTCGCACGTTGCTTTCTACCACACCGTTTCAAACGAAGTTTTATCATAACATCCCTCTCATTGAATTGGCATTTATGTAAAAATTGAAGTTCAGGTGTTAGATATGTAAATATATAGGAATTGAGTGGTATTAACGTAAAGCTTCCTAAAATTCTTTATAATTATGATTTATGTACGTCAACATTGTTCGGAAGCATGTAGGCCTTAAAATTTTAGCAGACTAATTCTAATGTATTATATTCAATTCTATTAATGTTATTAAAATAAAATTATATTAAATTCTCTTATATTAAAATAAAATCCTTTTCTCCATCACATTTTTATAATCAATTTTTTTTTTATAAAAAAGCTACATATTAATTGGATTGTTAATCTCGAGCAGAAAATCCAAAATTGACAAGCAATTAAGCAGAAGCCCTCGAGAATAGAGCTGGGACTTGGCAGATGATTGCAGTATAAAAGAGAGGGAAACAAACAGGCTAAGCATAGAGCTCACATGCCAACAGTCCCTCTCTCTACTTTTTCACCCATTAAATCAAACAAAACTGCTTCAATAATCACTCACAGACACTATAATTAGAGCTTTTAGACATTAATTATTTCTGTTTTGAGTTTAATTAAAGAATTTTAGATCTGAGGATATTGTGCATTGCGATAATATTTTTCTTATTATTATGTACTTTCCATTCAATTATTGGTGCATTTACATACATACTACATATGTAAATGTCCCTCCCTCAAATATTTCTTCAATATTTTTAGCACTTTTGCATTTCAATTAATATACATGTTTTATGTTATTCAATGATAGTTTTAATGAGCACCTAATAAGCTATTTATGAAACATGAGAAAATGAATTTCATATCAAATTCATTTAAGGCTTCGTTTGAGAAGGCATTCAAGTTCCGTTCGGTTGTTCTTAATGCTGAAGCGTAGATTTATTTTCATTTGGTAAAGCAACACCTCCCGATCCGGCACCCCCCTCCCCCAACTAAAACTTGTCACTTTAGAACTCAGATGATAATACCCGTTCTGTCGTTCCGTCGCGCAACTTTTAAAGGATGAAATGAAGCCTAAATAAACATTATAAAAGAGTTATATCAGCGAACAATTGCCTCCTTATCATTTCTCCCTTCTAGCACGTGGCATTCCATTCGTCTCCTCCCCTTTTAAAAACCAGTCGTCTCCCTCAGCTGAGTATTAAATTTTACAGTTTCTTCTCCATCGCAACAGCTTTTCTCTGTTCAACGGTGAAAAAGAGATAAGAGAATGGCATTAGAAGCCGTGGTTTTCCCACAAAATCTCTTGAGCTGTAATGTAAAGGAGTTCTATGGGCTTACGGAGGAAGAAGAAGAGCAGGCGTTTTATGGGAATTGGGAGGTTTCTTACAGCTCTCTAGCGCAGGGATTTGAAGAATGGAATACATATTCCTTAAATTTAATGCCGCCACGGCATGAAATTGAATGTGCGGTGGATGTGGCGGCAACAGGGGCTGGAGTTGAAGAAGAAAGGAGGGGGAGAAAGAAGAGGCGGCGGAACAAGACTTCGAAGAACGAGGAGGAAGTAGAGAACCAGAGAATGACTCACATTGCTGTGGAAAGAAACCGGCGCAAGCAGATGAACTATTATCTTGCTCTCCTCCGATCCCTCATGCCAACTTCCTATGTCCAAAGGGTCTCTCTCTCTCTCTCTCTCTCTCTCTCTCTACTATGATAGGGCAGCTGGTTTTCATGGAATAGATTGAAAAATTTAGAGCAGAAATATGAATTTATGAAACAGGTCAAAAATTTTTATATGATATTAAACTTTTCAAACCAAATTTCTCCAAAATAGTTCTTTTTTATAAATCAAGCTAGATGCATCAGTTTATATCAGTTTTAGCATTCCTCCAACTAGTTAAAAAGCTGTGTTTTTCATTCTTGATCGCTTTTGTCAATTTGGAACTTTAACATGTACTCTAACTATTAATTCAAAATTGCAACTTTAATTCAGTAATAATGAGATCAGGATTTCAATCTCATAACTGTAAAAGTCTTCAGGGTGATCAGGCTTCCATAATAAGCGGCGCCATAAACTTTGTGAGAGAGCTGGAGCAGTTCCTCCAGTTCCTTGAAGTCCAGAAACACCGCAAACAACAAATAAAGACAGAAGAACAGGACCTCTCTTCACCAACCAATCCGCTGACCAGTTTCTTCACCTCTCCCCAGTATTCTTCCCCGCTGTCGGCTGCCACCATCGAAGTTGGAATTGTGGAGAGCCATGCCAACCTCAAACTGCTATCTCGCCGGCGGCCAAAGCAGCTCCTGAAGCTGGTGATGGGGCTGCAGAATCTTCAGCTCACCATTCTACACCTCAATGTTACTTCTGTTGAACCTATGGTCTTATATTGCTTCAGTCTGAAGGTAATTATAAATAAAGTTTCAGAAATCATCAGCTTTTTCTATATGGATTGATGGATTGATTGCGCTATGATATGTAGGTAGAAGATGACTGTCGGCTGAATTCGGTTGATGAAATTGCTGCTGCAGTTCATGAAATTGTGTTGAAGAATCAGGAAGAGGAAGTTTGATGAGATAATTGTATTTTGCTGTGTTGTAATTTGTACTCATTGTTCAACTAGTTCAGGCTGCTGTTTATTTCAGAGGGATGTGTAAATAATGTGTTGGTAATAAATTAAGATTGTATCAAGTTAAATGTAGCTCCACTTTTCTTATCATTCACTCCTGTATGCGTAAGTAATGATTGCTATAGTATAAAATATCAGGAAGTACTGAATTAATTTTGCAAGTAATAATATAATTCTAAGGCTTTGTTAAAAAAAAAGGCCTTCAATTACGCTTCAAGTTCTTTCTACTCGAATTGTTGAGTTGTGGAGCTCGGTCCACTGAATTGACAAATAATTGAATTTAATTTGAGTAAATTAAATTCTTTCTTTGCTTTGCCTATTTTTGGGAGTGCCTCCTTCCAAGTTTACTGCATAAGAGAAAATGAAACAATTAATTGGATTTTCTTTAATTACTTGATTAATTCCTTAATCAAGGCATCATTTAATTCATGATGGAATTAAATTAAATGCGTATCTCTCACTTTCCTAAATCGATGTCCTACCATCCAGCTCTCTTGTTTCAAAAGGAGGTCCTGCCACCATCCATTATATATAGCGAAGAGAATTGCTTACAGGCGATGCTTGATGCGTGAAACGGTGAGATAGGAGGTGAAGAAATTTGATTTTGGCGTGAAGGTTGCTACTCCTTCGGTTTTCTTTCTCGGTGTAGCTCTCGGGCGAAGAGTGAGAGAGAGAAGGAGAGAGATAGAGAGAGAGTTAACTTACTTGTAAGTCACATGGTCGACGGTGTAATTCCTCAAGCTAATAAAATCTCTGCAGTCTCCGTGGACGTAAGCGATTTGTCGAACCATGTAAATTTACGTGTCGCCTTTTTTACGGTGTATTTTTCTCGTTCGATTTTTGCTTTATTGTCGTCGTTTTTCGTAACATGCGTAGTATCGAGCCGGTTCGGATACGAAGAAGAACGATGATCTGGAGACGAAGTGAAGATTTCGGGGATCGAGAAATTCGACGGCACGGATTTTGGTTCTTGGCGGATGCGGATAGAGGACTGCATACATGGGAAGAAACTTCATCTTTCATTGCTTGGGACGACGGACGGAGAAGATGGACGAAGCCGTTTGGAATCGTTGGATCGACGGGTTACGGGGGTTATTCGATTGGCCTGTCGAGATCGAGTTGCACACAACGTTATCGAAGAGAGGACCACTTGCGGATCTCATGGCGAGCTTATCGGAGTATGTACGAAAAGCCGTCGGCGAAATAACGAGTGCACTTTGATGAAAAAGTTATTCGATTTAAAGATGACCGAAGGTACGTCAGATTATACGACATTTGAATGACTCAATACCATCACAAATCAATTGTCGTCCATCGAAATTGAATTTGATGATGAGATACGAGCGTGATATTATTGAGCTTCATTGCTGAATAGTCAGGAAAACTATGAGGATGGTGATCAACAATCTACGAGTAAATCTAAGCTAAAATATGATGATATTCGTGATTTAATTTTGGTCGAGGAGGTGCGCGAGAAAGATTCGGCGAGACTTCGGGTTCGAGTTCGGCACTGAATGTTGATTCGAGAGGAGATCACATGACGGGAACTCGAACGGAGGAAGGCGAAATCAAGCACGAGGCAAGCAAATCGAAGTACGGTCAACAAGCAATCTGTTGGGCCATGGCAAAGCGGCCACATAAAGAAGAAGCTGTAGAAGTTCTCGAAAGACGGAGAACACCGGTCTTGTCTTTATGCTTGAAAAAGTTCGGGATGCGTTGTTGCTTGCGGATTCACGGCTACGGTGACAACTGGATCTTGGATTCGAGTGTCTTTTCATACATCTTCCACCGGGAGTTAATCTGAAGCTATGTTGCGGGTGACTTTGGGAAGGTGTACCTCGCCGATGGAGCGGCTTTGAACGTAGTGGGGATGGGAGATGTTGAAATTGCACTCCACTAACAAAAGTAAATGGATCTTGCGAAAGGTCGGACATATTCACGAAGTTGAAGAAAAATCTAATTTACGTTGGGCGACTAGATGAAGGAGGGCATACGGTAGTATTCTCGAATAACACTGGAAGGTAACTAAAGGAGCAACGATGCTGGCGAGGTGAAAAGCGGTACGTTGTATATGATCTGCGGT
This sequence comes from Papilionanthe hookeriana x Papilionanthe teres, assembly GCA_022702705.1. Taxonomy (NCBI): domain Eukaryota; kingdom Viridiplantae; phylum Streptophyta; class Magnoliopsida; order Asparagales; family Orchidaceae; genus Papilionanthe; species Papilionanthe hookeriana x Papilionanthe teres. The sequence goes on along the minus strand of CM040429.1, from coordinate 2,288,541 downwards.
TTAATTAACGATGTTGATACTACGGTTGCGGATAGCACGACGGACATGTGGCATTGCGGTGGGACACATGAGTGCGAGAGGCATGAAGAGCTTCGGTCCGGAGGCGGGCGCGGGCGAAGTCGGTTGATCTTGACATGTGTGAAAGTTGCATCATGGGGAAGCGGAAGAAGGTCGGTTTCGCGAAGGTGGCGAACGTTAAAGGCGGGAAAATTAGAACTTGTACACACCGATGTGTGGGGACGCTTCCCCGATGGCATCTCTTGGAGGCTCTCGCTACTACGTCGCATTCATAGATGACCGCGGCGAGAAGGTATGGGTTTATTTTACGAAGCACAAATCGGATGTATTTTACGTGTTCAAAACTTGGAAGACCATGGTTGAGACGAGAGACGGATCTAAAACTAAAATGTTTGAGATGCGACGATGGTGGTGAGTACATCGATGGTGGGTTCGAAGAGTACTTGTGCGGCTCGGGGCATCGGAATGGAGAAGACCATTCCGGGGACACCACAACAAAATAGTGTTGCGAGAGCGCATGAACGGGACCATCGATGAGAGGGCTAGAAGCATGAGATTGCACGCCGGACTACCACCGGCTTTACGGGCGGATGCGGTCGACGCTTGCAGTCTATTTGATCAATAGGGGGTCATCCGTTCCATTAGACTGTGAATTACCTGAGGAAGTCTGGAGCGGTAAAGAGGTCAAATTTTCTCACCTTAAGACTTTTGGTTGTCTTTCATATGTTCTTATTAATCCAGATGCTCGAAGTAAGCTTGAGGCTAAGTCGAAGAAGTGTTACTTCATTAGGTATGGAGATGATGCATTTGGGTATCGTTTACGGGATGATCAGGATCGGAAGATCATAAGGAGCAGGAACGTGATCTTCAATGAGAAGATGATGTACAAAGACAATGCTAGTACAAATTCTAAAGCAGCTCCTCGGGAATCAGAGTTCGTAAAGTTTGACGATCTACCAGAGGTCACAGGTCATGATCAAGACGTGAATGACGACGAGAGTGGGTCCGGGGCGCCCATTCCTATTATTCCGCAATCAGGTTCAGAGTCATTCACTACTCCAACTACGTTCGCGGAGTCGGAAAGGGCCGGACGTTCTCCACGAAGGTATTCTCCTACTTTAAACTACATTCTGGCGACGGATGGTGGAGAACCTCAGAGTTATGAAGAAACATTACAAGATGAAAATTCGAGCAAGTGGGAGCTAGCCATGAAGGAGGAGATGGATTCTCTGCTAGAAAATCAGACTTGGGAGCTAACAGATATTCCACTGGGGAAGAAGGCTTTACACGACAAGTGGGTGTATCGGGTAAAGGCGAACATGATGGCGATAAAAGGTACGAAGCAAGACTTGTTGTTAAAGGTTTTCGACGAAGCATGGTATTGATTATTCCGAGATTTTCTCTCCTGTGGTGAAGCTTACAACCATCGAATGGTACTTATCTATGGTGAGCTACGAAAATCTCTTCCTTGAGCGAGTTAGATGTGAAGACGGCTTTTCTTCATGGAGACCTTGAAGAAGCATCTACATGCACCGACTCGAAGGGTTCGTGGTACGGGGAAAGGAAGACTCGGTTGTAGATTGAAAAAGAGCTTGTATGGCCTGAAGCAAGCTCCTAGACAGTGGTACAAGAAGTTTGATAAATTCATGTTCAATGCAGGGTACATCAGATGTCAGGCAGATCATTGCTGCTATGTCAGATATTTTGACAATTCATATATCATCTTATTGTTGTATGTGGATGGTATGCTTATTGCAGGAGCTAGCATTGATGAGATCAATAATCTGAAGAAACAGATGTCAAAACACTTTGCAATGAAGGATTTGGGAGTGGCAACGCAAATCCTTGGCATGAAAATTATCAGAGACAGAGTCAAAGGTACGTTAAGACTTTCACTAAGTCGAATATGTGAAAAACGTGCTTAACGGGTTCGATATGGACAAGGCCGAACCGGTTGACACACCTTTGGGCGGTAATTTCGGACTCGGCAAGAGTCGATCGCCACGTCGGATGAGGAACGAGACTATATGAGTTAGGTTCCTTACGCTTCGGCTATTGGTTCACTTATGTATCGTTATGGTACGCACTGGACCGGATATTGCTCATGCGATGGGAGTTGTGAGCGAGATACATGAGTAATCCATGAAAGGAACATTGGGAAGCTGTGAAGTGGATCTTCAGATACCTAAGAGGCTCTACAGAAACTTGCTTGTGTTTCTCGGAAAAAGCCTAGAGGTACGTGGCTATGTTGATGTCGATCTAGCTGGAGACATTGATACCAGAAGAAGCACTACAGGCTATATTTATACTTTTGGCGGCACTGCAATATCGTGGGGCTCCAATCTACAGAAGACAGTTTCGTTGTCTACTACAGAAGCAGAGTACATAGCAGTGTCAGAGGCTGCAAAGGAGATGATATGGCTACAGGGCTTCTTAGAAGAATTGGGCAAGAAAGATCAAAAGGGCATTCTCTACAGTGATAGTCAGAGCGCCATATTCCTTGCCAGGAATCCAGCATTTCAGTCCAGGACCAAGCACATTCAGATCAAGTATCACTTCATACGGTCACTGTTGGATGACGGACAGTTGTTGCTTGAGAAAATTCGTGGAAGTGAGAACACCTGTTGATATGTTGACGAAAGGGTGTTACTTCTTGAAAGCGAAGGCGTGCGCGAGCTTCGGTTGGTCTTCTAAATTGAAGACGAGGGCGCTCGAGTTGCGAGAGGTGGAGGATATCACGTTTGAGGAAAGATTGGTACAGCTAGCAGATGAGGTAGCCAGTAGGTGACGCAGTCAGTGCCCCAGTCTCCAAGTGGGAGAACTGTTGATTTGTGGAGCCCGGTCCACTGAATTGGCAAATATTTGAATTTAATTTGAGTAAATTAAATTCTTTCTTTGCTTTGCCTATTTTTGGGAGTGCCTCCTTCCAAGTTTACTGCATAAGAGAAAAGGAAACAATTAATTGGATTTTCTTTAATTACTTGATTAATTCCTTAATCAAGGCATCATTTAATTCATGATGGAATTAAATTAAATGCGTATCTCTCCCTTTCCTAAATCAATGTCCTACCATCCCAGCTCTCTTGTTTCCAAAAGGAGGGTCCTGCCACCATCCATTATATATAGCAGAAAGAGAATTCTTTGTAGGCAATGCTTGATGCTTGAAACGGTGAGATAGGAGGTGAAGAAATTTGATTTTGGCGTGAAGGTTGCTACTCCCTTCGGTTTTCTTTCTCGGTGTAGCTCTCGGGCAAAGAGTGAGAGAGAGAAGGAGAGAGAGAGAGAGAGAGAGAGAGAGAGAGTTCTTTCTTGTAAGTCGACGCGGTCGACGGTGTAATTCCTCAAACTAATAAAATCCTCTGCAGCTCCGTGGACATAGGCAATTTGCCGAACCACGTAAATTTGTGTCACCTTTTTTCTGGTGTATTTTTCTCGTTCCAATTTTTGCTTTATTGTCGTCATTTTTCATAACAATATCATATTGAAAGAGTCAGAAATTAGCAAAAGCAATCCCAATAATAATAATAATAATAACTAACTGAAATGCTCCCACTGTAAGATCATCCACAGCAAAAAAATTCTTGGTGCTTCTTCTATCTATTAACGAAATATAAAAGGGAAATTTACATATCTACTACAACATTCATATGTATTTATATATCAACACCTAAAATTTGATATTTGCACTCATAACACTTCGGCGTCATACCCTATGCGTGAAAATGTGTCTTTCATATCTTAAAAGTTAATAATGATGGTTTTGAATCTATTTAGGATATCGGGTCCCATGTTGTTTGTAAGATCACACAAATTAAGAGAGACGTGCGTGAGCAAGGTATGAAAAATGATGAATATGTTCTCCAGGCCTGAATCATGCATCAGTTTTTTTATCCTCCTTCGACAAAGCTGAGAAATGATCTAACAAGATAATGGGGGCGGGGCAGGGAAGGTTCTATGAGAGTTGCGGTACAGGATCCCCAAAGAAAGGCACGGAGAGTGGATCATCCAAAGCCCCTACCTTCACCCTGTTATGCATGTTCCAGAAAAATATTAAAACACAAGTCATTGTGGTATAAAATCTGTTCATGATATATTGATGAAAAGATCACAATGTGTAGCTCATAAATGAGAATGTGACATGCATACAACATTGACGTCAACCTTAACTTTTGCGTTATGCTACTCTCGAGGATCTCCAAGGAGGCAAAATAGGCTAATGAATCTGATTCATCAACTCGTCAGATGAAACATGGCAAATTGGGTCGATGAGCCAGTTTGCCATGTCAGTCTGGTAGGTCGGTTGGGCACAAGTGCAAGTCAACTAACAATCGACAAAAAGGGTTGGTAGGTCCAAGCACAATCGTGCATTCTAGATAATTTGGCTAATCAGGCCCACGAGGTCTAATAGACGCAAGCTTTAGCCATGAACGTTGATTTTTGGTGTACAGATGGCATTGTTAATGTGAGGTTATAAACATAAATATGAAAGTTTAAGTGTTATGATATATATATAATTTGTGTGATCAGTATGTAAATGCGTCTTAATTATGAAAATAAGAAACTAAATTTAACAAATTACACAAAACAACGAAAAGATGAACAGAATTCCTAAATCAAATGCATCACGGATGCTTCACAAAATATTCTGCATGACAATAATATTCTCATGCTATGAAAGGTCCCCACCTCCCCCCTCCCCAAAAATAAATCATAAAAATAGGAAGGAATGGGACCCTAGAATGACAATTATACCGTTGGGTTCTTTACAAATAATTGATAAGGATGGTTTGCTCTGATTGCCTAGCGGCATTTAAAACAAAAACTAGCTATTTAAATAGAAATATTTTACAAATAATAGAAAAGTAAAATCTTTAAATTCAAAATAACAATCTTTTATGAAAGCGATACCACAAACTAAAATTAATAATAAAAAAAAAAGTTCTACTATCACTTCTATGTGGTTATTATATCATAATGTAATTTCCCATAAAAAAAATGTAAAGTTTTTTTCATTTTTTGTCTTCTAAAATTTCCTTTAGGGTGTGTTTAGGTCTCACCTAGTACTTTCATATTTGGTTCCAATACAAAAATATGAATAAATGTATATTATTCATTGACAATTTCCAAAATCTATGGGATTACACAGAATACAAAATTAATTATTATCAACTAATCATGCAGATTTTTTTTTTTCACTCAAATTGCTGAATTAAACAGGTAAATAAGTAATTTTAATACAATTCCTTCAAAAATTCCATTTCACTTCCTCTAATACAATATAAAATTTTCGTGACTATGGAATTCATATTACAGTTCAAATTGGCGTATTCCAAAATCGTTAGATTTGTGCAATTTTCAAATATATGCAAACTACATCCAGTTGTCGCCGCTGCCAACCCCAGGCTGCCGCCGACCATCTGCCGCAGATGTTGTCCCGCATCGTTGCCATCAATCAACCGCCACCGCCATTACCAAGCCTATTTTACATTGATTTATTTTTTCTTCAAACCAAACACACAAAATTTAATCTCTTGCATTTATGTTATACCAAACCAAACAACTTAAAAATATTTCAAACAGGCTACATTTGAATCATACTTTAACAATTCATTTCTTTTTCACTAGAAAATCCCGTAAGGAACACTTGGGACCCACTTAACTTAAACAATACGCAACTTCTCTTTGTCTGCAATGCCATAGAGCTTCCCCACGTTAACTATAATGATTCATGCTAAGAAAAGACTAAGACCGGTATTTATATCTGACTCAAGATGCCTTATATATATTTATATATAAGAGGTTAAAATCTTCATCCACGTGCATTCATAAGATACCGACATTCTTAGATCTTTGTGGATACAGATGCAAATAATTACAACCACACATAATTTCTAAGCAAACCCAAAATGATCCATTATAACCAAATATTCTTCCTACATCTGGGTGATTTGCAATTCTTATGAATAATGTAATAATATTAAATATTCACTTTCTGATAACATATTATGTTGGGTAATGTGAGGCCGATCACGCATGTTAATTAGCTGCTGCAAGTAAGATGGAGCTTACTTAACGCCACCTCTTTCCCACCTACCGCTCACTCTACCACATCCCACCTACCGCTCCTACCTCTCATCTACCTCCCACCTATCACTCTCCTTGGTTCCATAAATAGCCTCTTTTCGTTATTGGATGAATGCAAGTCAGTGAAGAATTGCCAATGAAACGAAGCAGTAAGCAAGTCCTCTAAGAGAAAGAGAGGAAGAGAGAAAGAGAGGAAGGGAGAGAAGAAAAATGAGAATTTTCTTGTATACGTCGAGGTGCTCGACAATGTAATTCCTCGAAGTAATAAATTCCTCTGCAACTCTGTGGACGTAGGCAAATTTGCCGAACCACGTAAATCTGTGTGTCGCTCTAGTGTTTTCTACGTGCAATTTTCTCGTTTCATTTTTCGCTTTATTGTCGTTGTTTTTCACAACTAATGGTATCAGAACCGTGGTTTGAGGCTAAAGAAAAACGATGGGCGGAGACGAAGTGATGACATCGGGGATCGAGAAATTCATTGGCACAGATTTTGCTTACTGGAGGATGCAGATAGAGGACTACCTCTATGGAAAGAAACTTCATCTTCCGTTACTGGGAAAGCGACCGGAAAAGATGGACGAGGCGGAATGGAATCTGTTGGATCGACAGGTTCTGGGAGTTATACGATTAACCCTATCGAGATCGGTTGCCCACAACGTCATCAAAGAAAAGACTACTGCATATATCATTGCGGCTTTATCAGGTATATATGAAAAACCATCGGCGAATAACAAGGTGCACTTGATGAAAAAATTATTCAACTTGAAGATGGCGGAAGGTGTGTCTGTTGCTCAACACCTTAATGATTTCAATACTATCATAAATCAATTGTCATCTGTTGAAATTGATTTTGATGATGAGATACGTGCGCTGATATTGTTGGGCTTCGTTGCTCGAATAGCTAGTAAGCGATGAGATTACGATTAACGATTATGCGAGTAAATCTAAAGCCGAAATATGATGATATTCGTGATTTGATTTTAGGCGAAGAGGTGCGCGAGAAAGATTCGAGCGAGACCTCGGGTTTGAGTTCGACGTCGATTGTTGATTCCAGGAGGAGATCTTAAGACGAGGAACTCAAACGAGAGGAATATCGAAATCGAAGTATGGTCGACGAGCAGCCTCGTCGAAATTGTGTAGATGGCCACATAAAAAGGCTAGTAGGAATCCTATGAAAAAGGAGAATGATGGCGCTAATATTGTAAGCGAAGAAATACGGGATGCGTATTATTCTTTGCGATTCACGGTCTACATTGATGATCGTATATCGTATTCAGGAGCTTCCTTCCATACATCTTCCCACATGGAGTTAATGCGAAACAATGTTGCAGGTAACTTTGGGAAGGTTTCTGGCTGATGGAAAAGCTCTGGACGTGGTGGGGACGGGAGACGTTGATATTGCACTCTCTAACAAGAGCAAATGGACCTTGCAAAAAGTCAGACACGTTTCTGAGTTGAAGAAAAACCTCATCTCTGTTGGGCAGCTAAATAATGGCGGTTATTCGGTAGTGTTCTCAAATAGCACCTGGAAGGTTACCAAAGGGCATTAGCACTGACTCGGGGTAAGAAAACTGACACACTATATATAACTACTGGTTTACTCAACACTGTTGCTACTACAGTTGCAGAGAGCACGAGAGATCTGCGACATTGTAGGCGTGGACACATGAGTCAGAGGTGCATTATGGGGAAGCAGAAGAAGGTCAATTTCTTGAAAAGTGACAGAGCGCCAAAGGCAGGAAAACCGTACCTTATACAGACAAATGTTGGAGAACCATAGAGCTATGAAAAAATCTTGCAAGATGAGAATTCGAGCAAGTGGGAGCTGACCAAGAAGGAGGAGACGTATTCCCTGCCAGGGAATCGGACTTGGGAGTTGGCAGAACTTCCACCAATGAAGAAGACATTGCACAATAAGTGCATGTACAAGGTGAAGACGTAGCTGATGGCGATAAGAGGTACGAGGTCGGACTTGTTGAAAGGGCTTTCGGCGAGGGCGGGATAGTGCTCGTGCGTGATGAGTTGTAAGAAGATACATGAGCAACCCAGGAAAAAGCTTGGTGGTACAAGACAACGTTGACGGTGATATGTCAACCGAGGGTGTTACTTGTGAGAAGCTGAAGTTGTGCTCGATTTCAGCTAGTCATCTGGCATGAAGACAGAGACTTTGAGTTGCAGAGGTGGAGGAATGTCGAGGAAAGTGGAGGATATCGTGTTTGAAGAAAAGTTCGACACAACCAGCAGATGATGCAGCCTGTATGTGGTGCAGTGAGTGTTTCAGTCTCCAAGTGGGAGAATTGTTGGGTAATGTGGAGACCCGGTCCACCACATGTTAATTAGCTTCCTAATTAAGAGGGCTTACTTACCGCCCACCTAATTTCCCACCTATCGCTCACCTACCACATCCCACCTATCGCTCACCTACCTCCCATCTACCTCCCACTTACCACTCTTCTTGATTCTATAAATAGCCTCTTTTGGCTATTGGATGGATGCAAACCAAGTGAAGAGCTAAGCCAAGCAAAGCAAGGGCCAAGCCAATTCCTCTAAGAGAGAAAGAGAGGAAGAGAGAAAGAGAGGAAGAGAGACAAGAAAAATAGAGATTTTTCTTGTATACGTCGAGGCCCTCGACGGTGTAATTCCTCGAAAAATTCCTCTGCAGCTCTGTAGACGTAGGCAAATTTGCCGAACCACGTAAATCTGTGTGTCGCTCTGGTGTTTTCTACGTGCAATTTTCTCGTTTCATTTTTCGCTTTATTGTCGTCGTTTCTCACAACATATTACTCTTAAAATATCAATGCAGGAGCTGCTATGGTATTTATTTGTACATTAAGACATAGTCTACTAACTTCAGAATCAGAAAACAATGAAGAAAAACTAAATTAGCAGGTGCTACATAAATCTCAGAAACCAACAGAATATCTGAGCTATATATAAAATTATAAAATTTACTAGATCCTACTGCCAATATTTAACTGTTTTTGCTGATGGGGGTCTCTTAAAAAAGAAAAACTGAAAAGCAACAAAAGAATCTTAGACAGGCTTTGATTATTTACTTACCTGACAGCTATTGTTCCATCATACGTCCATCATGTATGCGCTCAAGCCGATTATTTACTTTACCCAGCACTTCTCACAAGGGTTAAAGTTGAAAAACGATAGCAACCTGAAAATTTCAGAAAAAATTAAGTACTTTAGAATACATTAACCTGAAAATTTCAGAAAAATGAGGAAGATTTACATACATACCACTCAAGTCTTACATATTTACATATCTAACACCTAAACTTTAACTTTTACATACATAATACCTTACCTGTTCATGAAAGGGTGTGTTCAATTTTTTTAAGATAAAATGATGGCATTTTATTATGTAACTATATATATATATATATATATATATATATATATATATATATATATATATATATATATATATATATGTATGTATATATATATATATATATGTATGTATATATATATATATATATATATATATGTATGTATATATACATACATATATATATATATATATATATACATACATATATATAGGTGTTAGATATGTAAATACATAGGAATTGGGTGTTATGCAAGAGTGGTAGAGTTGTTAAGAAGCAGTATCAGAGTACATGTTACTCACATGTGCGTGAGAGTTTGTCATGTTCTAGGTACGAATTATCAGTCATGTTGAACATATTCAGATAACAAAAAATTATAGTCTGAAATTAAAAAATAGGAAGATTTACATACATACCACTCAAGTCCTATGTATTTACATTTCTAACACCCAAACTTCAATTTTTACAAACATACTAATTTACCTATGCACGAAAAGATGCATTTCACATTTTAAAAGTCAAAATGGTGTTATTTTTCATGTGATATGAAAGATTTGGGTGAAAGAAATGTGAAAAGTAAAGTTCAGGTATTAGATATGTAAATATATACGAATTGGGTGGTATCCAAGTAAATGCCCCTCAAAACCCTTTTCTTATAAAGATCAGCTATAAGTATCATCAAAATCCTAACTAAATCACTTCTTATATTGATATATGTATATATATATATATATATATATATATATATATATATCTATATATATATATATATATCTATATATATATATATATATACACACACATATATATAGAGCAATGAAAATTTTATTAAGAATCAGATAATGGTTTACATCTAATATAAGGTAAGGACAAGATATCCCCCCTTACAAGTAAATCCAGCTCAAAAGTAGGAAGAACGCTTAAAATAGGTAAAGAAGAAACCCCTTTTCTAGCTAGCCAATCGGCACAACGATTCCCTTCTCTAGGAACAAAGCTCCATAGTAACTTCATATTAGAATTGAGCATCGAGATTTGATTGAGAAGGTGGATAGTAAACCAAGGAGGACTTTGAGTACCATTAATAATATTTACTATCCAAAGAGAATCCAATTCCACATGTAGATAATGCCAACCCATGATAGAGGCAATCTTGAGAGCCCATACTACCGCTTGTAACTCAGCATGCAACGCGTTCAAAGCATCTATAGGAGAAAAATAATAAAGCAGACATTTACCAGTGTAATCTCTGAAAATGCAACCCATTTCCGCACTGTTAATGTTAAAACTTCCATTTGTGTTTATTTTAATCCACGGGTCAACCGGTTTCCTCCAATAAATTTTCTGAATTAATAAAGAACAATTTTGCAAGAGACTAGCTGCCTTATGAGACTTCAAATCGAGATTATGAACCTTGTAGTTCATAAATTCAGAGATCTTATTAATATAAGATAAACAATTTAACACAATACGGTCCATAATCAACGGTCTGCCTTCAAATCTAATCATGTTTCTAGCCATCCATAGAAACCATGTGATAATAGACGACATAATTTCAGCATTACATTCCTTCCAAGTCTTCCAACAGTCAATCATATTAGACCAACCAGCTTGAATCTTCAATTGTAAATGATCAATTATCTTCTCCCAAACCTTCTTAGAAATAGGACAGCTAAAAAAAAGATGAACAAATGATTCTTTCTCAAGACAACAAAAGCTGCATTGAGATAGACTTCTAAGCCCTTTTAACTTCAGAATATCATCCAATGGAAGTATATTATGAAAACATCTCCACGAGAAAAAGGACATCGACGGACTTAAAAATTTAACCCAAATTGCTTTTCCCCATTCAGTAGAAGGCCATTGATAAAGTTTGGAATAAACATATTTAGTAAAGGATAAATGATGGGGATTCTTAGGGATAATTTTATCAGCTTTCTGTGTATCAATAGGAATTTGGCAAATCTGATATTTTAAATCCTTTCCCACCAAATTACCAATAACATCCTCCTTCCAACTATTATTATTATCCCAGCAAAGATTAATAGCTAACGGGTCAATCTTCATGGAAGAATTAAACAGTTTGCCATCCGGAAGCCAGCTATCATACCAGAAATCGACCTTACCTTCACCAATATCCCAAATAAGCAGTCTTCAGCATCCTCTCTAACTTTTAACAAATTAGTCCAAGTTCTCGAATCACTTATCTTCCTCTTGATCAACAACGGATGTGAATGTTTGCAATATTTCAAATTCATATATTCAGCCCAAATAGTATTTTGGGCTCTAAATTTCATCCATAATTTACAAAAAAAGATTTTTTTAAGATGGTTAAAAGATTTAAAACCCAAACCTCCAGCAGATAATGGCACACATGAAACTTATATATATATATATATATATATATATATATATATATATATATATATATATATATATTTATAAAGTGGGCATAGGAATAGAGAAAGACAAAAGCTGATGCTACAATGCAAACAATCATCAAATTCCTTATATATTTCCAAGGAGAGCAAAGTCTTTGGTCCCCTCTAATATTAGAAATAGAAAAAGTGAAACTTGTCTCCAGTTTTGCTCCTCATGCATCCCCCTTTCCTAACTTAATCCAATTACAATTAAATGATTAGTACAATCAAAGAAACCAACAAGTTTTTGAAGGAGCAAAAGTCAAGCATAATTGAGGTTATTTGGCAACAAATTTGTTTAACAAGCATTGTAGACCATTATTGGAAGCCCCACAAGAAAATTTGACAGCTATGTTGATAGTATAATTTGATTAGCAGAGGATTTTCTTTAAAGACCTAATTTCATTCAATTATTGAGCCTTTAGCCTCTAAGATGATAATGACACTTTAGGAAGAAAACCTTAGAGCCATATACATTATATGCTGGAAGTTTCTAAAGAATTTAGCTTTACAGGTTTTACGAGAAGGCTTATTATTTTTCTAGTTTTTATGTCTCACTTCACTATTTTAGGCACTATTTTAGGCATTAATCAAAAAGAGCATAGGTTATTTAGAGATATATTGGGAGTATAAACTTGAGGAATGGAATAAGTTATGAATGGATAACCACGTAAATGTTTGTGATGACATCACGCAAAAATTCTTCAGTTTTACTTCAGAAAATTCGACACAAAATCTCTACAAAATGCAATGATATGGTAATATTGAAAGCAATCTTCAACTATAAGCTGATAAACGGAGAAGCAAAATAACATGGATTTCAGTAAGACGAGCGATATCAGTTGATATAATCCATTTGAATATGCAGGATTGTGGAGAACGAAAAACAATGGACTGGTAATTCTTAAGAAAAAAACTGAAAATGATAAAGAGGAATAAGAAATGAAATGCAGGTGACAAGTGTGATGTTGAAGAAAGAAATCCCGTAAGGTTAGAAAAGTAGCCAATAAAGTTTGAAGAAGTTTGGCATGTGGAGTGAATGAGAAGAAAAGATTTTGAATTTCAAAATCTATCAAGGACCAAGTAACAAATTATACGAGATAATGAATATTAGTGCCAGGAAAAAAGGTTCATATCAAAGATGCACTTGTGCATGAAGCTTCGAGTAATGTCAAATTCATAAATAATGAATATTATCTCAATGATATGTTTATGAGGATTGTTAAATAATGCCCCTCCATCAAAGTTAATGAGCATCAAAATTGGTTGATTTTTTGTATGGATGATTGATGTTGATAACAGACAAAATTATGAAAATCTCTAATTCTCTCCCTCACTAGTGCTCTCCTAAATATTCAAAAAGATTCCCCATGATTGATGATTAATGGATATCTCAAGTGTCATATGATCTAATCGAGGGGCTCACTTTAACTTAATAAACACTAATAATTTGGAGAATAATTGGTTCGACTCGCTGTCGGCCGCTTTAGGAGCTTTGAGTTTTTAATTTAGTATATATACGTATTGATTCTTGAAAATAAAGTTTTAAATTTTAAAATATGAAAATTTATAAAGGACGGATCCCATTTGTTAAGTAGTTTGAATGAACGAGCGAAATATTGCGAGTAACACATCTATCCCGAAGAATAGACGTCCTACTTGACAATATCGCTCAATCAAATAAACCACAAAATTCATGATATCCGTTCGAGCTGCAGCGAACCTTTTATGTGGACCGATAAATTCACCTATTTAATACAAAAGAATTAAACGAGGTTTATATTATCTCGAGGTCTTTAAAACTCCCTATAGAGCGAGCCCCTATAGTTAATTACCCCTCGGATGACCGAAATCACTCGAGAGAACTCTCGATTTAGATCTCGGGTTTCTATCTTCACGAAGTCGAAAGGTAGGGTTTTCCAACGAAATTTGAGAGTAGGAAATCCAATAGGTGAAGGGCGCGAGGAGGAACGATTATTTCGGAATCGAAAGGAAAGAAGGGTAGGGGATGTCACAGATCTCGAGGAGGACCTCGAGGACGTCCCAGACTATCCTATGGTTGGGCTTTAAATTTTGGAAAGGGATTTATTTTAATTTCAATCCTGCAAATTAATTATAGGTATTACGTTTGCATAATGTCCTGATTATGCAAACTACCTGAAAAACAGGAGGGCTTACGTCGTATCAGACGATAACCTCGGAAACCTAAGCGAGTTAGGGCTTATATCGCACAGGAGGGCTATGCGAAGGCCTAAAAGAACAGGTGAGGATTTATGCCGCGCTAGGCGAACTACCTCGAAGTCCTAGGGCTTGTTATTTAAGCTAAAGAATGGTTTTGCTGAAGGAGATACAGGTTTTGCTGAAGAAGATGGTCGTGCTGCCCACCGTGCTCCAAGCTCCACGTCGTAACAGGAATCGCAGTTTAGATTTAAAGTCTTAAGTTAAAGTGAGCATGCAAGTCGTTTATTATTTTTATTGCAAGTGAGTGTGTGCAATCGTGGCATGAGTAGCAAAAAGAAAACAGTAAACAGGAGCATGCTAAGCTATGCTAAACGGGAAGTAACATGCTTATAACGGGTAAAACATGCCTGAGCGAGGAGAAAGTACGGAAGTGTAAAACATGCTTAAGCAAGTATATGATCTTGAAGTAAACAGTCTAGACTAGCGGGAGTATGTGCTTGAAAAGTAAAATATGCCAATGATGTATAATAAGTAAGGAAAGTAAAGATCGTCACGAAGTACCGTATGCTTTGCTTATCCTCGCAGCACTGTTACCTGTTTATTGTTATTATTTTTTTATTTCCTGCAGAAGAGTCATTAGCGCAGGAAAAAGCAAGAGTACAAGTAGTGGGCAAGCACCTGACTCAACAGGAGTACTACGGTACGTACGAAAGTAGCAAAGTACGAAAACCCAACGGTAGAAACGAAGGAAAACGGCGAGAAAGCGAGGAAGATCGCAGAAGAAAACTAAGAAAGTCGAGAAAGAAAGAAAAGAAACGTCCGTGGAAAACTCCGAGAAAAGCCACAAACGAAAACAAAGCAAAACCGTAGAAAACTGCAAAAGCACCGTGAGAAACCCACAGACGACCCGCTAAACTCATGGCGAACCATAAGAAAGCCATGGGCCTCTGGAAAGAAAGACCCGTAAGCACGGTGGTGTTTCGGACTCGGAGCTCATGCTAATGTCCGGACTCGAGTGCCGACTACTGTGACCGACTTTCTGCGCGAAGGCGGTCCTAATCCGACTCGAATAGCCAACCGTGGACCTTTATAAATTTTCACACATTTCATTTTTTGGTTTGCATGCAAGTAAAAAGCCGTAGGTAAGTAGGCTGTGTAGTAGTGGAGGTAGTTTTTATATTTTTCAAACATATGTATTTTTTTGTTTTAAAACATTTCAGTCCCGGGTTGACTATCCTAATAGGACTAAGTCTACGAACATTGAGCTGTCGGCGAGTAGAAACCCCGAGGACGGTCGAACGGTTCCGTGATTCTCGCTCTACTCTCTGCGAGTCTCTGAGTCAGGCGGCCCCATTCTATGGCTCTCGTAATTTTTCTCGTTTTGCAGTCTCATCAATGTCCCCACCGCACTTACAGCCTTGCTTGATGGCCCCACATATAACTCAATGAGGTTATATATGCACACCTACACATCCCCTGTAGGTGTGTGCCTTAAGCCAAGAAACAAGGTGAAAACTAGGGACGAGGGGTCAAGGAAAAGGAGAGAAAAGACAAGTAAACCACCCTGGACTCCCGACCGACCTCACATGTCCTATGAAAAGGACTAAAGGCACCTCGACACTCTCGGAGAGGGTGAAGCCTAGACCCCTAAGAACACACTCCCTGTTTCCCAAATTACGGTAAAATCATGAATAAAAATAAAATGAAAATAAAACAAAATAAAAGAAAAGAATTGCTGCCCGGGTGCTGGACCTGGGTCACTAAACTAGGAGGGCTATCACAAAACTCCAAGGCCTAGCCCCTTTTCACTTTTCTTTCTTTTTTTCCCTTTTTTTTTCCTTCCAATTTTCATTTCATATCACAAATTTCGGGGCCTGAACAACTGCTGCAACAAAGGCTCTCAACCTCAACATCAACTTATCAAATGATTGCAAATCTCACGTTCACATAATTTTTTTTACCAAGCCTCAACATTGAAATTTCAAGAATTAATTGAAGCAAATAAGAGATGCATCCAAATTCGTCCAACCAATTTCATAAGCAAATATAGCAAGAGACACAAGCATTATCACCAATTACCCCACCCACCAAGGCTCGGCAAGGCGAGAAAAACAAGAGGAGAGGCTCACGGTCAAGGCCGACATAGGGGGCAACAAGAGGCGAAGTCCCCCCGACAAGCCACTCACACCAATTCCAATTTACCACAAACACATAAGAATAAACTCCATTAGAATCCAAACAATTCAGCCCCTCCAAATAAAATTCCAAACAAGGGTGCAGCCGAGCCACCACAAGACCCAAAGAAACAGCCCCAAACACAAGCTAAAATGAGCCTAACACACAGCCAAGCAGGCCTCAACAAACACCCAAAACTAGGCTCACACCCGAGCCAATACCGGTCGTAAGGATTAGTCCAGCCGCAAGCCAAAACAGCCCCAAAAACCGAGAGCAAGAAAAAAACAGCAAAACTCAAAACAGTCCAGAGAAAGTAGCAGGGGGAGGGGGCTAGGAAAACCGAGCAGCAATAAGGCTCAAAACAGCCCCAAAACCGAGAAAACAAAAGCCAACAGGAACAGCCCCCAAACCTCTTTTAATCATGGAATAAAATTTACTTTCAATCAGGCTCACCATGAGCCAAAATAAGACCTAGAATATGGCTAAACATGTAGCTTAAACAAGCATTTCCATTCATCCAACATATCAAAGTGTAGAGCATAGGTGTATTTCGAACAAAAGTAAGCATAAAGCTCTATTAGATCAACTCAAACTTTCCTTAGCATACTCCTAATAAAGAAGAATCAAAAGGAGCAAAAGGCAAGCTCCACATGCATGTACTTTAAATAAACCATTCCATATTTTCACATCAAGCCCTCATGAATAAAGAAGAGAAAAGAGCAAGAGCATGTCATTTTTACCATGAAGACCATGTCCACCCTAAGGAGAGCGAGTACATAGGTAATCTCAAATATAAAAGCTAAAATCAAAGGAGCCCATACCTCGGTGAGAAATTAAGCAAACCCCACTACAGCTCAACAACAGGAACTCAACGGCACAGCCCAAACTCGAAGCCGAGCAACCAACTCAGGGAGAACCGCAAGTAGCAGAGAAAAAGAAGAGGGAGGAGGAGAAGCAAGGCAATGGCAGCACACAATACCAGCTAACAAAAACAAGAGCCAACCTTAAACCCTAATCCAAAAGAGGCTTTTATAGCCGGCCTCAAGAAGAAGAGCCAGCAGAAGCCGTCCCACTTACCTGGGGGTCTTGACAAGAGAAAAAAAAAAGGAGCGGGAGAGAGTGGCGACAAAGTCGCTGAAAAGAGGCGACCGTAGAGGCAGGGAAGGCCGAAAGCGCCTGTCATGGACAGAGCCGGGGGAAGTGGCGAATATCGGGACCATGGCCGAAGCTTTGCGCAGGAACCAGAGGGAGGAGGGCTCGGGGTCGAGAGAGAAAAGAAAAAGGCGAGCCCGGATGAGAGAGTGGGGTTAGGGTTTAAAAATGGGATTTAAATAGAAAATTAGATTTTATTTAATAGAAAAAAAGGGCGACAAATTTTGACGTCGCGAGTCCGCGCTCCAAACACGACAAGTTATACGTCTTTTCCTAGCAAATTCGACGTCCCGGACGCAATGGCGCAGTCCGTTTCGCGATCCGAGGTCGTTCGGAGAACCTCGTCACCGGTCGAGTCGAAAGTGCGTCAAATTCGATTTCGTCGAAATTCTGACCTTGATGGCGCTCGTTCTGGCATTCTGACTTCTGATCTTGATCCGTCGCGGAGAATTGAAGACGTCGAGGCTGGGGCTCGAGGAATTTGTGCTCGGTGGTGCGAAAGTGTGCACAAGGCTACTCCTAAGGTCCAGGTGGTCCCATAGGAACTCGATTTGGAGTCCTAACGCTAATTCCAACCTACCGAGCTTGTGAGCGAGAGGTCAGGAATTCCGTCCGGGATTCCAAAAGAGTGTCGAAGTGGTTTCAAACATTCTAAAGCGAGGTGGGTCCAGTGCTAGGAATCTAAGATCGTCGGGGAAGCTCCTAAAGCTAGAACCCTAGATCCTAGGAGGAAAACTAAACCTCGACAAAAACGAGGTCAACACTCGCCTTGGGAATTTTCTAATTATGCATCTAAACGTTCATTTAGAATTTGATCTAAAATTAGTACCAATTGGATTGTCTGATCAAACTTCATTTTTTCGCTGTAATTTTGTTAAAGACAATTTTGATGACCTAAGAATCAATTTTATAAGTTTTTGCCCAAATAATTAGGTACTTGAGATGTGAAAATTTAAGTCAAAATTTACGCTTAATTTATTGTCCAACTAATATTAACATAATATTGGAGCGGCTCTTCAAAAAAAAAAATGACTTTCTGACTGAGCAATTATCTAGAAGACAAAATCAAAATTTATCAACTATGTTTACTAGTAAACATCCTAATTCTATTAGCATATGCTCTTGCTTTACTTTATCCTACCACAACAATCACTCCCTAAAAAAAGAAAGCTAAACTGCTAAATAGTTCAAGCAATTAATTGATATTTTTCCGATATCTAAAAATTCATTCCTCTAATGCTTTCACAGGTTTAAGCACCTATTACATGAATCATATGAACTAATGTAACTCATAAAAATCAGTAAATTATACATTACTGTAACAATGTTTGTTACAAGAGATATCAATCATCATCACTATGTCAAACATTCCCTAACAACATTTGTTGTTCCCCTCTTTGATGTGAAATCCATATGGCAAAACTTTGTTTTCAAATAGAAGAACAAGGCAAATGTAAAATATTAGTTACATCATATCTTAAGTAGAAGTGAAGAAATTGAAAAGAAACAAGTAGCCCATTCATTCACTATTTTTTTCAATCATGGTTTATAGACGATTTAATGAAAATATGACTCTAAATAGGACGCAATGGAGAAAAAGGGTTCATGTAGCCAACCCCACTTAGTGGGATTAAGGCTTTGTTGTTGTTGTTGTATGGTTTAGATGATTTAAGCTTAGCCTTATTATATAGCAGCCCATCTATTTCCATGACACACTAACCCACTCAAAACATTTCTAGACCTATGTGATTATGCAGTGCGTATCCCTCTATTATTTTGTTTCTCTCTAATTTGTTTTTTTTCCTTACTATATCCATTTTCCAAAAGAATACAAATATACTGAGGATGAGATAAATAAATTTTTATTGTAATAAATTTCCAAAAGAATAGTAACAAAATTATTCTTCTTTTTGCTCCATCAAAGGTTAAGATCCTATTCCCTTCATAGAAGTAATGCCTTTGACTTCTCATTGCATCAAAATTGGTACCAGAGCCAGAATGCCTGAGCAGGACTAGCAGAGGTAGAGAATATCATAGTGAAACAGATGCAAATCTCAGCATGTAGGCGCTTAGGCGTCCCTTGCAGTATTGCAGTAGAGGTTTGACGCCATTTCTTTGCATATGTCAATATCATGCTGGCGATGCTAAAACATGCACGAGAACTGCAACTACAACAATATGATGCTCTATGAGTGTTGTCAAGGAAAGCTCGAGCTTAACAGAAGATCCCACAAGACAAATTGAACTGCTTGATGAATCCACCAGTTTCGGTTATGATGCTTTAACATTTTAACCTGATTGAATCCAAAGAATAATTGACAATTCATGATCTCTGCAAGCAACTTACATCCACACTGCCACAATCACCCTGAGTACGAACTCAATTTTGATATAGATTATTTCAGTGGCCATATGCACATCAAAGAATGTCCTAAGAGGATTAGGTCTATCCAGTCATTTTTTTTACTACATAAATTTACTTGGAAAAATTCAAGTAATTAATACTAGTGGCATACAAAATCAAGCGTGGAGACACTGCTTAGCGGGCATTAAGGCATAAAACATAAATAATTAAAAACTTGACATGCCAACTCGATACGAGCTCGACTCAAAAAATCCAAGTTTAGGTTGCACCGAATAATTTTCAAGATAGGTTTGGGTTAGATTCCTTACCAAATACTTTTATATTTGGTTCCAATACATAAATTGACATGCAGGATTATTTATAAAACAAATGTATTTTATTCATTGACAATTTCAAAAAGTAATGGGTTCACACGGAATAAAAATTTAATATTTATCAACTAATCATGCAGAAATTAAATATTTTTTTTTCACTCAACTTGCTAAATCAAACAAGTAAATAACTAATTTTAATACAATTCCTTCACACTTTTCATTTCACTTCCTCTTTCATAATTCCTGCAAAACCAAAAGATCCTTAAAGGTTCTTTGTTTTCCTGAATTTGTGTGGTAAAGTAAACTAAATATAAAAGTTTTTAAAATTTTGGCGTTTGGTCAAATGAAAACCAAATAAAATATAAAAATTTCTTTAAATTGGAATTCATATTATAGTTTAAAACTGTTGTCTTCCAAAATCATTAGATTTATGCAATTTTCAAATATATGCAAACTAGTTGCTGCAGCTGCCAAACAAAGGCTGTCGCTGACCATCTGCCGTAGATGTTGTCCAGCGTCATCGCCATCAGTCGCCGCCACCACCATCACCAAGTATATTTTACATTCATATCATTTTTCTTTAAACCAAACACAAAAATGTAAACTCTTGTATTTATTTCACACCAAACCAAATAACTTCAGAAAATTTCAATTACACTTTAACGCTCCATTTATTTTTTAGCAAACCAAACAATAAGGTAATAAACACTTTGGACCCACTTAACATAAACAATATGCACCCTCTCTTTGTCAGCATTGAGATAGAGCCCCAAGTTAACTATAATGATTCATGCCAAGTGCTGACTAAAACAGGTATTAATATCTGACTCATGATGGCTAGCATATATTTATATAAGAGGTTAAAATCTTCATCCACATGCATTCATAAGACACAAGGACATCCTTAGAGCTTTGTGGATACAAATGCAAATAATTAAAATTATTACAGCCACACAAAATTTCTAAACAAACCAAAAATGAACCGTTATAATTCTTATATATGGGTGATTTGCAATTCTTATGAATAATGTAATAAGATAAAATATTCACTTTCTAATAACATATCAACTGGAGTAGCTGATATGGTATTTATTTGTATACTATGATATAGTCCCTTAACTTCAGAAATCGCAGAACACAACAGAATATCCGAGCTATATCATAAATTGTAAAATTTACTAGATCCTACAGCGAATATTTAGCTATTCTTGCTGACGGGTGTCTCTTAAAAAAGAAAACTGAAAACAAACAAAGGAATCTTGGAGAGGCTTTGATATTTACTTACCTAACAGCTATTCTTCCATCATACGTCCATCATGTATGAGCACAAGCCGATTATTTATAACTAACCCGAATAGCTATAAATAATAGTTTAAATTTATCAAAAATGAAGAAAGACCGGCCAAAATTTGACCCAAAATTGACTCAAATAGCTGTTGTGATTTATGTTAAATGAGTCGGGTTGAGGAAGATGGATTGAAGGTAGGTCGGGTTCTGGTTGGACTTTCTGACTCGTTTAATATTCAGGTTGGAATGGTCAAGCAATATTAGATTAGGTCAAGTTTGGGTCAAACCCAAACCCAACATGCGAACCCGATTTGACACCCCAAGTAGGCATAGCCCACCAAGATTGCAAGAACAAAGGTCCTATTTGGTCGTGGCTTTGGACGCAGCAAAAATGTCTAGTGAAAAACTCAATGAAGCCAGACAAAAATGGGTCATTTAAGAACAAGAGTTGCAAGCTATCATGAGGGCCTTATGATACTGAGGATATTATCTCACATACAAAAATTTATTTTGCATAGTGATCACCAAGTTCTCAAATACACCTGTACAATAAGCATGCTTAATGTATTCTATTATTTCACCTTCCTCTTCAAGCATTGTGCAGGCCACTTCAATTGATTGACTAATGCTGTTGAATAGGAGGGACACCATCCTTATTAGCACGTAGGTCAAGCTCGTTATGTTTTAATCTCTAAAGTACTTGAAAACCAATGATGCATGTCTGAACAACATTTGAGCAATATGTCTTCAAAGTATAAATACTAATGAAATTCATATAAAATAAGCCTTTTATAGAAGGAAATCAGCCAGGCACTCCAAAGCCATCAACACTTGAGTTCAAATTACAACTTTCATAATACGAAAAAAAATAATAATACATACAATACGTCATGAGATCATAGCAACTAGTGAAGGATGCTATTATTGGCCATAGATGCAGCGTAACATAGACAATTTTGTGCAAAGGCGTGGAATATGTCAAACAGCCTAAAGACGAGCTTAAAAAATCAATCGTTATACTCCATTGCCCTTGTTATATAATGTATGGAAAAATATCAACATGGATTATGTACTATAGTTGTAAATAACCAAAGAAGAATTTTATATGTCTTTGCTAACAGGTTCTCAAACATAACATTTTTATACAATAATGAAACACAGTTGCCGCACCAACATAGCTGAATTATACTGTAATAAGTTTCTTTTGACTGCATGGGACACCCAAGTCCATCACCACGGAGCATGATGTCAAAGTTTGTGAACCACTTCTAGTGAGTATTGTGAAAGAAATTTGCCACGGACCATCCCAAAATAGAGAGGCAAACAGACAACATAAACCACACTTTAGGTTCCATGATCTGTAGCGTTGCATGGGGAGAAATGAAAAAGTGGGATCAGCCGCTCTCCAAATTCGCCTTCAATAACATGCTCAATCAATCAAAGGTATGGTCATCTCTTTTTATTCACTACACCAAAATACTTTATTGTGCACTTGGTCTGATAATTTTACCAACAAGTCCACAAATATGAATGTCAAGCAACTATTTGAACAGGTGAAACACCTCCAAGCGTTACTCAAATAGTTCCTTGACATTCCATGCAGATTTTATAGAAAAAGTTATCGTTCTATGTGGATCTGTATCACTTTTTCCTTATACTGAAAACACCAAGCAAGCATTAGATGAATTTGACAGAATTATAAGAGTTAACTCTTGAAAACAATGTAGGCTAATTTCACCCATTTTCACAAACAAAGTTGAACGAATCAATCATATCCATCAAAATAAAAATATGCTATAAACTGGTGACTCATATAGTTTATGAAAATCTCACCAAGATAAAGCCTAAAAATGGTTGATACAATTAATTGATTAGGAAAACTTCTTCATAACACGAGAAACATGCATGAGAATAATCTTAAAAGAGGCTTGGTTCCATATCAACCTGGATTCCATTTCTTTACAAGAAAACATCATATAAATGTGACAATAATATACAATTACAGCTAGGGAGTGCAATTAAAATGCTTCAATCCGTCAAAGATAAAAATTTGGGAGAAGATGAAAAATACAAGTGTGCACACTAAGAATTTATATTGAAAGCCTATGAATTGCATTCATCGTCCAGGAGAAAGAATTCAATCTTTCTAGATGTAAATATATGCATCAGCTAATTTTAGTAGCCCTTCGTTAATCTCAAACTTCTTCATAACAATTATATGCAAGGAAATTCATCATCGTCTACAACAAACAAGAGATAAATACCAATTCTCAGTCACACTGGAAGAACAGAGCCACTTCGTGATCTTCCATATATTGAAAAGAAGAATATTCTTCCACTGCCAGAGGTAGATCCTCCTCCATAATCTAATGCTTTTTTTTGTTGACGTTCATCGCTAAAACTGCTGCGCTGCTTTGCCAAGTTTAGATTACCCCCATCCTCAGATCTCTCATGATCCATTCTAGAAGATAACTCACTTGCCAGAAATGAATCCCGTAGATCGGACCGTCCGTCCTCCCCTGACACATTTTCTGGCAAATCACCTCGATCTCGAAGTCTGGAGCTCTCAATGCAATCCAAAGCAGTATCAATAACATCCACACCTTCCTCCTCTTCTAGCTCTTCCAAAACCCTAACAACAGAGCCGAAATCGCCTTCTTCGAACTCTGCAGCGACATCGGGATCAATGAGTTTGGTCCGGCAAAGAGGGCAACTAATGTGAGCTCGGAGCCACGTATCAATGCATAAGACATGGAAAGCATGCCCGCAGGCGGGCAGTATACGAACAAGCTCACCCTCACAGAAATCTCCGAGGCAAACCGAGCAATCCGCAGCGGTACCAGCGCCGGCGACGTAGGGTTTCGAGGAGATAGAATTGATTGCAGACTCGTCTAGCCCGACGGTACGAACTTGCCACACGGGGTAATCGACCCCACCACCATCTCCCGAATCAGACGTAACGCCGTCGCCAGCAGCGGGGATGTCGCCGCGGCGGCGGCGGTTTACAAGCACGGTATAGTAGGTTAGGATGAGAAATAGGATGGCGGAAGATACTGAGACGGTGGCGATGACAATGTTGCCGATAAGATGGTGGCCGGAAAAGGACTCTCGAGCGGAAAGAGGAGAGGGGAGAGGTGGAGGGGAGGTGTAGCAATCGTGCGTGCAAAGGGTAGAGTGCTCCGATGTGGTAAAGATCAGGATGCGGCGGCGGAGGGCCATCGGCGGGCAGGTGGAGCGGAGGGGAGGGGAGAACCGGGGGAGGTACAGTTATGGAGAGGTAATGCGGGAGTCGTTAGGAAGTGAGTTAGTGGTTAGAATGCTATTAGGTATACTAGGCGGGCTCGTATGACGTGGTAGTCGGGGAGGAGGCCAGACTGTATTGACACGTGTGATACGGATGTGGGCCATTGAAGTCAATGAGAGGGGCGCGTTGACTTGGTATGGTAAGATTATAATCTTGAAAATTTACACTTCTAATAATAATAATAATAATAACAATAAATCTGTCTTTTTCTCTTTTAGTAGAAAATGATTATAAAAAAATTAAAGAATGTAGTACAACACGCAAAAAATCCAATCTAAATAAAAGGAATCTCAACAACACCAAACAACACTGGATCTAGAAAACCGAAGCTAAACAATTCCAACAATACTAAGAACCCTAAACTCGAATCAATGCAAGGAAAATAAAATAATAATGTTGGAGCCAAATTTTATTGTCACGTGTGTAGGGTGTCTACATGACTAGCTCGGGATGATTCGCGATTCATTCATAACATCCCGTAGCTCAAGACACCAACACATGTTCGAGGCGCTCGAGCTCCGATGACCGATTGGGGGAGATGTAGCTTCTCTAATTGGAGACAGAGGAGAAGTTCGGTCGGGACAAACCAGTTATAGAACGGGCAGCAAACCGACTGGGAGAGGGCTCGCCAGATCGAAACTGGATGAGCTACTAGCCGATCGGGACTGTTTGGCGGAGAAATTTATGGCAAAAAAAATTCTCTGGTCGGGAGAAATTTGGTGTGGATTTTGCGCTTCAAGGAGAGCCGGTCGACGGTTGGCTAGACGACAGTTGGAGGAGGTGCAGGAGATGCCTTGTTGACAACTCGATTTGTTTGATGGGCCAAGCATCAATGCATGGAGAAGAGCGAGGGTTCCATTCCTCTGTGGTTACTTCCTAATCCTCAAGTCGCTTAAGCATCACGCTGAGGATTGTGTTCATATATATGGGGAGTTTTTTATGTGATGGAGAGGACCGACTAGGAGACGAAGAAGAAGTTCAGCCAGAATAAGCCAGTCAGTGGAGAGGAATAACTGGAGTGAATATGCATCTGTGTAAGTTTCCCTTACGTGCTTTTTTCCAAAGGTGTCTCTCCGAAAAGTTTTTCCTTGGTGTTGCTCAACTTCTTATTGGTAGCATGATCCAAGCTCACAACACCTAAAATGATGTTGAGTCCAGATTATTCTTTTAGATCGTGCCCAAGGGATACAGCGTAAAATCTAAGATATGGAGAGAGAGAGAGAGAGAGAGAGAGAGAGAGAGAGAGAGAGAGAGAGAGAGAGAGACTGAAGAAATGTGGAATGTTTGCCCTGTTAGGGCGACGGGGTGTTCCCGAGCTTGTGGACCTATTTTATTGCATAAGAAATAAAGTTTACAAATAGAAATCCAAAAAAACCTATTTTATTTTAAATGACCATTCTATTTATAGATGACAGGAGGCCCAAAAATAAATTATAATATTACCCTTATTTAAAAGGACTTAGTACAGGGTATTTTAGTCTTTTGTGTTGGTGCATAATGCTTAGTATTTCATTGACTGTTGGAACTATCATTCTAGAATTCTTTTTGTTAGGGGGAGTCGTCAGGTTCCGGTGGTCGGCCAGAGGAAAAATTAGTTATTGGAGGAAAGGTTGGTCATTGAGAGGAAATGCTAGTCGTTTGGAGGAAAAGTAGGCCATTGGAGGAAAGATCGTCCATTGGAAGAAAGGTTGACCGTTGGAGGAAAGGTCGATTGTTGGAGGAAAGGTCGGCTAATCGGAGGAAATGTCAGCCATTTAAAGGAAAGGCAGGTTGTTGGAGGAGAGGTCGGTCGTTTAGAGGAAATGTCGATCGTTAGAGGAAAGGAGTTGGCCTTTCGAAGGAAAAGTTAGTCGTTGGAGGAAAGGTTAGCCGTTGGAGGAAAGGGCAGCCGATCAGAGGAAAGAGCGGTCGGCCGATCAAGATGGCCGGCCAAGGGTGACTAATAGCCGGGAGCATATTGCAGGTGTGATTCTAACGACGGTTCCTTTAGTGTGACGAGCATAATGACCTTTTCAGGCTGTGCAAAATGAATTATCTTAAGCAAAGTAATTAAAATCAAAAGTAACATATAAAATTTAAGCTAACATAAAAGTGTTATTTATGAACATTACTATGAATAAAAGTCATAAATAACAACAAAACTATAAAAAATAGAAACACAAATGACACACACAACACAACATATAAGTTGTTTACAAAACGACTAAGATCAAATAAAAATTTTGAAAATCAATAAAATATTTGAATAATAAAGATCCAAAAGAATCAAACGAGAAAATATTTTCACCCCAGAACAATAGATATATATTTAGAAGCTAAATATATACAATTGAAGGAATGAGATGAAAGATAAATCAAAGAACAAATGAAACAAAACTAAACAAAAAACCAAGATAAAGATGCAAAAAAGAACAACTTCACATACAACTAAACATAAAAAACTAAAAAGATTAAGATTCAAAAACAACATCCACAAAAAAAACATTTTGAACAAGAGCTACTAAAGCAACTTCAACCAAACAATTAAACAAAGAAACAATCATTGATAAACAAAGGAACCTAACAAGAACAACAATAAAAGCAAAAAACAATCACACAAAAACAACCAAAATAAAAACACAACTCCAACACATCACACCAATACATCAAAATGCAAAAAAGGTCCAAGACAATAACGAACTACAACCAAGCCATCACCAAGAAGAGACAAAAATAAACTCAAACAGAAAACAAGGCAGCAGAAAAAAAAAAGTGAAAGAAAAAAGAATTACGAATCATAAAAATCTCTAATGAAATTAGGGACCCCATTCTTAAAAAATTATTTTTTCCATTTAATTTTGATAAGCCAATGAATATTTCTAGCACTAATCTCAATGGAAGTATTAAACGTTTCAAATATTCTATTATTTCTTTCAAATCAAATCTAACAAGCAACAAATTGAATAGCAAGCAAGCAAAATTTTCTGTAAATATTACAATTAATATTGCCAGAGTAATAAAAAACTTAATGAAAATTACTAGCAATAAGGAAACAATCATCATTATGAATGCAAATTTTCAACAAATTATGAGAGAAAATGCATTAAAAAAAACAAATCACTACGAGTCTCAAACTCATTAAGACAAAGAATGCAATTATGATTAATGTCAATGCCTTTGGAAATAAGAATATTATAAGTCTTAAGACCTCATTAAACATCCTTCAAATATGCAAGTTCAAATTAATAAAGTAACATTTGTACTATATTTATATATTACAATCACCAAAAACAAATTTTTCATAAATTAAATGATATACAATTTTTTTAAAATAGACCATAGAAAGTCTTTTGTTTAAAAAAAAAACAATTCATTTTACAATCAACACCAACAGGGACATTGTAAATAAGATGTAAGCAGTGATTAGGTACATTCCAATGTTGAGGAAAAATCTAATTGCCATTAATTAAAACATCTTTAATTTTAATAATGCTATGGAATTTAAACACATTAAATACTGAGTTCTCAAAAATCTCAAAAAAAAAAAACATTTAATTCAAGGATCATAGAAAAAGAGAGGACTACTATTGCATTCTTTTGAAATGAAATATATCCTATAATTCTAGAAGCAATACACACACACACAAACATATCTGTTAGGATTTAATTAAATTTAAGAGCGAATGTCTTCTCTAGATTAATTAATTTTTTATCATAGTTAATGTAAATCTAAGATTTTAAATATCTTTTAGTTTGATCCTTGGTATTTTTAAAAGTTTTTAATAATAATAATTGATGCGTACAAGAAAATTCGCGGTGGTAGAGTAGCAGATTATCGTCTTAGCGTTGTACGAGATTTCAGCACGCACACAGATGAAAATGGAACAAACAGTGACTCCAGAAGTTTTTACGTGGAAAACCCGTAAAGGGAAAAACCACTGGGCCGACCGGTTGCGAGAATCCACTATCGATTAACTTTTACGAAATCCTTCGTCCACGGACGGGAAAATGTAATTATATGATGTAGATGACAACGTCGATTGACGGTATACTGATGATGGTGGTTGATGATAATCGACGGTGGTTCACGGCGATCGGCGAAGATTCACGACGATCAGAGGTGGTCGACGGCTATCGGCGGTGATCGACGGCGGTCGGCGATGATGCTGAGCTCGCTTCTTCTCCTCAAGACTTCAAACTTTCTCCTTTCTCCCTCCTTCTCATGTGAGAGTTAGGTCTATTTATAGGGTTTTGGGTGCAATTAATGCAACCATTTTGATCAGATGGCTCGGAAAGATCCACTCGATCGGACGGCGTTTAAGAGGCATTTGATGGCCTTAACGATGTCGAGATTGAGTGATTTTGGGCTCGTTGGATTCGTCTTGTCGAGACGCTCGATTCGAGTATGAGTTTGCTAATGTCGGCATCCATTTGACCTTCCAATATGTCCGAAAAGCTTCAAAAGTGGTTTAATGACTTGATCCGAGCTCGATTTGACTTGGATTGGTTTAATTTTGATATCATTGGGTCCGTTTCATCGAGCCGATCGGTTTATTATAAGTTTGCCGAAATCGAGCTCTTGATGACTTTTTATCCGGATTTGAACATTTTTGCTCAAAAGATTGCATCGAGATCTGTGTAATACTTTGAGATCCATGTCAGATGATGAAAATTTGTTGATGCCGTATCAGTTGCTTCCCTATTTTCGGATGAGACATTTTTATCGTCCGAAAATATCAATATTTGAAGCATAGATATGTTATTTCATTCTTTCTAGTATAAGAATATTTTTTATCCTTATATGTTCAAAACTTGAATTCAGCTTAAATGGTTGGTGTTCTTTGCTGCATAAGAGAGATCCCGGGTTCGAATCCTGTGTTAGACAAAGAATAAAAATTTTTGTCAGACCCAGTCTGGCGGGCTAAAATTAGGCCCGCCTGTTAGCCCGAATTTGAAGAGACACGAAGTTGGCCCAAATTTGAACAGACGGGCGGATCGGGTCGAATTTGAACAGTACTGCCAAGCGGGCCGAAGCTGAAGAGGCCAAGCAGTTGGCGGGCTGGATTGGGCAGGCTGCTAAAACGGGCCAAGCATCCGAACGGGCTGAGGTTTGAACAAGCTGCCAGAATCTGATGGGTTCTAGGAATCCGAAAATGCGTTTGGAATTTGAACCGTCTTTAATATACATGCATACAAATATATATACATACGTACAAATATATATATATATATATATATATATATATATACATAGAGAGAGAGAGAGAGGTATACAAACATTCATTTAGAATTTGTACAGATAATTAGAAATTCAAAGAGGTGTTCAACAGATGAAATATATGAATGATAACATATAGGAATACGTTTATAATTTGAGCAGATAATTAGAAATTTAGAGAGGCGTTTAAAATTTAAGTACACAACATTTAATATATATATATATATATATATATATATATATATATATATATATATATAAGCTGATATATATATATATAACTGTTTTTTTTTTAATGAGTTACCGTTTTTTGTTGTTTTTTTTTTTTTTTTTAAATGGGCTGCCGTTTTTGTTGTTTTTTTTTAATGGGCTGCCGTTTTTTATTGTTTTTTTTTTAATGGGTTGCCGTTTTTTGTTTTTTTTTTTTAATGGGCTGCCATTTTTTGTTGTTGTTTTTTTTTTAATGGGCTGCCGTTTTTTGACGGATGTTCATTAGATAGCGGGATATGAACCAAATCTTCTACGGGAGAAGCTCTTTGAGATACCTCTTCATCTCGGAGATCAAAGTTTTCAATGCTAAGTGTCATTGACGGGCGAGGCTGAGCTTGTCTGAGATAACATGATTGTGTTATCTGTTGATCTCCTCGTACGATGCCTATCCCTGCTGGGGTTGGAAACTTAAGCTTCAAGTGTAACACAGAAGTCACAATGCCAAAAATAGATTGCAGAGGTCTTCCGAAGATGGCATTGTATGCTGATTCTGATTTGATAACGATGAATTGTACGAGTGAGTTATCCGTCGAGGAAAATCACCAATGACAACGAGAGATTTATTGTTCCCTCGACCTTTCTTGGTCGATTATCAAAACCATATAATGGTCACGATGCGAGGTTGAAGTCTTTCTCTTGTCGATCCCAGGCGAGGAAAGTTGAATAGAATAAGATGTCGACGAGGCTCCCATTGTCGACCGGGATTCTTTTTACGTTATAGCGGGGGTTCGCCAATTCTCGCGCTAATGACGAGAGGATCTTGATGGGGGACTCGAACTCCTTCCAAATCAGAATCATCAAAAGTGATAGGGTCGAGGCGTAATTTCTTCTGTAGTGGTTCACCAGGTACAGTGATAAGGACTTGATCAGTAAGCAACGGGCCTCCAACAATTGTTTGAATTTCGCTCTATGAATGGGTGACCCCCATTTCTTTGTCTTTGTGTATGTTGTCCCCCGGTAGGAGCATTATCGGTACCGGTCGGTTTACTGCCGTACAAATCTACCAAGATATCCTCGCTTAATTAATCTTTCAATCTCTTCCTTGAGTTGCTTACATGCTTTAGTGGTGTGTCCACGACTTCGATGGAAATGACAGTATTGTTCTTGATTTCCCGAGTTAGGTTTTAGGAGGTGAGGCCACTTAATATTTTGCTCATCTTTAATGGCCATCAAGATATTAGCACGTGAAGCGTTGAGTGGTGTATATTCTTTATTGGGCCGATATTCAGTTCGTTGTCCCGCGGATTGGAGAAGGAGGTCACGATTCTTTGGTTGTTCAGATTTTCTCCGTTGTGAAGATTGATTGTTATCTCTGGAGTTGCCTTTGCGCTTTCCCCCAAATTTCTCAAATTGCTCCTTATGTGCGGTGATGGCTTCATCCGCAGTGATTTGAGCCTCAACACGGTGGACCAGATCAGCGTAAGAACGAACTGTCTCCCGCATGAGTGATGAATAGAAGGGTCTCGGGCGGAGTCCCCCAAGAAAGACTCCCCTAAGCAACTCTGGATCTACTCCTGGAATTTGACGGGCTTCAGTAGAAAACATGCGGAAGTAGTCTTTGAGTGATTCTCCTTCACTTTGACGAATTCCTGAGAGATGGGATGAATCTTTGATGATCCTTCGATTTGCTATGAACTGTTCCACAAATAGTCCGGCAAGCTCGTTAAAGGTGTTTACAGTGCCCCCTGATAGAGAGTAGAACCAGGTTCGAGCTTGTCTCTTAAGAGTGGCAGGGAACACCTGACATAGAAGTGCGTCAGAGGCACGTTGAATGTGCATGATGGTTCGATAATGATCAATATGTTCATAGGGATCAGTTATCCCTTCATATGCGTCAATGTTTGGCAGCTTGAAACCAGTTGGAATGGGGTGTTGGAGGACTGCATTCGCTAAGGGAGAGGATTCAATGATGTTATGATGAGTGTGGAAGCGATCCTTTTTCTCAATGGGGAACTCTTCTCGGACAAGGCGACGTAATTCGTCACGGATGACATCATTTGGAATGGTAGCGAGATGTGGCGGTGCTAGGTGAGTTGCATGAGATGGATAGGTAGAACTTGCGGTGTCTAAGAGTTCGGCATCACGCCACGGTATGGGAAGTGTTCCTTCATGGGGAGGGGGACCGGTACAACTTCCTCAGGGCATGTTTCTCATAGAACGTGGATTTAATGGTGAACGAGTTTCATTCATAGGTGCTTGTTGGGTCCCACGTAAAAATTGTAAGATCCGCGAGTTGAGCCTCCTCCATTCTTCTCATGCGTTCTTCCATAGAAGGACCTGAAACCCCCTCGTTGGCAGGATAGCGTGTTCCAGGAAGGGACGATGAAGAAACATATCGCCCTTGACTACGTGACAGTTCCCTGGAATGATGGGTGTTAGAGCGAGCTACTCCGTTGTGTCGAATATCGTTTCTATTTGCCATGTAGGAAATTGAACAAGTACTTCAGTGGTGGGATTGAGACATTTCCCACAAACGGCGCCAAAATGATGCGTACAAGAAAATTCGCGGTGGTAGAGTAGCAGATTATCGTCTTAGCGTTGTACGAGATTTCAGCACGCACACAGATGAAAATGGAACAAACAGTGACTCCAGAAGTTTTTACGTGGAAAACCCGTAAAGGGAAAAACCACGGGGCCTGACCCAGTTGCGAGAATCCACTATTGATTAACTTTTACAGAAATCCTTCGTCCCACAGACGGGAAAATGTAATTATATGATGTAGATGACAACGTCGATTGACGGTATACTGATGATGGTGGTTGATGATAATCGACGGTGGTTCACGGCGATCGGCGAAGATTCACGACGATCAGAGGTGGTCGACGGCTATCGGCGGTGATCGACGGCGGTCGGCGATGATGCAAAGCTGCTTCTTCTCCTCAAGACTTCAAACTTTCTCCTTTCTCACCCCTTCTCATGTGAGAGTTGGGGTCTATTTATAGAGTTTTGGGTGCAATTAATGCAACCATTTTGATCGGATGGCTCAGAAGGATCCCCTCGATCAGACGGCGTTTAAGGGGCATTTGATGGCCTTAACGATGTCAGAATTGAGTGATCTTGGGCTCGTTGGATTCGTCTTGTCGAGACGCTCGATTCGAGTATGAGTTTGCTAATGTCGGCATCCATTTGACCTTCCAATATGTCCGAAAAGCTTCTAAAAGTGGTTTAATGACTTGATCTGAGCTTGATTCGACTTGGATTGGTTTAATTTTGATATCATTGGGTCCGTCTCATCGAGCCGGTCAGTTTGACTATAAGTTTGCCGAAATCGGAGCTCTGGATGACTTTTTATCCAGATTTGAACGTTTTTTGCTCAAAAGATTGCATCGAGATCTGTGTAATGCTTTGAGATCCGTGTCAGATGATGAAAATTTGTTGATGCCGTATCAATAATAATAATAAATATCTATCTCTCTCTTATCTCTCGCTCACTCTCTCTATCCAAACGTGTAGACAACGAACAGAATAATTTCTTTCTTACAAGACTTGGTACTAAAAAACAAACGTAGTTATTTTGCAACAGTTTAAAGCCCATATATCTTTTTTTTGCGATAGTTAAAGCTATCACTACTATCTATTTATATCATTAATATTTTATTTTGTACATTTATATTACTTAAGATCGCAATTAAGATTTATTTAATAGATTAATAATATAATAATATCATAACTCAATGTCAAAATGATGCCACACTTCGATCAAATGCAAAATGATGAAGATGAAGTCAAATAGCTCACTAGAGCGACAATCCTTTCAAATTAGAGTAGTGAGGGAGCCACTTCAAACATTGTTAGGAGTCATGCAACACAGCCAAATTGATGGATGGTGCAATGTACATTGAAGACTGAATCAAACAAAAAAGAGAGATATAGAGTCATGCAATTGAGATTTATTATCTCATTTTTCAAAAAAACAAAAAAAGGACATCATAATTATTTATTAATTTATTAAACATTGAATTCTACACCAACAAAAGTCTCATTTTCATGGAGAAAATATTACATATATCGTTTGAATATGCGAATAATACATGGTGGGCAATACAGTGCAATCCACGCTGTAGTCTGCATGTTTTACCGAACGTAATATTTTCCTATTTTCATGACACAGACTATAAACTTAAACCACATAACACAAACATCAGCATATATAAACTTATTTGAGTTTCTTGTCATTCCACACATATTTGCATGAAATCTTCATTACATTAATTTTGGAAATACTTATCAACGATGCTGATGAGGCATTGGCTGAGCTCATGTGGCTTAGAGAACATAGCCATATGATCAGCTCCTTTGATCTCCATTGTCTCTTTAACAGCGCCATAATTTTGAATCATCCAACGCTGATCGTCTTCGTTGATTACTACATCTTGAGCGCAGATAATAAATATCTTATCCACAGACCCATAGCCCTCTTTTGTGAATGGTGGCTCCTTTCTCAGGTCCTCTAGGAAGTATGATGTAGTTCTCAGCTTCATACTTGCCATCATCAAATCCTAGCCGTTCATCATAATTTCGATGGTTAAAACCGAGCTCATATTTTATGTAAATATACTTGGAATATTTGCATGCATGCCACTCATTTCTTATGCATTTACATATATAATGACTAAACTTCAGTTTATTTCAATGCATAAAAATTTTAAATTTTACCTCAGAGGAGCAGTTTTGATAGAGGAAGGTGGAGAGAGCGTTGGAGTCGAAACGAAATGTGATCAACGGTTCTGATTTTCCTGGAACATTTACGGATTGGAACTGGAGTTGTAGCTTCCGATTTGAAAGTTTTTGTAGTTGCTATAATTATACATGTGTATATATACAAAGCAAAATTAAACAAATATTAGTGAAGTTTTATTTGATAAATAGGTAATTTAAATTGAATGCAACTATCTCACTAAATGAAAGCCTATAATTTAAATGACTATGGGCTTTTAAGAAAAAAATATTAGGTGCAGATGATTGCTTATACAGACAATAGTTGAGATTCGATCATGCAATGCAGTCTACACAGTGGCATTTTCGAATTCCAGTATACCCATTCATAAGTGAGGTCTTGAATTACGACGCGGTGACTACAACGTTGCTGAGCCTTGAACTCCATAGGAAGGATAAGACATTCACAAAGATGAAGTTAGCTGAGATAGTTACACTTCAACATGACAGATCTAAGAAGAAGAAAAATTAGACAAAGAAGGGTGGCAGTGATGATACTTTTCAAAATTAAGCAATACAATTCCCTTGGGCATAGCCTTAAGACAAATCAGTATGTTTTCTGCTTAGAAATTGGGAATTGGAAGAAAAACTAAAGTGACCATTAAAAGAAGATGAAGTTTGCTTTAAGGCGAAAGCCAGTCTTATTGTGGAGAAATGTGATGAGACGAAGTAAAATGCATCATGACATGTAGTTTCTCACAGTTTGTATATAAATGATTCATATTGAATTTTGAACACATGTGCTACCTATCACATTTATCTCCATTAAGAGTAGTTCTATGCATACAAAAAGTTTGATAACGGTGCATTAACCATGGATGACAATCAAAATTGTCATAGTATTAGTTTAAGGAGTGTGTTTATTAGGATGCACGATAGTACAATGAGAATGCTAACTGATGTTAGACATATTCTAAATATCAAGGTGAATTTACAGTCAGCTGAGGCCTTATAAGTTAATGGCTACAAGGTGGTTATTGAAGTACGAGATTTGAGGATATATCATAGAGTGCTAATTTTTATGAAGAGAGTTCATCATCACAACTTTTACCATTTTTAGGGTATTACATTGATTGGAACGATTGTTATTGCTAATGATTATTCTAACATCATTACATTATGACATATATGACTAGCTTATGCTGAAGATTTTTCACTTCAGGCTTTGTTAAAGCAATGATTGATTAATGGAGCGAACACCTAGAAGCTTGATTTCTGTGAATATTATGTATATATCAAGATGAGACAAGTATCCTTTGGTACTACCATACATAATACAAATTATATTTTAGAGTATGTTCACACAGATCTTTGTGGCCCAATAAAGATAACATCATTCAGAAGACAAAGATACATTTTCTCTTTTATCGAACATTACTACAAATATATTTGGGTGTACACTATGAAGTGTAAGAGCAAAATGCTAAAAATTTTCATGACTTGGAAGGAGTAAATTGAGATTTAGAATGGTAAAAAGATTCAATATATCTGATTAGACAATGGTGCAAGCTCATACAAATGCTTTCTTTCAAGTGCGGAGAGTTGGGATAGAGCACCGCTTCGCTATTCATGAGACACCATAATAGAACGCGGTGATAGAAAGGATGAACCATACTTTAATAGAGAATGTGAGTGTTTGGGTGTCCGATTTACTACCATGTGCAGAACGATAAACTGAAATCATGAGTAAAAAAAGCAATCTTCATTAGCTTCAAGCGTGAAGTCATGGATTCAAACTCAATGATCAGATAGAGAGGAATATTATACTTAGCAAGGATGTTATATTCAATGTGGTGAGCTTGTTAAAGGCATGAGACTCAAAGCAGGTGCATATTTCTATTGGGACTACATATATGTAGTAGAAGTTGGAGTTTGATGCAACTTCATTTGCTCCATAGAGTTTGTGATCCTACCCGGGTCCCCGACGATCCAGTTGCGGCTCAAGAGGTATCTATTGATAGTGCTCAAGAAGAGGTGGAAGTAGATATTGGGGATGAAGCCACCCTACCCAGGGATATATTGTTAAGAGCAAGACCGGACGCATAATATCCTAATACTAACTTGGTTGAGGGATCACACTGCATTTGCACTTTTGGCCACAGAGGCTGAAATTTTTTATCACTGCAAGGAAGCTCTAAAGCGCTTAGATAGTGATCTTTGAAGGGGGACCAATAAATGAAGAGATAGAGTATCTTCAGAAGAATTCAACTTGGAGGTAGGTTAAGCTTCCTACAGGAAAACAAGTCATTGAGTGAAAAATGGGTGTATGCAAAGAAGGAATGATCTTATGAAGCTAAATGCGGTACAATACAAGGTTAGTGGAAAAAAAACTCTACACAATGAGAGGGACTTGATTAAGATGAGGTGTTATCCAAGTGTTCAAGCATACCTTGATCTGTGTTCTCTTAGCACTTATAGCATATTATAATATGATTTTAAAGTAGTTTAACGTGAAGACTAAATTTTTATATGGAGCATTGTGAGAGGAATCTTTTTTCACATTGTAGCGAGGAGAAAAGTCATCCTCGTCCTGCTTAGTAGGTGAGCAGCGTGATCTTCTTTCACATTGCAATGAAGAGGAAAGTCATCTCTGTCCTGCATGTAAGGCGAGTAATGGGATATTCTTTTATGTTGCAGCGAAGAGGAAAGTCATCCCGGTCCTGCGTACCGATCGAGTAACATGACCATTTTTTATGTTATATGGCAAAAGAAAGTCTTCCCAGCCCTATGTAGCATGCGATCAATAAGATCCTTCATGTTGCGGCGCAGAAGAAAGTTGTTCCCTCTCTCCGTAGTAGGTGATCATCAGGATCTTCTTTCACATTTGTGAGATGAAGAAAGTTATCTCCGTCTCTGCTTAGCAGGTAACTCAAGATCTTCTTACTTATTCCTGCTGCGCATTTCGATGGAGATGAATAAATGCTAGAGTTTTTCAGCTGCAGTTTGAGGAGGAGATTTTCATGCTTTTGTAGCGGCAATATCTCTTGTAGGCTTTTGTACCATTTCTTGTTATTCTTTATAGCATTTTTAATCATATGATGTGACATTTGTAGA
The DNA here is from genome assembly GCA_022702705.1 of Papilionanthe hookeriana x Papilionanthe teres. Lineage (NCBI taxonomy): Eukaryota > Viridiplantae > Streptophyta > Magnoliopsida > Asparagales > Orchidaceae > Papilionanthe > Papilionanthe hookeriana x Papilionanthe teres. The sequence continues at coordinate 2,250,665 of CM040429.1, read as the reverse complement.
TAATGATAAAGTATTTTTTTGAACGTTTTTTACGTTGCTTCGAGATTGTTATGGCTTCTCAATCGCACGAAATTCTGCAATTAAAGTTAGCACACATACTTAATAAAATGACGAATCACATACATTTGGAGACTCGTGCCTTCCGAGGTTATGCCCTCTCAGGCTTATGTCTTATAAGAGCTAGAAATGAACCGATTCGTTTTGCTCGTAGCCTTCTGAGATCTTTTATGTACTTGTGTCTTCTGAGGATTGTAGCCTTCTGAGGCCTTTGATGTATTTGTGCCTTATGAGGCTTGTAGCCTTCTGAGGTCTTTCATACCTTGTTAACCACCTACTACCATGGAGTCATTCTAGTGAGGAACTTGTACTCTACTAGCTTTCCATCGAAACTTGCCTCTTGGACTTGTCTTCCGGGGGCATAGTAGCTTCTCATTGAGTCTTACCTCCTAGGCTTGCTTCTATGAGCACCATAGCTTCTCATCAAGTCTTGCCTCTTGGTCTCTACTTCCAGTGGTACCAGATCATCTAGTTTCTCCTATTAGGCTTGACTTCCAAGGGCATGGTATCTTCTTATCGAGACTTGCTTCCTAGGCTTGTCTTCTAGGAGCATTGCAGCTTCACATCAAGCCTTGCCTTCTGGGCTCCACTTTCAGGGTTATCTGATCTTCCTATCGAGTTTTGCCACTTTGACTTGACTTCCAGAAGCATGGTTGAAAGGAGAATCCATTAAGGATGTAAGACCAGTTCTAAGTTGTATAGCAGGAGATGCTCGACAGTATTAACCTGTAATGGACAAAGTCATACAAAATCCACTGAGGATGGTTGACCTATTCTAGATTTTTGGTCGAAGCTTTAATCTGACGACAGTAACCTGTTGTGGAAGAGGTCGAAGGAAATACATAAAAGATTTTTGACCTATCTGAGGTAGTTAGTCGAAGCTTCTGCTTGGCGACTGTAGCCTGTGATGAAGAGTCAAATCGAGTCCCCATACGATCGATTAAGCTTAAAATAAGGTGTATAGTTGCTCTATGTTTCTCGAGACTAGGACAAAGGTCTTAATGGACCATATTTTTCTTGAAAATATGGTTGCAAACATACTCAAGAACAATGGTTTATAAATTGTTAATTATTGTTTTTTAATCTTTTGCTCCCCAGTGGGGGCACATTCCATGCAAGCTTGTGAAACATACTATGTATCGAGCCTTGAATAGATCAACTTCTTGATATTGTTGAAAAAGAACTCTAGTATGGTGAGGGCGTTAATGAAGCGTTATTTGCGATGAAGATTGCACCCTGTCTAAGAGCAATTTTCAAAGCCTTGTTGTCTGAACGAAATGTGGGATGCTACCCTACCAATGTCATGCACAGGACGTTAGATGAACGGCCTTTCAAGATTACAGTGGAGGTTGCCCCCCAGCTTGAAAGAAGTTGTGAAAGACTTTGTGTTTGAATAAGATGTGAGAAGCCAAACAAATTATAATAATGCCTGGGACATTAGCATGAATGACCTTTTGAGACTGCAGTGAAGGTTGTCGCCCATATTGAAGAATGCTTCGGAGATGATGTTAAAATGTAAAGGAGGTTCCTTCGTAAGTTGGATGATGTATATCAATGGGAAACAAAGTAGGGGTTCGGTGGCTTAGAGTTGAAGGCAATGTCGAACGAGACTACGCTTCCCACAAACGATGTCAAATTAATGCGTAATAGAAAATTCATGGCAATATAGTAGCAAATTATCTTCTCAGTGCGGTGCGAAAATTCAAAACACACTCAAAAGAGTGAAAATAATTATTAATCACACCGTAAGTTTTTACATGCAAAACCAAGAAGCGAAAAGTCACGGGGATTGATCTAGCTGAAGAGTTCAACTATAAAATGATGATTATAGATGCAACCACTTATCCCACATAAGGGAAAGGGTTACTAGGTTATTTAAATTACAATGTCGATTGACATAGATGGATAGTAATTTGTGGCGTACGATTGGTGGTAGTCGACAGTGGTTGGTAGTGGTTGGCAGTGATTGACGACGGTTGGCGTTGGTCGACGACGGTCGATGGTGGTTGACGACAACATGAGTGCTCGATGGCTGTAGGTGGTTGTCGACAACGGTTGACAGTGATCGATGACGATCGCCGTGGTCAACAACGACAAGAATGATGCTAGTCTTCAATTTCTTCTCAAATCTTCAAACTCTTTCTTAAGCCTCGAGCACTCATGAGAGGGGTGAGGCTTTAATTATAGAGTTTTGGGTGCAATTAATGCAGGAATAAGAATTACTTTGATCGGACGACTCAAAGGGCTTCACTTGATCATACGACATTTGATGAACATTTGAGTGTCTTAATTCTGTCAAAATTGAGTGATCTTAGGCTCGTTGGATTCATCTTCTCAAGACGATCGATTTGACTATAGTCTCATTAGAATCGACATTCGTTTGACCTTCGAAATTTGCCTTAAAAACATTCAAATGTGGTTTAATGGCTTAATCTGGGCTTTATTTAGTTCGGATTGGACCAATTATGGTAACATTGAGTTATTCTTATTGAAATGATCAGTTTGACTGTATGTTTGTTGAAATTGAAGTTTTGGATGACTTTTATTGAGGTTTGAATATTTCTTGCTTAAAAAGTCGTCTGAAGTTTCATATCATGCCTCGAGATTAATGAGTATTTTATCGTAACACACACACAGATATATATATATATATATATATATATATATCTGTGTGTGTTTACATGTGTATATGTGTATGTATATATAATATCAACATAACAATCATCATAAAAAATAAAAAATAAATTATTTCAATAAAAACAAACGTTTTATAAGAAAAAAAAGTATTCCAGAAGATATATTTTTTTAAAATTATATGATAAAATAGTAAAGTATTGAGACAAACTAATATTATTCAGATATTTCACATAACGTGTCAACATAATTTATTGTCATCTACTTTTGTTTTGGAAGTTGAGCCCTAACGGGCATTAAATCTCCCTCCCTGAACAGAAAAATTTTTCCATCAGGAGCCTGTCTCATTTTTATTATTAAAAAAAAAAAAATGTGCGGCAGACTCTGCACTTAACTCTACATGCGAAGTCCTGATAGAAAAATTCTTCCCCTAAACAAATTATTATGTCTGGATGTAATCTAACTGCCAAGTTTTTTATGGAGATTAGGTCGGCATATCTCGACCAACATAATACTTTTTTCAAAAAAAAAATAAAGAAAATTCATTAACAGCTATGAATAAAATTATTACCTGCTCGACAATATAAGAAGGATCATGTAGAGTATCAGGCAAAAATGCAGTGAGGAAGATAGCAGCAGCGATCTTTTCAGGAAAGGCATCCATGGCGAAGGCTATACTGATGCCCCCAAAGCTATGGCCAACCAGAATGACTTTCTCTCCCTCTGGAACTGCAGACATAAACTCCATTAACGGCTTGTTATAATCCTCAAAGGTCCAAACATCTTCAGGAATTCTTCTCGAATCAGTTCCAGAAGCAGCGAGATCAATAGCCGTCACTGATTTATATCCCTTAGATTGAAGCTCATCCACCACCTTATACCAACACCAAGCTCCATGGCCAGATCCATGAACTAAGACAACTCTTAAAGCTTCTTTACTCATTTCTTCTTCTCGCTCTTCGCTGGAACTTTCAAGCTTAATTATTGATCTCCTATTTTCATCATAATTGTACCTTTGTAATAGACATAAATATGTATTATATTAATGCTCACATAAAGGGTGGATTTTGTCATTAAGTGCCGCTTGGTATACAATATATTAGCTGGCCTGGAAAAGGAAAATTAATAAAAAATGACTTCATTGATGATTTAAATGTCTTTGAAGTTTCCACATTTAATCATTATTAAAACACGTGAGTATATGTACATCAAGAAGGGGTTAATATAGAGATCACAGCGATCCAAAGATCCAGATTAAACAAGCATGATAAAAGGAGATCTTCTGCAGAGAGATCAAGAGACCAGTCAAACCAACTAAATAAAATATAATGTGAGAATGACCGACCGGGACAAGCCAAACAACTCACCCAAAAGCTCATCAATGTCTGTATCCCAAACCAAGCGAAAGTCGACTCGATGCAGAAATTTATCCTACAGGCGAGCTAACCCATTGAAAGGATTGTCTTCACAGAACATCTTCGACCATCCAACAATGACAAAACAGATTTCTCGCTGAAAGTAGGATCGTTGAGCACACCGAATTCGACCTTGCGAGCCAAACCGATCAAGCCCTACCGACCGAGATAATTGACGTGATGAGCTGACCATGCCTAGTCGATCGAGCTGAGATGACCAAGCTGAAAAGTGACCGAATGATGAGTCGTCACTTATAAAATGCCTAAAATACACGGTGTAAATCTCATCCAGATTGGGGTGGGGCAAAAATGTAATATCACTATTGTACTAAATCCTCTATAAATATAGGAAACATTTAGTACTGAAGGGCCCCTCCATATATGATTTTATTGTTCATTCTAGGGATTATAGCTCCATTCTCTCTCTCCCTCAAAATTTCTACCTTTCTCTCACACTCTACTTCTTTGGTGTGTTTTACTAACAAATTTGAATTCAACATCATAAAAAGTGATCGATAGAACTATGACAATCGATTGGTCAGGCCGACGAAGGTGGTCGATTTGATTGATTGGACTGCCTTGGGCAACCGATCAACAAAAATGGATTAATCGAAATGATCGGACTTGTGGCAGTCAATCGGTAAGGCCGATGAAGGTGGTCAATCAATCCGACGTGGACAACCGATCAACGATGCATGTAAAAAAATGATATTTTGATGCAATTTTAAAATTCATGTTAAGCATACAAAAATGAATGCCAAACATGCATGAAATAGATATATGGTTGTGCTTGAAGCCGAAACCGGGCTCATCCTAACGATCCCAAGGAAAACCTAGGGTAACTGAGCGATAGAGAGGTATACCAATGCCTTGGTGTGCGAAGCAACAAGACGCCCAACTCCATTTGCACGACACAAGGTGAGGAATCTCTCATGAGGAGGATTCTCTGTGACCAAGAGTGTTCTACAATACAGAGCTTTAGGTAATGCAACTATCAGCATAATATGGATCATAATACGGACTGCAATTTCCCACAACTACTGTTTACAATGATAGTTTCTTCGCTATCGCACTCGCTCATAATCCTGTCTTCCACGACAGAATAAAGCATATCGAAGTGGGTTACCACTTTATAAGAGATCACATAAAGCTCAAATAGATTGATCTAAAGCATGCCCTCACTGAAGATCAATATGCAGACATCTTCACAAAGCCGCTGCCCATCAAACAACATCAAAGCCAGACTCGCAATCTGACGATCTAGAGCTCAGATCATCAGCTTGAAGGCGATCAAACATCTTAGATATATTGAGTTGTAACCTAATGGTTGTGATTAATTATCGCCTGAAGTGGCTCGAGTACAAGTGAGAGGTTTGGATTTTGATTGATTTGTTGTAAATTATCATGACAACATAATTACATATATAACATAATGACATCATGTTGATGTGAATTGAAGTCCTATAAATGCATATAGATGATGGAATTCAAGATTAAGAAGAAAGCCACCTCCAGCCATTTAACCAAAAACCTAATAACTATTGACTAAATAGTAGTCGTTACCTAAATATAAATGTCTTCTTTGAATTCAATGCTGTAGAGTTATCGTGCCCGCAATTCCTTCCCCGCATACTCTCAAACTCGACCTATCATCAAAATCATGTCTGTTTTTATGAAAAATCATTCATTAAGTTTTCTTTTTTGTATTTAATTATTTTATGCTGATATATATATATATATATATATATATATATATATATATATATATATATATATAATAATTATTATTATTTTATTTTATAGAGTTATCATTTCAAAATTAAAAAAAAAAGTTTTAAAAAACTAAAATATTGGGCAATATTAAAACATAATTAATTTCTTGTTGGAAAATAATTATTTATTTTATCAGGGTTTTAAACATGGAAAATTTTAAAAAATTCATCAACAATTACAGAGGAGATAATACTTGCAAATTGCAATGAGATTGAGACCCTTGTCAGCCATACAATCATGATTTTCATAGAAGTAAATAAAATAATAATAATAATAACAAAGCTTTAAACCTTATTGGTTTATATGTACGCAAATTCACTATAGAATATCTCAAGACAAGATATATGTTTATGCTATTAACTTTTAAAAATAAGGGATGGAAAAAAAGCATGATACATCACCAATAAATTTTTATCATCTAGCATGAATCTCGAGGCATGATACGTCGAGATAATCTTTTAAACAAGAAATATTTAAACTTCAATTAAGCGTCATCCAGAACTCTGATTTCAGCAAACTTATAGTCAAATTGACCGGCTCGACGAGAGGGATCCAATGATATCAAAGTCAGTCAAATCTGAGTCAACTCAAGCCCTCATCAAGCCATCAAACCAAGTTTGAAAGTCTTTCAGACACATTGGAATGTCAAACAAAATGTCAAATCCAGTGAGCTCATAGTCGAATCAAGCGTCTCGACAAAATGAATCTAAAGAGCCAAATATTGCTCAATTTCGACATCGTTAAGGCATTCAAATGTCTATCAAATGCCATTTGGTCAAAGGAGGCTCTCCGGATCATCCGATCAAAGTGTTTCATGCTTCTGCATTAATTACACCCAGAACACTATAGATAGAACACCACCCTCACATGAGAGGAGGGCATGAGGCTTGAGAGAGCACTTAAAACTTTGAGAAAGAGATAAAGTCCCGCACCATCCATGTCGTCGTCGATTGCTGTCAGCTGCCGTTGACTACTACTGACCGTTGTCGATTCTGACTGACTACTGTCGTGTTGTGTAAAAATGACGGCAATAAAGTGAAATTTGAAACAAGAAAAATTACACCAGAAAAAGGCGACAGATAAATTTACGTGGTTCGGCAAATTGTCTGAGCCCACAGAGCTACAAAAACATTTATAACTTTCTCTCTCTCCCTTTCTCTATCTCTCTTTCCCTCTCTTCTCTCTTCTCTCTTCTCTCTCCACCCTTAGCTCTCTCACGTGAAGAAGAAAAAAAATTAAAAAAAAGAAGAAAATAAAAACTTCCTAAGTGGTCCCCTCTCTCTCTTCTCACCAAACACAGGTGAGAAAAAAAGTTAATTTTTCTGCCAAAAGCCAAAGAAAGAGAAAAGGTAGCAATCTTTTCTTCCTTCCTTTTACTTTTTACTTTGCAGCCGAAGAGACGGATTTGGGATGCCTACTTCAATTCCAGCGAAGCCTTTTAAAGGCTTCCAATACGACCCATTTAGGAAGGTATGAACGCGGGACCGTGTGAAGGGAGGCAGAAACGTGCGGAGATGAGCTTCAGGAAGTAAATATTGGGAATAAATGTGATTAGCAAATTAAATAATTTGCCTAAACTAAAGTGGACCATGCTCCACACCGTTCTCAACATGTGGATCACCGTCAATCATCTTCGAGCACCTTGACCGGACGCCATCTGTCAACATTATAACTTGAAAAAATTAGTAATCATTTCTCATATGTGGACAAGGCGTCTTCGTAATCATCAACATATAACATATTTTTTCCCTTTACGGGTTTTTCCATGTAAAAACTTCTAGTGTCATTAGTAATTGTTTTTATTTCAATTGAGTATGTGTTGAATTCTCGTACAAAGCTAAAATGATAATTCATACTCTACCGCCGCGAATATTCTAGCACGCATCAAAGTTGAGCATAAAATATTTAATAAGAAAAAATTTTCAAAATTGAAAATATCAAATAAATTCGGCATTTATATTGGCATCTCAAATTACTATAACTTAATAAAACATATTATCCTTTATTTTGTTTTTTTTTTTTTTATCAACGCGTAAGGAGCTGTATAATGCTCTTTTAAAAAAAAAAAGTTAATATATAAATAATGTGGTGCTAGATAATACATTAGAAATTTAAAATTCACTACTTTTAACATTAAGAAAAGATACTCGCATCTAATAATTTTTTTTTTAAAGGATAGTACTAGTATAAATGAAAAATGTTGAGAAAATTTTTGAATTTATTTTTTAATTCCCTTTTGCTCTGAGAATTTTCTTGCTTCGCTACTACTTAAGATGAAATTTAAGATTTAAGGTACATTCGGGGCAGCGGTGCGATGATGACTTGTCATCGCACTACATTTTTGTTTGTTTGGGGAAACAGAGTTTTAATAATATTTAAAAAAAACGGATGCTGAAATCTGCATTTTTTTCACTGGCAGAGGCAGCTTTCTCATCAAGATCTGACTTTTTCAAAAAGAAAGAAAAAATATTATAACTTCAGCAGCTTTTTGATCATCTAAATTATTTTGAAGTTGTTTTTTGTGTAGCTACCCCAAATAGATCCTTGATCAATAGATTAATAATATCATAATCTGATCAAATACAAAATGATGAAGATGAAGCCTTCAAAAAGCTCTTAAGCCACACATAAATTTATTCAGAATGAAGATACATGATCAGCTTTTATTTGAGTTCACTGCTGATCAATAATTAAAGGTTTGCATAAAATCTTAAATATTTAGATCACTTTGAGAAAATTTATTAAATGGAATATTTGTCAACAATGCTTGCGAGGTATTGGCAGAGTTCACGTGGCTTAGACAGCATAGGCATGTGATCAGATCCTTTGATCTCTATTGTCTCTTTAACAGTACCGTTATTCTGAATCATCCAACGCGCAAATTCCTCATTGATTACTGCATCTTCATTGCAAATAATATATATCTTATCTACAGATCCGAAGCCCTCTTTTGTAAATGGCGAACTGTTACTCAGATCTTCGCTGAAGGTTGACGTAGGCCTCACCAACATGCTTGCCAGAGTCAAATCCTAGCCATTCATCACAAACTTTTGATGGGTAAATGCGTAAAACAGAGACCATTTTATATTAAATTTGTATTAATTAGTATTCATATTACCTCGAAGGGGCAGTTTTGATAAAAGTAGGTGGCAAGAACATTGGAATCGAAGCACATTGTGAAAAAAGGTTCTGATTTTCCGGGAATAAGGACTGGCTTTATCTCAAATTCCATCTTTCGATTGGAAAGCTGTTGAAGCTGCTGTAATTATATGTTTAAATACATGCATATAAAATTAAAAAAATGGAAGGTATTCTTTTTTGAAGAATAATACCATCACTTTTTTTATGAAATAATACAAATTATTAATTTTCCTTTCAAAATCATTCTAATTTATCCAGAAATAACAAAAGTTATTGCCTTTATGGAGCCAATTTTCTCTGAGAAGATCTGAGTCAATTTTCTCTGTACTTTTCTAATGAAATTTTTTATAACTCCGTGATTTTTTCCCATATCTTAAAAATGAAAAAAAAAAAAAACAATCCAATAAGAGCATCTGATAATAATATTACCTGATCGACAACATGAAAAGGATGATGAAGAGTATCAGGCAAAAGTGCAGTGAGGAAGATAGCAGCAGCGATCTTTTCAGGAAAGGCATCCATGGCGAAACCCAAACTGATGCCCCCAAAGCTATGGCCAACCAGAATGACTCTCTCTCCATCTGGAACTGTAGACATAAACTCCATTAACGGCTTGTTATAATCCTCAAAGGTCCGAACATCTTCAGGAATTCTTCTCGAATCAGCTCCAGAAGCAGCGAGATCAATAGCCGTCACTGAATTATATCCCTGAGATCGAAGCTCAGCCACCACCTTATACCAACACCAAGCTCCATGGCAGGATCCATGAATTAAGACGACTCTTAAAGCTTCTTTACCCATCTCTTCTTTTCTTTCTTTGCTTAGTAGCTTCAAGCTTGCACGTCTGTATTTAAAGGTCAAACAAAAGAAAATCGACCTCATTGATGATTTAATGCTTTTGAACTGTGGAAAAATAATGTGCCAGCATTCATGAATGACCAGATTGTTATGGAGGTTTCATACTTTCCATATGTTTTAATCTTGATTGTAAATAAGACATTTACATATACGTATTTACAAATTTAATTAAAATGATATATGATTATACAGATAATAAAAGAGAAAAATGAGAAAATCACCTCTCTGAAGATTCAATTAACCAATTGTAACTATTTTTTGGGTATGATAGTAAGAACTCATTGCAAGTAAAAATCCATCATTCCTCCTATTCAAAGAAGTTGCAAAAGCCATAATTTGAAATTCTCACTTTTATTTCAATATTTTTTCTCTTAGTACAAGACTCAAATATATTATACCTATTTATATTAGAAATATTGTATTATGATTGTGCTAATACATTTCAATCATGTGACTACTATTCACTCACTAGAATATTCTTATATTTTTCATTATCAAAGTTATTAATTACATAGTCTAGAATTTTTTAAATCACTCTTTTAAAATATACTGAGATTTGTATCTTATGTTGAAAAAAATATTACATCAGGACTTCAGATTCATCCAGAGTCTAATAGTGGAGCTCCACTTGTTAAGTGAGCTCCACCAGCTTTTAACACTGAGCAATGCCAGTATTTTTTGATGGGCCCACTTGACACAAGAAGCCCCACCATTAGACTATAGACGCAAACTACTTCTGGAGTCCGGATTTAATATTTTTTTCCTTATTTTGATGGGTTTATTTGTCAATATAAATTTATAGACCTAGATACGGATCATCTTATTTATGTATCAAAATATGTTTCATTTTAAATATGAAAATTTTGGATAATATAAATGTAAAAAAAATAAAATTTAACCGTTAGATATTTGAATTCCTTTGAATTTAGTGGATTATATGTACCTGATCAAATACATAAGAAGGTGGATTTTCCGTACGGGGCATCATAGCCCGCAGAATTGCTGAAGCTAAGCTAACGCCACCAAAACTTGTGGGCGCCAACCAGAATGATTTTTCCATCATCAGGGAATTCGGAAATCAAGTCCATCGACGGTCGAGAATACTCATCAAAATTCGCAACATCTTCGGCCAGCCAGCGTGGATCAGCACCGCAGGCTGCGAGATCAGCGGCTGTGACTGCATAGCCTTGATTTCTCAGTATTTATGCTCCCTCTTTTCTCTTGCAGGCTAATTAAATATCTGTTGCTCATATATATAGTACTGAGGAAGGTATATGTGGAAGCTTTATTTTTATTAGTTAATTATTATCAAACTTTCTTCTCATTAATTTCTATGTATTTAATATTTCGGTGGAAGATATTATTTGGCTTAAACAAAAAGAAAGATACAAGATTTTGTTGGCCTTTGAATCATACAAAATGGTATTACAAGAGTATGAGTTATTGATTAGACTTTCGCTACATGATCAAGTGATGGAAAATGTTGGAGAAGTTACCACGACTTAGCTGCAAAAATGGAAGACCGCAGCCGGGGCTTGTGAGATGGAGATCTAACTTCAACATCGTCGACGATATTGACAGCTAGTCAAAGATGGTCCGACAACAGCGAGAGTGACTGTGAAGCTATGGTGGTGTGTTGGTAGGAACTCAGCAACAGAGGTCTGATGGTGAATGATCTAATGATGGCATTGATCAAGAAATGATTATCTCGTAGAGGCGGTTAGGCGATATATGGTAATTGTAGTAAGATGATTAGCCGATAATTGTTCAATGACGGCAGTGCTGGTCCAATGATATTGGCGGTAGGGTGATGGTGATCTGACGACGGGGCCTACGGTGCAAATGAGCCGAGATGAGCTTATCAAGCCACAAGCTCAAACTTGAGTCGGTTTATAATTAAACGAGCTCGAACAAGAGCTCTTTTTGGTTCATTGGCTCGCAAGCTAGCTCGATTAGCTCACAACGAATCAATTCAATGTACTTCTCAAAGAGCTAGTGATGCATCCTCCTTCTCATCCTCCGACCACTAATACTTTCTTCGATGAGCTCTAGTAAAAATTAAATTTCTAGATCAGACACATGAGCCAGCTGCTATCACTCCAAGTCAAGCTCGTCGTTCGAACTCGAGATCGAGCTTAGAATTTGACAGACATTTGGAGCTTAATCTTTCTCCTATATCCTTTACCTTTGCCTTATTGCGGGCAGCATGAGAAACGGATTTAAAATAATAAAATGTTGTGGAAAAACTTTTTTGTTGTTTGACCAATCAAAATATCTGCTCATTCATGAATGCTGACACATAACTTTTCCACAATTCAGAAAATATTATTAATATCCAGTAGGCCAGAGTGGGGCGCCTAATGATACAGTCCATTAACTAATTACGTTTGCTCAGCAATAAATTACAGACGTGCAAGCTTGAAACTACCAAGCAAAGAACGAAAAGAAGAGATGGGTAAAGAAGCTTTAAGAGTTGTCTTAATTCATGGATCCTGCCATGGAGCTTGGTGTTGGTATAAGGTGGTGGCTGAGCTTCGATCTCAGGGATATAATTCAGTGACGGCTATTGATCTCGCTGCTTCTGGAACTGATTCGAGAACAATTCCTGAAGATGTTCGGACCTTTGAGGATTATAACAAGCCGTTAATGGAGTTTATGTCTACAGTTCCAGATGGAGAGAAAGTCATTCTGGTCGGCCATAGCTTCGGGGGCATCAGTTTGGCTTTCGCCATGGATGCCTTTCCTGAAAAGATCGCTGTTGCTATCTTCCTCACTGCACTTTTGCCTGATACTCTTCATCATCCTTTTTATGTTATCGATCAGGTAATATTAATATCAGATGCTGTTACTGGATTGTTTTTTTTTTTTTTTTCTCTTATTTCATTTTGAAGATATTAGAAAAAATCACGGATTTATAAAAAAATTCATTAGAAAAGTACAGAGAAAATTGAAGCAGATCTTCTCAGAGAAAATTGGCTCCATAAATGCAATAACTTTTGTTATTTCTGGATAAATTACACTGATTTTGAAAGGAAAAATAATAATTTGTATTATTTCATAAAAAAAAGTGATGGTATTATCCTTCAAAAAAGAATCTCTTACATTTATTTAATTTTATATGCATGTATGTAAACATATAATTACAGCAACTCCAACAACTTTCCAATCGAAAGATAGAACTTGAGATAAAGCCAGTCCTTATTCCTGGAAAATCAGAACCTTATTTCACAGTGTGCCTCGATTCCAATGTTCTTGCCACCTACTTTTATCAAAACTGCTCCTTTGAGGTAATATGAATACTAATTAATACAAATTTAATATAAAACGGTCTCTGTTTTACACATTTACCCATCATAAAATTGTGATGAACGGCTAGGATTTAACTCTGGCGAGCATGATGGTGAGGCCTACGTTAACCTTCAGCGAAGATCTGAGTAACAGTTCACCATTTACAAAAGAGGGCTTCGGATCTGTAGAAAAGATATATATAATATGCAATGAAGATGCAGTAATCAATGAGGATTATGTGCGTTGGATGATTCATAATAATGGTACTGTTAAAGAGACAATAGAGATCAAAGGAGCTGATCATATGTCTATGCTGTCTAAGCCACGTGAACTGTGCCAACACCTCGCAAGCATTGTTCAGAAATATTCAAACCTTTAATTATTGATCAGCAGTGAACTCGAATAAAAAGCTGATAATGTGTCTTCATTATGAATAAATTTATGTGGCTTAAGAGCTTTTTGACGGCTTCATCTTCATCATTTTGTGTTTAATTAGATTATATTATTATAAAAATCTTTTGATTAAGAATCTATTTGGATAGCTGCAGAAAAAACAACTTCGAAATAAATTTGATCTTCAAAAAAATGCGGAGGTTATTAGATTTATTTATTTTTTTAAAAGTCAGACCATGGCTGGAAAGCTGCCTCTCCATCTAAGGTCAGTGAAAAAATACAGATTTCAACTGTAACTTTTTAAAAATACTTTTAAAGCTCAATTTACCCAAACAAACAAATCTGTAATGCGATGACAAGCCATCATCGCACCGCTGCATCTTAAATGTCATCTTAAGTAGCTGCAGAGCAAGAAAGTTCTCAGAGCAAAAAGGAATTAAAAAAAAAAAAAAACAAAAAATCTCTCAACATTTTTCATTTATACTAGTACTATCGTCTAAAATATTTTTATTAGATACCAGCAGTATCTTTTCTTAATGTTAAAAGTTGTGAATTTTAAATTTCTGGTTTATTATCTAGCACCGCATTATTTATATATTGACTATGTTTTATTAAGTTATAGTAATTTGAGATGCCAATATGAATGCCGAATTTATTTGATATTTTCAATTTTGAAAATTTTTTCTTATTAAATATTTTATGGTAAACTTCGATGCGTGAAAATTCGCGCCGGTAGAGTAATGGATTATCATTTTAGAATTGTACGAGAATTCAACAAATACTCAGTGAAAGAAAAACAACTAGTAATGACACTAGAAGTTTTTATGTGGAAAAATCCGTAAAGGGAAAAGATCATAGGACCTGGCCCACTTATAAAAATTTACTATATGTTGATGATTACAGAGACCCCTTGTCCACATATGAGAAATGATTACTAGTTTTTTCAAGTTATAATGTTGACAGACGACGTCCGTTTGAGAGTGCTCGACGATGATTGACGGTGATCAACATGTTGAGAAAGGTGTGGAGCCCGATCCAGTGTAGTTTAGACAAATTATATAATTTGCTAATCACATTTATTTCCAATATTTACTTACTGATGCTCTCCCTCACGCCTGCCTCCTTCACGCGGTCCCGCGTTTCCGCTCTCCTGTGCTAATTTGCGGTTCATACCTTCCTAAGGGTCTGTTTGGTTCAGTCATAGCTTTCACAGAACTGTAATTACTATTGCTACTATGAAGCATATGTACGAAAACATGCTGAGAGTATTATTTATCTGTTTAGTTACAGAATATGGAAAAAGCAGTACGAAATGAAAATAATGCAGTACTGCCCCTATTTATTAAAACTGTTTGAAAATTTTGATTTATTCATATGGTATATAGTATTTGCAACTGAATTTTTTTAAAAAAAAATTTATATTTTAAATATACAAATTAATAAATATAAATTATATTTTTAAATTTTTAAATTTTTAAATAGATTGTTCAAATTAATAAAATAAAATATGATAATAAGTAACCTCAAACTTTGACAAAAGGGAAAAATCAAATCTTTGAACTCATGATAAGAAAATGGAATTACTCGTGTTTCCTGCAGAAGATTCCGACCAGGTAGATCCAAGACCAGGAAGACAACACCTATGGAAAATTATCAAAATCCAAGAATAACGGTCAAATAGGCCCAACAATGCTAACTATACCATAGAAAACCCAAATGGCAATGTGAGTGAGCGAGAGATTCGCACCGGAGATGAAGGAGCGACTGCCGAAGAACTGGCAAGGAGAACGAATAGTGCGGCTCGCAAGAAGAAACGTCGTCTTAGATTCATCGAGAAAATTCTCCCCTTTCACAAACCTCGCTCTTTGTTTCTCTGAATCAAAACCGCGAGGAAGGGAAGCGAATCAATAACAGAGGAGCTTCGAGGGCGCGGCGGAGGCGAGGGCAGCAAGAGAAAACAATGTTCGGAGCCGCGTCGAAGTCCCGGACCGCGGGGGTTATCCCGCGGTCCGCTTTCAAGGGACTTCGCGGCAGATTGCCGCGAATCCGCCCCACCGTAGCCCGCGTTCGTCCAAATTATGCGGTGCGTTGAAGCGCCGCATCTCAAAAAGCTGAGCCAAACAGGCCCTAAATGGGTCCTATTGGAAGCCTTTAAAAAGCTTCGGCTGCAAAGTAACAGAAATGAAGAAAAGATTGTTTCCTTTTCTCTTTCTTTGGCTTTTGGCAGAAAAAATTAAGCTTTGTTTTCTTTTGTTCTCACATGGGTTTGGTAGAGAGGAGAGAGGAGAGAGGAGAGAGATAGAGAGGGGACCACATGAGAAATTTTTGTTTTCTTTTTCTTTTTTGTATTCTTCTTCAACCTGAGAGAGCTAAGGGTGAAGAGAGAAGAGAAGAGAAGAGAGAGAGGGGAAGAGAGAGAGAGAGGAAGGGAGAGAGAAGAGGAAGTGTTTTTCTTGTAAACGTCGAATTGCTCGACGGTTTAATTCCTCGAAGTAATAAAATTCTTTGCAGCTCCGTGGGCGTAGTCAATTTGCCGAACCACGTAAATTTATGTGTCGCCCTTTTCTGGTTTCTAGTTCCAAATTTCACTTTATTGTCGTCGTGGCAGTAGTCAATTGGGATTGACGACGGTCAGCGGTAGTAGACGGCGGCCGATGGCAATCGACGATGACATGGATGGTGTTGGACTTCATATCTCTCTCAAAGTTTTAAGTGCTCTCTCAATCCTCATTTCCTCCTCTCATGAGAGGGTGGTGCTCTATTTTTATTGTTCTCGGCGTAATTAATGCAGAAGTATAAAGCACTTTGATCGGACAATCCGGAGAGCCTCCTTCGATCAAATGACATTTGATAGACATTTGGATGCCTTAACGATGTCAAAATTGAGCAATCTTGGACTCTTTAGATTCGTTTTGTCGAGACGCTTGATTCGACTATGAACTCACTGGATTCGACATCTGTTTGACCTTCCAATTTGTCTGAAAGACTTTCAAACTTGGTTTGAAAGTTTGATCAGGGATCGAGTTGACTCGGATTTGATTGACTTTGATATCATTGGGCCCCTCTCGTTGAGCCGGTCAATTTGACCATAAGTTTGGTGAAATTAAGGCTCTTGATGACTCTTAATTGAAATTTGAATATTTCTTACTTAAAAGATTGTCTCGACGTATCATGCCTCGAGATTCATGCTGATGATAATTTGTTGGTGGTGTATCATGCTTTTTTCCCATCCGTTATTTTAAGAAGGTAATAGCATAAACATATATCTTGTCTTGAGATATTCTATAGCGAATTTGGGTACATATAAACCAATAAGGTTTTTTTTTTTGTTTTTTTTTTTAATTTACTTCTATGAAAATCATGATTGTATAGCTGACAAGGGTCTCATTGCAATTTGCAAGTATTATCTCCTCTGTAATTGTTGATTTGTTCAATGCCTTTGTAATAAGTCTACAGCATTGAAATGCCAGCACGATAAGTCTACAACAATCAACCAAAATCCAAACCTCTCACTTATACTCAAGCCACTTCAGACGAGAATTAATCACAACCATAAGGTTACAACTCAATCTAAGATGCTTGATCGCCTTCAAGCTGATGATGATCTGGGCTCTGGATAGTTAGATTGTGAGTTTGGCCTTGATGTCGTTTGATGGGCAGCGGCATTGTGAAGATGTCTGCATATTGATCTTCAGTGAGAGCATGCTTTAGATTAATCTATTTGAGCTTTATGTGATCTCCTATAAAGTGGTAGCCCACTTCGATATGCTTTATTCTATTGCGGAAGACAGGATTATGAGCGAATGCGATAGCGAATAAACTATCATTGTAAACAGTATGATTTAAATTGCATCAAAATATCGTATTTTTACATGCATCGTCGATCGGTCGTCCACATCGGATCAATCGACCACCTTCATCGGCATGTTCGATCGACTGCAACTAGTCTGATCATTTTGATTAATCCTTTCTTGTTGATCGGTTGCCCATGCCAGACCGATCAACCACCTTTTTCGACTTGACTAATCAACCTCCACTTATTCGATCTCTTCAACCATCTCTTCTCCGTCGATCAGTCGCCACCAGCACGATCAATCGAATTGACCACCTTCGTCGGCCTGACTAATTGTCATAGAAGTTAAAAACTATATGATTTATGCCGTTAATTCAAATATATTTATTCATGAACAAGGGTGGAACCAGTCTCTTTTAGAGGGGGTGAAACTCTCCCCCTCTAGACTCGGTGTGAGTGGAGCTTGGACAACGAAGGGCAAAGTGACATTACAAGAAGAACAAAAGACAAAATTACCCCCCTATTTAAGTAAAAAATTAAATTTGAGGGACGGCAATGCCTCCCCTCAGCCCTATCTGAGTCCGCTCCTGGTCATGGAAATTTATTTACTCATCATATTATCGTATCAGTCTATAGCTTTGAATAATTACAATTTAATAAGAATAAAAATCTGATTATGATCATAAAATTATTTAAAGCCAAACTGTACACTATCTTATTATTTCAAGATTAAAATGTATAATTAGTACTGCGATGAAATTTTTTTTACCAATTAAGTTGGTTATCGTGTCTGTTTTTTCATTATTTAAATACAAAAACAAAAGCTTTTAAATTTAATTATTGCAATGATCGTTTCACAAACTTTGTAACATTTGCGAATATCCAAGTCAACAATACTATAATTTCAAATCTTGGCTGATGAGATGGTGCCCACATAACAGCTTTTTTATTAGCATATATTCAAATATTTACTTTAAAATGGCCCAAAAACATCCCTACAAACCAATCAAAGAAGCATTAGAATGTCAAAATCCACACTCTATTAAATACACATTTAGTTCCATCCACAGTAAGACTGCCATACTTATACAGAACATGCTAATCTCAGCCTTTTGCTTCAAGAATAATTGAAGAATACGGAGCCATATTATACACAGATCCCTTAAACGGCACTCCTTCAGCCACAAAATCTTTGGGGGATCCAAAGTTTGTGTCTACCTGCAAAAGTTTAGAAAGCACGGTCAGGCGGAGCCCAACTATCATCGTTAAAAAGATTATCATACTTTACATAAAGTTTTGAGTGTTATATATGTAAATCCCACTTTCAGAAATAAGTTTTATTTTTAATACAAGGGTAAGAAGGATTTAATAGGGGAGGATCTTACCACTATATGCCAACGGCTCCCATTTGGTGGTGAAGGAACTTTACTTGCTATGTAGTGGTCATGCGCATTGAAAGCAACATAGATATCTCCGTTGAATTTATCATCATGGACTCTGAGGAACAAAAAGATATTTACATACCATATAATTCTTGTGCATTTACATAATCCAAATCAATACATAATAATTCCATCCCACACTGTTGACCTCATTTTAGTGAGGTCTTAGGCTATTTCTCCTAGACTCTAGGATCTAGCTTTAGAGTTCAGTATCACCATCCTAGTGGACTAATGAATGAGCCCACCTCACATGTATGAAACTGACAACCAAGCCCATTTTGTAAGCACCTCGCATGAGTGATGCCGCCATTCGATCTCTTTGTTCCGAAGTAGCAATGACTAACATGTAGAGGGCTCGAAAATGAGTTCCCATAGGGGCAGACGGCCTTAGGTGAACCCTTCATGGCTCGAATTCGCGCACACCGAAATTTGACGCTCTTTTTGACCCGATCGTCGGCGAACTTGTCCGGACGACCCCGGATGACGAAACAGACCACACGGATGCGTCCGGAACGTCGAATTTAGCTAGGAAAGACACCCATATTACTATGGTTCCATGTGCGGGCAAGCAGCACGAAAATCGATGCACATTTTTTTTTAATTAGTGGGGCACGGGTTCGGACTCAGCCGGGTTCAATTTGAGCCCGACATAAGTCGAACACGAGCGAGGCCATTTCAAATTTCAAATTTTAAAATTCAAATCAACCACTTAATATCATATTAATTAGGTTTAATTGGAGGATTTTAATCTTCCAATTAAAACTCCTCCTTACTTGGCAGCTCTTTAATTCCCCGCCGAATCACCTGTAACGGGTATTTTTGAAAGTTCTGCTATGCATTTTGGAGAGGGGACGCCCGCTTCTTCACGGAGGAAGAAGTTCAGCCCCCTTCGTCCTCGACAGATTCTCCCCGCTCCTTCCTCTCGTGCGACCACCAAAATCCCTACCCGAGCTTCCCTCTCATACGCGATATAAGCCCTCGCCTCCCCTGCTCCTCCTCTTTGCGACACCTCTCCCTGCGAACAGAAACCCTACACACGACTCGTCTCCTCCTCACGCCGAACGACCAGACGACCTTGCCTCTCCGCACCAAAGTCGAAGACCGCTCGTCCTCGCTCGCCTCCCCCAAACACTCGCACCAATCCCTCGCTCGGCTCGCCTCTCTCAGACTCCGGATCGAAGCTCTCCGCCTCCTCCTCCCTTGTTCAACCGAACAGTAGTTCGATTCGCCTCCCTCTACTCGATCCCGCTCGCCTCCTCACGCAGAATCCCCGGACGCCTCCTCTCTGCACCGAGAGCACTCTCGATTCCGCCTCCAGAACCTTTCCCGCTAGCCTCTGCACTTGGGGGACGGAAGCCGACTCCTGCTCCCTGCAAGCCTCTGCTCGACTCTCGATTCAGCCTCTCCCCTGTTCGACGCCGAAGCCCGCACAGAATCCCGGTGCCTGCTCTCTTCGGCAGAGATAATCTCTGTTAGTCTCCTCCCTGCGCCGAAAAAAATTTCTCATCCGCCAGCTCTTAAGGTCGTATCTCTCCAACTTATTTTTCTTTAAATTTCTCTCAGTTTTCTTTATTTTTGCAAAGCTCCTATTGCTTATTCCATGAATCGAAGTGCTTGAATTTAAAATGATTTTCTGCAAAAAGTGCTTAAATATGAATCATAATCTGTTGTGATGATTTCTCTTTAAAATATTGAAAGATTTACATGCACGCCGCTCTATTCATGTGTATGCAAGTCTCTAGCATCTAAACTTTAATCTTATTTTGTCACAAGGGTTGCAATTTATGCCAAAAGTGTTCTCAAGCACTTTATAAGCCTTAAACCTAAGCTTTACCTTTGCATTTATATCGCTCAACACTTTCACTGTTTCGGAGAAGGATTTGGGATTGTTTTTGTTTGATACTTTCATTGTTTTGACAATAACCGTTCACTAATTATGGAGGTTTTGCCACTATTTTTGGGATATGTTTCCTAGCTGCGTTTGAGGCTCATTTAAATGATGTTTTATGTATTTAAAATTGTTGTTTTGGGCTTCCATATGTGCTGTCCGGGGTTGTTGACTGCAGAAATTTGCTGTAAAAAAAAAAAAAAAAAAAAAAAAAGCTGCTGTGAGTTGTTAGTTGCTGTTTTGGAGAGTTGTTTAGGCTTAAGCTGCTGTTAAGAGCTTAGAAGGTGCTGTTTGGAAGTTGAAAATTGCTGTCCATAGCTGCATACTTGCTGTTTGTGTTTGGAATTACTGTTTGGATAATTTAAATGCTGTAGGAGAGCTATAGGTGCTGTTTGGTGTTTAAAAAGCTGCTGTTAGAGAATTAAACTGTTGATTGCTGCTGTAGAAAGCTGCTGGGAGAGTTTTGAAAAGCTGATAAAAGCTGTTAGCTTGCTGTAGGGAATTTAGAAAGCTGTTGTGAGCTGCTAAGTGCTGTGAGAGACTTAAAATCTGCTGTAGAAAGCTGCTGTGAGCTGCTAAGTGCTGTCTGGCCCATAGAAAGTGCTGTCTGGCCCTTAGAATCTGCTGTTTAGTTGTTTGGAGCTGCTGTATGAGGATTTTAAGTGCTGTTAGTTGTTGTGTGAGGCTTTCTAGTGCTGCTAGCTGCTGTAGGAGCCTAGAAAGTGCTGTCTAACACCAATAAACTACTGTTTGGAATTGTTCAGGGCTGTAGAATGCTGTGGGGAGAATCAAAACTGCTGTTTGGAGTGTCTAATCACTGCCCCGAGTCGTAGGAGGTCATAGAGTCGCCGCACGGAGCTTCGCTAGTTGCTGCCTGAGTCGTTGGAGCGCTTAAAATTGTGATTTAGGTCCGGTTCACTCGCATTTTCTTCACTTTGGCTTTTCTTAGTTTTGGAAGTGAGCCGATCTTTTCTGTTTTCTTCGTTTTTTTATTTTCTTATTTTATTGGTGTTTAAAACGGTTAAGTCACAAAAGGGATTTACGATTTAGAGCGAGGAAGGAGTAAACACTCTTAATCACCTCGAGCACGAGTCGAAGTGTAGGATCCGCTGGATTTAGGTGCACACGCTTATGTGAAGCCCCTTTACTTAACACCGGCGCAGAACATAGGCCTCCAGGACGCCAGGAGCACACCCTAGGTGAGCGCTATCCACCTAATCCTCGGCATAGAACTGCCTGTAGTTAGGAGCGCACCTGCAGGTGAACCCGTCCACCTAATCCTCAGGCATGGGTTCCTCAGAGTTAGGAGCATACCCTAGGTGAGGTTCACTCATCCTTCATCGTGGACTTCCCAGGCTTCGGGATCGCACCCAGGTGAGAGCTATCCACCTAGTCCTCGAGCATAGCTACCACAGAGTTAGAGAGCACATCCTAGGTAGAGCCTGTCCACCTAATCCTCGGCATAGAAGCTTCCTAGAGTTAGGAGCACACATCAGGTGAGAACCCATCCACCTAATCCTCGAGCATGAGGTTCCTAGAGTTAGGAGCATCTGCTAGGTGAGATTCAGCTCATCCTTCATGCTGCGACTTCAGACTTCGGGATCACGCCCTAGGTGAGAGCACGTCCACATAACCTTCGAATGCACAGATGAAGCTGAGACACGACCCTAATTCACGAGTCGTTAGAGACACTGAGACACGGGAACGCACGAGGCGCGGTTCACCCTTCCTTAATTAAATCGATTGTGGAATTCTCAAAATGACTTAACCAATAATAAAGCCCGTCTGCACGGAATTTGAGTTTGAACAATACACTCGGATCCTCCCGCGATCGGGGACATTTGTTTAGCCACATATGGATCATCGGACTTAGTATAAGTCCGAGGTCCAGGTGGCGAGGCGATGATGATAATCTTTATGTGTCTTATACGAGGGATTCGAGGGATAATTAGAATAGTATCTCCTACCTCGAGGATCCTCCATAAGGGGAGAGGAAAGGACCAGATGATATTATTCACCGACTTCTTGGTTAGAGTGTTTCACCGACGATCTTGAGGTCGTCGGTAGTCTCAATGCGATTAGAGTGACTAACCATGGGCTATATTACTTTACTAAAATATTTACTAAAAACAAAATAAAAATCTCTTTCTTGTTAAAAAAACTGCGCATAAAAAACTTAAACAACTTTTGCATGAAAATTATAGAATTTTTCCTTATAAAATATATAAAGGTCCATGGTTAATCACTTGGATTGGGTTAAGGATTACACTCCTTAGATCGATCCAGGTTAGCAATTTCTTATCCAAGTCGGAAGACATTGATCCAGTTGCTCCGAGCCCCACTCTCTTGATGTCTTATACCTGGTTTCGATTTTCAGTACGTGACTTATAAGTTTTGCTTGTGATTCTACGAGTCGTTTTTTTTTCTTTTGTCTTGGGTTTTCTCTTTACTTAATTTGCTCGTAAGATCATTTAAATTTCTACGCAATGATACACGCTTCTGAATACAAATCATATAACGGTAGCGGATGCCTGGTACGTTTTTACGGTTTATTCATCTGAAATTACTTTATTGCAATCTACTTTATTGCACTCCACTTTCTCTTGCACTTTACTTTCCATAGACTTTTATTCGCATGATTCTTTCTTTACTCGTACGCAAGCGAAAAACAATAAAGCTCGAAACATTGGAACACATTTGGCAAAGCTGTTTCGAACCTGCAGATATTAGAACGCTTACTTAATGTAGAAGCTTGAAGTGACTCAGGTGGGCAGCACAACGGGAGCTTGGATCGAGAAGCAAGAGGATCTTCAACAGCAAAAAAAAAAAAGCTCTTCCTTGTTTAGATAACAACATATAGGACTTCGAGGTAGCTCGTCCAGCGCGGCGTAAACCCTCATTCTCCTTTAGAGCTTCAGTGCAGCCGGTGTTGCGCGGCGTAAGTCTAGCTCGGCTTTAGGTTCAGGGGTTGTCGTACGGTACGACGTAAACCCTCTTATCTCTGCAGTGTTATTTGCGTGATTGGGTATTATGCGAGTGTAAGTCCGAAATAATAAAATTGGCGGGATTAAACGATTAAATGACATCCTCTCCAAATGCAGTACATGCATGGGATAGTTGGGAAGTCAGCGAGGCTCGCGCTCGGATACGTGACATCCCCTGCATTCTCTTCCTTTGGACTCACGAAATACTTGTTCCATTCGAGCCACTCCCACTTGCTTTCCACGTCCTGCGGTGAAACCTAAACCATCGGATCTTGAAGGCGAGCCGCGATCGTTATCGAGAGTTTTCTTAGATGACGCGCGTCATTTGGGATGTAATTAGCTATGGAGCATTGCTCATAGGGAGCTTGAACACAGGATAAAATAAGCCTCGCCTAATCTTTATTAGGTAGGGAACTTGTCGATCGCACATAAAGGTTCGCGGACCAGAACGGATGTCACGAGTCCCTTAGTTCGTATGATTGGGTCTATCCGTCGCGGGATACGATTAGTCTTTTGAGAAAATGTATCATTTGTGATATCAGAACACGATTATGCGAATTGTCGGACCAATGAGATCCAGGCGGTCTCATTTTTCAAAATTAAAATACTATTACTTTTAGCTACACTTTCAAAGATTATATATCTTTTATATTAAACTAAATCACTAAATTTTATATTATTTCAAAGCAAAAAAATGTTAGTAGACAAATTCGCGACTCCGTGAGGGCTAGTTCCTCTCTCCATTTTGATCGGGAGGTTTTGTCTTCATACATCGGCGATGTGCCGTATGTCCTCGTGGGCTGGTACTGTTGTTCTTACGTTGACATATCGTGCTCATTTCTTCTGAGCCAGGTATAGTTAATTCTTTTAGATTACGGAGCTAATCCGTTTAATCACCATTAAACGAGTGGTTCGAGAATCCTTAGGGATAAGGTGTGGTAGGTTAGGAGCGGTTTATCGAAAAGAGTTCGATGCGATGTTAAACTCCTTCCAATCTCGGACCAGGGTCCTACGTTTCATTCTCTTCTGAGTTTGACTTGTTGTGAACAGAGTTAAATTGAAATTCTCTCTCATAATCCTCCAATTTAAGCTCCGACTAAAACACAAAAATTTGAGATAAAATTCGCATGAATAAATTCACGAGAATTACTCAGGTTCATAAAGCACAGTATGTTTACTTGAGTACCTCCGTTGAAATTAAAAAAAAAAAACATGGGACATCACCTGACGCTTTTAGAAATTCTTGAAATGACGGGAGCGATGTCTTGCCAAAGTTGATCTTTTAACTTTCGCTACCGGAATGGAGTTTGTTATTAGCAGAAGCGTAATTTCGACTTGCAGTGATCATAAAGTTTGGACAGGATTTGAAGATATTGAAGCCGAGTTTGGGGATGTCGCCAGTCGCGATAAGGAAATCGAAACGGATAAGTCCGTCGAGCCTGTTGTGGAATTCGACACGAAATCGCTAAGGAATTCCGCTCAAAGAGGGTGTTGATGGAAAAGAACCCTACCATTCTTTGTAAAGTCTGCCGCTATAAATGTTGGGGCGCTCCAGAGATCGTTTTCCTTCTACCACCGGATTCACCACTCTTGCACTAGTTGCTCCGCTAAACGAAAGGGAAGGAGATTCTATATGAAGAAGTGTCGATCCGATGCTTTTGCCCACCGTCTTCCGTATTCGAGATTGGGTCCAATTCAAAGTACGTGCGATCGGCTAAGACACGTAAAAAGAGGCACGACGGGGAAGATTCGAAGGTCGAGAAGGTGAAAGCCGCGGGTCGGCTACTGCCGACACCGTCCTTCGGCCGGATGAGGCGGGATTACGTGAGGCCTCACCTCTACTCGGGGGAGTAGGTTTCACCGGTTGCTGCTACCTACGGAGAGGATGGAGTCGCATAAGGTTGCCATGACGTTACCACCACCATCTCTCCATAATGGTCCGAGGTCGATGATGACATTTCGAGAGCAGTCGATACGAGTGACGGGAGTTGACAAGACGATCGATCGAGGTAGGATTTCCAGCCTACTCAGCAATACGATCGACAATCATTCCGCGAGAGGCCGGACCAGGATGGATGAAAGACGGGGTCCATCTATGGCAAGCGGTTGAACAAAAGTATATCCTTTTAAAAAAGAAGGCTGTAGCAAAGATGTTCATGGATTTAATCGAAGAATCCTAAATTCGGATTAAGAGAGCCAAAGAAGTCGGAGGAAGTTGACAAAAAGACCATCCCGACTATCGCCTCTACCACGATTGCTTCGGTCATACTATGAAAAGCGTATCGACATTCAAAGAATGGCTTGAGAAGAACTTTAAGAATGGGAGGATAACTATCCGAAAGAATATTTGAGAGAATGCTGAAAAAGGTTCGCATCAATATGATTTCGATTGAGTACAGTGTTTCAAATGACTTCTACATAACTTTCCGTCTTCGACGAAAAATATGATGTTGATAAAAAACTTCCAATTGACCTTAAAGTTATCAAAGGAAACTCGATTGAAGCTAAGTTGGAAAGGCTTCGAGCCGACATTGCACGACTGTCCGAAGAACGAAAGAAAAGATATAGGCGATGAACCCTACGATCCGTCAGATTATGTGATGGAAGATTTCGCGAAATCCTTGTTGTTGAGACCAGAGCCTCATCATCACTGCGTGATGCTCTATCACCCGCTGAGGAGAACACTGCTGATGAGTGGCAATGTGTCATTCAACAAAGAGATGAACAAATCAGGCAAATGGAAAAGGAAATGGAGGAAATGAGGGTTGTCATAACCGAACTACAAAACAGACCTCGGTCACCAGTGCGGCGCTTTTAGAGGCGGGCCGACTGAAATCATTCGTGTTACGAATGAAAACGAAAGTCGACCCGTAACACAATGCGGAAAAGGATATCGGGCGGATAGTTGAGCGACGGGTGAGAGAAGCCTTAACTCGGTCCAAAAAGGGGCATTGGTTTTTAAGGGTAGACCTTACCCGGAAGAATTTGATCTTTGTCACGATACCCAAAGGGCTTCGTACCACCGTGTTGAGGCATTTGATGGGACGGGAAACCCCGACGACGTGTTGCACACTTCCGAAGCGAGGATTCTTCTGCAACGCGGGGGTAGTGATGCATTGTTGTGTCGTCGGCTTGTGAGCGATCTTTCGGGAATTGCTTTTGAGCTAGTACGGCAGAACTTCCGATGATTCCGTGAAAACATTTGCGGAGTTGGAAGACCTCTTTGTTAAGCGGTTCGTTGAGCTAAACACCATATCACCATCGGTGATCTCGTGGTGGAGCGGCGAAAGTCGGCCGAAACATTGACGGCTATATTACGCGATGGAGAAATTTGAGCGTGAAATGTGAACCACGACTCCAGGAGCGACATGCGGTTGAAATACTTCTAAAGAGCATTCATGGTCCGAGTAGGTTTCTTACTCGAGGGATTCACGCATCGAGACGTTCGAAGAAGTTACTTCTTAAGGCGGAGTCTACGAAGAAGCAAGCTGGTTTGGATTTCCGAGAAAGCCGAAAAGCAAAGCCCGTAAAAACATTTGAAAAGAGGACGACAACGAGTGGCGACGGATCGATAAAGGAAAACGATCAATACAGATTCAAGTCGAGAAGCCTCAGCAAAACTATCAACATCCACGACAATACGAGCAATGGTCATTCCGACGGCGGTCGTACCGGGATAATGGAAGACGAGGTCCGTCTATGTGTGAGCGGGTGAACGTAACATACTCTTTCAAGAATGAGGCGATAGGAAAGATGTTCGGAATTTAGTCAAGAAGCCCGAGTTCGTGCTTACTGGAGCCAAGAAGACCGGAAGAAGTCAACAAGAAGGACCGACCAATTATTGCCATACCACAGATTGTTTAGTCATACTATTGAGGGTTGCTTCGTCTTTGAAGAATGGCATGAAAAAAATTTCAAGAATGGGAACATAACGATCCCGAAAGAATATTTGAAAGAACTCGAATAAGGTTCCATCGATGTAATTTCGGTCGATCTCAAGTGTTCGATTGATTCGATGCGGTGACAAAGGATGAAACGTCTTTTGATTACTTATTGTACTTACTTTGTTTTTGAAATGAATGTTAATGGTATCGATATGTTTGTATGTCCCTTCCCTCCCATCGCAATAAAATAAATAGAGAATTTGCTGTTTTTCAGAACTGTTTAATGTTTGAAGAGCATAGTTAACAAAATGTCCAACGCTCAACAGGAAGACAACTGAGAAAGGGGTAACAAAGATAATAAAAAAATAATAAAAAAAAAAAATTGGAATTGTGATGAAATTATGATTTCAGGGGAAAATAAAATTAATACCCTAATGACTGGGTCCTTCACTTTAAAAATTTCGGACGGGGTCCTAAGTAAAATTCAAAATAAGTCGGTGCGATTATAATACGAGTAATCCATTGAGGATATCACGAGACTTTTAATCCTCTCGCAAGTGATCGAGTCCCGACCTTCGAACGAGTTATAATATCTCGAGATTTGTCTTAAGAAATATTTGAGAATTGTTAATCGGGGAGTTCGGACATTCAAAATCTTTAAACCATGCTCTACTGGGATACGAGTAATTCCGTAAAACAAAGGGAGCAAAAAAAAAAAAAA
The DNA here is from genome assembly GCA_022702705.1 of Papilionanthe hookeriana x Papilionanthe teres. Taxonomy (NCBI): domain Eukaryota; kingdom Viridiplantae; phylum Streptophyta; class Magnoliopsida; order Asparagales; family Orchidaceae; genus Papilionanthe; species Papilionanthe hookeriana x Papilionanthe teres. The sequence continues at coordinate 2,222,394 of CM040429.1, read as the reverse complement.
AAAAAAAAAGTGAAAATCTCCTGAGAAGAAACTTGAGGTGGGCATGAAATCAAAAATTGGTGTCTCAATTCAGACATTCAAAATCTTTAACATGTGCTCCACCAGATATAGTAATTCTCAATAAAGGAGGAGCGAAAAAAAAGAAAAAGAAAAAAAAAGGAAAAAAAGGGCTCCCTGGGAAGAAGCTTGAGGTGAGCAATAAAAAATTGGTGTTTGAATTCTCCCTGAATTAGCAAAACTTGAAAGGTCTCTTAAGGAAAATCTTCGAATATTATACTCGGGAAAGAGTTAAGTGATCTTGCGTCTTTTGGCCGACTATTAATCGTCTCGAAATATCCTCGGAGATGAAAAATATTTAAATCACATGAACTAAATTACGAATCTGCTGGCACGTAAAAGAAAGGACTAAAGAAAGGCTACATGTTATTAAGCAAATTAATGGAAATTCTACTCCGAAGTCATATCTTTCAATGCCAGTAGGATTCTACTCCACGAAGAGTATCAAAATGGTTTCTCAAACACTGTGAACATCTTTAAAAAATCCGTGATAAAGAAGCGACGATCGCTATGAACGAAGTTACTGAAGTGCGCCTTCTAGCTATGATGTTCTTCGAAATAAGACATCTTTACGTGTCTTGAAAGAATACAATTTTGATAGTTCCACAAAGAACGAGTTGTTTTTTTTTTTTTTACACATGTCTCTCGCCCAAAGATAGTGTGAACATCTTTACTAAAATCGGTGATAAAAGAAGCGAATGCCACAACGGATCTGAAAACGTCAGCTGTCAGTCGTGATGTCTCTATAAATAAGTACATCTTTATGCGTACTTGAAAGAATACGATTCGATAGTGCACTAAAGAATGGGTTATTATTCACATGTCTTCGATCGATGGATAAGACTCTCAAGAAGTATCGCGCATCAAGTGCGTTCCAAAACAATCTTGTTCCTAAGAACACCGATGTCATACCTGCCTAAAAGCTGAGTCCAAATCCTAACAACAATGCAACGAATGAAAACTCACACAACTTCAATAAAAATCACATTCCACCATGACAAAAGAAATAAACTCGACATCAAATCGAAACGATCAAGAAAATTCAAAATCAAAATTTCAAACTTCAATTCCGACTCGGATATGTTGAGTTTCTCGACCTATCCCTAGCGTCACTTCTCTTTGCACGAAATTTCCTTCCAAAAGAACTTCGGGTCCTATTTTTCCATACTGAAGAGGCTAGCACGGCTCTATCTACATGTAACCGCGCTCTTCTATGCCTTTGTCTGCAGTATACGTGAGATTCGTTCGGTTCTATTGAACCGCATCTCTTTTCACACGTACATTTCTTCGATCGACCATTGAGTTGGATGTGAGTCCATCGGCATTCCTTCTCAATCGGTTTCTTCTCGTCGACATTTTTACACAACTCTCCTAATTCCACAAGTGGCATCAAATTTTCACAAATTTCTCACAAATTCATAAATTCAAATCTTCCTCTTGGATCGGTATGAGACCCCTTCGAATGGATGTTAAGCGCTTCCGAGTCCTTCAAATTTAAAATCCGTGGGTCGGTGCGGTGATTCCGACTCCTTCAAATTCCACAACACAAGATCAAACACAATACAAATCAAATCAAAACATTTCAAATCCGAACCACGTTCCAATTTCCGACCAGTTAGAGTTGAGCCTCCTCGACACCATCGCAGTGTCATCTCCTCAAGCACGAAGTCTTCTTCCATAGAAGCATTGAGTCTCTCGCACTCACAAAGCATTCGCAAATCTCTGCATTTACATTCCTATCTTCCACAATTTTTCATTTTCTATCCATAAACTTCTTACTGATATGAATATTTTCTTCTCTCGACGTCGGCTTTATGAGTTGGAAGTCAGTCCCAGTGCATTCCCTCATACTGATCGTTTTATCACCGTATGTAGGTTGGATGTTAGTCCGGATGCATTCGTTCCAATGTGATATTTTCGTTACTTCCGGGGTTGGATATTAGTCCCGGCGCATTCCTCCGGAATAGTAGAAATCTTCTCTCGATCGGCTCATGAGTTGGAAGTCGGTCCGGTGCATTCCCTCATACCGATCGTTTTGTCACCGCTTTAGGTTGGATGTTAGTCCAGGTGCATTCCTTCCTAACGTGATGAACATCTTTACTACTTCTTGAGTTGGATATCGGTCCCGTCGCATTCCTCCTCAATCGGCTCTTAGGTTGGATGTTAGACCAGTGCATTCCTTCCTAACGTGATGGACGTTTTCGCTACTGTGTAGGGTTGGATATTAGTCCCGCAGCATTCCTCCCGATGTAGCTGAGACACCTTCGATTCTTGAGTTGGATATCGATCCGTGCTTTTCCTACTCATCCACGATCTTTCGTCATTCGCATAGGTTGGATGTTGAGTCCAGGTGCGTTACACTTCCAATGTGATATGATATTTTCGCTACTTCCAGGGTCGGATATTAGTCCCAGGCGCGATTCCTCCCTAATGTACGAGACACCTTCGCTCTAGGGTTGGATATTGAGTCCGGCGCATTCCTCCCCAATGCTAGCGGACACCTTCGGCTTCGAGTTGGATATCGGTCCCGATGCTTCCTTCTCATCCCGATCTTTTCGTCATCTGCGTAGGTCGGATGTTAGTCCCAGGTGCATTCCTTCTTATTGCGATAGACATCTTCACTACTTCTCGAGTCGGATATCGGTCCGACGCATTCTCGATCAATTTCTTAGGTTGGATGTTAGTCACGATGGCATTCCTTCCTATCGTGATAGATATTTTCGCTTACTTGTAGGGTTGGATATTAATCCAGGGTGCATTCTCCCCATATGCAGAGACACTCTCGGTTAGCGAGTTGGATATCGGTCCCAGGTGCTTTCCTTCTCATCCCGATCTTTCGTCACTCGCATAGGCTGGATGTTGAGTCCCAGGTGCATTCCTTCACTATCACGATGGACATCTTCACTACTTCGAGTTGGATTCGGTCCCAGTAGCATTCCTCGATCAATTTCTTAGGTTGGATGTTAGTCCGGTGCGTTCCTTCCTATCGTGATAGATATTTTCGCTATCTTGTAGGGTCGGATATTAGTCCCAGCAGCATTCCTCCCCAATGTAGTGACACCTTCGATTCTTGAGTTGGATATCGGTCCAGGTGTTTTCCTACTCATCCCGATCTTTTCGTCATCTGCATAGGTTGGATGTTAGTCCAGGTGCGATTCCTTCCTATCGTGATGAGACATTTTGCTACTCGTTGGGTTGGATACGAGTCCTGAGTGCTTTCTCCTGAGCGTAGCACATTTCTCGATCGGCTCTCGGGTTGGATGCGCACCTGTGCTTTCTCGCTTCAACGCCGATTTCTACAAATATTTTCCACGAATACTTCACAAATTTCCACGACATCTTTTCCAATACCTTCAAGCTACGTTGGTGCCGGATGTGAGACCCCGTGCTTTTCGCCCCACCTGTAGCAGACATTCCTTTGACACCACTGGGCTGCCGATGTGAATCCCGAATGTCTTCCTTCTTGTACAACAATTATTTTCGACATCGATCCTCGGTGCGGATATGCATCCTGTGCCTTCTCCTACGACATGACTCCACTAAAATCAAACGAACCAAACCGACATTCAAATCTTGAAAAGTCAAACTCACAATCACAATTTGAAAATACACTTGCTAATCCCAGCGGATACTCGTAAATTCTCCACTGAAGCTTCTTTTGAGTCGGCCTTTCCCAAGTGGGAACCTCGAACTCAAATTCGATTATCGAACCCGGTTCGACGTTTGGTCCGTTCCCGAGTATGGTTGCTCGGACGCTTCTTTCGGTTTCGTTGATCGCTTCGGTCAACACCGACATGAGCGGTGTGCATGTCCTCGCACACCACACTTGAGGGGTCGCCTTGTTGACCTCATTTTAGATGAGTGCTTAAGTATATTTCTCACTAGACTCTAGGATCTAGCTCAGGAGTTCCGTATCGACCATCCTACGGACTAAGTAGCGAGCTCCACCTCACATGTAGAGAAAGCCACTTCTAAACCCATTTTGTAAGACCCACGCATGATAGATCTCCAAGACTCGACTCTTTGTCGAAGTAGCTGCCAATGACTAGTAGGGCTCGAAATGAGTTCCCATAGGGGCAGACGGCCTTAGGTGAACCCTTCATGACTCGACTCCGCGCACACCGAAATTTGACGCTCTTTCTGACCCGATCGTCTGGCGAACTTGTCCGGACGACCCTGGATGACGAAATGTACACACACGGATGCGTCCGGAACGTCGAATTTAGCTTGGAAAGACACCCATATTACTATGGTTCCATGTGCGGGCAAAGCAAGCACGAAAATCGATGCACATTTTTTTTTTAATTAGTGGGGCACGGGTTCGGACTCAGCCCGGGTTCAATTTGAGCCCGACATAGGCTGAACACGAGCCAGGGCCATTTCAAATTTCAAATTTTAAAATTCAAATCAACCACTTAATATCATATTAATTAGGTTTAATTGGAGGATTTTAATCTTCCAATTAAAACTCCTCCTTACTTGGCAGCTCTTTAATTCCCCGGCCGAATCACCACGTAACGGGTATTTTTGAAAGTTCTGCTATGCATTTTGGAGAGGGGACGCCCGCTTCTTCACGGAGGAAGAAGTTCGGCCCCCTTCGTCCTCGACGGATTCTCCCCGCTCCTTCCTCTCGTGCGACCACCAAAATCCCTACCCGAGCTTCCCTCTCATACGCGATATAAGCCCTCGCCTCCCCGCTCCTCCTCTTTGCGACACCTCTCCCCGCGAACGAAACCCTACACACGACTCGTCTCCTCCTCACGCCGAACGACCGGACGACCTTGCCTCTCCGCACCAAAGTCGAAGACCGCTCGTCCTCGCTCGCCTCCCCCAAACACTCGCACCAATCCTCGCTCGGCTCGCCTCTCTCGGACTCGGATCGAAGCTCTCCGCCTCCTCCTCCCTTGTTCAACCGAACAGTAGTTCGATTCGCCTCCCTCTACTCGATCCCGCTCGCCTCCTCACGCAGAATCCCCGGACGCCTCCTCTCTGCACCGAGAGCACTCTCGATTCCGCCTCCAGAACCTTTCCCGCTAGCCTCTGCACTTGGGGGACGGAAGCCGACTCCTGCTCCCTGCAAGCCTCTGCTCGACTCTCGATTCAGCCTCTCCCCTGTTCGACACCGAAGCCCGCACAGAATCCCGGTGCTCGCTCTCTTCGGCGGAGATAATCTCGTTAGTCTCCTCCCCGCGCCGAAAAATTTCTCATCCGCCAGCTCTTAAGGTCGTATCTCTCCAACTTATTTTTCTTTAAATTTCTCTCGCTTTTCTTTATTTTTGCAAAGCTCCTATTGCTTATTCCATGAATCGAAGTGCTTGAATTTAAAATGATTTTCTGCAAAAAGTGCTTAAATATGAATCATAATCTGTTGTGATGATTTCTCTTTAAAATATTGAAAGATTTACATGCATGCCGCTCTATTCATGTGTATGCAAGTCTCTAGCATCTAAACTTTAATCTTATTTTGTCACAAGGGTTGCAATTTATGCCAAAAGTGTTCTCAAGCACTTTATAAGCTTTAAACCTTAGCTTTACCTTTGCATTTATATCGCTCAACACTTTCACTGTTTCGGAGAAGGATTTGGGATTGTTTTTGTTTGATACTTTCATTGTTTTGACAATAACCGTTCACTAATTATGGAGGTTTTGCCACTATTTTTGGGATATGTTTCCTAGCTGCGTTTGAGGCTCATTTAAATGATGTTTTATGTATTTAAAATTGTTGTTTTGGGCTTCCATATGTGCTGTCCGGGGTTGTTGACTGCAGAAATTTGCTGTAAAAAAAAAAAAAAAAAAAAAAGAGCTGCTGTGAGTTGTTAGTTGCTGTTTGGGAGAGTTGTTTAGGCTTAAGCTGCTGTTAAGAGCTTAGAAAGTGCTGTTTGGAAGTTGAAAATTGCTGTCCATAGCTGCATACTTGCTGTTTGTGTTTGGAATTACTGTTTGGATAATTTAAATGCTGTAGGAGAGCTATAGGTGCTGTTTGGTGTTTAAAAAGCTGCTGTTAGAGAATTAAACTGTTGATTGCTGCTGTAGAAAGCTGCTGGGAGAGTTTTGAAAAGCTGATAAAAGCTGTTAGCTTGCTGTAGGAGATTTAGAAAGCTGTTGTGAGCTGCTAAGTGCTGTGAGAGACTTAAAATCTGCTGTAGAAAGCTGCTGTGAGCTGCTAAGTGCTGTCTGGCCCATAGAAAGTGCTGTCTGGCCCTTAGAATCTGCTGTTTAGTTGTTTGGAGCTGCTGTATGAGGATTTTAAGTGCTGTTAGTTGTTGTGTGAGGCTTTCTAGTGCTGCTAGCTGCTGTAGGAGCCTAGAAAGTGCTGTCTAACACCAATAAATTACTGTTTGGAATTGTTCAGGGCTGTAGAATGCTGTGGGGAGAATCAAAACTCGCTGTTTGGAGTGTCTAATCACTGCCCGAGTCGTAGGAGGTCATAGAGTCGCCGCACGAGGCTTGCTAGTTGCTGCCCCGAGTCGTTGGAAGCCTTAAAATTGTGATTTAGGTCCGGTTCACTTCGCATTTTCTTCCCTTTTGGCTTTTGCTAGTTTTGGAAGTGAGCCGATCTTTTCCGTTTTCTTCGTTTTTTTTATTTTCTTATTTTATTGGTGTTTAAAACGGTTAAGTCACAAAAAGGGATTTCGATTTAAACTTAGGAAGCGGTAAAACACTCTTAATCAGCTTGGCACGAGTCAAAGTGTAGGATCCTTGGATTTAGGTGCACACCTTATGTGAAGCCCCTTTACTTAACCCCAGCGTAGATAGTGCCCTGGACGCTAGTGAGCACACCATAGTGCGAGCCTATCCACCTAATCCTCGACGCAGACCTGCAGAGCTAGGAGCACACCGCCAGGTGAGAACCCATCCACCTAATCCTCAGGCATAGGCTTCACAGAGTTAGGAGCATACCCTGCAGTGAGATTCACTCATCCTTCACTCGCGACTTCCTAGACTTCGGGATCACACCCTAGTGAGAGCCTATCCACCTAGTCCTCGGCGTGATACCTGCAAGTTAGGAGCGACACCCAGGTGAGAGCCTATCCACCTAATCCTCGGCGTAGAAGCTGCAGAGTTAGAGCACGCCAGCAGGTGAACCCATCCACCTAATCCTCGAGCATAGTGCTTCCTGTAGCTAGGAGCATACCCAGGTGAGATTCACTCATCCTTCACTCGAGCTTCTTAGACTTCGGGATCACACCCTGAGTGAGAGCACATCCACATAACCTTCGAATGCACGAGTGAACTAGTACACCGACCCTGATTCACGAAGTCGTTAGAGACACTGAGACACGGGAACGCACCGAGGCGCGGTTCACCCTTCCTTAATTAAATCAATTGTGGAATTCCCTAAAATGAGCTTAACGATAATAAAACCCAACGCACCGAATTCGAGTTTGAACAATACACTCGAATCCTCCCGCGGCAATCGGGGACATTTGTTTAGCCACATATGGATCATCTGGACCGAGTATAAGTCCGAGGTGCAGGTGGCGGCGATGATGATAATCGCTATGTGTGCTTATACGAGGGATTCGAGGGATAATTAGAATAGTATCTCCCACTCGAGGATCCTCCGTAAGGGAGAGGAAAGGACCGATGATATTATTCACCGACTCTTGGTTAGAGTGTTTCCGGCGATCTTAGGTCGTCGGTAATCTAACGACGATTAGAGTGACTAACCTGTGGACTATATTACTTTACAAAATATTTACAAAAACAAAAATAAAAATCTCTTTTGCTTGTTAAAAAAAACTCTGCATAAAAAACTTAAACAACTTTTGCATGAAAATTATAGAATTTTTCCTTATAAAATATATAAAGGTCCAGCAGTTAATCACTTGGATTGGGTTAAGATTACCCTCCTTCAGATCGTCGGGTTGGTAACTCTTATCCAAGGTCGGAAGACACTACTGATCCGAGCTACCACCACCTCTGCGATGTCTTATACCCGGTTCGATTTTCCAGTACGTATTATAAGTTTCATCATGATTCTACGAGTCGTTTTCTTTCTCTTTTAGTCTTGGGTTTTCTCTTTTTACTTAATTTGCCTGTAAGATCATTTAAATTTCCTGCAAATCATACGCACACTCGCTAATACAAATCATATAACGGTAGCAGATGCCTGGGTACGTTTTTACGGTTTATTTCCTGTAAATTACTTTATCGCGAATCTACTTTATCTGCACTCCACTTTCTTTGCACTTTACTTTCCAAGACTTTTATTCGTCGTAATTTACTTTACTCTGCATGCAAAGGCGAAAAACAACAAAACTCGAAACGTTGGAACACGTTTGTGAAGCCGTTTGAACGCTAGATATTAGAGTTCGCTCTTGATGAAGAACTTGGAGATTGACTCCAGTAGGCGAGACGACGAGGAGCTTGGATCGAGAAGCAAGAGGATCTTCAACAGCAAAAAAAAAAAAGCTCTTCCTTGTTTAGATAACGACATATAGGACTCCGAGGTAGCTCGTCCAGCAGCGGCGTAAACCCTCGTTCTCCTTTTAGAGCTTACGTACTGCCGTGTTGCACGGCGTAGTCTAGCTTCGGCTTTGGGTTCGAGGTTGTCGTACGGTACGACGTAAACCCTCTTATCTCTCTGCAGCTATTTGCACGATCGGGTATTATGCGAGTGTAAGTCAAAATAATAAAATTAGCGGTGATTAAACACTAAACGACATCACTCTCAAAACGCAGCACGCCATAGGATAGTTGGGAAGTCACCGAGGCTCGCCGCCGGATCCGTGACATCCCCTACATTTTCTTTCCTTTGACTCCTGAAATAACCGATTCCCATTCGAGCCACTCCCACTCGCTTTCCACGTCCTACCGTGAAAACCTAAACCCTGAATCTTGCAGGCAGAACCGCCGATCGTTATCGGGAGTTTTCTCGGATGCGCACGTCAATATTCGGGATGTAATTAACTATAGAGGCCTTTCTATAGTGAATCAGAACTCGTGATAAAATAAACACTCTGCCAATTTTCTATTGTGTAGTGAAGCTTGTCGATGCACATAAAGGTTCGCGAGACCGAAACGAATGTCACGAGTCCCTTGGATTCGTATGATTAGGTCATATCAGTCGCAGGGATACGTTAATCTTTTGAGAAAACGTATCATTTGTGACACCTGGACACGATTACGCGAAGTTCTTTGAGCCAACGAGATCCAGGCGGTCTCATTTTTCAAAATTAAAATACACTACTTTCAAAACTACACTTTCCAAGATTATATATCTTTTATATTAAACTAAATCACTAAATTTTATATTCTTTCAAAATCGAAGAAAATGCGGCCGACACACACATAGGGGGGATCAAACCCGTGACTCCAAAGGTCTTACAAACTCTGCCAACCAAAGAATCAAGGAATCACGGTAGGCGGCACCCGTAATATATATTACATATCCCTCTCTCTCTCTCTATATATATATATTCTTAAAAAAAAAAATGTAATAGGAGAAATATAAAGAAGCAGAAATTTGATCGTTCTGGAAAAAACAGGAATAAATTTCACTCACGTGAAGGCTATGGATCTGCTTTCAGGATTATCCCAGTCGTCCTCGTGCCATGTCACATCATTCTGCCCCACATATTCAATTCAATCAAAATTAAATTAAAACCATTCAATTCCTATATACTTAACATCTCTAAAAGCCCTAAACTACAATTTTTACATGCATAACACATTGCCTAAGAATGAAAAAGGTGTAATTCACTTTTTAAAAATTAAAATGATAGTATTTTTTATGTGATATGAGAGATTTGGGTGGTATCAATGTAAAAAATAAAATTTAGAAGTTAGGTGTGTAAATACATAGGAATTGAGTGGAATGCATGTAAGATGCCCCTTGTGTTAAGCAGCTCACAGTATTCTACTTATCTGGCTGTAAGATGCCCCTTGTTTTAAGCAGCTCACAGTATTCTACTTATCTGGTTTCAATGTAGGATGCGTGCAGATAAAGTAAAAAAGAGCATTTACATACATACCACCCAATTCTTAAGCATTTACATATACAAGACCTAACCTTTACTTTTTTTTACATTTATACCACCCAAAAATTTTCATCTCACATCAATATATCATTATTTGAACTTTTAAAAAGTTAAATATAGCTTTTCATACATAGGTAAAAAGCGTCATGCATGTAAATTTGAAGTTTAGGCATTAGATATGTAAATACATGAGAATTGAGTGTTATGCATGCAAAATTTCCAAAAAAAAAAAAGAGGCATTTAAATACATATCACACAATTCTTTATGTATTAACATATCAACCATCAAAACTTCAATTTTTACATAAAGACCGCCTGATTCCTATGTTTTTAGCAGTGGTCTATAGGAAAAAATTGAAGTTTAGGTGGCTGATATGTTAATACATAGGAATTGAGTGGTAAGCATGTAAATCCCTCTCAATAAAAAAACAAAAGTTCCGTACTTAATTTGTATGAAGAGTTGAATAAAGTTGGCAGTCATAAACAACATTATAATAGGGAATCTTAATGCTATTTTTAAGATAAATAAAGGGTGATTTACCTTTTTAAGAAATTGGTCACGTTTTAGTAAAGGATGCGTGTGGCGGAACTTAATCAGCTCTGAGAAAAATCGAAAAAGATTGTCTCTTTTTGCATTCAACTGTTCAAAAAAAATTAAAAAAAAAAAATAAATAAACATTACTTTCCATACTTTCTCAACATTAAAAAAAATAATAATAATAAAGAATTGACATTTTGCACCTCTCCCCATTGGAAATGATTCATGGAAGTGTCGTGTCCGTAACTATTATTATTTCCATATCTTGTATGCCCATATTCATCACCCATGAACATCATTGGTGTTCCCTGCAAAAAACAGAGATGTAAAATGTAAATAGGAAAACATTTTGGGTTGTTTGCATGGGTTATGAAGTTTTAATTCTATGGTTAGGACCAAAAAAAAAAAAAAAAAAAAAACTAGAATATGATATGGAGGGTTTCAAAACTCCCTCAATAATCCAATTTTAATATATTTGGAATTCAAGTGATACTGAAAATTTTCAAAAATATTATGTAACATCATTCTCCCCCCTCAATCCATGCCATGCCCAAGATTTTACTTTATAAAAAAATTTCAAAAATAATAATTTAGTGTCTACCTTAATGCAATCTAAACACAGATACATTGAATTTATTTATAGTGTATTTAGTATAAACCTCAAGGACATTGGAGACAATTTTCAGTATATGACGGTTGAAACAAGAAATTAATTTAGAGAACAAATTTGAAAAAATAGATGATCAATCCAAAACTTATCAATTTAGAATCGACAATGGCCGTCTGATTAGATATAACAATCCATGATTACAGTATGCATACATATCCACTACATTTTGTAGACCACTCTTGTAAGTTTTAGCATGTGTAATTTTGGCAAGAGATTCTATTTGAACTAGCAGCCATAGCTCCCAAGCCCAAGGTTAGAGCTGCCATAACAATTCAAAATGCTCTAATAATCGAATTAACATAATATATGATGCTACACTCAAGGGTAGAATTACTTTATCTTCTCTATGAAAAGTTAAGACAAGCCTACAAGAAAACTTATTTGCACAACTAATAATTCCTGCAAAAATAATATGAAGAATAAAATAAATAAAACATTGACCACATATAGCTACCTGAGAGATCATTAATGCAACATGAAAGTTCTTCATTTGTCGCTCACGCAGATTTCTAATACTATTATCATCAGTTTCACCTGCAAAGGCCACATGTATCAGCCATTAATAAATTACAATGGTGTTTCCTATTTATCAATTTGTCAAAGTAACATTATCAAACGTAACTTATTTGAATCATCCCTGGCATTCCAATTAGACCATTAATAAATAACTGGACTTCCAAATGTACTCGAAGCAGTTTAGCAATTTACAATGCCAAAAGGTTTTTGCAATATGGCTTCGCATTTAAGCTTATAGAAGACTTCACAATTTTACAAACGTTGTCTCTCGATGGAAATGAATGGCATTCGTTACAAAAAAAGGCTTGTGCATTTGGATGCATTTCATTGCAGTAGAATGCCTGCTTTCATTTGATTGAAATCTGTACGTTTAAACTTTAAATACAATACTAAACCATCTATTCATTTCAAACTAATAAAGAATAGTGCCACATTTAACTGATTTTAGATAGTTTAATCAAAATCACATAAGAAAAAAGCATAAAGAGTGGTTTGGATTGCAAAAGAGTAAATTTGTACTTTCAAAGCTTAGCACCTTCCAAATCAACCTATGTCAATATTCATTTTAATCGGGATGCCTAGAGCATGTATATTTGATTACTTTCATCAAAAATAATTCAGGGATGACTATATTAGACTCCATTAATATGGGCTAAAATAGTCCACACACTCTTTTAAAGGGAGGAATGTATCAGCCCAGAAGAGTTCTAAGACTAAATTTAGTATTTTTATAGGCTCTGGGACTAAAATCTATAAATAGTTAGTGCAACATTTTGCCACTTCTCTAAAAAGTAAACACAAAATGCTACGGAGACAAAAATTTTAGTAGTTATAAAATGATTTCATTCTTATGGAAGAATTAAAGCATTCCATTTCTCAAAAAAATTGACGCACTTCACTTTCATAACTAAGTTTCATCATAAATAAAGCTTGAAATTGAAGTGTTGAACCACCACTTTTTTTTTTATATCAAACTCGATAGTGCTAAAAAAGCATTTCCTTTCATTACAGATGTTCCAAATAGTTAAAAGCGACAGAATGACCCAGAAATCATTAGCATTATCTACGTCAAATTTACATAAAAAAGTTGATGAAAACACATCCCCAAAATTTTATCCCATAAAATTGGACTTTGATATTCAACACTTAAAGTGGCTGTTCTCCATAGTTGAAAAAATATGTTTAACAAAAATCAAATTTAATAGAAAGGGTATATCAATGTACAAATGTACGAAATTCTTCTTAAAAAACATTTCATTTATACTCTCAAATATAGCTAAACTACTTGGCCCAAGAAAATACAAATTAAAAGCATAGCGGGTCACTATTCTAGTTTCAAATAGTTTGTTTGAGTCACCAGTCTTAAAAAAACACACGTGATAATGCGTTACTTCACTATTATTTGTGATGAAATGGATAAACTTGAATAGAAAATATGCATCAAGTTGCTGCAGAAAAAGAATAGGACCAAAATGAAATACCTTCAAATCCACAGTTCCAACTAAAATTATCATTGCATCCATCTCTTCCACCTTCACCATTAGCATCATTACGCTACATGAAAGTAACAATAAAAATCATTGATGATAGTACTCCTGCCCATATTCTGAATAATATATATTTTTCCTCGTATCAAGTGTTAACTAAGTAACTATATATAGGTATTAAGGTTTTAAGTGCATACCTTGACATTGTATGAAACAAGATCATACAGTGTGAAACCATCATGAGCGATGACAAAATTGATGCTATGACATGGCTTGCGTTTATTTACCTGTTGAAAAATTTTCCCATAATAGTCGTATTTAAATAATGCGTGAACTGCAATTTCTAAGGATAACAAAATCTTGCATTAAAAAAGGGAAAATTTACATTCGTGGCACAAAATTCCCATGTATTTAGATATCTCACACATACATTCATATTTACATACATGATACTTTGGTGCTTTAAATCTATGCATGAAAATATGTTTTTCAATTTTTAAAAGTGATAATAGTGTTATTTTTTATGTGATGTTGAAGATTTAAGTGCTATGCGTGTAAATATGAAAGTTTAGGTGTGATATATGTAAATACATAAGAATTGTGTGCTACTTATGTAAATGCCCAAACAGAATAATAGCTCAGAGGAAATGGAGGATAAAAATGAGATACGTGCAGCAATAGAAAATAAAACAATAATAATTCATAAATAGAATTTCACATAATGAGTAACGCTACGGGTGATCATCATGATGAACCAGAAGTCCAGGACAGTGTCCATACAACTATGGAAATACTATGAAGTTGTCCGAGATAATTAGTACTAAATATAAGACCCACGTCAACTCCATTTTGGTTTACTGGTAGTAAATGAATGATTTATCTCAAAATATTTGGGTCCTATAGTTTTTCAAGCTTAGAAAGGCAAGTTTATAATTATAACCAATAGTTTGCAAAAAAAATATTTTTATTTTTTGAAGGGAGTCTCCTATATTTAATATGCAAAATTCAACTGCAGGCCCATTTGAAGCAGCATTTTTATATCTCAGTTTAACTCAGTTTTCCAAAAAGTTGTCGTAATTCTGTTTGGTTATAACTTTCTTGCCGCTTTTCAAAAACTTGTGTGTTGAGAAATAGTTTCTTGCAACCAAATCTACAAAAATATGATGACTGCCTTTCTTTTTTTAAAAAATAAAAAATAATTATAATATCAATTCCAACTTCTAAATATATATTTTCCAGAAATTATACCGCTATTTAAACAAGTATGTGCAGTTATGGTTTAAAATTATGCGATATAGCGCAATTCAAGAGTTTTCTTCATGAGAAGTTTGTCTCATGGCCTCTTATGTAGGGTGTATGCCACATTATCTGAGATGCATCTCAAGCCGTGACCGCCTCAAATTTTAATAGGTGTGCCTCATATTTAGAGTTTAGATTATTTTTTGTCACAATAAATATAAGATGAAATATATGAACTAAAACCCCCTAGATTATTTTATTCCTCACCCTCACAACTCACAATCTCACACACGGCAGACCTTAGTTCTCAATATTCACAACTGCTAATTGTCTCCTTGCAACGCCACTAACACCGTCTCCGTCTTGCAGCACTACCGCCACTATCTTCTAACAGTGACGCTGCTGCCACCACCATGCTAAGCCTTCTTCCTCGGGGAACGCAGAACCTCTTACCCCAACACATCCCCACTTGTTGTAATAATAGACAATGGGGTTTCTTGTTGTGTGTGACTATTTTGCCTGTTAATGTTATAAGTGCATGAAGAACATAAGCATTTGTAACATTAAAAATCTTAGTTGTTGATCTAAAGATTTTTAATGTTATAAGTGCTTATGCTTCTTAAGTAAGTTTAGATATAGGTTTAAAAGAAAATTTTTATAATGACCTAAAGGAATTAATACAAGTGACACCTCTTGAAGAAATAATTTTTATTGGAGATGTAAATGGATAGGTAGAGTGGTAGAAGATTTAGAAATATTTTATAGTGACTAGAGTTTTGGAGTGATTAACGAAAAATGCAAAATTATATTAAATTTTATTTTAGCTTATAATTTTGTTATTGCCGATATTTTATTTAACAAAGAGATAAACATGTTATTACTTATAAGAAAGGATCAAATAAAACACAAATTGATTATTTTCATATGATAAAAAGATATCGTTGAGAATGTAAAAATTATAAGTTCATTTCAAGTAAAAATTTAAATACTCAACATTGATTATTAGTTCTAGAGTTTAAGATGAAAAGTTGTAAGAAATAGAAGACAGTGTTGCATTGAAAAATGATTAATTTAAAATGAAGAGTTATAATCTCCATAGGTGGTAGAGGTTGGCTAGGTGGAGCGGGATGATTGGTAGGGTGGTCGCAGCAAAGGAATGCTGATGGCAGTGAGAGGGAGGTGCAAAACTGCAGGACAGGAAGTATGGAGGTACCGGCAGCAAGTGGATTGGTGGATGGAATGTGCTTGAAAACAAGAGCAGCGGAAGTGAGGGTGAGAAGGAGTCGATTGGGAGTGCTGGAAGGATGGAGGAGGGCCTGGACGGCTGAACATCCAAGGAGGTTGTAAGGGAACGCAGTAAAAGTGCGAGGATGGGGCTGAAATGGTGGAACAGCAAAGGGAAACTATTGTAGGAGAATCGACGGAGTGCAGATGGTGGTCGAGAGGTTGGACAACAAGGATTTAGAATTGGTAAGGATTTATAATAGAAAAATACCAATATAATTTCAGATTAGGCAAAGATGAGTAAAATAAAATAGAATTTAGAATGAGAAAAGACCTATAATAGGGAAGTACTAGGAAAGAAAGAGTAAGAAGGAGAGAAAGGAAAGGAAAATAAATATTACGAGGGAAAAGGAAAGAAAAGGGAGGGAAAGGAGAGAAAGAAAAAGAAAGCGTGGTCGGCAGCCCTCCCCCTTGAGGACCGGCCGATCCAGCTAAGCTAGACCGAACCCTAGGCCAATCCCAACACCCTCAATTAAAAGTAGCTTGACTCACTCTCCACTTTGGTCCTAGCAATAGATGCCATGCATGGGAACTGGTATGGGAGAAGATATTCGTGAATATAAACAATTTCTCCCAAGAAGCACAACAATGAGAAATATGTTGGCCTTCTTGTATAAATTTAGATTCAAAAAATTGTTTCTTTATACCAAAAAATCCTATAAAGCTTAAAGGATCTGCAGAGGGATGAATAAAAGAGGACTAGGCGAGGGTCAACTTGGTTCAGTAGACTTTAAAAAGCATTTCCTCTCCTCTTCCCTCTAATACAGATCTCAAGCTAATCTCAATTCCACAAATTCACCCGTCAAAGGAATTAGGACTCCAAATGGATCATTCAATAGCAATGCAGATCTAAAAGCCTCTTTAAGTCCTCAATTATATCAATATGCAAGTAAAGCATGCACAAACAAGAATAATACAAATATGGCTATAGCCTGTCATTTAGTAAACATGAATGCATGTTTGTGTAAAAAAGCACCTTGTTTAGTGTACAACATATATAGGAAATAGTTGGCTATAATATCAACTTGGATTTAAATTTGGTGCTCTTTATGCCTAGATAAGATTTAAATGGTGATTTTATCCTTTGCCACTCTTTTTCCTTTCAATTTTTGCTTGACCGTTTTTTTTTTGTTGTGTTGGGAGATTATGCAATTAAGTAAATAAATAGAAGATTATCAAGTACATATATATTAAACATATTAAATAAGAATCCAAATTTCAGCATAAACAAAAACTAATGCATGATTGCATTTACAAAATAAATAATTATAGAACCTTGGCTATTGTTATACAATTTTTTGGATGCAAGAAAAAAAAAATTATATCAATCAAACCTGATATAAGTCCGCAGATCCTGACACACGAGTTGCAAAGGATCCCTTCATACCAATGTCACCCTACGAAAGAAGGAATGCATTTAGATGTCTTAGCTGATAGAATGACTATTATTTTCTATGATAAAATAAAGAGTGTTTAATTAAACATAACAAGAATACATTAACAAAAAATCACCAGAACCTACCATAAAAAGGGATCATATATAGGCACTAGGCTTCCCTCCAAAACAACGATTGGAAGGGGCTAATATATGCAGCTCCACACCAGCATTACAGCAAATTCATGACAAATAGTTCATAATGAAGGCAACCAAATCATAACTCTGGATCAATCCTCAACAAAACTAGTAATATACACACTTTATATCTTTTATAATAATGTTAAATCGACAATTAGATTCATCAAATATCTTCACAGAATATGGTGAAACATATGAAAGACTTGTGATGTTCTCACGTCATATCAAAAAAAAAAAAAAGATAAATATTATGATCTTTATAGCATCTTATAGTATATATGCATAATGCATTTCATGTGCAATTAAATTAAACATAACAATTACAATATATGATAAAAAACGATTTAAATAACTTCTTCCTTGTTCATCTAATTTAAATAGATTATAGTAAAAGAAACAAATGAACAAAAATTTTCGCCCTCCATAAATGGCTCAATTCTCCAATTTGATTTTTATTGTCCTTCAAACATACAACAATGACCGCACATCAACTTCAAAATCAGAAATATACAGTATTTTAATGCAATTTTAGCTTTTTCGATAATCAACACTTTCTTTTTTTCTTTTGTAATATAACTTTTAAATCACATAAGGATGCGTGATTTTCAGAACTTCAATTGCCAAATTATATCATGATCATAATATCTATAGCAAAGCATTAAACATTTGAATAGCAAAATTCATGAATAAAATGTAAAATATTATGAAGACCCCAAGAAAAGATATTATAGGGAAAATAAATTATCATTGCAAAGACTTCAAGCTATTAAAGCTCATTTTTATGACTAATACCATATCATAATTTATTATAACTAACAACAAAGTCTATATGTGTTAGCCAGACTGTTTTAGACATAGTGAGTTGTAAACCTAATATAAATAATAATAAGTTTATAGTGTTTTGGACTGCCTTCAAATAAATTGTATAATCTCTTCTTACCCCAAGTTTGTTGGTATATCGAATGTGTTATCGCTTCCCTCGAACTAGTTTGCTCTAAAAATTCTCCCTCCCAAATAGTGCTACTTAATATTTATCCTCCTTACTAAGCTTGACGCGTTCTCACATCATTCGTTCCATTTTCCCAGTCCTCTACTTATTGCATGCATGTCAGCTACAGGTAAAAAAACAAGTTTTGATTAATCATAGAGCTTACCATGCTCAAAAAGTAACAATTCCTGCTATCTACTGCTTCTACAATCACAGCAAGGAGTGTTGACATACTCTATTATTTTCTAAGAAAAGATTATATCGTATTCTTGTAGATTTCAAACAACATACTTCTTTATTGTTCTTCCTTATATTTCATAAAAAGCTTTCATGATGTCATTAGGACTAACCTCCTAACATTTGTTGTATTCTCCCTATGCTTACCAATCTACTCGTCTAAGAAAAGATAATCCTCTATCTTATCGTCTAGCCAAAAAAATATTTTTTACTCCATTATCTCCACTTTTCATGAGCCTTACACGAACCGTTAGGCTTGTTCTAATTCTCAATGGTGAAAAGCTATTAAGAAGAGTTTGATGCCTTTATAGAGCTCATAATTGTGATTTAGTTGATCTAACTATAGAAAAGTTGATTATCAATAAATGCATCCACAAATCAAAACTAACTTAAATGGATCTCTTGTGCACCATAAAGAGTGTCTTGTAACAAAAGAATTCACATAGGTCATAATTTTAAAGATACCCTCTTGCAGTTTGTCTTTATTTCCTTATGTTGCCATTATCATTTGTTTCATTCTCTAGTAGCCCTTTGCAAATGGACATCAAGTCTTTTTTTTTTTTCCTTCATGGTTATCTTGAGAATAAAGTTTAGTTTCACCTGCCATCTAGTATTGATACAGCTTAAGGAAAGGTTTGCCAAACTCTAGTGAGCATTTGTGACCTCAAATAAGCTCCTCAAGTGTAGTTTGTAAAGTATAACAGTACTATTCAAAATCTCATCCATGTACTCGTCCTTTACATTGTATTCCCTTGCACACATCTTTGTCTGATATAACTGCTTCCTGCCACTGCCTATATATTAAAGTCAAGCTTTCATTTCATGTTCTATCCTCCTCATTCATCACAACTCTCTCGCATAGTGCACAATGCATGATAACATGCTGATACAATCCGGAATCTAAAACAGTGAATAAACCACGCCAAAATTGAAATAGATAGGTGGAAAAAACTCAACTAGGGCTGTTCTTACTAAAATTAAAGGAAAACAAACAAGATACAAAGATAATATACTGTTTGAGAGGTAGATCGTCTCTCCGCAAACCCTAAATATCACTAGGAACACCACAAGAAAAGAGAAAAACTGCAGCCAACACAACATAACATCCCCAAAACAAATCCTAGCCCCCTTTCCTCCTTATTACTCCCCTAGATCCCTTTCAAACTTCCCCCCCCCCATATCCCCTTATATCCCTTCCTTCTATACGTGAGCAGCGGCTTCGTGACTTCCACCGGAATTGCACTCCGTATCCCACGACTAGGACATTTTTTTAAATCGGCCGCTCGATGCTTTGGCTTGCACTGGGGGGTCCAGACCGGTCCTCCCTGGACCGATTCCGCTGCACGGGAGGGCTGGAGCGTATCACATGCACATTTCTTCTCGTTTCTATAGCTATGAAATATCAAGAAGTGCTAATATAATCCAATTTACCTTAATAAATCTCCGAACATCATCACGAAACTTGCCATTCCATTCAGCCCACCTGCAGAACTAAAGCAAGAAAGATTTAGAAAAAAAACCATATAATTTCAATAATGACACAGCCAATGCTAGTATAATCCAATTCAGAACAAGTACATGTCATTTAAAAAAAAATAAAATAAAATAAAACCTATTCTTAAAAGGAACATCAACAACAACAACAACAACAAAGCCTCAGTCGAAAGTAATAAATTAGCAAGCACATATGAATGTATCCATCATGCAATGAAATGAAAGTGAATATATTATTCCAGGTCTACATTACCTCAACGTCCTACATATCAGCAACAGGATTATGTAGAAGAGCAAAAAATACAAAAATCACAGATGGCATTAGAGCTAGAGAAAATGAAGTAGAAAGTTACACGGAATATCCAAGTCCACAAGCAAAGCTTGTGCAATAAATTTCTTCAGTCTTTTTGTTAAAAAAAATAATAATAAAAATAAAAATAAAAATAAAAATTTAAATTTTTATTTTTATGAATTTGAAGAAATTATTGTCCAGAATCCAGATAGTATATGCAATGTATATAAAAATAAACATTAAAAGCAGCCCAATTAAGAATAAAAGTGTTGAAAGATCACAAATAATCCTGTACCATATTTGTTAGTCACTAGATTTAGAAGTTTATTAATTATATTAATATTCTTAGGAATCTCTATTTATTTTTTCCTTTTTTTGGGTAATTAATTACATTGTATATTTCTCGCTTAATTGGGAGATTAGGCTACACATGTTTGGTCACGTAAGAAAGCTCTTTAAATAGCTGTACATCAATAAGAAAAGTATTCAACCTGTTCTATCAAATATTTTGACATGGTATCAGAGCGAATATTTGAGGTCTGAAGCTTTATCGTCTTCAAAGGGTCGGAATCGATTATCGACCTATTCGACGGAAATTTCCTCGACGGCGTATACAGCTTCCTCGCCTACTCGTCATGCTCGCCTGCTCCTTGCTCGCTCGCCTGCTCCCTGCTCGCTCGCCTGCTCCCTGCTCGCTCGCCTGCTCCCTGCTGGCCTTGCTCGTCTGTTCGGCTTCGTTCGGTCGGCTTCAACCGTTTGCTTTAGTCGCTCGCCTGCTTGTTCGCCGGCTCTCCTACTTGCTCGCCTGTTCGGCTTCGTTCGGTCGGCTTCGACCGAGCGGCCTCCATCGCTCGCCTGCTCGCCGGCTCACCTGCCTGCTGCTCGTTCCGCTTCGTTCGGTCGACTTCGATCGTTCGGCCTGCTCGCCTACTGCGATCGACGTCTTCCTCTCGGACGGTTGGGTCGGTCGACCCTTATTGTTCGGTCCTAAAGTGTTCTCACCATCGCTTCCGTATTTTTGCGGCAAATAGAACACACTCGACCGAGAAAAAATGTCCGAAGTAACGTCTGAGACAAACCAGTATCATCGACCATCTCGGTCCGAACCTCGAGAAATACATCCGAAAATCATCCGATTCAGATCACTACAATCCGACTAAATGGTGATAATTTTCTTCGATGGTCACAATCAGTTCGCATGTATCTCCGAGGAAGAGGAAAGATTGGCTATATCACGAGTGATACCATGCACTCGACGTGAATGACAAAACTTATGCCATTTGGGATACGTAAAACTCGACTAGTAATGACATCGATTGGTCGATTCCATGAATGAAGAGATAAGTGCAAATTATCCGTGTTACTCTACCGCCAGTGAATTATGGGACAATGTTTCGTAAATGTACTCGATCTTGGAAATCAATCCCGAGTTTACGAGTCGACCCTACGACTTGGAAATTTGCGAGTGAGGATTTTGTGACAAAATATTTCAATTCTCTTAAACGGATTTGCGAGGACCTGGACTAATTCAATGATCATGAGTGGAAATCAAACGAGGATCGTAACCAAGATAAAGAAGATAGTGGATACTGGTCGAATCTTCAAATTTCTTGCAGGTCTAAATGTTGAATATGACGAGGTTCGTGGCCGAATAATTGGAAGAAATCCCCTTCCTCCAATTGGTGAAGTTTTTGCAGAGGTGAGGAGAGAGGAGAGTCGGAGACATGTGATGTTGGGAAAGAAGACTGCCGGTTCAATCGTGTCCATGGAAGGATCAGGACCGGCGATTCACGAGCTTCAAGTAAGCGAAAAATTTCTCACAACTGACAGTATTGAAGACAAAAACAACCTACACTGTGACTACTGTGGGAAGCCACGCCATACTTGTGAAAAATGCTGGAAGTTGCATGGAAAACCACCCAATGGTAGGGGAAAAAAATCTGGTGAACATAGCACACCTACAGCAAATGAGGCTGAGTCATCTCTACTTAGTAAAGAGCAATTAAGTCACCTTCTTAAACTGCTGAAATCTTGGTTATCATCTAATGCTTCTATCGGTTCTATAGCACAAGCAGGTAGTAATCCTTTGGCTTTATCCGTTCTAGGAAGCACCACTCCTTGGATCATCGATTCGGAGAGCTCCGATCATACGACAACTCGCTCTCAATTATTTGATTCATATTATCCATGTTCAGTTCGAAAAAATCGGAATAACTGATGGTAGTTTTTCGCCTATTGCAGAAAATGAAATATTAAAATTTCGAAAAACTTTTTTGAAATCCGTCTTACATGTTCCAAAGCTTCATACGTAATCTACTTTCCGTTAAGAAATTATCTAAAGATTCGATTATTCCATTCTTTTTCCCCTTCCAATCGTGTTTTTCAGGACCGGAACTCGGGAAGATGATTGGAATCGTAGTAGAAATAAATGGGTACATACTTATCGTGACGGAGCCGATTCCGAGAATAAAACAGCTTCATGGATTAGGGAGTACAAGTTCAGCTTTCGACTATGATCGAGTTATGTTATAGGCATAAAAAATTAGAAAGATCCTAGCTTTCCATATCTCAAATTTTTATTTCCTAAAACATTTCAAAATATTGATTTTTCAAAACTTCAATGTGAAGCTTAGTAATTTAGCTAAAAGTCATCGTGTTTCGTTTCCAATAAAATCATATTCCGCTTCAAAACCTTTTCATTTATCAGATAGTGATGTTTGGAGATCATCTAAAATTAACACACTTTCTGAAAAAAATGGTTTGTAACATTTATTGATGATCACACACGTGTGTGTTGAGCTTATTTATCGGAAAAGAATCCGAAGTTGAACAACGATTTAAAGATTTTTTCCACATTGATCGAAAATCAATTTCAAAAAAATCGACATTCTAAGAACGGATAATGGGACTAAATATTTCAATAAATATTTGAAAACATTTATGTTAGAAAAGTATTCTCGCATCAATCCACTTGTCGTGACACACCACAACAAAATCGGTATTCTTGAAAGAAAAAATAGGCATTTACTCAAGTTACTTGGCACTTATGTTTTCCATGAATGTTCCCAAATATCATAGGGTAATGCACTCCTTACATCCTCGTTATCTAATAAACGGAACGCCATCTCGAGTTTTGAAATTTAAAACACCTTTCGCAAACATTGAAAAATAATTTTTCTACATCTAAGATAATAACCGATCTCCCTTTAAAAGTTTTTGGATGTGTGTGTTATGTGCATATCCCAAATGTGTTTCGATCAAAATCGGATCCCAAAGCCTAAAAAATGTGTTTTTATGGGTTATGCTTCCAATAAACGTGAGTACAAATGTTTTAATCCCGTCACAAAAAGATTTTTTGAAAGCATGGATGTCAAGTTTGTCGAGGACCATGCCTTCTTTCAAAATAATTTTCTTCAGGGGAGAACGTAGTTGAAGAAAATAACTTTTGGGAAACTTTACCTATTTCCGTAACTAATTCGATATGGAAACTGAGAGTCAGCAATACTAATCCTATTTTGCCAGATATAAATTTATCAGAAATAGAGGGAGAAGTACTTCCAAAGGATCATAATCCTCAACATGAGTTGCAGGTTTATACTAGGAAGAAATTCCATAAAGGTACTACAGCCCCATTTATTCCCTCAGCAGATGGTCAATCATCTTCATCGAATAATGGCCCTACAACTCAGAGTAACCTTCCTTCAACTTCCACTCATTTTGATCTTGATCTTCCAATTGCTTTCAGAAAAGGAATTCGTACAAGCACAAAACATCCTATTACACAATACCTGTCATATGAAAAATTATCGAAAAATCATAGAAGCATTTGTGTCCGTGATTTCTAATATGTTTGTTCCAAGAACCATTCAATAAGCATTAGATGAACCGAACTGGAAAGCAATCGTGATGGAAGAAATAAATGCTCTTAAAAGAAATAACACATGGGTAGTCATGGATCTACCCAAAGACAAAAAGACCGTAGGTGCAAATGGGTGTTCACCGTGAAGTTTAAAGTCGATGGAAGTGTGGAAAGATACAAAGCGAGATTAGTAGCGAAAGGATTTACTCAAACTCATGGTATTGATTACAAGAGACTTTTGCTTCGTGGCTAAAATTAACTCTATTAGAATACTTCTTCTCTTGCAGTTAATTTCAATCGTCACTTCATCAATTGGATGTAAAAAATGCATTTTTAAATGGAGAATTGCAAGAAGAGGTATATATGGACTCGAAACCCGGATTTGAAGGAAAATTTGTAAAAGGGAAAGTGTGCAAATTAAAGAAATCTTCAGTATGGATTAAAGCGAGTCTCAGAAGCTTGGTTTGAGCGTTTTGGTGATGTTATCAAGAAACATGGTTTCTCTCAAAGCCAGTCGATCACACTCTCTTCTTCAAGCATTCCATCAAAGGTAAAGTAGTCATTGTGATTGTATATGTAGATGACATAATCATGACGAGGGATTATTCTCTTGAGATTAACGAACTCGAAGAGGAAACTTGAAGGTGAATTTGATATTAAAGACTGGGAAAGTTCGAAATATTTCCTCGGAATGGAGTTTGCAAGATCCAAGGAGGAATTTTTGTCAATCAACGCAAGTATGTACTTGATCTACTCAAAGAACAGGGATGACGAGGTTACGAAAGCAGACAGATACACCTATTGAACCTAATGTAAAGTTGAAAACGACGACGAGCTAGTGAGATAATGGACAAAGCACGCTATCAAAGATTGGTAGGGCGGCTAATCTATTTGGCTCACACTCGTCCCGACATAGCTTTTCTTGTAAGCGTTGTAAGTCAATTCATGCATTCACCTGGACCTACTCACTTTGAAGAAGTATTCAGAATCTTGAGATACCTCAAAAGAACTCCTGGAAAAGGACTTTTGTTCAAAAAGGGAGAACATCTTCTAATAGAGGTCTACACAGATGCAGATTGGGCAGGAGATGTAAATGATAGACGATCCACCTCAGGGTATTGTACCTTTGTTGGTGGAAATCTGGTTATCTGGAAAAGTAAAAAACAAAGTGTGGTGGCAAGGAGTAGTCGAAGCGAATTTCGCTCGATGGCATATGTATTCTGCGAAGTATTATGGATAAAAAGACTTAGAAGAGTTGAAGATTCCTATACCGCACCGATTAAAGTTCTTGTCGACAACTAGTGCCGCAATCTCTATTGCTCATAACCCCGTTCTACATGATAGAACAAAACATGTAGAAGTTGACAAACATTTCATCAAGGAGAAGATAAACGAGTGGTGTGATATGTATGTCCTATATACCTACAATGAGCCAAACAACGGATATACTAACAAAGGTCTTCCTAAAGTGCAACACGAGAATTTAGTAAGCAAGCTTGCGTATGAGTGACATCTTCATGCCGACTGAGGGGAGTGTTGAAAGATCACAAATAATCCCGTACCATATTTGTTAGTCACTAGATTTAGAAGTTTATTAATTATATTAATATTCTTAGGAATCTCTATTTATTTTTCTTTTTTGGGTAATTAATTACATCGTATATTTCTCCTTAATCGGAGATTAGCTACCATGTTTGGTCCTGTAAGAAAGCTCTTTAAATAGCTGTACATCAATAAGAAAAGCATTCAACCTGTTCTATCAAATATTTTGACAAAAAGAAAATTAATATTAGAAAGTATAGATATTATTCTAATCTTCAACTAAAAATATGAGGTTTAAAATAACAAAACACGAGATATCAATGGAAATAAGAGCAAAACTGAAATAAACTCATCATCATTGATGAAATTACCTATCCCAATTCGGAAAATTTCCTACTAAGTACAGGCCACCACAATCCCATGGTTCAGCAATTATTTTACACCTGGATAAGACAGCATCCTTTGCAATTGCCTGATTTAGCATAAAACAAGAGGAATGTTATTCTTCATCAGGTACAAAATGTTTTCACTCTATAAAATGAGAAGGGAAATGTACATATGTAGCACACAATTCCTATGTATTTACATATTTCATACATAAATTTTCATATTTACCTACATATCACTTTAGTACTTTAAACCTATGCATGAGAAGGTATATATCACTTTTAAAAAATGGTGATTGTACCATTTTTTATGTGATATTAAGATTTGAGTGATATGTGTATAAATATGAAAGTTTAGGTGTGAGGTATAAATATGCATTAGAACTGTGAGATATCTATGTAAATGCCCCAAATAAGAATACTTAAGATGATTACCCCATATAAAGGTTATACAGCTTTAATTGGTCAAGAATAAGTCAGCAAAATTCTAAAGGGATAGGATAACATTACTTAGCTCAGGATCCAGACTCCATAAGATTGCATTTCTATCTAAGAGTAGAGTTTCATTCATCCACAATCCATTAGATTGCACTTGTTTATTAAAACGTCCTTCCATAAAATGTTCATTATGCATAAGTAATTCTGTAAATTTACCTGAATTCTTTAATGAAATTTTTTATATTGAACAGTAGATGCATGAAGTGTCATACTATTTTTCAGTATTCGCAAATGTTATGATCATTCTCTAGTTATTGTTTATCAAATGCCCATCGACCACCTCCGCACTGGCATGACCATGTTCCCATTATGCGACTTTATTATCATATCTATGACTCCAATATTGTGTTATCATCATATCTATAATTCTAAATTTCATCAAATTGTTAAGATTATGTAATTAAGTTTTCTTATAAGTGCTTCTTTCCAAAAATGGTGCTGCTAGTATTTCATTGAATTGTTATATTTATGATTTTAAAGTTAAACTGTTATGATTACAAAATACAAGTATAAGTCAAAACACTTTTAACTGATAAAGCTATTAAGAAGTAAGAGCAGAAGAGTCAATATGCTTGCAAGTACATGTTGAATGGAAACCCGTTTATGGAACTATGGATGCAGATTGTTTATAAATCTAACCTCCCTGCTATTAAAAATAGCACATGTAAGAGCTACACTTGCAGTGCCAATGGGATGTGTCAGCGAGTGATGATAAATATTTTCTTCACAGATAATAATAGGCATAAGAACAGTATCCAATTATGATGTCAGGGTTGTGAGTTAGGCTTTCAACAATCTACTATCACTAGAGCTTCCAGTATAGAATACACAATTATTTACATTGTAGTACAATAGTGGTGCCATTCTACGATGTAATCCATGATGATGATGGAATCAAATGCTCTAAGATTATGCATATACATCAATTGGTATGATAACAGCCAGGATTACTCTACACTCCAATTGTGAAAATAATTGTTATGCCAAATGCATATTTTTAATAAATCCTTGAAACGTTATTTAATCGTCATGCATATTATTTAATTGTTCTATTGTGCTTATAGTATTTAAAATTATAATGTACACGTTGAGTTCTATTATTTTAGAGAAAATAGTCAAAATGGTCCCCAGATTATAGATGGAGGATTCAATTTGAACCAATATAAAAAGCCTAATTTAGTCCCTAAATTTTTTAAATGGGGTTCAAAGTAATATGATCATCTAAACTAATGGAAATTGAAGTTAATAGTTTTGAATGCAAAGGAATTTTAAGAAAAATAGATTTTCTTGGATTTTATAGTAAATCTAATTTCCTACAAAACTTATTTCATCATGTACGGCTATTAACTTTTAGTACAATGTTGACCTCACTTTTTGTCGAGGTTTAGTATTCCTCCTAGATTTAGGATTCTAGCCTCAGGAGCTTCCCCGACGATCCTAGATTCCTAGCGATGGGACCCACCTCGTTTTAGAGTGTCCGGAAGCCACTTCGTTACTCTTTGAAATCCTGTACGAGATTCCGTACCGCTAGTCTATAGCCGGTCGAAATTGATGTCAGGAGTTCAAATTGAGTCCCTATAGGACCCTGGACATTAGGACAGCCTCGTGCACATCTTACACACGCACCATTCTGATTGATCGAGCTCGAGTCGAATTTTGCGACGATACCAAATTTCGATACGATTTTGACTCGACCGTCGTCGAGGTTGCCCGCATCACCTCGGATGACGAAACGGATCGCGCCGATGCGTCCGAACGTCGATTTTACCTAAAATGGACGTTAAATTTGCGACGATAGCTGCTCGGGGCGAAATTGGTGAATTAGGGTTTAATTTTATAATAATAATAATATATATATTTATACACTTATAAATTAAAACCTAAGCCCTAATTCCCTCTCACGCGTGATTCGGCCCGTCTCCCTCTCCCGCTCGCGATCGAACATCCGAGCCGGCGTCTCCTTCTCCGCGCTCGAGCCGCACGCCTCTCGCCCCATCTCCCGTGGTCTCCTCCTCGAGCCGCGAGATACCCATCCCTTATCCCCGGCCGCGCTATCTTCTCCCGGCCGGCTTTTCCGCGTGCGCAAGTGGCTCGAGCTTTTGCGGCATTTCCCTCCATCCCGTCGTACCTTCTCCGAGCCGACTCAACTCCACGAGTAGGGAGCGGTCGTCCTTCTCCTCCTCTGCCTATATAAACCCCATTCGAGGTGATAAGGGGGCTTGCCGAATTTTCGATGGAGATGGGGAGGTGTTGCCAATCCGAAGCTTGAATCTTCTTGTGCCTTTGTGTGTCCTACGGTGGTCGGTAACCTTCTTCCTCTCCTCTTTTCTCCTTGGTTTGGCTCTGAGGTGGCCGTGGCTTGTGGCTTTGATATGTTTCTCCCTGTTTGGCTTCTCGGTCGGGCACTTGTATGCTAAGGATTAACTTGTTTGCTTGCTTAATTAATGGATGCCTTCCCTCTTCTCTTTCCCAGCAGCATGTTAGTTCGTTGTTACTGTTTTATTTGAGAAAATTTATTGCTCAAGCATGTTAAAAATATAAATATGGACACGTTCTATGATTTTGAGCTAGGTCATTTGCTTGAGAGGGTATAGGCATGGCATGATATTACTCTCTCTTCTTTTCCTACACTTAAAGCAAGTTTAAAACCTTAAATGTATGGCTTTGAGATTGTACTTTTCCTCTCGCAAGCATGTTTAGGTGGAAATTTGGAAGTCTCTTGCATATTTTAACTTGATATGAATAATGGAAAGTTTTATTCAGCTTTATATATTTATGGAGCTTGTCTCTTTGCTCCTCCTATTTCTCATCTGTTAGAGAACATGCTAGGGGAGTGTTAAGCTCAATTTGGAAGTATTTATACTTTTCCCATGCAAGGTATTTTATGGTTTCAAAGCTTTGAATGCTTGGGGGGTTAGTTATCGGGCTTCTTGCATTTTTGCCCCTTTATGGAAGTATGGAAAGTTTTATTTGAAGGCTACATACATGTGGAATTTTATTCCTTACTTCTATCTCTTCTTTAT
This sequence comes from Papilionanthe hookeriana x Papilionanthe teres, assembly GCA_022702705.1. Taxonomy (NCBI): domain Eukaryota; kingdom Viridiplantae; phylum Streptophyta; class Magnoliopsida; order Asparagales; family Orchidaceae; genus Papilionanthe; species Papilionanthe hookeriana x Papilionanthe teres. The sequence goes on along the minus strand of CM040429.1, from coordinate 2,192,725 downwards.
CGAACAAAAATACATGTAAGAGATAGTGAGGAAGGATTCTATGTGAAGTTCTTATTTGAAGCAAGTACAAAGCATGTTAACATAGGCATTGAGATATTCCTTACTCACTTTAGCTGGATATGAAGCATGGAAGGATTTATTTAATTTTATATGCATGTGAAACTCATTGCCTACTCCTTTCATTTCTTTATCAAAGAGCATGCTAGGGTGGAGTTTTAATTTAATTTGAAAGAGCCCCATGCTCACTCTCATGATAAATAGGTAGTGGCTCTATATTTTGATATGTTGAGTATGTGGAGGTATTTGTTTTGGCCTCATGCTAGGTTTGGTTCCAACTTTATTGTGGCTCGTCATAGCCTCACTGGAGGCTCGGTTGGCTTATCCTAACCCTTACCCGAGAGGCTATTTCGATGTATATTTCGTTGCTCTTATTTCAATGCTTTGAGAAATTTATTTTGGCTTTGTTTGGGAGCTTGGCTGATTTGATTTGTTCCTTATTTGAGGGCTTACTTTGGTATTCGGATTTATTCTTATATCGGGCTTTGTTGAGACTTTGCTATACTCTTTGTTTTAAGCTTGATCCTAGCCGGATTTTGGCCTCATATGGCTCGGTTTTCATTTGGCATTGCAGTATTATTGCTTTCGAATTGAAGTCGGCTTCATTCCAGCCTCAGCCATGGCTCGGGTTCGACCCTATATGGGCCCGGGTTTGGCTCATTTAACTCCTCTTTTGCTTTGGCTCGGAGTGGGGAACGCTGTGACTTGATTTTATGCTATTTCGAGCCCAGCTCTTGGCTCGGGTTAGGATTTTGGTGCTCTTCGGGTTTGATTTGATGTTGGTGGCTGTTTCAATTTGGATTTGGGAGAATTTAAACTCCATGGCTATTTGATAAATACCTTTATACGTTTTGTGGTGAACTTGGGATTGAATTGATTTTATGGGGCTTGTCTTCTCATTGGGATTTAGCCGTGAGCTTCATTGTGGTAGTTTGGAATTTAGGGGAAGGGCCTTACTTTTTGTTGCTCCCTTGCTACGAGATTGCCGTGAGTCCCTCCCATTGCTTGTAGCCTTGCTTGTGAGCCTCCTCCTCGTCGGATTTGCCTTGACCGTGAGCCTCTTGATGTTGATTTGTGATTTTGAGGTCTGGATGGGGGCTTTACTTATTGCTGCCCCTTTATTGTGGCCTTGGCGAAGAGCCTCATGGTGGTGATTGATGTGGTGATGGCTTGGCTTATTGCTATGTTTGAACTTGGAGTTGATGGAAATGAATTCGGAGTCATTTCTCATTTGCTTATGGGAGTGAATTGAGCAACGATACTTAAGGCACTTTCTTAAAGATTTTATTTGGTGGGATTGGTGCTTAGTTTTGAGGTTTTTGGACTTGTACACTCACTTTCATATGTATTGGAAGTTTTCTCGATTCTCCTATTCGTTGTTGTGAGCTTAATCCGAGTCCGAGAGTAGTCCTATTTGCAAGAATTATACTTCAAATGAAAAGAATCAATTGAGGTCGGGAGGTCCGGATTTTAGTATGAGTCCGGGGCTTTAGTCGGTTTTCTCGAGTCACTTTACTCTTCTTTTCTCGTTTGATTTATCGATTTTTAAACGATTCTCGAGGTCATTGCTTTTCGTTTGGTCTTATCCGAATGCGAGGATATCCATTTCGGGGATAATCCAACCGTGCCCGAGTAAGAAAATGACGTCCTCGGGACCGATTCAAGGACCTCGGGCCCGCTTTCGGCCGTTCGTTGTTACATGTTTTAGGGGTGAGTGGATTAACCTTCCTCCCGTTTTAGTCTTTTCGGGTATGGAGGTGGGTTAATCTCCTCTTCTTCCCTTCTTTATTGACTTACACGTGTTTCCCGCTTCACTCGGAGTCGGTTTTGTTTTGTTTTGTTTTGGGGCGATGACGGCGATGATGCAAAAGGCACGCCAGTGATAGAGTAGAATGATATCCCATCCTACGACATCGGGACTCGCTCCGGGCCCCGGTGAACCGTAGGATGACGGCATCATTCACCGCTACTAGGCGAGCGAGGCACCGTACATGCTTCAGGATTGTTAGCGATCCTTTACCCTACGAAATGATCGACTCGTGGGCAATTATATTTTTCAAAATCTGATAAAAATACGATACTACATTTCGCAACAAAAATATCTTTCCACCACAATAAAAAAAAAATTGATAAACTTTCTTTTGCATATCTGAAATCCATGTGCATGCTAAAAATATAAATTTCAAAACTACATTATAAAATTTGATTGTCCACTTGTTGATTATCAGTCTTGGGTGGGGGAACACTCTCCTGAGTTAGGTTTAGTTGGACACCTTTCTTGCTGAGTAGCGGGCTTTATACACTCGTGTGACCGAGTAGCTCTTCGACGACCCTTCGAGCGATGCTTACAGGTTCGAGCTTAGCCTCGACCGAGTGCTTGCGGTTTTGCTGGTTTTCATTTGATTTTTGATAGAAGCACTCGTCTTTTTTAGGATTTTCTGGAGTTTTGGTGACTTTTACTACTTTTCTCGAGCTTTCCGTTATGGGCTAGTCACTTTATTTTCTTGAGTTTTTCGACGACCTTTTATTTTGCTTCTTGGCTTTCATGTGGCACACTTCCATTTGCTAGACGAAAGAAGATTACGGATCCTCCTGAGTATACGGGTTTGTTTACATTTGTAGCGTGTTACCTTTTTATACTCATGCATCGTATGCTATATCTTGTTTAGTTGTCACTTTTGTACTATACTTGCTATCGTATGTTGTTCGTCATTAAGCACGTTACGTTATATCATTGTCGCATGTCTTATCTGCTACTCTCGTGCTTATATACATATCCCGTCAGTAAATCATACAACATTTAAACATACTTGCATAGTGATGTTTAGGTGAACTCGACCATGTAGCCACTTCTGATTGAACATTTTGACTCACTACCTTGAAAACTCAACCTCTTCACGACGAGGAGCTTGCGAGCTAGCGATGGACGAGCATGGCCATCTTCAACAATGAAAACACGTCTACAACAACTAAACCACTCTTGGTTAAATAACAATCCATAGGATTTCGAGGTTGTTCGCTTAGTGCGACATAAATCCTCAACCTTTCTTGGCCTTTGTATAGTCTATGCTTGTACTAATATATGCCCGACTCGTTTTAGGATTCCGAGGTTGTCGTTCGTTACGACCTAAATCCTCACATCTTACAGCTATTCGTGTGATCGTTTCACACAAATGTAAGCCCTAATTTAATAAAATTGGCAGGATGAAACACTTGATTAATATCTCCTAAATCGAAGACAAACCATAGGATAGCTGGGAAGTCACTGAGGTTCGCCTCCGGATCTCCGACATCCCTAGGTTCTTCCTCCTTTGGATTCTACAATAAAATGTTCCAAATTTGAGCCAATCCCCTTTTCACACCTCTTTGTCCGATTTCGTTGATAAGTCCTATCCTTTTGACCTCCTTGAAGATAATATTTCCTGATTTTTATCGAGAGTTTTCTTAAGTGATTTCGGTCATTTAAGATGTAATTAACTATGAGACTTGCCGCTTATAGAAGCATTCCGAACCAAGTTTAAAATAAACCCTATTTAATTCCTTATATTAAATAGGGAATTTATTCGACGAATAAATTGGTTTCGCGACCAAACGGATGTCGTATATTTTTAGTTTGTTTGATCGAGCCTCACTCTTAAGTCTTGTGTTTGTCTTTTCGGGATAAGTGCATGACTGAGACAGTAGTGCTTCTTTCGTTCAAACTATGAAAATATGAGTCAGTTGACTTCCTTCTTTTCGTCGAAGGATCCTTCCGAAGCGGCGACGAGATTCCGATTCCGACGACCGACGACTTCTTACGGCACTTCACCTAAGACATAACAACTGCCGACATACAAGAAAAAATTAGATTAGATTATGCAAGTTGCAAAATTGATTTTTGAAATAAATAATTTTGACTAGTTTAGTTATTTTGATTCCAATATAATAAAAAAATAAATATAATTAATTTTGTTATAATAGGATCAAGAAAACCAATGTCAAGTATAAATATTTAATACAAAAATTAATAAGCGCAGTAACCCTGCAACCTTAATACTACAAACTTTAATTTCCATGAGTTTAGATGAGAGAATTATTTTAGTCTCTATTTCAGAAATTTGAGAACTTAATCAACCCTTTATATAACTTAAAATAGCCCCCCATAAATGGTTAAGGCCATTTGGATTCTCTTCATTAATAGTTCATACAACAAATCCCATTAGTTGATGACCATTTTTCAAGAAATCCTATGAAAGAGTTGATGAGCTGCAAAGAGGAATTCAAACACAATTAATATGTAATACCTTCAATAAGTTATCTTTGAAAAGATAGTTTATGTATAGCATATTTTTGGGCACTTGGTTCAGAAGTATTATTATATACTTTTATTGAGCTTAAAATTGCAATTTTCATGTTGATTAATACGGTAATAAGAACAATATAGTAATACAACAAAATGCTTTATAGATTTCGTCCATGAAATCTTAAATATTGTGATACTTCATTATGACATTAGATCTTGAGGTTTTATAAGAATCACATCACCATATCATGCCAGTTAACTTTTATGCTTTTTTTTTTATTGTCCATCACTATTAAGTTGTATAGAGAATACGATGGAAATGGTCCTCAAACTATTTGTAAGAGGTCTTTTTAGCCTCAAACTATATAAAAAGTCTAATTTAGTCACTTAATTCATAAATGCGTGCTAAAAAAGTACAACCTTTAAAAGTAACAGAAATTAAAGTTAAAGTTAATGGACGATTTTAAAAATAGCTAGGTACGTTGTATTTTCTAAAATTTCAATACATTATTTTTTTTAATTGGAATATTTTTTAGAAAAAAACATCAATAATAATTACAAAAATTTATAAATTTAATATGCATTAATTTCAACATAAAGCATTTGAAAATGAAGTAAAAGATATAGAGAACGTTGCTAATATACTATATCCCAAACAAGATAAGTAGACATTTAAATTAAAAAAAATAAATAAAATTTTAAAAAGAATGAAGTTTCTAAGATTATCCTTACTTGAAAGATGTAAATTTCTAAAATATTTTTATTTTTTAAAACCATCTGTAACCTTTAACACTAATTTTCATTAATTTTAATAACAAGACCATTTTGGCACATATACTAAAAGTTTTAAGAACTAAATGCCTAAATGGTACCTTTAATACAGCCAAGTACTAAAATGGCACCCCTCAAATAACAATAGGACCATTTTAGTTCTTTTCTTTAATTATATACCATCCTTGTTCATAACCAATCTCATAATTAGCATCCATGTTTCTTGTTAGCATTTTGTATTAAATTGGCTTAGGTAAATCCCATACCTTAATATATCCAGCAATAAAGATAATACATTAGAAATGTTACATCAACCATTTAGAGTCACAGCAAGACGTTTAACTTTCTAAACTACAACAGTTTGAACATCATCAACATCAGATAAACATGGGAAGAAAACAAAGAAATATCTTGTTATATCCAGAGTTACGAATGGAAAGCATTTGTTGATGTTGGAACTGAATTACGGGATGGTGATAACTGGTGCATGGTGAAGGGTGTGTTATTCATTGTGATGCAGAGTTTCCATAACAAAAATAAACAAAAGAATAAATCATCATTTAAAGCCAAAGTGGAGAAATAGTACCTTAATTAGTGGAGGTGAAGCAAGGGGTGCGCCATCAATTCCTCTGCAAAGAATGCTTGCAAGGTCAAAGCGGAATCCATTCACGTGATATTCTTCAACCCTATAGAGGTTCAAGCATAAGTGTGATTTGTTTAATATGCTTCGTGATCTTTCAAAATTGAAAAAAATTAGTAGTAAATATAATACTTAGAAAATGATAGTCCATGTAGACGATTATCTTAGTCAAAAATATAAAATATGATTTTGTTCTCAACTTTCCTAGTAAGAGATGTTTTTAGAACTAAAAAATGAGGAGCTTTCTCATTTACAAATATCATAAGTGCCCCAAGGCAAACAGATATTGCAGCACATCAAATTCAATTCTATACTTAGTTGATGTTGTTTTAGTAATTCTTTGATTTTCAGAATGTTGTGTAAAAAATGCAAATGATTATGATCCTATGGGGATCAGATTATGCTCTCTAGAGGACTTGTTTGGTTGGTTCATTCTTAATTATTTACATAAATCAATTCTTGCTTTTGTCCAGCCGCACTCTCTATTTGGGTCCTGAGGATGGTTCGTGACTCAGGCTTTTAGCATAAAAATGTTTTACAGAAGTGGCCTTTCGTTGCTGCCGGTTTTGTATTAGGCCTTTGATTCTGCATGAAAGGCTTGGTTGGTGATAGGATTTAGGGTCCGTCTGGGTCGCATTTTTTGAGCGGCACGGCGCCAAACCTCTTTTTTTTTTTTCATTCAAAAACTACGGCACAGTTGCTTTTTTAATAAAGTCAGACGAAATGCGGACCGCAAGTTTGACTCCGTGGCCCTCGTTTCGTATTAACTTTTTTACTGCCCAACATCCTCACTCGCCTCATTCGCGACCAAGCCAAGCTTCTCCCTCCCCTCTCTAGCAACCCAGCTTCTCTCTTTCTTTTCACCCTTGAGGTAAGACCCCGCTCCCCTCCTTCTGTCCGATCCGTGGGTTGCGGTTCATCTCTGCTTGGATGCTTTGCTCTTCTTCAGCCTGCGATTTTTTTTCCAAACTTTTCCCTGAAATCATTTGTGATGATTTCTGAGCTCTATTTGGTCAGTGATTTTCGGTTGGTTGTTCACTGTTGTTGGATTTTGCAATTTATGTGATTTTGGTTTATGCAATTCATGTGATTTTGTGGTGTATTGGAGATGGAAATTGTTTTCTGCTTTGATAGCTCGTAGATTTGCTTTGTGAAATTCTTTAAGGAAAAATTCCAATAGTACTTTTCAGTGGTAATCATCAGTAACATGTAGCTATCCTCTTCACTATCTCAAGGAAAAGGCTTATTAGGTGGTTGTGGTGTGTGTGAGTTGTGGTGGCAGGGTTGTGGGCTGTGGTGGCTATGTTGTGTGTGATGGTGGAAAATATTTTGTGCTTTGACAACCCATAGATTTGCTTTGAGAAATTCTTCAAGGGTTCAAAAATTACTTTTCAGTGATCATCATCAACATGTAGACATCATCTTCATTATCTCAAGAAGAAGACTGACTTATTGGGCGGTCGTGGTGTGGAAATTTTATTGTGCTTTGATAGCCCCGAGATTTGCTTTGATAAATTCTTTAATGAAAGGTTCAAAGAGTACTTTTCAGTGATTATCTTCAATAACATGTAGACATCATCTTCATAATGCAATTAATTATTGGGTGTTTGTGGTGTGTGCGGGTTGTGGTGATTTTGCTATATGTGCGGGTGGAAATTGTATTATGCTTTGATAGCCTATAGATTTGCTTTGATAAATTCTTTAAGGAAAAATTTGAAGAGTACTTTTCAGTAATCAACATCAATAACATGTAAACATCATCGTCGTTATCGCTAGGAGAAGGCTGCAATTAATTATTGGGTGGTTGTGGTGTGTGTGGGTTGTGATGGCTGTGTTATGGGCTGTGACGGTTGTGTTATGTGTAGTGGTAGAAATTATATTGTGCTTTGATGGCCCCTAGATTTGCTTTGAAAATTTCTTTAAGAAAAGTTTAAAGTGTACTTATCAATGATCATCATCAATAACATGTAGGCATTGTTGAACTCATTTTTGGTGAAGTCTTGGTTTCTTTCTTCTAAAGCCTAGGATCCAACCATAGGACTTTCCTTTTGGACTATCGTACAAGAGTAGGAATGGAACCCACTAACCCACCTTAAAATTATCTGTTTTAATGTACATTTAATGCTCATTTTATAACCATTTTTAGATATTACACATTAAAGGAAGACCTTTTGCATGTTTTTTGTCTTAGGTATAAGAAATGATGTTTTTGAGAAAATGAAGCAAAAAATGTGCAATTTGGAGACAAATCGACCAAGGAAGAAAATTCTAATCCAGTGTATTTTGATGTCTTTTTATATATAATCTCATTTAAATTTATCTCATGTTTTTGAATGAAATTACACTTTAAAGAAAGATTATTTTTGATGTCTATATTGTATGTATAACACCAAGAGCAAACCCAAGTCTGTGGATCATCGTTTTAATTCATTACATAATTTCTAGTCCTTTTTCAAATTATTTCACTTGGTCTTAAGGTGCAACCTATCGTACTCCCTGACTTTTTCTTGAACTTCTTCATAATAATTTGCCAACCTTTATTAAAATAGATAGTGGGCATATTTTCCAGTTCAACCTTCTTATGATAGGTCCCAAAATATGAGTTTGACTTCCCTATCCCACATGGCTGATGAACCAACTTCTTTAGCCTTAACTATTGCGTTACTAGCACAGAAAAAAAAATATTAATATTAGACAGCAACCACAGCACACACATTAGCCACCACAACCCACAACCAAAGTCGCAGTTCAAGACACAACACCACAACCATCCAATCCACAACCACCATACCACAACCCGCATCACAACCAGAGCAACATAGCACCGCATCACAATCAGAGCCACCATCCAACACATGTATCAGCAACCACAATCCAAAGCATAGCGACCCAAAGCCACCCGGACTACAGCCACCCAACCACAACACACACATCCCACAGCCACCACACCATAAGATACAACACCACAGTCACTTAGCCCTCGACACAGCCACCACAACCCACAACACAAGAACTATAGCCACAACCACCACACATAGCACAACTACTACAGCCCACAGCCACCGCCATAGCCCACAGTACAACCACCCAACCACACCCCCACACATATATATCACACACACACACCAAAAGACACAAGACCACAACCACCCAACTCTCATCAAAGCCACCACAACCACACATATCACAGCCACCATAACACCTTAAGAGAATTATTTGTAGTCTCATTTGGGGTGCTAAAAGTTAGCAAATTATACTTTGAATTTCCACTATCAAAATGATTTTATTTTCCTGATGTCTTATTATTGTGGGGATGTATAAAAATTTATTTGCAGCATTTTCCTAGAAATAATGAAGATGATGTCTACATGTTATTGATGATGATCACTGAGAAATATTCTTTGAACCTTTCCTTAAAAAATTTTTCAAAGCAAATCTAAGGGGTTATCAAAGCACAATGCAATTTTCATCGCCACACACAGCTGTTGACCTCGCTTTTAATCGTGCTCGTGTTAAAATTTTGCGACGATACCAAATTTCGACGCAATTTTGACGCGACCGTCAACGAGGTTGCCCAGACGACCTCGGACGACGAAACGGACTTTGTCGATGCGTCTGGAACGTCAATTTCACTTAAAATTGACATTAAGTTTGCGACGACGGCCTGTTGGGGACTAAAATTGTGATTTAGGGTTAATTTTTAATAAAATAATAATAAATATGTATTAAATTAAACCTAAGCCCTAAAACCCACTTACCCCGCTCAGTTGACTTCGTCTCTCCCACGTGAGCTCCTTGGAAGCTTCGCTCGATCCCTCTCCTGCGCTCGATCGTTCCCCCTTTGCGGCCGTTACTCCTCGAGCCTCTCGCAATCACTCCCATTCTCATCCCTGCGGCATTTCTCGCACGAGGGTTATCCTTGCGGCGCGTGCGCAAGTGGCCCGAGCCTCATTGCGGCATTCTCCCCCATTCTCTCGTACCTTACCCGAGCCTACTCAACTCCACAGGTATGGAGCGACACTCCTCTTCCCCCTTCACCTATAAGAACCCCATTGTGGGATGGTTTAGGGTTGGCCCGAATTACTTGTGAGGAAGAGAAGGTGCTGCTGGATTGCTGCTTGAACTTACTGTTGCTCTTGTGTGCTTTAGATTGGCCGGTAACTTTCCTCTACCCCTCTCTTCTTCTTGGTTTAGCCCAGGGTACCCATGACCCTGCTGTTGGTTCGGTTCTTCCTACCTGAGGTTTTGGCTGGGCGTTTATATGCTTTGGAATGCCTTGCTTATTTGCTTAAAATGATAGTTCCTAGCTTTCTTTCCCTAGTGACATGCTAGTATGATCTTATACAAATGTTTGGGATGTTTTATTGCTTGAAGTATGAATGGAGGCGAGAAAAACTTAAGCATGTTTCAAGGATGGAATTGAGTGCTTGTTTCAAATTGTTATATGCATATATACTGTAAGGTGGGCTCTTTTCTCTTCCTCTTGCTATTTAGAGCAACCCAAAAGCATGGAAATGTGATTTTAAAAGCAAGTTTAGCTTCCTCTTGCAAGTGTATGGAAGATTTGGTTTCAAAATTTTAAACTTTATTTATTTCAAGAACACACATATATGTATGCGTGCTAGTGTGCCTTGTGGCTTGTGACTTTGGGGCAAGGATGACTCTTTTTAAGCATGTTGGGATGTGTAGCTTGAAGTTCTTCATTCATTCTTGTTTGTTAAGAATAGTAGGGGAGCTTATTTTGGTTCTCTCATGAGCATATGGGATTCATTTCTTGCCCCCTCCCCTTTTAGTGTTTTCTTTATCAAAAGAGCATGCTAGGAAGGAGCTTAGCTTAAATTTGAGAAGTTTCATGCTTGTTCATATATAAAACATATTGTGGCTCTATGTTTTGAATATTTGGAAGCTTAATTCTTGGGCTTCTTGCATTTTAACCCTTCATGAAGCATGATTAACTAATTTGAAAAGTTTCTATGCTCATTTTATGCTCATTCTAGCTTGCAAGCATATGGTAGTTGAGCTTTTAAAGATATATATGAGTTTCATTTAATTGAGCTTTAAGGAGAATTTGTTGTAGCCTTATGTTGGATTTGGATTTAATCGCAGCTGGGATTGGTTTTAGTCTCATATGGCTCGGTTTTGTTGAGTTCTGCTGTATTCTTCATTTTAAGCTTAATTTGGGACTTGGTTTTAGCCTTGTGTGGCTCGGTTTTCTGTTAACCTTGCTGTCTCCCTGTTTTAATTTAGAGCTGGCCTATTTCCAGCCCAGTTGTGGCTCGGGTTCAATTCTATACGGGCTCGGGTCGGCTCCTTTAGCTCCCCTTTTGCTTTGGCTTTGAGTTGGGACTGCTATAGTTTAATTGTAAGCTTGTCCCCAGCCTCACTATGGCTCGGGTTAGGCCTACAGTGTCCCGATTTTGCTCTTATGATATTTATCTTTGTCTTGGCTTTGTTGTGAGTGGGATGTAGTTGAGTATTGGCTTGGTTCTTGCCTCATGGTGGCTCGGGCTTATGTTTTGTGTCGGCTTGCTTATAGAGTGAGGTGATTAATGATTGTATGTAGGGTATTCTCCCCATGTGAAGTTAAAATTTGGTTTGGGTGGCTTTATCAAAAGTTGTCCATTCATCTTTTTATATGTTAAAAGCTATATTTGGGACAGCCCCTTTCTTCCCTATCTTGAGCTTGCACTTTGGCCGTGAGCCTCCTCCCCTGTTCGTGCTTTGGATGTGAGTCTTTAGTGGAGTAATGGAGGTGAGTGTGGCCTTGCTTTTTGCTATTCTTGCCCATGGAGTTGTTTGAAATAACTTAGAAATGCTCCCTGATATATGTGTGAGAGGAAATGTAATGCCACACTTGGGAGGTTTTATGTGATGGAATTAGAATTGACTTGAAAAATTTTTGAAAAGTTTGTCCATTCACTCTCTTATAAATTTGGAAGCTTGTCCTTTCATTGGGAGTTTAGGGCTATTCTTGTTGTTGTTGACTTGGTCCCGAGCCAGATGGTGGTTTTACTTTTAGTCACCCTTGCCTATGGAGTTTATTTTGGTGATATGGGGTTTTTTTTAGCTTGCTTGTGAGAAAAGATTACAAGAATTTGTTGATGTCTTTAAAGTTTGGGAAGGTTTAACTCTAGCATGGGTTTGGAAAGGCTAACAGTCAGTGTTTTCCCAAGCCATTTCCTCTTTGTTTGATTTTAAAGGCCTTGAACGATTTTCTCGGATTTCGTTTCTAAACACTCTTTTGATATAATTGCACCCAAGCGAGAAAGTGACCAACGATTCAAGGAGTTTGGATTTTGCATTCGATGCTTTTATTATTACATGTCTTAGGGGAGTTTAGATTAACCCATCTCTCGTTTTAACCCTTCAAATTCGAAGGTGGTTTAGTCTTCTTTTCCCCTCCTTGTTGCTCGACACGTCTTCCTCGCTCCACTCGGAGTTTGGTTTTGTTTTATTTTTGGGGCAATGACGACGATGATGCTAAAGGCACGCCAGTGATAGAGTAGAATGATATCCCATCCTACGACATCGGGACCCGCTCCAGGGCCCGGTGAACCGTAGGATGACGGTATCGTTCACCGCCAATGAAATCTGTGAGGCACCGCATACCTTCTAGGATTGTTAGTGATCCTACACCGACGAAGAATCGGCATAGTGGACAATCTTAATTTTCAAAACCTGATAAGAATATGATACTACATTCTACAACCAAAACATATTTTCACTGCGACTAAAACATCGACAAAAACTCTCTTTTGTATACCTGAAATTCACGTGCATGCTAAAAACATAAAATTTAAAACCATGCTATAAAATTTGGTTGTCCACTTGTTGATTATGAGTTTTAGGTTAAGGAACACCCTCCTGAGTTAGGTTTAGTAGGACACCCTTCTAGCTGAGTGGCGAGCTCTATACACTCAGGTGACCGAGTAGCCTTCGACGACCCTTCGAGCGATCTTCACGGTTCCGAGCCTAGCCCAGGCCAAGTGCTTGCGGTTTTCTTCGGGTTTTCATTTGATTTTGATAGAGCACTCGTGGTCCTTTTCTTAGGACTTTCTCGGAATTTTAATGACTTTTGTTATTTATTTTCCCGAGTTTTCTACCGTGAGTTATTCGCCGTCCTTTTTCGAGTTTTTTTTTGGAAGATGTTTCTTTTTCTGCCTGGCTTTCACCTGCATGACGCACTCCAGCCTGCTGCATTTAAGAAAATAACGGACCTCCAGGGTATACGGGTTTGTTTATATTTACGGCGTGTTATTTTTCGTATCTGACTTCTTGCATGCTTTCTTGTTGTAGCACGTCGTATCATACTCTGCTGCGTGTTTTCTTGTCTTCCTCGTCTATCATACCCTCGTTATACAGCTGTACTAACATTTAAACATCTTGCATGGGATGTTTAGAAGAACTCGACCAATAGGGCCGCTGATTGAACATTTTAACTTGTCATCTTAGAAAACTCAACCTCTTCGCTGCAGAAGCTCGGAGCTAGTGTGGTGGGCAAGCACGATCGTCTTAACAATGAAGCGTGTCTTCATTAGTCAACTATGGGATAGGCTCGGAAGTTATCGAGGCTCGCTTTCGGATATCTGACATCCCCTAGTCTCTCTTCCTTTGGATTCTATGATAAAATGTTCCAAACTTGAGCTAATTTCCTTTGCACACCTCTCTGTCTTATTTCGTTAAAAGTCTTATCGTTTTGACCTCCTTGAAGATAATACTTCCTGATTTTTATCAAGAGTATTCTTAAGTGATTTCGATCATTTAAGATGTAATTAACTATAGGGGCTTGCCCTTATGGGAAGCATTTCCGAACCTAGTTTAAAATAAACCCTATTTAATTCTTCATATTAAATAGGGGAATTTATCGGCAAATAAAAATAGTTTCGCAGATCAAACGGACGTCATATATTTCTTAGTTTATTTGATCGAGTCTCACCCTCAAGTCATGTGTTTATCTTTCGGGGTAAATGTACGACTTGAGACAGTAGTGCATTCTTTCATTTAAACTATGAAAAAAATGGGGTCAGTTTGATTTCATATTTCTTTTCTAAAATCATGTGGAAGGATCCTTCCGAAGCGAGCGACGGGATTTCAATTCCGGCGACCGACAGCTTCTTACGGGCACTTCACACCCAAAACAACGCCGACAACAGCCAACCACCACAGGCCAAAAAACAACCACCACAACCCACTACACCACAACCACTCTAATTTATTTGTAGCATTCTCCTAGAGTAATGAAAATGTCTACATGTTGTTGATGACAATTACTGAGAATTATTCTTTAGACCTTTCCTTAAAGAATTTCTCAAAGAAAATATAGGGGTTATCAAAGCATAATATAATTTCCACTACCACACAGCACAACCATCACATCTCACAAAAAAACCACCACAACCCACACATACCACAACCATCTAAGATTTTCTTTGCAACATTCTCTTAGAGATAATGATAAAATAATGTCTGCATGTTATTGATAGTGATCACTAAAAAAAAATACTCTTTGAACATTTCCTTAGAGAATTTCTCAGTACAGATCTTGGGGCTATCAAAGCACAATACAATCTCTACTACCACACATAGCACGACAACCACAGTCCACAATATAGCCACCACAACCCACACACACCACAAACACAGAAGAATTTAATTGCATCATTCTCCTAGAGATAATGAAGATGATGCATATATGTTATTGATGATGATCACTCAGAAATACTTTTTTAAACTCTTCTTACAGAATTTTTCAAAGCAAATCTAGGGGCTATCGACCACCACACACAGTACAACCACCACAACCCACACAAACCACATCCACCCAAGATTTTATTCACAGTCTTCTCCCAGAGATGATGAAGTTGATGTTTACACGTTATTGTTAAGGATCATTAAAAATTACTCTTTGAACATTTGCTTAAAGAATTTCTCAAAGCAAATCTAGGGGTTATAAAAAACAATACAATTTCCACCACCACACAACACAATCACCACAACCCACACACACCACAACCATTCAATAATTAATTGCAGCCTTCTCCTAGAGATAATGAAGATGATGCCTGTCGGTCAACTTTTTTTGTTTGAAAAATGCTTTAATTTAATATAAAATGTATATAAATTTTTATTTTGAAAATAGTGTTTTAATTTTGAAAAATAAGATTGAATGGATCTCATTCGCCTAATAGTTTACATAATTGTGTCTGATATCGTGAAAAATACACTTTCCCGAAAGATAAGTATATCCCTCGGCGATGGAGCTAATCATACAAACTAAGAGATATATGACATCCATTTTTTCTACGAACTTTTTGTGTGACGATAAATTCCCTTATTTAATACAAAGATTAAATAATGTTTATTCTACCTGAGTTCCAAGTTTTCTATAGGGGCAAGCCACTATAGCTAATTAGATCTCAAATGACGGAAATCATTTACGAAAACACTTGGTTTTGATCGGATGTTCTGTTTTCAAGATTCTAAAGTTTAGTTTTCAAGGCTGCTTGTAGAAAGAGTTAAATGAGAAATGACCAAATGGGAACAATTATTTTGGGATGCCAGAGGAGTGGGAGGTATAAAATGTCACAGTTCTGAGGAAAACCTCAGTGACTTACTCAGGTAATCCTACTATTTGGTTTTATGTTTTAGAAATGATATTTATTTAATGTTTTGATCCTGTTAATTATTATTTAAAGATTACAATTGCATGCTACCCAATTATACAAATAGTCTACGAAGATTAGAGGGCTTACGTCGTACCGAATGACAATCTCAGAACCTAGAGAGAGCTAGGACTTATGTTGCACCACACGGTCATGCAGGAGCCTAAAGATAGCGAGGATATACGTTGTGTTAGACGAACTACCTCAAAGTCTTATGAATTATGTTGATTAAATATTGAGAATGGTTTATCTGAAGTAGCTATGTTTCATGTGCTAAGTCTCTTGAAGTTGTTCTGCACTTGCTTGCATCCTCATCGTGCTGCCCATAAAGCTTGTTCCAAGCTCCGTAGCGTAGTGACTCATGGTTTAGGATTCTGTATGCGAGCATGTAATTTTTTTTTTTTAAGAAAACGCCCAAGGGCCTATTTTATTGAAATAAGGAGGATACAAAAGAAAGTTTTAGGATAAGGCCCAATAAATGAAGCCCTACTTATACGATACAAAATGCAGAAAAAGCTTGAAACAAAAGAATACAAAAGGAAAAAAAAAAGCAAATAACAGTATTTAAGGATGAAATCACCTAGTCATTCATCTTCCTCTGGTTCTTGGAGCGGATCTAGAAAGCAAACTCATAAGTGTTGTTTCATTGTCAGGAGTGACCGAGGTATCATCCATTAAGTCTCCAAGCGTACCCCCAAACTTATTCTTCCGCCGAGAAATGTATACTTGTCATTCTTCTTCTGAGGACTGGTCCATCTGAACCATAGAAGGACAAGTAGATGCAACGATGGGTTCCAGAGTTTGTGTAGGACAGTTTATGAATACTTGGGGGTCTCCTCTCTTCCTACAGTAGTTTTGAATAATCTGTTCAGACTCCAAAACATGAGTGGCAACAGTAACTGGATCAAAGACTTGAGGAGAAATAGAAGGAGCCACATCTTCCTCCTGAGAATTCGGGTCATCAGTAAGTGGATCAATAACTGGAGGAGAAATAAGAGGAGCCACATCCTCCCCCTTCTCAATGGGAGGGGTTCTTCATCAACAGTAGTCTTATGAGCAGGAGAAGCAGAAGGCAAGACAGAGGTCAATTCTATGGATTGGGGGGGGGGGGTTGAACCTCCTCGGTTAAGTTCGTAGTGTCAGCTGCATCATGGACAATGGGGGAAACCTGAAGAGGGGTGGGTGATGGTGATTCAAGATGCTAATTCACAGGTGCGGCTAATGGGTCAGAACTGGTAGGTGGCCGGGAAATAAGAGGTCCTTGAGTAACTGCAAGCTTTAAATGAGGATGCAATCTATAACAAACAGCAGAAATGTATCCAAACAAAGAGCAATGAGTACAGTAGTGTGGATGAGGCACCATAATTACCTTTTGCCAATACCCTATATGATTAGAGCCTATCCAAACTTCATCAGGGTAGGGTTTTGTAACATCTCGTTCCACAAGAACACAGACATCAGAAGGCCTAGTGCGGTCTAAAGTGGGATTATCAACTCTAAGAGGTTTGCCAAAGCCCGTAGCGAGATTGTAGACAATTTCATCATAGAAATGATGATATTTCAAGCCAGGAAATGTAAGCCAAACAGGGATTATGAGTGAAACAAATTTCGGATCGAAATCGACCGTCCATTTGAGTATCTTCATGAAATGATTATCAATCTTTACGACTTTTCTGACAGAAATCTGTGTATAATCAGCATCATTGGACAGTTGAATGAGGACACGTCGCTCATCCAACCGTCCGACTTTCCAGCAACCAGTAAGTTTCATCAACTCAAATTCTTTTCTAATAATCTCCATTTTTTGATGTCCATATAAGAACTTACCCACAAGAACAAAGCATGTAAATTTATTTGGTCGGTGGCCTGTCGCAGTGTACCTCCTAAACAGTCAGTCTACTGTTCTTAAAGGTCTTGCAGATGTATTAAAATATACACAAGGAAGACATGATGTAGAGTATAGTAAAAAGAAGTGCAGTAAAAAAAGGTAATGGTGCATACTTGTTGACTCTGCTGCTTCTGCTGAAAGGGTTAGTATTACATGTAAAGCATATAAATATCATAACAGGCTAAAGAAAACCAAATGATGTTAGCACACGTGTAAAAAGTCATGTGGCACATATAAGAAAAATCAAACCAGGCCATAAGAATTTCGGCTTGGGGTGGGCTTAGAGCTGGGCTGTGTGCTTTATAATCCAATCCTTGATAGAAGCTACCAACCAAAGCAATCAAAGGAAGGCAACTGCTGGCCTCAATCAAAGTGTTTAACACATGGGGTTTCATATAAGATGTTCAAAATTTCTTATTTTGCCATGCATATAAAATTAAACTTTTATTCAGCAATCAAAAGTAGTAGATTCACGAGAAAAAAAATTTTATTTTTTTTATTATTTTGGTTATGTTATATACATGTTTTTTTATGGCAAATATGATAGTCCACAAGTTATTCACCTCGGTTGGGCTAGAACTACCAACAGTCTAAGAAAGCTAAAGAGAACTTCTCACCAAGAGTTGGTGAATAGTATCGTTGATCTTGCCCTCCCATCTACGAAGTTCATTGAGGCAGGAGATGTTATTATAATTCCTCAATCTTAGCACACATAAGCACTATCATCATCACTCTTAAATCTCGAACCGTATAACTTACAGTACACTCGATGATCCACATATCTCTATACTATATGCACTTATATCTCGGTATAAACACATAGGACTACATCATCGAGCAAGAAAAAAAAGAAAACAAAACAACAGGAAAAGAAGAGACCGATCCACCTCAAAAAATCATCAAAGCAAAGGGGAAAAAATCTAAGCCGACCTAAAAAAAATGTTTAAATCTTCCAAAAAAAAAGCATCAATTATATCTGTTCAAAATAGCAGGGAATACTGTGCCAAAACAGAGCCTACGCGGTACCTCAAAACATTGAACAAATTGGCTCAAGTCGGCACACAAAATGACTCAAAATAGCACACGATAATAGCACCCAAACAGTGCCCAAATAGTACCCAAGGCGTCTTCTAAAACAGTGAATAAATTGACCCAAATCAGCACCCAAATGAATCGAAAACAGCATCAGGATAGCACCCAAACAACACCCAAACAATGCCCAAACAGTGCCTAAGTCGTCTCCAGAACAGTGAATAAATTGACCCAAATCGACACCTAAAATGGCTTAAAACAACACCCACATAACCCTCGAACAACACACAAACGGTGCCCAAGTCATCTTCCAAAACATTGAATAAATTAACCCAAGCCGACACCCAAAATGATTCAAAAACAGCACCCAGACAGACCATGAACAACACCTAAACAGTGAGTAAATTGACCCAAATAAGCACCAAAATGTTTCAAACACAGCACCCGGACAACCCCGAACAACGCCCAAATAGTGTCTAAACAGCGCCCAAGTCGGTTTCCAAAACATTGACCAAATTACTTAAAATCAGCCAACAAAATATGCCCCAAAACAGCAGGCAAAAGCCCCCAAAATCAATTCTAAAACAGTAGGCAAATTCCTCCAAAATAGCGCACAAACAACACTTAAATTGTTCGATTTATATATTTCATACAACCAAAAGTTGGTCCCAACATGCCCTCACATTCTTACCATCCAATCCTTCATATATGCTTACACATTTAACACCCAATGTTCACGTTTATAACATCCAAATCTCTCATGACATATCATAAACACAAAAATAATGTGTGTTATGTGTGTAAAAAAAATTGAAACTTAGGGGTTAGATATGTAAATACATTAAGAATCGAGTGTTACAAATTTAGAAATTCCTCCTTTGAATTTTAACATAATCATGAAGCAGCATTAATATCTCTGAGCCATCATTAACAAACACATCTCATTCGTTCAATTTCTTTTATTCAAGTGATTTAAGAACAACAATCTAAATTATATGTAATGAATGGCCCATCATTCCTCTTAAGCTAAGTAAAAAAAATTTCCTTGTCATTTTATCTCAGGTTGAGAATCCAAATGAAGACAACAAATTATGGAAAGGGAGGCATGGATGTCTAACGGCTGAATGAGAGGCTGAATGAGAGAAACATAAGCATAAAATCTTCCTCACATTAATGTAAAAATTCTTCCACAATTTCATCAAGATTGAATGGGTTAAAACTCCATCAAAACAAGCTAGACTAGAAAAAATTGAATCGCAATATTTAAGCACAGTTCTATTAGCATTAAATTGGCATCAAATGATTGGTCTGTTCCATGAAACCAATAAAAATACAATTGCAAAGTCATTATGTTTCACAACGGATTTTAATTTACGAAGTAAATTAAGAGCTGGTGAAAATACCGTCACATTAATAAAATAAGATAATATCTAAGCAAATCGAGATTTTTAAACATACATATATTTCATTGCAAAAGAAAAGTAAAATGAAGATAATGACATAAGCAGTAAAAGTATTAATAGAATTAAGTAATAAATTATGTACCAACAAGGAACATATGTCTACCTACCATCTTCCAAGTGTATAGGTACGTTTAATATTCTATTAGTTTTATGCAACTATCTATCACCTAGAAACATCTAGTAGAAATAGATCATTAAATTATATTTTCTTAAAAGTTGTGTTGTTGCTTAAATTATTTTACTAGCAACCGGTCAATGTGAGTGCACTCAAGTTGCAAGATCACTGCTCCCCCGAGTCTTAGTTTCACTTACAACAAATTTTAACATAACCTATTTATTGCCACTTAAGTTATGTCAATGAAGAAAATGAGATATTAATCATCACATGAAAATAAAAATAATTTTATCATAAAATAAATTTTCCTATATATGCTACTACTTCTTATTAAAAGAAAAGAATAAAGAAAACTACTTAAGAGACATGGATAAAACACAACAATAAATCTCGTTTAAATCAAAGAAGATTCACTAGCAAATGTTTATAACAATTACAAGAAAATGAAGAACACGATATTTATCTTTTTCTTATGAAAGAAAAATGAAAAATTTCTCCAACAAAGTCTCATGTCGATCCATACGCCACTCATATTTCCTTACTCATATCTCTCAAAATCCCTCACCAATCTCTTCAGAAAATGGAGAAATCTACATCTCCATAAACTCACGCCAAACTCCTCCTAAAACACTTCCTAATTACTTCTCTAGACTCCCTCTAATTACTTGTCATGAGAGGCTCCAAGCCCCTTTTTTAAAGAAAAGTAACTGTTAATTAAATTAATAATCTGCCCTAGTTGGTTTTCGATATTTCTTATTATGGTCCCTTGACTTTCCAACTGAAACGTCATTTGAATCACAACCTCTTCTAACAGCAATTCCTTCTCCTATCCTGTGGGTTGGAGTTAAATATGTAACGAAAGGAAAGTTCATAATTAAAATCGTCCTGATTAATCCAATTACATATATGATTAAATTGATTATCTTCTCACAATTTGTTTTCTCTTTCAAAATTGTTATTCCAGATAAAGTTTGAATAATTTTTTCAACCTGGGTTGTATCAATCAGAATAAAGATTGTATATCTCATGGATAGTTTTAATCCATTGTCCAAATGAATTTTCCTCAAAAATTGGGAGTCTTTGACTAACATTATAATCCAAATCGGAATAGTCATTATTTTGTCGATCCATCATCTCTACCATAAATTCATGGAGTATCTTCTGATTCATAATCCTCACAAAATTTTTCTCCAAATCTTAGTCGTACAGTTCAAGGTCTGCAGTACCTGAATGACGCATACAAATCTAAAGACTAAACTAATATGATAGATTTTTAAAATAATTTTGGTATTTTTTTTATTTTTCTTTAAAATAAACACACAATAATTAAACACAGCGGATAGTGATACTTTAATTTTCAAATTTAAGTCTTACAGGTTTAACTAAAATTCTCATAAATTTCTTACTGTTGTTTCCCCGACAACGGTGCAGAAAACTTGACCCGAACCGTAATTACGCAGTAATTTAGCTTTCAAAAAATGACCAAAAGCTTGACCCAATTTATATTTAGCGGCTAGAGTGCAAAATTGAAAATGTTATAAAATTTAAAAAATAGTTTGCACTAGAGGTACTACACAAGTATACGAAGCATTTCAAGTAATATAAAGTTTTCTTTTAAGACCCAGAATAGCTATCCCACAGAGAAGCGAGGTAAGAAATTCCTCAAGCTAAATCTAATCTACTACTATTAGGTCTTAGTTTGGAATTTCGACTAATATGATTTTTCTGACAACTACTTCTAAATTAAAATCTTAAATATAAAGATAACTTATTTGAATAAATTGGTTTTGAAAATTTCGAGATGTTTAAAATTACTTTTCTCGTGTAATGACCTAAATAATGTGTAGGAATGAAATGTTTAGGATTTAATGTAGTCAGTGATAAATAGGAGCATACTTATTCTCTACCATCTCTCAGTGCTAGCAAAGAACATTGACTAATATAAAGCTTGTCTCCAGCTTGTGTAGTAGTGCTGAGTAGATTCTGTCATATCACTTCCAGACTATCCACTGCACTCTCTCTATAAGACCTACTAGGGACTCTTACGATCCAAACTCTAAACCGAATTGATATAAGAATCCAGTCTATCACCTTAGAAACATCAATTCTATGCTTATCCAAACTTATCTCACAATCTATTTGCACTTCCCCTCAAATCTAATGTAATCCAACATAAATAGGAAAATATTTGGTTAATCCTCCTTCAATATTTGAAACAAATAAATATTATTTGGTCGACGCCGGATATCCCTTACAAAGAGAGTATTTGCAGTCATTTCAGGATACAAAATATCACAATCCCGACTTTGAAAATTCCAGCGGTATTGCTCGGGGCATAAAAGAGATGTTTAACAAAAGGCGGTCCTCCTTACGCGGTGTAATTAAAAGAACTTTTGGAGTTAGAAGAAAAAATGAGTCATATTGTGTGATGTGCCGACGTAACCATTTCCGAAGTAGGAAGAGATTATAGTAGCTACAATGACTCTCCACAACTACATTCGACGACATCATTCTCGAACAGATGTAGACTTCAACATGACTTACAATGATAATTTACACATCCCGCCTAAAGTATTTGAATATCATATAGAACTAATCTATAACACAACTAAAAGTAGAATCATAAGAAGGTTACACCCAGGATACGAAGTTGCCAAAAAAATAGTTGAATTAAGAGAACGGATTACAGATGTCATTAATGGATGTTAATTAGACGATTCTTATTTATTTTATACAGTTCATGTTTATTTTCTATTCTTTGTATATTTGATATTGTTTCTTTGGGGTTTTTACATTGTTTGTAATGTTTTTTCTTTCTTTTTTTCCACTTTTTTTGGGTTTGATATGTTCATGATAAGACATTTGACCTTATGAATTCTTTTGGATGGTCTTTTAACAGTTGTTGGTTGGTGTCACATGTGAAATCCTAATGAAGGCAACCAAGTTCATCTCTTCTTTACGGTGTTGGGTTTATTGAGTTTCTTCTGAACGATTTTTTTTTGTGATATGCATGTGACACAAGAGCTTGGTATTACGTGAGTCAAAGGCAATCAATAACTTTTTTCTACAAAGTCTGTTGTCATCTTGTAATGAGAGATTCATTCGTTGGTGTACTAAGTTTTCTGAGACCCCACGTCTACTCAAAATGTAACTAACTGTTTTTATCAATTTCTGTTGGATTATTTTATACAGTTCATATTGATTTTCGTTCCATGTACATTTAATTATGATTATTCGGTTTTTTACGACGTTTTGTAAGTGTTTTTTTTTTTCTTTTTCCTTTTCTTTTGTTTTTCATTTGTTGGGTTTGAGAGGTCCATGATGAGACGTTAAACCTTATGGGTTCTTCAGGATGGCCTGATAGTTGATAATAGTTGATGTCACATGTGAAATGCAATTGAAAACAGCCAAGTTCTTCTCTCTTTTTTTCGGCGATATGGCTTTTGAGGTTCTTTTGAATGACATTTTTTGGTGATATGCATATGTGACACAAGAGCTTGGTAGTACATGGGTGAAAGGCAAATAAGAACCATTATTTTATAATGTCTGTTATCTTCTCAGAATGACGTGCATTCGTTGACGTCAGTACATCGAATCCTTTTAGTCATCATACCTGCACAAAAGTGTAATCAATTACTTAATTTATCAAATTATACTTCTGTTGTGACTAATGTATTGTCTTTTCAAGCATTCCAGAAAGATGACTTCAAGGATTTCAGGGACCTCCCAAGGAACGCTGTCACGGCGGACTATAAGGTTCCTAGCGCACGTCACATCAGACACATAGCTATAGGAGACAGTTCTATAGGTGCCCGCGGAGAATCATGGACAAGTGTGAGTTCTGGTGGGCAGACAGGCTGGCAGATTCCACTGTCGAGTGAATAAAGAATAGATAATATCCCTGGAGGACGGTCTGGTTTGTGACATACGTCATCTTCATTTTAAAAATAACATTATCATATTATTAAATGTAATTTTAATGGTCTTTTTCTTTAGTAATGATGATAATCATGTTATGTGAGGTGTATATCTTAATATTTGTACTATTCTGAAGTGAATTTTTGCTTCTAAAGTATCAAATATATTGTTATGACAGTTCTGTTGCAAAAAATATTACTACACGAGCAAAATGATCATTTATCTAGAAACAACTATGCTGTAACATTGTTCAAACAAGTAATAAAGAGTCGACCACCAAACTTATCCACAAGATAGCTTTTCAGCAAGTAATGCAGCAATGCTTATTAATAAGTTGCAACTATCCCAAACAGACCCTTAAAAGCTTTAATGGGCCACAAGTATTAGATGGGTTGTGACTGTAATAACAGAAATTCTAATATTACTATTACTATTACTATTATTACTATTAAAAAATGAAGGGAGAGCGAGAGATAGAGGAAGGGTAAGGAAGAAGAAGAAAGGAGAATAGCTTTTACGATTGGTTTCAAGACGTAGAAGGAAGTAGATGAAGCCATTTGTGCGCTAAAAATATTACACCAGTGCGAAGGAGGTCGTGAATAGCGTCGAGGAGGAAGGAACCCCAGTCGAGTGGCTCCTGTGAGAAAAACAAGAGAAGGGAGGAGGAGACACTCGCATGCTTTGAAAAAAAGAACATTCATGCCCTCCCCGAGCAAGGAGGAAGAAGAATCAAAGAAATTATGGCTGCATATGTCCTGTGCAAAGAGGAAGAAAAAGAGATGAAGCAACAGAGGAGAAGGAGAAAGCAAGGCGAGCAGCTCCGTGCATGGAGGAGAACCGACCAAGCGTCAAATAGAAGAGGAAGGAGAGGATTTTCAGCAGAAAGAATAGCCTTCAACAGAAGCGATTTTTGCGTACATTGTCTGGACGGTGATGCGTCCGGACAACTGTCGTGATATACTTGATCGCGGTTTTTTTTCTCTGTTGCGATCGAAGAATCGCCGCCGTTGTTCGGACGCAACTCTGTGTTCGGACAACATACGCTTGCAAATGGCGCAGATGAGTAAGAAAATGAGAGGCACGTGCGAGAATGAGATACTAATCGGAACAACAAATATAATGTTAGGGTATGTTTTATTATACAAGAAACTTTTATTTATTCAATTAGATGTTATTAAAATTTACTTTTAAATACTATGAAAATTAGATGTTATTAAAATTGATTTTTAAACATTAATGACAATTCTGTGTTCGGACAACATACGCTTGCAAATGGCGCAGATGAGTAAGAAAATGAGAGGCACGTGCGAGAATGGGATACTAATCGGAACAACAAATATAATGTTAGGGTATGTTTTATTATACAAGAAACTTTTATTTATTCAATTAGATGTTATTAAAATTTACTTTTAAATACTATGAAAATTAGATGTTATTAAAATTGATTTTTAAACATTAATGACAACTCTGTGTTCGGACAACATACGCTTGCAAATGGCGCAGATGAGTAAGAAAATGAGAGGCACGTGCGAGAATGGGATACTAATCAGAACAACAAATATAATGTTAGGGTATGTTTTATCATACAAGAAACTTTTATTTATTCAATTAGATGTTATTAAAATTGATTTTTAAACATTAATGATTAAAAGTGGTTTGATTTGGAATGATCGAATTAAACGAAAACTGCGAAGAATAAGTTTCGTATGGGAGGAGGTCGAACCAAACATTGGAAGAAGGTAAATTTTAGGGTTTAAGTTTTTTAATTATATAAATTTAATTAAATATGTCATGATATTAATATCAAAATTTTATGAATTAAAATCCGGTATTATAAGTCGAAGGTTTTAATGGGAAGAAATATTGATCTGAGTAAATTTAATAAAAAGAAATAAGATGAAGTTACAAAAGAGGTAGAGTCAAAGAGCAGGTGATAGTACGAAGAAATAAGCAAAGGATTAAGCTTGTCAAGAATTCCTTCACGGCAAAGGTCGGTAATTTCTTTCTTATGCGTACTCAAATAATGTTTTACTTAAAAAGAACTAGCATTATTGTCTTAGAATATCTGCTTTTCAAATTATATGCATATTAAAAATTAAAGAATGTTTGAAATGAAGATAAATGAAACAGGGAAGGGTAAATGGTTGTTCGATGAATTTAAATGGATAAAATAAAATTGAAATGAAATGTAAATGATTAAATCAAACAGGATGTACCCCTTATGCTATTAGCTAGGGACATAATTATGCATGTGCACACAAAAAATGAAAATGGTAAAGATGTATATTCTGGTGCAAAAATTTGAAAGTACCTAGGATGCAAACTTTTGAAGGAACATACGAGTACAACTTTTAGTGGATACAGTTGGGTTAGACAATAATCTGATATAACTTCTTAAAAATTTTAAGAAAATGAATATTTAAATTGTTACAGGAAGTACTAATTTAAATTGAAAGCTTATAGTTTGATTAATTAATGAATCACATTTCTTTTGGGTATTCATGCATAGAATTTGTATACTAATTTCATAATAAAATTACAATTGTTCATTAAGCTGTGATAAACTTACTATTTAAATTAATTGTTTCTTTCAAGTAAAATACTAGGTTGACATGACTAACAAGAGAGATTTGATTTACAAGAGGAGGTATACTATTAATAGGTAGTAGGTTGTTTGTTATAATTCTAGCTTCTTGTACTATTTATTTCAGATTGATAATGTACTATTGTTAATTGGATTATGATATTGTTTTGCTTTCAGACTATGATGTCATTTTGGTTGGATTTGATTATAGTTTAGTATACTTTTTTTATTTTTTGTAGCTCTTTTCATTATTGAAAGTTATGTTGGTTTATTATTCAATTTAAAAGAAAAGTTAATACCGTCCGACCGCAATTCTTCACTACGTTAATTCTAAACTATCAGGCTGAGTCGTGACAGTAAATTTAAAATTGACTATTTGATTACTGATTTGGAGAGTAAAAAAGATTAGTGATTTTTCTTCTAACCAATTCTCAAAATGGCAGAACTTTCATGTCGGCTATTCCCATGAAATGTACCACTCTTTACACAAATATCGAAGCTCGTCGTTTTTGTAATTTGAACCATGGTTGTTATCATGAGATGTTGAATGTGTTGATGTCTTCCAAGCTAGTTCCTATAGATTGATTCATGCTTTGAATCTGATCACAGAGCATCCGCCTTAGCTATCTTCATGGGCTTACTATCTCAAAGTTCTTGTGCATGCTTTCTCAATAATCTTTAGAGGAATCAAAGTTGCCAACTAAATCATGATATTTTCATATAAAAAAATTATATGATTAAAAATAGGGACTTTGAACTCTCTAATTCAATTACTTTGCTTAATAACATTTAAGTTTTCCTTTCAGTACATGAATACCAATTAGATGTGAATATTTCCAAGTGTAAGTGTTTAATAAAACTTTTCAGAGGAAGTTATCCCTTATTCCTAAGGAAGGCTTGGATTGTCAATTGATGATTTCTTTTCCTTGCTTTCACTCCATTCTCTAAGATCAATGATTGGTTTACTTGGTTGATTAAATAGTATACAATCTAGGGTTTTAGACTATGATTGGTCAAACATGCCATTCTACATACACATTTGAAATCCCTAGATTTGCTTAAGATTGCAGCATCATATTAACAAGTAGTAGAACATAGCATTTGGGTCAGTCAATAAAATAACAAAGATAAATTTTAAATGAAACCAAACAGGTTATGGTTCTAGAAAACTACAAAGTGATCGATATAATATTCAGAATTGCATTCCTACTTCGACAAGAGGATCAAAAGGTTATGCATATAAATGTCAATTGAATAAAGATGTTTAAATATCATATTCAAAGTATCTAATGCATATTACTTTTAGATTGTGTAGTTCTTCCATCTAGGATTATAATGTAAAATCTCGAATATCATCATCATCATCATGTTTATACTCATCCCAATTATTTGAGGTCAACTTTATGAATTCTTGTTTTCCATTCACTCACTAAAAAGTAAAACTACTGGAAAAAATTTTTAAAAGAGGCATAAAATTGGTAGAGCAAAGATCATGCATATAATATGCAATAATTACTAGTGCAAAAATGATAATTATCAACCAATATTATTGAAAATTCAAGTGACACATATGTATGGCGAGGATAAATAATTTTGAATTTTCTATAGAGAAGAATTGGGATATGGATGAGTATATGGTTCAAGAGTTAAGATGTAATGGTAAAA
Source organism: Papilionanthe hookeriana x Papilionanthe teres (assembly GCA_022702705.1). NCBI lineage: Eukaryota > Viridiplantae > Streptophyta > Magnoliopsida > Asparagales > Orchidaceae > Papilionanthe > Papilionanthe hookeriana x Papilionanthe teres. The sequence goes on along the minus strand of CM040429.1, from coordinate 2,164,648 downwards.
TGGAGTAGTTCCTCGAGAGTACATTGCAATATAAGAATATTATGGAGGCTTATCAATCTTATTACATCAATAATTTGTTGGGCAACAAAGAAGTCACTAATCAGTAATTTAAGCAGAAATATCAATCTAAAGGATAACAGAAGACTACATTATAGAGATTGTGGGGTAGTAGAATTTGTGAAATTGAAACTTTTGATTTGGGCTTGTATAAAAAAGAGTGAAAAACATACACCAATAGGATAAGTGGATAACTTAAATGTTAAATATTAAGAAAGAAATGGGATAGACCACAAAACTATGGTTAAAGTGATATTGGTATTTAACAAACATCTAACGAAAAGTAAGTATTATTAATGAATTCAAATTGCAAAATTACAGCAAAGCAAAACGGAAACCTGAAATTGCATCAAATAACACGCAACACTAGAACAAGGGTTGAATATCGGGTGTGGGTGGTCCCGAGTAGGGCTTGGACCGCTGGGGTGGTGGGACGGAGAAGCCAAACAAGCAGGAAATAACATGGCAGCATTTTCCTAGGTTTTTTGTAGAGCAAACAAACAGCAAGAATCGATGTGTAATGGTTGTCTGAGGTACAATGGAAGCAAAGGTGCAATCAGAACAACAGGGGACATGCGGTTTGGGGTGGCAAGGATGGAGAAGGTGTGAGCAATGTGCGGGATGGATGGAAAGGATAAACACTGCCTCGGGAACGAGATACAGCCTGAGCACCACTCAGAACCCTTGGGTATAGCCGAAGAAAGAAAAATGAGATGTTGAATGTTGTCTCAAAGCAAAAAACAGCAAAACTAAAAGTAATACAACATATATAAGTCTCCTCGAAGCAAAATACCTAATTGAAAAATAAAAGAGTAGGAAAGACAAGAAAATAAACAAGGAAAAATGAAAATGTGTTGAAAATTAGAAAGAAAATTAAAAAAGGTGTTTGGTTTGATTCCCACCCACATCGCAGGAACCAGATGTCGTGCTCCTCACAACCACAGTATCACAAAACCTCATACGCTCTCACATCAATCTAACGGGGTTTGTCGAGCTTGGGCCTCATCGGTCAAAGCTTCTAACTCCTTAATATGTAGCGTAAGGTCGGCCATGTTCAAGGTGGCATAGCGGATGTAAACTCTCGGGACTGGAGGATACCACTGTCAAATGCAATGCCCCACAAAACATATGAGAGGATTTCCTGAAATGTGAGTAATCATCTGCATTTGTCCAACTATATGTGGGTACATTGTTGAACTGAACTAGAACTTTGTGCCAAGCGTACTCCACAAAGTCCTCCAAAAGTGACTCAAGATTGGCTCATTTATGTCGAAGTGAAAATAAGTTGAACCCCTAGCAATGGCAACCCCGGTGCTAAATTGTCAATTATAATATCCCGAAACTCTCTCCATAATGACTGTCACATCTCATTTTGGCTCTTATATCTCACTATCCTCTAACCTCACCAAAATTGATCCCACGAACAACATTCCCATAGTAAGAGTAGATACAATCTCGTACTCCGCAGAAGGTGGGAGAACATGCGCTTTACATCCTTGATGAAAGAGCGTATTTAACCCATGATATTGAATCTTATGATGAAATTGCCATGATCTCACCGGCAAAATGTCACAGGCCTCCTTGGGCACAACATCACACAGCACCTTGTCATGCAATTGGTTCCCAATAAAAATCTCTACAAGGCATTTCATATCAATGCTAACCAAGGTCCCCTTCTTCAACCAAGTCAGAAGATATAGCTCGAAATGTCTCAGAGTAGTGAAACTCAACTTATCCTCCATCATCTATGATAAGGCCGTGCACACTTCCCTTCACAGTGCAATGGGTATAAAAGAGTTTGTGGTGAAGCCACTGTTGATATCTTGTAGTCTGGATCTAAACTCGTCAAATCACAAGCACCTCACCCTCATCAGCTGGAAGTTGGTACTCCTGTGCCTCCTCAAAAATTGTTCTCCAATATCACTGTCCACAGCTTCTACTGCTCCCTACTCATTGAAAGAGAACTTTGATAGTAGGGCAACTTAAGGAGAAGTGTCCAAACCCATGACATCCGAAACACTTCCTTGCGAGCATTGTGATGGTTGTACTACTCCTCTCGAGCTTCTTCTCAATCTGATTAGCTCTACATCTTCCACAAATGTACACCTACTAGCTTCTCCCACTGTGGGTGACTATCTGAATGAAGGTAGGGTATTGACCTCATTTTTAGTGAGGTCTTGACTTCTTTCTCTTAGACCCTAGGATCTAGCTTTAGGAGTTCTTTACTGATCATCCTAGCGGCTTAGTAATGGAGCCCGCCTCCCATAGAACTTCGAGCCACTTCTTGACCCATTTTTGTGAGACCTCGCATGGTAGTCCCAAACACTTGACTCCTGGTTGTAAGGGTTAAGGACTAACATGTAGAGGGCCCGAAAATGAGTTCTCATAGGATCAAACGGCCTTAGGTGTGAACCCTTCATCACTTGAATTCGCACACACCACAATTCGACATCTTTTAGCCTGACAGTCGGCAAACTTATCCGGACGACCCCGGATGATGAAACAGATCACACGGATGCATCTGGGACGTCGACTTTAGCTAGAAAGGACACCCATATTGCTATAGTTCCGCGCGCGTGCAGTTGACACGAAAATCGATGCACTTTTTTTTTAATTAGCGGGGCACCGGTTCGGGCTCAACCCAAGTTCAATTTGAGCTCGACACAGGCTGAACACGAGCCAGGATATTTCAAATTTCAAATTTTTAAAATTCAAATCAGCCCTTTAATGTCATTTAAATTGGGTTTAGTTAGAAGATTTTATTTTCCAATTAAGATCCATCCACACAAGGCAGCTAATTATTTCCCCGCCCAACGCATGTGCAACAGGTATTGGAGAGGCGCGGGATAGAAATCCCGCTCAACTGGAATTCGACATAGTTTTCTTCCTGCCCCCTCTGCTCGACACCACTGGCCTCTTCCCATCTCGACCGAAGCCGCTCGCCCGCAACCCTCACTATGACCCGAAGCCTCCTCTCGAGCCCGCCTCCGCACCAAAGGTCCCCCGCTCTCTCATCCTCTCGCGCAACCCGAAGCCCCCAGCTCGCCATCTTTCTCCTATTCCTCCTCTGCACTCAACGTCGTTCGACTCCAGTTCCCTCGATTGATCCCGCACCCGCTCGCGACCCAACCCTTCCCCGTCGCTCGCTCCCTCTCGACACGAAGAAGCCGCTCGCCTCCCCCGCCTGCTTTATCTCGACCGAAGACGAAGACCGAAGCCCTCGCCTCTTCCTGCGAACAGAAATCCTCCGCTCGACACCCCTGCTCCTTTTTCCCGATCCTTCCTATCTCGGCATCGTTCGACCTCGCCTCCCCCTCACGAAGTTGCTCGGCTCGCCTCGCCATCTGCACCGAAGAACCACTCGGTTCCCTCTCGCGCGCCACCTGCGGCCCTCGGCTCTCCTCTGCACCGCACCGAAGCTGCTCGCCTGCTTCGCCTTCACTCGACGAGTCCCTAACCGAATCCCATCTCTCAGCTGGACGCTCGATCCCGCCTCTCTCTTCTTCGAGGTCGAACTCCTCCCTCTCTTGCTCAACCAAAATCCCTCTTCTTCCTCACCTCTCGACAGAAGCACTCAGCTCCTCCCTCACAGCAAGCTCCAACCAACGAACTGCCCTCCGACGAGATCATCTCTCCGGTGAACCTCAGCAGCGTAACCCCTTCCCTTTCCTCTTCGTCGTTTTATTTTTCATATATATTTCTGACACTTTAAAAAAATAGTTTACATATCTTCTAATCCTAATGTATTCACATGTTTAATATCTACAGTTTCTTGCTTTGATGTCATTTTATTTAAGGAATTTGAGGATACAGAATTATGTGCAGTGATAATTGAATATGGATTGTAAGATACAACTTTGCATATCAACATTACATGATAGAAGAGGTGTTGGGAAAATGTATTTCAAATCACATCAAAGTTACCTAATTGTATGGATGAAAATACATAAGAATTGAATAGTATGTATGCGAGCCTTCCTAATATTCTTTTATGCTCTCACTGATATCAATTGTGCACCATTTTAATGCTGATTGGGGGAGTCAAGGGCGTTGTTTGGGGTGTCTTTATATGCCAATTTTTAAGTGTTATAAATCATTACTTTGAGGATGTTTCCTATGTTGATTGAATCTGTTTTAAGCGCTATTTTTGAGCTTTTAAAATGTTGTTTGGAGTTGTATGAAAATGTTGTTTGTAACTCTTTAGAAATGGTCGTTTGAAGCATTTTAAATAATTGTTTTGAGCCTCTTAAATAGTTGTTTGGTGAACTTTTGATGAGGTCCTTTGGGGCTTTTTGAAATGACTATTTGAGGGACTTTCATCCACTGTTTGGAGCTGCAGTTTTAGGGGGCCCTTTTGCCTATTGTTTTGGCTTTCATGTGATTGCTATTTAAACGCTTTCTGAGCCGGCCCACTCATTGCTTTACCCTTCTGCTTAGTCGATTTTGGGAGTTGGGTCGGTCTCCTTCGTTCTCTTGTTTTATTTTTAACGGTTAGGTCAAAAAAATGGAGAATTTCCGATTTAATTGGGAAACACTTAGAAGATATTTGAAGTTTAGTTAGAAAACACTTAAGTGAGTTTAGAACACCTTAAATCACTCCAAGCACAAGTCACATCATGAGCTCCCGTACTTTAGCGCGCACACCCTAGCGAGAGCCTATCCTCCTACGATTCTTCATCGTAGGGCTTCCTGTACGCCAGGAGACACCCCGTGTGAGAGCTCATCCTCCTAATCCTTCACTGTAGGCTTCCTAGACCATAGGAGCACACCTGTGTGAAGCCCCCTCTACCTAATCCACAGCATAGGCTCCCTTGATTTTAGATGTACACCTTAGGTGAGAGTTCACCCACATAATCTTCACTGTAAGCTTCCTAGACACTAGGTGCACACCCTAGGTGAGAGCACATTCACTCAATCTTCGAATGCACAGTGAAACTAGGCACCTAACCCTAATTTACAAGCTGATTGAGACACTAGACACGGGGATGCACTAAGACGTGGTTCACACTTCCCTAATTAAATCAACTGTGGAATTCCCCAAAATGACTTAACCAATAATGAAACTCAATCGCTCCCGGATTCGAGCTCGAACATTACACTCAAATCCTCCTCGCAATCGAGGCATTTGTTTCTCACACATGCGATCATCTGACCGGTGTGAGTCCGAGTGCCTAGTATGGCGAGGCGACGATAATAACGCTTACGTGTGCTATACGAGGGATTTGAGGGATACGAGGGATAATTGGAATAGTATCTCCTACCTCGAGGACCCTCCATAAGGGGAAAAGAAATGACCGATGATACTATTCGCCAACCCTTGGTAAGATCGTTTCCACCGACGATCTTAAATCGTCGTAGATCCTAAGACGATTAAAGCTGATCTAGCATTTCATGACTCTATTATTTTGCAAAGTACTTACAAAAATAAAATAAAATAAAATTCTCTTTTACTTGTTAACAAAGTTCTGCATAAAAACTTAAACAATAACTTTTGCATGAAAATCAAATAATTTTTCTTATAAAATCTATAAATGTCCATGGTTAGTCACTTAGATTAAGGTTAAGGACTGCCCTCCGTAGATCGTCGGGCTTGGAACTCTTGTCTAAGTGTCCGGTAAGCACACTGCCCTCGCTCCGAACCCCCCACCTTTACTGACGTCTCACACCTAGTTCGGGTTTTCCATACGTGACTATAAGTTTTATTTGTGATTTCTACGACTCATTTTTCTGACTTTCGTGCTGGGTTTTCTCTTTTTACTTAATTTGCCTGCAAGTTTATTTCCTGCGAATGATATCATGCTTAGAATACGAATCAAAGCAGCAGAGTGACATGTCCAGTAAGCTTTTACTAATTTATTTCATCGTAATTTACTTTACTGCAATCTATTTTACTGCAATTTACTTTTCAAGTACTTTTCATATACCTGCAATTTGTCTATTATGCATGCAAAACCTAAATTGAAACTGAAAACTAAACAAAAAGAACAAAACAAAAATCAAACTTTGACACCAAAACATTGGAACAGACCTGATAAAACAATTTGAACCTTAGACCTTAAGACTGCTACTTCAACAAGAAGCTCGGAAAGCATACACGTAGAGCAAGACGACGAGGAACGAAGGAGCGAAACTACAAGTAGAGGTCGTCGTCATTCAGAATAACTAAACATTCCTAGTTTAAATAACATATAGACTTCGAGTAAGCTTGCCAAGCGCGGCGTAACCCTCACTCCTTCTTTAGGCTTTTGCGTCGATCGTGTTGCTCAGCCGTAGTCTCTAACTTCGCTTTTAGGTTCGAGTGTTGTCGTACGGCACGACATAAACCCTCTTATCTCTGCAGCCATTTACATAATCAGGTATTATGCAAGTGTAAGTCCCAAATAATAAAATTGGCAGGATTAAACAATTAAATAACATTGTCTCCAAAATGAAGCCACATAGTAAGATAGTTGGGAAGTCACCGAGGCTTGCCTCAGATCCGTGACATCCCCTACCTTTCACCCATTGGACTCCTGAAAATAAGTGTTCCATATTGAGTCATTCTCACTTAATTTTTCCTCTTCTACAGTGAAAACCTAAACGTTGAGATTTTTTAAGACAGAACCACTAATCATTATCGAGAGTTTTCTCAAGTGACACCAGTCATTTGAGATGTAATTAGCTATAGGGACTTGCCTCATAGGGAACTTGGAACCCAGGTAAAATAAACCCTACCTAGTCTTCCTATTAGATAGAAAAACATGTCGTTCACACATAAAGGTTCGCAGACCAAACGGATGTCACGAGTCCCTTAGTTCGTATGATTGGGTCTACCGTCGCAAGATACATTAATCTTTCGAGAAAGTTTATCATTTGTGACATCAGTCACGATTATACAAATTACTGGACAAATGAGATCCAGGCGGTATTATTTTTCAAAATTAAAATACACTACTTTCAAAACTACTTTAAAAAATCATATACCTTTTATATTAAACTAAATCACTAAATTTTATATTCTTTCAAAGAAAAAAGCTGGTCGACACAGGGTCATAAGCTGCTTCTACTATTTCTCTGCCTCCAATTTCTGAGCATCACTTAAAGACCAGTAATGCTGCAATGAATGACATGACTGATGACTAACTTCATATCTCCCAAACAAATAGCTATGATATTCTCTAGCTCACACTTCAGCATGAGCTGCTAAAACTTCACTTCCACTGATAACTCTCTCTAATGTAAGTGATGTAGCCTCAAAAATATGTCAAGGCTGTAATGTGGAAGTAGATACTTGCCCTGCATTCCGTGCTTCATCTTCTCCCAAGTAGTGATCATATTTTTATCTTCTCTCTATCTCACTGCCTTCGGGTTCTCCCACCAAAAAGAGGCACTCTTCTTCAACTTTATGTCAACAAGTATCACTCTCCTATGGCACCTCCTTATACTCAAAGACTCTCAATTGTCTGCAACACTCATCCAGATTCATTCTCCCCTTGAAATCTGGCGAAATTCACTTTTACTCCTATATTTTCATGTCCTTCAAATGCTACTTCATCCCCCTGCTTTCTCTGATATTGAAATCAATAATGTCGTCGTCAATCCTCCTCTCCATTGAAATCATCCATATGAAATGCATTCGGATTCTCCTCCCTCTCCTCTTTCAATCTCACTATCACAGTTGACGGTGCGGATTTCCCACTACATCTCTTCCATGGAAAGTTTTTGAAAAGCTTCCGGTATTTGCCTTTAGGTGACATGGCTATTGTAAAGGTTCAGGCTTTGGGGAAGCTTAGGGTGGCCAATTTGAAAAAGCAGCAATGAGGAATAGTTTTTCCTGGAGTTTGGGTGAGGTATTGTTGGATTTTGGTAAACATAGGATGAGACTCATATTAGGTTAGCTCTGATATCAAATGAAGCTGGGATTTAACAAACAACCAACATAAAGCAAATATTATTACTGAATTGGAAATTACAACAAAGCTACGCAGAAATCTAAAATTGCAACACACAACACTAGAATTAGGGTTGGAGGCGGCTAACAAGCAGGAAACAACAAGGCAGTGGTTTCTGGATTCGTATAGCAAGCAAACAGCAGGAATCAATGTGGAATGGTTGTCCTAAGGGCATAGGCAGTAAATGTGGTTGGAACAACTGTGGACAGGAGGTTTGGGGTGGCGGCAGCAAGGAAATGATGGAGAAGAAGGTGAGAGTGATGTGGGGAATGGGTAGGGGAAAAACACCATCTCTGGAACGAAATATAGCAAGAGCACAACCCGGAACCCTTAGATGCAACCCTAAATGGAAAAAAGAGACACCGATGGCCATCTCAAAGCAAAACATATCAAAACTAAAAGTCCAAACCCTAATACAACATATAAATGTCTCCTTGAAGCAAAATAGCTAATTGAAAAATAAGAAAATAGGAAAGGAAAAAAAAGGAAATAAGGAAAAAATAAAACGTGCCGAAAAACTAGAAAGAAAATAAAAGAAAAGGTGTTCAATTCAATTTTGCCCAATTGCAGGAACCGGATGCCACAGTCCTTGCGGCCATGGAATCGCGAGACTCCAAACGCTTGCAAGGAACATTTGCGCCTAAGAGAATTAACATCTCAAGCAACATTTAACAAGAGGTAATGGAAAATGAGGATCTCTAAAACACTAGGATAAGGCCATTATATATGTAAAGATATCTTTAAAAAAGCTTGCTTGAGAGGAGACTGCGTTATACTCATCAAAAACCAGAAAAAAGAGCCTATTATGTCTTTTATATGTCTACACAAAAAAAAGGTATCCTTCTATAGGGCACCCACTGCTGACAGAATCGGCCATTTAACTGGTAAGATGAAGCCTCCAGAATTGTGACAACTACAGGAAGAAAAACCCATTTTATAATTTCCAATGTTCCTTTTTCAATCCCTAATCGCCAATATTTACCAAGAAAAATTCCCAAAATACCAATTCAAAAAACAAAGCTAGTTTTTGAGCTACACTTCTATAGGGTTCCTTAGCAGCAAAATATGCTTTTCAAATGTCACAGAAAAATATGTTTATTGAAGCCAGAGATCATATAGAAATATAAGAAAGCGTATGATGAGGAGATTTGACTCCAAAATATATTCACTAAGAGAAGCAAAGCTACATAAGAACTTGCAACAACTGAATGGCGTCAGTCATCATATGGAGCATCATAGATTAGAGAAAATGAAGAGTTCATGCTACAACTTAACTTGAGTAGCTTGTGCTAGAATTAGGAATGGCAAATCGAAGCCAAACCTAATGCTATCTGCTTTAAATATCTACCTTCAAAGATATGCAGCTCTTCCATTGAATCGAACCTTTCAAGCGCACAAATGGAACAGTGCTTGAATTTTCTCAATAGAATGATTCAAACTAATCAGTTTTGACACAAAAGAAATCTTCATTCGGATGTCTTACGATCAATGAAGTATGTTATTTCCAAAGAAACAAAGTACCAAAAGTCCCAATAAAATGTGCAATATAGATATCTAAGTAGTATATGTCAGCTTCAACAATGACCAAGAGTGTATACATCATGGATAATGTTTGAAAAGATGTAAAGCCATGAAAATGATCGAAAAGAGCTTCTCTCTTCTAAATGACATAATTTAAAGAGCAATGTCTAATGGAAACTTTTAGTAGAAATCGAAGAATAAAATGGTGAGCTTTCATGGGACAAGCTTGACTAGTACACATATGACTACACAAAAATGTTCTGCATACATCACTGCTGGCCGAAACAAATATAAAAGAAAATAAGTGCTAAGAGAAAATCGTAAAAATAGTCTTCTAATCCTTTGTAGGGGTCATTTGAGTCCCAAATTAATAAAAGTGTCAATTTAATCCCAGACTCTTATAAAATGAGTTGAAATAATCTCTAATGAGGACTAATTTAGCCCCTATTAAAAGAGTATGGTGACTAATTTAGCACTTTTATAAACTTTGAAACTTGACCCTTGCCATGAAACGGCTATGCATCAAAGTTTTGGTTGGATAAATTTCTAAACCCAATGCACATATTCAGGTTATAGTTTTTGGATGGCATCACATAGAAAAACAGCAAAAAGAATACTTCAGAAATTACCAATGCCTCAAGCTATCCAGTATAAGCTTCATTACCACAGGATGGTTACAGTTCAGTGTGTTTCCTGGACAACAACAGAATACATCATCAAAAAGGCTGAAAATACCGGTCCAATTCAGAAGATGTAGAGATTTACCCACAAATGTAAGGTTGTATAGAAGATTATGGTTATTAAGATGATTATGAAGTTGAATTCCCGTTCTATTTTCACACAAAAAACCATGGTTGTATCAACCAGATTTCCAATTCAAGGGATAGAATAAGATGAGTAATTGAAAAATGTTGGTATGACATGAAATAGTTCAATTTTCCGGCATATATACCAAATTTCCCATAACATTTGGCATATACGTCCTATGAATCCATTACATATGTGTTTCCATCATGTATTGCTTTACCGAAGCCATAATTCAAATAATGCTCAATAAGGTAAAAAATGAGATGTTTCAAACATAACAGAGTATATTTAGTTTGAGACCCTTGTTCCGGATGAGAAAATTGGGATTAAGCAAATGAATTGCACAAACTCTGTAACTTCTAGCCCTTAGTAAAAAAAAAAAGAAAAAAAAAACTATATAAAAAAAGATTTGGAGTTAGATTTTTTGAATAATCCTCCTCCTTTTCATTACTATATAGTGCTTACAGCTCACTGTTTTTTACCTGCCTATTATAAACCTACCATGTTTCACATTCAGAAAGAAGACAAACAGAGGATGTTTTCTGTGATGAAAAACAAAATCTCATGAGTAAGATATCATCAAACAGAGGCTGCAAGTATGGTCGGAAAACTTTTAGCATAAGGTATCAACTCCTTCCACAATTGTAAAATCTTTTTACAATAAATTTTAACAACAGATAAAAAAACAGCCTTATCCTTCTCTTGTGACTTCAGACATGAATCCTTATCTGTCGTGCATTCTTGTTGTAGAATTCCGAGGAATGAACTCATTAAAAGGTCAAAAACAATTGACTTTAAGTAAGATAAGGTTTCAGTCTTGGGAAGAAACACCATAATAATTATATTGATGAAAGAATAATTACCCGGGTTACAATTTGTTTTTGCAAGTGAACAAAGAACTTGATCGCCTTAGCTATAAACAACCCACGCAGCAAAGTAAAATAAAGCAAGTGATGGACACTTTTTTTTTCTTTAATCAGAAGGGGAAAATATGAGGCCTAACCAATTTGAAACAACTTTCACTGGTACTATATATGACTTAAGCTGCCCTTCTCTGAACTTAAAGAACGCAACAATACAAGGAAGGCAATAGAAATCGAGAAAAAGTGGTCTATTAATGTTATCATTGGTTTTAACAATGAAACAAGATTTAGTACCAAGATGTCCCTTCCAAAAGGTGAAGGTGGCACAACTTGAAGATGACAAATTTAACCGGCACTGAAAGCAAGGTTCGGAAAATCATACAGGGAATTGAATTGAAAGAAGATTCAAGTTTCCAAGGTTGAACTAGGGGCTGAACTAGATAATGTGATAAATTTTTGAATGACATGATAATGATGCAAATATGTGACATAAAATAAAGAGAGCCAGGTTATGAGTTAATATGAGCATAAGACTGACAACTTTGACAAGCTTTTCTCAAGTCTATAAGGCCCGCTTTAAAACCACCAATAATATGAACATTATAGAATATACAAGCTAGCCTTAATTAAAAATTCTCTAGGGAGGAAGGGAGGGAGGGAGCGAGAGAGGGAGAGAGAGGGAGCAGAGAGAGCAGATACAGAGACAGCGGAGAGGAGAGAGAGAGAGAGAGAGAGAGAGAGATAGAATTAATCATATGAAAATAAGTCTATGAAAAATCTCAAACCAAATAATAAAATCATTGGAAAGAGTAACATAAGGGATAGACTAAGGTTACATAAGTAGAATATAAGCAAAAAAGGTTTATATGAGCAATACTAACACCTAATATAGCACTCCACATGAACGAAAGGAGGATTCATGAAACTTAATACAAAGCTAAGAAAGGCAATTTGATGAACAAGAATTTAATCACTCAGAACATATCACCCTGGGCACTTTAGCTTCCAAGTTTCTATCAATCAAGAATACATGAAATCGAGCAGAATTAAGAGTTTCCTTCTTTGAATTGCTAGATTAAATTCTTTATTTTTATTGCACAGATCCTTTCCTTTTAGCTAAATATGTATTACTAAGCTATCTAAAATAGATTGTACATATTATTACGTGCCTAAAATAAATTGAACTGATTATTATTTATTGGAATGAAAGCAAAAGAAAAAGACATTAAGCCTATTCACTCGAAACATTGACATGGTATCAGAGCCACGTCAAATAGTTCCAGTCAGAAACTTTGGTGTCTTCAACGTTGAAATCGTTCATCCATCTTCCACTTCTTTGACTGCAAATCTCTGAGAGACTCGTCTGGACAACTCGTCTGCTTTGTTTGGATAGCTCGTCTGGATTGGACTACTTGTCCGCTCATCTACTCATCTGGACCGCTTCATTTATTTGTTTGGTTTGCTCGACCGGGTTGTTCAGTCTTTTGGATTGCTTCGCCTGCTTCTGTTGTTTCGTCTGATCGTCTACTTCGACTGTTCAGCTGATTATTGGTTCTTCTGATCTGTCTGCTGCATCTGCTCCGTCTACTTCATCTGCACCTTCTTCACTTGACTTTTTATGCACCGTCTTCGTTGTACTTCGTCTGCTCCATTTTCAACTGCTTCATCTATTTGACTCTACATTTTGCTTTTGTTGGCTTTGTTTGCTTCGTTAGCAGGCAAGACTCACCAGATTCGATCCTCATCTTGAATTTTCGACGACTAGGTCTCTTGTTCTTTACGAGACGATCCTTCATTGTTCGCGCCGAACAACCTGCTGCCTGAAGACTCTCTCCCTTTGGCTTTTCTCATTCAAGCCGAGCATATTAAGTTGAGCCCGGCACATTAAGTTGAGCCCAAATATTATTGTCCAACCCGAGACAATCTTTGTCCTTCGTGTACCGCCACAACCACTTGTCCCTATTCACGTGGATTTCAATCAATAACTTTCTTGGTAATCAACTTGTGAGTGGCATTTTCATTTAGAATATTCCGAAATCTTAGTTATCAATTTTATGGGAAAGAATTATGTCGCATGAGAATTTCAGCTCAAGATGTTTTTAAAAGAGAATGAGCTTTGGGATCATATTGATAGGTCTTCTCCAGCACCTACAGAGCCGAGAGATCTTGGTCAATGGGAGGCCAAGGATGCTCGGATTGTTTTCTGGATTTTGGGATCTATTGAGGCTCGTATAGTGAATAATTTACGATCATTTGACATGGCTAAAAAAAAGTCAGAATATTTGAAGCGCGTCTACAATCAAGATAACACTGCAAGAAGATTTCAATTGGAACTTGATATAAGTAATTATAGTCAAGGTAATATTTTAATTGAACAATATTATTCTGAATTTCAAAATTTATGTAGCGAATATTCTCGCATTATCTATGCTAAAGTGTCAACGGAGAGCTTAGCTTGTCTTCAAGTTGTTCATGAAGTGAGTCACCGCAGTCAGTTTTGATGAAGCTCGGGCCTGAATTTAAAACTGCTCAGGATGGGTTGCTCAATAGAAATTTGGTTCCTTGTTTGGATGTATATCTCGGTGAATACTACGCGAAGAACAAAAATTGAAGACACAAGCTGCTATTGGTACAGCTGGCGGATCATCAAAAATAGTTAATGTTGCATTCACACCTGAGAGAAGGAAACAAGGCAGTGTTACAACTGCAAAAAATTTCGACATGCTGCTCGTCAATGTAGCAAGAAATTATGTAATTATTGCAAGAAAATGGACATATTTTTAACAAGTGTCCTACACAAGCTCAAAACCGCAAACGACAAGCTCTTAATGCTACTATATCTGACAATCACAATTCAGCTTCGACATCTACAGCTGCTGGCAATAATCAATCTGTTCTCACAACAGATATGGTTCAACAAATAATTCTCTCTGCCTTTTCTGTTCTTGGTATTCAAGGAAAAGATAAGACTATTACTTTTATTCCTTCTCCTTGATTTGTTGATTCCAGCGTCACAAATCATATGAATGACACATCTGATTTATTACATAATCAACGTCTGTACATTGGTACTCAACATATTCAAGTTGTTGATGGAAATAATATTTCAATAATGACAGTTGGTGATATTAGCTCCTCTTTTCGACATGACTTTGTTTCTCCTAAATTATCTACGAACTTATGTTGGCAAAATGGTGAAAAATAACTGTGACGTACACTTTTCTCCTGATGATTATATTGTGCAAGATCAGGTATCGAGGAAGGTGATAGCGAAGGAGCCTAAAGTGGGCAGATTATTTCCATTACAATTTTCCATCCCTCGAAATTTGTCATAGCTCTTTAGTTGTTGAAAATAATGCTGGTGACTGGCATAGATGATTAGGTCTTGCAAACAATTTTGTTTTCAATCATTTATTACAAAGTGGTGTTTTTAGCCTTATAGGTAAACACTTATTAGTGGAATGTTCTTCTTGTAGACTAAGCAAAAGTAAGACATTGACTTTTTCTATTTTGGGCAGTCGTGCCAATAAATGTTTTGAAATTATTCATAGTGATATTTGGGGAATTACACCAGTTATTTCATATGCTCAGTATAAATATTTTCTGACATTTGTTGACGATTACAACCGATTCATATGAATCTATTTTTTGCATTTCAAAGCAGAAGTGTTTACCGTATTTCAAACCTTTGTGACGTTGACCTCGCTTTCGATCGTGCTCGCGTTAGGATTTTGCGACGAGACCAAATTTGACGTGATTTTGACGCAATCGTCGACGATGTTGCCCAGACGACCTCGGATGACAAAACGGACTGCGCCGATGCATCCGGAACGTCGATTTTACCTAAAATGGACGTTAATTTTGCGGCGACAGCCTGTCGGGGGCGAAAGTTGTAATTCTAGGGTTTAGCTTAAAAAATAATAATAATAATAAAATAATAATAATAATAATATATATATATATATTTAAACCTACTTAAACTAAACCTAAGCCCTAACCCTCCCTCACGCTCGACTCGAATGACCCCATTTCTCTCGCACGAGCACGAAAAAAGCTTTGACGAGCCTTCTCCCACGTTGAGTGTTCCTCCTTTGCGGTCGTTTCCTCCTCGAGCCGCACACGATCGCTCCTATCTCTTATCCCTGCGCGAGCAAGCAAGTTGCTCCTTGCGGCATTTCCTGCGCGGGCGTTATTCCTTCGGCATCCTCTGCGCGAACAAGTTGCTCGAATCTCTGTTGCACCTCCTTGCGGCATTTTTCTCCATCCTCCCGTACCTTACCCGATCCTACTCGACTCTACAGGTAAGGAGCGGCACTCTTCTTTCCTCCTCTGCCTATAAATGCCCCATTTTAAGATGAGTTGAGGGCTGCCTGAATTTTTTCTTGGAAGAGGGGAAGTGTTGTTGGATTGGAGCCTGAACTTTTGCTTATCTTGTGTGCTCTACATTAACTGGTAACCTCCCTACTCCCCTCTCTTCTCTTCGGTTTGGCCCAGGGAACCCGTGACTCCTGTTGTTGGTTTGGCTCTCCCTATTTACTGTTTCGGCTGAGCACTTATGTGCCATGGAATGATTTATTTAGCTACTTAAATGATGATTCCTTGCTCCCCCTCCCTAGTGGCATGTTAGTAGGTTGTTATATTTAAATTTGGGGGTGTTTTATTGCTTGAAGCATGAATAAGAATAGAGATTTGAGCATGTTTTAAGGATAAGTTTGAGCACTTGTTTAAAATGATCATATATATACTATGAGGTGGGCTCTTCTCTCTTTCTCTCGTTATTTAGAGCAATCCAAAAGCATGAAAACATAATTTCAAGGAAAAAGTTAGCCCCTCTTGCAAGCCTATGGAGTGTTTGATTTCAATGCTTTAAGTTTTATTTGTTTCAAAAAAGAATATACATGTTGGAAATGATAAATACATGCATGCATTAGTCTTTTACTTTTGATATATTGAAAGCATGATTTTGAGGCAAATATTAGCCCCTCTTGCAAGCACGTTGGGGTATGTACAATGAGGCTCCTTACTCTCATTTGGCATGATTTATGGAAGAATCTATTTAGCTTTTTAACATGTATGTGGGGCTCATCTCTTGCTCCTTGTGACTTTCTCTTACAAAAGTTGTATGCTAGGGAGAAGTTTTAACTTAATTTGGAAGAGCTTCATGTTTGTTCTCATGATAAATATATGGTGGCTCTATATTTTGATATGTTGAATATATGGAGGTATTTGTTTTAGCCTCATGCTAGGTTTGGTTTCAATCTTATCGTGGCTCATCTTAGCCTCACTTGGAGACTCGGTTGGCTTATCCTAGCCCCTACCCGAGAGTCTATTTCAATGTATAATTGCTGCTCCTGTCTCAATGCTTTAAGAAATTTGTTTTGGCCTCGTTTGGGAACTCGGTTGGCTTGATTTAATTCCTATTCGAGAATCTGTTTTGGTGGCCTGGATTTATTCTTATATTGGGTTTGATTTTTGGGCCTTGTAAGGCCTTGGTTTTGCTTGTCTTAGCCCCTACCCAAGAACATATTTTATTTTATTTTGTATTATGGTTGTCCCTGTTTAAGAGTTTTGGAATATTCATTTTGAGCCTTGCTTGTAGTGAGCTGGATTCGATTCTGTGTTGGGATTGTTGTAATCTGATGCTAGGCTCGTTTGCAGCCTTGCTGTGGCTCGGTTTTGGCTCTTTGGTACTTCTGGTTTTGGCTTTGTGTTGGGATTGCTATAATCTGATGCTGGGCTCGTTTTCAGCCTTGCTGTGGCTCGGTTTTTGCTCCCTTGGCACCTCTTGTTTTGGTTCTGTGTTGAGGCTGTTTTAGCTTGGAGCTGGACTGGTTTTCAGCCATATGGTGGCTCGGGTTTGGCTCTGTGTGGGCTTGGTTTTACTCCTGTATTGTCCCTTGCTTGAGCTTTGTTTTAGGATTGTTGTAGCTTAGTGCTGGCATGTCCCCAATCTTGTTGTGGCTCGGGTTTGGGCCTATATTGGTTTTACCCTTGTGATGTTGTTCCTTGTCTTGGCCTTGTGTTAGGCCGGCTGTAGCTTGGTGTTGGCTCGGTTCTAACCTCATGGTGGCTCAGGTTTATGCCTTGTGTTAGCTCAGTTGTGGCTTCATGTGAATTCAATCCTATGGCTATTTGATGAATACCTTCATGCACTTTGTGATGAAATTGGAGTTGAACTGATTTTAAAAAGCTTGTCTATTCACTTTCTTATGTATTGAAAGCTTGGTGTTGAGATGATCTTCCTGTTACTGTTGCCTTGGTCCAGAGCTTGTAGGTGGTCCTATCTGGAGATCTGTATTTCAGAAGCTGTCAATTAATTTGAGATTTGAAAAATCTGGGGTTTAATACGGGTCTGGAGATTTCAATAGTGGGTTTCCCCGAGTTATTTCTTTCCCGTTTGATTTACGAGGTTTTAAAAGATTTTCAGATTTCTTTTTTTTTTGTCTGAATGGAAAGGACACCCTCTTTGGGTCGATCCAGTAATGCAAAAGTGAGAAAATGATATCCTCGGGATTGACTCAAGGATCTTGAGCTTTGTTTTCAGTGTTCTACTCTTACCTATTTCAGGGGTGTTTTAGACTAACCCTCCTTCCGCTTTAACCCTTCTCTAAATTGGAGGTGGTTTAGTCTCATTTCCTTCCCCTTTTCGTTGATTGACGTGTTTTCCCCGCTTCACTCGGAGTTGGTTTTGTATTGTTTTGTTTTGGGGCAATGACGGTGTTAATGATAAAGGCACACCGGTGGTACAGTGGAATGATATCTCATCCTACGACACCAGGAATCGCCCTAAGGCCCTGGTGAACCGTAGGATGACGGTATCATTCACCGCTATAAGGCTAACGGGGCACTCATACCTTCTTAGGATTGTTAGTGATCCTACACCGGGCGAAATAATCGACTCGTGGACAACCCCAATTTTCAAAAAAATCTGATAAGAATATGATACTACATCTTACGACAAAAACATATTTTCACTACAACCAAAACAGTGCTCTTCCATTTAAACTATGAAAACTATGAAAAATATAAGGTTAATTTGATTTCATATTTTCAAAAAATTATATATATATATATATATATATATATATATATATATATATGTGTGTGTGTGTGTGTGTGTGTGTGTGTGTGTGTGTGTGTAAATTAAAGCGTCATTCCGAAGCGGGCGACGAAATTTCAATTTCCGGCGACCGACAGCTTCTTACGGGCACTCCACACCCAAAACAACGCTGACAGTGACATATATTAACACTCGATTCTCCATATATATTAAAATCTTACGGACTGATAATGGACTGACAATGGTGGTAAATACATGTCTCATGAGTTTCTTATAGCAGGTTATTACCTTACAACATTTATATCCTTATAAACCTCAGCAAAATGAAGTCTCAAAAAGAAAAAAACAGTCATCTGCTAGATATGGTGTGCATAATACTGCAGTTTACCTGATTAATCACTTATCATCTCAACAATTGAAGTTTGATTTTCCCAACTATTAATTTTTTGGTAAGCATCCTAATTATCACATGCTACACACTTTCAGATATGTTATTTGTTTATATACTTGTCATGAACGTCATAAGTTCGCGGTGTAGTCTATTCGATGTGCATTTATGGGTTACAGTCCTAATCATAAAGGTTTTGTGTTATGATTCGATTAATAATCAATGACATATCTCTCAGGGTGTGATTTTCTTCTTCGAACATGAATACCATTTTCAGCATCATCTTTCGATATCCCACACTGTTATACTCCCTCACTTTGACGATTATTCTTTTGATAAAAAATTCAAACCTGACCTTGTCTACACACGACGCCCGACCCGTTCACCTCTAACCCTTCCCGACCCTACTTCTGAAAATGCTCCAATGATTCTTCGACGATCAACTTGGCACATTCGTCCTCCGCATAGATATGGCTATTCTGTAGTTTAAACTAATACTACTGTTCATACATCTTATTCTCAGGCCGCTAAACATACTTGTTGGATAAAAGTCATGCAAGAGGAACTTCAAGCACTTCAAGACAATCACACTTGGGATATTGTTTCATGTCTTGCATGCGTTAAACTCATTGGTTGTAAATGGATTTATTCTCTTAAGCTCTGATATGATGGCTCCCTTGACAGACATATAGCAAGATTGGTAACTCTTGGAAATCAACAAGAATATAGAATTGATTATGAAGAGACATTAACACCTGTGGCTAAAATGACAACTGTCCAATTTGTTCTATCTTGTTGCATCTAAAAACTGGTCCTTACAACAGATGGATGTTAAGAATGCACTTTGACATAGATACCTCAAAGAAGATATCTATATAACTCCTCCAGACTTGTTTTCTACACCCTCACAGGATGTTTGTAAGCTCAAACAATCTCTAAACGGTTTGAAACAAGCCCACGGGCCTCGTTTAAAAATTTTCACAATACTTGCACGACTGACAAAAGTATTGTGTTGTTATTATCTATGTTAATGATAGTCATCACAGAATCTGATACTCAATTGAATACTTAATTTATGTCTCAGTTACAAAAGCATCTTCAAGGTTCTTCTCATATGAAAGATTGGGATCTTCAACTTATTTATTAGATCTTGAGATTCACTCCTCTCTCGCGGGTATTTTTCTTCACCAGCATAACTATACTAAGGAACTCATTGCTTTGGCTGGGCTCCAGGAGGGTCTTCCTGTTGATACTCCTTTGGAAGTGAATGTTAAATGTCAATGGAATGATGATGACTTCCTCTCTGATACATCTCGGTATCGACAACTTGTTGGGAGTCTCAATTATCTAGCCAACACACGTCCTGATATTTCATTTGTTGTGCAACAAGTTACTCAATTTATGCAGGCCCTAGACATCTTCACTTGGCTGCAGTTCGACGTATTATTAAGTACTTGAAAGGTACTTCTCATCGTGGCATGTTCTTTTCTGTGGAGTCTTCTATTCGCATAATAGCCAATAGTGATGCTGATTCGGTTGGTTGTTCCGATACACATCAATCTATTATTGACTGGTGTATTTTCTAGGCAACTCTTTAATTTCTTGGAAAAGTAAAAAACAAGATTGGTGTCTAAGTCATCTACTAAGTCTGAATATCGTGTTATGTCATCTGCTTGTTCTAAGATCAATTGGCTTCGGAGCTTGTTGGCTAAGCTTGGTTTTCCTCAACTTGAGTCCACTTCTCTTTATGCAAATAACACTAGTACTATCCAGATTACTGATAATTCTGTCTTTCATGAGATAACGAAACAGATGGGTTGTCATTCTATTTGAGAAGCCTATTATAATGGTGTTATTTCTCTTCTTCGTATCTTTTCTAGACTTCAAACAGTTGATATATTTACTAAGGTTTCTCAGCAGCATCATCAGTTCCCTGTTGACAAATTGATGCTTCTTGATCAATCAACATAAATTTGAGAGGGGATATCAATCAAAAATAAATGAAATTGAGTTTCATTCTTTCAATTGCGGGCTTAAATTCTTTACTTTTATTGCACAGATGCTTTCCTTTTAGCCGAATATTTAGATTAGGAATATGTATTATTAAACCACCTAAAATAAATTGTATAGATTATTATGTACCTAAAATAGATTGTAAAGACTATTATTTATTAGAATGAAAGCAAAGGAAAAAGGCATTCAGCCTATTCACTCAAACATTGACAGTTTCAAAAATAAGGATGCTTGTGATGAATAATTTGCATTTGGCCTAATATTTTGGTACAATTTCCTCTAATAAAAGCATAGTTATGCTTAGCTCTCTATATATTTGATCCTATAATTAGATGAATATATAAAAGAAATACCAGATTTATTAAGAAAATCAACTCATGGGAAAGATCCTTATTGATCCACCCTTTTAAAATATGACAAAGTTTGCAAGGTGCATATAAAATATAACTTATGAAAGAAAAATTTTAATATAAATTTGCCAAATAAGATTCTGATTGGTTCGATGGAAATACCACAGCCAGAGTAATTAAGCAGTCGGCCATTATTTTGCATATCCAACATGTAGTAAACCTACAAATAATAAAGAATACAAAGGTAATAGGATGGAAAAATAATGAATGCTGTCGTATATCTATGTATTCATGCACAACACTGTTCAAAGTTTCTTCAAAGTTTCAGCATAAAAATTACTATAAAATAATGCAAATACTTACCTTGTTATCAATACCGCGAAATGAAGTGGTATATGGGTACTTCTTATCATCTGCTTCGTTAGTATGGTTGTAAACCACATCCAAAATGACCTATAAAACAGCATGTTTGATCTTAGCTGAACTGAAAAAAGAAAGATTTACATAAAAACGCCACTCAATTCCTATTTCTAACACCTAAATTTCAAGTTTTACATATGTGCCCCGTTATCTATGCATGAAAAGGCATGTTTTACCATAGTAGTTAAAATAGTGGTCTTTTTTATGTGATATGAAAGATTTGGGTTGTACTGATGTAAAAAGTAAAGTTTAGGTATTAGAAATGTAGAAACATATGAATTGGGCGGTATGTATGTAGATGCCACAGAAAAAAAAAAGTAAAGAGAGCATAACATGTATGCATGGAACTCAGTGCCTCGTGGATGATAGGAGAGAGGCAGATTACCTCTATTCCAGCACCATGCAAAGCTTTGACCATTTCTTTGAACTCTAGAGCTGCAGCCAAAGGTCCAGCTCCAGCGCTAGCATATCGGCTCATTGGCGCAAAAAAATTTACTGTGGAATACCCCCATGTGTTGATCTAGCAAATTAGTAGCATTAATTAAAACATTAGGCCACAATGAAAGACAATAAAGCTTTACCACTACTATTGTATTGCAGCTATCAGGAATTTGGATCCACAAAATAAAATAAAAGATAATTATAGGGGTAAAGAATAAAAGTTTTGTAGTAAAAAGCAATAATTACTATTTCTTTCATTTTACTTACCATGTGATCTCTAGGATTTGGACGCTTCTGAAATTCCAGCTCATCAAACTCAAAAACTGGCAACAATTCCACAGCATTAACACCAAGCTCCAACAAATGTGGGATCTAAAAAATTGAATAATATTTATTAATAATTATGAAATCCCAAAAGGCTTAGATTCAAAAAACTAAATATTCAATAATAAAAATTAGAGGCATTTACATATATAGCACCAAATTCCTATGTGTTTATATATCTAACACTAGAACTCTGATATTTATACACCCAAATCTTTCATATAACATAAAAAATGTCACCATTTTAACTTTTAAAAAAGTGAATGTTCATGCACGGGTAAAGTGTCATATGTGTAAAAATTGAAGTTGAGGTGTTAGATATGTAAATAAATAGGAATTGAGTCGTATGTATGTAAATATTTCTAAAAATTAATATCGGTGAATTGCATCTCTATCTAAGATGTGCAAGCATAAACATACTTATAGTTCAGATAGCACGTATTGAACGATTGACAAGCATTAAACATTATGGCGCATTACTTCAAACAAGTAGTGCTAAAACTTACTCAGGTCAAAGTATCGATTCATAAATATCCTATTGGCTTTGAATTCAAATTAAAACAGTTATTTCAATTAAAAAATTAAGCAGGCGCCTCATAATTTACAAGTATTACACATAATAAAGAACAAACAGACCTTGTTTATAACACCCAGATAGCTGCCACGAATTTCTGGATCGAGCCCACTCGACTCATCAGCCGTAAATGCGCGAACATTCATTTCATAGATAACTAGATCCGCCTGCTCGATAATGAATGAAGTTATAACAAGCAATCATTCCATTCTGTCAGCCTGACAGCCAAGTTAACGAATATACCTCGGGTATATCTGGAAGTTTGTAATCAGGGCCCCAATCAAATGGTAAATTACGAAAATCGTAAGTACCAAGGAATTTAGACGTTCTTTCTTTGACATCCCCAAAAATTTTGCGACCCGAAACGAGTTTTGCATATGGATCTAAAAGAATGTTATTAATGTCAAACCGATGACCTTGTTCCCATCCTTGAGGACCATTCACACGATATCCATAAAGCACGCCAAAATCAGGCAAACCCTGAAATTTAGCACCAAATTTAGAAATGTTGTACTACAAAAAAATTAGTTTAACATGCTTAGAAGAGATTAGCAAATTTAGATCAAGAATCCAACCAACATTACTAAATTGAGTCCTTGATTCAAAAGTATGATATCAAAAAGCACATAAAATCTAAACCAAATAACTTTTTATACAAATAAATTAACTAATTTTACTAAACTGTTACTTGATCAAGAGCATGCCTATAATTCATGGGAAAAATATGAATTTTTTCAAAGAAGAAAATGAATTAAACTGGCAAATTAGCATTTTCATAAGATAAACTAGTGAAAAGAAAAATATCTCTATAATGCAAACCTCGACAAAGATATGCCATATGTCTCCAGTTTTGTTCATTTGAGGATCTAATGGAACTTCTATCATGCCTTCAAGCGGTCTCCCAACATCACCCCTATGAATAAAATAATAGAAAGCTTTCTCAGAAGGTTCTAGGTAGAATTTACAGTGAAGCTAATCAAAACCAATTTCAAAGAAAGTAAACTTGATAAAAGATCCAAAAACTTGACTTCAGCAAACACACTTAAGAAGAACACAATTATGAATCAGAAATAGTTCATACTAAGCAGTATGTTTTTCTGTGCTAAATCTCAATTTATGATCAGCTTTTATCCAAATCGCCATCAATTGGTAGAGCAAAATTTAAAAATTTAACAGGTGTAGATAAAGGAAGAGCGGCATAACCAAGTTCTAGGCATCAATGGCTAGAGATTATTATACCTATAAACCTTCGAGTGATCTAAATTTATTGCTTAACAATCGGATTATTTTATGATGAGTATATGTTTGCAACAAAAGTGATACAGGAACTTGTATGAAAACAGTAGAAACACAAAAATAAATTTTTATTAATAAGAAAATAGAGTTGCAACACAACAAAACAACACAAACGTTGACAACGCAATCAAACACCTCTAAAGTGTATTCCAATGGAGGTAGAAGTCTCCTAGGCGGAGAGAGATGGTTGGTAGGCTGGTGGCAGTGAGGGCGAGGTGCAGAATTGCTTGGGCTAGCGCGACTTGAAGCAAGCCGGTCCAACCATTCACATTGGACTGAACCAGTCCTCGGCATTAAAATGCTGATCCATCTAATTCGCTTGCCCTACTCCACCCCTCATCGTATACTCCCCCCGTGCCCTAATCTTAAGCCTCCTTCTAGCCGTTGCTGCGCATCTTCCGCCTCCTAGCCGTTGCAAACCTTCCATTTCTCTCCTCTTTCCTTCTCAAGATTTTGCCTTTGCTATCTTCCCTCCCTCCTCTATTTATGCATATTGTTTTCTGATGTCTAAGCAGTTTTTTTTTTTCCTTGTGATTTCTGATTTTAGATGTTGCCCTGGTGTTCCCTCTATTAGAAGGCTAAATCCTTCGGCAGCGTGGTGCTATAGCTATATCCCACCAACGTAGTGTGTATCCCAACTCTGTTATTCCTACTGGTACCATTCCCCTTCCATCTCCACACCTCCGCAACTCCCACAGGCGTTGTCTTCCATTCCCGAGGTGTCTTCTATGCATCGTGGCACTTCAAATTACGAAGCTGTCCTCTGCTAGGCGTAGCCCTCCCTCCTACGCACACTACAGCTAGCATTCGGTACTTTAGGATCATCCCAAGCCACTTCGTAGTCACAACCAACACCCCTACGTTCACTACAGGTTTCCCCGACCAACGTCCAACCGCTACTAACTACTTCCCCGCCACCTCAGTGACTTTTCAGTTGCCCCTCAACGTTATTCAAGGTTGTTTCTAATCTGTTCTTAAACCCATTCCTACAATCACTATCTTGTTTTATTGTCTATATGTTTGTTTTATTGTCGATGTATTCATGTTTGTTGTTTTTGAGTTCTCACTGGTTAGAATGTGTTCTTGTACCCATCTTTTACAATTTCAACAATAAAAATTAGTCATGTTTGATTTGTGGTTTGGGCTAACTCCGATGTCATTTGGTATTAGAACTAGCCCACTCTAGTCTTACCCTAGGGTTCAATAGCATCTGCCTCCACTCAATCCACCAATTTTTTTCTCTCCTTTCCCTCCTCTCCTTTCCCTCTTCCACTTTTGTCTTCTCTCCACTCAATCCACCAATTTTTTTCTCTCCTTTCCCTCCTCTCCTTTCCCTCTTCACTTTTGTCTTCTCTTCTTATCTTCTTCTCCATCCATCATCTCATCTCTTTTCGAAATCACTTCCAATCATGCCACCACGACGATTTGCGCCGACCCAACCAGGGAAAAAATTCAATGAGAAATTCGTCACTTACAACAACGATTGAACGAGATGGACGACAGGACTCAAGAATACGTTACTCTCAACCATGACATCGAGAGTCGAAGAGGAGACCACTAAGACGACCTAAATGGATTTCACTAGCGATGACAAATATCGCTCATGTCGCTTTGGCATTCACTATCATAGAGACCTAGAGATGAACCCACGTTTGGCACCCGTCGTGATTTCGGATAAAAATGACCTATCAAAATTCGACGGAAGCATAGACCCAAATCACTTCATTGACTGGTTGCAAGAGATCGAACGTACATTTGACTGCACGGAGATACCTAAAGACAAACGATTTAAGCTTGTTGCTATCAAACTAAAGAAAAGCGCATCGTTATGGTGGTACAACTTGCAACGACAGCAAAAATGTGATGGAGACAACAGGATCACTAAGTGGGCCACAACGAAGAAGGCAATGCAAAAGAAATACCAACCACCACACTATTGTCACGATATGTTCGTCCGGTTCCACAAGCTGCAGCAGGGTGATCGATCTGTCGAGGAATTCACGGCACATTTGATCATCTACAGATGAAATGAGACCTGGACGAGCAATAGGAGCACACAATCGCTCACTATCTCAAAGGTATTCGCCATTAGCAACATTGTCCAACTCCAACCATATTGGACGCTAAACGATGTCCAGACCCTCGCGTTAAAAAAGAGGAACGACAGCAGAAGCAAACCAAATCTCAAAACTCCTTTCACAAGAAGTCAACATACAAACCATCACCTCAAGCCACATCTGCCAACAAAACCACGAAAGAAACTGGCAAGTCACGACCACGAAGCATGAAAACCACTCTAGTCGGCACGAAACCCGAAAGAGGGAGTTCCTCCGACATAATTCCTTCATGAAAATGTTATAGCTATCACAGGTACAACCACATCACTGAGAATTATCCCACCACCTCCATTGTCTCATTTACTAAAGAAGGTGTCGTTGAAGAAATCGAGAAAGTAGAAGAAACTCAATCTGAGGATGATTCAGAAGAAGCACTTCCCCTCCCTGGCGACGAAGGCGAACTATTAATCATACGAAGGGCCCTTCAGTCAGAACCCGACAGAGATCCGTCATGGCTACGACGGCATATTTCGCACCACATGCACCGTAAGGTCAAAATACATAGTTTAAACATCGATAGCAGTAGCTGCGAAAATGTCGTATCCAACCTAATGGTCAAAAAGTTAGGTTTAGACATACAAAAACACTCATGATCCTACTCTCTCACTTAGTTCAAAAAAGAGAGCGAGATTCAAGTCGATCAACAATGCTAAATCAAATTCTCCATCGGCAATAAACTACCAGAACAAGTTTGGTGCGATGTCATCCCAATGGAGGCATGTCAATTCTAATAGGACGACCATGGCAATTCGACCAAAAAACACAGCATGAAGAAGGATGGAAAATGTATCATGTCATTGCCTGTAAAAGATGAGCGACCCCCGATCGACTAGGAAGACACGTGATCTCACAGGCCGCCTTCTGCAATCAGCTCGTGATGCCCCAATTGCATTAGCTCTGGTGAGTAGGTAAACAGTAAAAATAAATCAAAGGGTGTCATGCTACCTGGGTAGAAAATTAGCATACTTCCATTTTGTACTCAAGCACAAATCCGACAACCAGAACCACATCTCAAAAGCTCTGAGCCGTCGTCACCTTATGATCGCATCCTTAAAAGTGCATGCCATAGGCTTTAAAGTTATAAAAGACTTATACGAGAGGAAATTTAGGAACAGTGTCGAGAGAAACCTCACGGGTAGTTCTACGACACAAAAGGCTACTTGTTCCACCACAACAAATTATGCATTCCCCAATATTCACTACAAGAAGCTATCCTCCAAAAGAACCACAGTAGCGGATTAGCCAGCCATTATGGCAAAGATAAAACCCTCGCACTCGTGAAAGAACCTTTTTTTTTTGCCCCGACTAACAAGAGATGTTGAACAACGCGTCCGACAAGGAAGTTGGGGAAGATATTTCTCAACAAAACCAAAACAATCAAGCACAAGCCAACAAGACCTAAAAAAAGGTAAGCTTTAAAGAAGGAGACCTAGTGTGTATCCGCGTTAAGAAAAAGCAATTTCTCGTAAGAGCACACAAAAAACTAAAGCCCGGGATGGACCATTATGTATACTTTAAAAGCTAAATGACATGACTACAAAATTGACCTACCAGGCGACTCCAAAATCTTAGCAACATTCAATGTTACGGATCTCACCCTATACTACGAGGACCCAAAAGCTTAGACAGATGATGATGAAGCTCCTCCACCCCGGGGATATTGAAGCGGGACGCTCCCCCTACTTCAGCGCACCAAACCGGTGCGACTTGGAGCAAGCCGATCTAGCCATTCACGTTGGGCCGGACCGAACCTCGGCATTAAAATGTCTATACATTTGATTCACTCGCCCTACTCCATCCCGCATCGCATACTCCCCCGTGCCCTAAGCTTATGCCTCCTAGCATTTGCTACAAATCTTCCTCCTCCAAGCCATTACAAACCTTCCATTTCTCACCTCTTTCCTTCTCAAGATCTTTCCTTTGTTATCTTCCCTCACTCCTATACTTATGCATGTTGTTTTCTGATGTCTAAGCGGTTTTTTTCTGTGATTTCTGATTTCAAATGCTGACCCTGGGGTTCCCTCTATTCGACGGCTAAATCCTTCGGCGGTGAGGTGTTACGATTGTATCCCACGAAGATAGTGTATATCCTCACTGTGTTGCTCCTCTCGGTATCATTCCCCCTCCACCTCCGCAACTCCCCGAGCATTGGCTTTCATTCTCGTGGTGTCTCCTGGCAGCAAGGACACTTGCAATTAGCAAGCAGTCCTCTACCAGGCGTAGCCCTCCCTCCTGCCCCCCATCAGCTAGCAGTCGGTACTTCGGGAACTTCCCAGGAAACTTCGTAGTCACATCTCAACACCCCTCCGGTCACCGCAGGTCTCCCCGACGAATGTCCAACCGCTGCTGACTACTG
Organism: Papilionanthe hookeriana x Papilionanthe teres; assembly: GCA_022702705.1. Taxonomy (NCBI): domain Eukaryota; kingdom Viridiplantae; phylum Streptophyta; class Magnoliopsida; order Asparagales; family Orchidaceae; genus Papilionanthe; species Papilionanthe hookeriana x Papilionanthe teres. The sequence continues at coordinate 2,136,130 of CM040429.1, read as the reverse complement.
CCCTACTGCCTCAACGACTTTTCAGTTGCCCGTCAACACTAATCAAAGCTATTTCTGATATGTGCTTAAGCCTATTTCCTGCAATCACTAGCTTGTTTTACTGTTTGTATGTTTGTTTTATTGTCTATGTAAACATGTTTCTTGTTGTTGTGTTGTCGCTAGTTAGAAAGCATCCTTGTACCTGTCTTTTACAATTTCAGCAATAAAAGTTAGTCTTGTTTGAGTCGTGGTTTGGGTTAACTTCGGTATCATTAGGTGGCTGGTGGCGAGCGGATTGGTGGCTGGAAGGTGCTGGACAGCAAGGCAACGGGAATGTGGGTGAGGAGCAGTCGATTGGAAGTACCAGGAAGGATTGGGGTGGGGATGGGGCTTGGACCGCTGGACACCCAAGGAAGTTGTAAGGGAACGCAGTACAGGTGCAAGGATGAGGCTAGAATGCTGGGACAGTAAGGGGAAACTGTTGTAGAAGGATCGGCGGAGTGCAGATCGTGGTCGAGGAGGCTGGACAGCAAGACCGATGGCCATGGGGTGTGGAGGAGAAGGTTTAGGAAAGACGACAAGGGGAGAAACACTACCACCTCGGAGTAAGATACCAGCCGGAGTACCACCATCTCCTCGGATACAACCCACAAAGATGAAAAAGACTCCACACAGGATTTCTAAAATCAAACACAGCAAAAACTCAAAAAAAAACTCTAAGCTTAACACCCCCAATTTATAATGAGGATTATGACTTATTTTAGGCAATGTTTAAAATAAGAAAGAAGAATAAATATAATCAGAATTTCAGAATAAGCAAAGAATAAATAAGTGAGGGGAATCATATTTCGAAAGAAAAAATTTGAGATTTCAGATTTGGAAGGACATATAATAGGAAGGTACTAAAAATGATAGAAAGGAAAGGAAAAGAAAAGGAAAGGGAGGGAAAGGGGAGGAAGAAAATAAAAGGGGGGGCGGTCCTCCCCCCTTGAGGACCGGCCAGTCCATCCAAGCTGCTCCGAACCCAAGGATGGTCCTCCACAAAGCCCCGCGTCAGTCTCTCGAGGTTTGGGGCGACCTCATTGGTCGAAGCTTCTGGTTTTCGTCGTCTGTTCCTAAATCCCACTGGTGACTGCGCTGGCTACCAAAACTCTGAGTAGCTTTCCACTTGCGAGCATACCTCCCTATCGATTCATTCTAGTTTGGCATAATCCGAGCCACAGGTACACAACAATGTAGGTTTTCCCGAGACAAACTCTGAAAAAGTAAATATCTCATATATTTCTCATCTATGACAAGTTGGACCTCAGTGAGGTTAAGGGTTTGCAAGAGTTGGGTTGATGGTGATTCTTATTATCTTCCGCATCCTCCCTTGAACTCTTGAATTTTGAAGAACTGACATCAAAGAGCTTCACATTGGCCTTTCGTCTCTTCATATGGAGCACTGGGGCGAGGGTTGGCAATGTAGCCGCCGGTGATGCTATCAATTTGTCGTTACTAAGACCGTCTACTGAAATTTTAGATTATGACATCTTTTGGTCTGTGCAATCTTCATATGTCTTAACAAAAAGTTCTCCATTATCTATGAGAGCAAGAACCATAATCACATTAAAAGTTGCATGTTATTTTTGAACACATGGAGGAAAGGTATTGAATGTATCCAAGAATAAAGAAGTTCCACAAGAAAAGTCATCATCTAATGAAAATAGTCGTTTGAACTGCTCTTCAGTGTCTTTACCCAACTTTTCGATGACGCCCGCTTCGGTAAAGTAGATCAATCATCTGGTTGTGCATTCTACTTCAGCATGTCCAAACTCGTGACACTAGCAATATTTTCTTGTTGTGACGGACTTGCAAATTGATTTCATTGGATAGTAGCGATGGAGTTGCTTGATGATGCAGTCTCTCCACTTAGAAAGCTAGAATCTGCAACTTTTGGCGGTAGTAAGTTGGTAGGAACTACCGTTGTGTTTACTGCTTCATCTTATTTTCTCGTTCTTCCCTTCGACCTTTCGGATCACAGTTGATGGTAACCTCCCACTGGATTTCCTTTTTGAAATCTATAAGCCTCCACTGAAGATGGCGGAGCGCTCGCCGAATCTCGCCCCGGATAGGCTCAGGCATAGATCACCTTGGTGGCATCATTAGGGTTTAGGAATAGGAAGGACAATTTTTTTAGTGGAGGTTAAAGAGGGTAAAAATAATTCAGACAACGTTGTTGATTTTAAGAATCAACGAGGGATTAGGGTTAGGAACATGTGACAGTGGAAAAGAGTATTGGGTGATAAGAAGGAAATTTTGAGGGTTATGGCGGACGCTAAGAAACCCTAGGATAGGACTAGAATTGGGCTATCTCTGATACCAAATGATACCGAAACTAGTAGTAAAAACAGTGGAAACACAAAAGCAAACTTTTATTAATAGGAAAATAGGGTTACAATACAACACAACAGAAAATAACACAAACACGAACAATGCAAACAGAAGCCTCTAAGGTGCATTCCAAGGACAGTGGAGGTCAGCTAGGCGGAGTGGGATGGTTGGTAGGGGTGGTGGCAGCGAAAAAATGTTGATGGCAGTGAGGGGGTGCAAAATTGTAGGGACAGCAAATATGGAGGGTCGTAGGTAACCGGCGGCAAGCAAATTGGTGGCTAGAAGGTGGTGGATAGCAAGAGCGGTGGGAGTGGGGGTGAGGAGCAATTGATTGGGAGTCTGAAAGGATAGGGGAGGGCCTGAATGGTTGGACACAGTAAAAGTTCGGGGATGGGGCTGGAATGGTGGGACAGCAAAGGGAAACTACTGTAGTAGGATCGACGAAGTGCAGATTGTGGCCGGGGAGGCAAGCAGCAAGGCCGGTGGCTATGGGGAAGACGACAACGAGAGATACATCACCACCTCAGAGTAGGATACAGCCGGAGCATCGCCATCTCCTTGGATACAACCAACAAAGGGGAAAAAAACTACACAAAGAATTTCTGAATGTAAACACAGCAAAAACTAAATGAAACTTTAAGCATAACACCTCATATTTATAATAAGGACTAGGGCTTATTTTAGGCAATTTTTAAAATAAGAAAGAAGAACAAAGACAATCAGAATTTCAGATTAGGCAAAGATTAAATAAGTGAGGGGAATTCAGATTTGGATTGGAAAGATTTCAGATTTAATATTTTAATAAAGATAATCAGATTTCAGATTTGGAAGAGGCTTATAATAGGAAGGTGCTAGGAATGAAAGAAAGGAAAGGAAAGGAAATGTAGGGAAACGGGAGGAATAAAAGGAAAGGGGAGTCGGCAGCCCTCCCCCCATGAGGACTGGCTGGCCCAGCCAAACTAGACCGAACCCTAAGCCCCCTCCCAAAGCCCAGTATCAAAAAGTTTATGACAAGTACATGATAAGTAAATGTTCTCTTCATAAAGTACATGGAAATTTACATATCCTACGTCTACATATCATTAGCATGTATGTATTTTCTAGAGAGCTCAATTTTCAAATTTTCTCCAACATACTACATATAAAAAAGGGGCATTTACATGCATAGAGCACAATTCTTACATATTTACATATCTCACACCTAAACTTTCATCTTTACACATATAGCACTGTAATCTTTAACATCAGATCAAAAGCAATAGTAATACCACTTTTTCTAAAGTGAAATGCACATTTTTCATGCATAGATTTAAAACCAAAGTGTGTTGTATGTAAATATGAAAGTTAAGATGTGAGATATGTAAATAAATAAGAATTTTGTGCTACGTATGTAAATTTCCCTGCAAAAAAACATACATGGGTAAAATGTGAGAAAATAGTACCTCTCAGAGATGGATAAACAGAGAGTTACTGAAGATGCATGCTTTGAAAACAAAGCAAAATTGATTCCACGATCAACTACTGATGCCCCGAGTGGATCAGGCTTACCAGTAGAATATTTAAGTGGGAGATCATTCTCCAACATCTGAGAATCTTTTTCCTGGTATGGGAAAGAATTTCAGCCAATGCTATATTGAGAAAAATAACGAAAAATTAAGATGAAAAAAAATGCATTAGAATACACCGCACCCAGACATAATAATTAATGATGACTTGAACAAAAGAAAACGACATTAACTTGCCCGTCAAATAATTTTAGGCTCAAAGTGATGATTGTGTATTATGGAGGCTGGAATGAAAAATGCAATTTCCAATATAAGACAGAAGACCAAAATCAATAAAAATGATAATTGAATTTATCACCACCACCATTATCCTTAGCCACATCTTAACTATATGAGGTCAGCAGTAAAATCAAACATAGATTCATTCATGGATTTTTGCTAAGTTTCATTATCACAACTCCAACTATTACAATTCATTACAATTGTAGGAAAAATTTGCCTACCTATACTAAGTTCCTTAATATCTTTTACTATAAAAAGATTCATTATATTGCTCAATTTATGAATAAAATGTAAAATAAGATGGCAAGTGATGCAAGATGATTTAAGGCTAGGGTTTCCGGATGATGTGAAATGACATTGACGCAAGGGCTCGGGAGGCTGAACTGGCTGACCAGTTCAGCTAGATGGACAAGGGCCAACCGGCCCTTGGTCTAGTCAGCGGGTTCAACTAGATGGACAAGGGCCGAGCCACCTTGGTCTTGGCTAGGTTAGTCGCCCAATATGAGGGGTCTCCCCCTTCTTAGTTAGTTACAATTATAAATATGCTCTTTTGTCTGTTTAAAATTAGTTTTTTGCTTTGAGATTTCTTTCAGGACAGCCTCCGGTGTCCTTATCCCTTTCTAGAGCTGTATCCAACGGCGAGAAGGTGCTCCCGTTGTAACTAATCCAGAGTTGGTGTGCATCCTTCCCTTTATTGCTTGTTTTCTCTTTCCCCTACTCACAGCCATCCCACTCGCACGCCTCCCTTTCCTTTCTCTGTTGACGTCATCCCTCCTGCAACCCAACCTGTCGCATTCGGACCTTCTAGCCACCACATCTGCTGCTGCTAGCCCCTCTTGCACCAGAACCTAGTGCCGACAACCTTATAGTAACCCAACCTGCTTCAACCAACCCCTCCAAGCAACCCTACCTGCTATCGCAACCCTACCTGCTATCGCAACCCTCTCCTAACCTCAATCCTGCTGTCGCAATTCCCTCATAGCCCTTTTGTTCCTACAACCACATCCCAATCCGAAACCTACCTACTATCCAGCAGCCATCCACCACCTTCGCCGTCGCACTTGGGTGTCTTTTATGTTTATGTTTTTTTTTTTTCTATTGTGAAGAGTCTTTGTTTGTAATCTTATTGAATTTTAGGAATAATATTTATATTTCTATTATGATTTGGGTTCATTTCGGTGTCATTTCATATCATACCAGGCCCCTAGTCCTAACTTAGGATTTCCTAACATTCGTCATAACCAAACCACCCCCCCCCCAACTAAAAAAAAAAAAAAAACCTAAGTCAAAGCGGAGAAGGGACGAGGATCTAAATATGTTCCATAATGAAGACGTCAGTGGTGAAGAATACAAGCCCCGACACTTTGGAATTCAGTATTAGAGGAGGGCGAGAGAGGAGACCACATATGGAGAACACTGGGATTTCAGCATCAAAGAATATCGACCAGAATTCAATGCAGCTACAGATCCAAACGATACGAGGAGGAAGCTGAGGAACATGGTGAGGTATATCATCTTCCACAGATTAAGGCAAGATGCTTATGATTCGACAAGTTCGAAACACTGAGGATACGAGGGAACCGCAGTGTCTTGGCCACAATATATTCTACACCCATTGTCGACGGAGACAACAATAAGAGCGTGGCGTCTACGTGGATGGTAGAGAAATTTAGCCTCATAACTCAGAGACATTCTCAGTCGTATTTTATGTTGTGGCAGAAGAAGATGAAGAACAGGGCCAGCATTGACCGGAGGTGCTTAGTGAAGTTTTCGATTAAGAGTCAGGTGTACAATCAGATGTGGTGTGACGTGGTATCCATGGATGTTCGCCACCTATTGTTGGGAAAATCGTGGCAATTTGGCTGCAAGACTCAGCGTGACGAATTAAGAAATACCTACTCCTTCACCAAAGTGAGGAAGTGCATCATCCTTCTACCTTCGACAGAGGTCGAGATCATAGGTGCACATGCCAGCGGAGTAGCATGGGTGGGACCAGTTTTGATGAGGACAAAGGATGATAAAACAGAGACACCAATTTAAGACATGGCACAATTATGACATAGAGCAAGTCGAGACATCGCGATCGACACCTTACCTCCATGGCCATCATCGTTTAACGAGGTTCAGGTTACCCTCATTTCATATTAGGTTGAGCCGACCCTAGATTACTTTGGTAGGATTCATTAGTATATGCACGACAGGCAGACCTAGCTCAGCTCAGTGGTGGACTACCATAAGGGTGGATTTACATGGATGTATACTAGCAAGTGGATAAACTCCTCGGTGTTTCGGGAGACAACACAGTAGATAGTAGAATCCAGAAGCTACTAGGGCAGCGGTCGACAATCCTTCAACTCCAGGAAGTTCCAACAACTCCATCACCATCATATGAGAGCAGAAGATTTGACGAATCTGGTTGAAGCTCCCCCAACCCTATGAGATTGATATTAGGGCTGGGGGGGCTGACCGGTTGACCAGTTCAGCTATACAGACAAGGGTCGACCAGCTCTTGCTCTGGGCTAGGTTGGTCGCCTAAGGGTCGACTAGTCCTTGGTTATCTTGGTCGCCTAATGGTCGACCCCTCCTTAGTTATCTACTATTATATATGCTTTTTTGTTTGTTTAGGGAAATTTTAGAGAAATCTTGGCTAGGTTGGTCACCCAAGGGTCGACCAGTCCTTGGCCCCAGAAAATTTTAGAATTTGTTTGTGTGTTTAGTACATGCAAATAATATTCTTAATTTCATAGCCAAATGCATAAGGGGTAAACCTTCTTCAAACAGTTAAAGTCACTATTTTATGTCACTAAACACCTTCAACAAGTTCTTCATACCTCTAAAACACTTCCTTCAACACCTTGCTTATACCCGTGTCTGATGTGTCTGTTGACAAGGTTGCTTTTCCTATCCTGTCCAAATCAAAATTCAAATGGTTTTGAAAATAAATGCTGAAAAAATAAATTGCTATACTAGAAGAAGATTACACAAAGCACATGCCTTGCTAAATTTTTCATGAGATTTTGATGAAATTATAGCTCTACACACTCGCACTCTGCTTGAACATTTGGGAAAAAGTTAGTGCTTTTACAAATATGTTCTCTGAACAAATACGAACAACTAAAAAAAAAAAAAAGATTTGAAACAAGATATGCCAATGTTGATGTTTAAAGCAAGATTAAACATCTACATGATAATTATGGGTCAGCATTCTAATGATTTTCAGTCAAAACAAATCCTATTTTAAATTACAAATGAAAATGCTCATGCAAGTTTATCAAACAACAGCATAGGAAAATGACTGCTACGCATATAATGCCCCATTGGACAAAACCTCGGTGTCCCAATAACTGCTAAATTTAAAAAGGTTTCATGACCTGAGGATGTCCTGTACAAGCAGAAATCCAATGGCAAGCCCCATTGTATGCGTATTAGTCTTTCAGTCAATTTAGCCGTAATCAAAAACTCCTATGAAACTTAGAGGGACATTTACATACAAAGCACAAAATACTTATCTATTTACAAATATCGCACCTTTAACTTTCATATTTATACACATAGCACTCAACTATTTAATATCTATTCAAAAATGGAACAATAGCCACCTTTTATAAGCGAAATACGCATTTTCATGAATAGGTTTGAAGAACCAAAGTTCTATGTATGTAAATATGAAAGTTCAGCAGTGAGATATGTCCATACATAAGAATTATGTGCTAGGTATGGGGAACACTGGCAGTATAACATAAACTTCCTACACTGGATCATAAACCACATTTCCTTTTACTCTTAATTTTTTTCTTTTTTTCCAAATAAGCTTCGTAGTTACCATCAAAGAACAGCATGCTAGGGTTACTAAAAATCAGTCATCAAAAACCATCACAATAGTATATAGAAATACAGTAACAGCACAGCAAAAAAAGCCCGTTATACTATACTGATGCACTTCATCCTGCTGCAATAATAGAAGAGAAACGAGGAAAAAGAATGAAACCCCATGCCGAGTTCGAACGGCGAGTTAGAACCGTGACGAGCATTAATGCTAGTAAGGGTAGAGACGATGGAGTTCACTCCATGGCTTGGAAAGCAAAGCGACCCCATGGAAGGAAAACAGAAGAGGAGACCAAAAAGAGGGGAGGGTTCTGCTCCGGCTTCGAAAGGGACCTGTAAATGTTTAACCTTTTAGCTCCGCCGTGGCGCTCCCGTCATCGGTTCAGCCATCGACCAACGAAGAGGAGGGGGAGGAGGATGAGAGAGGGAAGGAAGCACTGACATTCGGCTCCTATTATGACCGTGATTATTAGGAAAAATCATCGTATTCTGATAAATGTAAATAATTTTAAATTTAAAATATATTACATACAGACCACTCGAGATTTGGCTATTTATAAATCAACCTCATTTTTCAAATTTACCCTCAAATATCAAAATTCATTGTAAACCCCCAATACATACTCTTCATGTTTATCAGATTTTCAACAGTTTGATCGTCGCATCTGTAAATGCATCAGTTTGATTATTCAAAGTATTTATTTGTGTGGTTAGTTTATAAATATTAATGTTTTGAATGTTCATAATGTAATTATCCCAATTTTAAATAATTAATTTTAATAAAATAAACTAAATAATTAGAATTACTAACTGCATAATATAAATTATGAAGACTAGAATTTTTAAATAATTTTTATTTTAGCATTAACTTACTAAATATTATGTGTCAAATTGTGCCAACCAATTTTTTTATTAAAATGAGATTAAAGATTGCTTCATATATTTTAATTATTTTTAGAAATATTACACTCATCGAATTATAATCAAAACAAGTATAAGGCTTGCTAAAATAAAAATGTAATTAGTTCCTAAATAAACTCAAATAACTTTAAGTGGGTCATAAGCCAAAATTACATCAGCTTGGAATCAGATTTTTCAGTAGTTAATTGTTAAATGCATTTGTCAGTTGTCAAAAACTTTATTAATTAGCATAAGAGCTTAAATTTAGTTTTTATATGCCAAAAAATCTCAAAATAAATAAATTAAAAACTAATAAAAAAATAAAAAATTTTACCCTTTTCACCTCACAGAAAATCATGATCTTGCTGGATATGTAGCTAGAGAGAGATTTAGTGGTAAGCATGTAAATCTTTCAATACAATTTCCTGCCAGAATAATTAATGGCCGCACGTTTATTACTTTAATCATTTTTAGAGATAATACTCTTTTCAAAAGGAACAAACCACCTCAAGCTTCAGTTTGTTTTTAGCCCAAAAAACAAAATAATAATAATAATACTTTTCCAAAAAGAATCAATAATGATAATAATAATAATAGCCGAGCAACTGCAGTCGTAAACTGCACACATCACGAATGTGCAGTGACTAAATATTTTTATTTATCGCTATCAATCCAATTAAAAAAATATCATAAATCATACACACCGCTCAAAAGAAGAAAAAGCAATCAATCAGTAATCACATTATTCATGTTGGCTGTGCGAAAATATTATTTCACAAAAATAAAATAATGTCAGTTGATGAATGTGAAAAATGTTTATCATATGCTCTAGTTCAAATAACAACTGAATGTTAGTATTTACGAAGATAAATACCATATAATTCTAATGCGTTTACATATTCACCATTTAAACATTCATATTTATATGCATACCACTCAAATCTTTATTATCACATCAAAAATAACCAGACATAGCGTAAATATTAAAGTTTGGATATTAGATATGTAAATACATAAAGAACTGTGATATATATGTAATTTATATATATATATATATATAACATTTATATATATAAGATTATTACAAGGAAAAAGGCTCATTTTGCAACAAAACAGTTGATATAAAAAAAATTTATTTTCAGTTGTAGTCATTTATACATCATTTTTTGAGACTCCAGAAAAATAAAATAAAATGGGTAAATTTTTCTCAACAATACTAATATTTTTAAAAAATTTTGATCATTAGAGATGACAAAAAGAATTGAGCAATTATTAAAATTACAGACTTCATAAAAAATCTCCCAAAAATAAATCAGCTATAGTGGGTAAATCAATATAGATGTTAGTATCTATAACTGAAATGTTTCAGCTAAGAATGAGAAGATTGAATTGGAGTACAACAAGATGAGATGTCTATACCAGCAACCTCCATAGCATTGCATACCCATAATGGAACGTCGCCTTTAGGAAACTGCTCCTCCAAAAGCACACAAAATTATAGAAATAATTAGAAATATGACATCAAACTTTACATAAAAAAATCAAAAGCTTAAATTTTCATAAAGTTTCTTCACGTTTTATCTAATATTGCTTCAGAAATATAACTCGTAGCTTTTTTTAAAATGAAACTTTTTTTTTTTTTTTGCAATTAAATAAATGGCCAAACTTTAAATAGTTTCAAGAAAGGGTACAGTTAACTGTTATTTTGAACTATTAAACAGCCTATATAGCAACTGGGCTGCCATCTGTTACCAATTACCTTAGTCTACCTTACAGGCCTGCAAAGAGAAGTTCAATAATGACAATAATAATACTGAATTTTAAGTGTTTATAATGTAAAATTATAACTTACTAGTTTCAATTTATGAACGTGACCTCATTTTCTTGAAGTCTGAATCTCGGACTTCTTTATTTCAAAAAAAATTGTTACTTGGAAGTCCAACCTCCACTTTTAAATTATAGCTTTATTATGCAGTTGAAAGTCACATTTTTATTTTGAAGCTGCACTTCATTGTGAAAGTCATCCTAAATTGTGATATCGGCCTTCAAGAAGCCACTGTTGACCATGACATCAGCATTTGACAAAAGCAAACTCAATGCATCGCTTGGATTTTCAATGACATAGTCACATAGGTGAAAATGAGAATCCTTTTCGCAATCGCATCAATGGTTTTGATGAGAATGAGTGAAATGATAGCACTGATGAGACTCATAAAAGTTAGTCTTCGTTGCCTAAAGATAAGGCTTATGCTTCAGTTTTCTTTTTTTTAACTTTGCACCCTTTCTTATTGTGCTTGATCTTTTGCTTCTATGTTTCGTATGCCTGATCTTCTCCTCCTCCATCACCCTCCTTCAAAGCTTCTTCCAATATAGTTGGCTCAATAATAAATAGTTTAAAATGATTAGGCATATCATTGTGGGACCCATTTACTCGATTAAGAAGAAGAATGAAATATAAAATTCAAAGAAATGATCCAAATTTTTTAGCCATAATCTCTATGATTTCACATCAGATTGATGATCTAATCATTCCTGATACAGTATTTATTTAATCTCTACAGTGATCCGAGAATCACAACAATCAATAAATCTCATGGGGAAATTAGACCATAAGGCTTCAATGAACATATACTGATGCACAAATTGTAGTTATAGTTGATATGAATAATTACCTATAGGATCTAATCCCATAATTGCCCATCAGATCACAGCATGAGCTTATGGCAGAAAATAGCATATGATGCAAAAACAAAGACACTTCTGTCAAATATTCACAAAGAACAGCTCCTATTTTGGCTATATAACATAACTCATTCACTGCTAGGACTTTTTGAACTTATATGTAACTGGAAATTAAGAATAATGTTTTTCTTCATTTACAGAGTGGAGGGAATGGGTGGCAATCCTTTTCCCAAGCACATACCCAATTATACCCTTCTTGAAGGGGGGGAAAAATTGTTATCTATAAGAAAACTGTATGCAAAAACTATTTGCAAGGGTTACGCATTGAACAACTACTATACGCATTAAAAATTGTGTCAAATAACAACTATTCAAGTCAAAGTATAAGCTAAGCTTATAATCATCACAATCAAGACAAACCTGTGTGCGTAGAAATCCTTGCACAAACCTAACAAAAAATTACACAGCCAATAAAAAACCTATGTACAAATATATGTAGAAGAGAGCATCAATAGAAACTTTAAAATAAACAAAAAGATCATACTCTGGGAACCGGCCCTCTAGTATTGATGTGTGAAGATCCCGGCTTAGCTGCACGGCAAGATTAATTTTATCAGACTGAAACAAAACAAATATAGGAAAATTTATGGCAAAGCTGAAAAAGAAATAATCACAGATATCAATATTTTAAGACAGTTGATTATAAAGGAAGATTATTTAAAATGAGCAAAACAAGATGACTATCTAGCAAATGTGACATTGGGTGGATCAAACTGGTGTGGAATATAGCTGGCAAATGTAGCCCAAATTTACCCAATAACTTTGATCAGGCTTTCCTAAAAAAAATCCTCTTTTCTCATACGAACAAAATCCCACAAAAAAACAAAAACAAAAAAAATTTGTCCCGAAGCTTTCTCCTTAATTAGTATTCAATACTCGTCTAGGTGAACTAAAAAATAGATAAAACATCTTCCCAAGTATAATTTATTTTCCCACATTATAGAAAACAAGCAGAGCTGTAAGCTTGGGGTAGAAGGAAAAAATTAATCTTACCCTCATCATATATGAAAGATTGTGATATGATAGAAGCTGAGAACCCATGGCATTTTTTGTTACGAGACAGTGAATATAAGCTCGTGTATAATTCTTACATACCTGCAATTAAGTATGCCAAAAAAATAAAAGAATATTTACATACATATCACTCAATTCATATGTATTTACATATCTAACACCTACCTATGCATGAAAAGTTGCATGAAAACTTGTTCTTTACTTTTTTAAAGTTAAAACTATGGTATTTTTTATGTGATGAAAGATTTGGGTGTTATAACTATAAAAAGTTTAGGTGTTAGATATGTAAATATATAAGAATCGAGCGGTATGTTTGTAAATGCCCCAAAAGTAAAAAGATGACATGTCAAATATGGATATGATCTATTGTCAGAACGCTCACCATGCAAATACATGTAGAATCAATGGGACGCACATCGGTGGCCATTGCCATGTGTGTTAACTTCAGTACACCCTGAAAAATAAGCAATAGACCATAAAGCATGAATTATAAAGAGATCAATTTAATTTCCCTAATAGGATCAATATCTGGAAATATCCAACGCTGAGGATGCAATAGAAATTTAGGCCAATTACAGTCAGACCACCCGAAACGTGGTATTTACAAATCAACCACATTCTTTCATCCATTTTTCCAATTCTCACTCAAATATCAAAATTCATGCTAAAACCCCAACCCATATTTTTCATATTTAATAAATTTGAATAATTTGATCGTGGCACACATAAATACATTGGTTTGGTAGTATAAGAAAATCACATGGGTAATTAATTTGTAAATATCAATGTCTGGGGTGGGCTGTATGTAATTATCCATAGAAAATAAGGCCTGACATGTTATGAAACTTATGCAGTATGCATTACAACAACAGCATATTATACATTGCAAAGTTATGGAGACCAATATTCAGTATAAATCCCCAATCTGAAAGTATAAAGCCCTTGTCATTCGTTATGAATGCCATGACTTGAACACAACAATCACGAAAAAGGCATCAAATCCCTTGGGAAGGATCAATTTTTCCCAACAATTGTGTCGAAATAACATACCCAAATGGGTAATTTCTTACAATATATAGTAATGACAGAACAGTGTATATATATTTTTATGCTAGGAAACAACTTCCACATTTTCAGTCCAACCATTGTAAAAAGTGGATCAATTTCTTTGAGGAACGGTTGCAATTTTCCAATGGTTGTGCTTGCATTAATGATTTAAATTGCAACGACAGCTGATACAGGTCAACAGCTAAATTATATTCATTATATCACTTTTTCTATACAAAAAGTAGGTTATTCGCATGGTTTCATTTGAAAAGCAGCATGCCACTAATTATCATTGCAGCAACCAATCAACTTGGATGTTCTTAGATAATTTGCCAACTCCAAATCACTCTCTTTTTTATATATTATTGTTAACATCAGTTCAGAACCATTAAATTTGACCTACGTGTACAATTTTATAAATCAACTTCAAAAGAATTCATGTATGCTTGATGTTAATTATTAAAAAAAATTTAAAAAAAATAAAAAAGAGAGAGAGAGAGAAAAGAGTTCACCTCAGGTATGAGAGCTGTGCCAAAGCGGGCAGTACGTGTAGGATAAACACAATCATACATGTCTGCACCTAAAGCACTGCAAACTACAATATCAAGCGGATAACCAACACCCTGCAAAATAACACAGATGGATTCTTAAAGCAGAAATGGTTTACTCATTTATTAAACCGTTTTCACATTATAAAAAGGAAGAAAGACATATGACACTTAACTATTATGCGTTTACATATGTAACATCTAAACGTCAATTTTTACATGTCTACAACCAATGCATTAAAAGATGTATTTCACTTTTTAAAAGTTAAATAGTAATATTTTGATGTGATATGAAAGATTTAGGTGGTATAAATGCAACAGTAAAATTTAGGTGTTAGATATGTAAAAACATAAGAATTGGGTGGTATGTATATAAATGCCCCTAATAAAAATGCACACCATCACATAACGAGGCTTATCCTCTGGTAGGGCAGCAGTGCATTGGGCAACAACACGCCAAAAAGAGTCTTTATCTTCGCCTCCTGCAAGACCGCCAATAGCATAGCTGTCAAGAAACCAATCAAAAACTATTCCTCAGCTGTTCCCAATGAGTTCAGTGAACATCGATAAAACATTATCTTTTACCATTGTTTCATGAGTACAATAACGAAATGGCAAAGAATCTGTAATATCATTAACTTTGCATTTTGAAATAACAATTCTTGTGTATTTACATATCTCGCACCTAAACTTTCATATTTACATACATGGCACAGTTACAGGAGTTAACTAAACTCAGACACAATGGAAGCAGATTTTATTAAGCAAATGAATAGCGTTACAATCAAAACGAGAACACGACAAATAACAATATCCGGCTAGGGGTCAGGCAGTAACATTCGGGGACAGCGGTGGTGTGGTTGCCGCGGTGGAGGGCTGCAAGGGGAGGAGAGCTCAGGGGGGGTCAGTATGAGGTGTAGGGTGGACCGGTGGCTAGACTAAGGAGAGGCGGGGTGAAAGAGGGTTGTAGCTAGAATGGGAGAGTGCTGGAGGCTAGCCAGCGGTTGGGGAAGCAAGCCGGATGAGTAGCACAGGGTGGCTGGGCTGCGGGAGATGATGGGAGTGACTTGCAACCTGGAACATTAGGTTGGGATGAGAGTTGGTGGCTGGAGCGGCCAACTAGGTGTGAAAGCTGGCGACTGGATCTGCAAGGAGGGAAAGAGAGAGCTTGGGGTCGGTGGCAACCCACGAAAGAGGAGAATGGGAGGGAGAGTCGGAGAGGATAAACACCACCTCGAATAAGCTACACCCGGAGCATCATCTATCCTCAGATACAGCCCTAGTAGGAGAGAAGACTTTTGGGAAAAATCTGAAATACAACAACGTATAACATAACTCTAATCCAGAAAATGCACATGAATAGAAGAGGAATAAATGAAAAATGAAGAGGGAGTAAGGTGGGTGGCAAATCCCGTGAAATAACAATTTTAGAGAAAATTGGGTAAATTTTCTTACAATTTCAAAATTTACCCTAAATTTTGCGTCCCTCCTATTTTAGCCTAATCAACTTTCTAAAATTTAGCTGTCAAAACGATCAATTCATTATATGTGAATTATAAATAGACCGGAAGATTTAAAAAATTAGAAGTTAAGTTTAACTAAACTTCTTTATCCCTTAATTAATCCTCCCTAATCCTGCTTTAATGTTTCCCACCGACTTACCTCGAGATTTTAACCCTACGTATGCATCGAATGGGGAGATCCTCATTCCAAAGCCTTCAATCTCTCTTTCCCCCTCTCGGCACTGTGCACGCACCTCCCTTCCTGTTCAATCAATCTCGGCACAATGTTCCCGTGAGAGTTGCAATAGCGACAGTATAGCACAGGCGTGATCGCAGCACAGCCACGAACCGTAGTCACAATCCGCAGCAGGCGAGCGGCCCACCGAGTGCCGCAACTCACTATTCTAACATAGGGAGCGAAATAGGTAAGTGTGAAAACTCATTTTAGCAATATTTTAGACATCTTAGCGTGCCTCACATTTCCATTTTAAATATTGCTACAAATTGTGCATCTTTTTGTTTCTGGTCGCCGTAGCAAAAATGAGGTCGTGTCGGAAACGAAGAAGTTGGTTTTTAGGTTTCCGTAAGGGCTTCTAACACAAAATCAGCGGGTCAAGGTAGGTAAGCAAAGATGGGAAAAGAAAGAATAAGTTTTGGCAACTTCGGAGAATGGCAGATAGCCTTGAAAGTCATTTAAGAAACATTTAAGTTAATCAATTAAATTGCCTTATTGGCCAAAATATTCTGAAATTCTAAGTTATTTAGAGATTTAGATTTTTTTACCCGAGACAGTGAGCTCGAGGAAAGCATGTGGAAGCCAGTCGTCGGACAGTTCTGTAAATTCAGGTAAATTAAACCTATGCTAACTTAAGAAGAATAATATATTTATGGAAATTATTTGAATATTAAAGTTTGATGTTTGTTATATATATTACTAATATCCATATAAAAGTTATCGCAACATCTAGCTAGTTACCTAAGATTGAGAATCCAGAGTGACAACAAAGAAGAGTAATTATATTGTTAAATTTCAGTAATATTTTTTATATTAAAATGTATATTTGACTCCATGCATATTCTAATTTAGTTAGATTCTTCATATTGTTAGATAGAAAAAATATGCATGATAGAAAAGATATACAACAAATTCATAAAAGATATGTATGAGACACATGATAAGTGTGGAAAATCAGAGAAGAAGAAAAATAATTCTGTATTTTCTTACTTTGAATTGGGAATACAAGTTGTTATATAGAGGAGATTACAATAAATAAAAAAAGAAACTATCTACCTATATCCCTTGATTTAAGGGATTACAATTTAATACAAATTAATACAAATTAATATAAATTGATTCTTGATTTATTCTTCCAATCTATTTACAGGATAAATCCGAAACTTCAACACTTCCATCGTGAGGAATAGATGTCTTCCATTCCAACTTGGATACAATATCGTGGAAACTTGAACTGTTCATACTCTTTGTTAGAACATCAGTGAGTTGTTTCTACGATGGAACATCAGACATACATACTAACCCTTCCTCCAAGTTTTTCTTTGATGAAATATCTATCAATTTTGATATGCTTTGTCCTATCGTGTCAGTATAGGGTTATGAGCTATATTAATAATCGACTTGTTATCACGATAGAGCTTCATAGGACCTCCCGTTGGACTCTTAAATCATCCAAAATAATTTTCAGCACGATGAATTCACATAATCCTCGAGCAATAGCCTCGAATTCGATTCCGGATGACCTCGCAACTACATTCCGCTTCTTGCTCTTCCATGTCACTGAGTCGCCTCCAAGAAAAGTACAATATCATGTAGTAGATCTCCCGTCCACTGAGGAGCCAGGCATAGTCGGCGTCGGTGTAGCTTCCGGAAGTAAGAGCGTCATTCTTTCGAACAAGATTCCTTTCCCTGGATTACGCTTCGAGTAATGTAAGTACTCGTAAGTTCGCTCGAAGATGAGGTTCTCTTGGATCATGCATGAATCGATCGATCAAACTTACGAGTATGCTTATGTCCGGTCGAGTGTGAAGCAAGGTATATGAGTCTACCAACCAGACCTCCAGTACATTCTTTCGTCCACACTTGGTTCTTCTTTACACTTCTCCCAACTTATAGTTTGGATCTATTGGAGTAGAGATCGAGCTACACCTGCCTTTTCCGGTTCGCCAATAAATCAATCACGTACTTTTGTTGAGATACGAAGATCCCCTGTGTGGAATATGTCACTCAATACCTAGGAAGTACTTCAACTTCCCGGTCCTTTGTTTCAAACTCTTTACTTAGTCTCAACGCCAATTCATGTTTCTCTTTTCATCATTTCCAAGTAATCTATGATGTCGTCCACATACAGCAAAAGAGCGATCACTCCCCTGCAGTTGAATGTTTAATGAAAAGAGTGTGGTCACATTAGGCTTTGTTTATACCCGTATTCCTTCATGACGCTTTGAAAATCGTCAAACCAGGCTTCAGGAGATTGTTTTAATCCATAAAGTGCCTTTTCGACTTGCACACTTGTTATTCGTGTCCCCTTCAAATCTCGGTGGGATGTTCATGTAAATTTCCTCATTTAGATCACCATGGAGGAATGCATTCTTAACATCATATCGTAATGATTGTCGTTCGAAGTGAGCGACAATGATAATGGGATTCTCACACTGTTCATCTTGCTTCTTGTAGCAAAGGTTTCCGATAGTCACCCCGTAAGTACGAGTGTATCCTTTGGCTATTAACCTCGCTTTATATCTTTCAAGTGATCCATCGATCTTATACTTAATGTAAAAATCCACTCGCAATCAACAACGTTCTTTCCTTTTGGTTTATCAACGATCTCCCATGTTTTATTCTTTCTAATACACCCATTTCCTCTCATAAGCATCTCTCCATTCCCTTTTTGATAATGCCTCAAACACATTTTTTGGGATGGCAATGGTGTTCAAACTCACGATGAACCTTTTTGAGCGGGTGATAGGCGCTTAAGAGAGACATAGTGAGATAGTGGATAAAGAGGTTCGATCTTACTATGATTTCATTTCCGAATTTGGATTGGATTCTTGGAATTGTGTCGGTTCGAGAACGGTCTTTCTCCTCGAATACACTCGAGAAAATCTTGGGAAATTGTGAGTGATAGGATCGGGTGACTTAGATGTGATTGGTTCGGAGGACTCGGGTTCGATTTGGAACATGAGGAGAGTTTGGCTGCAGGGATTCGGTTCAATAACACGAGTGGCACATACGGAAGGTCGAGGTTTTGTAGTGGTTGAAAGGACTCGCAAGTACTTATCTTCCATCATTGAAATCTCCCTTAAGAGAGGACTTGGAGAAAAAAGGTTTATTTTACGTGAAAGTGACATCTGCGAAGATGTAAAATTTTCTACAGTAAAGGGGTTGTAACACTCGTATCCTTTTGAGTGGATGAGTAACCGAGGAAAACACATTTGATGACTCTGAGTACGAGCTTCCTCTAAGTTGTTTGTGGACATTTACAAAGCGATACACCCAAATACGCTAGGTGTGAGGCATTTGAGATTCCGAAGTGAGGGTAGAAGCTATTAAGGACTTCTATGGGGCTTTTGTTTTCTAACACACGGGAGGAAGTCATTTATCATATATGTGGCGATGAGAACGACTTCTCCACGATAGGATTTGAAACATTCCCTCGAAATAGTAAGGCTCGGGTTGTGTTGAGTAAATGCCGATTCTTTCTTTCATTACTCCATTTTGTTGGGTGTCTCCATATGGGATGATCTCATGGATAATCCCTCGTGATTGAAAGTAAGGTGATAGAATCGATTGAAGTAGTCTCTAACATTATCCGTCACTAAAACTTTTTATTTTGACCCCAAATTGATTTTGAACCATTGAATGAAAATTAGGTATAAGAGTGCTTAACATCAGATTTTTGTTTAAGAAAGAAGAGTCATGTAACTCGGGTGCAATCATCAATTAAGGATACAAACCAACAAGCCCCAGAAATGTTAGGTATAGTGGAAGGTCCCCATATGTCACTATGAATCAAATGAAAATGATGAGAACTTATTTACTCGTTAATAGGAAAAGATACTGCGCTATGTTTAGCTAGATTCACAAATGTCATGATGAAATTCGAAATATCTAATCCTTGGAATAAGTGAGGGAATATTATATTTAAAATCCTAAAAGAAGGATTGACCAGTGCATGAAGTGATATAGCCGAATGACATCTTTGGTTGAGGAACTTAGGAAAGATGACGACAAATTTTCCTAGTTTTACGTGATGGTTCAAGATGTTAAAGACCGTTCCTTTCCTTAGCAAGTACAATCCTCCTCCCCGAGTCCTGGTTCTGAAAAACACAATAAGAAGAGTAAAAAACAACATAGCATTTGAGATCATGAGTCAACTTTTGAATGGATACAAGTTTTGTTGACACTTTAGGTACATGGTGAACTTTTTTAAGGATAAGGCTAGGTGTGACATGTATATGTCCAATCCGCATATACGATAGCTAAAGAACCATTAGCACGACAATTTTCCTCATTATTGGACATGGGATATAGGATTGGAAGAGTTGAGATGTGGGAGTCGTATGATGCAGCAGCATGAGTCATGATCCAGGAATTTGGATCATAGAATTTGTCTAAGACATTCATGCAAACAGATTTACCTGAAAGAGCCATCGAACCTGTACCAGAAGGTTTCCCAAGAGAACCCAACAAGTTTCTCAACTTCTCAATTTCTTCACTGTTGAATATTGACACGGTGGAGCAGAGAAATTCAGAACAATTAAGGTTGTTCCTGTTCCTGGATGACGCGGGTAAGAGACGACTCGGATCGCAGGAGATCGCACAGCTTCTGGGCGGCAACAATGAAGGTCGCGAAAAAACTCCTGCGGGAAAGGAGCGAGATCGTCGAGGACGACGCAGAGGCAGATCGTCGAGGACGATGCGTTCGGCGCGCAGGAAGCGAAGGAAGTGTTCGGCGCGACGATGAGTTCAGTGCGGCGACGAGTTCGGCGCGACGACGAGTTCGTAGCAATAAAGGCTGCGGGAAAAACTCCTGCGGGAAAGAGACAGAAATGCCCGTTCTGTTCGGCGATAAAGGCCGAGGAGACGTTTCGTTCCTGGATAATCCGAACGGCGCGCGAATGTCGCGAAGGTCGCGCGAGAAGGAGGCGCTGGAAGCGGATGAAGCTTACGGCGAGTTCGAGGACGATACGTTTGGCATAGTAAGCGACGGCGAGTTCGGCGCAGATCGTCGAGGATCTTCGCGCAGGAAGGAGGCGAGGACGACGGCGGAAGGAGGCGCGGACGACGGCGAACAGGGAGTTCGCGCAGGAAGGAGGCGCAGACGACGCGTTCGACACTACGGCGAGTTCGGAGCGGGCGACGCAGACGAAGCGGATGAAGCGGAAAACGCAGACGCGAATCAACGCGAAGGAAGAAGACAGAAGCAATGAAGGCTTCGATTTAGGGCTCTGATACCATGTGGAAAATCAGAGAAGAAGAAAAATAATTCTGTATTTTCTTACTTTGAATTGGGAATACAAGTTGTTATATAGAGGAGATTACAATGAATAAAAAAGGAAAATATCTATCTATATCCCTTGATTTAAGGGATTACAATTTAATACAAATTAATATAAATTGATTCTTGATTTATTCTCCCAATCTATTTACAGGATAAATCTTGAAACTTCAACAATAAGTATGATATGTATAATAGACATGATATACAAGATATACATGTTTACAAAAATTTGCATGATATAAGAGATATGCATGAGATAAGATAAATATATGATATGAGAGATATACATGATTTAAGAGAAATTTATGATGATTAGTTGAACAACAGAATGAGTATGCATGTTAGTAAAAGCATTAACATGTCTCAGAAAAATGTATGATGTGAAAAATGAAATAACTTACATATGAATGTTTGTATGTGCATGCTCAGAGTATTTCACCCCCTAATGGTACAACCAGAGGACTCAAATAAACCCGCGCACGTAATTTTTCTACCACCCAAAATAATTGTGATGATTAAGTCACGAATGTTGTGCCGACGAGATAATATCGATCGGGGATAAATAGACCAGAGCTTAACTCCCCAAACAATTGTGATGTTTATGATGTCAACCGCTGTCCCGACGGTATTAGATCGGCGAGTAGAAAATAATCTTTCTACCCTAAACAAGTGCGATGTTTAGATTATTAATTGATTTTCCGACATGATAAAATTAACCAAGGGTAGGTTAGATTTTGTTAACGGGGTTATATCGGCGAATGGTAGAAAATGACTTTTTCACCCTATACAATTGTGATGTTTAGATCGTTAATTGTTGTTCTGACAGGATAATATCGATCAATGGTGTGATATTTTGTTGACAATTATCCTCAAAGAGACAACTTTGTATGTAAGGAATATAAAATAAAAGTAAAATTAAAGTAAATGCATATAAAAAATTTGAATAGTTTCATTTAGAAAATGTCATTGATATATGCAATAGCATATAAAATTTTTTATAAAAATATAAAAGACTAATATACTATAAGATTTATTACAGAAATATGAAATATCAGTAAGCATATGATATATTTTCTTTGGGTTATTGTAGTTTAGAAATGTTATTGCTCTTGGATAGTCTTTAGACAATTTATTATGTTGTTTTAATATTTTTTTAAGTTTTAAGCTTTTGAAGAAGATGCATAGAAGATGATTGAATGTGTATAAAAGACGAGTACAACAATCGAAAATGTACAAATTTTTACTTGTTAACTAATCACTTTTATTTAGTGGCTCTTTCGTGAATATTTGAATATTAAACTATTGGTGATAGAAATAGAATAACAGAGAATTGATTCCACCATCCGACTGTCCATTCTCGTTTTGATTAATTCCAAATTCCAGGCCGAGCCGTGGCATTCCGACCATACGAAGGTCGATTAGTCCAACAGGAGATCGGCCATCCAGTAGAATGGATGAACCGGCCTCCCAAAGCCCTGTGTCAGTCACCTGAGTTTGGGGGAGGTTCGTCCTCATTAATCGAAGCTGCTAGGACCTCGAAGTACGATGTCAGGCCTACGACATTGAATGTGGTTGAAATGTTATAGTCCCTTGACAGATTTATCTTGAATGTGTTTTCATTCAACTTCCAAAGTATTTTGAAAATTCAGTTGCCCTAGGCTTGAGTTTCCCGAATGCTCCAACTGGAAATCTCACCTTCAACCGAATCCACAAGAGGTCGTCTTCTTGAAACATAAACTTCTTTCTGGACTTATTTGCTTGCGCCTGATATGTGTTGTTCTACTTAGTAAATCTCCTTCCCAACCTCATGGAGTTTCCGAGTCGCGTGAGCCATTCTTCAGCATCCTCACTAACCTCTGATGTCAGCAAGAGTGGTACGGGTTGCGTTCGTACACAATCTCAAATGGAGTGTCATGTAGTCCAACTCACGTTGTATGCAAACTCGGCTTAAGCTAGAGGTAGGTCCTACTTAATACTCTTTCCCACGAAGCACTTCAGAAGATTTCCTAGGCTCCTGTTTACTACCACAGACTATCCATCTGTGGATGAGCTGTCAAACAGCATTGGAGCTTGGTGTCTAGCTTCCCCCATAAGGTCCTCCAGAAGTGGCTTGGAAATATGACATCATTGTCGGGAATCTCATGATCTCTCTGAAATATAAATCAGCGACATGAGACGTGTCCAATATCTGGTGGCAAGATATAAAATACGCCATCTTCAAAAATCGGTCCACCACAACCATCACGGAGTCCTTGCTCCTCCGCATCCTCGAGAGACCCACTGCAAAGTCAATGCTAACATCCGCCCATGGTGCCTTTGATGCTCGTAATGGGGTGTACAACCTAGCATTATGCTCTATTATCATTGTAATAAGACAAGTCATGCGTTGTCTGAGGTGTCGCTCCACATCTCTCGTCAATTGAAGCCAAAAGAAATGCTCTCACGAGGGCGAGGATCTTATCCCTATCAATCCTCCACTATGGCACTCCTGAACAATGGCCTCTATTAGTGAGCATCTAATAATATACAACTTACTCTGATAGAACAAATAGACATCCGTTCGATAGTACAACCTGGTCGGCTTCTCCTGGCATAACTCCCAATTTTCTTTGAAGTCCTCATCTGTCTCGTACAAGTCCTTTGCTATTTCAAAAACCAAAACTACAGTTTGCATCGACGTTATTGTCAGCCAGCTTTTTCGATTTTGAAAGAATATAAAATTTAGTAATTTAGTTTAATACAAAATGATATATGATTTTTGAAAGTAGTTTTGAAAGTAGTGTATTTTAGTTTTGAAAAATGAGACCGCCTGGATCTCATTTGTCTAGTAATTTGCATAATCGTGTATGATGTTACAAATGATACACCTTCTCGAAAGATTAATGTATCATGTGACGGTAGACCCAATCATACGAATTAAAGGATTCGTGACATCCGTTTGATCTACGTATCTTTATGTGTGACCGACAAGTTCCCCTACCTAATAGAAAGACTAGACAGGGTTTATTTTACCTAGGTTCAAGCCTATATAGTTAACTATATCCCAAATGACTGGTGTCACTTGAGAAAACTCTCGATAATGATCAGTAATTCTGTCTTCAAGAATTCAAGGGTTTAGGTTTTCACGGTAGGATGTGGAAAAGCAAGTGGGAGTGGCTCAAATGGGAACATTTATTTTCAGAAGTCCAAAGGAAAAGATAGGGGATGTCACTAATCTGAGGCAAGCCCTAGTGATTTCCCAGACTATCCTACTGTGTGGCTGCGTTTTGGAAAGAATGTTATTTAATTGTTTAATCCTGCCAATTTTATTATTTGGGACTTACATTTGCATAATACCCAATTATGCATATAGCCCGCAGAGATAGGAGGGTTTACGTCATACTGTACGACAACATCGGAACCTAAGACGAGTTAAGACTTACGCCGCGCAATATGATTGCACAGAAGCCTAAGGGGGAAAGTGAATCTCGAAATTCTATAGGTTGTAATTTAAACTAAGGGATAGTTTTGCTGAAGAAGATCTTCTTGCTTGTTCGATCCAAGCTCTCGCCATGTTGCCTCACCTGAGTCAGCGACTAAGCTTCCTATCGAGTAGTAGCCCTAATGTCTAATATTCAAACGGTTTTACCCAGTGTGTTTTAATGTCTCGGGTTGTGTTATTTTCAGTTTTGCATGCAGAGTAAAGTAAATTGTTGGTAAATAAAAGTGCTGGAAAGTAAAGTGCAGTAAAGTAAACAAGGGAAAGTGTAGTACCTAAAATGTAAATGCGTACCTGGTAATCTATTACCGTTGCATGATTACTATTGCCAGCATGGTATGACTTGCAGTGAATTTAAATAGACTTGCCGAAAAAGTAAGCAGAGCGAGAAAACCCAATCACGAAAAATCAGAAAAACGAGTCATAGAAATCACACGTAAAACTCAGTCACATATGAAAGATCGAAATCGAGTATAAGACATCAGTAGAGGTGGGGGCTCAGAGCTGGACTGTGTGCTTCCCGACCTTGGATAAGAGCTACCAACCCGACGATCTATGGAGGGTAGTCCTTAACCTCAATCCAAGTGGCTAACCATAGACCTTTATAGGTTTTATAAGAAGAATTCTTTGATTTTCATGCAAAAGTTATTTTAAGTTTTTATGCAGAGTTCTTTTTAACAAACAAAAGAGATTTTTGTATTATTTTTTTGTAAGTATAGTCCACATGCTAGTCACTCTAATCGTGCTAGGACTACTAACGACTTAAGATCGTCGTGGGAAACAATCTCACCAAGAGTCGGTGAATAGCATCATCAATCTTTTCCTCTCCCTTTATAGAGGGTTCTCGATGTAGGAGATACTACTCTTAAAAATTCTCACATTGTATCCCTCGTTTAGCACACATTAGCATTATTATCATTGCCCTCGCACCTAGACCTCAGACTTACACCGGTCTGATGATCCATATGTGACAAAACAAATGTCCCCAATTGCCATGAGAATTTGAGTGTAATGTTCAAGCTCAATCCCGATGCACTGGGTTTCATTATCGGTTAAGTCACTTTGGGGAACTTCATTATTTGATTTAATTAAGAAAAGGTGAACCACGCTTCGGTGCATCCTCGTGTCTAGTGTCTCGATCAGTTTGTGAATTAGGGTCAGGTACCTAGTTTCACTGTGCATTCGAGGATTAGGTGAATGAGTTCTCACCTGAGGTGTGCTCCTAAGGTCTAGGAAGCCTACGGTGAAGATTAGGTGGGTGAGCTCTCACCTAGGGTGTGCTCCTAAAATCTAGGACTCCTAAAATCTAGAAAGCCTACACTGAAGATTAGGTAGATGGGCTCTCACCTAAGGTGTGCTCCTAAGATCTAGGAGGCTTACACTGTGGGTTAGGTAGATGGGCTCTCGCCTAAGGTGTGCACCTAGAATCCAGGGGACCTACACTGTGAGTTAGGTAGATGGGTTCTTACGTAAGGTATGCACCTAAAATCCAAGAGACCTACACTGTGACTTGTGTCTGAAGTGATTTAAGGTGTTTTATACTCACTTAAGTGTTTTCTAACTAGACCTCAAATATCTCTTAAATATTCCCCAATTAAATCGGAAATTCCTCATTTTTTTGACAATCGTTTTAAAAGAAATAAAACAAAAGACCAAAAAAAGGCCGACCCACTTCCAAAAACTGGTATAGCCAAAAAAAAGAGGGAAAAGCAAGTGAGTCGGGCCTAAAGACGTTTGAATAACAATCGCATGAAACCCCAAAAAAACAGTGTTGAAATGCCGTCAAATAGCGATTAGCGAGCTTATGCGGCGATCATACGACCTTCTATGACTCGGGGCAGCAACTAGCAAGCCTATGTGGTGAGTCTACTAACTCCTACGGCTCAAGGCAGCAAGTAGACACTCCAAACAGCAGTCTTAAGGCTTCCTACAGCACCTCCAAACAACTTTACAGCAGATCTACCCTTCCTACAACGTTCCCAAGCATAAAACATCAATTTCCAACCATTCAATATCATCCTACAGCTTCTAAAGGCTCCAAATAGCAAATCTAAGCTTCTCCCAACTCTCCTAAAGCTCTCAAATGATCCAAACAGCAATCACAAGCCATAAACAACAAACTACAGCAGTTCTAAGGCTCCTACAACACTTTTGGCGCTTCCTACGGCACTAGGCAGCGACCCTAAGCTCCATAACAGCAATCTCAAGCCACTAGGCAGCACATAATTGGTCCAAACAGCACTCACAGCAGCTGGACAGCACCTAATAGCTTTGAACAGCACCTAAAGCAGCTCCAAATAGCACTTATACTCTTCCAAACAGCACTCCCAAGCACCTAAACAGCCAACAACAGCTTTCTACAGCAATTAACAGCTTTCACAGCACTTTCAAATAGTCAAACAGCACTTTTCAAGCCTCTCACAACAGTTAGCAGCAGTACCCCAAACACTGGACAGCAACTTCTAAGACCCAAACTGCTTCATACAACACCTGCAATGCTTCAAACATCAAGTATATAAAGCAGAAAATAACTTTTAAAGCACCCCAAAATCAGCAAGCATATAGAGCAGAAAACAGTTCTTCCAATTTTCAAATAAAACCGTCAAAGAGCCATTTAACTCCTGCAACAAACGATCATTTGGAGCATCATAGTGATTGCATTTGGATGTTCAAAATACAAAACAAGCAAAGAGAATTTTATCTTGAAGTGAATGCTCATTTGGAACATCATAATGATTGCATTCGGATGCCCGGAATAATAAAAAAATAAAATGGCAAAGAAGCATTGTCCTTCCCACAACAACTCAAAACATGCCAAGAAAACATCGGGCCCGTTTGGTGGCCATATTAGTCTTTCAAAAGAAAAATAAGTGCTCTTTAAAAAAAATGACAAAAAAATGGAGTTATGCATGTACTCATATAGAGCAATAGGAAAGAATGTCAAGCATAAAAAATAAGAATTCAATGTCCACCCAACTAGCAAAATCAATCCCTTGGCGTGGATCCAAGGCAAAGAAAATCCGAAATTTGTGAGATATTATAAGAGAATAAATCATATGCTAATGGCTTTATCCATATTTTCTTGAGTAAGGAAAGGTGGCATAGCTAAAAGCAAAATTGAACAAGTTTAGGAATTAAGCTGCAGAACAACAGAGAAATTCATGACCAACAAATCTCTGGCCGTATATCCCACAAATCAGAGGAGAAGGTTCAGATTTTACCTGACTTACCGGGGCTAGGAGCAAAATGAAGAGGTATGCCGAGGGGAAGGCGCAATCCGGGATGGAACCAGAAGGGAAGCCTGCTGTGCGTGAGGAACAAGAGGCGAGGGTATCGATGGGGGCCTTCGGTGCGAGTGAGACGAGTCGAGGTCTTCGAGTCACTGAGGCGTCGAGCAGGTGCGAGAGATAGCAAGCGAGTCGGGGTCTTCAGCACAGGAGAGAGGCGAGCGGGATCGAGAGGAGCAGGCAGAAGTGAGGGTTTCGATCGCGAGCATGAGAGGATTCTGTCGCGAGCGGCTTCGGTTCGCAAAGGGGAGGAGTCGAGCGGGTGAGCTGGCGGCTTCGGGTCTCGCGCGAGGAGTAGGCGAGGGTTGCGGTCGAGTGAGGGAGTAAACCTGGAGGCGGAATCGAGAGTTCTCTCGATGCAGAGAGGGGTCGAGTGCTGCGGCTTTCTATCGAGGAGCAAGAGAGGTAGGCGGGATCGCGCGGTGTCGTGCGTAGGGAAGAGGAGACACAGGCTCTCGGTGCGGTGAGGAGAGGCTAGTCGAACGAGAAGAAGCGGGCGCTCTGTAGAGAAGGAAGGTGAGTCAAGGAGTTAATGTCGAATCGTATAGACGAAATTTTTTTAGAGCCGTTACGCGAAGCATTGGCGGGGAATTAAATAAATTCCATTCATACAGCGAGCTGAATTGGAATGTAGTAAGGGTTAATTAAATTTAATTAAAAGAGTGGGTAGCTAATTTTGAAATTTCAAATTTCAAATTATACATTGGGTTATCAACTCAACCGGGTGCAATTGGGCTGTGTACAACCCAAATCAAACCCGGGTTAAGCCTAAACCAATTTTTTTAATTAAATTTAATATGCATTAATTTTCGTGCAGCTTGCGAGCGCGGAACCATAGCAATATGGGTGTCCCTACTAGCTAAATTCGACGTCTCGAACGCATCCGTGTGGTCTGTTTCGTCATTCGGGGTCGTTCAGACAAGTTTACCAATGGTCGGGCCAAAAAAGTGTCGAATTGTGGTGTGCGCGAATTCAACTCATTAAGGGTTCACCTAAGGCCACCCGATCCTATGGGAACTCATTTTTGGACCCTGTACATGTTAGTCCTTAGCCCTTGCAACAAAGAGTCGAGTGCTTAGGACTACTCAAGCGATGTCTCACAAAAATGGGTCAAGAAGTGCCTCGAAGTTCTATGAGAGGTGGGCTCCATTACTAGTCCGCTAGGATGATCGGTAAAGAACTCCTAAAGCTGAATCCTAGGGTCTAAGAGAAAAAAATCAAAACCTCACTAAAAATGAGGTCAACAGTTATCAACAGGTGACGACGGCTCAGTACGTCTGTCATGCGGTTTTGGCTTCCCGCCTTGAGCTTAAGCGCGAATTGGAACGATGTTAGAAATTCTACCTATGTGGCATGTTGTCCCTTCAGTTTGCTCTAGTTGTTGAGGAACTTCAAGGCTTCGTGATCCATAAACAATGTGAACTTGCTCATCAGCGGGTAATGACTCCGGAGCTCCAGAGCTCTTCCAATAGCATAAATCCATTGTCATATGCTTAGTACTTCTGCCCGAGATTTTTTAGCTTTTCACTTAAAAAGGTGATGGAGTGACCCCAAAGGCTCGGCACTACCCCTATCCCCACGCCAAATGCATCACACGACCTCAAACAGTTGGTTGAAATCTAGTAATGTTAGAACTAGCACCTGAGTCACCTTCTCTTTCAGGGTGTCAAAAGTAGTCTAAGCTACCGATATCCAAGTGAACTCATTTCCTTTAAAAAGCTCCTTCAAAGGGGACGGTGTTAGTGCTAAAGTTCCTGATGAATCACCTGTAAAATGATGCTCGCCCCAGAAACTGCCTCAACTCAGTGAACGAAGTGGTGTAGTTAAGCTTTTTATGGCCTCATTCTTTGTAGGGTCCATCTGAATGCTTGTATTATACATAATATAACCCAAAAAAATATTTGATCTGTCATAAAGTGACACTTTGACATGCACCAAGCATTGCGAAGCAATGGCGGCTCACACAAGCATACATGGCGTATCAGTAGTACTGGGATTTGTGTCGATCCCACAAGAAAAGAGAAACTCAATTAGGAAAAATCCTAGCATAGAATTGTTGGTCCTAGACTAGAAGGTTAAAGTTTTGAAGTTTAATAAAAAATCTTACCCTAAATTTTGAAAATGAAGAGAAAATAATGATGATTAAGATATGTCCAAAGAATTCTCCTTTGAAATGGTTATGTAGGGATTCAACTTAGCAAATGATTCATTGAAGGTATCAAACAAGAGAATAACATAATCTTTCTTATCTCCTTCCAGGAGTCTAAGAAAGGTTGACGATTCATTTATTTAGTTCACCAAATCAAATGAAAAGTCCAAGACAACATTGCTCCCTAATCAATTTGCACGAATTCAAAAGAGATATTCCTATTTCAATGAGTTCGTGTGGATAACTTAATCATTCCTTATAGATTCCTCCCGAAATTCTATAATCACGATTAATTTTAACAAATTAACTGGCCAAGTTCAAGGCCTATGAGTTTCTCAGTTATTCCAACACCATTTAGAAATTTCACATCAAATTCACACCAAACTTGCTTAGCCCTTATCCCTACATTTCCACAACAAAGGAGAAAAAAAAATCTACTCACTAAGCATGACAAATTTCATCAATATCAACATTAATTAAAAGTATTACTCGATAGCGCGCATGACAGAGACCTTAGTAAACAACTGGGGCAAGCAACCGATGAAATCCGCAGAAGGAGAAAGATGAGGATGAAGATGATGAGTACATTTTTTTTATGTTTTGTTTTTAATTGTAAGCATACTGTTGAACATTTGTTGTAGAATTTTTTGAATTAACTTTGCTATTCTTATTTGGAACGATTCGTGACAGTATCTTCCTTTTATTAAGGATATTGTTTAGAGATTTAATATGTGATATGTCTACACTTAATGTGGTATCTAATGTGAAATGTGTTTTTGTACGGATTGTGGAAATGTAATTGATATTCTTTTTTATTTCACAAGTTTGAGTCTATTTTCGAACGTAAAATCCAACGCTAGTTGTTCTACGAAATTTTTCGACACAAATGAAACAGTAAACCATGCTAATATTCATCGATTTTATACGGGAATTTTGACGCACATTTCGTACAAACAAATCAAACGCTAATAAGAGACAACAACTGAAGCGAATTATTTGTGTTGGAAAATTTCGACATAAATTGGACGGAAATAACATTACTAACCCTCTAATTGACAGCGGAAAAAATCAAATGTAAAATAGACGCAAACCCGACAATAACCCTTAAATATCGTAAGAATGACATCTGATTTAGCCGACGCAAATATGCTTAATTCTTGTGGTGTAGGTTCAACATTGATAGGACCGAAATTATCAAATTCAGAAATCACACATACACAAACATATGCAAATTTAACATATAGATATATGCTTGTTCACAAAAGAAAAGTAAGATGTTCAAGTTAAACATAATATTATAACATCTAGCTTTGTCCTAAGGTCTATTCGGTCATGGAGCTATATTTTATACAAATCATCGATGTAGTTCATCATTATTAAGTAAAAGGTAAGTGTAGTAAAGCATAAATTTGTCGACAAAAAACTAAAAAAGAAGACAATTGAAGCTGGCATGATCGACACATTTAATCTAGCCTTAAGTTATAAACCTGTCTACACAAAAAATGGAAAAAATCATAAAAAAAAAAAAGGTTGAATAGCAGGTAAACTAACAGCTACTAGAAGGGTCACAGTTTGAAGAAGTTCCTGATAGCCAAATATCAATTTACTCGAGGTTATTAAGAAAACTTTTGGCATTACTTGGATGCAACTATTCAGCTAGCCAAGATAGACTGGAACAAAAAGATTAAATCTAAAAAAATACAAGTTAGTGATAGAGGTAGCAGTTGTGCCTCCTATACAAAACCGTCACAAATTATGGATCTGAAGAAATAGTCGCACTCGGAAACTATAATACACAATGCAACTCTAAAGAATATGGACGATACCTTCAAGAATATAATCTACCTTCTACATTCCAGCCCCATTTAGATATCACTAAGAAATTTCACCAATTTGTGTAATATTTCACATTCAAATATTGACAATCAAATAAGGGCATTGAAAAACGACCAATAATATAAGAAAAATAAGAGAGTAAAATGAATAGTATATCATACCCAGGTAGATTGCGACTAACCAGGCCCTTCACACATATATCTCTGGAAATTTCAGTTCATTAGTACAAGAGAAACAAATAACCGGAGTCCTGAAATCTCATTAAGAACTTCCCAATAATTGTAGCATATTAAATTCATTCAACCACTGTTAACATACAAGATAATTAAAATTTACCTCAGAGTCGGATCAAGTCCTCCTTGTACAATACCGAATAGGTTTTGCACACCAGGTCTTTTATGAGCTGCAATTTGTGTATGCCAAATGGACAAGAAGGTCATCAATAAAACACTATCAAAGAATGTCATTGCAACACATCTCCTCTCACCAAAATAGATTTAATAGCTCATAACTGAAAGTTCGAAAAAAATAGATGGTACCACAATTGAAAAAATAACTTTTCATCTAATATTTAATTTTTAATTAAACTAAAATCGTAACAGAGAAAAATATATCACTAACCAAAAAGTGTTGGAAGAGACCATACCCGCAATGCATCTGTCAATCCAACGAAGAGTTCGATTCATAGCCTCCTCAATTCTAGGGCCAGTGATTGTGGTCCTTACAACATCATCAAGAGCCATGATGATATCAGCTCCAATTTTGTTCTGCATAAAAACTAACAGCAAAATAAAATATAGCCAATGAAATGCTACTCACACTGTCTAATTCGACTCTCTAAGAGAATTACTTGTCTGACCATTGATATAATGATTTCTGGTAAAATTTGAATTTAAAAAAAAAAGAGATAAATTCAAATTGGGGTTTTAGCAACTTCAAGTTCACAAAAGAAATAAACCTGAGGAGCATGGAAGCGTAATTATATCATTAGCCTTATCCCAGTTAATTGAGGTTAGCTTTATGAATCCTCACTTTTCATCTATTCTACTAAATCTCCTTTTAGGGGTAAAACAAATTCTGCGCAAATCATTTTGCATAACTTCTATCCCTATAACCTTGAGTTTATCACTTCTCCATCCTAATCGACTAATACGTGATTTTACCTACATCATCTAATAAGCACACTTTACCCTTCATACTACATATCCAAATCACATAAATTCATTTTTTATTATATTCCCTTGAATATGTCACTTCAAATCTCCCTTCAATATAATTATTCCTTAATTTATCATTTTCTAGTTCTCTGCACATAAATCATAGAATTATCATTTTTATGATAGTCGACTTAGCCGTGAATGATTTTTTTACTACCAAGCATTCCAGCTATTTGTGGTTAGCTTTATGAATCCTCACTTTTCATCTATTCTAGTAAAAAATTCACTTGGGGCTAAAACAAATTCTTCGCAAATCATTTTGCATAACTTCTATCCCTATAACCTTGAGTTTATCACTTCTCCATCCTAATCCACTAATACCTGATTTTACCAACATCATCTAATAAGCACACTTTACCCTTCATACTACATATCCAAATCACATAAATTCATATTTTAATATATTCCCTTGAATATATGTCACTTCAAATGTCTCTTCAATACAATCATTACTTAATTTATCATTTTCTAGTTCTCCGCACATAAATCATAGAATTCTCATTTTTATGATAGTCGACTTAGCCGTGAATGATTTTTTTACTACCAAGCATCCCAATACTTCTTACATCATAAACAACCAAATTCCAGATTTTTAAAATTTATCTCTAATTCTCTAAAATACCCCCTAAGGTATCCTCTTATCATACAAAACTATCATGGCATATTTATATTTTAACCATCAAATCTTAATTAGTGAATTACATGATTATTGAAATATTCATTCAAACGTATCAGTATGTGTGTGTGTGTGGTTTGGTAACTCCATTTTGCTCGTATGTGTTTCTTGTAGAATGACCATAAACTATTGTAAAATCAAATATAGTATCTATGATTGCTAGAGGTCTGAGCCAAGCAGACTACTGAGCAGGCTCAAGCACGGCTCAATAAATGACTCGTGAGCTAAGCTCTATGAGCTAACAAGCCAACCCTGACTTGGCTTGTTAGCTAGTGAACTGCCTCATTTCAAAAAATATTAATATAAAATATACTTAAATTATATTAAATTTCAAAAAATTATCTTTAAATTATTATAAATATTTTAAAATAATATTTCATATTATATATCAAGTTATTTATTATTATTTATCACTTACTCATTCTATTTATCGTTTTATGACAATACTAGCTTCAATTAATATTATGTTCTCTTTTATAATAAGCAAGTTGAGGGTGGCTCCAGCTCAACTTGACTCGACTCGCTTACATCCCAATCGATTATATTCTGACATACAATTCCATAACTACCATAAATTATCTCATAGCAATCCTACAAAAACCTATATGCCCATTTAAATTTCCAACAACAAATATCATTCATTCATCAGTTATATGTTGATTATGTTTGATAATTCATCAATTACTTCCAAAAGAAAATTCTCATCATCTCCTAATCCATCAGATTATAGCTAACTCCATTCACCTCGACAACTTTATCTTTCAATTCTTCCTCAACTAATTTTATATTGTTAATTTTTTCAATATATAATAGCTTATAATCCTTACAAATACCCTTTGATTTTTCATCATTCCACGAGTTTACTGTAAACACCCAATTTTACTCTTCTTCTAATCAATATGTATTCTCAAGCATTTTCATTAAACGTCTTGAAATTAAATGTAGTAAATTGAATCTTAGATTTAGAACAAGTCAAACATAGTTTACTTCCCACCGCAATCAAGTAAAATTGCAGTGTATCAAGTATGGGTGACGTTCTAGTCCACCATTGCCTAAAACTTGGAATCATTATAATAGTTTGTATGACCTGCTCACAACAGCACTTAATATTCTCATCCAGGCTACAGCCCAAAAATCACCGTTATCAAAGCACAAAAGCAAAATATAAAATAATAATAATAATTGAAAAAAAAGATGATGCAAAATAAAAAACAAGCTGCTAACCAATCAGTAAAATAACAGCAAGGCAATGGTTGTCAAACAGATGCGGCACTCACTCATACACCCTTTGAAGAAGCATTCCAAAAGAGAAATGGATCAGGGTCCTAGAAACTTTTTGATCATCCTACATAAAATTTATCATGGTACTCAAACACCCTTCAAAGAGCAATAAGACAAAGATCATTTGTTCCTTTTTGTATTTTATCATTACTCGCATTAAAATAAAAAATATCCTCAATATTTTATCTTCATAGAAAACTACAACATTAGTTATCCTAGACCAATGAATCTAAACCCATTTTCCACTGCACTCGCTCGTAGTATCAAGATTTAACAGAGGCCACAAAAAATTCTCTTCTAATGTTCTGATTTAACGCTCTAGCATTATTCACAACTTACAAAATGCTGTTATTAGAGCCAATACCTAAAAACAAAAAAAAAAAGAAAAAAACGATGGCACCCACAATGAAATACATTTTTCCCACGGAATCCACATAAATTGTAAAGCATACAATAATTTGTAGAGCAATAATAAAGGGAGTTTTGCAAAGGTTTATAAATGCACGAGGATTCGGCTCAGGGATTGAAAAAGCATTCCAAAACGGAACGGATAAGAGTCCTGGAAAACTTTTTGATCATCCTACATAAAATTTATCATGTCACCCACTCATAAACCCTTTGACGAACAAAAAACACAAAGATCACTAGTTTCTCTTTGTTTTTTCTCATTATTTGCATTAAAACAAAAAATCTCTTCTAAATTTTATCTTCTTGGAATAAAACTTCATTAATATGCTATACTAATGAACCTAAACCCATTTTCCATTACACTCGCTCATAACAATGCAAATTTCATATGAAGGTTTAGAATATGCCACAAAAACAACAGCTTCTAATGCTCTAATGTAACGCCCTAAAATGATGAACTTACAAAATGCCATTGTTCGAGCCGAAAGCTAAAAACAAAAAAATAAAAGAAAGGCAACATGCACAATGAAATACATTTTTTTCTTCCCACGGAATCCGAACTTGAAGCAACTAAAGCATCATAAGGTGTTTACCTGGATGCGGATTGATTCTTCTGGAGTTAATAGCATAGGCTTCCCATCAGTAGGAGACTAGCAGAATAAGCATAAAAAACTAAGGGTTACGAAGTAATGCAAAAATCAGCAGAAAATCAGAAGTTTTACCACTTTGCGAAAAAAAATAGTAGGATAGTGAATTCACAGTTTATTAATTTATAACTCCTTATAAATGCATTAGCTGCCAGTAGTGCTAAGAAACA
This sequence comes from Papilionanthe hookeriana x Papilionanthe teres, assembly GCA_022702705.1. NCBI lineage: Eukaryota > Viridiplantae > Streptophyta > Magnoliopsida > Asparagales > Orchidaceae > Papilionanthe > Papilionanthe hookeriana x Papilionanthe teres. The sequence continues at coordinate 2,099,745 of CM040429.1, read as the reverse complement.
TTAGGCGACTTAGCATAAATCTGCATGGCACTGCTAAGATGAGATTACAGTTCTAAGAGTTAGGTTAGTCTACATTTGTAGAAAACAATTCGTTGATAGCCTAAAAAAACATTCATGTATTAGATATACAACATCCCCAGTCACTCTTATGACAACAAAGAGTGAATAAGGCATATCAAGTTAGTATTTAATCATTTAAGTAGCTAATGAAAACATATAAAATGCTTTAAAAAGACTTTCTGGTGGCCTGGGAAGGATAAAGTAGAGGATGAGTAAATAACAACTTCAGCTTTTGCATTCTAAGATTTTCATAAAGGCTTCTTTCAGAAGACTTCACATTATAGCTAAAGAGTTGGTAGAGGAAAGGTGTGTTCATCTGCGTGTGCAATAGAGAGAAAGTTGAGAGTACCTGAAACGTAACTCCCTCTTCAGTAATCTCAGCCAAATGCAACAAGGAAACCTACACAGAGAAAGAAAAACGCAATATCACAACATGAGTTGCAATAGCAGTCGATCTTTCCAGCACACACCAACGGCTAGAAAAATCCTTTGGAAGATTTACATGCACACCGCTCAATTCTTATGTGTTTACATATGTAGCACCTAAACTTCAATTTTTACATGTCATCTTACCTGTGCATGAAAGAATGTATTTCAGTTTTTAAAATTTAAAATAGTGGTATTTTTATGTGATAATGTACAAAAAAGCAAAGCTTAGGTGTTAGATATGTAAAAATATTAGAAGTAGCTGGTATGTATGTAAATGCAAATCTTTTACAACAGGAATGTGTAAGAACTAAGTAACTGGTAATTTACAACTTTCTGCTAAATTCAAGTGCATTCTACTTATTGCTACTGGAGGGAGCCTCAAACTATAAGCACTGATTGCAATAGAAGGCCGTTCCTACAAATGTTCCTAATTTCTAAAAATATTTAATCAAATCTTAAAAAATGAAAACCTTGTGAAGCAAAATAAGGATTAAAAAAAAACTATAAACTGCTAACAGAGTGTAAAGGAACAAAACAGCGCAAAAATTGCAGTTTAGCAACTTCATGTGGAGACAAAAATGGAAGAGTTATAGAAGTAATACAATTGCAACCAATAAAATAAATCAGTCACAGTTAAATAGAGGAAAATATACATACATACTACGCAATTCTTATGTCTTTATATATCTAACACCCAAAGTTTCATTTTTACATTTATAACATCCTTGTGTCATAATCCTGCGCATGGAAAGCTGTCTTTCACTTTTAATAAGATAGTGATAGTGGTATTTTTTATGTAAATTCAAATGTATAGGTGTTATATATGTAAATGTACAAGAATTGTGTGGCACTTCTGAAAATGTTCCTTGAATAAGATGTGCAACAAACCACAAAATAAATAACAATCAAATATTTTAGAAGAGTCAATTACTTCAAGCAGGCGGGATTAAAACTCAACAATAATACAACATGCAATTACCAAATTCCACAATCCAAAAAACAAAAGTAACAACCATTAAAAAAAATAAAAAAAATAAAAACTTCAACCTCCACGATGAGTCAAGCATTCATTACGTAAATGCTCAAAGGCTACCATATAATACTCAAGAAAAAAAATATAACTTTTAATATAATGTGCCTTAGCAAATTAGATGTTAAAAACCTATGTGATAATGATTGAGGGTGCACTAAGAGTGCATAAAATAGAAAATAAAAAAGGAGTGAATAAGAACATTATATATCAGAAAGATACTTGACCTAATTGTCCAAAATAAATCATTTAAAAAAACCTTAGTTCTGAAATTTGCATGCTTAAATATTTACCTTCTGTGTGAATTACCATTAATATGAAATTGTATATTCTGATGAATGCTTTCACATCATTAAAAAGAATACACTTCGGTTTTGTGTGCTTTCACGAACTCCAAAAAAGCTATGGTTGATTACTAAAAAAATATAAATTTGGCATATTTGCAGATGGGCCCATCGTTTTTTAAGAAATTAGATCATCGCTATTTCCCTAGTAGGAAATTAGATTCATTTAACAATTTAGTAAATTTTATTGCCTTTTTTTTTTTTCACAACATTTTAATTTTACCCCTAATTTGCTCATCCTTAAAAAGCTCATCCACATCCCAAGCACTCTCTCTCTCCACTATAACAAGAAGTAGAACAAGCAAGGAGTGACAAAATATCACAACAAACTTGTATATCTTTGCCTTAAAAAAACAAAAAAAAAAACTAATGGCAAATAAATAAGTTTTAAAAAATTTTGAAAAACAACAACATGCATACCACGTGAACTATGGGAATATTTTAAAAAAAATGAAGGTGGCAACACGTGGCAAAAACAAGGGATCAATAATTTGTAATTTGCACACACACACCTGTGTGTGTACTAGGAAAAAAGACCATTTCTCAAAGGAAAAAAACATGAAGCATCATCATAATTAGAGCCGTCAAAAAAGATCGTTATTCGCGTACAACTCGTGTTCAGCTAGATAAATAGCTTGTATTTGATTCATTCATTAAGCAAGTAAGCCGGCACAAATAATTTTTTTAAGCTCAATTTTATAAACAAGATAAACACAAACAAAAGCTTGTTTGTTCATGTTTAGCTCATTTTGGCTCAACAATTAAACAATAATATTCATTTATATATTTTATATTAATTTTTTATATGTATTAAAAAAAATATTTTTAATCTATTTTGGTTATATAATTATAAAAAACATAAGTTTAGATGTTAGATATGTAAAAAATAACATTTGGGTTATCTATGACAGTATATAAATGTCCATAAAATAGAGCACGATCTTGTGGACTCTAATTTAGGGGTGAGATCTGTAAACACGTAAGTGTTAGGTGGCATGTCTGTAAATGCCCCTAGTAAGTGTTGACGTTTAAAAGAAACATAAAATTATTAAAAATTATGTTGACCTCATTTTTTAGGTCTTTCTTTCTCTCGTGTTCAGCTAGATAAATAGCTTGTATTTGATTCATTCATTAAGCAAGTAAGCCGGCACAAATAATTTTTTTAAGCTCAATTTTATAAACAAGATAAACACAAACAAAAGCTTGTTTGTTCATGTTTAGCTCATTTTGGCTCAACAATTAAACAATAATATTCATTTATATATTTTATATTAATTTTTTATATGTATTAAAAAAAATATTTTTAATCTATTTTGGTTATATAATTATAAAAAACATAAGTTTAGATGTTAGATATGTAAAAAATAACATTTGGGTTATCTATGACAGTATATAAATGTCCATAAAATAGAGCACGATCTTGTGGACTCTAATTTAGGGGTGAGATCTGTAAACACGTAAGTATTAGGTGGCATGTCTGTAAATGCCCCTAGCAAGTGTTGACGTTTAAAAGAAACATAAAATTATTAAAAATTATGTTGACCTCATTTTTTAGGTCTTTCTTTCTCTTCTCCTTATAGCCTAGGATCTAGCCTTAGGATTTTCCTATTTTGGACTCTCTTAGAGGACTAGACCGGGACCCACCATATTTAGAAATTCGAGTCATTTCCTTACTCCTCGAAGTTTCATATGGACGGCTCTACATCCTCGACACTTAGCTGAGTCGATTAAAGCCGACGTATTGAAACTCTTGTTAAGTTCCGATAGGGATTTGAAAGTCATAGGTGGACCCCATCTGCGTGCGACGTTTGACTTTTGCCACGAGCAATATGTCCGCTATGGTTCTCGCTTAGTGCGAAGACCGGTCATTAGTTTGCTCGATAAGTGGCTCCGGTCGGGTCAAAATAAATTCATTTTTGCCACGTTGCGCAAATTTGATTTAAATTGATGTGACCGTCGGCGAACTTGTCCGAATGGCCCCGGATGACGAAACGGACCGCGCCGATGTGTCCGAAACGTCGATTTTAGCCAGAAAGGACATATAATTCGATAGGATTTTGAATCGGCTCGAATTGCACGTAAATTGACGAATTTAAATAATAATAATAATAATAAATGTTTTTTTATATATATAATAAAATATATTTCTAAAACTCCCGGGCACTGTTCATTTTCCCCATTCTCACGCACGCTATTTTCCCTTCCCGTGCCCTAACCGGACCTCGCCGTCTTCTTCTTCGGTGATGACCGGATTCGCGAAATCTCTTGTCAATTTCCCGGTCATCTCCCCCTCCTCCGACCACAACTGATATCCGCTGTTGGTTATAACTGTCGGTCGTATTTCCTAACTGTTCCTCCCGCTCAAACGAGTCGGGTGACCTTCCCTCTTGCTAATCTTGACTATTTTCTTGCTTGCCGTGGGATTCTCCTCACCGCTTTGTTTCTCACCGCCGGTAAGTCTTTCACCCTTCTTCGGCTATAAATACCCCTTTACAGGGAGGATTTGGGGGATGTTTTTTTTTTGTGCGCTAAGGAAGAATCTCGGGCTGGTGCTCCTTTTCTTGCGATTTAAAGAATTCTGCTTCTAAGTTCGTTTTACAACTTCGGAAGTAAGAATTTCCTCTTCTCCTCTATCTGCTCAACTGCAGAATGAAATATTTGGTTTCTCGCTACAGTTATCTCTATTGATCTTAATCTACCTACAGAGCCTATCTTCATTAATATATGCCCTCATTTCTCACAGATTACAAAAAGGTTTTCTCGTGTTTATTGGCAGACAAATAGGAAATCTATTTTGATCTATCAAGAATTGGATTTCCTCTTTTGGCTTACATTTTAAGATGGTCGAATGTCTTTGACTTGCTTTGATGATTAATGGTCATGGATCAGTCTTTGGGTACGAATTGATGGGTTCAAGAAGTATCTCTGATTTTATGTTTGCTCCTACTCTTTGTGAGATTAGATTTCTTTTATATGAAGGTTTAGATTCTTGAAACAGTTGGATCACTATATGTCGCAACTTATATTATTACAACTTTCTTTAGGAGGAATTTCTATGATATGAAATTTATAGGATAAATGAGACTTTGCTGCATTTAAGTTGATGGAAATCTGTAATATAAAAAAAAAACTTATGTTCTATTTTATGCTGCTTCCTTTCTCTCGATCGTTCAGATCCCTTGATATATCAAATATTTAAAAGATAAAGGAATGTGTCCTTTGTTAGCAATTGTTTCAAATATACATGAAGATTTTTGTCTGCTCTTTGAATCTTACAATGAATCCTTTCATATTTGAGATTTTCTGGTATGAATTATAGTTTTCAGTTTTGGAATGTAGAGAGCTTATTTATGTATATCATTTGCTTTGAAAAACAGTGAATAATGAGCTTCTTTTGCTTCAATTAATTTAAATCCATCATGAGAAATTGAGTTTTATTGATTTCTCATGAGAAGTTTAGCCAGCATTCATGAAATTTAAAGTATTGGAATTTTTTTTTTTTTTGCATTTGGATCTCGGGTTCTAGTTTGCTTGAACACGTATTTGGAATTCTATTTTGTTTTCCTTAGCGGTGGAGTATTAGAATCGAGATGTTGAGGATTTTTTTTTTTTTTTATGCTCTGTTTACTTTGGCTTGTCTAAGCTGAATTGCTCGAACTTTATGATTTTGGGATGTTACTTTGGTCCGGTTTATTGAAGCCAAACTTTGAAAGTCCTGGAAATTCCTTTGAGTTGATTTGCTGGAACCCAACTTTCATATTTGAATATTCGAAGAAGCTTTAGTTGGGTTGATGTTGTTGGCTCGACTAGATGTCATATGGTGGCTCAGGTTTAGCTTTGTAGTGGAACTACTATAGTGTGGAATTGGGCTGGCTCTTCTCCAGCAGCACTCGGGTTCAATTTTGGGGTTCATCACAGATGATTCGGAATGGTTTACATCTATACCATCTAACAACATTTGGGTTTATATATCAAACAACAAAGTCTTGAAATCTTAGAAATTTCTTTGGGCTGGTCTGTTGAAACCCGATTTTCTGGATTTGGATATTTAAAATTGCGGCATTACAGGGAATTAATTTAATTTCATCTTTGTGTGTTCTTGATCTGCTGAAACAGAATTTTTGGGGATTTGTGAGCCTTCTTTAGCTCGGTTTATTGAAGCTGAACGTTGTTTTCTTTTACTTTGCTTTAACTAGTTGAAGCAGTTTTTTTAATTTTTGGAGCTGAATTATGACAGCTTCTTTTTTTTTTTTTTGCTAAAACTGAATTCTCGGAATTGAATACCTAGGCAAACTTTAACTTATTTGAATTGGTTTTATGCATTAGAAATTGGAAATGTGAATGCATAAGAACTAAGTGGTATGCGTGTAATTTTTGTTATTTAATAGCTACGTATAAAAAACTGGTTTTCAATGGGAATTCAAATTTAATTACTAAATTTATTTATCATTGTTAAAGTTAAAGTTCATGGCTAAACTCATTTTCAATTGTTGGATTCACTTGATGTCTTCAAGAAGGGCAGATTGTTTATATTCTTTAATATCTTTCCTTCACTTTCAGAATTCTTATGTTTTCTTGAGGCTTATTCACTTTTATATACTTATATGCTTTGGAACTATATAAGTATAGTTTGTGTTAAAAGAAAGAAAGATTTATCATATTCGTTCTTATTGAAAATCTTTTATTGGGATGAAATTGAAATTTTCTTTATTAAAGCCTTAAACCTAGCTTGATCTAAAGCTTGAATATGTTTTCTTTTTGGGCTTTCTTTGCTGAAACCGAAAAAAAAAAACCTGTGAGCTTCCTTTCCTTTGCCTTAACCCATTGAAGCAGAGCTTTGGAAATTTGAAAACTGTCATTATAGTGGCTTGCATGAGGCCGAATTTTGAAAATTCAAAAAAAAAAAAATTCTTTACTTCATTTAGTTTGAAATGACACCTTAGGAATATGTTAGCTTTATTCATTATGGATTTCAGCCTAAATTTTTTTAGCTGAATAACAAAGCTCCATTTGTTTGTGATGCATATGAAATATCAAAGTGAGTGTATAAGTTGGACATGCGGGGTACAGACAATGATGCACAAACTTTAATAATCATGCTTTTATAGCTGAAACAAAATAAAATCAATACTCAATTTTAGATGCTCATTTTATCCTATAGTTTAGGTAGTTCTAATTCCTACCTTTAAGAAATTTGTGAAACAACGACAGATACTACAACACTCAGTATTACACTGATACAGTAATGGATACTATGATAACAGATACTACATCACACTTGCACGATAAATAAACACCACACTCACACAACAGATACTACACCACACTTGCAGAGCAACAAACACTGCACTTGCACGACATCAGACACTATACTAGCACATCAAATCAAATTCAACACATACAACACATCAAACACATCACATCAAACATAACATATAATTGTCAAACTCATCATGCCACATATAACATATTAAATATCACACATACACACACACCATATATTAAACAACACATAACATACTACACATAACACATTACACACTACACACTACACACTATACACTACACATTACACATCACACATCACACACCATATACTACATATCAGATTTTACACTCATAAGAATTCAGATACTACAATCACAGATGCTACACTTTCAAAGTTCGAATACTACAAACCTGGTTCACTCATTAATTAAGTGGTAGGGATTAGGACTGCCTACTCTAAGGTGATTTGTCGATGATTTTATTCGAGATTGATACGGACTTCAATACTTGGGTTGCTCATGGGATCGTGATATAAAAAAGAAGTCTATGATCGAGCCTATCCTCAAATAGAATTCTTATTCCCCCACTTTAATCTTTTATATGTTTATAACTAAACTTGATTATACAGATATCTGTAGTTAATTTGCTTTTGAGGCATCAACAGAATTGGTCAGGTACACATTTTTTTACTGCACAGCTCTTTTACTTTATTTATTATATATTGTCGTGCATTCCTTTACATTTCATTATTGTACATATTTACTCATATTCATGCTTTTGATTATTACTTTTCTTGCACACCTATACATACCCTTGGAGTAGCCATCTAGGGCATGGCTAGTTTCTTTTTATTACACATGTCCATTTTGATTATTACTTTTCTGCACACTCGTACATACCCCTAGGATAGAGCCATTTAGGGCATGGTTGTTATCCTTTTTATTATACATGTCTACCTTAATTATTCCCTTGCATATACCCTTAGGATAGGCCGTTCGAGGCATGTTCTTCTCTTTTCTCCCCTATCTTTATCCTTTCTCGAGACGAGACGACAGAAGACGAATTAAGGATCTTCGATTGGACTTTCATAGATTTAAACAACACCAATAGGGTGTCGAGGTCGTCGTCTGATACGACGTAAATCCTCACACTATCTTTTAGGACTTAGTACGATTGTATATCGTACGATATAAGTCCTAAACTGTTTAGGATTCCGAGGTTGTCGTTTGGTACGACATAAATCCTCTCATATTTTTGGGTCATTTACATATGACAAGTAAATATAAATCCCAAATCACCTAAATAATTTGCAAGATTGAAACATAAACACAATTTCTCTTTCAAAGATATAAAGCCCAACTATAGGATAGTTTGAGATGTCAGACATCTCATATTCTTCATTCCATTAAACTCTGAAAATAACTGTTCCACATTGAGCCTTTCCCTTTTTGACTTTTCTACAAGGAATCGTGGAAACCTAAAGTTGATATCCTTGAAGACGAAACTCATGATCTTTATCGAGAGTTTTCTTAGGTGACTTCGGTTGCTTAAGATGTAATTAACTATAGAGGTTTGCCCTTATAGGGAATTAAGAACACAGATTAATCTAAACCCTATCTAATCTTTGTATTAGATAGCGGAATTTGTCGGCTATAAAATACGCAGACCAAAATAGAGTCATAAACCTTTAAGTTTAGATAGTTAAGCTCTACTAACAAAGAAGTACGCTCATCTTTCAAGATGATGTGTAACTTGTAGTATTGCGCTCAACTATTTAAACTATTCGACATATGAAATCTATCCGGTCTCGTTATTTTCAAAATAAAAAAATATATATAATCATTTTCAAAAATAAAAAAAATACTTTACCTATTACATTAAATTAAATTTTAAAATTTTATTTTCAAAATAAAAAATTAGCCGACAAACTATTAATGTCGTTAATTAGGTTGATTAAACAAACTTAATTTATATTAATTAGGTTAATTAAATTCTCATGTCTGTTTGCTCCCGCTCTCTCTCAAAGGCACAACTGTTCGCGGTTCCATTTGAAGTAAAAGTCGCGTGATATGTTTGGTAACCCCTCATTCGCATTATTTTCGTTCCCTTTCTTCCCTTGTCGTTCCAAACCCTCTCGTTATCCAACCCTGCTCGAAGCCATTAAACTTCTCGTCGTCTTCTCCGCTTCGTTCGTCCTCTCTGGTTCGCAACACAAAAAAAAAGTAAGTCACTATTACGCTATTTAGTTCGCGTGTCTGACTCTTTTGCTCCCTGTTCACTTGAAAGAATCACACTTGTAAGCCACTTACCCGAATTCTCCTCTCTTAGTGCTTGAATCGTTCACAAAAATATCGTTCTTCTTCTTTCCTCCACGTGAAGAGATCACAGCAACTTTTATGTTTGATCCCTAAACGCACAAATTCATTGTTCCTCCCCCATCGATCTTCCCCACAATGTGCACGCCTGCTCTATCCCTCGCCAATTTTGCACTTTCCCAACCCACAAAAATCTGTACGGCGTCACTCTTGCTTACACTGTAATTTCCCAATCGTGAAGCCCTCTGCCTCTTCTTCCCATTCAAAGTAGAATTTCTATATGTCAAAATCTCCTGTTGATCTTCGGTGTTTCACGATCACCCATGTGTTTCAAACTGTTGAAGTAGAACAACACCTCCCTACACAAAAAAGGCGTGTGGTTCGCCCTGCCCCAGCCTTTGCGATCTGAAGCCCGAGCCCTCCTCTTCTTCTCAATCTCACGAAGGATTCCTACAGCGGCTCCCTGCTGCACCAAATACACTAAGGGCATGTTTGGGCAGCGGCAACTGCGCTGCTCCAGGAAGTTGTTGCGGGGAAAGCCGATTGTCTGTTTGTTGCAGCTATGTGACACAACTGTGGGGCAGCTGTTACTGAAAAAATGATCATTCTGTCCCAGTTTAATAAATTTGTTTGTAACAGAATTGTCATAGTCATATATTTGATACTTCAGAAGAAGAAATTCACTTCAAAACGGTACAAAATTTTAGATATACACCTTAACATTGAATACCAAGAGTGTAAAAAAAAGGATAATATTTTATGAGATTTTCATGCATGATATTGTAAAGAGGATAATATAATTTTATTTTAAAAATCAAGATTATAAATAAATGTTAATTAAGCTCTTGATTTAAACCTTTTAATATTGGTACAAGTACATTGATCTTGACCTAATTTATTAGGACATGTAAAGGGAGATTATATCATCAAAACACTTCAAATCCTCATTAATACTATTGCCTGCTATTAAAATTTTGTATTAAAAAGCTGAAAATTAAATAAATTTCCATAGGTATCATGTTGCCTCACTTGTCTCTTATACATCATCAAGATGCCATTGTACTTTCCCCGCCGGCTCACCATCCCCGACGTGAGCGATGAACAATGGAGCCGCCCTTACATCGTCGCATCTGCCGCACTCACCGCACTCCTCAACGCCATCATATGGAACTCCAAACGCTCCATCTCCATGTCTTCAAAAGACCCGCACCCTCTACCTCTACACCGCTCTCGTCGGCCTCGTTCTCTCCTCCCTCTCCATCCACACCCCCGAAAAATAAAGCGACGAAGGGTAACCATCGAACGGGAGTTAGACAAAAGCGACGAAGGGTAACCATCGTAATAAGTCATCGCTCGAATGCAGGCCGCGGGGTTCAATTGGCGGCCCGCGTTTAGCCAAAACGACGAGACGCCGCACTCAAAAAGCCGCCACAAACAGGTGCGATTCGCGGCCAGCCCCTGCACTGAGCTCCGCCGCCAAGCCAAACGGACTCTAAAGCCTTCGCATATCTCTCCTTCCTTGTGTGATTCCCTGCCCTAGCCTGCGCGCTCAAACTCCTCCCCCGTGCGATCTCCTCTGCCCTAACCTATTTCACTTATGTTAATCAAATGAAGGAAAGCTTTGTTATGCTAACCCGAAGCATTCCTTATTTGATTTCATAAATCTAAATTTACTCTTCTGCAGCTTTTGCACTACCTGAGCCCCTACTTAAAGCCTCTTTAATGTTGCTTTTGCATTTTTATTTTATTTTGTGATTATGCATTATAATAAGAAAAATATCAGTATGGTATTGTATTTCTAGGGGACACGTCAGGGCTCAAAAGGTATAATGTGGGGGAATTGGGAAGTTTTTTTCAAAAACCTCTATTTGATGAGAGCAAAGTACCCGTCAGGCGGGGAAATTACGAACTCATTTGGAGAATTCTTTTACAATTGGGATTTCATGCTTTCATGCATGTATAATATTGGGGCAATTGAGAAATTTTTTAAAACTTCCAATCGAGGAGAGTAAAATACCTTTTAGGCGGGGAAAAATGCGAACTCGTCTGGAGAAGTATTTTTAAAATTGGGAACTCTCTGTTTGTGACTTGAAATTTCCTACAGATACATTGAAGGTCTGTCACATCTTTTGAGATCGTGGGTTAAATACTTATTTTTACTCCTCGACTGCAGTGTCTTACAACACTAACCAATGATTCTTTCGAGATAGTTGGAAAGGTTGGCATTCTCTCATGCCCCCTAACGGAGGATAACAGAGGGAGCCTGCTGAAATTTTGAGTGAATTTAGACTTATAAATAATTTTTTTAAAAAAAAAGGTTTTTAGACTTTAAAAATGATATATAAAATTAAAAGAAAATGCATGTTACAGAATACATAATAACACTTAAAATTATATTTGAAGCCATTTCAATATAATAAATGATATGCACTAGACTTGCATAAGATTCAAAAAAAATTGAAAGACTCGTCAATTAATATTGTTAGACTTTTTTTTAACTTCAAATTCGAACATATTTAAAATGTAAACAAATGAAAATTTTATATCCAAGTACAAACGAATCTGTATATGGTATATTTAGATCCATAAATTGAAGCTTAGCTTGACTGGGCTAAACTTAAATTAAATGCCAAATTTTATAAAGTAAGGCTTAAACTTGACTCAACTATGAAATCATAATATGGGAGTTGAGCCTGAATTAACAAATTAGAGCTAAAGCTTGATTTGGACTAAGCTACGGGCTGGCAAATTGACTCAAATATGAATGCATAAATTAGAGTTAAATTTAAGAATAAAAATGTCATTTTTAAATGTTAAACTCTAACTTAATCGTCAAACTTGCCACTAGATTTGCAATACTCTTGTTAGCGAAGAAAAAGCGGTCCCTCCTAACGCTTGAAGATGCAACATTGCATGTAATCCAATAAAACAAAATCCAAACAAAAGTTTATCGCTTCAAATGGCATTAAAAGTTTTCAAAGCATATACAAGCTTCAAGGGGATTCCCCAAGTCAAATGAAATATCTTCGAACTTTTACGCTATTCAAATACATAAATTAAATGTTTGCATGTGCTCCAACCAATATATTGAATGCTCAAATATTAAGTTCGAGAATGTTGCGCGGGCTAATCGGGTCGCCTTATCTATAGGATAAGTTCTTAAGTCTCGCCCAACTAGTCTGATCCTCCTCCTTGCAATGACTGGAGTTGACAAGTCTGGTAATTTTGAAAAAGATGTCTAAATCTTGAAATAAAGATTTGCAAGTGTAAATCACCAAACTAATATGATCCTCCTCTTTGTAAGGACAGGAGTCGACATGACTTATACCCTAAAATTCTAAACTGACAAAATTAAATGCCTAATACCCCGATGATGGCCGAGTTGATGGAATATTTCAATCGAATGGTTAAATCTTTAAAATCAAGTTTTTCAAGATAACAAACTAACAGGTGAGTATAAGTAAATCACTAAAAAAACTAAAAGCAAATTTCATTCACTCTTCGTAACAGTTTATCGAAGGTGACAAACTTCTTATTGACTTTAGCTCACAATGAACGAATGTCATATCAAATATAATGCACAATCAAAATAATTGCATGCCAGTAAGGACGTCACCTGAGTTCTCTATTCGTGTGGTTCTCCAACGGCACCACAAAATAGTGGTTGCGACCAGAGCGCTATGACCGAATAGATGCCAACAAATAACATTATTTATATTACGGTCATAATCGCGCAGCCCGTATGTTCTCCAACGGCTTTCTATTCTTTGAGTTGTGAATCATAAGAGTACAATTGATTTGCATAAAGCTATTAGATAAGATCGCCTTAAATCTATCCCCTTAGAGAAATATCCAACCTAGATCTAAAAGGGTACCTTAGACGACGCAACTCATGAATGCTGACAAGGATTCTTCTGTCAGGTTAGGTTGGGTACCTCTTCTGACTAAGTAGATGAGGGAACGTGATGACCTAGAATGACAGAATCATGGGAGCTTGATCGGGTTTCGTCATCATTCTCCCGCCATCCGCTTTAAACTTCAAGTGATGAGTTTTACAATTTAAATCTTCTGTCTTTTGTTATTACATGTTGAATATTCAATTATTATTGACTAGCTTTGATCGAAAGTATTCTCCTGTTATCGGAGGGTAATTAATCATAGGAGCTTGTGTCTATAGGAAACGTCGAATCCCATATCAAAAAATGCTCGCAAAATGAGAGCGAAATCTCTGGTAATATTTATCTAAAATCCAATCTATCTTCTAAATATGTAACCCTCCAAAGCTCTCTCAATAACTAAAATAGAAACAAATACAGAAAGTTGTTTTGGAGAGCAGTCGTTAATTTTCGGAGCCCATAGCAAGTTTTAAAAGAAAACCCCGTTGGCTGCTTTGCAAATGTTTTGTCCCACATGGAAAGTTTCAAAAAAAATGCTTTTCCAATTATTGTATAAACATAGAAATGAAGCTCGCCTCCTTTACAATTTGGAATACACATGACGCGAGCTTGTAAAGAGATGTAAGTACATTAAAAAAATACCTTTCCCAAGTGGCTCGAATTTAGATTGAGCCAACAAAAGACATGTTGAATAAAATTGAGACAAACACGAACGTGTTATTTGCACGTCATTTTGAACACGATCCAAGTAAAAAAAAATTTGAACGAGCCGAACACAAACAAGCCCCATCTCGCTCAAGCTCAACTCATTTATAGGCCTAATCATACTAAAAATAACAATAGTTTTCCCAACCAATTTAATCTTTCAGAGCAAAGGCCAACTAAATTACAGATGTCAAGAGACAGCATAAATAGTTAAAATTGCACATTCATATTTTTTGCTCTTTATCCACAAAAGTTTCATTCAAGGCTCCTTCAAACCTAGAAAGGTATTAATATGGATGTGTTCATTAGATTTTGGCCAAAGTAAATACAACTTTTAATCTTCACTTCCCAGCATAATCATATAGTTAATTTTCACTCTTAACAAGTCATTCACATATAAAAAATTAGCCCAATGCAGATATCAAAACGAAATTGATTTGCAATCCCATTTGCAAAGAGGACATGTCTGTAACTCGAACCCATTAGCTCATGACCTCCATACCAAATAGAGGTAAACTAGACAGTACTCTAAGCCTGCCCGAAATGTCATTAACAATTAGCATTCCTGTCATTTAACTTATATTATAAACGCTTCACATAAAACCAAACTATGCAAGGCATAACCAATATGATAATTTAAAAAGCAGGGCACGATGAGATATAAACTAGAAGAGCACTAAACAGCTACGAAATAGCACATGTTAGGTAAATTAAAAAAATCTTAAACAGAAATCAACTACCATTTGAAAACCACCAGAATCAGTAAGTAATGCTCTTTTCCAGTTCATAAATTTGTGAAGACCACCCATATCATCTATCAAGTCAGCACCAGGACGAAGAGCCAAATGGTAAGTGTTCCCCAAAATAATCTGACAGCCAATTTCCTCCAGCTGGCTATTAGTTAAACCTTTTATGGTACCTTATAGAGAAAAAACAATGAAGTTAATTATAATGAATAATAAAGCTCGTATAAAAACAAAGAATTCAATCCTAACTGAACACAAAAACAAAGGTCAAAAACTCACAAGTCTGTCATATCATGCTTGAAAAACATTAGCAAAAGAACCATCCCTGCCCTTTCAGAGCCGGGTAAAGTGCAACAAAAAAAAGGTAACCGGGTCAACACTAACCATTTAAAGCCAATTTAAGTGTGCATGAATACACATCTGAAAACTAAACTACATAAAGGTAGTAACCTTCAGAAAAAGTAGGGGTTAGTGGAGATAGCAGAAAAAGGCCAGAGTGGTGCACCGAACAAGATGAGAATTAAGCACACAAACAAAAAAATAAATATTTATAAATAATATGGCCATTTAATTAATATTCTGATAAAATTATTGCATAAGAGATTTTGGAACTATGCTAGAACTATTAACTCATCAAATATAAGCGGATTTAATAAATCTCTTTTGCACGGTTCTTGCAAATTTACATCATGAATGCAGAAAATTTGTCAGCGTAAATATTAAATAATAATAAAAGCATATAAAAGTTTTAGATTTTAGCATCCAACTACCAGAATAAGCATCTTCATGATTATAACTTGCTAGGGATTTAAACCGTCATCAAGTTGCAAAATATACAGAAATATAGTGTGTAACATAGTCATTAAGCATGAATGAGAGCCTATTGAACATTTCATATCAAGTAATAAATACAGGATTTTCAACATTTTTGATATCAAGTAAACGAAAAAGTACCAATTAAAGTTGCATATTATCTCCTTTGTTCAAATGAAACAGTCTCCAACCTTCATAAGCTAAATTTCAATTTATAAAAGACATTTGGATACTGAGGTATGAACTTTGCGTGAATCTCATATAATGAAAGCAATTCTCTTAGACTTAAACCGAGGAAATCATATCCAAATACAGCGACATGTTGAATTCTATGATAGAATCAAAAGGGCACTATCCTTACAAAGGAATAAGGACAAGAAGAAACAAGCACTATTGTGCGATCCCTTGATTTTCAAATTTGTACTCACATCTCGAAGCTATTTATGTGATTAGAAGTCAAATTGGCGCAGAAGAAAAAAGGGTAGCTAGTCCTAGTTTCCGTTAATGATTGGTCATCCAAAAGCCAAAGTATTGTGACTACATAGAAAAAACTAAATTGGTAGTTAGAAAGGGTTGCCAACTAACTTTAAGTTGCATCAAGTTTTTACTTCATAATGCATGCATCTACACAAAATAATGCAACTGATCAGATCAGTGTATCAGGATGAAGCAAAAAATGATGACTAAATTATGTAGAAAAAATTGATAAACAATCTCAAATCCACATAAACAGTAGTATATCAAGCATGTATTGGCTACCTTAGAAGGATTTAAAACCTAGAGATTTTAGAAATCCTACAAAAGGATAATAAGTTTAGAGCATAGTAACCTTGTGTGCCGACAGGCATAAAAAGTGGTGTTTGGCATATAAAATGAGGGAGTGTTAATTGAGCTGCTCGAGCGCGGTTAAACCTCCCAACAATCTGCCAAGTAAAATGAAAAAGAAATAATTAATTTGAGAAAAAACTAAATTTATTCTGTGAAAGGTAAACAATGCCATAAACTGTTCTATACCATTTTGCATGACAGAAGAACAAACTACATCTAGATCCATAGCATGTAATGTTTAAGTGACACTGGATCAACAAGGGTGGCAGAAAAGCTAGATAAGGAAAAGTTTAGGCCACTGGATTCATTGCTTATAAGGAAATGCCTCTCAAGTATTCATTAACAAAAAAAGGAAAGAAATGACCAGTTTATTGCCCATTTACACCAATCGGCGATCCCTAAATGATCAAACGCCGAATTTTCCTGTGCGGCGTCCGAACGGTCCTCTACGTTCGGACGCCACTTACGTAACGACGCATGGCGGAGTGGGGTCCCCATTTCCACATCAGAAATAAAAAAAAAAAGACGGAAAGTCGGCCCGGCCAACCCGCCATTTCAAATTCCGCCGCTTTGACATTCCCTTTGGGTCCCACCCGAGCGCCGTACATCTCTTCCTAAAAACGTTTCAGTTTAGAGTTTCGACGGTTTTATCGACGCATAGAATAAATTCCTAAAAACGCGTTCGCTCTGCTAGGGTTTTTGGAATCCGCTGAGAATTTTAGTTTTGAATCTTGTGGACAATGTCGTCGGCCGATTCAAATGAGATATTGTGGGAGAAAGGCACTGGATCAGGATCAGAAGAGACTGGTACGGGTTCGGAGAACCCGGTAGTTGAGGAGCCTATGAAGTCATTAAAGGAGGGAAAGAAGAAGTCGAAGAAGGAGAGCATGGCAGGAGAAACGTTGTGGTAAGTTTGTTCGGGCCGTGCATGCTTTTTTAGTGTATTTTTAGTGTATTTTCAAATACACTTGGAATGCACCAAAAATACACTAGAAATACATCATGTTTGAAGCTAGTAGTATTTTGAGTGTATTTTCAGTGTATTCCAAGTGTATATTTGAAAATACACCAAAAATACACTAGGTTTATTTTTAGTGTATTTTTAGTGTATTTTTGGTATATTTTCAGTAATACACTAGGAATACACCATGAATACATAAAGAATACACTAGGTAAAAACCTAGTGTATTTTTAATGTATTTTTTGTGTATTTTAAAGAATACACTAGGAATACAATATGAATACAGTAAAAATACACTAGGTAAAAACCTAATGTATTTTTAGTGTATTTTCAGTGTATTTCAAGTGTATTACTGAAAATACACCAAAAATACACCAAAAATACACTAAGAATACACTAGGTATAATCCTTCGACAAATTTATTTATTATCCAAGTTACGTCGATGTCGACAAGATAACGAACTATTGTTGACAATCGACCCTACTTTCGACTTTTTGTACTTCAGCGTATTTGCGACCAGTGACTTTTTCTTATGGCTTGCTTTTGCACAGGTATAATCCTTCGATTTAACTTGCTTGGAGAGTTATGCCAGTAACTACTATGATCCTTGCGGATACTGAATCCAACATGATGTGCATAAGCGCAAAAGTGTTCGTAAGCCTCTACCTCATTATGAACAATAGTACTAAGAAAATTATGTGCAATTGGATCATTTGAATCACTTCCTGCCGCAGATAACTACAAATTGAAATTATACAATAGATTTAGTCAGGCATGTATACGACCCATATACGACCCAAGCAATACTCCAATAAAAATACACCAGCAATACACTAAAATACATCAACAATACACTAAAAATACTCCAGCAGCAATACACAAGAAATACACAAAATACACCAAAAATACACCAAAAATACTCCAGCAGCAATACACCAAGAATACACCAATAATACAATAAAAATACTCCAGCAGCAATACACTAAAAATACTCCAGCAGCAATACACCAAAAATACACTGAAAATACTCCAGCAGCAATACTCTAAAAATACACCAAAAATACACTGAAAATACTCTAGAGCAATACTCTAAAAATACACCAAAAATACATTGAAAATACTCCAGCAGCAATACTCTAAAAATACACCAAAAATACACTAAAAATACTCCAGCAGCAATACACCAAAAATACACGAAAAATACACCAGCAGTAATACACCAAAAATACACTATAAATAGTCCAGCAGCAATACTCAAAATACTCCAGCAGCAATACTTTAAAAATACACCGAAATACATCGAAAATACTCCAAATATGAATACTCTAAAAATACACCAAAAATACACTAAAAACTCCAAGAAAAATACACCAAAAATACACTAAAAATACTCCAACAGCAATACATCAAAAATACACTAAAAATACTCCAACAACACTACACCAAAAATACACCAAAAATACACTAAAAATACTCCAGCAATAATACTCTAAAAATACTCCACCAGCAATACTCTAAAAATACTCCACCAGCAATACTCTAAAAATACACCAAAAATACACTGAAAATACTCCAGCAGCAATACACCAAAAATACACCAAAAATACACCAAAAATACACCAAAAATACACTAAAAATACACTAAAAATACTCCAGAAAAAACTTCATGAAAACCGACCATAAATAGGTTATTGCTCATCCCTTCAACCCTAAAATTCTCAGGCAAAGTTAATCTTACATCCGTCCCAAACGAAATTGTTTTCGTGATTCAGGCTTCATATTTCTTCATTAAGAGAGAAATCAAATTCCATCTCTTGCAGCAAAAGAGAAACCCTAAAGAGAAAATACATCACTTCTCGTTAACCCTAAAGAGACAAAAGAATAATTTATGAAAACCCTAACCGAGCCAAAATAACACTTTTCTGCTTTTTATTCTCCTATTAAGGTAGAAGCAGCGGCGAGGGAACCAAAAATACCGTTTTGGCGGGATTTGAAATGGCGGGGTGGTCGAGTCGGGCCGGCCGGCCCGACTTTCCGTCTTTTTTTTATTTCCGACGTGGAAATGAGGACCACACTCCGCCACGCGTCGTTACGTAAGTGGCGTCCGAACGTAGAGGACCGTTCGGACGCCGCACAGTAAAATTCGGCATGATCAAACTGTGATAGCTAGAAGCAATTTTTTTTTTTACTTATAATTATTTATTACCTTTTTTATTTATGTCTGGCTTTGTATAAAAATACTAACTAAAATAATGAACAATTCAAGCTTTTCTAGCCACTTCCTTTTATATATGTAGGGACATATCTTTTATATGTATCAAAATAATTCAGTGAAAGTTAATGGAGGCAATGGATGAGAAAGGAGATTAGATAAAGGGGATTAGAGAAATAAGTGGGTAGCTAAAGTCCACCACAGACAACCTAACCCATTTTTTTAGTATTGTACGTGATTTGAGTGAGAGAAGCTCAAAACTTACCCAGCAATTTCAATAATGAGAAGGAGAACGAAATAGAAAGACAGTGAAACGGAGAGAAAGTAGAGAGGTGAAGTGAGAGAAGGTGCAAAGGGCAAATTAGTAGGGATGAAGCAATAAAAATGAACAGCCCAATTTGTCATATGATAACTCGATTAAACTCCCATAGCCAGCATATCCTAATTTAGTTTAATGATTTTCATTTAATTAATGCCTCATAGAAATCAAACCAATAGCAAAAAATCTAATCCATAATTTAAAGGGAAAATACCAACCGTAATTAGAATACTAGAGTAGATGACAACTAAAAAACCAATCCAAAATCTAATCCAACACAAACTAAAATTTTGATTCAAACTATTTAGGATTTTGGACTACATTTGGATTTTGGTCTGAGACATTCCAGCCAAAGTGAAGACCGGTTAGTGAGCTTGGTTTTAGTTCCAGATTGGATTTTGGCAAGCTTGGTTTCGAGCATGACATAACCTAAATAGAGACCAATCCAATGAATCAAAATGATTTTTCACGAAAATATAACAAGTTTTAAGAAGGACACTTCGGTATTTTTTGCAATTATGGTGTTGTTGACAATAAGAGTCATCTTGAAGGCATTACAGCCCAAGAGGTTAAGTGAAATAATCAAATGAAGTTTATGAATCTAATAGAATATTCCATAAACTTGTAGATAGTTATGTGATTACTCCAAATTTTAGAGGCATCATAGCACCACTGTATTTCTTTTTATTGCAATGCTCATAAAATGCCACAAACAATGAGGAATTGGTGAAAATAATATTTTGCTCCATTATTTGAAACAAAATAGAACAAATAACCGTTTTAATATATCATTCTTAGATGTATTTCGTAAACCTATTAATTATGAGTATTTATTAAAGTAAATAATATAGTTATATTTTCTATTATGATTTCAACATTTGATGATATAGCCAAATGACACCTTAACACAACATGTCGGCTATCTTAAGACAAATAGATTAAAAAAAATGTGTATTCAAATAGTGCATCAGTATCCATCCCTCTTATTCGGAATTTTAAATCATTTTAGACCATATATTTGAGAAGCAATACAAGGCCGACTAGTAAAGTAAAATTGCTAGGTAGACGTGATGGCTTGAAAATCATAACGAGATAGCGTCATAAACAAATAGCATACAAACTATAAATTCCACCAATCATCTTTATTTTTGTTGCCCTCAAAATGACACCCAAGGTGGCCAACCCCTCCAATGTTCTTCCCTACTCTCACACAAACCTTAAGGTCATAATCAAGTTTCTGAAAGCTTTAAGATCCAACAACATGCGGTCAACCAAATGTTGGAAAGAGACATTCCCTGAGATGCCCGTATTGACAATGATATCATGAGTGCTGATTATTACCCAGATTAACATGGCTTTATTACAAGTATTACAAACAAAATATATGCCGGCATATAAAAAGAACTGCAAAGTAAAATAACTTATCAGTGCAATTAACCTTAAAATAAAGTTGTTGCTAACTTCAAATTCAGTGATCCCAATTAGATGCACAATGATTCAAAAGTTATGGGCTATTGCAGATGATGGAAGGTGAGGCCAAACAAGTGGATTCAACGAATTGATCGCATGATGATTGAAAGCAAGTCCAGGTAGAATAACCATCTCAACACATTCCTATTAATGATGTAAATCAAGTTCAATGTTTGTCCACCCATGAGAATGACATTTTCATACCCACGCATACCACATGGATGACCTTAAATGTGCTTGATACATAAGTGTCACTACTCACTCCAAGGCTAATACAAAATAGGGTTTTTCTTTTAATATGGATGATCTTAAATCTAATGATTAAGGCGATATAAGAAAAAGAAATGTAATTTTGATTATTCCGAGCAAAAGAAATGTAGGCATATAAAAAGAACTGCAACGTAAAATGACTTATCGGTGCAATTAACCTTAAAATAAAGTTGTTGCCAACTTCAAATTCAGTGATCCCAATTAGATGCACAATGATTCAAAAGTTATGGGCTATTGCAGATGATGGAAAGTGAGGCCAAACAAGTGGATTCGACGAATTGATCGCATGATGATTGAAAGCAAGTCTAGGTAGAATAACCATCTCAACACATTGTATTCCTATTAATGATGTCAATCAAGTTCAATGTTTGTCCACCCATGAGAATGACATTTTAATACCCACGTATACCACATGGATGATCTAAAATGTGCTCGATACATAAGTGTCGCTACTCACTCCAAGGCTAATATAAAATAGGATTTTTCTTTTAGCATGGATGATCTTAAATCTAATGATTAAGGCGATATAAGAAAAAGAAATGTAATTTTGATTATTGTTTGGAGAGGTTCCTTGTTGGCTGCCGAGTATTGTTAGACCGCACATGAGGTTTTATTCATCACATTTGAGCCCAGCGGATGCATTATCTAAATAGGATATCAACACTATCAAATCCTTGGCCTCGTTGTTAAGCAATGGTTGTTATCAATGCCAACTTGGTTGTCACCTCATGATTCTTGCACTAGTACACCCATGCCTCGTGTTAAAATACTCTTATGCTCCAAGTTAACATTTCTTAATAATTTCCCAATGAGCGACAACCAAATGGTTAATTTGAGGATAAAAGAGATCCACGGAGTGGGAACACAGTGTAATCTTTGATATTCATGTCTTCAGATGAATATATCGTAATCATAAATTAACACCAGAATCATCACATTAAAATACCCAATTTCACAAAAGTCATTCTCAACCACAAAAATCTTCTTGGCTATGAAGCACAGACACGGGGCACGGACACGACCGAGGGACATGGCATAATTGAAAAATATAAGACACGGCACATCATGAATACATTTTAATATTTTTCTTTTCTATTATTCTTTATCAAAAACATGACAGAACAAAGTATGCAAATTTGATTTTATAAATTCAACTTATATTATGAAATGTCATACTAATAAAAAATAATTTTAAAATTATAAGTAATATGTTTCAAAAAAATTCTTCCAACTTATCTGCTTCAGTTTAAAATATCTTATGATTGCACCTTCTTTAATTAATTAAGTTAAAATTTAACTTTTAGAATAAGAATAACTATAGATTTATAACTATTGATTCAAAAAAGAGAAATAAAATATAAATCATCGCTTACAAAATTAAAGTAGCTTTGAGTACTAGGCTTCAATAAATAAAAGCTTTAGTGAAAGTGTCGCAATGTTCACGGGATATTTGGATCGGCTTCAACGAACAGGTTTGACTCCTGCTTAGGTTGTGAAAAAGAAGCTAATGGCTTCGCTTTAGATGGGCGGGTTGGACTTCGATAAAAAAAGGTATTAGAATGCTCGGCTTCGACAAAAGAATGATGGACACTTGACGCTCGACTTCGACAGGAAAATATGGAACCACTAATGCTTAGCTTCAACGAATATTGGATACATCTTTGATGCTCACTTTTAAAGAATATTAGATTAAGATTTTACATGACAAAAGAATAGGGTATGCTACTATGAGATATAGTTAGGGCTATAAGTATGTCTATAATTTTCTACTTCTTGTATCCTATTTTTTCTCAAATCGTTTTGAGCTCGTGTTCAATGCGACTTGAGGCGTGTCCCATGCGTATTCAGGTCCAAAAAAATTTCAACCTCATATTTTGAAGTGTCATAGCATGTCAAACAGGTGTCGGTGTCTAATACGTGTCTGACATGGTGAAACCGAGGTTAACCAAAACCACGACACAATACACAAATTTACTACTAACTTAAAACAAGGTTACAATGAAGGCTCAAAATAACTAAAGACAACAGTCAAAGCAAAAGCACAAAACAATGGATTACAACTAATGACTTAACAAAGAAGACACAACACGCTTGATGAGTAGGGAGTCCGGTGAGGGAAGTCTGGATTGGCGGCTAAGATGAAGGCCGAAGAGGTGGAGGCTGTTGTGGAAGAAGTAGGACAGAAGGTTAGTGATAGTAATGGCATCGAACCGCAACTCGAGAGAAGCGACAATGTTGTTGGAGGCTGGATCAGCGCCTGCGGTGAAGGCCAGAGAAGTGAGGACTATTGTGGAAGAAGTAGGATAGCAACCGGAAAGATTGTCGGCACTTTCAAATGGTGGATAGCGAGCGGGGAAGCACTGGAAGCGATGGGAATGGCCGAGACTAGGGCTGTAAACGAGCCGAGCTTAAGCGAGCTCAGGCTTGGCTCGTGTTCGGCTCGTTCGAAATTAGTTCGGCTCGAAATCGGCTCGTGTTCGAAATGGCTCGTGAAAGGTGTGTTCGTGTTCGGCTCGAATTAAATATTCTTGTTCGTGTTCGGCTCGTGTTCGGCTCGAAATTGGCTCGTTAAAATTAATTGGAAAAATATATGTCTAGCGCCGGATTCGAACCTGGATCAAATGAATGGAAACAGAAGATAACCACGCTATCACACAAGCAATTATGTTTTAAACTTAAATATAAATATATATAATATATTAATATATAAATAATATATATAATAAATTATTATATAAATAATTATATGATTATTTTTTTTTATTTCGAGCCAATTCGAGCCGAACATGAGCGAACAAACGGTTGTTCGTGTTCGGCTCGTTAACATTTCGAGCTTAAAATTTGTTCGTGTTCGGCTCGTTAGGCTTAACGAACGAGCCGAACACGAGCTACTTAACGAGCCGAACACGAGCTGTTCGCGAACAACGAGCCAAATTGCCAGCCCTAGCCGAGACAGCAATGTAGCTGCTCTAGGGGTGCCCACAAGCTACCGAGAAAGACTGGACAACAACTGGAGGGGGTCCGGGAGGAAGGAGCAATGTTAGCAGCCGTGGGAGAGGGGTCGCGGTGGCTAAACGGGATTAGAAGAGTGGTTGGCAGCAGTGGAAGACGGGCAATGGTGGTTGGGTTCGGATCTGTCAGCACGAAAACAAATGCAAGGGGAAGATAAATGCCTCGTCGGTGTTGAGCTACAACTGCAACACCACCTAGACCCTTGGAGATGGTCACTGCCTCGGACGAGGGACAGTCGAAGCACTATCTTGTTGTCGGATACAGCACTTAAGGGGGAAAAATACTCAGATAAAACTGAATTCAGATTTTCACAAAAACCACCACTTAATTCTAAGCACAACCTCTCCTATTTATAAAAAGACAAGACATATCTTAGAGAACTTTTAAAATAAGGAGGAGAATAAAAATCCGATTTCAGATTTTAGGAAATATTTTTTAAAATAGAAAAGAATAAAAAAAATCATATTTCATATTTTAGAAAAAATTCTTGTAAAATAATAAGGGAGAAAAAAAAATCAGATGTCATATTTAGGAAAAGGATTTAAATTTATAAAGTGCCCAGGAAGGAAAATAAGAAAAGAAGGAAATGAAATAAAAGAAAAGGACAAAAGGAATGATGGGAAAAGGAAAGGAGGGAAGAGGAATGAGGGGGTGGTAGCCCCCTTCTCTTGAGGACCCTCGGTCCTCTCCCGAGCCCCATGTCAGTCTCCCGGGGTTGGGGGAGCTTCGACTTCAATTGTCAAAGCTTATGGTTACATGTCTTTAATCCTGGCAGGACCCGGATCCTCATAGTATGACGTTAAGTCCCCTGCTAAGTCGATCATGCTGGAGTTTTCATTCTACGACACATTCTGGTAGAATAGGTAGGCATCCTCTTTTGACACATCCTGAGCAGGAGTTGCATATAGAGGAGGTCGCAATACAACTCTCAAGCCCTTACATTTGAAATCTTCTCTTTCTACTTCTCATGTTTGACAAGCGATGGTTGAGTCTAAGACATCTGAAGTGACTATTGGAAATATCGTAAGTTATCATAAAAGGAGTCAAGAGAGGCCAGAAAAAAAGCCTTAGGGGGTGGTGTGAAGCCTTGTGTGTATGTGTTGAGACTTTTGTTAAGCTTAGTGAGAGTCTTTTTTTCTATGTTTCTCTTAGATTGAATTGTAAGGAGAGTTGAAAGAATTCGTCAAAGGATCTTCAGAGGATTTTCTTGGGGAGAAATTTAAGATAAGTATTTTTCTTTTGTTTTTGTTTTGTGTTACTGTGAACTTAAATTTTAATGTAAATCATGTTTTTTTGTGTTATCCCCATAAAGTCTGAGTATTTTTCTTATATTTCTCCGTGTGATGAGAATTAATTATGTGAAGGATTGGAAATGTTTAAAATTTCTCTTATTGCATACTTGTGATGATTCATTACTTCATGCTTCATTTAGATATTCAATTTGGCACTTGGTATATTAAAAATTGTTGTGAATTTATAATGACCAGGAGGGTTATGCGTTCCTCAATTAGTAAGAATCACATTAATCTAGTGAGTGAGAAGGTAGCCCATAGGTTAGTGCACATAGATAGAGAGAAAAGTTTTGATTAGGACTGTCAAAACAGCTCGCTGTTCGCGAACAGCTCGTGTTTGGCTCGTTAAGAAGCATGAGCTCCACTCGTTCGTTGAGTTAGCGAGCCGAACACAAACAAAGATTTATTCGTTCATGTTCGGCTCGTTTTGGCTCAAAATACTATTCATAAATTTTATATATATATATATATATGAGTAGTATTTTTTAATAAGTTAATTGACTACAATGCTACAAAGATTTATAATCAATTAAAAGTATAATTAATAAAATAGAAAAAATTTATTAAACTAGATTCAAATAACGTTTTAATATAAACAATAATTTTTAAATCTTGCCTGAACCCTTAACATCTTATGGTTATGTGATTAGTGTTGTCAAAACGACTCTTTGTTCGTGAACAGCTCATGTTCGGCTCGCTAAGCAAACGAGTCAAATACGAACACACTTTTTGAGCTCGAAATATAAACGATCCGAACACGAGCTGAGCCTTCGGTTCGTTTACACCCCTAGTTTTCATGGCCTAAATTGGTGAATCTAGGGTGGCAGGTTAGAACCTTAACTAATTTGATCTAGAGTTTGGAATTTAATGCTAGGTTAGTCCAAAAGAGTGGGCACAGTGGATAATCTAGGTTGACAGGCTAGAACACATCCAGCATAACTAATGATTTGGGAACTTAAATCAAGGGGGAAAACACTTGTACAAAATTAAATTCAGATTTTCATAAAAATCACCCCCCCCCCCAAACTCTAAGCACAATTTCTCCTATTGATAAAGAGACAATACCTATTTAGGAAATTTTAAAATAAGAAGAATAAAAATTAAATTTCAGATTTTAAGAAAGACCTTTTAAGATAAGAAAGGAGAATAAAAAATAAATTTCATATTCTAGGACAAGGCTTTGTAAAATAAAAAGGGAGAATAAAATCATATCTCATATAAAGGATTTAAATTTAGAAAGTGCTTAGGAAGGAAAATAAGAAAAAAAGGAAATGAAAGAAAATGAAAGAATGACAAAAAGAAAGAAGGAAAAAGGAAAGGCGGGAAGAGGAAGAAGGGGGCGACAACCCCCCTCCCTTGAGGACCGGCCGGTCCCCCCCCCCACCCCGAGCCCCGCGTCACACGGTACGACACATATTTAGTGTGTTACATAGATTCTCAGGCCCAATAAGGATTCCTTGAAAATTGCTCTCGTTTGGCGAGAAGTCCTACCTTCTAATCTCGATAGGATCCTCTCAAACTCAAGACAATCCATCTCACAAACAAGAGGCCTTTGATCCATCTATAAGCTACTTATTATATCCTGCAAGAGGGATCGGGGAGCTACAACAACAACAACAATGTCTTAATCCCACTAAGTGGGGTCGGCTACATGAATCATTTTTCTCCATTGTGTCCTATTTAGTGTAAAATTCTCATTTAATTCTAATAAATTAAGATCATTTTTTTATGCAATAAGCCCAAGTCTTCATAGGTCTACCTCTGCCTTTCTTAACATAAGTTGAATCTAAAACATCTACTCTCCTAATCGGATCATCAGGTGGTCGACGTTTAATGTGACCAAACCATCTAAGGCAACTCTCTCTAATTTTGTCCGTCACTTCTGCTACACCAACCCTATTACGGATATATTCATTTCGCATTTTGTCTCTAAATGTAAAGTCATTCATCCACCTAATCATTCTCATCCCGGTAACACTTAACTTAGCATTATGCTTCTCTTTTAAAGGCCAGCATTCAGCACCATAGAGCATTGTCGATCTCATCACCGTCTTATAAAAATTTACTTTCAGTCTAAGCGGTACTTTTCTATCACAAAATAGTCCAGACGCATTCCTCCACTTCAACTAAACAACCTTAATTCTAATATTAACATCCCCATCTATATCACCGTCGCTTTGAACAATAGATCCGAGATATCTAAATCGTTCACACCTTTTAATAATTTGATCACCCAAAGTTAAACTTCTATGACTAGAACTGCTATTACTAAAATTACATTCCATGTATTCAGTTTAGACCCGAAATCAAGGAGTCTGCCGACATATTTTAAGTTTGGCAAACACATATATTAACATTTAAAAAAAAAAAAACATATTGAACAGCAGCAGCCTTCTAGTAATAAGGATTGCCATATCTTACCACGCTGAGAAGGCTTAACAAAAATAGTGATATCAAAACTATACTGCGCTTGACTAACTAAGCGCACAAAGGCTATATCTCTCGGAAACGCCAATAGTACATTCTACCTTTGGGTCCTTTTTTTAACAATTTCTTAAACAACGTGCCGATATAAATCCAAAAATTAAGAACCCTAATAAAAAATAGGTGGGACAATAGAGCTCTGTCTCGCATGAGAAAAATACATCTCATACAAGTATAAGTTAGCAAGTCGTCAAAGTTTTAGTATAGAGAAGTTTGATTTAACTACGTGCCTCGAATGAAAGTGCCATTGGAAGACAATTTCGCAGAAGTCTGCCGGTATTAGTACAGCGTGAAAGTAACACTAGCTCGCGTGCTTCCACTTAAAAATAAATGAAAGTTTGATAGCTGGAAAGGTTTCATCGACCTTTTTTCCCTGAAAATCAGAAACGAAGCTGGTTAACGACAGAGGATATTTACAAAAAGTTATTAGGGTTCCAAGTACCATATTAGGGGGGAAAAAACAATGATAATGAGGAAGAAATACCTCAGCCCAGAACTGAGTACAAATCAATGGAGAAAGGATATGAAATAAGACATTGATCGATGTCATAAACAGACGAAAATAACACAAAAAGAGACACTGCTGAGATTAAAACACTCACCGATCTTTAAAACTTCCAAGATTATCGAGCTTCTGTTTTCCACGTTTCTTTGAACGAGGAAGGGAGGAGGAAGTGAGGAGGAGGGAGGAGGGACTAGCGAGGGTGGCGGCTGCAGTCAGTGAGGAGGAGATGGGCTCGGGGACGGCGACGAGTGGGCGGCTCCGTCAAATTTTTATTATTTATAGAAGGAAGATTTGCATGCTTACCACTAAATTCTCACGTATTTACATATTTAGCATCTAAAGTTTCATTTTTACGTATTTGATCAACTTATTCACCATACATGGGAATAATAGAATGTGAAGCTGAAGTTAGGTTAAGCATTGATGGGAAGGTCTGGTGCGAGGGAAAATACAATTTCTTATGGAGTCAGTTGTGAGCAAACATCAATGCAACAGGTGGCGTGTAATGGAGTTCCACACGTGCAAAAAACTCCATGGCTGGCAATGATGTTGCTTCAAACCTCCTCCACTTGTGATATCTCAATACAATATTAAGATCAAACAATGGTTTAAATTTAGGTTTCAATCTTGTCTTAACACGAGCTTAATGTCATGAACAAAAAAGTCTTGTATCGGTTAGGTGTAGGACCGAAAAGCAGTATTTAAGTCTTAGGTCGCCCGTCTCTCTAAAGAATAAAGAGCTCTTTTGGGAGCGTGATGAGTGGTATCAGAGCAGTGTATTGTTTGTCAGACGTGTAGACTCTCCATAATCCAATGGAACTCTCGGTGGAGTAGATATGGGACGAGGGTTTCACGTGATTTGGTGGAGGAGAATATCACAAACAAAAAAGACTCAAATCGGCTAGGTGTAGAGTTGAAATGCAGTATTTAAGTCTTAGGCTGCCCACCTCTCTTAAGACCTATTTTGGAAGCATGACATTAAGCCAATATAGACCAAAATCGGACAACTTTAACTTCAATAAACCCTTTACAAATATTAGAAGTCATCATTTGTTGGGTATAATTTTATGGTAAATATACTTTTGAAACGATTGCACCAAATAAATATTTTGTCAATATATCTTACTCAGTATTTATGTTACGAGGCAGATAAAGTTGATTTTCTCTTATGCAGCAAGAGATGAAATTTTAAATTATGTATGCCTCGGGTTATTGGTATTAAAAAATTAAGATTTGATTTTATTACTTATTTTAAGTCTTCACGCCCAAAAGAAATAAAAGTAAATTATCTTTATTGTAAATAAATAATGCATTAGAAATTTTCTTATGTATCTATACTGATTTAAAAATATATATATTCAATGTTGAATGTCACTTTAAGATATATATATGTGTGTGTGTGCACGCACGCGTGCGTGGGTTCACACATATATAGATGTATATACATATGTATACATAATATATGTATTGTCGGCATATTTTTAGGTTATGTGTTTTATTTTGAAAAGGGAGTCGCCTACGGAAATCGTCGGCGAATTTTTAATTTAATTTAAATAAATAATTTGAAAAGTAGTATTTTATTTTGAAAATAATTTTAAATTTGAAAATTTTAAAATATGAAATCAAACTGATCTCACATCCCGAATAGTTTATATAAACGAGCACCGCATCACAAACCGTGTATCTATCCCGAAGAATAGACACACTGCTTGATGATGGGGCTCGATTAAATAAACTAGAAAGGTTTGTGACATCCGTTTGGTCTGCGAACCAATTTTATAAGCCGACAAATTCTCCTGTCTAATGCACAGATTAGGCAGGGTTTAGATTAATCTGGGTTCCTAATTCCCTATAGAGGCAAGCCCCTATAGTTAATTACATCTTAGGCGACCGAAATCACATAAGAAAACTCTCGATAAGGATCATGGGCTTCGTCTTCAAGGATATCAACGTTTAGGTTTCCACGATTGCTTGTAAAAAAGTCAAAAGGGAAAGGCTCAATGTGGAACAGTTATTTTCGGAATCCAAAGGTATGAAAAGTAGGAGATGTCGAAGATACTGAAGGAGCTTCAGTGACATCTCAAACTAACCTATGATTGGGCTTGACATCCTTGAAAGTGAAGTTATGTTTATATTTCGATCTTGCAAATTATTTAGAAGTGTTGGGATTTATATCTACATGTCACATGTAAATGACCCAAAAATATGAGAGGGTTTATGTCGTGCCAAACGACAACCTCGGAATCTCTAAATGATTTAGGACTTATATCGTACGATATGCGATCGTACTCAGTCCTAAAAGATAGTGTGAGGGTTTATGTCGTATCAAACGACGACCTCAACGTCCTATAGATGTTATTTAAATCTACGAAAGTCCGATCGAAGGTTCTTCATTCGTCCTCTGTCGTCTCGTCTCGAGAAAGGATAAAGATAGGAGAGAAAAGAGAAGGTCATGCCTCGAACGGCCTATCCTAGGGGTAAGTACAGGTATGCAAGAGAAACAGTAATCAAAATAAACTAACCATGCCCTAGATGGCCTATCCTAGGGGCAAGTACAGGTATGCAAGAGAAACAGTAATCAAAATAAACTAACCATGCCCTAGATGGCCTATCCTAGGGGCAAGCATGAAAGAAAAAGTATAAATGTAGGTAAATGTATATACAAAGAGTAAAGGAATGCATGCAATAAAGAAAGTAAATGAACTGTACAATAAATAAATGTGTACCTGGCCAACTCCGTCGATGCCTCAGAAGAAAGCTACAAACAACTATAAAATCAAGTTTAGCCATAAACATATAAAATATCAAAGTGGGGGAATAAGAATTCTATTTGAGGATAGGCTCAGTCTATAGACTTCCTTTTTATCTCGATCCCACAGGCAACCCGAAGTACTGAAGTCTGTATCAATCTCAAATCAAGTCACCGGCAAATCACCCTAGAGTAGGCAATCCTAATCCCTACCACTTAATTAGTGAGTGAACCAGCTTTGTAGTATCTGAATTCCTTGAGAGTGAAGTATCTGATGCATTGTAGTATCCGTTCCGTGATGTGCGAGGTGTGTTAAGCTGGTGTATAGTGTATAGTGTGTAGTAGGGTAATGTGTAGTGCATAAGGTGTAATGTGTAGTGTGTGTGATACTTAATATGTGATGTGTATGTGTAATAACTAGTGTATGGTATGCAGTGTGTGATATTTAATGTGTAGGGTGTGCATGATAAGTTTGATAATTATATGTGTTGTGTCTGATGCGATATGTTTGATATGTCGTGTTTGGTTTGATATACTAAATGTGTTATGTATGATGTGCTATATGTGTGATGTGATATGTGTTGTACTATGTGTGTGATATTTGGTTTGAAGTGTTGGCGTAGTATCTGTTATCATATGGGTGCAGTGTAGTAGTATTATCGTGCAAGTGCAATGTAGTATCTGTTGTGCAAGCGAGGTGTTTATTGTTGTACGGGTGCAATATCTGTCGTTGTAGTATCCGTTATTGTGTCAGTGTGATATCTGACGTCGTAGTATCTGTTGATGGTTCACGGATTTCTTAAAGGTAGGGGTTAGAACTATCTAACTCAAGGTAAAATGGGCATCTATTTCTGAGTATTGATTTTTTTATTATTTGTCTCGGCTATAAAAGCACGATTATTCGAGTGTGCATCATTGCCTGTATCCCGCATATCCGACTTATGCCCCCACTTTGATATTTCATATATATTTTAATGGTCGTAGATGTTTCATTTCATAAGACCAAAAGAAACAATTATTCCAATGTCATGTATATATGAAGAATATGAGTAGCATACCCTTTTCATATGTATAAAAAAAAATATTTGAAATCTGTAATTTGAGCTAATCCAAATCATGAATTATTTAAATAAACCATTTCAACCATTTCAAAAACCTGTAATATGAATGAGGGTTTCCACCAGTCCTTTTTTTTTTAATCTTTGCACTTCTTCGCAAGCTTCCTCAATAATAAATGAGAGAATCGTAAGAGCGAACCATCTTGAAGAAATATCAATTTTTATATTATCATATGTATATATCGCACTATCACTCAAACAGATAAATGCCTCTCAAACATAAAAAGTTATCGCACAAGTCAACTCATTTACTCTCTATCGTCTCAGGCATCGCAAATGAAACACATAATTATTCCAATTCCAGAATTTTGCTCATCCAAGCCAAGGTAAGGAAATATATATATATTCTCCAAAAAAAAAAAAACTTCTACTTCAGCAAGTGCAGGGGAGATCCAACAATACTAACAAATGAGCAAAATATATCATCAATTTTAATTTCAGCAAATCAAAAAAAGAAAAAAACAATAGATTTGCTCATAAATAGCCGTTCAAGCAATGTAAGGCAATCCTCTTAAACATCATGTTCCGAAATTTGATTTCAGCCACCAAATTAGAAGAAATTATCAAAATTCTGAAGTTCAGCTTTAGTGCACCAAAGTAAAAGATCATTCAACATTTCCAAATCCCAGTTTCAGAAAATACCACAATGACAATTCCTTTTTTTTAAAAAAAAAAAATCATACTTCAGCAGGTAATTGCAGAAAAAGGTCCAAAAATTCCAAAGTTTAGACTTACTAAATCAAAACGCAGGAAATGTCCCAATATCATACAATTCAAGCAATTCAACTTAGGCAAGCCAAAGTAAACAAAGCATCCAAGGTTCCATAGTTCCAGCATGTGTGTATTTAAGGATTGCTTAAAGCCATTCTTCAGAATATCCAGAATTCCAAAAGTTTAGGTTAGGGTGTTAAACATATAAATATTCAAGAATCTGAGGATTTGAATATATATAAATACTAAAGAATTATAGATTTAAATCATTTTTTTTTTTTAGTAAAATGCAACTCCCTGAATATATAAATTGTGATAACAAATAGAAACAGTAAAAAAAAAAAACTCATCCAGCAGTTTTTTTTTTTTTTTTTTTTCAACTATACTGATGTACATGGAGCCAAGGTCCCTTAAATATCCAATTTTAAAGTTTAGCCTTAGTAAGGCAAATCAAAGAATCCACAGCAAGCACAAAGTCAAGGATTGAGCCCTCACAAGACTGAAAATCAAGCTAATAAACTGCCATGTGGCTGGGGAATCAGCCCAGCTCTAGGCTAAAACAGCCTCCCAACACTCAATCAAACCCCAGGGCACCAAGGCTTCAAGTCGAGCCTAAATAAGATCAAACCCGTGTCATAGCTGGGCTAGAAACCAGCAAAGAATCCAGTTATAACACACCCCCATTCAAAGCCAAGGCAAAAGGGAACTAAAGGAGCCAACCCGAGCCCATACAGGGTCAAGAATCCAGCTAACATTGAACTCGAGACAAAGAATATAGCGAGATTTCAACAAAAACTGAATATAAATATGAATTCAGAATACCAGAACAAATTTCTTGCATAAGAAATAAATCTCATCCACTGAGCTCCCTCATAAAGCCAAGAGAAGTCTCTTAAGACATTGAAATAAGAATAACAGGCATCCACATATTAAGATAGCCTTTCAAGTGAAGTTTAAGTTAAACTAACCAAATTTCTAAATGAATTATGATAAAATCAAAGCCACACCTACCATGAAGCTACTATGAACATTTCCACATGCTTACCATACTAAAATATAAAGCCTCTGTTCATTTATCATGAGAGCAAACATGGGGTTCTTCTCAATTGAATTTGAATTTTATCTCAACCTGTAACTTTTATAAAGAAGAATTACAAATGACATGCCTGCAAATAGGATTAACAATGGCCTATAGCCAAATGATCAAGCGCATCAATAAGGCGTATTTTCTGATCTCTCTAAAGATAGAACAAATATGAAACATGAAGAAAAAAATTCCATAACCAAAGGAATAAAGAAAATAGGACTTCTGCCACTAAATATATGATTAACCATTTCTTGATAAATCCCTTTTTCTTTTCTCCACTAAATAAGACAACGAGTAGAATCCGTGTATTCCAGAAAGAAGATACAAGAATCGGATCAGCAATGATGAAGTATTTTTTTCAATTGCTATATATATGCTTGTTTATAGCAGCTATAACAAGTTTCAACAGCCAAGTGCCATTGATTTCCAAAAAAAAATCTCAACTACTTTTCTGAGATTCAATACAGAAGATGACTGAAGTTATAAAGAATAGATTCACAGCTTCCTGCTAAAGCAATTAAATTACTGAAATGAAAAGAATCTTTAATGGAGATATCTCTTTTCAATTCGTAAGTATAAGAGCGAGTAAGAAAGAAGAGGCACCCTCCTTATTTATAATTAATGAATATATATCGCATTAACCATTAAAGAGGAAGAAGAAAATGGTAGAAGAAGAAGCAAATGATGAAGAAGAAGAGGAAGGCTTACTTGCGAAAAGTCCTAAAAGAATCCAAGATCCGCAAAACAGAAATTCCTCAGAGTCACACACGAGAAAAAAGAACGTCCCCGAAATTCTTTTCATCGGGGCTATTTATAGCCGAAAAAGGGGAACGACTTACCGGCGGTGAGGAACAAGGCGGTGAGGGGAACCCCACAACAAGCAAGAAAACTTAGCCAAGAATGGCAAGAAGGAAGGTCACCCGATTCGTTTGGGCGGGAGAAACGAGTTAAAGAAAGTGACCGGAAGTTACAACCGGAAAGCAAGTTGTTTGTGATCGGAGAAGGGAGAGGCGACCGGGAAACCGGCTAAGAAGCCTCTCGAAATCGGTCGTCGCCAGAGAGGGGAACGGAGAGGCTCGGTTAGGGCACGGGGAAAAGGATCGAAGGCGTGCGTGAGATAGGAGATAGTGAACAGTAATCGTGCCCCGTGAACTGTAGGATTAGGGTTTAAAAAAATATATATTTATCATATATATATAAAAAAATATTTATTTATATTATCATCTTATAAAAAAAAATGTCGATTTAAGCGCGATTCGAGTCGACTCGAAATCCTATCAAATTATATGTCCTTCCCGGCTAAAATCGACGTTCTGGATGCATCGGCGCAGTCCGTTTCGTCATCCGGTGCCGTTCGGACAAGTTCGCCGACGGTCGCGTCAATTTAAATTAAATTTGCGTCACGTCGCAAAAATGAATTTATTTTGACCCGACCGGAGCCATTTATCGAGCAAATTGATGACCGGTCTTCGCCTAAGCGAGAACCATAGTCAAACATATTGCTCGTGGCAAAAAGTCAAACGTCGCACGCAAGTGGGGTCCACCTATGTCTTTCAAATCCCTATAGGAACTCGACAAGAGTTTCAATATGTCGGCTTTTAATCGATCCAACTGGATGTCGAAGATTTGAAACCGTCCATATGAAACTTCGAGGAGCGAGGAAATGGCTTGAATTTCTAAACATAGTGGGTCCCAGTCTAGTCCTCTAAGATAGTCCAAAATAGGAAGACCCTAAGGCTAGATCCTAGGCTAGAAGGAGAAAAGAATGACCTCAAAAATGAGGTCAACATGTATACACATATATAGATGTATATATGTTATACACATATATTTATGTATACACACATATATATAGATGTATATATGTATACACACACACACACACATACATACATACATATATATAACAACCTAAGCTCCTTACGGTCAAAATATTATTTGTTTGTGTTAAGGAAGGTGGAGATCGGTCCACTACTCTGTTTGGGCAGGTCTTACATTTATAGAATGTATTTAAATATACGTAAACTTTTTTTTTCTTGACTTCACAAATTAAGAAAAAGAGCTTAGTTCTTTCATTTGTTATTTTTGTTTCTCGAAATTGATCTCCCGCCTGCTTTTGGAATTCGCAACTAATGCTTCCCTGTGATTTGTGAAAAATAGGAGCTTACCTTTCTTAGGCCAAAGATGTTGATTAAAGCAATGCTTAAATTGGTTTCATGCTAAATCTGCTTATTTGGTTTTAATGCCTAGGAGAAGGAGGAAATCAAAATGTGGTTGCTCTTCCCTTAGGAATCCCCTTCAGACATTGGCTTATGACGAGAAAAAATTGAATTGCATATTATGCTTGTAGGCTTATCTGTCATTTCTTCTTCTTGGCAGTGACTCTCGTGTAGAGAGAGAGAAAAGAAGAAGAAGATGAGAGAGCGAGGGAGAGGAAAAAAGATATTGTTGTAATCGTCAAAGGATCAACGGTGTGTAAATCATCAAGTTAATAAAAATCCTCTACAGACACGTAAATTTGTGTGTTTCTGTGCATTTGCTTATATTTGCAATTTTCTCGTTCAAAATTTTCACTTTATTGTTGTTGTTTTTGACAACTGGTATCAAAGTCGTGGTTCGATGCTGAAAGAAAACGATGGGGTGGAGACGAAGTGATAGCATCGAGGATGGGGAAGTTTAATGACACGGATTTTGGTTACTGGATGATGCAGATAAAGTACTACCTCTGTGGGAATAAACTTTACCTTCCGCTACTTAGAAAGCGACCAGAAAAGATAGATGAACTTGATTGGAATCTGTTTGATCAACAGGTGATCTATTGCTTATAATGCCATTAGTGAAATGACTATTGTAGATCTCATGATAGTTTTATCAAGTATGTATGAAAAATCATCGGTGAATAATAAAGTGTATTTGATGAAAAAGTTATTCAATTTAAAGATTGCGGATGGTACATCTGTTGCACATCTTCTAAATTATTTCAATATTATCACAAATCAATTGTTATCTATGAAAATTGAATTTGATGATGAGATACGTGCACTAATATTATTATCTTCATTTTCAAATAGTTGGGAAGACATGAGAATAACGGTTAACAATTCTGCAGGTAAATCTAGTCTAAAATATAATGATATTTGTGATTCGATATTGGTTTAGGAATTGTGCAGGAAATATTCTAGCAAGACGCTGGCTTCTAGTTCGGCATTAAATTTTGATTCCAGATTGAGATCATGGGACTCAAACAGAGAAAGACCGAAATCAAAGTACGGAGGCAGGGGCGAGTCAAACTCTGCTCAGCAAGTAGCCTCATGGAATTGTGACAAAACTGGTCACATAAAGAAGAACTATAGGAATCCAAAGAAGGATAATGATAGCACTAATGTTGTAATTGAAAAAGTACAGGACGCTATTGTTGACAGTTCACAGTTTTGTTGATGACTGGATACTGGATTCAGGGGCTTCCTTTCACATGTCTTTCCACCTGGATTTAATGTGAAACTATATTACAGGTGACTTTGGGAATGTATATCTGACTGATGGAAAAGCTCTGAACGTGATCGGGATGGGAGACGTTGATCTTGTACTTTCTAACAATAGCAAATGGACTCTACAAAAGGTCAAGCACATTCATGAGTTGAAGAAAAATCTCATTTTTTTTGTAGCTCAATGAGAATGGTTATTTAGTTTTGTTATTGGATAACACTTGGAAGGTTACTAAATGAGCGTTAGTACTGACTCAAGGTAAGAAAACTGACACACTATATATGATTACATGTTTACTCAACACTGTTGTTACTATTGTTGCAGAAAGCACGACAAAACTGCGGCATTACATGCTTTGTCACATTAGTCAGAGCTACAAATAAATATTGCAAGATGAAAATTCAAGCAAGTGAGAGCTGGTCATGAAGTAGGAGACAGGTTCTCTGTCAGGGAATCAGAATTGGGAGCTCACAAAATTTCCACCAGGGAAAAATGCATTGCATAACAAGTGAGTGTACTAGGTGAAGGCTGAGCTTGATGACAACAAGGGGTGCAGAACTAGACTTCTTGAAAAAGGCTTTCAGCAGAGGTAGGATATTGTCAATGCAATGAGAGTTTTAAGTAGAAATATGAGTAACCCGGGAATGAGCTTGGAGGTACAAGGCTATGTTGACGTTGATATACCGACTAATGTGTTGTTATTGAGAAGCTGAATTGTGTCGAATTTGACTGTTCTTCTAGCTTGAAGACAAGGGTTTTGAGTTGCAGAGGTTGGGGATATCACATTTGAAAAAAATGACGATGCAGCTAGTGTGATAATCTACAAGAGGGAGAATAATTAAGGAAGGTCGAGTCCGGTCCACAACTCCGTTTGGGCAAGTCTTGCATTTATAGAATGTATTT
Source organism: Papilionanthe hookeriana x Papilionanthe teres (assembly GCA_022702705.1). NCBI lineage: Eukaryota > Viridiplantae > Streptophyta > Magnoliopsida > Asparagales > Orchidaceae > Papilionanthe > Papilionanthe hookeriana x Papilionanthe teres. Next base: position 2,060,731 of record CM040429.1, on the reverse strand, counting down.
AAATATATTTAAATACATTTCTTTTCTTAATTTCACAAATAAAGGAAAGGAGCTTAATTACCTCATTTGTTATTTATGTTTCTCAAAATTGATCTCCCGCATGCTTTTGGAATTTGCAACTAATGTTTTTTTTGTGCAATTTAAGGCGAACAAAAACCAAATCCAGAAGAACACAGAGATTTACGAGGTTCGGCAAAGGTGCCTACATCCTTGAGAGCAGCGCGGCGAGTTCACTATTTCAAAGGAGTTACAAAGTTTTGTTCCATACCCATAGGGTTACACATCTATTTATAGATAAAACCCACACAGATAAATTACTAAAACACCCTCGTTCCCCTCAACCCACTAAATTCCAAGAGATACTCATTTTCACCAAGAGACACACATATTTATGCGAAGAGTCTCCAAATTTCCAATATATGAGTCATACCTAACAAATCTCCACCTTGGCGAATATCTAGCCCCTTAGGAGAAATGCATCACCCGGTATATGAGTCATACCTAACAAATCTTCACCTTGACGAAAATCCAGGCCCTTAGGAGAAATGCTTCATTGAGTTTCTTACACCATAGTGGGTTGGTCAACCATACCAATTACACCACTTATCCTGTTCGCACCAGCACCTCAGTCGATTGTTGTCTCGCGAGCTCTGAATACCTTCGCTCCTATTCGCGGAATACCTCCGTGAAACTCTTGTTCGCGAATACTCACGGCTGCTCGCTTCATGCATCATGCCAAACTCCACCTATCGCAAATCCTCATGCGACGAACTGGCGAATTTCGCTGGTCGAACTCATTTGTTGGCAAAACGAGGCTCATGTTCGAGATAACAACACACGAACTCATCTCCTCTGTAAAACCGACAAACCACGCGACAACCTCATTTCCTAGTTACGAACTCCACCTTGCTGAACGTCTTTCAGCAAGCAGTCGCGAATCGTCGCAACATCACCTGCGAACCAGAAGCACGGCCCTACGAACTGTCATGACTCGAAGAACTGCAGGAACCGCCGCCGCTCCACCTGTTCCGCATGAACTGTCGCGCCTTTGGAACCGCTCTGTCGCTGAATTGCTTATGCGGACTGCTTCCCGTCCGAACTGCTCCCATCCGAACTGCACTGTTCGTAAAACATGGTTCCTATTCACCGAAACCAAACTTCACTTGTTGCAAAATCCTTATGCGACAAATTGACGAATTTGCTGGCTCGATCTGTCGCAAATACTCATGCCAAAAACTGACAAATTTCGTTGTCTCCACTTGTCACAAATCCTCATGCGACAAACTAACGAATTTTCACTTGTTTCAAATCCTCATGCCATAAACTGACGAATTTTGCTGGCTCTACATGTCGCAAATCCTCATGCGACAAGCTGACGAATTTTGCTGGCTCCACTTGTCGCAAATCCTCATTGGACAAACTGACGAATTGCGCTAGCTCCACATGTCACAAATCCTCTTGCGACAAACTAACAAATTTCGCTGCCTCTACACTTCGCAAATCCTCATGCGACAAACTTACAAATTTCACTGGCTCCAACTGTCACAAATCCTCATGCGACAAACTGTATCTCGCAAAACAGTGAAACTGTACCTTGCCAAACCGCGAAACTGTAACTCATCAAACATCGAACTGTCGCGCCTGCTCCGCTATCTCTGCTCGCGCGGAATCTGTGGAAGCCTGCTGTATTCGCCGAACTGTTTCTGCTCGCCGCTCTCGATCGAAATGCCGAACTGTTCCTTCGATCTATTCCTACGAGTCAATTGCGATTTGTGAATGCTTCCCTTTCCAAACTCCTCTGCAAATTTCTCCGCGCTTGTTGAATTCCTCATTTAAATTTCCAAACTTGCTGAGGGCAACAATTTATTGCTCAAAATCTTTCCAAAAAGCAATATTCACTTAATTAAGAATTTCCCTTAATTAATATTTCTATAAAATTTATTTTCCTTTTTCGCAGACCAGAAATTTCATTTTTCAGCAGACAAACCAAAAATTTATTTTACCAGCAAAAATGATTGAAATATTTCCAATTAAATATTTCTCTTGATTTTGCTTCCCATAATTGGATTCCCTTAGTTAAGCCCTTAATTAAGTATTTATCTTAATTAAGTTTCCCATAATTTTTCTCCAGCAATATTACCTTAATTAAGCTTCATTTAATTAAGAATGTACCTTAATTAACTTTCTGATAAAGGCAGCTTTCATCTCTTAGGATAAAAATTGCTAATCCCACGAGAAATTAATTAATTTCCATATTAAGGCTTTTTTAAGAATTTGTTTTTCTCTGCGGCAGGAATTTCCTAATTGAGATGGAATATTCCTCCTGTTAGGAATCCAAGATTCCCTCTTTTCTCCGCCTCTAGCGCTGGATTGTTCCGCAGCGCCTCTCTCGAACACCGGGCTCCTTCGCTACAGGCCCTGCTCGAACAGCTATCTACTTTGCCCGATTTGCCGTGAACCTCGCCACGACTTTTCTCGTCGAACTGCTTCTGCGACAAATATCACGCTACTGCTTGTCATGCGTGCTTCTCAGCGTAGAACCGACGAACTCCACCAACGACGAGCTAACCTGCGATGTTCCTCCAACACCTCGTTGAACTCCCGAATCTGCTTCTGTACGGAGTGAGAATTCCTCCTGCGGCAATTTGCAAACTTCTCGCGCCGGAACCGAACTTCCTCCTCTGCAGCAAACCAAATCTCAAAATCCTTCTTCATCCTTGCGTCGATCACCTCCGCCCTATAACCTAGCTATGATACCAATTGTTGTGCAATTTAAGGTGGACAAAACACAAATCCATAAGAACATAGAGATTTACGAGGTTCAGCAAAGATGCCTACATCCTTGGGAACAGCGCTGCGAGTTCACTATTTCAGAGGAGTTACAAAGTTTGGTTCCATACCCATAGGGTTACACATCTATTTATAGATAAATTACTAAAACAACCTCGTTTCCCTCAACCCACTAAATTCCAATAGATACTCATTTTCACCAGGAGACACACCTCTTTATTCCAAGAGACTCCAAATTTCCCGTATATGAGCCATACAGTTTCTATATGATTTGTGGAATACAAGAGCTTACCTTTCTTGGGCCAAAGCCGTTGCTGATAAAGCAAGGCTTAAATTGGAATATTGCTTAATCTGCTTATTTGGTTTTAATGCATGGGAGAAAGGAGTAAATCAAAACATGGCTGCTCTTCCCTAAGGAATCCCCTTCAGGCATTGGCTCACGGCAAGAGGAAAAATTGAATCGCATATTGTGCTCTCCTGTATGCTTCTTCAACATTTCTTCTTCTTGGTAGTGACTCTTAGGTATAGAGTGAGAAAGGAGAGGAGAGATAGGGGGAGAGGAAAAGAGTTATTTCTTGTAATCGTTGAAGGATCGACGGTGCATAAATCCTCGTGCTAATAAAATCCTCTATAGCTCCGTTGACGAAAACAATTTGTCGAATCACGTAAATTTGTGTGTTTTTGTGTGCCTGTTTGCCTTTGCAAATTTCTCGTTCTAATTTTTTACTTTATTGTCGTCGTTTTTCACAACAGTTTGCTCTGATGACCTCACTCTTTTTATTGCATTAATGTAACTTTCCAGTGAGTCATCAACCACGGGAGTATTTCTAGTTTCTATACACACGTACTCAACCTTGTAGGTTATAATGAAATTCCAATCATTCAAAAGAGTACCTCAATATTTAAAAGCGTAGCTTTATAATTGTTAAGAAATTTCACAGGCTCCTAACTTAAATAACAAAAACTAAAGTCAGTTTCTTTTTCCTCCAATGATTCACTACACAAAATTGAATCCCAATAATGTGCCTTATAGGTTCAAGTGATGATCCTCACCATACAATACTTCGTCCCAACCAGTTTTTAAGAAGTGGCTGATATGACGTAACAAGTTATTCCATATGACACAAAATAATGCTCGATACCAACTATAATCTAAGAGATAACTCACAAAGCCAAATATGTTATTCAATACAATATTTAGTTTTCATATTTTAGTCAGTGCAGTATCACAATATCACTAATAATAGTCAGCACTCTCAACCTTCAAGACCGTTTTCTTCAATCTAATAAATTCATGATATTGTTCCTTTGGTGCAACATTATAATCATTCAATTAACCAAGTAATGCTATTGCAAGAGCACACTTAACTTTTTTGTATTTTCATTCTAACAATCACAACAAAAGACTCATTGATATTTAAGAGTTAAGTTCTATTTGAATAGCTTCACATATTAATTATATCAAAATAAATCATTGTTATATTAATAAAATAGTTATAAATAACACTTATTTGCATAAATAACTCTCAAATTTTCATTATAGACATTTCAAGAGAACGAACTCATAGTCATTTTTTTTAATAAAATCACATTAAAATTTTTCACCTAATCGAATATATATCTCAAGTCAACCTTCACATCCCAAAGCATCACAATATCGTAACTATAAACTTCTTGTTCATGGCCACCTAAACTCTGGTTTCAGTAGGCTTATATTCAAAATAATTGCTTTGACGAGGTCAATACAATTGCATAAAGGACACATTACTTTGTCTTCAAATGGATCTAAAGCAAACATAAATATGATTGTAAACTTCTTCAGGTCATTTTAAGTGTAGAGCGGTAATAAAATATAAAACTGCGTTATATATGTATTTTTTATGTAATATAAAATATTTGGGTGGTCAACTGGATTTACCGAGGATTTTCTGAGGTAACTTAGGAGGAATACCTAGTGTCAGAGGTCAACGACAGTGATGTTATTATTCTGCCAATAATGCCGAGTAGGGGTGTAAACAAGTCGAGTCGATCTCGAGCCACCCTCAGCTGTTGCTTGATTAATTTGATCGAGTTCAAGCTTGAGCACTAGCTTAAGCCAATGAGTTCCAACCGACTAACGAGCGAGCTTGTTTAGTATAAAAAATAAAAAAAATGATATTAATTTAATGTAATGTCATAATAAAATAATAAATAAAATGGATAATTATGAGAAAATAAATTAATTTTTTTTTTTAAAAAATGAAAAAATATATTTTTTTAATATTATTTAATATTTTAAAGATAATACCTTCAAATTTAAAATATTTTGAATATATTTTATAGATGATAGGTTGAGTCAGACCTAACTCGAGCTTTGCTTGTTAGATTATGGAGCCGAGTTCACGAGAGCCGAGCTCGGTTACACCCCTAAATTGCCGAGCTCGATGGAGGGGGATTGCCGGCGCGTTCCTTCTGAAGTAGCTGCCGCTGTTTCCCCTCCAAATGTGACGCCATGCCTCAACTTCAAGTTCTGGATTCTTCGTGACTTTGTTTTTACTTCTTTATACTGATTTTATGTTCATATCTGGTGTACGAGGATCTCGAAGCAGAGGTCATTTTTAGTTTTTCATGGTATTCTATCTTGTAAATGCTTTATATTTTTTGTTTTCATGCGCACTCAATCAAATGGATTTCTTGAATCAATTATACACAGACAAATTGTTCTCGTCGATCGTTTTCTTTAGGCTATTATCATTGTGATTTAGGATTTTGTCCACAGTTAATCATTAATGTCGTTTGTTTGGGTCTTGCTAACTAATTATTATTAATGGTTTTCTTGCTGGCTGGTTAGCAGAAACCTTCCGACACTCATAGTTAGAAAATATGATGAAAGGCTAAGTTATGACCATTGATTAAACTGTTCTGAGACGAGCGTGCAACTAGGGGATTAAACCTTGGTAAGTTGGTTGTCTGCTGAGAAATTGCAGTGATGTATGTGTATTGGAAGTTTTCGCTTGACCACAAAGTTAACTTGAACTCAGACAAGATATTTCAAAAGCTAGAAAAAAAACCATAAGAAGTAACTTTAATCAAAAGTTGTATTATTTTGTATTGATGATAGAACAATAGAAAATGAATACATTTGTCACACAAACAGGTTGGAACCATTGAAGATTTTACTAGTAGCTAAGATTTTTGTTGCCTTCTCAGTTCTTGATTGAAGGAATTGATTACGGAATGACTTGGAGAGGTGCTCGTATTTAAGAATGGTTCATTAAAAAATAATGTTCATCAGAATTTCAATTCCTGGAAGTTGGTAGCCATCACTCGCATCTTGTTGGTTTGCTTTCTTTATTTTCTTTGAAGATATAGGGTCATTTCAATTTGAAGGGAAATCGGCCCTATCACTGGTTCAACCATTCATTTCAACTTTTACGATAACTAAATTTTTGAGTTAAAATTCTTGAAGCTGTAACATAGATTTGGAGATCCTCACTACTCAATTCATATGTTGTTTAATTCGCTGAACACTCTGAAGGCAAACCTCATCAAGAGGATCAAAGAGGCAACTCATTGGTCAGAAGGCTTTTCTTGTCAAAGAGTCCGCGCTTCAATTTGCTCACTAGTTCAAGGATGACACGTGAAAGTTTTTTGAGATTGACTCATTATGATTGGAAAATGCAATGAGTTTCTTGCTGTAAAATCATGGATCGTTGTTAGTAGTTATTGTTATAGGCAACTCGAAGCTTGTAAAGATCTCAAACATGATTAAATTGATAATAACCTTAGCAGTTGGAAGTGGGATAGCTTCGACTCATTTTGTAAAGTAATAAAAAATTGACGAAAAAAGTATTTTTGACCAATGGTATGTTTGTGGCAACTACAACTTATCAATAATTTATTGACAAGCAGTTGATCCAGATAATTTGCTGGTCAGCAGTTTATTCGGATAAACTGGCTCGCTATTTGGTTTGTGCGTTTGGTAAATAATTGATTTACAACTATTTCTGGATTAATGATCATTCCGCCCCTGTGCAGTAGTGTTGTTTGCAACAGAACTGTCATAACTATATATTTGATAGTTTAGAGGCAAAAAATAACTTCATAACAGTAAAAAAAAGATATATACCTCACTTAAGCCTATAACAATTAAAAATTAACATAACAAGGACATGACTGACAATTCTATAAAAGAACTATGAATTTACTATAATTAACAAGGAATAACAGCTTAATTAGGAATTGTACGTTCATCCTCCAATAAACAGTAGTTACCTCAAGGCGGAAACCGTGATTTTTCTACAAATTCAACGGTATAAAGAGTGATCCTACACAATTAAAATTTGAAAAATATAAATAGTTATGAAATTAAATTAGGTGTAATCAATATTTATTTTCATGATTATTACTTCTATTATTAATAACATTATAATAATATTTAAATAGAAATAATTTATCAACCTAATTATAATTAAATTGAGCTAAAAAATTCAACCTAACAGATAATTAAGAAATGAAAACTTCAAATTCTCTTAAAATCATTTCTCCTTTGTTTGCCTTAGATCCAGGATTCGACGAGTCCATTGGAAGACGGATTTACGGGATCCAGAGAAGCTGATGGGTGTGCGAGGGAGTAAGGCAGATACAAACAGTGATTACCTTCCTCAATAGTTCGGGAAGGAGCAATGGAAGGAAGAGCTTTCGGATCTCTGTACACCATGACCTCACTGTTGCCTTCATGTCAGTATGAAACTCTTCTTCTCGTGCTCCGAAGAAAAAAAGTCAAGGAGTTTTTCGCTAATCAATGAAGGAGAGCCACGATAACTCATGTGCAAGTCTCTTATGCTTGCGACCTCGTCAAGGGGAAATGGGAGATCAACGACTATCTCGCGAAGCAGGGCATAAGGGGGGCAAGCAGGTAAAAGCCGAAAGAAAAACGTGGGCCGCAGGGGCTCGTCCGCGGTTGCGTTTATTAAAAAACACGATCCGCTTTTTGCGATAAGAGGAGGGAACATACAAAATAAACAAAACCGTTGTGTTTTCAAAACGCCATTGCGGTGAAAAAGCTGCCCCAAACACTGCCTAAGTCATCATTGGAAACACTCTTAAATACTATTCTCACGCGATGAAAAGCCAATTAGAAGTAATCTGATGAAGTTATTGGCCATACTGATGGATTAATTTGCCATGCATTTGACAACTGTGCATCTATTAGCATACCCATCGATGTCATGTAGAACGGTTGACCAATAATACAATTGCTTTTGAACCTTTTTTGGCTAAGTTTTAACTAGCAGAGTGTTTGCCACTTTTTCATTTGTGAAGTTCTTCAAAACACTTAGGCTTTGTTTGGGAGAAGGCACTTAAAACTTATTTTAGAGTAAGACTTCTTATAGAGGTTGACATCAAAGATGAAGAAGCATGCTACTTTGGAAATTTTTTGCTTTATCCGGGCAGTGATGTAGAGTGCCTTTCAGCAAGAAATTGTTAATAAGAGTGCACTAGCAATCATTTTAATCAAATTTCATAACTTTGCAGAGTTGGCTTATGTGAAAACTATAATTGTTTGAGTTGATTTCAAATATAGGAATGTTCAAGGCTTCTTTAATTTTGTGACTTTCATTGATTGTTTTTCTCATGTTACTTGGTTATATCTGATGAAAAATAAAAATGACGTGCTAGTCTATTTTAATGATTTTCACAAGACTATTCAGACTCAATACGGTGCACTAACGAAAGTATTGAGTTATAATAACGAGATAGAGTATATCAACAAGACCTAGAAGCATGATGATCACAATGTTCTAAGGCACTTTTGGGGGCAAGTAGTTTTAACGGTGACTCAATTAATCAACCGAAGGCCTTTAAGTGTGTTGAATTGAAAGTTTCATTGTAATATGATGAAGGAGATAATAGTGAGATCCTCCCATTGAAGGTTTTCGGTTGTGCTTGTTTTGTGAATGACGATAGACCATTAGTAGAAAAACTGGATCGTAGAGCTGTGAAGTGTGCTTTCGTGGATTATTCTGCTACATATTAGAGATATGTTTGTTGGAGTCCAATAAATAAGAGTCTGTTTGTAAGTATGAATGTATCATTTAGAGAACTCAAACCGTATACCCTGGAGGTGACTCACCCTTTGACAACTCGATGGATACTGAAGATATGAGGCGTGAGGGGGAGAGTAGTGATGGTCATAGATTGGTATATGTGGGAACAAGGCATTGCCTTGTTGTGTGGGAAGGATTAGTTGAGGAAGAGTCAAAAAATGAGAAAAATAAGCCCGAAGGTCAAGGGATTCAAGCTCGATCGGAGCTGAGAGTGTAAACAAGGAGGATGAGAATGCAAAATGAGGGAACATTGTCTATCGTGCCACTCATACTATTAAGTCCCTTTGTCTCGATCTACCCTGATTCCTGAGACACCTACTCCATCATCTTAGAATCAGATTACCCACGTTATATGATGCTTTTCCTTTTTCCTCACACTCCCAAGGCTTAAGGAGGACCTCTCGCAGTAATGCGGGCCGTTCTCCTAAACATACACCTCCTCCAGTGTCCTTATTGTGCTCATTAGGACAAAACTGTGCACAATTACATGGTGACTTTTCCTCTCTGACTTTTTTCCACTGTTATGAAGTAATTTTTTTGGTTATAAACTATCAAATGTATAACCATTACAGTTCTGTTGCAAACAACACAACTGTGCAGTGACAGAATGGTCATTTTTTTTTAAACCAGTTGTTTTCCAAATCAAACAACTTGACAACTTATCTGTCAGGGGCAGAGTCATTTATCCATAAATAGCTGCAAATCTGCTATTTTCTAAACCCACAAACAAACATCCAGCCAACTTATTTGGATTAACTGTTGATCAACAACTTCTTATATTGATAAACTGGATAAGCTGTAGCTGCCCCAAACAGACCCTTACTGTTTTTCGGATAATGATAGCAAATGGGCTAAGTGAGGGGACTGGAGGATAGCAAGGGGCGGTTGTCCGGGGTTGGGGCAGCGAGCAAGAAGGGTGGGAATTGTAAGATTGTAGTGAAAAACACCAAAAGTTGCTATTCTGGGGGCGACTGCAACAAGGAAGGACAACGTGGAATGGTGGGGTGCAATGGGGAAATGATAAATCACTATCTCGAGAGCGAGATACAGCCGGAGCACCACTCGACCATTAGATACAACTCTTGAAGGGGAAACCAAATGCCGGGCAATTGTCCTGACATAAATCTAAGCAAAAAGTTGATCTAAAATACAAGAAATAACATATATATAGTCTTAGGGTAAAGAGGAGTGGGCTCCACTCCAAATAGGAGGTAAATCTATTCAAAGGAATGGCCAATTTGTCCTCCTGGACCCATCTAAGCGTCTCTCGCTCATGGGAGTTTGCAACACTATAGTAGCACTATAGCAATGGTCGGAAAAAAAAATACCTCCTGGTCGCTCCCGCGTCACACCACTTATTCTTAAGCAAGATACAAATACATCACTTGTGAAAGGACTAGGGTAGAACACTCCTAAGAGTATAAAATGGAGAAAACTCACTCCAAATCTTAAAATCAACAAAGACTAAAAATCCAAAAACATAATACAACATATATATAAGTTCTCTCATAGCAAATACCTCATTAGAAACTAGGGAACTAGGTAAGAACCAAAAAGGAAAAAAAAAAACGAAGGAAAGAAACTTGCAGATAAAAAAGAGAAAATAAAAAAAGAAAAAAAATCCCTGGGTTCGATCTAGACTCCTACGATTGTGAGAGCCAAATATTGTGTATTGGGCAAGAGCCGCATTTAGCGTCAGGAACTATGAGGATTATCACATAATATCTTAGTAGATGAGAAGTGTAGGAAGATGAGGATTCCATGCTTTAGATGTTGTCTACAAGGGATTCTCCAACCAAGACATTGTAATTGTCTCGAGGTTGGTTTTATAGGTGAGGAATTATTTAAAAGATGTAAGAATGTATCGCTTATTGATAATGGAACAAGTATTGGCAGGTGAATTTATGCATGATTGATGATGAGGTATTTGATGAGGGTGATGATGAGAACTCTGGCAGTGAGAATTCTGACCGACCTATTGGATGCCCTAGTGTTATAGAATAAGATATTTAAATCTAAAATATGCTTTATAAATTTGATAACTAGGGTTTTTCCACGGTTTAACACTACACACTAGGTATTTTAAGCAAGTGCACGTATCGTTCAAGTAAATTTGATTTTTTTTAAACCCAAAGTATCGATCTCACATGAAAGGCTGTTAATTTAAAAGATTTAAGAAAAGTACTAGTCTATTATAAAGAGTCTTAGCCTATAAATTAAGTTGATTTTAGTGTGAGTTAGTGAATTCTATCAAACTACCACTAATCCTCTAAATTTACTATAAAGCTTGTTTCATCTATAGTTAAACTAAGTAAGAGAGTTCAAGCTATTAAAAATACCCTTCCCTTGTAATGAAATTAGTAATTTGTGTAGGAGTAGAACATTTATAAATTATATTAGAATTTTGTGACAAATAGGAACATTCATTTTATTTACCCTTTTCCAAGTGCATAAATAAATTAGGTTTAACTATTAAAGTGTTTCTGTCTGTCACCCTAGAAACTTCTAATCGTTAAATATATCTCCCTATTTATTTTCACTGATCAACATATTACTTTTCCTTCACCTTATAAAACAATGAGATTTTTACTAGTTAACTACATCGCCCTCCCGGATCTTAGTGAAATTACAACAAATTTTAACACAACAATTGACCAGATTGATATGTAAATGAAACTTGAAGTAAAGAACCATCTCAAACATGAATAAAAATTCATTCTAATTGAATCCACATCCTACACATGTTACTATTTCATTACAAGAGGAAGGAGTAAAAGGTTTACTCATAGTGCATGCAAAAAACACAAGAACACATCATCTTAATCAAAGTCATACAATATGAATTTACTTAATACAAGACAATGTGTAACAAAGTACTTATCTTCTTCCCTAAGAACATAAGGGATCTCTCCACCAAAGTAATCTCCAAGACCTCCTAGCACAACTACAACATTCCCTTACAAATTTCACTCAACTCTCTCTAAAGAAATGTAGAAAAGTAATGAAAAATTTCAATCTCCTCTCCTTTCGTGCACACCTTGCTATCTCCAGGCTTCTCCAAAATGTTCTTCTCCTACCCCCGAATTGCCTCCTGGTGAAAAATAACTGGCGCCATGACACCAGTTTGTGGCGCCGTTGCTCACCTTCTCGAGAATTTGGGCGTGATCCAGCGCTTAGGAGCCCATATATGACGTCATGAAGCCATGGAGTGGCGCTTAGGTGCCAGATGTTGGCGCCTAAGCGCCAGTTCAATGTTTTCTCCAATGCTCCATTAGCCTCTTTTTCGCTCCACCAATTCTCCTACCTTTGATACCTGCAACATGAAAATACATTTCTTTAAAGTATAATATTGTTGAAGATAAATAGTAAATATAAAATGAAAATTAGCATGCTCAAGGCAGGTCAAGTTCTTTCAAAGAGGAAGTAATGATTTGTGACTAACAGTGTGGAAGTATTTCATTGAATTTCTTTAAGCTTAATTTATATGCAATAAAGCCTGTCATTCCTTTCTAAAAATATGCATCAATCCATGACTATGCACTATTCCTACTAAATGCGTTAAATTATGATTTCTCGTCTTAAATTTTCTGCATTCATCCAAATTATAGGTAAGCTTAGCTTGACACGTTACGGACCCTGGAGCTTTTTCCCACACAGTTTTCTCGTGGTACTGTAGCTGCTATAGTACCACGAGAAAACATATAGCGAGAGATGAGAATTTGGCTGCAAAAAATTGTCCCATTTTCCCTATCTCTACCGCTTCTTTCTAATTCATTTCTAGTTGTCGCCTTCCATTCCTACTTTATCTATTAGCTATTATATGTTTGTGTTTGCTGAATCAGGGTAATATTTTGGTGAGTTTTCATTTTAGATTTATGTAGAAGTCTTGGTTTTCCCTTGCGAGGGTTGTATCTGACGACATGTGATGCTTCTACTATATCTTGCTCCGAGGTGGTGTTGTATCCTCTCTAATTTCCTTCATAGGATCTTCCTCACCTGCTCTTACCGCAGGCCAACTGCCCCTTTGATGCTGTCCTTGCCGCTGTAACTTTTGGAGTTGCTCGCAATAACCCTCGAGCTGCTTTTTTTTTGCAGTTATTTGCCTACCAACAACCGCCCCTCCCTTCCAGCATTGTTGCCACCCAAACCGCACCTCCTCCCTATTGTCCCAGCCTTCCCACTGCTTGTTGTCACCCATGGACAGCCAGGACACGCCTCTTTCCTGCCGTCCCATCACTATCCACCCCCTCTCCTCGCTGCCATCACCCAAGACAGTCTCCTTACTTGCTATCCCTGCATTTCTGCACTTCCCCCTCACTACCACCTACATTTTTTCTGTCCCCACCCCCGCCAACCATCTCGATCCACCTAGCCTACCTCCACCATCCCAAGATACACTTTAGGGGTATTTGAATATGTCGTTTTACATTTTTTATTGTTTATTTCCCATTTGAAGAGTCGTCTTTGTAACATATTTGAATTCAACAATAATATTTTTATTTCTATTGTGGTTTTGGTTAACTTTGATATGAATTACCTTGGATCGCTCTTTTACTTTTTTCTAGAAATGTAGAATAAGCGGAGAAAATTAGGAAGAGAGATTTGGTAGTTCACTTTGTGAAATTTTGTAAACCCTTACCTTATAAATTCTAATTATGGGTAGTTGTTTAAAACGATCTTAGAATATGACGTGCATATTTTATAAAATATGATCTTAATATATTATAATTAAATGAAAATATGACACTCAATAGGACACAATGAAGAAAAAAGATTTATGTAGCCAACCCCACTGATCGGGATAAAGGCTTGTTGTTGGTAGCTGTTTAAAAAACAATCTTAGAAGAGGCAAAGTTGTGTTATGTAGGCACAACATTCTTTTTAAAAAAAAATATTTATTTGCTACTGTTAATTGATGTCTTATTTTATAAGGTTTTTTTCTAAATAGTAATTAGCTAAGATAATAAACTTAAATTAACTACTAGTAAATATTAAGATTGTATTAGTTGCTTAATTAAGATACATGTATAGATTTTATTTGATTGGATATTAATATTTTTAGCTTATAATTTAACAATTTTAATTTTGTTTATTAAATTACAAATTGTTGCGATTAATATTCTAATTAATCATCATTGGTGGTTTTTAAAATTGATCCATATAGACAACTTAACTCACAAATAATTTTAGTTTGAACTACTATCTCTTTTATGTAAACCATAATTTATCTTTAAATATTATTTTAAGTTGTATTAAAAATTTTCAATTAATAAAAATGTTTTTCTTGGTGCTAACATTAAATTTAATTTTTTTATGCTATACATTAATCTTTAAATCATTTTTCCATTTGATTATTTAGTTCATTGTTTTGCTTTTATTAAATTATTTAACAATGATGGCGACAATGAGAAGCTATATCCCACTAAATTGTGTCAGGTAAATGAATCACTTTTCATTATTGTGTTTTATTGGGTGTCTTATTTTCATTTAATTCTTATAAATTAAGATCATTTTTTATACAACATGCCAAGTCTTTTTAGATTTGCCTCCATCTTTCTTGGCTTAAGTCAAATCTAAAACATCTACTCTCTTAGTAGGGTCATATTTCGCGAATATATTTTTTTAACATATTGTCTCTAACTGTAAAACCACTCATCCACCGGGGCATTCCCATCTTATTAGTCCTTAATTTTATGCTTATCTTTTACATGCCAACGATCTGCACCATAAAACATTGCATGTCTCACCACCGTTTTATAAAATTTCTCTTTTTTAAGTCTAAGCGGTACTTTGCTATCACACAATATAACCAACACATTCCTCTTCTTCAGCCATCCTATTTGAATTCTACTAATAATAACCCCCATCTATATCATCATCACTTTGAACAATGGAGCTATTATATCTAAAACCATCACCCCTTTTAATGGGTAGATCTGCCATTGTTACAACCCCGTTACTAGGTTTACTATTACTAAAATTAAATTCCATGTGTTCAATTTTAGATCTACTCAAACGAAGGCCTTTATACTCCAAAGTTGATCTTCATAATTTAAGTTTTTCATGAACTCTTTATCTAGTTTTATCCACAATATTAAACAACAACAAAAAATAAAAAATAAAAAAAATAAAAAAAGCAATATGTGCATTATACAAGCATAAATTATACTAGCAAGTTGCATCTTTGTGGCATAACTTAAAACTCTTCTTATGTTTGTGTTGTCTTAACTCTTCTTAAGTTTGTTTCCTGAATCGTTACGTCTAATTAAATTTATGAATTATCGGTTTATAAAACTTTTTTTTTTCATTATTCCCTTCTCGTGAACCTCTCTCCTATCCTAATTTGGGCCTACTTCTAGTTTTGAAATGCAATTTTGTAGTTTATCCCCTCTTCAATTTGTTAGGTATGACTCATATATTGGAAGTTGGAGTCTCTTGAAATGGAGAGTCGTGTCTCTTGGAATGAAAATGAGTGTCTCTTGGTGTGAAGAGGTGTGTCTCCTGGATTAGTGGGTTGGGGGGAGCGAGGGCGTTTTTTTGTAATTTATCTATTAATAGATGTATAACCCTATGGGTATGAAACTGTACAATACTCCTCTGAAATAGTGAAATTCACCGCTCTGCTCCCGAGGACGCAGACATCTTTGCCGAACCTCGTTAAATCTCTGTGTTTTCTTTTGGATTTGTGTCGATTCTTGCTTTTTCTCAGCCCCAAATTGCATAACACAATTTTTCTTTTAAAAATTTATCCTTTCAATGTCAAACATGCTATTTTTTTTTAAGGGGACTTTACTTATGTGCCAGCCAATTCCTTTGCATTAACATATCATCAGACGCCTAAACTTCAATTTTTACATACAGGCCACAACATCCCTAGCTTTTGGCCATAGGTAGGATAGCTTGTACGTAAAAATCAAAGTTTAGGTGTCGGATATGTGAATACATAGGATATGAGCGGCATGTAGTTAAATATCCCTTTTTTATTAATTTTCGAGAGCTGAGTGGATCGATTTTACAGTTATAGTCAATTTACTAAGCTATTTTGAAACTCCAACAGGCATAGAATTAGACAAAATGATGAATAAATAAGTCTTTGTTGTATTTTTTTTTCACTTAAGACCATGGGCGTGTTTCTTTATACTTTTAGTAGCTCTCTGTAGGATTGAAAGTGTTTAGCCAACATTCGTTATTGTGTTTAGCTGCAAATAACTTCAAATTTGAGTTTAAGTTTCGTATTTTCTTAAATGAAGATATTTTTCTCAGGCTTGTATTGTAGTGTTTGTTTCTTAATTTTGTAATTCTTTGTAATTGAGTTCTTTATGAGGAGAAATTTTAGAAGTTTATTTATAGAATTATAGATTTCCTAGTTATTAGAAATTGTAGAGGTTTGTTTCTGGTTGCAAATGAATTGAACGTTCCACAAATTGCCTGTGATTTGGCTTGATTAAAGACCGTTCATGATCATTTGATTAACTAATCAAATGAGTTTGAATATTTTTTGTAAGTATTGGATTACTAAATGAATAAGTTTGAATAGTTTATTTTGTTATTCATTTATATTCATAAACAATATCATTTAAAGCTCATGAATAAGATCGATTAGAACTCAATTATAGCTCATTAATGAGCAATATCGTTTAAATATTTATTTTTAGGCTCAATGAACAATATTTGATACAACCTTTTTATTTTTCCCAACAAGTTGGTCATATAAAGCTCAAGGATCAATTTAAGTCGACCAAGGCTCAATTATGGATTATTTATTTTATTAAATGAAGTGCTTGTTAATGAACTCTATAATCACTATATGAACCAAGTTCGAACATGACATTATTAAATTAGCTTAAGCTCAAAGATACTTTGAAAAACTCGAATCGAGCTCTAATTTACCTCAAGTAGGCTTTTAATAAAAGATTTCGAGCTCGAACTTGCACCTGCTCAACTCAACTTGTTTCTTTTGCAACCCTAGATTTATTTAAAATATTTGTGATTAGGTACAAGTCCCAAAATATCTATTTTATACATCTATTATGGTTGTTATTTTATTTTATCTTTTTTAAATCGTACAATAAGAGGTTTGCACATTGAGATTCTCTTCAACATTTTTTACAAAAAATTGTAATGAGGCTTATACCTTGTCATCCCAGGGTGAGGCATATGCCACACCTAGGCTAAGGCATGCCTCACCTGAAAAAATACCACAAATTTTGAGATATCTACAACTTTTTATAATAAAACTAATAAAAATATTAATATATCTCCCATATCAACCCCATATCTCACACACTAAATAGTAGGAAATAAATGAAAAATATATTCATAAAAAGTTATGTCATTGAAATTCTAATTATCAATATAGTTATTATTTTTATTAATATTTTTATTGATAATTATTTATTAGAAAAAACAAGATAACTAAGATTATATATGGAGAAGAATGAGAGATTATATATATGACTGAGCATAAAGAGTGTTATAAATAATTCATTATGTCGATAGTTATAACAAAAATTCATCAGGTGATGAGTGTAATATGTACTTTTAAATTTAAAAATTCAAATGTTGATGGCTTGTTATATTCTTACTTAAGTGAGAGATAATATGAGTGTGAGGGAAAAACTTATTCTAAATTTATTTAATTATTATATTTTGATGTTTTAATTTTTTATTTTGATATTTTAGCTTACTGATACTTTAATGATTGTATAACCCATCTTATTTTATGATTTGATGTTAGGATATTAATGTGTTACTTATTAATTTGTACAATTTATTATTTTTTACTTTGTTAAATTGTTGTTATATAATTATTATTTTTTTATTTGTTAATATGTTAGAATATTATATATATATATATTTTTACTTCACACCTTATAATTTGTACAATATTTATCAATTTAGGCAATTTTAAAAATTTGAGAATTACGCATTAAATGCGTAGTCTCAATGGCAAAAAACACCTCAATACCCAATTGTGCATAACAACGCAGTTATAGTCTATAATTCTTTAACCAAGTTTCTTTAGGCACTCCTTAGAGTCATGGTTAAACCTTTGCCATGAGAAGCAGATTTTTTTTTTTTTAAATTTAGTTCATCCTGACTGATAATTTACCCATTTTTCCATACTACTCAAAAGAAGAAAGAAGAAAAAAACATCAAATGCAATTAATTTTACATAACTAAGATTCAGGCCATCAAAACAAGAGGTTCTTAGAAAAAAAAAAGATGGTTTTAATCTCAGCCATCCAAAATGAATGGGCTGGTTACTATTCTCCAATTACACCTCTTACTGGCCATGGCAACCGGAGAGGATTTTCACTCATGCAGGTACGAAATTATTCCAAAACAATGCTGTAAAGCTGGTAATAGGTATATTTATCTCAACTGGGAAAGCTGTTTTTGATTTGATTAGAAGAAGGTACTTGCTCAATTCCCAGTACAGACAACAACTCATCTTGCATCTTTTTACCATGTGGATGGTTTCAATGTTCCATCACCTTTCTCACTGCTGGCCATTAAAAACTATAGTACAGAAACCTGCAGAATAGGGTGGCTGTTCACTTTCTAACCATATTACTGTAGCTGAAAAAACTAGCTAGGTGTTGCTCACCCAGTAAAAAGAGAGAAAAACATATGATAAATGGAAGATGGAGAATGAGGGCGTCCGGTTGACACACTCTCCTCAATCTTTCCCTTATTGCATTTAGAAAGTCCTGTTTTATGTGTTATTCAAAGATTAGTTACTTTGTGGCTTGGTTAAGACCACTCTGCTGCTTGAACTCAATTACAAATAATCATTACCAGTTGCCTCACCTTGAATGTTAAATATTTTTAAATTAGTGGAGCGTTAAAATAGTCCCGTGAGTCTATATATATCAGGTCATTTTAGTCCCAAAGTCTATAAAAATATTAAATTAGTTTCTAAACTCTTTAAATTAGGGGGATTATTTCAGCCAATAGCAAAATAGAATAGAGACTAAATTGATATTTGTCTAGACTCTAGTACTAAAATGGCCCTGCAAAGAGTCAGAGGACTGTTTTAACAATTTTCTCTTTTTTAAATTTATATTGCTAGCAGAAAACTGAAGTTTTGACCAGTTTTCAAGCTCTTTAATCTGGTTTTCTGTCGGAATTTGTGACAATTTTGTTGGGTTTGTATCTAAAAGTTTGTGGTGCGACTATGTAACAGATGTGATGAAATCAAAATTATGTGAATTTTTTTTTTTTTTGAGAGGTTTGCTGTTGTGGCGGAGGGATTGTGATGCCACTCGCCACTTGGAATCACAGTTTCTTTTCGACATACCGTGTCTCTTTCCATTTGGAGTTTTACATATAAATCCCTGCTCTTTGCTTTTTTTAATATTCATTATATTGATTTTATAACAAGCTCCCAAATAATTGGGACAAATGTTCATGAGTCAAGAGCTATGTAATCCTTCATATTTCATCTTTAACGGTTTCATTGTTTTGAGTTGATCCGAGTAACTTGCCAGTAAAGGGTAATATCATATCAGCCTGTACCTGATAATCTTAACTTTGTGGACTTCTGTGATGAAGCAGTGTGCTTTGCTTGAGAACAAAATTAAGTGCCAATAACCAGGGCCGGTTATTTAATATTTTAATTACACTTTATTAATTAGACCATAAGTCGAAAAATTTTGCCAACAATACTTTTTTTGAAGTTCTAAGCGATATTTATTTAAAATACCGATGAAAACCATTGAATTATCTTCTAGTTCTGAGATGGTGGAGAAGTTGTTTTCCAGGTTTTTTTGCATGATATTTTTTTTTTCATGCTTTGTCCTGTTGAGCTTTCTTGTTTTATGATTACATCCATTTAAATTTTCGTAAAAAATCTCGGTTCGTTTGGCATGCAGTTCATATGATCTTATTTCCATAGCTGAAGAGAAAAACGAAAGCAGCTCACTTTCCATCTCACTGTCCTCACTCCACCTTTTTCTTTTGCTGTAGCTCACAAACTGTTTGCTGCTATTGGAAAGGGACAGCAAAAGGGCAACCCATCACTTTGTTTTTTAGCCAAAGAAACGATGAGAGGTTACTCTTTTTCCTTTTCACTTTAGTTCTGAAGCTTCATACAATTCCTAAAGATTTCATTTTTCGAAGATTTACATGCATACCACTCAATTCCTTTTCATTTACATATCCAACACTTAAACTTCATACATGTCACCTTATCTTTGCATGAAAAGGTGCATTTCACCCATTCAAAGTTGAAATTGTGATATTATTTATGTGATATGAAAGTTTTGAGTGATATTAATATAGAGGGTTTAATTTGGGTGTTAAATATGTAAATACGTAAGAATTGTGTGGTATGTATGTAAATACACCTTCATTTTATATTTTATATAGTGCCTAATCTACAATCCCCCTGAAATGTTCTGGGTCTGCAAACCACCAGAACTCTAATTAAAGATGTTAGATGATCTTATTACCTGTGTAGCTAATACCTTGTATAAAGCGTTCTTTTATAATTCTATTAAAAACCTACATAAAAAATAGTATATATATTTGTATGACCGTTTCAATCAAACAAGTGGGGATAAACCTATTGATGGTATTATATATTTTTCATATGACCAAAAGACCTAAAAAAATTATTGAACAAACCCTTAGTGGTATGTATACTTTTATTCTCCAATAAGTCGATAATGAGAAGCATGTTTATAGCTTATATTATTCTTAGATGATTGTAGTGTTTTCGATGGAGAGTTAGCAAACTTACACCGAAGAAGGGCAGCTTCTTCAAGAAGGCTATAACTTTTTGTCTCATCTTGTTATAGCACTTATGATGCCAGGAAATTAGTTTGGACTCTCTAGATATTTGTGATAAATATATTTTTTTCACATATTAATATTACTTCCACTAAGGATGCATCAAAGCATAAAATGCTAGAAATATTATGCTATAAGACGACCGGTGAATTCAATAAGACCTCCTGATAGGCCCTAGAAATAGCGATAAAGGACAATGACAATTGAGAAGAGATGATAAATAAATCGAATGTAGTGATGTTGTCAAAAAAAAAGAGGGCTCGACTCATTTATGGTAAGAGTATTGTGGTATATATATAGATATAGAACGATCGACGATAAAGCGAAAAATAGAACGAGAAAATTCACACAAGAAAAGAACAAAGAGATTTACGTGGTTCGGCAAATTGCCTACGTCCACGGAGTTACATATAATTTTATTACTTGAATTACACCGTCGATCACGTCGACTTATAAGAAATAAATCTTTATTTCTCTCTCTCTCTACCCGAGAGTCACCCGAGAAGAATCTAAGGACGTTAACTTGCAATTGTTCTTTCTTCTTTCTGTGAGCCGAACCGAAGAAGAAAATCACACAAAAACAAGTTTGCGATTTCTTTCCTTTTATGCAGCCATAAGCCAAACTCACTGTAGAAACCAAGGGAGCTAGATCTCGTGCGTTTCTCCTTCCCTTCTTCTTTTGTCGTGGCCTTCTCTTCTGCTTCTGTCGCGGCCTTTTGCTTTTCCGTAAGCCAACTCTTAGGAAATCGTGAAGAAGCAATATGTTAAGAACGGTTATAGACACAAACCTCTTCAAAATCAATTTTTTGCACTTTTAATGGTGGCGGGACCCACCTTCCTTACTCTCAATTTGAAGAAGCGGGAATAGATATAGAGCGGGAACAGTTACGGGGAGAAATAAATTTTATTTTAATTTTTGCTCTCTTGGACATGTCTCCACACTGGAGACTGAGACATTGAATGTATCACCCACTAGCGACATAATTCTTTCCTTTAAAAGTGTTATCCTTCACATTTGCAACTCAAAGCCCTTGTCTTCAAGCTAGAAGACTAACTGAAGTTGCGCACAACTTCAGTTTCTCAAGAGTAACACCCTTAGTCAACATATCAACAGGGTTCTTGCTTCCACAAATTTCTCAAGCAATAACTGTTCGTCATTCAACAATGACCGTATGAAGTGATACATGATCTGAATGTGTTTGGTCCTGAACTTAAATGTTGGATTCTTGACAAGGAATATGAAGCTCTGACTTTATTGTAGAGAATGCCCTTTTGATTCATCTTACTCAAAAGCTCTGTAGCCATATCATCTCCTTTGCAGTCTCTGACACTGCTATATACTCAGCTTCTGTAATAGATAACGAAAATTTCTGCTGCAGATTAAAACCCCATGGCACTGCTATACCAACAATAGTATAAATATAACCCGTAGTACTTCTGGTTTTAATGTCTTCAGAGCATCAACATAGTCATGTACCTATGAACTCTTTTCTGAGTAACAAAAACAAATTTCTGAAGCCTCTTAGGTACCTCAAGATCTACTTTACTGCTTCCTAAAATTCCTTTCCAAGATTACTCATGTATCTGCTAACAACTTCCATTGCATGGGCAATATTTGGTCTGACGCAAACCATAACATACATAAGTGAATCAATAGCTGAAATGTAAGGAACCTTACTCATGTGGTCTCATTCCTCCTCTGACTTTGGTGATTGATTCTTACTGAGTGTGAAGTGACGGCCCAAGGGTGTGCCAACTATTTGTCCTTATTCATTGAATCTACTAAATACCTTTTTTCACATACTCAGCCTGAGAGAGTCTCAAGATGCCTCTGATTTTATCTCTGAAAATTCTCATGTCAATGATCTGCTTCGCAGCTCCCAAATCCTTCATTATAAAGTGCTCTGACATTTACTCCTTCAGATTTTTTTTCTCATCAATACTAGCCCCTGCAATAAGTATATCATCCACATGTAACAGTAGGATGATATATGAATCGTCAAAATGCTGACATATCAACATTGATCTGCCTGACATCTGTTGTACCCCTGCACTATGAAATTATCAAATTTTTTGTACCACTGTTTAGGAGCTTACTTCAGGTCATACAAGCTTTTATTCAGACTGAAAATTGAATCTTCCTTTCCTTGTACCACAATCCTTCAGGTTGGTGCATGTAGTGTTTTCTTCAAGATCCTCATAAAGGAAGGTTGTCTTCACATCTAACTGTTCATGGAAGAGATCTTCAATAGCCACCTTAGACAATACCATTCTGATAGTTGTAAGCTTCACCATAGAAGAAAAAGTCTTGGAATAATCAATAACATATTTTTTTTGAAAGTCTTTTACAACAAATCTAGCCTTGTACCTTTTACTGCCATCATGCTCAGTCTTCACCCGGTACACCCACTTGTTGTGTAATGAATTCTTCCCTGGTGGAAGATCTGCTAACTTCCATGTCTGATTTTCTAGTAGAAAATCAATCTCCTCATTCATAAAAAGCTCATACTTGCTTGAATTTTCTTCTTGCAGGGTTTTTTCATTACTCTGAGGTTCTCTACTATCTGTTAACATAATGTAATTCAAAATTGGAGAGTAACGCTGTGAAGAACATCTAATCCTTTCTGACCTGCGAACTGTAACTGTAGGGGTGGACTGCTCTAAAACTGTCTGTGGAACAATAGAAATGGGTGCCCCGGATCCACTCTCCTCGTCACTTACATCTCTGCCCTGCATTGTGACCTCTGATAAATCATCAAACCTTTCCAGCTTAGATTCCTGTTGTATTGTTTCAGAAACTGTACTGGCCTTGTCCTTGTACATAACATTCTCATTGAAAATAACATTACGCTCTTTATGATTTTTCGATTCTGATCATTCCATAAACGATACACAAACGCATCGTCTCCATAGCCAATGAAATAACATTTCTTTGACTTAGTCTCAGGTTTAATTCGAACATCAGGATTAAATAGAACATAAGAAAGGCAACAAAAAATTTTAAGGTGAGAAAGTTTAACCTTTTGCCCACTCCAGACCTCCTGAGGTAATTTACAGTTTAATGGAACGGATGGTCCCCTGTTGATCAAATAAACTGCAGTGCTGACCGTTTCTGTCTTGAAAGAAAGTGATAGTCTGGCGTGCAATCTCATGCTTCTAGCCCGCTCATGAATGGTTCTATTCATGCTCTCTACAACACCATTTTGTTGTGGTGTCCCCGTACAGTTTTCTCCATTTTGATTCCTTGAATTGCACAATACTCATTGAACCCATCATCAATGTACTCACCACTATTATCAGACCTCAGACATTTCAACTTTAAGCCTGTATATGTCTCGACCATAGTGTCTTGAACACATTAAATACATCAGATTTATGCTTCAAGAAATAGACCCATACCTTTCTGCTATGATCATCAATGAATGTGACATATTAACGAGAGCCTCTTGCCACTGGAGAAGGTCCCCACACATCTATGTGTACTAGATCCAGCTTTCCTACCTTTGGCGTCTTGCCACCTTTCAAAAAACCCACCTTATTCTGCATTCTCCATAATGCAACTCTCACACATACTGAAATCAGTTGACTTTAGTTCTAATAGCTTGTCTCTGGACTGAAGTTACTTCATACTCATCTGACTCATGTGGCCAAGTCTGCAATGCCACAACTCTGTTGCGCTCTCTGCAACAGTAGTATCAACACCATTAATTAAACCAGTAGTCATATATAGTGTACATATTCTTACCCCGAGCCAGTAGCAGTGCTCCTTTATTAACCTTCTAGGTGTTATCTGAGAACACTACTGAATGTCTACACTCATCAAGCTGTCAAACAGAGATGAGGTTCTTCTTCAGTTCGGGAATGTGTCTAACCTTTTGCAATGACCACTTTTTATTGTTTGGAAGTACAATATCAATGTTTCCAATTCCTACCACATGCAAAGCTTCTCGATCTGCCAGATATATTTTTTCAAAGTCATGTAATATAATTCCACATCAATTCCCGTTGGAAAGTTGTATAGAAAAAAGCCCCTGATTCCAGTATTCAGTCATGAACAAAACTATGAACTGCCAGCAGTAGTGCATCTTATGCTTTTTCAGTTACCACATTTGTGTTATCATTCTCTGTCTTCTTGGGATTTTTACAGTTCATCTTTATGTATTCAGTTTTACCACAATTCCAGCAAGTTGCTTTCTGGCCAGGCCTTGACTTGCTCCTGCCTCTGTGCTTTGATTTTGATCTTCCTCTGTTTGAGTTACTGTCATGTGATCTCCCTTTGGAATCAACTTTTAATGTTGAACTCAAACCTGAGGCCTCGCCGGAATCTTTCCTGCGCCATTCTTCAGCCAAAATCAAATCACAAATATCATCATATTTCAATTTAGATTTATCTGCAGAATTACTGACAGTCATCCTCATGGCTTTCCAACTATTTGACATGAAGCCAACAAGATCAGTGCACGTATCTCATCATCAAATTCAGTTTCCACAGACGATAATTGATTTGTGATAGTATTAAAATCATTCAGGTGTTGTACAACAGACGTACTTTCCACCATATCCAAATTGAATAACTTTTTTATCAGGTATACCTTATTATTCGTCGACTGCTTTTCATACAACATGACAGGGTTGCTATAAGATTTGCAGTAGTCATTTACTTGACGACGTTGTGTGCAACGAACCTCGATCGAAAAACTCCAAAACTTATTGATCTAACAAATTTCATTCAGTCTCAACCATTCTTTCCGGTCATTTCTCTAATAACGAAAGATGAAGTTTCTTCACGTACAGTTAGTCCTCTATCTGCATCCTCCAGTAACTAAAATCTGTTCTATTTAATTTCTCGATACATGAAACCTTCACTTAATCTCCTGCCATCATTATTCCTCAGATTCAGACCACGACTCTGATACCAATTGTTTGGGTATTTATATTGATATAGAACGATCGACGACGAAACGAAAGATAGAACGACAAAATTCACATTAAAAAATAACATACAGAGATTTACGTGGTTCGACAAATTGCTTACGTCCACGGAGTTGCATGAGATTTTATTATTTGAGGAATTACACCGTCGTCAGGCCGACTTGTAAGAAATAAATCTCTATTTCTCTCTCTCTACCCGAGAAAGAATCCAAGGATGTTACCTTGCAATTGTTCTTTATTCTTCCTGTGAGCCGAACCGAAAAAGAAAACCACACAAAAACAAGGCTGCGATTTCTTTCCTTTTATGCAGCCGTAAGCCAAACTCGCTAAAGAAACCAAGGGAGCCAGATGTCGTGCGTTCCTCCTTCCCTTCTTCTGCTGTGGCCTTCCCTTCTGCTCCTGCTGTGGCCTTCCCTTCTGCTCCTGCTGTTGCCTTTTGCTTTTTCGTAAGCCAACTCTTAGGAAATCGTGAAGAAGCAATATGTTAAAAATGGCTACAGACACACGAGAAAATATTGCATCAGGATTTTGCACGTAGAGCTATGCGCGGAGTTCCAATCTCAGCCACACATCAACCTGTTAGGTATGACTCATATCTAGGGAGTTGGAGTTTCTTGGTGAAGAGGTGTGACTCCTGGTGAAAAGGAGTGTCTCTTGGAAGTTAGTGGGTTGGGGGAGCGAGGGCGTGTTTGTAATTTATTCATGGGTTTTTTCTATAAATAGATGTGTAAACCTATGGGTATGTAACTCCTCTGAAATAGTGCATTCGCCGGCTCGCCTCCGAGGACGTAAGAAATTCTTTGTCGAACCTCGTTAAATCTCTGTGTTCTTCTTCTGGTTTTGTGTCGATTCTTGTTTTTCGTTCCGTTAGTTTCATAACAATTGGTATCAGAGCCTCGTTCGAGGGAACTGGAGGAGATCGACGTGGGAGATCGAAGAAGAAAAGAAGATTTGGCTTCGAGGTTTGAAGAATTGCGGTGTTCGTTTAAGGCAGAGACAAGAGGCGAATCGCGGCACGAAGCAGCAAAGGAGCAGATTCGAATCTGTGAATTCGGAACTGAGTCGATTCGCACAGGGATTCGCGGCTCCAGGAAGTCCATCGCGGGTCTGCGGAGGTGAAGCAGAAAGATCGCGACCAGCGGAGCCCAGAGGCGCGCGGAGGAGGCGTTGGGCAATTCTGTTCGACGGAGGCCGAGGGTTCTTCGCGGCAGAGGAGAGGTTCGCGACCCAGGCATCGAGCGACAGTTCACTTCGAGAAGGAGCAGTTCGGCACACAGTTCGCAGCAGGCGCGAAGGGCTTGTTCAAGGGAAATCTCTCGGCTCAGTCAGGGAAAGGTCTTGACAGGTGACTTCCTTCCCTCCCTGCGGTAGCGAGCAGAGGCAGTTCGGAGCGGCTGCAGTTCGGACGCGGCACGGAACAGGCGGAGTTTGGCTCGCCGGAAGAAGGCCGGCGCCGGAGCCCGCGCGGTCAGAACGGTGTGCGGAATCGTGGCCCGTACGGTTTGCGGAGGGAGGTAGCAGCAGCGGTTCGGGAGCAGTAACTGCAAGGCGGGAACAGTTGCGGCAACGGGCAGGGAAGGAGGAGGGAAAGTAATGAGGGAATCTTCCATTTCTACTAGAGGAATATTCTCTTCCATTCCATTTTTCCTTAGCGCTAACCGTGCTGGTCTGGGTAGAAGCTGAGGAGGGAAAGGGAATAAAAGAATCTTCTATTTCCACTAGAAGAATATGGCTGGCCAAAGAGGAAGTGAAATGGTGAAGAAATTTTTTAATTTCTGGAAGTTTCTGCTGCTGACGGAGAAGAAATTTTTATTGCTGTGCGAAGGGAATTTTTTAATTCCTGCAGAGGAGTTCGGCCGGTTCAACAAATCGCAGGAAACAGAGGCTGTCCACCGCGAACAGGAGCCTCGTTTTGCGGGAAATTGAGGTGTTCAACCAGTTAAATTCGCCGGTTCGTCACAGGAGATTTTGCGACAGGTGAAGTTCGGCATAGTGCAGGTGGCGAGCAGACACGATTATTTCGTGAACAAGAGTTTCGTGGAGGTATTCCTCGAACAAGTGCGAATGTATTCGTGGCTCGCGGAAACAACAATTGGCCGAGGTACTGGTACGAACAGGAATTGTGCTTCGTGTGGAAAATTTGATTCACGAATCACAGGAGAATCGCGGGAAAGTTGCTGCATTTGACAGGGTAAATTTCAGGTTTCTTTGAATTTATTTGCGGAGTATTTTCTTTTGTTTTTTCGAAACAAGGTAGGAAAATACGGTGCATGATTAAATTCGGATGGTAATGTCTGGAGCAAAATTCGAGATAGTGAAGTTCGATGGAACCGGGAACTTCGGATTGTGGTAAACAAGGGTAAAAAATTTGTTGGCACAACAAAGAATTTTGAAGGCTTTGCGGGCTACGAAACCTGATAATATGAAAGATGAAGATTGGGAAGAGTTACAACTTCGAGCGGCAGGTACCATACGTTTATGTCTGGCAGATGAAATTATGTATCATGTTATGAATGCGAAATCTCTAGGAGAAGTATGGAAGAAATTGGAATCTCGGTTTATGTCCAAATCTCCGACGAATAAAGCTGTATCCGAAGCAAATGCTTGTATGGATTGAAGATGCGAGTAGGACGCGATTTGGTTCGAGCACTTGAATGTCTTCGATCAAATAATCACGGATCCGGCACGACTTGATGTGAATATTGAGGATGAAGATCGAGCGATGATTCTTTTGTGTTCGTTGCCTACTTCTTATGAACATCCGGTGATTATTCTTACATATGAGAAAGAAACAATTAAAATTGATGAGATTACTGCAGCATTGTTGGCTCACAACCAGCGGAAGCAGAATGCAGAGGAAAGCTCTAATGGTAATTGTTTATATGTTAAGAGTAATCAGGATCGTGAAAGTAAGGAGGAGAAGGAGAATTCTGGAAGGCAAAATTCCAGGTCAAAGCCTAAAGACAAGAAGATTCGTTGCTTTAAGTGCAAGGAACAGGGACATATGAGGAGAGATTGTCCAATGCTCAAGAAGAAGACTCGTGATCTATCTTCCGAGGTACACGAATATGGTGCAGAGTGATACAGATTACAGTGATAGTGATGCGCTTTCAGTTACGACAACTCAGTTAAAGGATAGATGGATTCTTGATTCAGGATGTTCTCATCACATAACACTGAACAGGGGGTGGTTTTCTTCATACAGATTATCCGATTACAGTTCGATCCATCCAGGTGATAATAGACGTTATAATATTGCTGGTATAGGTAATGTCAGAATTAAGATGTATGATGACACTGTTAGAACATTATGTGATGTCAGGCATGTTCCAGAGTTGAAGAAAAATTTGATTTCCTTGGGCACTCTACACAGACATGGTTTCATTCCTAAGACAGATGAGGATAAGGAAACCATCAGAATTGTTAAGGGTGCACTGACTGTGATGAAAGGGAAGATCACTGCAGATAACATCTATAAATTGTTATGGAGTACAGTTGTAGGTGAAGATCGCTCTGTTGGAACATATGATGGAAATGCAGCAGGAACTTTGACCAAGCCAGGTTAGATGGTTTGGTTGCCCAACCCACTTTGATGTAAGAAACTCCATGATCTATTTCTCCTAAAGGGCTGGATATTCGCAAGGTGGAGATTTTCTCTAAGGGGACTGGATATTCATAAAGGTGGAGATTGTTAGATGTATTTTCTCCTAAGGGGCTGAATATTTGCTAAGGTGGAGATTTGTTTGGTATGCACATATACCGGGTGAATCATTTCTCCTAAGGTGCTGGATATTCGCCAAGGTGGAGAATTGTTAGGTATGACTCATATCTAGGGAGTTGATGTTTCTTGGTAAAGAGGTGTGACTCCTGGTGAAAAGGAGTGTCTCTTGGAAGTTAGTGGGTTGGGGGAGCGAGGGCGTGTTTGTAATTTATTCATGGGTTTTTTCTATAAATAGATGTGTAAACCTATAGGTATGTAACTCCTCTGAAATAGTGCATTCGCCGGCTCGCTCCCGTGGACGTAGGCAATTCTTTGCCGAACCTCGTTAAATCTCTGTGTTCTTCTTTTGGTTTTGTGTCGATTCTTGTTTTTCGTTCCATTATTTTCATAACACAACCAACTTTAAAAAAAAAAAAAAAATTGCAGTGGGACCAACTCCCATGCATCCTTTGGTTGATGTGTGGCTCGGATTGGGACTCCGCACGTGGCTCTACGTGCGGAGTCCTGATGGAATTTTTTATCCAGACACACCTCTTCAAAATCAATTTTTCTGCACTTTTAATGGTGGCGGGACCCACCTTCCTTACTCTCAATTTGAAGAGGCGGGAATAGATATAGGTGGGAGCAGTTAAGGGGAGAAGTAAATTTTATTTTAATTTTTGCTCACCTGGACAGGTCTCCACACTCAAGAAGGAGAGACAAGCCATGTCATCCTTTGAAAAGAATTTAATAGATAGCTGCTGAAAGCTAAAAAAAATTGCAAGTCATAAATTTGTTTAGCTTGGAATTGTACAACAATGTTAGCGGCATGATTCGTAGTGAGTGTGTTGTGTGCAAACCAGCATAACGATTGTGGTAAGAGGGTGAGCATAATATGCTAGCTATTACATTGTTTTGGATTTGTGGGTGAGCGAGCAACAGGCAGTTGTTGAGAGTTGCGGGTAAGTGTTGATATGCTGGGGTGCAGGCTGGTAGTTTGACTGACAGGTAGGTTGAGTTATTGGATTAAGGGAGTGTATTGTGTAAGTATTAAGAGTGGATGAGTGAGCACGATTGTCGAGGAGCAGTTGCTTAAGTGACCAAGGGAGGTAAGAAGAGCATTGGAAATTATGGTTAAGAAAATCAATTTGAATAGGCTAGTCAGACTTTTTCAAGCCTGAAATGTTCATTCTATCAGTTTTATCTATAGGTCCAAAACCACTTATTCATAAAAACTATCAAAACCAACAGTTAACACTGATTCAATTTTGAGGAACTGTTCATTTCTAATATCAATCAATTTTTCCATTTTTCTTATTTTTATCGAATGACTATAAATAAAAAGTATAGATAAAAAATGAATCAAATTGATTCGTTAAAATTAGTTTAGAATCATAATCAAAATATTCAAGTGTAAAGTGCCCTAAATTAGAATATTATATATTTAATTGATAAAAATACAATAATTATATCATTATTATATCATTTAAATTATTTTAAAATAATTTTAATACTTATTGTGTTATCTGCCTCAACCCCATGTTTAACCTTGTTGAACTATCGGATCTTCAGCCTCTTCTTCCGGTTTAATGCCCGGTCTAATTATCAAAGCCCTGTGAAAATTTTCCTTTGTTATCTCTTATCTTGGGTGCTTATAAACATGCTTACAAGCTTGAATACAAAATTAATAAAATAAAAACCTCATGATTCTTAATTAGAGTGATCTGAAACATGATAAAACATGTCTCTCTAATCTGCTATATTGTAGAGTCCACTTACCATCGGTCAATATTCCCAAACGCACATTTTAAAATAAACTCCATTACTTTGCACTTAATTGCACACATAGACAAGGAAGGGGCTAATTTCTTCACATTTTTATTACTATTATTTCTCTTTACTTAAGCTCCCATAGATCCATACTAAGTGGGTGTTTGGTAGCACCAATTAAACGGATTTTTCACCAGATTTGTGAAATCAAGCCAAACATAAAAAATTGAGATAATTTCGGTGTATTTAAGAAACTTTGAATTTAAGGTCTGAATTTTGCCTTCAATTCATCATATATCCAGATTTAATAAATCCACCTATGACATGTGTTTACTAAGTTCGGATTTGCTAAATCTAACACTAAATCTTGTCTGTAGCCAAACACATCCTAATTGTTATAACTATTTATCCAATAAAAATTGAGTTGGAGTGAAATGGGGAAAACAAATGGTAATATGGTAACTTTTGGTCTAAGCCATGCAATGGCCATGGCATGTTGTTCCAAACTCCAATGTGGTTTTGGCAAATTGATTGTGATTGCTTGGTGGAATGAATATAGGAAGAGGGACTACATAGGTGGGGAATGATAGGTGACATCTTGTACCTTCAGACTTTATTTAAGTAGGATTCCTTTGCCAGCTTGGTGAGAGAATTAAAAGTGATGACTTTTTAAGACTTTTGAGTTATTTGTATTAATATGAAATGTCAGGTCATCCTTGGTGCCACTCAACTTTGGATATGAATTGACATTATTAGGAACCACTTTATATGCCTTATTAAAAGATGACGTGCCTTCTTAACCCTAATCCACTAATCCCACTCAAGGAATAAGGAAATAAATTTTTTTTTATGTAAAGCTTGAATTATTTTACATTTTTTTGTTATAATAGATAATTTGATCTTTAATTTTAGAGCCAAATCACAATTTGTGAAGGGTTTTTATAGTAATGAACATAAATAAGAGCACCCATATCTTTAATCTAATCTTTTGAATGTTTTTTCTTTGCCTTCTAATTCAAAAAGTTCTTTGATTTTTTTTTTTGTTGGGTTAAGATTTTACATCTTCCACCTTTTTAGAGCTATTTACATATATATCATATAATTCTTATACGTTGATCCTGAGATATGTGACGGCTCAAAAGAGGAGAGTGCGTCAAAGGGCCCACCAGTAGAAGACCAAGAGGCTCACTTATCCAATGGAGTATGGTTGTTGAAACCAAAGCAAGTAAGGCAAAAAACATCCGATCCAGGAAAGATATTTGAATGACTCAAATCTGAACCGTTCAGTCAAAAATGAGATAAAGAGGCATCCAAGCTAACCGGTATGAAGAAGCTAACTCGAGGGAAGATCTAGTACTTGGGCATCTCCAATAATACTAGGGGTATTCAAAAGCTCCTCCATCTTTCATGAAGGGTCGATAACTAGATTAACTCAGCCGATCGAACTAGTTTTGTCGACCCGAAGTTAATTGAGCCTAGTCGTTCGAACCAGCACAACGAGCCGAAACCATATATCTCAACCAAACGAGCCAGAGAGCAGTCAAGTGATGGGCTCATACATGTAAAATATATAGAATATCATGTACCACCTTTACTAAAACAGGGAAAACTATAATATCATCATATTGTACTTTCTCTCCTAAAAAGAGATGGATCATTTTATGTACAAAAGGAGGGGGATATACCTTATTTTAGCCAAAAACTGTCGGGAAATGTCAACACGATTGATGCAATTTATTATACATTAATGTTCACTATTTTCTCTCTCTCATTCCTTACGCCATTTTCATTGATGTGTGATTCACGAACAAATTAGAAATCAATAATGCTAATATTAGATGAATTAGAAATGAAATGATTGACAAACATATTAAAGAGAATATAGGTACTCTCTTTTTTAAATTCTTGCGCTTATGCCTCATCATCTGAAATAAAATGAGCTGATGAACTACAATGTTCATACTAAAATGTTACTTTCTCGGGTGTCAGAATGAACTTATCAAGAGTACTGTTTGCTCTTTTTCATCATAGCTTTAGAGAAAGCAGATAAAGGAAAAGATAAAAAAGGAGAATAAGGCAAGAATATAAAGTGAGAAAGAGCAGTGTTAACCCCTACAGAGTATGGACCATCTCCTTTTTTTTTAATGGAATGGACCGGTTTAAAGGCACCATTCCTTCTAGGAAGATTTACATTACATGCCACTCAAATGTTATGTATTTACTTACCTAACACCTAAAACTTCAATTTTTATACATATGCCACCTTCTTTATGCATGAAAAGGTGTTTTTCAAATTTAAAAAATTAAAATATTGATATTTTTACGTGAGATATTTGAATGGTATTAATCTGAAAAGTAAAGTTTAGGGTTAGATATGTAAATGCATAGGAATTTAGTGGCATGTCTGAAAATGCCCCTTTTTCAGTGGTATGAAGTCATTAACCACCAATCCAAGCTTCATCCATCTTATTTTGCAGTGGTTGTGAAATTTAAGAATAGGTTTTTATTTAAAATAATAAAATATTGATATTTTTTTTATGATATGAAATAGTTTGGTGGTAGCAGTGTAAAAAGCAAAGTTTAAGTGTTAGATATGTCAACACATAGGAATTGGATGTTATGTCTGTAAATGTCCTTTTTTGCAGTGGCATGAAATCATTAACCACCACTCCAATCTTCATCCATCTTATTCTGCGGTGTTTTTGCAACTTTTAAAAAAGAGTAGGATGTGCAAAAATAAGTGAAGAAACATATAAGGTTTGAGTTTTTATCTAAAATAATAAATAAATTTTCCTTAAAATTATAATGTCCTTATAAAATGGAAAAATGCAATTTTAAATTTAGTATATCTACTATAGTTTTTGTAATTAGAGATGCGAAGTGAGACATATTTGACACATTATGTTACGTAGTATTCTTTTTAATTATTTAATTAATTAAAATAATACATTCTTAATGTCATGTCATCAATATTTGCACTTAAAAAAAATTTTATACATGCATTATGATATTCATCAAATTTTCATGTTTTTGATGTTTTAATTCCTCTTCAAATACTTTTCGAAGGTTGGAATTACATTTTGCATGTTATAGGATGACTAGCACGAAATTGGAATGAAAACGATGAACACTGGGAAAATTTGCACTGGCGTGGTCATGCCAACACCAGTAATAGTATAACGATAAGCGGAAATTATCTTTGTGGAATTCCAAATCTTTTTGGGACCTAGACATAAACTTAGAAAGAACTCAATATCCCCGGTTGACAACCGCCACGAAAGAAAAAATTTGTATGAAAATCAAGCCAAGTGCCACACTTAAATCATAGTGGCACGATCCTCTTACCAACAAAATTTGATTCGTGTTTTCTTCTGTTTTGCTTTCTTCGAAATTTGCTAGATTTAAGATTTTCTTTCCCTGCTTTCTCAATTCACCGAGCTAGACTGGAATAGATAGTAAACTAGAGTTTTTGTCTTTTCAATACGAGTTTTTAACAAGCTTCCCTGTGGGATTGATATGCGGTACTCTTTAACCGCACTATTACTTGACACATATACTTGCATTGTGCAACCAACTTACTGTGCAATAAGTTTTGGCAAGTCACTTTACTCCCATACCATTTATAACCAATTGTTTGGTCTTTGATCACTTTTAAGCTCTTATTCACATTCTTTTTTGACCGAACTTTTGCACGTGCATGTGCGTTGCAATTGTATTGATTCTTCTATGTATGCTTTATACTGCTATTGATTTATCCATGTATGCATTAAAGCTAAATATATTCTAAATTTATTGCAGGCAGTCTCTCAGCCTATTACATTATATGGGAATCCAACTCTTGGCTTTTGATGGATCAAATTACTGTTTAAGGGTAATAGATTCTATGCATGTTCATTTTATATTTGTTGAAAAATTAAGTGACCAATGAATTCAAAATAGTTATATTTGGTTCTACTTTGAGTAAAAATTAGCCTAATGAATTAAAATGAGTTATTCAAATCTAACTATGGTTATCTGGCGTGCCGCGTACTTAGCCTGGTGGGGTGGGACTTCTGTAAGACCCTGAAGGTTAGGGGTTCGAATCCCACCCGCGGAACGGGGGGATTCGGTTTGTTTAGGCACATGACGCGGGCTCTCATCATGGAACCTAGTGCATGGGAAACCGATATTTGGGCCTCTGCCAAATATCAGTTTCCTTTAAAAAAATAAAATAATTAAAAAAAAAAAAAAGAACTATGATTATCTGGCCAATGCTACTTACCTGACTATTGCTAGTTGACATCAAAGTTGATAATCATCGCTTGCCATCGTCTTCAAGCGATCTCTAGAAACTAGCTCTAGAGTCTCTAGGCTCCTCTAGCTTTTATGATAAGATTTTATTTTACATAATTTATGTCTACTACAATATCACAATGTTTTTCCCTAATACAACAAAGGACATTAATTATAATCTATGACACATATTAGTGGAATCATTTCAATTGGGGCAAACATAATAATTTTTTCCTTTTTAAAGTTCCCACATAAATACTCCAACGCATTCTCTTACATTTTTTTCTGTTTTAATTCATGTAATACATTTTCATTTAAAATTAAAACATCAATCCATTGTTCTACAGTCATGAATTTCTATGCACACAATAATTTTCAATTATCTGGTCAGTTTTTTTATTGTTTTGTTCTATTATTTGTTCCTTAAGGTTTGAGAAACATTAGCCTTGAAAATTTAGGCATATATTTAGTTCTTCAGCTGAGATCATCCCTGACATCATCAATCTCAATTCATAGCATAGTTCTTATTGCCTAATTTAGATTTTCATAAAAGATTAGTCCTAGATTTTGGATCTCCATTTTCTAATTCATGATAATTAGCTCATAATCAATCAAAAATAATAATAATGTTAGTATTTTCTACACATTTTGATTGATTAAAAGTTGAAAAATGTTCTTAAATGAGAGGTTATTTTAGCACAAAATAGATCTTGAAAATTACACCACTCATACCTTCACCATATTTTCAGACAATGAAATTTTATCTTGTAAAACAAAATTAAATATACTGTATATTCACTAGAAAACATGAACTTCTCATTGACATAAATTATATGGTAAGCTATAGATGACATGTGACACATGGATGACCCTATTCTTTTGTCTATAAGCACTATTTTAGGGCCACCCTGTTTGCTCCTACAAATATAGCTTTATTAATTGTTGTTTGGTGGTTGGATGTTGGAACAGATCTATGAAACTTAGCAATGAAAAACTATATTTCTATCTCTAAACCATTAGGCATTAAATTATTATCATGAATTAAATTCTCATTTTTTTTGAAGTAAATCAATACTAATTTTCCTTTTTTTTTCTTGCTTTAATTATTTATAGTAGTTTGTATGGTCAAATTATTATTGGGATATTTACATACATAGTGCACAATTCTTATATATTTACTTGTTTTAACATTTAAAATTTTATATTTACATGCATAACACTCGAACTATTGACATCACATAAAAAATATTACCGATTAATTTTTTTAATAGTAAAATACACCGTTTATTATACATGTAAATATCAAACTTTAAGTGTTCGGTATATAAAAGCATAAGAATTATGTGTTATTGATGTATTATTTTGTGATTAGAGCTTAATGTTTTTTTTTTTTCTTTTCCACCATAGGTTCGAATTTAAGTGCCCCAACTTACATTAGTTTTATTAATAATTATTATCATTAGTGTTGCATGCTGGTAAATTTGAGATGTAGAGTTATATATTAAAATTCTAATGTTGTACGAAGGTCCACCATATAGATAAAAGATGATCTGATAGAGAGAACAGCAAGATTTTTTTTATATGGCAAATCCAAATGGTAAAAACCACTTGGTCTCGTCCAGTTGAAATGATTACACTATGTTGGTGTATGTTACAAGACTTTAAACCAATGAATAACCAAAAGTAATATTACATTAGGGAAGTGACAACGACTTAGATGCTATGATCGACGGTAGAGGTAGTGTCAGAAAATTTGATGTCAGCGTCGTCAGTAATAGTGGCCCGATGGCAGTGGTCCCAAAATTTTCTCAAGCTTCTAGCTAAATGTGCGACAAGATTCATGCCCATTAATATGATTTTTAGGGATAATAAAAAAAACATTTAATTTTAAACATATTCATTAATTTAGTTTATTAATTAGTTCATGATACCCTCATGGAGGTGTTTAAGTTAGGTTAATGCATCAATATAAACTTTATAATAAGTGGAATAATTGTATTTTGTTTGAGAAAAGCAGTTAATGCTTCTCCTATTAATTAATCTTGGTTTGTTAATTAATTTCTTGATCCGCTTCTTGAAATGCTTTACGTTAAGAGGTTAATGCAGCACTAAAAACTTTATAATAAGTGGAATAAATGTCATTAGTTTGAAAGAACATTCAATGTTGCACATATTGATTAATGCTGGTTCCATAATTAATTTCATGATACACCCAAATAAATGATTTATGTTAGGTTGATGAAGTATATGGATGAGTGTTCGGGTTGTTACACATTTTATCATATTAGAGTTTATTTACAACACGTGTTATTAAATTCACTCAATTGGGGTCATGACGAACAAAAGACTCAGAAACTCCCATCTTTCTCTTCCTTTCGCCCCGCTCTTACCTGAAACTATTGAGAAAAGTAACCCTTGTTTTTCTCCCTTATCCCCCACTTGCTGCCTTCGAGCTTCAACTCTCTAATTCTCATACCTAGATTTAAGAACCCGTAGCATTTTGAGATGTCATTTTTGTTGATTGGCAGGATGAGAAACAAGACTTAAGATCCTGTAGTATTTCAATTTGTCATTTTTGTTGTTTGGCTGAATCGAAATGGGAGAATAATCGTGATTATCTTTGTCAATGGTTTCAGGTAGGATCGGGTCGGAAAAGAAAGATAAGAGTTTCAGAGATCTTTGTACGCCATGATAATGTCACAGACTAACCTATTATTTTGGACTTATCTGCTTTCCCTTCTGATGAGCCCGATAGAATCTACAAGCTGGTAGCTGGTGAGAAAATCTCATAACATCGCTAAAAGGGTAAAAATGTTAAAATTTTGGTGTGAGATATGTAATATTAATAGTTTTCAGTGCTATAAATGCAAATCCTCCAACAATTTAATTATTAAAAATAATACAACTAAATTAATAAAAAAAACTATTATATTATTAAAACATTTAATTTGATTAGTAATGCAGTTTATTTATGGAATAATTTCACTTATGATAGTCTGAATAATGTTATTATTTAGATAAATTTATAAATTACATATTTCGCCCAAACTGCCCTCCTGTGGGCCACACTGCTTTATCAAAAAAAATGGCTATATTTGACATATATGAGCATGGCAGTAAAGCATTGAAGAATCAAATAAAAGGGCCTAAAAGCCATAAAGGCACGTGATGAGCTATTGGGTTACGTCCCAACTTTAGTTTAAAGGAAGAAGAAGAAGAAGAAGATTAGCGATAATAAAATTCCCTTAATTATAGTTTAATTACGTGCGCCGAAAATTTCCGTCGGTATCCGGCCGTCTCTTTCCATTTGACTGTTGGACACCGGCGACCGGCGACGCCGACGTATCTCCTTCCCCGTTAATTTAATTTAGAAAAAAAACTTCGTAATTTGCAGATTTACCCTCAGTTTATAATTGTTTCAGATTTTTAGCCACTTTATATGTACGAAGTAAAGCCTTTTCTTTATCACCTTTTTTTCGCGAGCAGTTCTTTTCTTTTGGACTATTGCCACGTGTTGATAGGATTCATTATTCAAGTATAGTTAATTAATCAGTTAATAATATTTAGTAATTTTATATTTTATTAATAGTTTTTATTTACAGCGCATTTAAAAATGAAAAAAAATGTGATAACTTTTTTTCTTATTGTGTGTTTTCTGCTTACCCCATCTTTTGATTCTGAATTATTTATAGAATAGAAGACTATTAAGTATTGTTAACTTATAATTAATTATGCTTATTAATCTAATATAAGATTTAATGAATATTATAATATATCAAAAATTTTGAAAGGGTGTTATCATAAGTACTGCACAATTCTTATATATTTATAACGACGCCTAAATATTTTATATTTACATATATATAATCTTCATATCTTTAACATCTAAAAATAAATATGATTGCCTAAAAATGTGACAGTAATGATCCTGAAGATATAATGGTTTAGATGAAAAGAGTACGATGAATGAGGGTTCATTGATAGAAGATCACAAGGTCTACTTATTTGAAAATGTAAAATTGTCTGAATAAAGCCAACAAGGCGAAAGTTGATCGAGCCACGTGACGGAAGAAAGATCACTAGATGACTCCATAATGAGCCACTCAATCACAAATGAGACAAAAAGCATTTGAGCCAACTATCACAAGAAAGATGATTCAATGGAAGATCAGGCTCTCTAATAACTACAATAATAAAGAGATGCTTAAGGTGGCTGGGTTTGTTGAAACTTACCTTTACTGGGATATTGGTAAAGGGGATGTTTCTTTTTGGTTTGATGACTGGCTTGGTATTGGTGCCTTATATGTTTCTTATGGAGGCCCTGCTGACATCAATATTAGAGTTAATGATTTCTGACAAGGTGGTAAATGGAATATTCACAAACTTAAGCAGGTTGTGAAAGTTGAAGATGCTCATTACATTAGTTCTATTCCCATTTGTGATCAACAAAGGGATGTTCCTAAGATAAAAGGTAATATTGGTGATTCCTGTACTAAGAGTTTTGCTAATTTCCTTTCTTTTTCTCCCGGTATGAATATGAAATGGATATGGAATCTTTGGCTTAAACCATCGATTTCATTTTTTATTTGGAGAACTTTTAACTCTCTTATTCCTACTGATGACATTCTTAAATTGAAAGGTTTAAGATTATCATCTCGTTGCACCCTATGTGTTGTGCAATTCAGGGCGAAAACAACGCAAATCTAGAAGAAGAACACAGAGATTTACGAGGTTTGGCAAAGATGCCTACATCCTCGGGAGCAGAGCGGCGAATTCACTATTTCAGAGGAGTTACAAGTTCGGTTCACATACCCATAGAGTTACACATCTATTTATAGATAAAACCTACGGATAAATTACTAAAACACCCTCGTTTCCCTCAACCCACTAAATTCCAAGAGATACTCCTTTTCATCAGGAGACACACCTCTTTATTTCAAGAGACTCCAAATTTCCGGTATATGAGTCATACCTAACAAATCTCCACCTTGGCGAATATCTAGCCCATTAGGAGAAATGCATCACCTGGCATATGAGCCATACCTAACAAATCTCCACATTGGCGAATATCCAGCGCCTTAAAAGAAATGCTTCATGGAGTTTCTTACACCATAGTGGGTTGGTCAACTATGTCAATTACAGCACTTATCCTGTTCGCACCAGCACCTCGGTTGACTGATGTCTCATGAGCTCCGACTCCCTTTGCGCCTATTCGCGGAATACCTCCGCGAAACTGCTGTTCGCGAATACTCGCGGCTGCTCGCTTCCTGCATCCAGTTGAACTCCACCTATCGCAAATCCTCATGCGACGAACTGGCGAATTTCGCTGGTCGAACTCCTCTGTTGGCAAAACGAGGCTCTTTTTCGCGATAAGAGCACGCGAACTCCTCTCCTCTGTGAAACTGACAAACCACACGACAGCCTCCTTTCCTGGTCACGAACTCCACCTCGCCGAACGTCTTCCCGCAAGCAATCGCGAGTCGTCGTGACACCCTCTGCGAACTAGAAGCACGCTCCTATGAACTGTCATGACTCGAAGAACTACAGGAACCGCCGCCGCTCCACCTGTTCCGCGCGAACTGTCGCGCCTTTGGAACCGCTCCGCCGCTGAACTGCTTATGCGGATTGATTCTCGTCCGAACTGCTCCCATCCGAACAACACTGTTCGCAAAACATGGTTCCCATTCACCGGAACCAAACTCCACCTGTTGCAAAATCACTTGCAACGAACTGACGAATTTGCTGGCTCCACCTGTCGCAGATCCTCATGCGACAAACTGGCGAATTTCACTGGCTCCACTTGTCGCAAATC
Organism: Papilionanthe hookeriana x Papilionanthe teres; assembly: GCA_022702705.1. Taxonomy (NCBI): domain Eukaryota; kingdom Viridiplantae; phylum Streptophyta; class Magnoliopsida; order Asparagales; family Orchidaceae; genus Papilionanthe; species Papilionanthe hookeriana x Papilionanthe teres. Next base: position 2,019,570 of record CM040429.1, on the reverse strand, counting down.
CTCATGCGACAAACTGACGAATTTCGCTGGCTCCACATGTCGCAAATCCTCATGCGACAAACTGGCAAATTTCGCTGGCTCCACTTGTCGCAAATCTTCATGCGACAAACTGACGAATTTCGCTGCCTCTACTTGTTGCAAATCCTCATGCGACAAACTGACAAATTTCACTGGCTCCACCTGTCGCAAATCCTCATGCGACAAATTGTACCTCGCCAAACCGTGAAACTGTACCTCGCCAAACCGCGAAAATGTACCTCATCAAACATCAAACTGTCGTGTCTGCTCCGCCTTCTCTGCTCGCGCGGAACTTGTGGAAGCTTGTTGTATTCGCTGAACTGTTCCTGCTCGCTGCTCTCGATCGAAATGTCGAAATGTTCCTCGGATCTGTTCCTGCGAGCCAATTGCGATTCGCAAATGCTTCCCTCGCCGAACTTCTCGGCAAACTTCTCCGCGCCTGCTGACTTCCTCTGTTGAATTTTCAAATTTGCTTAATTGAGATTTACGGAAAAATTATTTTCCTTTCCCACGAACCAGAAATTTCCTTTCTCAGCAGACAGACCAAAATTTTTCTTTCTCAGCAGAAATGTTTGAAATATTTCCAATTAAATATTTCACTTGATTTTGCTTCGGAAATTGGATTCCTTTAATCAGGCTCTTAATTAAGTTTCCCAAAATTTCTTCTCCAGCAATCTTACCTTAATTAAGTTTCTCTTAATTAAGAATTTGTCTTAATTAACTTTCCGATAAAGGCATTTTTCTTCTATCTGAATAAAAATTGCCAATCCCACCAGAAATTAATTAATTTCCACATTAAGGTCTTTCAAGAATTTCCTTTTCTTGCCTTCCTCCTTCGCGTATCCGGCTGAAAACCCAAAGGAATATTCCTTCTAGATTCCTTTCTTCTTCGTTGATCCTCTGCGCCGAAGCCAAGGGCCACCTGCATGCAAATCCACCGGCTAGTCCGCACAGCTCGCCTGTGCCGGAAACAACTATGATGGTTCCTTCGCGAAACTGTGCCTCTGTTGTTTCACACAAGTTTCGCGCCTATTCGCGATCCGCCTCAGAGCCGTCGTGCCTGCGCGAACTGCCAAAGCCTCCGAAGCCCTTCCTCTCTCCGGAATCCCTGCTCCGAACCTTCACACGCGCGGCCTCCACACGCGCCTGGAACCGAACTCTTCTGCACGACGCAAACCAAATCTCAAAATCTTCTGCTTCCTTGCGTCAATTTCCTCCGCCCTAGAACCAGGCTCTGATACTAATTGTTGTGCAATTCAGGGCGAAAACAACGCAAATCCAGAAGAAGAACACAGAGATTTACGAGGTTCGGCAAAGATGCCTACATCCTCGGGAGCAGAGCGGCGAATTCACTATTTCAGAGGAGTTACAAGTTCGGTTCACATACCCATAGGGTTACACATCAATTAATAGATAAAACCTACAGATAAATTACTAAAACACCCTCGTTTCCCTCAACCCACTAAATTCCAAGAGATACTCCTTTTCATCAGGAGACACACCTCTTTATTTCAAGAGACTCCAAATTTCTGGTATATGAGCCATACCTAACACTATGTTTCTCACATGAAGAGTCAATTAATCATATTTTTATAAACTGCTCATATAATCTTAATATTTGGCGTTTATGTGTTAGTATTTTGCAACTGAATCACCTGCAATTTAATTATAATTCTATGACTGATCTTTTTGCGGGCTGGAAATCTATTGGAGCTGATTTTTTTTGCTTCCTTACCTGCTATCGTTTCTTGGTTTATTTGGGTTACCAGAAATAACATTAGATTTTCTAATTTTTCTCCTTCTATTCATGTCACAACTAGATTAATCTGTGGCTACTTGTTTAAAAGTTTTAATTTTCTTAGTTCCTGTAAGAAGAATTCTGTTAAACTTAACAGACTTCTTACTAATTTGGGTTTCATTGTACATGAATTGAATTCTGCTCCTCGGATTACCAAATGGTTGAAACTCATTATTCCTTTTGTTAAAATTAATGTTGATGGCTCTTGGACTAATAAAGCTGCTAGTATTGGTGGCATTGTTAGAGATTTCACAGGTTCTGTGCTTTACTGGTTTGCGTCTAGAGCTGTTTCTTCTTCTCCACTTACTGCGAAGGCTGATGCTGTGTTATTTGGTCTTCAATTTGCTAAACGGATGGATTGGAAGTATGTTGAAATCGAGATGGATTCACTTATTCTTTGGAATTGTTGTTCGCTTCATGCTATTCCTCATTGGTCTATATCTATTCATTTGAAGAAGATTTTCAGCATTGCTAATACTCTTTGTATTAAATGGTTGCATACGAAAAGAGATGGTAATAAGGTTGCTCATTTAGCTTCTAAATTGGGTTACTTACGCATAGTGCTTGGATTTCTAACATTTTTCCTTTGGATCTTGTTAATGCTGCCTTGTATGATCTATAGTTTTTAGGTTTTTGGTGGTTTTGGGTGAGTTGTATTTTCTCTTTTCTTTTGGGATAATTGTCATTTATTTTCTTTTTTTTTGGGTGTGTTGTGTTGTTGGGTTTAGATAGGACTTTTATCCCTTATTTTGTATATTTTTTTATTTTATCAACGCGTAAGGAGCCGTATAATGCTCTTTTAACAAAAAAATAATAATAATAATCCCGAAGACGCTTTGATAGATAGCATTGAAGTGGTGAGAGCTATGCCAAGAGTCCATCACCATCTAAAAATATTTTGATGGAAACATGCTAATTTATTTATTTATTTATTATTATTATTATATTTATTGTTATTATTATTATTATTATTATTATTATTATTATTATTATTATGGTTAATTAAAGTGATTCTCACATTTGTGTGGTAAGTTGTGTTGAATGTGTATCCACGAAGATTAATTGTTCCTAAAGTGGAGCTCAATAGATCTTTGGGGTGGCTACAACACATGCTAATATATAGATTGTTGGGATTTTTTTTCTCTAAAATTATATTTTTTCGGAAAATGTATTATTTGAAAAAAATAATAATTATTATTATTATTATTATATAGAAGTGGGATTGGAGCTTGGGTGAATTCTATGAATGAGTTGGAGAGTTTAGGGCCTGTTTGGCGCACTGCAAATTGTCTTGCTTAGGGAAGCTTCATTATGGGAAAACATTTGCGGAGGCAGTTTTGCGTTTAGTTACAGTTGTCGATAACAATTAATAGGACAAATGTTTCAGGATGAATGACCAAACTGCCTCTATTTGGTAAATCTATTATTAATTTAAATGAAATATTAATTTTAAAAAAAATGCTTATCCAGATAGCATTAGAATGCACTCTCCCAATATATTTTCTAACAATATATTTTATGACCTACGAATTACAAAAGTGGAGAAATCCTAAAATCCATTAAAGCTAGAGAATGATGGCATTTAACAAATGTTGAATTCAATCAATAACCAGTCGAAATAGGATTTGTTGAAATAACAGGATTTTAAATCCCCCTGAATTACTATTAGGCCACATTTAAGCTAGATCTTGCAAAAATATTGCTTGCAACAGTATATCAAAGGCATTTGGAAAAACCGACACAGATATTCAATCAAGAGCATTCTTTATTCTAAACCAACGAATCAAATCCTACAGATTTTAGACATAAAATACCATTAAAATCAAAAAATAAAGCATGATAACAGTTATCTTCTTCATATCTTAGAATTCGCGATTTATTCCCATAATTACCAAAACTAAAATCAACAACTGAGCAAAACAGATAATACAATGGGTAAAATCAGGAAAAACAATCATCAACAAAAACATAACGAATAATAATTCAACACCCTCACCTTTAGGATGGAGGAAGGTGTGAAAAGCGTAGATGGAAGATGCTCTCGCTTCGAGAAAGAAGAGGATGCGAGGACCTCTCGTTTCGACTGTATCAGAGAGGATGCGAGGAAAGCTCTCACTTCAGGAAAGAATCGACGGGATCCAGAGGATGATCGCTAGGGCAGACGACTTCAGGGGAGGGCAACAGCGGAATGAATTGCATTCGCGTTTGTGGGATAAGGATGAGATAAACCCTTGTGCGAAGCTAGGCCGTGGGGATACTGCCGCGGCCCGCTGTCACTCCGATTCCACTCCGCTTCCACCGCGCCACTGCAACCAAACGACGAAAATTAGGACGAAGCCGCTGCAACGCCCCGCGCCGCGGAAAAAAAACGTAAACAAACGGGCCCTTACTATGAAGAAATATGACTAAATTAAATTGTTGAAAATGAGATAGAAATAATAAGAAATTATGAGTTGACATAAGAGACTAAGTAATTTTTTAATATTTTTTAAAACTTATCTTTTAAACTCTTAAAATTTAATAATAAAATATGTTTCATGTTAATATATTTTTAAACAAGCAATCTCATAATCTGATGAGTCCGATCGAGGCTGGCTCATGCATTTCATTTCTAATTAATCTCACCCCCAAATTTCATTTCCCGATCCCAAATCTCACCTCAGTTAGTTCCCTAACCATACCCCTTCCCTTTGTATTTATACTCCCATGCCCTCTCCCCCATCTCTTCAAAGCTCCCACTTTCCCTCTCCCTCTCCTTCACTTCATCCATGAATTCTTCTTCCAATTCACAGAAAGGGTACTCAAATTAATCCCCAAAGCAGCAGAAACAGCTCAGTAATGCAAGCTCAAGCAGCGGGGAAGACGAAGCAGACCATACGTACTCCCAAGAAAAAGAAACCCCCTCCTCTTCGCACAAAATCAATCATTTAATCATTAATCTGAGTTCAAATCCCAAACTCTCCACCATTTCTCGAATGAACCACCCAACTTCAAACCAGTGTGGCCAGCTCCCCAAAAACCCCTTTTTTCCTCCATCTCTGCGCATTAGACCCCATCAATTCAACTAAAGCTGCAAGCTTTCCACAATTTGAAAAAAGATCAGCAAACATGATCTTCGAGGACGACAACGACGATGGAATTTGCTCCGGCTCCATCGCCGCCACAGTGGCGGGGATGAAGAAGAGGCGGCTGGGAACAGAGCAAGTGCGCGCTCTAGAGCAGAGCTTCGATGTCGAGAACCGGCTCGAACCGGATCGCAAAGCTCGTTTAGCTCAGGAGCTCGGCCTCCAGCCCCGCCAAGTCGCCGTCTGGTTCCAGAACAGACGCGCGAGGTGGAAGACCAAGCAGCTCGAACGCGACTTCTCGGCTCTCAAGTCCCGCTACGATGCCCTGAGGCTCGATTACGATTCACTCCGCCGTGACAACCACTCTCTCGTCGCGCAGCTCTCTAGTTTGAAGTCTAAGCTCGCCGGAGAAGAGGATGCGAAGCAGGGAAAGGAGAAGCCGCAGCCGGCGATTGGAGCTGAGGGAGCGTGCGAGAGCGATTCGAGCGCTGTTTTGAATCTGGATGTGTTTAAGGTGGAGGAGGAGGGTTGGGAGGAGAGTTGCGGCGCCGGTCTTTTTGTCGACGAGCATGGATCAACTCTGGCTTGGTTCTCCGCTGAGCTCGCCGCCGGCGAGGGTGGAGCTAGCTGGTAAGGAAAGGGGATTTCGGCGATGAAGGAAGGGATAAAGGCGACGACTTGGCCGGCGAGTAGCGGGTGAATGGAGGCGGGTTGCTTTCTCTCTTTGTTGATGGAAATTTTTTGTAAAATGGGAAGAGTGGATTCAGATTTTAGTTTTTTGGAGAAATTATGCCATTCCAAGCCGGTTTAGATGCAGATGGTAATATTATCGGTGGAATTTACGAAATTCGGATGTAATAATCGCTCTAGTTTTTGGTTGGATTCATGTATTGCTTCCACTTCTTCTGTAAAAAAGATAGATGTTTTAAGGACTGCGAATAAAAGAGATGGAGATGAAGATGGTAAGTAGCTTTAAAAAAATCTAATTTTGTTCTTCTCAAATGAGGGTTTTTTCTCAAATCTTATGTATTTATATTTCTAATACCTGAACTTTTTATTCTATTTTAATTTTTCGAATTTGATTTTAAATGACAATTTTGTTAGAAAATAATGCTTAGTGGTTATGGTATGCTTTTGTTAGGTATCTCTCGTATATCGAAAATTTGGAGTCTCCTGGAATAAAGAAGTGTCTGTTGGAATTTAGTGGGTTGGGGAGAGCGAGCGCGTTTTAATAATTTATCTGTGTGTTTTATCTATAAATAGATGTGTAACCCTATGTGTATGTAACCGAACTTGTAACTCCTCTGAAATAGCTAAATTCATCGCTCTACTCCCAAGGATGCAAGCATCTTTCCCGAACCTCGTTAAATCTCTGTTTTATTCTAATTTGTGTCGATTCTTGTGTTTTTTTGCCCTAAAGTTCTCAACAGCTTTGAATTTAGTTTCTTAAATACATGAAAAATTTCTACAAAATCTTTCACAAGAGTTGTACTGAATTTTGATATTTATTACAATATTTCGGTGTCATCGTCTTTACTAAAAAATATTGTTTTGTTGGGAAATATGAGCCAATCTAATTTTAAATTTACTCACACAACATATATATAAGGCATTCAACTTATGACATCTTGATTGAAAGAGTAGCTATCAACCAACAGGTTAATATGATTTGCATATAAAAAATATATTTCAGTCTTAAGAAATTAATGATAGCTATCAACCAACTAGCTATTACTCTTCATAAATTTTATATGAATTTTGTTAAGCAACAAGTTTCTTTCCTTAATAGTGTACCTAATATATACTAGGACCTATGGTAGATTAGATTGAAGCTTAACAAGCTTCTTTTCATAACAATGTAACAAATATGTCTATGGTAGATTAAATTGAAAAGTTATAGAAGATTGTAGTGACATATAGGTCATTATTGATTTAGAGTAAAATTATTTCTGATATGCATCAATAAATCCTCATCATCAGACACGAATCTCAAAGCATGACATAATTCTTGAGACAATCCTTTAGTAAAACAATATTCAAATTCGGATAAAAAGTCATCCAGATGTTCGATTTAGCAAATTTATAGTCAAACTACCCGGCACGACGAGACGGACCCAATTGTACTAAGTTTGGTCCAATCCGAGCCAAATCAAGTTTAGATCAATTCATTAAACTACACTTGAAAGCTTTTTGAAGACATTTGTGAGTTCAAATTAATGTCGAATTTGATGTGGTTATAGTCGAATCGAGTGTTTCAACGAGACGCATCCAACAAGCGTAAGATCACTAAAATCAGAAATTATTAAGGCACTCAAATGTCCTTCAAACGTTGTCTGGTCGAAAAAAACTCTATGAACTTTTCGATCAAAGTGGTTCATGTTTCTGCATTAATTTTACTTAAAACTCTATAAATAGATTCTCACCACTCTCTTGAGGGGAATAGGACACTTGAGGTTTGAAAAAGAGCTTGAAGCTTTGAGAATGAGCTAAAGTCTAGTGTCACTTCGCCGCCGACCACAGTTGCCACCCATCATCAATCATCACCCACCGCCGATCACTATCGACTACCGCCCACTCATTGTGACAAAGAACCGTGCGAAGCAACAGCTTGCAACATCTCCAAACCCCTACTAAACTCAATTAAAGGGCATTCATATCAATGACATACGGATAAACTTTCATATTTATCTTCATATCGCTCAATTATTTTTCTATCACATCAAAACTATTATCACAAATTATCACTGTTTGTAAGTCAAATTCACATTTTTCATGAACAGATAAAATAAAAAAAATAAAAAAATTTGGTTCGAGATAAATAAAAAATGCATATGATTTTCGTCTTCCGTGCCGATTTATCTATATTAAAATTATAGCTTAATACCCAATTTTGTAAATAAAATTTTGATTTATTGATATGCGCGGCTTTGCTCTTATATTTACACAGATTGACGCCGACGGCTACGAGTCTTCGGCGGTGTTTGGAAGCCCAAATTCGCGGTGCGGCGCTTCCCCGCACCGCGAATTTGCGATAATTTGGGGCGGAATCCCTCAGCTTCGCTTTCCGGGGCCGCGAAGCGGTAATGAAAGCGGACCGCGGGTTATACCCCGCGGCCCCGACTTTCAACCAGCTTCAGCCTCCAAAATTTCCTGCGTGCCCTCGCCCCGCTGCTCTCCCCGAACCCTTCTCTGCCCTAGCCCTTCTCGCGACTCGACTGCTCTTGCGGGAAGATTTCCCTGGAAGAAAAAACTTGTCTGTCCTAGCACTTCTTGCGACTCGACTGCTCTTTCATCTTCCTCGACTATCTTCTTCCACGACTCATCTTTACCCCCGTGCCTTGGGTAAGAAGTGCTTGTATCTGCTTCCATTATTTGGGCTCGGTTTTGGTGTTTGTTTCATTCCATTGCTTTTCTTGGTGTGGCTTGGGTTTGCTTCACTTTACCCGACCTCGTTTCTTCCTCGCTGTTTGGCTATCGAGTCGAGCACTCATGTGCCGTGAGATGGATTATTAGCTTAAATTTACGGGTGTTTATTACTTAAGCATGTGAAAAATAGAGATGTTAGCATGTTCTAGTAGTTGGCTTGATCGATTGCTTAGAATGGTATGCTTATGGCTACCATTTGATTCTGCACTGCACTGCACTACACACTGCTTTTATATGGCTATCATTTCAATTGGCATGGTTAATGATGATTATAGGCTTCTTTTGTTCAGAAGATCAAGGTATGAATTATAAAGTTCATTGTTTAAAAAATAAGAATGTTTGGATGAAGCATGGTAAATCTATGAAGCATAATAAGATAAACCCATTATTTTTTAAATGTTTCGAAGTATAAACCGTCAGATGGTGGGGGTCTAAGGAAGAACTTGAGTATTTCGATGCCAAACTAATTTAATATTTTATCATATATAGTTTGAACACGACTCGAGCCTTAATTTTGATTATGGTTTATTTTTTCTTATTGAGTTCGATTTGAGGTTGATTCGGGATTCGGTTTTTCTAGTAGTGGGTTTGACGAGAATGTTTGTGACATACAACCATATAACCTTATTAGCTCATTAAGATTTAAGCATACTTGTTCATAAAGCTCAACACCGTTATGTCGGTTCGTTTTGATTTTTTTTATGGCATTGTGTGTGATGTGTAGTGTAGTGATGTGTGTTTCTGTGTAAGTGCAGTGTGTGTGTGTTTTTGCAGTGCAGTCTGTGTGTGTGATGTGCAGTGCTGTGTGAAGTGTAGTGCAGTGCAATGTGTTCTGGGTGCAGTGCAGTGTATTGTGTAGTGAAGTGCGGTGCGGCTTGTGGTGCGAGTGAAGTTTGTGAACTTGTATAGTGTATTGAGTTGTGTGGTGCGAGTACCGAAGTGTAGTCAAGTGCGGTGCATTGAAGTGTAGTGAAGTGCATTGTGTGGTGCTTGTGTAGTGTGCATTGTGTGTGATGTGTAGTGTAGTGTTGTGTGTTTACGTGGAAGTGCGGTGTGTGTGTGTTTTTGCGGTGCAATGTGTGTGATGTGCGGTCTTGTGTGAAGTGTAGTGCGGTCGATGTGTTCGGGTGTGGTGCAGTGTATTGTGTAGTGAAGTGCGGTGCGGCTTGTGGTGCGATGAAGTTTGTGAACTGTTTAGTGTATTGAGTTGTGTGGTGCGAGTGCACCGAAGTGTAGTCGAGTGCGGTGCATTGAAGTGTAGTGAAGTGCATTGTGTGGTCTTGTGTAGTGTGCATTGTGTGTGATGTGTAGTGTAGTGCTTGTGTGTTTCGTGGAAGTGCGGTGTGTGTGTGTTTTTGCGGTGCGGTCTTGTGTGAAGTGCAGATCTTGTGTGAAGTGTAGTGCGGTGTGAAGTGTAGTGCGGTCTTGTGTTGAGTTGTGTGGTGCTGTGAGTGCAGTTGTGCAGTTGTGCAGTTGTGTGAAGTGCATTGCTGTGTGAAGTGCAGTGCTGTGTGAAGTGTAGTGCAGTGCAATGTGTGTGCAGTGAAGTGTAGTGTGAAGTGTAGTGCAGTGCTGTGTTGAGTTGTGTGGTGCTGTGAGTGCAGTTGTGCAGTTGTGCAGTTGTGTGAAGTGCATTGCTGTGTGAAGTGCAGTGCTGTGTGAAGTGTAGTGCAGTGCAATGTGTGTGCAGTGAAGTGCAGTGTGAAGTGTAGTGCAGTGCTGTGTTGAGTTGTGTGGTGCTGTGAGTGCAGTTGTGCAGTTGTGCAGTTGTGTGAAGTGCAGTGCTGTGTGAAGTGCAGTGCTGTGTGAAGTGTAGTGCAGTGCAATGTGTTCCGGTGCGGTGCGGTGTATTGTGCGGTGAAGTGCGGTGCGGCTTGTGGTGCGGTGAAGTTTGTGAACTGTTTCGTGTATTGAGTTGTGTGGTGCGGTACTCGAAGTGTAGTTAAGTGCGGTGCATTGAAGTGTAGTGAAGTGCATTGTGTGAGTGAGTGAAGTTGTGTAGTGAAGTGCGGTACAATGTGTGTGATGTGTAGTGCGGTGAAGTTGTGTGTGAAGTGTGTGGGTGTGTGATTCCGAGTGGGCCGTGCGAGTGAAGTGTGTGTGTATTTGAAGTGCGGTGAATTTGAAGTGCGATGAAGTGTGTGGGTGTGTGATTCCGGTGGTCGTGCAATGTGAACTCGTGTAGTGTAGTGAAGTGTGTGTAGTGAAGTGCAATGTGTGAAGTCAAGTGTGTGTAGTGCGGTGTGAACCTATGTAATCGTTCAAAAGTTTCATTAATGAAAATAAAGTACTCACTTCCCGTGGACGTAGGTCAATTTGACCGAACCACGTAAATTTCTGTGTTCCTTTACCTTAGTAGCATTTTAAATTTCTGTGTTCCTTTACCTTAGTAGCATTTTAAATTTTTGTGTTCCTTTACCTTAGTAGCATTTTAAATTTCTGTGTTCCTAGACTTTCATATGTTCGTTTATTTATTTCATATTTAAAGATATTGCTGACTTGTCTCCTATTATTAGTATGGCAAGTAAGAACAAAGAAGTTGCCACTCCTGCAATGTGGGAGAAGGACATAAAATTAATTTTTTGCGATATATGCATTGCGGAAATCGAAAGAGGCAATAGACCGAACTCTTTTTTCAGCGAAGGAAGGCTGGCAAAACATAGTAACAACTTTTAGGGAGGTGACGAGCGAGGGATTACGACGAGTGCACGGCTTAAAAATAAATGGGACCAGCTAAAGAAAGAATTGAAGCTATGGAAGGACCTAAAACATGGATTTCTCGGTTTAGGCTGGGATCCGTCGAAGCGAACTATTGCCTGCTGCGAAGAATGGTGGATCGAAAGGCTAGCGGTAAGACATAATTGAATTAGTTTTGCTTGTGTTTGCACCACTCGCTAATAAAAATTATTTATTCTTACAGATTTATCCTACGGCGAGGAAGTTCAAAACAGTAGGGATAGAACCGAATTCGAGGAGAAACTCGATCGAATGTTTGGTGGGACAATAGCCACGGGAAATACGCGAGTTGCACCTAGCCAAACAATGGTTGATACAACCCCCGAGGAGGTCGCCGTAGAACTTTCAAACGATTCGACAGAACTCCGCATATACGATCAGACCGAAATGCAATCTACAAACCGAACGAAGCGGCCCGGATCGATAAGAAGAGGAAAAGTATCGTTGGAAGTATGAAAGAGCAGCTATCATTACTTGTGGAATCAGCAAATGATGCTCCACATAAAGTTCAAAAAATGCTCGTCCACGAGGTTGTTAGGCTTCTAAAGGAAGACCCGCGAGATTATAGGGAATCGACCACTTTTCTTCTTTGCTATCGACCTCCTCCGGGACTCTCTCCACCGAGACTTTTTCACTGCAGTTGATAGAGAGCTACGCTTAGAATACATTCGATATTATTATGATCGACGCACCTTGTGATATGATATGGAAATGTTGCTTTTATTCCATCTATTGTTATTGTTGTTATCGATGTTGTACGGACAATTTTTATTTTGAATGGTTGAATGTTTGAGTTATTTCCTTTCTTAATGTAGTTCATTCATATGTTTCGCTAAGGTACTTGTTGATTTCTATAGAGAGTAACATGTTTTCTTTGAAAGGTGCGGTTTATACCGTCATGAATCCGGAGGAGATCCGACGCCGTAGGAGAAACGCAGCGATAAATATAATGTTGCAATACTACAATACATACGTTGATCGTGAACCTTGTTACACTTCATCTCAGGTTGGAGAACATTGGATGGGTGAAATGATTTCAGGACACCCAACGAGATTTCGTAACATCTTCAGAATGTCACATGAGGTTTTCAGAGATCTTCTAGTTGACCTAAAAACATCTCATGGACTCCATGGGTCTTATAGGACAACAGACCGTGAAGTGTTGGGCATCACACTTTTATACTGTCACAGAACGAGTCCATGAGGGGAGCCATGGAACGTTTCCGACATTCGTCGGAAACAATTAGCCGATATTTCTCGATTGGTTTGGCTTCTCTTGTCAGTTTAGCAAATGATGTACTAAAACCAACTGATCCAACATTTGCAAGGACCCCGACAGAGATTCTTAACGACGAACGATACATGCCATATTTCAAGGTACAAATGCTAAATAAAACAAATTTTTATGGAATGGATTGCATATTTATATGATTATTTTTTCCTTAAGGATTGCATCGGCGCAATAGATGGAACGCACGTTCATGCTATAGTGCTTGGGATAACGAGAAAGTAGCTTATATCGGCCGTTACGGGAGGACAACTCGGAATATTATGGCCGTTTGTGATTTCAACATGTGCTTTACATTTGTATTGGTTGGATGGGAGGCGAGCGCACATGACGATAGACTCTTTAAAGTTGCAACAAGAAAGCCGAGTACAATTTCCCTCACCCACCTCCCGGTAAGGTCATTTATAATATTAAAAGATGATGTTTTTGGTCATACACCTAACTATACTTTCTATCATTACAGGGAAGTATTATTTGGTAGATGCCTGGCTACCCCATGCGAGAGGGGTATCTTAAACCATATCCGGATACAAGATATCATATTCCGGATTTTCAAAGAGCTAGTAATCGCACAAGAACTAGAAAGGAGTCATTTAATAAGAGACATTCATCCTTGCGAGGCGTTATTGAGAGAACATTCGGAGTTTGGAAGAAGAAGTGGGCCATTCTTCGGGATATGCCTCCTTATCCGTTCCCCAAACAGTGCGGATAGTGTTGGCAACTATGGGCCTTCATAACTATATCGAGCGGCATCCAACTCGGGCGATGTTGATTTTGACGAGGTTGCTTACGATCGACGGTTTACGGGACCGCATTGAACCGTCTCAACCACGGGAGGATGACAATAGTGCACCAATCAGTACAAAAGAAGGGGAGGGTGCAAATGAAATGGCAGCACTTCGACGCGTACATTACTCGATTGTTAGTTGGAGAGTGAGTGTTTTTTGCGGTCTGATGTATGTCTTTTACATTCTTTTTTAGCACTTTACTTCACATTATTTACAATTCAACACTCTAGATTGATTCTTTTCATTTTGTTTGACCATTTTATACTCAAATTAATTAAGCTGCATGTGTGCTTGTATTACGGGTAAATATGAGCTCCAAGCACGTCGGCTACCTCTCGCCGATCGCTATGTCGTCGCTGGGTTGCGGGCATCTCTTTTGACATCACGTCGGCCGCATAGCTTTCGACGAAAGTTTTATGCCTCGTCCTCGGGACATTCCGGATCGGTGTCGTTTCTTCCGATGGGCGGATAGTTACCAGATTCTCACGAGTCCGACGCTGGGGAGTGTACGACCACAACGGAAGACGCAGTGAAACGGGAGTTACAGATTATGAAAACTAAAGTGAACATTATTTTATTGTTGGTTGTTGTTGGAATAGTCCTTCAGTTTTTTTTCACTCTACTGCTTGCTGCCACGTGTTTGAGAGTAGTATATGTTTCTGTTGTATGACTCTATGATTATTTTGAGATTTGCAATCGCGTAGAACTCTATGATTATTTTGAGATTTGGAAGCGCTCTCTTCTTTGTGTTATTAAATTTTTAATATAATTTGAAGAATCTATTTAAAATATTTTATAAAGCTCGTAAATTTTTTATTAATATGAACAATCTTTTTAAATTATAAAAATTTTAATATATATATATATATATAATTCATTAAAATTAAAAGATAACTAAATATTTTATTTTACAATTAAATTAAAATATAACGAAGCTCGTAAATATTTTGTTAATACACTTAAAGAATTTAACCTTATATAGTGAATTATTGAATTGAATCAATAGTTCACTATATATATAGAAAATATATATTAAAGATATAAAAATAAAAAAATCTAATTTCAATTTATAAATTTGTATATTTAAATATAAAATTTTAAAAAAAAATTTATTTTACTTTCAAATATTTCATACTACATAAATATATCCAAATATTAAAACGAACTTCTAATAAACGAGGGCAGATCTATTATTTTCATTCGCATGCATTGTTTCCACAATTGTAACTAAACATACACGATCTTTCTGCAATTTCTTCACGTAATGCTTCCTACAGATGGCAATGTGATGTTCTGAAGTAGGAAGACAAATGCTTCTAAACAATGCCCTTCGGCTCGTGGTGGGTGGACTTTGTCAAGGAGGTGGGGGCCATTTGATAGAAGTGGGGCCCGCGAATGTGTATTGGACACGTGGGCGTTGGTCCCTAATTTAATTTTGGAGCATTTACATAAATACCACTCACGTCCTATGTATTTGCATGTATATATATGTTAGATACTTTTATATCTACGTATATCTATATACATATATATCTATGTATATAAATCTACATATATGTACATATATCTACACATATACATATGCATATACATATACGTATACATATATATACATCTACATATGCACATACATACCTATATATTTGTTGAATCCTAATTTGTTATTAAATCACACCTAAAAAATTGAACGTAATATAGGTGAGATAGAGGGGTGAAAAGTAACGTCTGTTTATTCCTTTTATTCATGAAAGTATCTCTCTGTTATAGGGAAGAGAGCACAATATAGTAATATTACATTTCTGCCCCTAATTTAATGAAGACTGTACAGGATATTTAACTATTAGACATACAAGAGTCTATCTCTTAGTTGCTCTCCAGCTCGACCGACTGGGCTAGTAAAACTTGAGCTTGATGAGGTCGATCTGTTCAGCTAAGTTGAGTCAATGTTGCAAGTTGGCTAAGCATAGTTAGCTTCAAATTAGCAAGATAAACTCATTCGGCTCAGCTTTGTCTATCGTTTGATCTAGTACTGATGTAGACCATTTATATCTTGTTAGGCTATTGAGTAGAGTGTGAATCATCGTAACCCGATTGATAGCTCGTTCCTTAACAAGGAGTGCTCGTGAGATACCATAAGACTCTATTGTATTTCCAAATTTTTGTCTTTGATGATATGCTTCAGGGGTGTCTTTGAGATAGTTGATAATTGTAAGGATCATACTCTTTTCTCTTATATTTACTAAAAGGTAGGTCGATGTCTTTAGTCAATTTTCCTTGCGTTGGTAAGCTTGAATGCTTTTTATATCTTGTTTTAGATCGATTCGCTCGAATTCATATTATTTGGTCGCTCTTTTTGTGCTTCTCCTGGCTAATTTAGTCTTCAGTTGCGACTTGGATGGCTAAGTTTGTTCAAATAAGTGGATCTTTTGATTTTAAACCGATGAGTCTTACTTCATCGTACTTCTCTTTTCTAGATAAATTGAACTCCTCGGGATCCACACAAATATATAAATATATATATATATATATTGCTGTGATTATTTTTGCGGTCCTTTATTTGAAAAGAGTTAAATGTCGACAGGAAAGGTATGGGCAAAAAAGTAATATAGCTATATTGTATCATCTCTTGTATAAATAAGATTATTTTATAAGAAATGGATAATAGATAAATAGAAGTGGTCGACGGTAGCCGACAAGTGGCTATTGATGATTGTCGGTGGTTATGGAGGTCTAGAGCTATCCCTAGGATTTCAATCTAGAAGAATACTAGAATTCGACTCAATCAGTTCAAATAAGAGGGTGCTCCTATTAAGTACATTGGTCAGTCTAATCTATTATATTAACTCGATGAACTTTTTAAAACTGCGTTTTAGGCCTACCCAGACACTTTTGGTCATAAATATACATTGCATGTAATGATTATAACGTGGTTAAGTCCTAACACAATTGTATTATATATATATATATATATATATATATATATATATATATATATATATATATATATATATATATATATATAGAATTTTGATTTGTCTTTAAATCATACCTAATAAATAGAGCGTAAGAAATGTGAGAGAGGATTGAAAAGCAATATGTTTGTCCATTCCCTTTTGTTCATGAATCATATCCCTTATTATCGAAATAAGACCACAATATAGTAATATTATATTTTTACCTATGTTTTTATTGAGGACTGTACAAGATAATCTATGCATTTTACATACGTGAAGATATCGCTTGGTTGCTCTCTGGCTCGACCAACTAGACTAGCATGACTTCGACTCAATGAGGTTGATCTGATTGGCTAAGTTGAGTCGGTGTTGCTACTTGCTAGTCAACTCGGCTTGATTAGTTTCAAGTTGGCAGGATTGACTCAGTTAGCTAGGCTTTGTCTACCAGCTAAATTGGTATGAATTCAACAATCTAGAATTGGAAGAGGAGCTCCTATCAGTAGGGCTAGGTTAGACTATTGAGTAGCGGGTGAATTATTGAACTCGATAGGTAGCTCGTTCCTCGATGAGGTGAGCTGGTGAGATGACTATACTAACCTATTGTATTATCAATTTATTATCTCTGATGATGAGCTTCAGGGCGTCCATGAGACACTTGATATTAGTAAGAAATTAGATTTTTTTCTCGGGTCAGACTTACTGAAAGGTTAAAAAGTAGATCAATGTCTTGAACTTATTTTCTTGTAGTGGTAAACTTGGATGTTTATGCGTCTGATTTTAGTCCGATTAGTTCGATCATGTCTTTCTTTTAATTTGATTGGCCCTTATTTTTTTATCAGTGGACCTTTCTTTACTGTAGTTTTTCTAAAACGAGCCACATAAACATTTATATATATTTATATATCTATATACAGCTGCGGCGAAATTTTAATTTAATTTAGCGGTGATTTTTATGTTCTTTCATTCGAAAAAAAGTCAAATGTCGCCCGGATTTTCTAATTTCAATTTTATTTTTCTTTGTTGCGATATAAAATAAAAAAAAGATTAATATTTGTTGTGGACGACCTGTAATTTGTCTTGGCAAAGCTACTTTTATCTTCTCTTTTTATATATATTTTATGGGACATCTGCATGCATACCACCAAATTTTTTATGTATTTACAAATATAATATTTAAATTTTATTTTTGATATATATACCACTCAAATCTTCCATATCACATCAAAATATCACCATTTTAACTTAAAAAAATATAAATTGATTCTTTAATTTTTTTAATATCTAAAGCCTTTTTCCTAATTTTATATTAAACTTATCTTGCTAATTTTATGCACGCAACTTAACTGAGAGAAACCTATTGTCATCTAAACCATAAATTTATTTTGGCTAATTTAAATTTAATTCTATTTTCATAAATATTATTCTTTTTTTAATTTTGATTTGTCTGTGAATCACACATCAAAGATTAGAGTGTAAGACATAAGGAAAGGTAGAGAGAGAAGAGGATCGTAATGAACAATAATATATTGTTCATTTCATAAAATGATCTCCTATTTATAGGGGAGTGAGTTCAATATGTGAAGTTACATGTTTGCCCCTGCTTTAATAATGACATTACAAGATATTTTAGATATTTTATATGTATTGACTTATAGCTTGACAACCCTCTGATTCGATCGGCTGAGCTCGATGTGCCTTGGTTTAGTAAGGCCTACTCGTTCGGCTATGTTGAGTTGACATTGTCGGCCAGTTTTTAGTTGAGTTGGATCTGTTCTTCGGCTGATATAGTATGATTGTCAACCTTCGATCTCTAATGAAGGAGAAAAACCTGCATACGAAAAAAAAAATAAAATAAAATGGGACCCAATCCCATACACGTTCGTTTGCATGAGTGTGGATTAAGGGTTATAATTGGAGAGCGTACGCTCTTCGTATGCAAGTTTTTTTCTGAAGGAGCTCTTATTGGCTGACCAATACTAATTTTTCTAATTAACCGATAGTTTTTATTATGATAGCGGGATTGTTGGTTCTCTTTTATTTTTTTCATTGATCATTTTTTAAGAAGAATTTAACATAAAATATATATACTTACAAATAATTAGGTGAGATTGTTATTTGTTCTTTTACAACAACAACAACAACAACAACAACAACAACACCAAAAAAAAAAAAAAAAACAAAAAAAAACATAAGGTATGTTTTGGGGCAGCAGCTATTTGTTTGGATAAATTGTATTTTCGCAGTTTTTTCAAAAAATTGTCGTTGGAATCAATGTTTTCTCATAGATCATGGCTAGGTGTTGTGATCTAACTTTAAAAAAAAAATTGTAATAGCCACCGCAGTTATTTACAACATCAGATTATTTTTCGACAGCTTCACAATTATTTTTTAATAAGCTACAACTGCACGAAAAAGACTCGTAGTTTGGCAATGTGTAAAAACCTTTTAACACCAAGATCCTCTAAATAAAATAAAAAATGGTTTTAAAAAATAGAATTGGGTACAAAAAAAATTAGGATCAAAATTTAATCAGAATGAATGATAGAATAAGTAATTTTTTTTAAAATAAATATAATATAAATTTAGATATCATTTAATTCAAAGCAACTTCAATAAATTTAAGACATTTTAATTAAATTTTAATCAGAATATTCTTATCATAAAATTTTTCAATAAAGTTTGTAATAGTTAAATTGCATGCATTTTTATTTTTATTTTTATTTTTATTTTTTTAAAACGTGGCAAGCCGTGTCTCTTTCTTTAATGTGTTAGTACATTATTTTAATTTGGTTGGTGGCATTTAGCTTTCTTTGGTAGGGTCAAGGTTTTGAAAAGCTATGAACATAAAGGCCACAAAATAAAATAAAATAAAAACGAAAAGTATAATTTACTATAAACTTAATGAAATTTACATTCATACCACATAATTCTTATGTCTTTACAAATCTACCAACTAAAATTACATATTTACATTTATATCATTTGAATATTATATTCCTATACATGAAATGGTATATTTCACTTTTAAAAATTTAATAAGTGTAACTTTTTTACGTAATGTTAAAGATATGTAAAAATGTAAAAGTTGTATGGTATATATGTAAATGTCCCAAAAGTTATACTAGAAAAAGACGACCTACTTCTAGAGAACAATGGAGTATCCAAATGGCTAACCATAATTTTTGTCTCAACTTTATTATTTTATTATCATAATATATTTATGTCACGGGCTAGCATTTATTTATATTATATTTGATATTATTTTATTCTTATTTTTTATTTGAAAATTATGTGAAAGAATAGTATTGAGCAAAATGTATTTCTATAGGTAAAATTATTACTATTTACTGTGTGATGTAAATTGTAATTTGAAATGTAATATTTTCTATAAAAAAAATTATAAGAGTTTCGATTTTGTAAATATCATATTTGCATGTTTGCAGATAGTTTTAATAGAATAAGAGCATAGAACAAAAAAATTTAAAATATTATTAAAAAAAAAGAATTTTCAGAACAGAAAAATCACAGAAACTAAACTTTAATATTTATATTCATAATACTCAAATTCTTAACGTCATATTAAAATGTCATTTTTATTAAGTTTTTAAAGAAAAATACATATTTTTTTAACATGAGTTTATAACACTGAGTAATAAATATAAATATTGTTTATACGTCATCAACAGAATTCCATCCTATGACATGAATTTCGATCTATGATCAGATCTCGAGATAATCTTTTAAGCATGAAATTATTAAACTTTAATTAAGAGCCATCCAGAGCTTCGATTTCAACAAATTCTCCCATTTTACCAACTTTGATCTAATATGAAATAAATCGAACCCATATCAATCTATTAAACCATGATTTTAAATTTTCTGGACACATTTTGGAGGTGAAATGGACGCCGAATTCTGTAAGTTTATAATTGAATCGAGCGCCAAGGTGAGTAGATCCAACGAGCCCAATATCATTTAATTCCGACATCATTAAGACACTCAAATATCCATCAAACTTCATATAATTAAAGGAAGCCCTCCATGTTATCTGATTAGGGTGGTTCAAATTCTCTCATTTATTGCAGTTGAGACTGTATAAATAGTGCACAATCCCTATCATGAGGGAGAAGGAAAACTTTTGGTTTGAGAAATAACTTAATGCAATGAGAAAAAAACTTAAGTTCGGCATCACTCATATAGTCGTAGACTACCCCCAACCATGGTCGACTGTCACCGACAGCTGTCAATCGTCAACAGTCAACCGTCGTTGACTACCACCAATTTTCGTCTATCACCACCAATTACTGACCGCTTTCGACCTCCACTAATTTCAGTCAACCACCTCCATCCATTATTGCTCACTGCTAATCACTATCAGTTGTCCTTTGTTCCTATCAATATATTTTTTCTGTCAGTTGACGTTGTAACTTAAAAAACCTGTTGTTGCACACTGCGGGACAAATGTTTAACTGTAATCATCTTTGTCTAGTAGAACTCATTAGCTAGGTCAAAATTATTTTCTTTCATTTGAGTGTATGTCGAGCCAGCGTAACATGGCAAAACAGCAATATGCCACTATACTACTGTAAATTTTTCAACAGTGTCAGTTATATTTTAAATGTTAGACATATAAATTAATAACAATTGTGTGGTGCATATATAATTTTTTTAAAAAAAAATAGTATACATCGTACCACAATACGATCTTTGATAAATACTTTAAAACTTACAGCTGTCGTTTTGTCTCCATGAAATAAACAGCTTGACTTATTGTTTTTATATTATAGGTGCATTTACATACATACCAGATAATTTTTATGTATTTACATATTTAACATCAAAGCTTTCAAATTTACACAGAAAACATTCAAAGCATTGTCATCTTATATATATAAATATATATATATATATATATATATATATATATATATATATATATATATATATATATATATATATATATATAACCATTATCACACTTTTTTAAAAAATGTCTTTAGATGTTATATATGTAGATACAATAAAATTGTATGGTCTGTAAGTAAATTTCCTTATATTTTCTTGAATAATTAAAGTTTTATGCTTATAACTTTTGGTCGAGCAACAAATTATATTATAATTTTATTATTTCTTATTATGATATTACTTATACTAATATTATAACTTATCTTTAAAAAATCTGTTGATTTTACACAAATTTAATGTTCACAAATTGAGAATGTCGATTGATGGTTGATGATAAAAAACTTTTATTTTTACGAAATAAGTTTGAGAGACGTTTCTTTGCTAAACTAAAATTTTTCTACACGTTAATGTTCTTTGTGACTGAACGGAGCTTCGGTGTGTTTTCAGATGAAGTCTTAGTATGCAGTCAACTGAATTTTCTTCTTTGAATAACGACATCATAGGAGGTTTTATTTTCCTGATCTTTTAAAATTATATGGTGATAGTTTGTATGCAATCTAAATGCTTTGATCAAGTCATCTGTCAATCGAGCAGTTACGAACAAGGCACGGGTTGTTAATCAGGATGAGTAAAGACATCACAAGGATGAGCTTCAATCATATCATTAACCAGCAGTCAATCGACCCAAGAGACGGATGTATTACAGCACAATCATTGATTGTGTGGTTAACCCAAATGGCGGACAAACTAAAAGGCCATATAATGCTAGAGTAGCAAACGGGGAAAGACGACCCAAACACTGACTGGTTACGTAGGAATCGATCGACCGAGATATCACTCAGGTAAAAAAATAAACTAGCATAAGGGTGAAACACTGGATAACTACCAACTGCTGGGGGTGTAAACGAGCCGAACACGAGCGAGCCAAGGCCTAGCTCATGTTCGGCTCGTTTATATTTCGAGCACAAAAAGTGTGTTCGTGTTCGGCTCGTTTGCTTAATGAGTCGAACACGAGCTGTTCATGAACAAAGAGTCGTTTTGACAATCCTAATCATGTAACCATAAGATGTTAAGGGTTGAGGCAAGATTTAAGAATTATAAGTTATATTAAAAGATCATTTGAATCTAATTTAAAACTTTTTATTATATTTGCTTAATTAATATTTTTTTAATTGATTATAAATCTTTTAAAATTTTTAAAAATACTACTCATACATACATACATACATATATATATATATATATATACATACATACATATATATATATATATATATATATATATATATATATATATATATATATATATATAATTGATGAATATTATTTCGAGTTAGAACGAGCCGAAAACGAAAAAACAAATTTTTGTTCGTGTTCGGCTTGTTATGACTTGTTAACTTAGCGAACGAGTCAAATACGAGCTTCTTAACGAGCCGAACATGAGTTGTTCGCAAACAACGAGCCGTTTTGACAGCCCTAGGCCGCAACTGCACAATAAGAAAATAATTACCATTTTGTAATATCTTTTGTTCTTATATAAATAGAGGATTGTAAAATATTAAGTAAATTATAGGAACTCCACACAAGATATTTAAATTGAAGTTTTTATATTTTTAATATTTAATTCTATATCTAATCAAAATTATTATTATTATTTTAAAAAATAATAATAAAATTATTTTTCATGCTCACAGGCCTACTGCTGGGCCGACATATAGGTTTGTAAATATTAGGCCGAATTTATGATGTATACGAAGTTTAAATTAATTGCAGAATAAGAAAAAAAATTACACACATACCACTCAATTCCGATGTATTTACATGTATAACGACTTAAAAGTGGCAGGAAAGATTTGGGGGTATAAATGTAAAAAAATAAATAAAATTAAGCTGTTAGTTAATGTAAACACACGAAAATTGGGCGGTACGTAGGTAAATGCCAAAAAATTAATAAGTGCATGCAATAAATTTAGTGTCTGTTTGGAGCAGCTGCGATACTTATTGAATAATCTGCTGATAAGCTGATTAAAAACAATCTGCTGATAAGTTAGGTGTATTGGCTATTAAAAATATTTATTTTTTTTTGGAAAAGTCAGACTGCAGCCAGAAAGATACCACCACACTTAGGTAGGTGCGGTGTGAAAAAACTGTTTTCAGTGTTTTGAAAACGCATAAGCTGCCATCAGGTGCGTTTTCAAAACGCCACATCACCAAATACACTGTCTCAATCGGACCCTTAATTAAAGAATTAAGAAAAATATAAGACAATTTATGAGTAGTTATATACTTACATTTTTAATTTTTTTGTCAGTGAGGAATAATTTTTTAAATTTTTAGTTTTTTTTTCTCATTTAAAAAAGAACACTGAAAGGGTATAAGAATCACTATCAAATCTCATGACTTGAGCATACATATTTACTAATAATAAAAGACATTGCCATACAAACTCCGCAATTCCTATGTATTTACATATCCAACGCCTAAAATTTACCATTTTACATTTAAACCACTCAAATATTGCATATCACGTCAAAAACATCACCATTTCAACTTTCAAAGAGCGAGCGTCGACGTTACCGATCAGTGGCAGCAGGCAAGTGGTCGTCAGTCGCGGTCGACGGTGTTCAACTATGGTTGATGGCGGAGGTGGTGTTGGATTTCAACTTATTCTCAAATTCTCAGTCTCTCATTCTCAAGCCTCAAGTTCTCCTCCCTAATAAGAGAAGTGCGGTTCTATTTATAGATCTATTGGTGCAATTAATGCATGAATATTAACCACTTTTATCACACGGCTCAGAGGGTATCTCTCGATCAGACAACATTTGATGACATTTGAGTATCTTAACGATGTAGCAATTGAGTGATCTTAGGTTTGTTGGATTCGTCTTGTCAAGACGTTCAATTTGATTATGAACTTACGAGATTTGACGTTCGTTTGATTTTCCAAATGTGTACGGAAAACTTTAAAACATAATTTAACGCATGACTAGCACTTGATTTGGTTCTTATTGGATAACCTTCGGCACCATTTGGTACGTCTCGTTGAGCCAATCGGTTTGACTATAACTTTGCTAAAATCGGACCAATGGATGACCTTTTATCGATGTTTGAACATCCTTGCTCAAAAGATTGTCTTGATATTCATGCTGGATGATGTAAATTTGTTTGTGATGTATTAATATGTGAAAACAAATCTTTCAAAACATTTATATTTGTATGTTCGAAAAATGTCAGCACGGATCTAGCTAAGAGCCGATGAATGCAAAGACCAACCAACCACCTAATTCGGCTAGCCAACCCAGCCATTCAATCAACCACATCACTGGATAGTTCGAGGAACGAAACAGTGTCAAACATATGAAAATATGTTAAGACATGTGAAAATGTACCATAAAACCGGAAACGTGTCAGACGTATGAAAATTTGTCAATGAAGATAACAATAACTGGTAACTCTTAGGGAAAATAATTATTGATAACTCTCAGAGACAACACTAACCGATAACTTCCAGGGGATAATGACTTATAACTCCCATGAGCAATAATATAATTTTTGCATTTTTATGCTCCTATCATCTGTAAATAGAACGAATTTTTTCATACAAGGAGATTGGGGCCATTTGGGTTTTCATCTATTTATGCATCACTCTCTTATTCTCTTGTAGCACTTCTTTCAATATATAAAATGAGTTCAAGAGCGCAGGATAGATACACTCTTTGCTCCCCTATGAACGATCGTTGCGCCACTCTTTCTTTCACTCTCTCATTCTCCCTCTCTTTCTGTTTCAATGTTGTACTCTTTGGGTATCATCAACATGACAAATTTAAATTCAACAATATTAGAAGCAAATCTTATACTTATTTCGCATATAGAAATATACATCTATTAAGTCACACATAAATAATTGATGTTCCATCACTAAACATTAAGAATATTAATGTAATTGTTGACAAAAATGGCAAGTATTTATTGTTATTGAATTCTCTTGCAAGCATCCTTTGAAACTTTAGCATTAAAATCTACCTATTATTTTAGCATTAAAATTTTGAGAGCCTATTTATCGCATTGGTGACCTTTCCAAACAAATTTACTTTGAAAAATACAAATTTTGCAAGAACATTTTGTGTGGCATTGGCCTTAAAAATTATTAAATATGCTTTGAGATTAATGAGCACTTTTCTCAAAATTAATTTAATAATTTTCAAACCTATCTTATTATATAAATTAAATCAGTGCATCTTTTAATTCTTTTATTGTTTTGTTTTTTAAAATTGAAGTAAATCTCTCCTTGATCATTGAGAAAATTTAAATATTTATGCAAAAAATAAGCATGAATGACTTATATATGGAATAGTAAGTTGATGCATATTACATTGTGCACATAAACATTTTATACAGACTCAATATCATAATATTTATTTTATTAAGAGCATTTTGAGTGCTTTAATATCAATTTTTAGCAGCCCGAGATTATTATTGTAAAAGAACAATATATTACAATTATATAAAAATTTCCATCAGAAATCTAATCACGACTCTTCTTATTTTTGCACATCACTCGAAAAAATATTACATAATGCAAAACTGCATTAGATATGCCACGTGGAAAATCCCATCACTTTGGCTTATGAAGTTTTGCTGTGATATTTATTTACAGCCTTGCCTCGCGGTACTCAACTTTTCCCTAGTGAAAATATTTTCACAAATCTCTAAATAACCACCAATTAATCAGCGAATAATCTGTGAATAACATTAAATAAAATTGTGAGGATTATTGACAGGTTATTAAAAATTTATTGCAGAGTTATTTGAGCAATAACTTCACAATAACCTCACACGAATAATAGATAAAAAAAAATAAAATGAAACCGCGGAGGTCATTGAGGCGTTATTAAGATGTTATTCGCTGATTATTTGAAATAATCCGCAATAACTTACTAATAATTCTCCCGATAATCTTAAATAACGT
The DNA here is from genome assembly GCA_022702705.1 of Papilionanthe hookeriana x Papilionanthe teres. NCBI lineage: Eukaryota > Viridiplantae > Streptophyta > Magnoliopsida > Asparagales > Orchidaceae > Papilionanthe > Papilionanthe hookeriana x Papilionanthe teres. The sequence continues at coordinate 1,993,623 of CM040429.1, read as the reverse complement.
AGATTATTAGTTGATTATTTGGGATTCCCTAGGCAGCCTTCTTACATTCTCCGGAATAATTTTCACTCCCCGAAGAAGAATTATTGCATACGAAGCACGTATGCAATCCGCACGCAGCTCCTCCGATTCCCATCCAATACTTATAATAACCTAACAATACCCAATAACTATATTAATAACTTAATAACCAGTACTTCCTCCGTATCCTCTCAATAATGATAGGCACCGAGCGAGCGATGGTACGTGCTCCGTATTCAATAATTACCCCTCGCGGAGAACCTGTATCTCAAAACCCTACTGGTTACCTGCTCCTCTCTTCGTTCGTAATCACGCAGATCTCCCTCTCCGTTCCAGCACATCGCAGCACTCCGTCTCTTGATAACCGTCCCAGATACCTTCCTTCTTCACTCCAACGAGCAGCTCCATTCACTCATCATCTTCTCCCAACCTCTCGCCTCCAACTCCTCCGTTCGTAGGCTGCGGGAGCTCTTGGGCTCACCTGCAGCGCTTGTTTTCTTCAACAAGAATAGGATTGCTCCCCGCGGCTCTTTTCTTTCTCCTGGTATCAAACCAAAACAGCAGCCCATTTCACCCTTGCAAGCGGAGCTTCCAGGTCGGTACTCGACTTTTCCCCAGCGTCGGATCCCAAGCTTTCAGCCTCCATCTTCGAATTCCCTTCCTACTAGCCCCTCTTATTCCATCGTTCTTCTCCTGCTCGCACACTCAAAGTTCAAAAGGCTCCAGCAGCTCCCTCTACGTCTCGATCTCATCAAGCCTGGTAGCTGCCTTAAGGTAAACGGAGGAGAAATGTATTTACGATTTCTGTGAGATTTATTGTTTTTCATTTTGTTATTTGATCGATGCTTAAATCTTACCCGATTTCTGTTACCAAATAGTTACAAAGATTAAATCTCATTTTAAATGTGCTGTAAAGTTTCCCTTTATTGCGATGTTAAGCATTTGTAGGTTTACAGTTGTTATTTTGAATGTATTTTGGCGAGGCAGCAATCAGATTCAAGGTTTTGCAGGATTTTCAGTTGTCATTTTCACTGTTTTGATTGCAGGATTTATGGCTGCTGTTTTAATTGTTTTAAAAGGTTCATGTTACACACACAAATGCACACACACACATATATCTATGTTGCTTGCTAGAAAATTTACAACGTTTAACGTCTTAGTGTTGCATGAAGATCTAACACACATTGATAAGAGAAAAACAACTGAAGGAGACAAGAAGATTTTTTATTTGAAAAAATATTGGCAAGAGGTAAAAACACAAGCTCTGGCCTAGTTAAAATCATTCACTATGTAATTAGGCGTACACATGATCACTCTTCACCTGATTAGGGAAGATAAGATTAAAAAAAAATGATGATCACAACTTTATAATAGTAGTTTAACTACAACTACAATAATAATAATTGATCACAAAAGTTTATAGTTGGTTGCTATAATGGTCATAGTTAGATCTAGCAAATGTTGGTGTCAGAGTCGGAGTTGGAGGTGGTTGATAATAATCGGTGGTTGACGATGACCTCTGATGGCCAATGGCGACATTTTGTGGTTTGCGGCGATCTTGGGTGATTGGTGATAATTTCCGGGACTTTAAGAATTATGCTTTAGTAGTCATCTCACTCTTCTTTTCTCTTCTCTCTTCTTTTCAGGGGGTCTATTTATAGTTTTTGAGAGAGACATTTTTATAAATTCGACCAATATCCTATAACACTCTATCGGATGATCTACATTAATTCCCATGATCACATGTAGTTTTTTTCAATATTTATGTATCTTAATGATATCATAATTGAATGATCTCATACTTATTGGATTACTCTAATCGAGTCGCTCGATCTGACTATAAAAAAGCCGAATTTTGAAATTGATTGTCTTTCCAATTAATGTATCAAAGTATTTGATTATACTTTAAGTGTTTGATCTAGGCTTATTTTGACTTGAATTAGGTCTCTTTTGGCATCACTGAGTTCATCTTGCAGAGACGGTCAATTTGGCTAAAAATTTATTAAATTGAGGCACAGATGATCATGAATTTAAACTTAGAATATTTCTTTTTCAAAATGTATCGAGATTTGTGCATGGTGATACAAATTTCTTGATGACACATCAATAGTTGAAACCAAAACATTAGATCTTGAAAATTAATGGTTGTCGTTCCTATTGTTCTGAAAAAAAAATGTGGTTAGATATGCATGTCTAGAAGTTTTGTTGGGGTCACTTTGTCTTTTTCGGGTTTGGCATTATGAAGTATTTACATGCATATATATAAATAAATGTGTTTGTATATATAAAATTTTGTAAATATGTATAATTTAATTTTTATAATTTATGCTATTTTTATAAATTTAAACCAATTTGTATATAGATTTATATGTAACAAAAACAATTGTTTAAGATTTCTGTAGGGATTAAAGTTTTCATTGTCTATTTTGTTGGGCGAGAAATGGGAACTAAGATTCACGAGGATTTAAGATTGTCATTTGTTGTCTTGTTAGGATTAAGTTAATCTTGTCAGCCACTTTACATGATATATATATATATATATATATAGATGGGGTGATAAGTTCTTTTGGGCTGTTGGATTTAATGTATTCAGCCTGGAAATAGTCACAGGTGAGATTCATTATTTTCAGGGCATCAAGTTAAAGGAGAGAATTGTTAAAATGTGACTAAATATTTAAATTCTTTCCTTATATGATTAGATTGCATTGAGCAACCCGTATTTATTCCACTTACTAATTTGAATTAAGCACATTAAGATTCATGCACTTATTATAAGAATTCATGAATTATGCCACTGGATATATATGGAGGTTCTTAAATGATGGTTTCTTTTCGTTTCTTGCATACCCCTTGGATTTAAGGTTTTTTGGAAGGCTGTCAATTTGTGCATGCAAGAAAGTGAAGATTTCTGTGAGGTACTCTCATGGTGTGAGATTTTTTGGTGTGGGTGTACTTGAAATTTATGAAGAGTAGCGAGTGTCCTGATATGTATGTCAATATTGTGGCTTCTTTTTTAATAGATATGATCATTTCTCATCTTTTCTAGATGCAGGCTTAATTGAGGCCAAACTACATAAATCTTGGTGTCTTCTTTGTGGTTGCCTTGTATTTACCTCTTTTATTTGTTTGTGGCACATGGTTCATGATTCTGGTAGTACTTCCGTTTCAAGCTATTTGGTGCACGTATTTATATATATGTAGTCATTTTGTACAATTTACCATTTATTACTTCAATAATGAAGAAGTTTCTTAATTCTTTCATTTTCGATGGACTAGATATAGTGTAAGGGGGAAGAGTCTCATGGAAGATTCTAAAGCACAATTGCCTTCTGGATATGCTATGCGACCACCTTGGTTATTCAAAGGAAGGAAAGCTATTTTACACTTTGTATCTTGGCTTTTTTTGAATTATCTTATTTAGCATTATGAATTCATACGAGTCTTTTCATGCACCGGTGAGGATCTTAATTCGTCAAATTCAATTCGTTTGATTTTCAGTGCACTGTACCAATTGCATCTTGTTAAAGCAGAAGTTGCTCGCGCTTTCATTCCGAAGGACTTTAAACTAGTTGAAGCATTTGGGTATTTTAACATTCTTCAGATACTTCTTTCATAATATTCCTCATTGAAAATTGTTGTCCTTTTCTCGGCCAAATGTGATTTAACTTATGTTTACAGTTATACTCTTGGAGGTTTCTTCCTTGCTTGCTATGATGATAGTCCGGTCGCAAGGTTTGATGAGGTTCTGAAAAAAAACGGATATGAAATTTTTTTGTGGTTGCCTTTTTTGAAGGACATTTTCTGTTTTTTTTTTTTTTTATTGTTTTAGAGATTTATGCATGTAACTTCTTACCGATTCATGATGTTTGTGAGACATACTTATTGTTGGAACTATTCTCTGACGTAATGTTTATTCATTTTGTTACTCTTAGTTAGTGGTGATTGCAGGCATTGTGTGGAACCCTCCAACATCTTGTGCGTAAGCATTTTTTTTTATGTTTATGGAATTTTTTGGTAAAAGAAGTGCACTCTTGCTTGTACTCTTCTACTTCAGTTCTAGTTTTTTTTTTTTTTTTGAGGTATTGAATTATTGAGGAGTTTCTTTACTGCTTTTCTTGATATTTCCCTGGCAGGTGGGCTGCTAGAGTGTTGGTTAACAATGAAGAAGCTTGTCGGCATGGGCGGAAGGTATTCTAGGCATCTTGTACAAATCCTTTCCTATGTTGTGTTGCTACCATTACTCTACCTTAAGAAGTCACGCATTTTTATTTCCTTTTTTTTTTTCTTTTTTTTTGGTAGGAAATTGGTCTCCCAAGCCATGTTGGAATATTCTCGAAGGTAGGTTTTATAATTCGGAGCTAAATTGCTTTACATCTCAAGGCTTAAATTCCCACAAATCTCCATAATCTGGCATAGTTTTATTCAGAGTTTTAGGACTATTCTAATCTTATCATGGAGTGGGGTTTTGTTATCCATAGTCAAACCATCAAATATCTCCTAAAATATGTTTTTCCTTCATTCCCTCTTATGTATGATAAAAAACAATGGGACTTAATATAAAAAAAAAGTGATTATTCATAATTGAATAGCATGTTATTTTGTCAATATTTTATGGAATCGACATTATTAGTTTGTTGACATTTGTATTGAGCTTATCAGCATAATCTTCAAACAACAGATGATTATATTGGATATGAGATAGATTTGGCAAGAGATAATGAGTCAAAATATTGTTTGCAGGTCCGAGACGATAAAGTGGATCATGCATTTATATATTTCTATAGTTCTTATATTGGTTTTCCATATAATTTTCCCGTTTGATGCTATTTTATCGTGATGATTGGTCATATTATAAAGCAATTTTTTGTACTCTGGTGGTTCAGACAACATTATCAATTCCAATTGTTAAACTATTTGTGTCACCTTCACATGTACAAAAAATTAATTTTTGTTTGGAGATAATCTATGAAATTTATTCTTGTAATGGTCCATGTTGTGTTGATGAATAACATGATAATGATGATTAACCTGAAGTTTAGACTGCTTGTAAAGGATTGAAATGAAATAGTGCCTGGGCCTGATTCTCTTCCAGTTTTTGTTAATGGATCTGAGATCGAGTCTGAGATTGCACCACTTGCAGAGTTTTTATTGTTCCTAAGATAGTTTAGATGCATAGCAGGATGATCCTTGGTTGTTGTTCTACTTTATTCTTATTACTTCTTGATATTGAGTTAATGAATTTCATTAAATGAGGATTCCTGACTTTATTTTAATTGGAATTATGTTTAATTATGTTTTGGATAATATGAGGTTTGAATTTGAATTATTAAATCATATTAGATTTTATTTAATTTTAATATTATCTTTTTAACTTTATTTCTATAATTGGGGATGGTTAGGTTATATTTTTGTTAGTTGAATGGTAAATTAAAAGATTTGTCCTCTCTCCTCTCTCCTCTCTCCTCTCTCTCTTCTAATAACTGTTTCCCCTCTTCATTTATTCCTTATCTAACATAAAGTAAGATTACTTCAAACTCTTTTAATTCCTTTTGTTTTTGCTTAAAGCAAAACTCTGCAGAAGTCAGAGAGAAATCCACAAACATGTACAGTAGTTTTCTGAACATGATTGGCCTTACCTCCAGCAGCAGGAAGGAGCATACTGAAGTCAAAATATCAGAGGTTAATGATTCCAACATAGTGTCCTTATGTAGCATTAGCATTCCTTATCTTGGTGAGTGGGCAAATATAATTTTCGGTTTCTTTTTACTCCAACTGATTATTTACATCTCGAACACTTAGAGAGATATAATACTCAGGGCGCCCTGTTAAATTCTTTGATATCCTGCTTTTTTTGAATCATTTAAATATTGCAATTTGATATAGTAAATATTCTCTGGTATACACAATCTAATACAACAACAACAACAACAACAAAGCCTTAATCCCACTCTGGTATACACAATCTATTGTTGAAAAAAATTATATTAACAAAAAAATTCTGGTACTACATTGCCTTTGTTCAAGAGGCTGTTTTCCAAGTTCAATTGATTGTTATCTATGCCACCACTTTATTAAAGGTGATAATGGATCTTGTATTGACTCATTTGATTAACGGTGGGCTTCACATAACAGAGCCAAAATTGGTTGCTGACAACAAATGGATGGGTCCAAAAATCAGAATGTCACTTCCTAGTTTTAGGTGAGTTTTACATTTTAGATCTTTAGTGAGATGCTTTTAATTCTTGTAACTTTTGATATTTGGAGGACTGCTTGAATTAATTATTCTTTTTATTTCAGCGGCCGAACCATTCACAATCCCCTTCTTCTAAAGTATGCTTGTCAGATAGAATGCAGGTGAGGAACATTATAAAATATTGGGGCATTTGCCTCCATACCACCCAATTCTTATGTATTGATATGTCAAACACCTAAACTTTAATTTTTACAATTGAACCAGCCAAATATTTCATATCACCTCAAGATACCACCATCTTAAAATTTAAAAAGTGAAATACACGTTTTCAGGCACAATGGCGGCATGTTTGTAAAAATTGAAGTTTAGGTGTTAGATATGTAAATACATAACAATTGAGTGGTATGTATGTATATCTTCCTAAAATATTTTCATCCCATTACAACCAAATTTGAAAGATGTTTATTTGAGTGATGCTATTCACCATTTTTCTGGGCCATGCTAACATGCTTTATTTCTTCGAACAATCGCTCTCTAGTTTTTTTGCTTGAAAGATATGAAATTTAAACTAAGCATCTGTTATGAGTCTTCTTAATGAATGGGATGAATAAAAATGATGAAAGAGCATTTTTGACAATTAATTTAGAAAAGTTTTAGTTTTAGTTAGTGATCGCAGCTATCTTGGATAAGTATTTGACAAGTATTTCAGTTAAGCCACACAATATAATCAAATTAATAAGAAAGCAGTCAATCTATGCGCAAGTATATGTATCACTCAAGTAATACAGGGCTCTAATGGAGTCTTGGTTATCGATCCAACAGGGAGGAAGCAAATCTTTAAACCGTAGCACTGAAATCCAATATTCAAATTACAATACATGAATACTAAATACTAAAGTTGCTAAAGTTTAATGATGCTAAAGATTCTAAGATCACTAAAGTACTTTCTAAACTTTGAAATAAAGTTTACTACTAAACTAAGTTTTGTATTGAATGATTCAAATTTGGAGAAAGTGTTTTCCCTCTGTCTTCCCTCTTACAATGATGTTATGATGAGTGAATGATAAAGATTAGTATAAATTTTGTATTGTGCCAAATAGGAACATACCTATTTTTTACCCTCTTCCGAGTGCTATAAAGAACATCGACTAATCCTAAGCTTAGTCTCAGAATTCGTGGTTAGAGTTTGATGATATCGACTCACTCCAGAGCTCTCACTTCCTTCGCCTGAAGGCTAACTCTCGCTTTAGTTTCCAAACACTATGACCAAATTGGGGATTTTAGTCTGTCACCCTAAAATTTCCAATTCTACGCCCAATAAATCATATTTTCCTATTTATTTGCTCTCACCCCCCATGAACTACGTTACTCATTCACGGACATTGAATTTAATCTTTACTTTTGTTATAGAACGCATAGTTCTTTCGAATCGTATGTTCACAACATATTTTAACAATTCAATTGACCAAATTGAAAAGCAAATGAAGTACAGAGTGAAAAATCATCACAATTTCTTAGCATTCACATGACACATCCAATCTAACTTCACCATATCTTATTGTAAGGAGAAAGACAAAGAAATATACTCTGAATTCATGAGTAAGATACGACAAAACAAGGATTATATATATAAAATCAAAGTCATGCAAACAATAAGAAGTAAATAAAACTTATCACAATTTTTTCCCCAAGCAAATCCCTTGAAGTTCCTTTGATCTCTTTCCCTCTTCACAACAACACATGATTCTCTCTTAGAATAGTAAGGAAGAAGCAATTTATCACTTTCTTTCTCCTCCTACAGCTCTTAGAGAAGAGTCCTTCACAAAACAATACTTTTCACACTAAACCCTAGACTCTAAACTCTCTACAAAACTCACTTCACTCTTGTATTTGCTTAAAAAAACTAAGCTTCCTTGATGAGCCTTCTCTATCAATTTAAGAGTAGTTTTGAAGTCTTCGTTTGTGTGTATAATCATTAATTATGTTGGATATTATTGCAAGGGTGTGAGGAGTATGAATTGAGGCATGAGGTATGCTATCATTAATTGGGTAGTCCTCTTAAGATACATTAAATTCCATGATCTCTTACATCATAACAAAATATCTTTGATACCAAACCTCACCCTATGTCTTGTATAATCGTGTTTTAGTATTTTGATTATCTTCATCATTTTATAATTAATTTCTATGTATAAGTAGTGGATTTTTTTCAGGTCAACGAGTTATGCAACTTTACAAAAGTAAGTTTTTTCAAATTTTAACACTTGAACGTTAAAATTCTAACCCTTCACTCGTTTGATTGGCCACCCATCAGACATCTCATGTCTTTTCATTCATTGTGTGTGAAGATCTATAAGTCATTGTTTTACGAAGTGCTTCTTGTGCAAAGTGAAGTGAAGCACACGACACACGCTTCACTTCTTCGAAACTCACTTTGAAGCGCCAAGCAAAATTGATACCTGAGTTAACCCAAACCACGACATAAATAATACACAGTTTTATTTTTTACTTTCAAAGGAGTACAAGGACGACACGACAAAAACAATACAACAACATATATAATGCTAGATAACAATGTAAACTACAAAATAAAAGACCAAGGTAAATAATAGAAGACAAAAATTGCCCTCTCGAGTCGGTGCGGTTGATTCGGCGAGTGACATATGATGCACGAGTGACGTCACCCAGCAAGTCTACCAGAAGCACATAATCGACGCTCGGGGAAGGTGGAGGTTGCTTGACAGGGATCTGCTGGCGGCTGGGCAAGCAGGGGAGGTGACTAGCGGCCTGTTGATGTAGGAGGGGGTTGGCAGGAGCTTCAACCGACTAGGGCAAGTAGAACAGTAGGGCAGCGACCTGTTTATGCAGGAAGGGGATATTGGCGGGAGCTACAAACAATTGGTGCAGGTGAGGAAGAGGGCAAGCGGTTGGTCTGTGCAGGAGTAGAGGCGCCGGCGGGATCAGCGAGCGACGGGGTGAGCAGGAAAGGAAACGAGCGGCTTGTTTGTGCAAGAGTGAGGCTCCGGTGGGACTTGTGGCCTTCTGAGAAGAACATCCGAGTCGGCTAATTGTGACCACGCCATGAGCTGGGGTGAGAATTGGAAAGAGGGATGGAACTAATTATAGATAAAATACCACATTGGGCAAGGTACAGCCGTACAGTTGAAGCACCATTCACTGCCAGATATAACCTTCGGAGAGGGAACGCCTTGGAGACACTTGAAATTAGAGATGGATCCAAAACTGCTTAGCAATCAGCACACAACAATTATAAATAAGATGGGAGTGGAGGCTAGACTAGGTAAGTAGGAAAATAGACAAAAGATTAAAAGAGAGTGGAAAGGAAAAGATGAGTTTGAAATGCAGTTCAAGAAAGAAGAAAAGGATTGGGCTAGGGAGACATTAACACAGGAGAAAAAGAGGGGCGAAAGCTCGGTTCTGGCTGATTCGGTCCAGCCTTTCTGCTGGACCGGTTAATGGTTTGTACCGGCTCGAACCACGAGCCTCGCGTCAAAAACGGTTGATCTAGTTCATAGTTTAACTAAGGGGAATGAAGGGCAATTGAATTAGTTTCATGTTTTATGAAATTGAGAGTTTATTAGTTTATTTATTTATTAAATTTTAGATTTTATCGAGTTATAAGAATTTTTTGCACTTTTTAAGTTTTTAATTATTGCAGTAAAATATTAGAAATTGTTCATAATTTTAATTTTTAGGCTTTCTCAATGTTTGCCTTCAAGTTAGGTATTGTATCACATTCTTTTCTAGTTTATATTAATTTTTAAGTCATATTTTATATTTTATAACAGTTATCAATATTTAAGTCATATTTTATATTTTATAACAGTTAATGAAGATATTTATAGATTAATACTTTCTTATAACACATTAGTGCTTTAGTTAATAAAATGCTGCATTGTTCTGCGCTTAGGACTTTGAAGTAAAAATAAAGGCTTGTGTATCGCACTATGCTCTACGCTTTGCGCTTATAACAATATTATCGGTCTTGTAATAGCAATTATGCAAGGATGAACGAATGAATTTATTTTTAGGAATTTAGTTTGCCAAAGTACTATCCATGCATTCCATTTGTTCTATTATCTTTTTGAAGAATGCTGATGAAAATTTTGGACAAGATTGGCGCATTAAAGGACAATTTTTGAAGTCTATCTACATATCTCTGTTTCTTTTTTTTCTTTGGAAATAATGTTGTATCATTTGTATTTTATTCTACATTAATTAACCAAGTGAGTAAAAAATTATTTTTGGGCATTTACCTATATACCACACAATTCTTATGAATTTACATATCTAACACCTAACTTTGAATTTTCTATTTCTAACACTCAATATTTTCATATAACATCAAACATATTACTATTATTAACTTTTTAATAGTGAAATACACTTTTTCATGCATAGGTGAGGTAGTGTTAATTTAAATATCAAAATTTAGGGGCTGTTTGATTTGCTGAAAATGAAATGCAATGTTAAATATTTACGAAATACTCTGATTACAATATATTTAAATACTTTAAAATTGTTTGGTCTACTGTAAAATAAACATAGGGCTTATATATATATATATATATTTATTTGGTTTGAAGTAGATTGAAAATAATATATTTCAAAATATATTTTCTTTTCCGACGTCGGCGAGGGGCTGGTAGAAGACCAGCGGTGGCGAACTGGTTGGTTGTGGGAAGATGGTGGGCAGGGGTGGGGGTAGTGGGCGGTACGCTGCAGATGGTGACTTACCGATAACATTTTACCGTAACTCAAATTCGACCATTCGGCCAAATCGGTCGAATTCTAAATTCAAGCCAAAGTAAACTAAGTTGTCAACTTACAAATTTACTCATACTTCACATTGTATTTGTAATTATTCATATCAAACACATAATTTTCTAAATTCTCTATAAACGAATTACAATATATTGCAAATCATTCCAACCAAACAGCCTTTTAGGTGCTAAATTTGCAGATGCATAAAGTACGCATGGCATGCATGTAAATGTTCATTTTTTTTTTGCACCCCTCAACCCTTTTATATCGAAGCATGAAATTAATGCGTAGGAAGCTATTGTGAATAAATTCCACAGGATGCGGGCGGTGATGGTAGCGAAAGTTTCAGGACCTGGCGCCAATAAGTCTGATGATGATGATAAGTCTTGCGTTGATCGTCTCGACAATAATACGTTGACAGAGAACGACAACTGGAACCGATGCATTTCGATTCTGCTGTCCAAGCCTGTGCTGGCATTGGAGTTCAATTTTCTCAAAATGAGAGTGAATGCTCCAACCGTGGTAGCTTCTCACAACCAGATTAATGTAGCAGGAAATACAAGTAGTTGCTTCAGAAATAGATAGCCTCCTTTTATGCTCGAGTTTTTAACGGTATTACTCTTAACACTCTGATAAAGTATTTAATGTGCGGGCTTCTTTCTAATTCCAAAATCTTAAATGTATCAGCCTGGATTTTTTGAAATGGAACAATCATTTATTTAATTTTGTGTCATTTAAATACATTCCACTCTTTTCATATGTTTTGACATGTCTAACATCTAAGATTTAGTTTTTTACATTTAGACAGCCCAAATCTTTCATATCACATAAAAACATACCACTATTTTAACTTCTAAGTGAAATACACCTTCTCATGCATAGGTAAGGTGGCATATATATAAAAATTGAAGTTTAGCTGTTAGATACGTAAATACATAAGAATTGCATGGTGTGTATGTAAATCTTCCTTTAGTTTTTCATTGTTTTACTTGTAGAATATTGTTACTTGAACATTGAGGTTATATCAATCTATATTATTATACCACACCCCTAGATTTATAAATAATGGTCAATTTTAAAAAAAAAAAGGAAGCTCTCTTCTTGCACGCTCCTCATCTCTCCCTCTTCTCCTTATTGCTAGTAGGATTTAAGCACAACTCACAGACATATTTGAGTTCAAAATTCTGAACGTCAAAATATATAATTGTACATATTCTTAAGTCATATCCTATAGTTTTATTATATTGCAGTTTTGTCATGTCCTATAGTTTTTTCATATCTTGCAGTTATATTTTATGTCATTCTATTTATCTATATGAAATAAATTTGGCGTATCAACTTGGATGGTCAACTCGGTTGGTGGAAAAGGCGAGTCAAATCAGCACCTGGCAGCTTGGCAAATTTTTTTAGGTACATACATTTGTTTTAGGAACCACGAAAAGAATAATAGAATGAAAATATGAAATTATGCATTGCTCGTGTCTTTAAAACAAATATATATTTCTCTTCCAAAAAAATGAATTTGTTAGTTGTACTTATTTTTCCCACATATGAATTACATCTATTTAACTAAAGATGAGAGGAGCATTTCACTATGTCATCTATGTGGGGACTCTTTGCACTTCTAGTGGGAATCATCTTGGGGGCAATTTGGCTAGACATTAGATTTCATTTTGGAGGTATTTTTACTCACCTTCAGAGAATAGTCGCATAGATTGTTAGCTCATCTTTGCTATTATATTTTTTTATTCAGGTGTTTTGTTTAGGGTGTTATCAGTGAAAAATAAATTTCGTTCTCTTCATGCAGCTATATGGATGATTCCTTATAATATAACTCAGTTACAAAAAGAATTAGGCGGTTTCATAAATCCAAGTTATCTTTTGCCTGAGGGTCTTAGCTCTCCTATAGGGAGTAGTCGCCTTAATTTTTAAACTTTACTTGGTCAATATTTTATGATCTTTAATCTCAAAGTTAACCGACTTCATTCTTTACTTGATTGAGTTATATTTTGAAAGAGTATTTTGAAAGTTCTCCCTTGAATTCAATTATTGAGCCAAGTAAGGTCTAAAATTTTGGACAATTTTATTTTACTCTTTAAAAAAGTTTTTAGGTGGGGCAATTTCCACTATTTGCCAAAAATATTTTGAAAAATGAAATCACCCCTGAAAAATTATATAGCATAAATTAGGGATAGGAAATTTTAAATGATGAAATATTAATGATAAAAATAAAATATTTTATCTCATCTAGTGAGAATTTTTCTGGTTTGATCTTTGGTTTCCTTCTGAAGGTGTCTACATGTACCTTTATATTTAAGTCATGCGTCCTTGCACACTACACCTGTCAAAGTGTTGAATCGAGATATGTTTGTGAGTTATGCCCAACTCTACTAATATTGAGGAGAAGAGGGAGAGGAGCATCTGGGAAGAGAGTGCTTATAAATTTTGGGGTGCCCTTTTATCTTTATACAATATTTGCTAAGAAAAATAAAATATATAGTCATGTTATGTTACAGTCTATAGTTATATGTTATATCTTGCAGATTTTTGTTAAATCTTATAGTTTTGTCATATTATTTTATGTAGCTGCATAAAATGAACTCGGCAAGTCAACTTGGAAGGTCAATTTGGTGGGTCAACTCGGCACTCACTGCGTGGTAGACTTTTTTAGGTGTATACAATTACAACAGTAACATGTAAACGTTAACTGATGAGTTATGAGTGCCATTCAGGATCATTAATTGCTCCATATGTTGTTTCTCACCTCTAAATCTATCAACCAGACCCTGAATATGCCACCTGATCATCATTTTATTTCTGAAAATAAACAAGTAAAAATTTATTTAACGTTAGATGTTGGTTTGATTGGTTTTATCACATACTGCATCTTGCTATTCGTCAAAGCCCCGTCTGATTTTATTTGGTTTATTCTGTTTATTTTTTTGCCTCTGTATTGTGTTTCTACTTGCATAGCATTTTTTGCTCCCTTCTTCGCATATTGGGGTTTGCATATTTTGAGCTTGAACAATTGAGGTTAGATTTTTATTTTGGAAGATTTGCACATGCCACATAATGCTTTTTCATATCTAACACCTAAATTTTAATTTTTACATGCATGCTGTCTTGTCTATTCAGAAGATGGCCTCTTGTCACTTTTTACAAGTTAAAATGATGGTGTCTTTTGTGGTGATATTGAAGATCTGGATGGTATAAATGTAAACTGCAAAATTTAAGCGGATACATATGACATGGGAATTGGGCGGTGTGCATGCAATATTTATTTTTTGGGTTATTAGCATAATTTATGAAAGAAGCGAATTATGTTTGCTGACTGCGGTCGCTGAATTTTTTAATAAGGAAGGCAGCTTCTATTGGAAGAGTTGATGATTGGTATAAAGGGCAGTCAATAATTGTATGTCAACTGGGCCGAAACTATATTTGGAAAATTTTGGGTTTAGGTTAAATCGATTTGAGTTAAAGATATTAATCTGTTTAATCTTTTGAGCAGGTTGATCTGCCAACTTAAATTTAACCTGTAAATTTGAAGTTGTCTCAAAATTGATTTAATTTTAGCTCAAATGAATATTTTGATTTGAGTGAGGATTTTCAACCCATATAATATTTAAGATTAGGTTTAAAGTAAAATCTATTTTGAGCGGGTTAAGGTGAACTTTTCACACGGGACGCTTGGTACTTGATAGTATTTTGATAAAATGCGCTGAGGCTAGGTTTTTATTTATTTATTTAAATTTTTTGTTGCGGGTCTCAATGGTTTCTTAACCTAAGGTGATATAACGCGTGCTATCGTTCTGTCCCATTCAAGGAAAGGTACAGTGCTTATACTTTTAATATTATAATCTTACAAGTGTATATTATTTAATTACAATGAAAAATCTAATCAAATTATTATTGTTATTTTTAAAATAAAAAAGAATTTTTGATTTGACATTTAGTTTTAGTACAATATTGGAATTTTTATTCTTAAATCTGCATTGAATCACAGCTCTGGATAATATAAAAAGTTAAAATAATAAATTAAAATTCATTTTAAAATTTTCAGGAGCAATACATTATTTTTCTGACTCTATATTTTTGTCATATCCATTGCTTCATCATTTGCGTATTAAAAGAATACAATCTCTTGATTTTTGTTTCAACTTATTAAATTTTAATACTTTCCTAAAAAATTCTAATAATTATACTAAATTTTTTAATTTTTTTAAACATAATAAATAAAATTTAATCCTAATACGGAAATTGAAGTGACGCCATTAATTTATTCACCTACGCATCACAAATGGATGAACTACCTAACATAATAATCTGGACTCGAATCATAAATGTGGATGAGATGATGTGCATTTTGTTCCGCTTTTTCTCCTGCACACAAACTGAACAGAAAGAGAGAGAGAAAAAAAAAAAAAACCGTAAATAAACTAATTATATCTTGTTCGCCAAATTTGAGGATTACGCGGGCGTACGACAAAAATGCGTCTCAAAGTCATTTCGTTTGAACCGAATAATTTTTTTTTTATTCGAACAAAAAATATTCTCAGGAATAAATACCCTCCTTTGCGATGTTTCATCTCCACAGCAGGAAGGGAGTTGCCTTGTACCACCATATGATTAGGAGGTTCTACAGAGGGCCGGGAAAGGTACCATTCTCCCTCTGTTCATTCCATCGTTCAATCTGCGTTTATACATATAATAATAATAATTTCAGAGGACAGATATTATGAAGAAATTTAAAATTATTACATGCGTAAAATCAAATCAAATTTTCAGGCGCATACAAAATCTAAACTATGTATGCATTATGTAAGCTGTTATAATGGAATATATATGTATATTATATGAGGAATATTATGATGTCCTTTGTATGACCATTTATGCCTTTTGAACTTTATCAGGAAACACTATATCAAAGTAGCTTAAACCATACATACCCTTAACTATTAGGGCTTCATTATCCCTCCTCTCCTCCTATGCTTTGCTATCATCACTCTTATTACCCGTAAACCTCAAACCTCTACCCTAAACCTAACAAATCACTCCCCGCACACGCATGCAACTCTAACCCATGCTCTTGCATGTCGGAACCTTGCATGACTTGAGCCTGCATTGGCCCTATGCTTGCTCGAGTGTCTCCAGCATAGACATCAATGAATATCTTTTCCATCTTCTCTGACAACTCAATTGTATTGTCCCTTTCGACTTATTCCTTCTAACAACTAAAGTTCAAGGCTTATTCAACAACACTTTATATCAAGAAATAGAACTTCACACCTTAAATTTGATTAAACTATAATTCACACAAATCCAATTTCACACATTATGTACCAAAAATGAAATTACTCATCGAATATTCTTATCCTCCAAACACGCCTCAAGGAAATGTTTAGACTAATTTAAAATATGAATGTTGCTAGACATTCCATCCCATATCAATTGTCATTAGTGATTTTACCCCCTTTTTCTCTTGTCCGCAGAGATTTTTTGGATTTCTTTGCTTATTTTTCTTCAATCCACTGATAGGCTCCTAGGGCTATTCGATGATTCTTTCGGGATACTTCAATACTCTCATGCCCAAAATGTAACCTTCATGAAACCATTCCTTATTTTTCTTCGCCATTTTTCTGCCGCAGCTTCCTCTTCATCTAGCCTTCTTCCTCCTGTAGCATTCTTTAGCCTACTACCCCGTATAAGTATGCACGTGACGACCTCATCCTCCTACTAAAACAGCGCTTGTATTGACTTTGTTTGAATCAATCTATCATCCATATACTGACAAACTTTCTAATCTTAATTTGTATAGCTCAGTTAACCGTATTCTATCTCATGACCTTCAAATGCCTTATTTCTAGTTTTTTAGTATTCTGTATTGTCCTTGTCCTCTATTTCTATAGCCATGTTATAATAGGAAGCCTTATAAGGCCCTTGTCGAAAATAGGCACTCTATATTGAAATGTAAGTTTTATCTAATCGAAATAAATGGTATCTTATTACCTACCTTCTTGATTAAAACTTGTTCCATATCCTTGGTCTTTAGAGTTCCATCTGATTACTTCTTTTGATCGCTGCAAAGCATGCTTAGTTGTTGCCAGCCTCAATTCAATTCGTCTTCATTGGTTTGACTATCTTGACATCTCACTTGTGATTGCCAGCCTCAACTCACTTTGTCTTCTATTATTTATTACTATTAGATTTAAGATCGACCATTCCAGCAAATAAATGTGCTTAATGCCATGGTGTATTGTGATTTCACTAAAATCACATATAAACAGAGAGCAACCATCAAAAAGTATATTTGCTCATGGGAGGTGGAAGGGGAGGGAAATTTAAATATGTGAACTCAATAAGGCTATAAATGATCTAAAACAAATTCCTCGAGAATAATCTGATAAAATTAACGAAGTTCTTTACTATGTTGGCGCCTGAGGCAGCACTGTAAATCACTCCATCTTTGGAATGACATGTTTCATCTGGTTTTATTGCTTAAATCGTCTATGGATGGCATTTTATTGAAATAAAACACAAAGTTATAAAAATACTTTCTAATAAAAGGATCTCAATCAATCAAAATATTTAATGAGGGCCTAATTTGCATTCAACGATCACGGATTTTCACTGTCTTAAAGGAAATATGCCATTAACCTTTAAATAAAAGAGTAAGCTTTGGATTGTCTTTATGATTGACCCTCCAAAGATTGACAATGGAGAATAAATCATATTAATCACATATCATTATCGAACGTCATATTTAAGTACTGCAACTGCTCAGTTGTTGATTATCTTAGCTTAGTAAAAATTAAGAAGATATTGGGTCAGTTTATTCATATGGAAAAGAATAAATTAATTAATGCTGTGATGCCGAACGAAAAACCTAGACAAGGAGCTATGACTCCTAGATGTGAAAATGATGTAGGCAATAACACTTACAGGATATATGAATTTTCCCTTCACTAAACCTGTGACACTATATTCCGACCTTCACGCCTCCATCTACAACATAAGCAATCTAAATTTTCACGAACATATGAAACATTTAGAAGTCAATTGTCCTTTGTTAATAATGTTTTGTTGTCCAACAAAATGGTTACAGATGTTTCTACTTCGAAACACGTGGCAGACATCTTTACCAAAGTTCCAAGTCACATACCTTTCTCTTCCAGAGCTAATAAATCCATTTAAGCAAATTGTAATGCTAGCTAATAAATCCATTTAAGCAAATTGTAATGCTAATCCCCCCCAATATAATTACCAAAGTTTTCTTGGAGATTTACTTCCTTGATGAATAGAGGTGGGAAATGTTATCTACCCATTACAACTTGTAATGCTGATTGTCAACATCAAAGTTTTCTTGAAAATTCATTGATTCACTTACTTGATGAATAGAAGTGGGAAAGGTTATCTGTCAATTACGGCTTGTAATGTTGGTGGTCAACCTTCGATGTGGCACAACCATCCATTAAAAAATATTCTGCTCTTTCTTCTTCTTTCTTTTATGGTTTGGTGCTTTAAAACCGCTGGGAGTAGTGTGCGGCAACCTCAATAATTCTTGTTCTCCTCTTTTTTGTAGAATGCTGCCTTTATTGAATGATGAAATAAACCGAGCTTGCTTTCCTCAGCATTTATGTTGCTTTGATTTTCTTTATTTTATTACGTGGAAATTTACATACATAACACCAAATTCACATGTATTTGCATATCTACCGAAATTTAGTGTCATAAATCTATGCATAAAAATGTTTATTTTACTCCTAAAAAGGTAGTTATGATAATTTTTTTGATTTGATGTAAAAGATTTGGGTCGTCGGTGTGTAAACATGAATGTTTGGGTGTTAGATATGTAATAGAAAGCCTAACAATTAGGGCAGTAATCAAGTTTAGCCGAGTCGAGCCGAGCAAAGTATATCATAGTTTAGACTTGGCTTGGTAAAATTATGAGTTGTTCATGTTCGGCTTGAATTTGTGTCGTGCTTTCATATATTATTCAAGCTTGACTTGTTTAAATTTTTTAATGTTTGAAATTGATTTGTTTATAAAAACATTTAAATGAGCTAATAAATGAGCTAAACATTAAAACAAGTATCTAGATTTCATATAAAATGTCAATAAATAATTTTACAAATGTGATCACATCTACTAACATATTCGTAGTAAACTCTATAAAAATGAAAGGTAATTAATGAACCGTGATCATATGAAATGTAATCTCTCATATTTTAACATGCACATACTTATACTTCCGAGTTTGCACCCAACTCCCACATTCTGATGTATGTGTTAGATTTCTCATAGAGATATGCACTTGTTATTTTACTAGCATTTGTGGATAATTTTGTAGATGTCTTTCTTATTGAGTTGTGGCCATCCTTATTCTCACACATATATAACGTACAATAATTACACCGCACTTTCTCAATAACACTTTTAAATTGGGTAAAATGTATGAGCAGAGTGGAAAATGGAGATAAACGAGAGAGTAGAGTTTCAGAGATCCATGTACACTGCGATCTCGCCATTGCTCTTGATTTTCTTATGTTTCGGGCGAAGTTGAAAAACACAACTTTGAGAGGCTAGAGGGAAAGTGAGATTTGCGGGGCTTTAAAGTTAATTTTAAGAGGCATTTTATACATACCACACCAATCTAATATAATTTCACATCTAACATTTAAACTTTAATAAAATGAATATATAATTCATAGTTAATCAAAAAATATTATTGATATAATAATATATTAGTATTAAATCTATAATTAAATAAATTCTAGTTATTTAAATTTTATTTAAATAAAATATCTTATATAAAGTGAATTATCATCGGGCATAATATCAAGTATTTAACGAGTTAGTTGTTGAACGACGAGTATGTTCGTGAGCATAAATGAACAAGTTCAGCTATGTTCATATTTATTTATTGAAATTCCAAGCTTTTAAAAATTATTCAAACTTGTTTATTTACTAATTTGAATGAACATGATCGAGTTGAGTTCGAGTTGTTCATCGAGTGCATTGGTTCATTTACAACCCTACTAATAATTACATTGTGCTTGTAAAGACTACAATGACTTTGAGTATAATTAGTATTTATAATATTGGCATTTATGACAAAATAAGTTCGGAAAAATTACATATATATAACACTCAATTCTTATGTTACATTAAATTTATCTTGAGTGGGGTTCTAAATACTTTCAGATGCTCCATACATTCATTCTTTTATTAATTCTGGTTTGGGTGGCATAGGGATCTGTGGAAATCCCGTGATATTTAGTTGGGAATTGTTGACATCCATTTTTGATGCAACGAATGCGAGACACCCTTTCAGAGTGACACAGGACAATATTGGGAGTCGTACGTGACCCGCCTTGACTCAAGGAACCCTTAGAATCTTTAAATGAACGTTTCAGACACTATAATTGAGGTCTACACCGTCATAACCGTGTTCCAAGTCGATCATTGTAAATCTAGCACCATTTTCGGCATTTTTTCGCGTTGACGTTTGTTCCTATGAAAGAGGGTTGTATCTTGTTGATGTAGACATTCTCATGATACAGACCATCGAAGGAATTACCCCACACCATGTTTAGGCCTTAAGCCTAAGGTTTGGATAGACGGATTTCGTATTAGAACCAGTCTTACTTGGTGACACGCACATGGAGCATCTTTTGGAGCTCTTAAGGCGCACTTACGACCCCTACAGAGGTCCTCCGGGGGTCCGACGAGGCCCGAAACCCCTTGGCAAGCTTTCTTGAAAGCCTACGTTTAAGGGGTCCAGCGTGACCACGCCAAAGTCAGGTGCGGCCACGCCCAACCCATGGCATGACCATGCCAAAATTGGGCACAACCATACCCAGGACGACCCCCGAAAATAGTGTTTATCAGGCCAGCCATACAGAGACTTTCGGTGTGACCACCCCCGTAAATGGTGTGATCAGGCCATCCATACAAAGACTTCGACGTAATTACACCAAGTTATGGGCATGACCACACCCAAATCGTGAGAGGGCCCAGGCCCCTCGATCGAAGTGACCATGCCGACCAGACAGAGTTTGCGTAATTACGCGAGCTCTCTAGTGTTGCCACGCCGATCCCAGATTTGTGAAGATCGATACAGTAGCGTGACCACGCCCGCGTCCGGCGTGACCTCTCTAGTTAAATCCATTTCGTGAATTTTGCCCTTCGATCCTTTGATCCGTCGATGAAGCGGCCATGACCGGTGGTTTATGCCCTATTGTCTAGTTCTTCACCCAAATATGGCATCGGTAGCACTTTGGGCCCATGCCAAATGGGGAAGGCGGCTTGGGACCCATGGACATTTTTCCTAGGGCAAAGACAATCAAAGAGAACGCGTCATCAACCACCGTGTCAATGAGATTTCTTAAACTCTCACAATTTTTCATTTTGCCCCTAGGTCTGAAAATTAGAGCTAGGTCAGGATTTTTGTATGCTCGGAGGAAGCCCCATAAGATAAGGTATTTTGTGTTTCCCCTATGAATCCAAAGAGTGAAACCTATCTTCTTTCTTTCCAGCCTAAAATCTGAAAGTCGGGGTTGTACTAACCTGTTGTTTGCCTTGATAATTTCATTCGGATAGACATTTGAAATCCACCAACCAAGATGACGAAGGCACTCCTTCAGCCGTCTTCTTCTTGGTCGTGGAGAATCCTCCTTGCAAGGGATTCTCCATTAGCATTATGTAAATGAAGGTGGGCATCATGTTGCCTCGCGCAATATGGCGTTGGGATACCTCTCCATTGCGCACAATAGGTCGCCGGTCAGTTCATTAGGATGAGCATGATCTGGTGTTGAAGCTAATCGGATCTTATGTTGCATGAGTTTTGCATTTCCATTGTGTGCACCGCATGAAATTGAAATATGCATAGAAAAACGTATGTTTTTTGCAATGTGTTGTACATCAACCATCTCCATTAGTCGATTGACACTTTCGTTCTAATGACTCTGTTGATCGACTACCTCTAGCCTGATCGTCCCGATCGATCACTTTCAATCCATTTGAATGATTGGCCACCGCCGGCTCGATCGGCTTGACTAGCCATTCTTCGTTGATAGGTCACCCCGGCTAAATCAATCGTTCCTCGTCAATCGATCCCTTTTGTCGTCTCGACAGATTGTCATGATTGTCATGGCCCGACCAATTGTTATCCGCCGATCGTCCATTCACGCAGGTTCGATCAACCACTTCTATCGGTTCAATCGATTGGCTGCTGCTAGTATGATCGGCTCGACCGACCATTCTCTGTTGATCGGCCGCCACGGCCTGATCAACATTCCTCGTCAATTGACCGCCCATAGGTTTGGTCGACCATTTCTATCAGCTCAACCGATTGGATGCCATTCCTGATCGGCTAGGCGGACCATTCTCAGTCGATTGGCCACCCCGACTCGATCAACCGCCCATACCAGTTTGGTTGACTGCTTTTATCAGTTCGAATGATTGGCCGCCACCGGCCTGATCGTCTTGATTGACCATTCTTCGTCGATCAACCGCCTCAACCCGATCGGGCGTTGCCATCGATCGACCGCCCATGCCGGTTGGATCGACCCTTTTTGTCGGCTTGAACAACCATTCTCTTCGATTGGCCACCATGACGACCGATCAACCGTCCCAGTCGATCAACCACTTCTGTTGGTTCGACCGATCGGTTCGATCAATCGGCTTGATTGACCATTCTCCGTCAATCGGCCGCTCCGACCTAATTGACCATTCCTCGTCGATTGACCGCTCACACCAATTCAGTTGACCATTTCTATCAGCTCGACCAATCGGCCGCCATCGTATTTCTCAGCCCGATCAACCTTCGGTCTTCATGATCGATCTGTGTTGTCACTGGCCCGATCGGTCAATTAACCACTGTTTGTCGATGTGATCGATCGACCCCGCCAGTAACCTGATCAATCGCTTGATCATTTGCATTTTATATTTTACATTTATTGCATGTTTTTCACATTGTCTGCTTTCACACATCCACATTTGCACACTATCATGCACTCACGGGCATATGCCCTCATATGTTCATGACGAGTACTGGTGCTTCCTAGCAACATATTACTCTACATATTTGCTTTGTGACATTCTTACGTCACTTTGCGTCACGTCACATGTTGTTTGCACTTGCAATCCCCACCTTTGCGTGCTTGCTTGCATAGCATTTTGTGACATGCTTGAAGTCTTTGCATTTGAACCCGTGTGAAGACATGACTCTCTCACATATTCATACATCATGTGAGTGGAGGGCATGCCACCAAGCTCATCCGGTACTACGTTACCTTATCCCCCTACAACACCACTCCGGACTGGCGTATGCTTATTTACGAGCCACCGTCTCCTCGGTACACTCATTCTTGAGCCACTGCTCCTCTGCAGACTCATTGTTGAGCCACTGCTTTGCACACTCATTCCAGACGCTCATTTGACCTTAGGGAATGGCTTGCAAATCAAGTCTACCAGGCAAGTATTTCCCTAGCGAGAAAATACATCACTTCACTCTCATTGTTTGTCTTGCATGCACATCACCTCTTTTCCTATGGCATAGGTGTGTCGCACCGCATCGCTTGGCACAGATCATGCTACAAAGACTTCCGACTCCTCCAAGTATGCAATGTGTCACGTGGGCACGTGACTACTACTAGTATGAATCATGCTCCAATGGCCTATGATTCCATTCGGTGTGCAAGCTATGCCGCCCATGGCACCACCTCAGTGTGACACATGTATGTCATATACCTTGAGTTCTGCATTTGCATTTCTATACTAGCAACGCATTCGTTACGGGTATCTTCCATCATATATACTAATGACAAATGTTTGTAACCATGTGATCGCTCCTACACCGCTAGATCAGTCACGATGCACTACACCACTTTGCATTTGCATTTGCATCCAGGGTTATCTTGATGACGAATATGACTCGTTAACTGAGTGACCTTTTTGCTGGTTACAATGCAGTAGCGAGTATTGCCCGAGAGAATGTCTCACCTTTTGCCTGTCTTGAAGATGAATCTGGCTTGTTAGTTGACGAATTTGGCTCGTTTTCATGCAAGTTTTTTTTTTTTTTTTTTTTTTTACTTTCTTCTTGTACGTTTTAGAATCCTTAGGAGAGTCTTGCATTATAAATAAGGTCCGGGCGGGAAAACCACGTGACGAGGTCCAGGAGCTGCGGACTTGTGTCTCATACATTAATTCTAAATCTCATTCATATATAGAATTATGACAAAGTGTGTACTTATACGATGTCTGACCGTTTTTTTCTATTTCGTGTCTCATACCACACCACCTTTTTATTTTATGGATTTTCTGGGAATCGTGTGAATCACTTGAGACTCTAGGATTTATAAATTTTCTACAAAATCCTAATAAAAAATTTAATACTAATTAAAATTTAGGATTAAAACATTCAAGGTTTTCAAAATTTGTACTTTATTTTTTGCACCGACTTTGGATTGAATTTAGAATGGGCCGCATTTATGGTTATATCCACAGTCATACTTAGTAGGGCATCCACGCTTAGACTTATTGGACAACATCATCATACTTACATGTCTCGGGAAGAAGGTCCTGTGCTTCTTCAACCCGATTGGCCCAACATAGATTTCTATTTAGATGGTTGTCTAGAGCATCTAGAGTGTTAGTAGCTTTGTAGTTGGACCTATCTTCTCTTTTCACTCCAGCGACATCCTCGCTACTTTAGCAGGTATAAGACCCATTTCTGCTCTTCCTACCTATAGTCATAAGCTTTAGTCTCTTTTTTACCTTAGGGCTATCGAGGTTCAATTGGACGACACAATTCACGAATTGCTAATAAGGGGTCTCTGGTTATGTTTGGTCAATTACCTTCACGACTACGTAGACTTAGGGTTCTAATCGCTAGGATAACAGATACATGGTATATCCTGACCCGGCTATCTCTACCCTGTTATTATCACCCTATCCTTCTTTTGTTACCCCTTTGAGCCTCATCGCTCCTTTTGACGCTTCGCCGACATCGTCTTGTAGGCCCCGATTGTGAATAATTCGTCGCTCATTTGGAATACGGTAATTCACTCTCTACCTTTATGGAGCGGTTTGACTTTGGAAGCATAGTGCGGACCCTACGAGTCGACTGAGTTACTTCACGTGCCTCGTGTGCTAATGAGTCGCTATTCATTTAGAATGTGAGAGATTCATTCTCTGCCCTGTGGCTCGGCAAGAGCTTTGAAAGCCACAAAATGTTCCTAAAAGATAATTTTCCTTTGCGACATCCTATACTAGCTGTCACCAAAATATAAGCAGGACTTCTCTGATAGAGAGTACTCTTGTGCGCTTCCCAAGATGTAATTAACTAAAGAGATACATTTCTTTAGGAGTTGGCCTTGACCACAGAACAAAACGTTCTTTTGGTTCTCTTATTACTTCAGTGGCTTATCTAAGTATACCTCTTATAGGCTCTCTAAGTTCTTTGCAATTTGTCTGCCTAGTCACTGTCTTAATTCATTCTTTTCCAACACTTCCTCTGCTCTGAATCGTTCGTACGATTCAAGTAAGAGAGTCCGTTGGAAAAGAGAATTCTGAGACGATGATTAGATAGGCTGATGAATTCTTATAATAAGAACCAAAAACAAGAATATACTAGTTCTTGTAATGGTTAACATCTTCTTTGTCGTTAATTTTTGAAATCTCGAACAATAAATTAACACTTCACCGAACTTTTACTCCAAAAGAATATGCGGTTCAATTGGTTTTGGAAATTTAATCTTGTTGATACAGTGGACCTTTCTAATTGCCTAGCGTGATTTGAAACTTTTGAGTTTGAAAATCTAATCACTTTTGAACCGAGTAATTTTGTAAATAGAACCATGCTTTATATCTCCACATATAATAATAGCAATACACAGATACCAGCGGTCTCAGATTCTCATGGGATTGAGGGATGCAACCTACTGCTTTTGTTCTGGTGATCTGTACATTTCTATAATCTTCTGCTACATATGATCTTATAAATTTCTATAATCTTCTGCTTTTGTTCTGGTGATCTTCTGCTACATATGATCTTATAAATGAATGCAAGCATAAATGAGTTTGCATTCTGGAGCAAGCATTTACGAGTTTCACATATTGGCCTTCGCAGATGACAAATTTTGCTCAACAAGGATTGCTTTTCCTTTGTATTTCTCAAATGATACAAACTAGTTGTAAGGATACAAACTAACTGCAATGATACAAATTCTACATCTCGTCATCTTTTTACTTATTCATTTCTTTTTTCGTATTATTATGTGATAATCATTAATTTAAAAAATTATATTATCTAAAATGAGCTCAAACAATTCGACAAGCTCTAAGGTTATCAAACATCGCTCAGTATTTTGTAGTTGTAGCCTATTATGTGTTATTTTCTTGCACAAAAATGTGACAATGATGAACAAAAATTTTATAAATGTCCCAAAAATTTAACGAATAGAGATTATAAATTTTTTCAATGGGCTGATGAACCGAGGGATGCAATACTAGAGTGAGGTGATGATAGGATAAATATATTTGATGATACGGTGAAGAATGATCTCAAAGACTTGACTTTTTTTTGTAAAAACCTTGTCTTACTTGATTTATAATTTTATCATTGTTTTATTGTTGTATTTGTTTCGATTAAGTTGATGAATTTTTAGAGGACAAATTGTACTACTCTAGGTTATTTTGCTACGCAAACTCGTCTTTTTGGCTGGGGTGCAGCTTATGTTGAACTTGAATTTGTAAAATTATTTTGAGGGCAGATATTTGGGTTGATGTTCATCTTTAAATTCACTTGTAGTGTTGTGATTGAAAATAATTTTAATAATTATTATTGGATTTATTCCACAGATAACACTATCAAACCTATGTTTTTCAAATAGAACTTTGTTTTCAAACAGACAATGTATATATATTGAGAGGTATTACAGTCATTAATTTAGAGCCAACACTTTCAGAACTAATTTTTCAAATAAACTAATTGCTTCTGAAACAGCAGATTTTCAACAACAGCTTTTGCATTGAAAATTTGTGCAGGCACAACTGAAATAAACACTCCCTAAGTTCATAATGCAAGTCTTTAAAGTAATTTATGTTACTAAATGGCAGAAGCTACATGCTAAGTTATACGAAGTAATTACATTTTAGACCCACTAATTCCGACTCCCAAATCCCGAACATAACCTTATTTGAACAAACATCTTTTCATTTCAGTGTATTTCATCCAAAATGATATCCTTTCAGCTATAAAGTTCGCAAGTCCTTTATTCGCATACAAGGGAATTAAGGGTGTAACTAAGTTAAGCCGAAATGTGAGCCAGCTCAAACTCAACTAGATAAGTGGCTCGTGAACTGAGCTCGATGAGCTAACAAGCCAAGTTCAAGTCAACCCCAACTCAACTCGTTTGCTTGTAACCTAACTAATTTAAAAATAATTAATATAAGTATACTCAAAATATATTAAAATTGAAAATTTTAACTTCAAATTATTAAAAATAATTAAAAAAAAATATTTTAAATTTTATATCACATAATTTCTTATTATTTATGATCACATAATTACTTATTATTTAAGATCTATATGGTCATTCTATTTGACATTTGATTATAACACTAGCTTGAATTGCTAATATTTTCTCTCTTTAATAATAAACAACAGGCTCAACTTATGAAAGTAAGCTCAAGTTTGAGCTTCAACTCGATTAATTAATCCAGCTCAGGCTCAAAACTAGTGTGATTCGAGCTCAACTCGACTTTTTTACACCCCTAAACGGAGTCATCCGAGCAGCTTAAACTTACAATCTACATTCCTAATTAATATTATTCCCCACCATCAACTCCCATATTCCTGTCCCTAATAAAGCTCAACCAACATTTTCATGCAAAGTCTTTGTGTATCAGCAATATGCTAATCTGTACGTTAGATTCATAATTACTAGTGCTGAAATCTGCTCACAGCAGTATAACACGAATAACGTTTTCTTATTGTCAAAAGAACAATAAAATGGTCCCAAGAAGGTAAGAATGAACAAAATAGAGCACAAATCGCACCCAAAAAAAAAAAAAAGGATTCTGACTAGTTTCTCCATAAGAATAATTGCTTCTCCAAGTAAATGCACAGATTCGAGTTCATAAGCATGTTTGATCAATCATGAATGTCTCAGATGGGTCTGAAAATGTTAACATATTACTAGACAAGGTGCTTTTTATTACAAATCACTTGGAATCCATAACGTTATTGATAAAAGATCCCTTCTGTTTAGATATAAGATCACCAGGGAAAAAAAAAATCTCCTCACACAAAAAACGCAAGAGAAAAAAGGAAGATTTACATAAATACCACTCGATTCTCTTGTATTTACATATATAACACCTAAACTTCAATTTTTACATACCACCTTATCCATGCATCAAAAGGCGTCTTTCACCTTTTAGAAGTTGATATTGTGGTATTTTGATGTGATATGAAAGATTTGGGTGGCATAACTGTAAAAACTAACATTTAGGTATTAGATATGTACATGAATATGAATTAGGTGGCATATATGGAAATGCCCAAAAAAAAAAAAATCAACAAAATGTTTACTTTTGTATGTATTTAGTGGCAGTCAAAGATGAAGCAAGGTGGGGTGTACTAATTCCATGTAACAATCTTCAATCGTGTTTGTAATTCAAATCAATACGATTTCTGCACACCAAATTAAGCAAGGCAATGATTTCAACCATTTGCGCTTAAAGATAGCAGCATCTTTCCTCATAGACAGTTTTCCAGTTAAAGCTCATCCTAAATTTTTTCGAGGGAGACAGGGAGTTGCATCACGGTTTGCACCTAATAACCAAACATTTAACTATCACCCTATGAAGTGTACTCATATATTTTCCAAATTTCCAAGTTTCCCAACCATCCAAATCCAGCGAAATACCTCCCCGTGAGTTTCCATAACCCAACAGGCATGCACAATTAAGAACTAGTTTCGCAAAGTATCCATGAGTGTCTAAAAAAACATAGAAGAAGAAGTTCACAAAAGAAAGAGGATGAACATACCCATTCACCCGGACATAGAGACCTGTAATATTTTGCAAATTTTTCACACTCCGGTGCTCCTTCACCTTGAGCATTTATACACCTAAATGAATGAATGTATTGGCAATCAGGTATCATTAAATTCTCAAATGGAACTTAAAAAAAGCATCTTGTGTATAATAGCAACCTAAACTGTATGATATGTGGCTAAATAAATAATAAAATTGGTAGATCACCTATGATACTCGATATAGCGGGTAAAACAATGCCTCGTTTGGTTTGTTGTTGGGAAGCGGAAATCAGCTGGGGCAGTCTCAAGCTGAAAGCAAACCATAAAAAATCAAGAACACCACTAATTGCCAAAAAAATATTAGGCTTAGTTAACAGGTGAATTAGATGAACGTGTAGCAATGTGAATGCTGAGAAAAGTACACCTTGATCAATGGAGTTTCTTCTTTGGCCTCCTCATTTTCTTCTTCTTGCACTTGCTGTGTCTCTGAGCTAGGGTTTTCATTATTCTCCACTGCAGTAGAGGCAGTCTCCACATGTTCACGCTTTTCTTCTACTTCCTCTGATGGTTCTGTGTTCTGTTCAGGGGTAACGCTGTTTTCCTCTGAGATAGGGGAATTTTCCTTCCCTTCTTGTTTTTCCTCCACTTGTGTTAGTTCTGCCTCTGTGTTAGGGTTTGCAACTTTCTCCCTTGTAGTAGGAGCATTCTCGTCTGAAACTGGGCCTTGATCAATTTTCTTTGCAACAATTTCCTCAGCTCCTTGTTTAGAAATGTTGCTATGATCGTCCAGCTCATCTTTATCAACGAGTAACCATTGCTACGTGTATAATATTGAAAACTAAAGTTTACTAAAATATAGTTTTGCACTTGACACTATAAATTTACTTGTTTATTATTTAATAGCGGCAAACGATGATTCTACAGAAGTGTGGCCCATCAAAAAGGGAAATGAAATGAGATGTAAATGTATTATTGAAGTCATTTACTACAATAAAAATACATGTCATTATTTCACCAATTACCTTCTGTTGAAAAATTTGTAACAATAATATGAACTAAGAACTAAAAATATTGCGCTGAAAATATTATGAAATAACATTCTTCCATCTATAGGGCAAATTAGCATATATTTTGCACATTCAACATGAATAAACATAATGAAGACTTAAATTTTCAGCATTTCTTACCTATGAAGCATAGACACCAACATGAGACAGGAACGTGACAAAGAAAAAGACAGGGACAAGATCTATCATGAATATAATTCTTTTTATATGTTATTAAAATAAAATATGTAATCAAGCACTCAATGTAGTCATTTTTTATATGAAAACATTACCCTATTAAAATTCATCGAAATTATTAAAAATTTCAATTATAATAATATCAGTATTAATCATAAATATAATTTTATCGATATCAATATTAAATTATCTACACAAAAAGGCTAAAAAACTAAAAAGAGTGTAATCTTCAAAGCAACTATATAATATAACACATTCATGTATCCCTAATTGAACTCAATAAACTCAACATCACAATCACCATCCTCTTCGAAAGTAATTTCACCACCGAGACAAAAAAAAAAAGTTGCGGAGATAGCCCTTCGAGAAAACCATAGCTCACTATCATTACGAGAGCCGATCATGTTCAACTCTGATATTGAGAAAAATATATATCAAGTACAATCTTTTACATGTGGGACATGTGTTAGGGTGTAATGGAGGCATTTCCATATCTGGCAATTGCCCGAAATGAACGCGCAAAAAGAAAGCATTTGTTTCTTGCAAATTGTTCGAACATCGAGAAGGACAGATTCTCTAATTTCCTACATCTGCCATGTTTCAATACAAGTAAAAACAATCTTTTAATGCATCTCATTTCGTCAGATTTGTCATGGTTTGGCACGGAACTAGTTTAGGTAATTCTAGAAGAAAACTCTATTTAAGTCAAACGTGTTCCTGCTACCAGGTTATTCCTTAAGAAATGAGACGATTCCCATGCGCACACAAAAATAAAGTAATTGATCACTAAGAAACTTCATCAGGTTCAATAAATAAAACGTAAAAAGGTAAGCAATAGCACTAAGAGCTATTAACATTAATAAATGTCAAACAATTACTATAGCAAAAGGAAGAAAAGGAAAAAGTGAAGATTTCCACTCAGTAAGTCTCTTATGGTGAACGCAAAATTTAAACAGGTAGTTTTAGTGCTTATCATCAATTTTTCGTAAACTTGGTATAAAGTCATATTATAAAACTTCCTATTTCAAATAAATTTTAAGTAAAAAATTAATCCTAATTAAATTTTGAAATTCGTTTCATTGATCTCCAATTTAAGAGAGATTAGTTACAGTTAAATGAAAGCAATTGCTTTGAGGTACCTAACAAGAGCAATCCGGGTAATTTGGACCTCAGTCGTGCATAAGCTAAAAACTAAATTCAATTTCCTTGAATTTTTATCCAATGGTGGTTTACACAGTGAAGAGAATTATTTTTCTAATATGGGTTGCAGAAAAATTAACAACAGAAGAAGAAGAGAAGGTATGGGAAAAAATTAAGGAGAAAAAAGATGTTGTGAATAGATATATATAAGGAGAAGAAAAAAAATGTTTAACAGAAAAAAGTAGATATTGGATGCCTGTGAAGAGATACCAAGATGTGCTATCAGAACGATGGCATATGCAATAATGCAAAAAACTGTCGGCATGCAAGAAAGTTTTGCGAGAATTCAAGTGGATAATTTATTTTAATATTATATATATATGTTTATCATCCCTCATGTTTTATTTTCCCACTTAATTGTTTTGAGAGATTCGGGGCCTATGTTTTGTGGTGAAACTAGGTGCACTAAGATTATGAATGAGCATCCTCTTTTGTCAAGTTTATTTTTACACTCATTTAGCTCCTCTATACTAGATCGAAATCTATCTCCCATCCCATAGATGCAAGCCATTTTTTAGTCCAATCTGAAAACACACCTACGAATCAAATTGTAGAGTAACATTTTATTTAGGATCGACAGACAAAGAAAGAAATTGGACTTTCTATGAAAAAGGATGAATTCTAAACGTCAAATAATTCAAAAATTCTCAAGAATAATCTACCAATCTTTCTTCTCCAGATCAAACAAAGTCATCGTTTAGCATTACCATAGTTGTCTTGGTTATTCTTCATTTGATAGTTTATAATCAATATTTCCTTCCTTCTCTAAATGAGTTGATGTAAACTTTCCAATGTACAGTTGTGAGTTTGCAAAATATAAATGTTTCTGCTCCAGACAGCAATGAAATAAGCTATATATTTTTTATTTTATTCACAGTGACATAGATTTCTCTACTACTATTCCAAATATGATAAGCACTAGATTATTTCTTTTTTCAATGATAGCACTAGGGTTTCTTGAACTCCTATTTATATGTAAATCAGATGAGCATTGCCCGTCCTACTTTTCAAAGTATCATCTCAAACTAATTTAACTAAAAATTAAAAATTTATGATATGATAATACTAAGCACCGCCTTGACCAAATGTTGTCACCATGCTTTCAAGATATACGAATAATTCACAAGTCTTCATATTTTAATAAACCTAAACAAAACTAAGACTCATAAAGAAAAAATGATCATTACTAGCTACAACTAGATCCTTGCTATGCCAATAAAATATTTCAAAAATACATTGGGGGAAGCCATGCTATTCTAATAAATATGGTTACCTTCTAGAGTTTTAGATTTCAACATGCTAATAGAAGTAAACTTTCAATTTTAACCCAATTAAAGCATCGCAAACAATCTCACGCTGCGGATGTTTTGTTCCACTTCCTTACACATGTTCACATTAACAATAAAACGAAGTTGAAACCTAATTAAGTGTATCTATAACAACTGTTCAACCCAACAAGAGTACAGATATTATCATTTGCTTACCAAGAAATATTTTATTTATGCGTGTCAATTTTGAATATAAGAAGCTATTATTTGCCCAAACTTATCATCAGGAGGAGGGATATATTAGGAAGATAACATAATGACCTCTTTATCTATCTATCTATATATATATATATATATATATCTTCTTCAACTAGTTCTTCATCTTGTTAGAATTCTCACCACATTAAGAAACTAGTCTAGAAATTGGATCTTTGTGCAAATCCAACTGCTCCTTCCCACCACTCCTTGCAACTATAAAATCCAAATAATGACGGATATATTCATTTCACATTTTATCTGTAAGTGTAATGCTCTCCAACCCGGAGCTACACTTATCTATATATCCAAGTGTCATTATTTGGATTTCATAGTTGTAAGGAGTGGTGGGATAAGTGTAGCTCCTTACAACTAGCTCCTTCCCACCACTCCTTACAACTATGAAATCCAAATAATGACACTTGGATATATAGATAAGTTTAGCTCCAGGAGAGCTTTACACTTACAGATAAAATGTGAAATGAATATATCCGTCAAAGAGTTGATGTAGCTCCACTGGCAAGCAAGATTAGAGATAGTCGTTTTAGATGGTTGGTCACATTAAACGAAGACCACCTAATGATCCGATAAGGAGAGTAGATGCTTTAGATTTAATTTATGTTAAAAAACAAAGAGGTAGACTTAAAAAGATTTGGGCATGTTGTATAAAAAATGAACTTAATTTATTAGGATTAAATGAAAATATGACCCTCAATAGGACGCAATGCAGAAAAAGGATTTATGTAGCCAACCCCATTTAGTGGGATAAAGGCTTGCTGTTGTTGTTGGAGATATAAAGAGGTGTACTCATAGGTTGGACTCCTATACATGAATTAATACAAGTCTAAGTGTTGAAAATGAAATGATTCACAGTTATAAATGTAGCTGCCAAAAGAAACATATAGATGAAAACATAACACAAAAGCGTGCAGCGAACAACCATTATATTCACTAACTCAATGTGTACTTGAGAAATTCTCATCATCTCATAAAGCTTTCCCTATGAGTCAAAATACAATCTCAATTCCTAAAATATTATTTGAGAGATTGTCCACCGAGAAATTGAGGAAAACCAAAGAAGAAGAAAGCAGGGTAGACATTGTCCTACAGGAAAGAGATAAGTAGGGAGTAAATGGATGTTTTTAAGAAATACAAAGCTCATAAACCATAGTGATACAAAATAAGATTAGTAGCTAAGGGCTACACTCAAATCTACGAACTTGATTACAATATTTTGCTCAACTTGCAAAGATAAATAAGGCAAGGGTTTTAATGCCATTACATTAAATGGTTCTATTAGGAATATTAAAAAATGTTATGCTTCTGATCTCCTCAAGACAGGTGTTATTTATGCTAATTTGAATCGATGTATGTATGGTTGGTGCTTTAGCCTAAAAAGATGTAGAAAAAAAGCAAAAAAAAAAAAAAAACTCT
This sequence comes from Papilionanthe hookeriana x Papilionanthe teres, assembly GCA_022702705.1. Lineage (NCBI taxonomy): Eukaryota > Viridiplantae > Streptophyta > Magnoliopsida > Asparagales > Orchidaceae > Papilionanthe > Papilionanthe hookeriana x Papilionanthe teres. Next base: position 1,959,182 of record CM040429.1, on the reverse strand, counting down.
GAGAAGATATTGAAAGGGTGGCAGCTGGAGCAATGCTTATAATGGAAAATTAAAATATTTAAACAATGCTAATTAAAGCAAAGAAGGAAGTTTCAGAGGGAGGACTTAGGTTTAAAAATCAATGTTATTAAATAAGAATAATAGTTACTGCTTAGCCATATATTGGGAAAAGCAGGAAATGTTTTTTTTTTCTGGAAGACGAATTAATTTTATTATCTGAAATTTAAAAAAGAGAGATAGAGGGACACATATTTAGAGAGAAAATATGTGGCAGAAGTGAAATGTTTAGTATGGAAAATAAGATGATATGATTGACCAAGCAAATCAGAAGATAAAAGGAGAAGAAAATAGAGTTAGAGCACGCACGCGCACACGCACTCCAAAAATACACATTACAACACAAAAATACACATTAAGATCACAATAAATGAAATAGAATTTCTAAATTCTTCCATTGTTGCAAACACACTAGAAAATTTGCACACAGCACAGCTTAGAAGGAAATTTAAAAGCAATGACCAACCAAAAGAGCAGCTTATTAAAAAGTAGTTACGCAACATCTGTGACACAAAGCTGTGTGAAGAAGCTAATTATTTGTTTGTTTTATTGCAAAACAAATGACATCTCTGCCACTGTACTAGTTGTTTATACTAGAATCCTTCGTACTAGCACATTTCATATTTGAAAGCAAATATTCAGTTTGAATGTTACAAAATAAAACATATACCTCACAAAACAGTGCACTTCCAAGTCTCTCAAAACCACAAGGAGCAAAGAGGCAAAACCACAAAAACTCGTATAGTTCCAAGTCTCTCAATAAAATTTGAATGCAATATCGTATTTTCCAATAAACTTCTCTCTTGTTTTCTCCATAATCATAAAACCAAGCCACAAAAGGCAACCGCGAACTAAACCACAAACGAAAATCATAGAGCTAAGCCACAAGCGATAATCACAGAGCTAAGTTGTCCCTCAGAAAAACCAGGATTGCAACTGAAAGAGTTGTAAAAACCATTTTACAACAAAGAAAGCCAAAAACCACATAGATAAATCCTCAACATCAATCAAAACCTCACAAGAGAGGTAACATAAGGAGAGAGAGGGGTAGGAAGATACCAAAGGACATTAGAAAAGAGAGACTCGGAACTGCTAGGGCAAAAGTGATTGTGAGGAACAAAAAAGGGGAGCGGAGCTCTGCGAGAATGTAACACTAGGGCAAACACAGATGCGGGGAACCGAGGACAACCAAGTAAAAAGAAAGCCGCAGAGTCGAGCCCGTGAACACGTTTTTATTAAATTTTTCCAATACGCCACCGCACCGCACGAAACAAACACGCAATTCAGTGTTTTCCCACCGTACCACAGCAATGAAGCTGCGCCAAACACAGTATTAATCAAATCAAACTACCGAGTTTAGCTTGACTAAAATTTAACCTGATTATGAGCCATCTTAACTTGAAAAGACTCAATTTCAGTACACCTTGAAATTGATTTTGAAGTAAACTCTAAATTATAAAAATATATATATACACACACATACGAGATTGGAAACAAATATTGAACCTAGGACCACTTGAATAGGCCAAAAAATACCAATCAACTAAACCATATATATTAATTTCAAGCCAACCCAAATCAAATTTTGAATAGGCCATTGTAGACTCAACTCAAACTAGACTTTGAGCCAATTACTTGAGAAGGTATTAAGTTTTAAGCATTTTTTTTTATCAAAATTACTTGAAAACAAATAACAAAGGTGCAGATGACTAATACATTACAATAGTATTCAAGACTCACTTGGGCCTATTTCTATTGGTCAATAGCCCTAAACCATATATTTTATGGAAAAAATAACATAGAATGACCCGCTTACTGGCACAAAAACTACTAGAATAATAATAAATGCCCCTAATTAACACATCAGACTAAGCATGAATGTTCTCTATATACAAATAATCAAATCTAGAACTAAAAATTTGCTCGAGACATCAACTAAAATTCCATTTATAAATTTAACTACCAGGAAAAAAAAAATCAAGCGGGAATTCAAACTAAGTCCTGTCAGCTCAACTAAGGGTCTGTTTGGGGCAGCTTGTGCGTTTCAAGATAAGCAGCTTATCCTGAAACGCGGACCGCGGGTCGACTGTAGGGGTCGACCCGTGACTTGGGTTTAGTGTAGAAAACCCAAACGTGACAGACAACATTTTCAAAAACGCGCGAACCAAACGGTTAGGAGGCGTTTTAAAAAACGTCACCACACTTATAAGTTGTCCCAAACGGGCCCTAAGATACAACACCATCAATATTGGCTCACAATTCAATCAATTCAATCCAAACAAATTTGATCTCACCATCAATATTATCTCTGTACCTCTCCATCAAACCTCTTAATAAATGTATAGCTTCCATGGTAGACCTGCCCGGCATAAATCCAAATTGATTATGAGAAATCTTCGTAATACGTCTTAACCTATGTTCAATTACTCTCCCATAACTTTAAAGTATGACACATCGATTTAATTCCTCCATAATTTGCACACTCTTGTGCATCCCTCTATTCTTAAAAATGGGGACCAAAATGCTTTTCTCCACTCCTCGAGCATCTTTTTGTTTTTAAAATAATATTAAAAAGTTTAGTAAGCGAAACCCCGAATCACTAAACATTTCCACACTCAATTGGGATATCATCGAGTCCTACGGACTTTTAACCAGGGGGAAAGTCCGTAGGACTCGATGATATCCCAATCAAGCGTGAAACGTTGAAGTGATTCGGTGGTTTCGCTTACTAAACTTTTTAATATTATTTTAAAAACAAAAAAGATGTCCGAGGAGTGGAGAAAAGCATTTTGTCCCCATTTTTAAGAATAAAGTGGATGCACAAGAGTGTGCAAATTATAGAGGAATTAAATCGATGTGTCATACTTTAAAGTTATGGAGAGGTAATCGAACATAGAGTTAAGACGTATTACGAAGATTTCTCATAATCAATTTGATTTATGCCGCAAGTGTCTACCATGGAAGCTATACATTTATTAAGAGGTTTGATGGAGAGGTACGAGATAATAAGGAGGATCTACATTTGATTTTTATTGATTTAGAAAAGCTTACGATAAGCGTTCCTAGAGATGTTCTTTGGAGAGTCCTCGAGAAGAAAGGTGTTGATTTGACTTATATTCAAGTCATTAAAGATATGTATGCTAGAGCCGTTACATGTGTTCGAACCGAAGGAGGATTGACCAAGTATTTTACTATTTCGTTGGTTTACATCAAGGATCGGCTTTAAGCCCATATCTTTTGCTTTATTTATGGATGGTCTTACCGGCCATTTACAAGAGGATGTACCTTGGTGTATGCTTTTTGCTGATGATATCCTCCTGGTGGATAAGACAAGAGAAAAAGTCCGAGAAAAACTTGAATTATGGAGGTCTACATTGGAGTCTAAAGGTCTTCGTTTGAGTAGAACTAAAACCGAATACATGGAATGTAATTTTAGTAATAGTAGGTCTAGTGACGAAGTGTAACTTTGGGTGATCAAATTATTAAAAGGTGTGAACGATTTAGATATCTTGGGTCCATTGTTCAAAGCGATGGTGATATAGATGGGGATGTTAATAGTAGAATTCGAGGTTGGTTGGTTGAAGTGGAGGAATGCGTCCGGCCTATTGTGTGATAGAAAAGTACCGCTTAGACTCGAAAGGAAAATTTTATAAGATGGTGGTGAGACCTTCAATGCTCTATGGTGTCGAATGTTGGCCTTTAAAAGAGAAGCATAATGTTAAGTTAAGTGTTGCCGAGATGAGAATGATTAGATGGATGAGTGGCTTTACACTTAGAGACAAAATGCGAAATGAATATATCCGTAATAGGGTTGGAGTTGCACCGAGTGTCGGATAAAATTAGAGAGAGTCGCCTTAGATGGTTTGGTCACATTAAACGTCGACCACTCGATGATCCGATTAGGAGAGTAGATGTTTTAAATACAACTTATGTTAAGAAAGGCGAGAGGCAGTACCTAGGAAAACTTGGGCTTATTGCATAAAAAATGATCTTAATCTATTAGAATTAAACGAAAATTTGACACTAAATAGGACGCAATGGAGAAAAAGGATTCATGTAGCCGACCCCACTTAGTGGGATTAAGGCTTTGTTGTTGTTGTTGTTGTTGTTACACTAGATAGAGGAATTAAATTAGGATACAAAGAAACGAAATTAGGCAGATTATCATATCTTCTAGTTCCTTCATTATTTTAGACCATTTTTGTTATTATTCAATTTCATTTTTCGGATATTACATGATGAAGATAGATTCATCTTTTTTTTTTTTTTTTTTTTTTTTGGGGGGGGGGGGGGTATACAAGCTTAGATTTATTAATCTTGATAAATGATTGATTAATTCCTTATTCAATGCATGATGGTTGAACGCTGGTGTTTGCTCCTTCCCCAATCAATTTAACTTGTAAATGTGAAGCATCCCAAGTTGTAATTATGTAAAGAGAGCAAATGAAACTTAAATTATGGAATTGCCAAAACATAGAAAAATCCAAGGTTTATGTGGTTCGCATAGAGATCAAAATATTCTAAGAGCAAGTAAGCATTAGGAGAGATGTGTGGGAGATTGCACTTTATTCAAATCATTATGAAGAATGGAAGGCGTAAAATGCCTGTCGTCCTTGCTTGTAGAAGTTTGAAAGCTCAATATCTCTATATGAAAAAAAAAGGAAAAAATAATTATGGTACCCATTAATGTAACTCTTCTAAGCGATTTGGTCAACCGAGACTTTTCCTCACTGAAATGAGAAACACTTGATTGGGCAAAAGACAGTTCCTGATAGCAAAGGACGGAACTCTCCACTCTTTCTTGCTTGTTACAGTGCCTCGTTCGGAACAATACCTCGATTGCCACAATGCCGCAAATGCTCCTGTGGTTGAACTCCTGTAAGTTTCTTTCGTTCTTCTGTTGTGGATGGTTGGCATGGTGAGGGATACTAAGCAATCAAAGGGAGGTGTACATATATATAGATAAGTATTTGTATAAATTTGGAAATACTATGAAACCCGTACGAAGGAAAATAAAATCGCACAAAACTGACTCCCTGTATATCATGTTGTTCTCTTTACATTAACATCGCAAATGACATATAAATCAAGGATTTACAATAACGAGAAAATTCCATCCCACATCCACAATGATTTATCATCGAATCACCTAGCAGTTGAAAACATGGATCTCCTACTCCTTTCCGCTGCTTCCCATTCTAGTGAGCTTGCAGTTATTTTAAATTCTTTACTCGATCTCCTTTCTTCAAGAAACCCAAATCATCATCCCTCCCACACACATTCCACAAAAGAACACAAACCCTAACCTCCTTGTCTAATCACACAATAAACAAGAAAATCCAATAAAAACCCCTCCCAACACATAAAAGTAAACCGAATAAAACAATCCAGCAACAGAATATCCCCATAATACTCCTTCCACTAAGATCTAAACCGAGAAAATGAAATAAAAAGAAGCTTCATCAACAGATCTGAAAACAGCGCATAGAACGACGACGAATGCCAGAGAACTAAGAACATACAGTCCGAATAGAAGAAAATTATACCAAATCCAGTTAAGATGCAAGAATTGAGAAGGAAGAGAGCTTTACCTCCGTGAGACCCGGAATCTTCTCCTGCTGCTCCGCTTCTGCCATCACAGGTCTCTGAAGTGGCTCGTTACGGACAACAACTCGTAAAAGGCGGGCCGGAAGATACCAGACCGGCCGACGGCGGCTATTTCATGTTTCGAGATTTTTCGTTTTGGTTCAGCCCTTTTTTCATTATTTTATTTGGGTGACCGAAACCTTAGGTAATAGATATTGTAAATTCAAAATGTATTGACACTGATTTTTAGGAGATCTGACCGTCCAATGATTAAGAAGGGTTCATCTATAGAAAATTAGAAGACTCGTTTATCTTACCAAGTGAATTGGTCTGACACAATTATTCGAGCTAAATCCAAAACTGACCGAGTCATGAGAAGAACAAAAAGACGATCAAATGAATCAAACTTGAACCATTCATACCGAAACAAGAAAAATTGACATCCAAGTTAGCCAATATAAGAAAGCCGGCCAAATAAAATAGCCTACCATCCGGTAGATCCGATTCGAGGAAAGATGATGTTCCACAATATTTTCAACCATCCTACGGGTTCCTCGAGGTTTCTCATCACGAATAAAAAATTACCAACACAACAAAGAATTTTATAGTCATCCCTCGGGCTCTGCTCGTTGAGGAGAGAATTACCTATCAGGATTTCGGTGATTCATCTTCTACTCAATGATCCAGTGTCACTTTATCAAGAGATTTTCTCACCAGAGATTAAGGGTCGAGAACAATTTTAGACCCGTGGATCTCCAACCAACTTTAGCCAACCAAATCAGTCTTGTCAACTATAAGCTAATCAAGCTCAGTCGATTGAGTCAGAGAGCAGTCGAGCGATATAATTATGCATGTAAAATACCTAGAATATCATATACAACCCCTATTAAAAGCAGAAGTGAAAAAATGTTATATCCCCATATTGTATTCCCTCCCCTATAAATAGAGTGTTGAGAAATTTTAGGGCGAAGAAAACATGAATCTACACAAATCTAGAAGAACACGCAGAGGTTTAACGAGGTTCGGCAAAGATGCCTACATTCTCGGGAGCAGAGCGGCGACCTTCCTTTCATTATTCAAAAAATAGTACATAATACAAGATACATGATACTTTCTTAGGGTTACAACAAGCTCTATTTATAACTCCAGAAAGAACAAAAAAAATAAACGTTTGAGTACAATATGTAATTACCAAAATTACCCCTGTACTAAACCGCGGGGCGTTGACCCCGCAACCCCAACCCACATAATAAACTCTCCTGATTTGCTTGCTCCACTCCAACATTTATTCCTTATTAGGTATATGAGTCATACCTAACAAATCTCCACCTTGGCGAATATTCAGCCCCTTAGGAGAAAATACCAGGGAGTTTCTCATGCACCAATTTGGGTTGGATCACCATGCTTCTCTAGCAACTGTGAATGTTCAACAAGTTCAAACAATGCAAGAACTTGTTAGTAGTAATTGGCTTGGTCAACATATCAGCTGCATTCTCATCCGTATGAACCCTCTGCAACAGCATCTCACCAGAAGCAATCAATTCTTTGATCTTGTGATATATGACATCAATGTGTTTGGTCCTCGCATGGTACACCTGTTTCTTAGTCAGATAAATAGTACTCTGACTATCACAATGCAACTGAACTCCACCTTGCTCAACGTCAGTTCCTTCACTAGCCCAGTAAGCCATATAGATTCTTTAGCAGCTTCAGCCACTATCATGTGCTCTGCTTCAGTTGTAGATAATGCCACAATAAACTGAACTGTTGATTTCCAGCATATAGCCCTCCACCAAGAGCATACACATACCTAGTTGTAGACCTTCTGCCATCCAAATCACATGCATAGTATGAATCAACGTACTCCACAATTGAAGGATCATTCTCTGACTGCCAAAGATAATTTCATGTCCTACAGTGCCCTTCAGATACCTGAAAATCCACTTGACTTCTTCTCAATGTCGTCTTCCCGGTTTAGACATGTATTTACAAACTTGAATAACAGCATGAGCCAAATCAGGACAAGTGCATACCATTGCATACATCAACCAGCCAATTGCACTGGCATAAGGGACCTTTGTCATGTCTTCGATTTCCTTATTTGTCTTCGGACACTGTTCTGAAGAAAGCTTGAAATGATTTGCCAAAGGAGTGCTTACATGCTTAGCATTGCTCATCTCAAACATATCTAGCACTTTCTCAACATATCCTCGTTGAGATAAACACAGTCGTCTTGAGCCTCTATCCCATTGAATCTCCATTCCAAGAATCTTCTTTGTAGGACCCAAATCTTTCATGTCAAATCCATGGCTCAACAAAACTTTCAAACAACTGGCATCATTCACATTCTTTGTAGTAATCAGTATATCATCAACATACATTATCATAAAAATAAAAGAACAATCATCAAGGCTCTTAACATAAATACAACAATCATACTCACATCGCTTGTAGCCAATCTGAATCATGTAGGAGTCAAACCGCTTGTACAATTGTCTTGGAGACTGTTTCAACCCATATAGCGATTTCTTTAACATGCAAACCAGTGCTCCTGTTCAGGTTGAGTGAACCCTTCTGACTGCTCCATGTAAATCTACTCCCAAGATCTCCATGCAAGAAAGCGGTTTTAACATCCATCTGCTTCAAATGCAAATCCCAGATAGCTACCAATGCTAACACTGCCGTGATTGAAGTATGCCTGACCAGAGGAGAAAAGATTGCATCATAATTTATCCCATTCTGCTGTGAAAATCTCTTTGCTACCAGTCGAGCCTTGAACTTTTCCCCTTCTTTTATGATACTGCTGGCTTCCTTTTGTAGACCCACTTGCACCTAATAGTCTTCTTTCCCTCGGGAAGCTAAACTAGCTCCCAAGTGTGATTCTTCTGCAAAGACTCTATCTCCTCAACCATTGCACCTATCCACTTCTCTTTCTCCTGGCTGGTGATAGCTCCTTGAAAAGTGGCTGGATCATTATTGCTGGCGAGAAGTGCAAAAGTCGACTGAGTCTGAGAGCAGCCGAGCGATATAATTATGCATGCAAGATACCTAGAATATCATATACAGCCCCTATTAAAAGCAGGAGTGAAAAAAATATAATATCACCATACTGTATTCCCCTTCCTATAAATAGAGAAATCAACAAGGCTGCGCGAGAAGCTAATCAAGCTCAATTGGCTGAGTCAGAGAGCAGACGAGCGATATAATTATGCATGCAAAATACCTAGAATATCATATACCGCCCATATTAAAAGCAGGAGTGAAAAAATGTAATATCACCATATTGTATTCCCTCCCCTATAAATACGGAAATCATTTCATTAACAAGGGATAACAAAAATAGCCAAAAATGATAAGAAAGGTCAATAAAATTGCTACAATTTTCTGCTCACTCTTATATATTTTTTTCTTTCTTGCTCATCTCATATGTTTTATTCATTGGAGTGTGATTCACAAAGTTCAATAGGTGCATTTTAAATAAAAATTAGGATACTAAGATTTAAAATACAATGTAATCATAATTTCTAATATAATTAACATTAAAATTTATCAAAAACAATTAACTATAAAATTAACTATAAAATTTATCAAAAACAATTTTAAATATTTTGTTTATTTCAAGTCATTCATTAATGACTTTCCTAAATATTGATTAGCTTTTATCATGAGAATCTTTGTATGAATTTGAATGCCACCAAGGAACAGTATGATTGGAGAGATTTTGAATGTACCATAAAGCAAACACAAGGTTTAGAAAATTCAAGTGAGTTTTTGAAAAATAAAAATGCAAAAGCATTTTCTTGGAGAGTTTGGAATTCATTGCTTATTCAGTGTCAATATGGGTAAATTCAAATTGATTCAACTTCACATTCATAAATTAACTCAATTTTGATGGCTATATCATATTCATATTTGATCATACGCACAATTTGAATTTCAGTTAAACATTTTAACACTTGATCAAATATTGGTTTTGCTTCATGAACATGATCTAATATAGGTAAATTCAAAACTATCAATAGATGTAGATTTGTAATAAAATTGCAACTTATTTTTGTTTTTAAAACATCAAATATTCATGAAGTATAGTTTATTTAATTGAACCAACTTCAACCAGACATGATTCTTATAGTGGTGTTAGTAGTGTGTATGCAACAAGCTCATCAATGATGCCATTATTTTTTTCTTTAGGGACACAAATCACAAGGGTGACAGTCTAACTAGAATGATCATAATACTGTTTAATATCCAAAGCTATATGTAATGCCCTGTGTAAATTTTTGGTGAACTGTTACTTAGTTCATATCTAATCTCTCGCTTAAGACTTCTAGTAAAATAAATAATAGTAACAAATAATATAAAATTAAATAATATTTAGCTGAAAAATCAATAAACGTTGCATGATCTTTAAACAAATCATATTTATCTTGTTCATAATCCTTAAATTGAACAAGTAGGAGGTAATCACTACAACCATCAATCAACATGTATTGGTCCATAAACAAATATTTCATATTAAATCATGATGACTAAGTCACTAAAATCATTAAGTTCTGCCAGATTTGAGACACATAAAACTCGTTGGGAATCAAATATATTATATTTTAAAAAAAATATTTCAAATTATAACTCATATTTAAATTTATTTTAAGATCATACCTTCCAATAAATATATGAATGTAATTTTAAAACCTCTGATTATTACAATGTAATTATCTAAATGCTCTCTCTCTCTCTCTCTCTCTCTCTATATATATATATATATATATATATATATATATATATATATATATATATATTACCAAAATAAAAAATTTCATTGATGGAAAGTCGTTACAAAGGTTTTAGCAAGGCATTCAAGACTCAAAAGAAGTTCAAAATGTACAAGTATACCCTTAAATATATATATAATCTCAATATGATATATATATATATACTAATCAAGAATACTATACTACCCTTAAGTAGGGTAAAATAGTAGAAGTATAAAGACTATAATATCTAACATCCCCCTCAAACTCACGATGCATCAAGAGGAATCATTGAGAGTTTGCTAGTAAAAAAGAAAAAGCGTTGACTGAAATGTGATTTCGCAAACACGTTAGCAAGCTGCATGAAGAAAGAAATATAGGCTAAGGTGATGGTGTCATGTTGAAAGTGATGGCGAGTGAAATGACAATTAATCTCAATATGATTGGTGTGCTCATGGAAGACTGAGTTGCGGACAATTTGTATAGCACACTTGTTATCACAACACATAAGAGTTGTGGTATAAAAACTCATATCAACAAGTAACCAGTGCAACCAGACAATTTTTGTAGTGGTGGATGCCATGACACGATACTCAGCTTCGGTAGAAGAGCGATAGATAACTGTTTACTTCTTACTCTTCCAAGAAATAAGAGAATCTCCTAGAAAAATACAAAATCACGTGTTAGACTTATGATTAGTGTAATCACCACCCCAATCACTATTTGAGTAGGCATGTAATTCCAAGGAAGAAGATGCAAGAAAGAGAAGATTCCAAAATTGAGTGCCCCGAACATAACGAAAAATGCGAAGAACAACTGTTCAATGAACTATAGTAGGAGAAGCAACAAACTAACTAACAACTTGTAGCATAAGCAATATTAGGTATAGTGATGGCAAGATAAACCAAGCTGCCAGCAAGTGTGCGATATAAAGTGAGATCCGACAAAGAAACACCATCATAAGAGGTATAGTGAACATTAATCTCATGAGGAGTAGCAGTTGTCCGATTATCAGAGGGACGAGCTTATTCAAGAATGGTGCCAATATACTTAGATTGGGAAAAACAAACATCTCTTGGCGAATAAGTCAGCTCAATCCCTAAAAAAAATCAAAGAGTACCCAAATCCTTCATCTCAAATTGTTGAGCTAATTGTAATTTCAACTCTGCACTCCCATTATCATCATCCCCAATAATAATCATGTCATCAACATATAAAGAGAGTATATACAACCTTGGAAGGTAATCTTTAGAAACAAGGCAGTGTCATGTGAGCTAGAATGAAAAACAAGAGATGCAATCACAATAGAAAAATTTTCAAACCAAGCTCTAGGAGTTTGTTTAAGGTTGTAGAGAGATTTCTTTAATTTACAAACCTCACCAGGATTATGAGAGACACCTGGTGGAGGCAGCATGTAAACTTCTTCTTGAAGATCACCATTTAATAATGCATTATCCATTTGAGAGATATGTCACTGATGAATAAATGTGACTGCAATACGAGTACGAATAATAATCATTTTGGCAACAGGAGCAAATTCTTCTTCATAATCCAAACCATACTATTGAGAAAGTCCCTTAACAACCAAACGAGCTTTATATCGCTCAACTGACCCATCAGATTTGGTTTTGATCTTATACACCCAACAAGAACCAATTACACGTTTTCCTGGAAGAAGAGATATAAGGTCTCAATTATCTGTCTTGTGCAAAGCAGAAAGTTCTTATGTCATAGCTTGCTGTCAAAGAAGATTAATAACAGCCTCTTGATAGGAAGTAGACTTAGACAAATTGTGAATGAAGGTTAAAAAGGAAGCAAAAGAAGTAAAATAAGGGGAGTAAACAGAATCTGGCGATTTAGTAGACTTACGATCACGTTGAGGGTAACGAGGAAGAGGAGTTTTCACAGTCATAGAAGGTTCTTGGGGAGCAGTAGGGATAGGGAAAGCATTAATATCAAAATTATTCGGATGATGAATCACATGATGAGCTGCAATATTTGTATATGTGTGAAAATGATCAATTGGTATAAGATCAGACTTTGTAAGGCTATGAGAAGAAGAAAGAGGAATGAAGTAAAATGATATATGCTCAAGAAATACAACATGACATGAGACAAAAAGTTTTTGAGTGATAGGATCATAACAACGATATCCTTTCTGACCATCACCATAACCAAGAATATCACAGATTGCTGAATGCGAAGAAAATTTATTACGTTGTACATGCGAAAGAAAAACAAAATAAGTAAAAAAAAAACTCTCAAAGCGGAATAATCAGGAGCATGACCATATAATTTTTCAAAGGGAGACAAACCTGGAGTAACTGAAGATGAAATTCTGTTAATAATATAGATTACAATAAGAATAGCTTCCCCCAAAAATTCACTTAGAACGGAGCCAGACAAAACAAGGGAATGAGTAGTTTCAACAATGTGACGATGTTTCCTTTCAACAGCTCCATTTTGTTTAGAAGTGTCGGTACAAAAAGTCTGAAGAAAAGCCCCATCAGAGGCAAGTAATTTAGAGAATTTATTAGAGGTATATTCACCTCCCAAATCACATAAAAAACACTTAATAACAACATTATGTTGAGTTTTGACAAATGCACAAAACATATGATAAACACTAAAAAATTCAAAATGATTTTTTCATAAGATAAATCCAACAATAACGAGTACAGTCATCAATGAATGAGACATAATATCACGAGCCACCTTTGGTAAGAACAAGTGATAGACCCCATACATCAGTGTGAATCAAGTTAAAAAGTGCAACAGAAATTGAAGCATTTTTAAAAAATCATAAAGCAGAAAATTTAGCAAGTTTACAACCACAACAATCAGAAATATCACAAGTTTGTAACTCATCTAAAGCTCCTGTAGAAACTAAGTATTTTAGACGAGAAGAAGAGAAATGTCCAAGCTAGAGAGCCATAGATAAAAGTTAGAAGATGATGAACTCAAACGAAATTATGACAGGTTAACACTGGAAGCTGCAATATCTAGAACTCTTAGCTCATCGAGAATATAAAGTACTCCTTGCTTATGACCTGCCCTAATCAGCCTCCTGAATTGTGGATCCTGCACATAACAAGAGGTGAACGAAGTAAAATTAAGAAACCAGAATCACACAATTGACCAACATAAATAAGATTCAAACTAAGATTGAGGATATAGTAAACATTTGAAAGGGATAATTGTGGTGTGCATACAGACCCAGTGCCTTCTAATGGCAAAGGTGTGCCATCAGCTGTCATGACTGATATAGATGATGCAAGATTTAAGGATACAAATGATGTAAAATCGGATGACATATGATGAGAGGCTCTAGAGTTCATAATCCAAATGGGAGAAGATATACCTGATGAGCTAGAGGAAGGCAAACCTATATTTGAGGAGGTAGAAATGACATTTGGCTTTGTGGCAAGAAACTTTTGAAATTGCTCAGCAAGCACTAATACTGTAGGGCCCGGAGAATATGCATGTCCAACACCAAGAGAGTCTGTCGAAGGAACAATAACTATAACATTTGATGTTGGAGTCCGGAAGCTTCGTGAGTGCAACCGATTGAGTTGTTGTGTCTACTGTGATTTGTTCAACAACTTTGGACATCGAGCATTCTAATGACCCTTTTGCTTACAAAAGCTATATTTATCAAAACCAACCTTTCAATGAGATTTGCTTTTATTATAAGTAACTGCAAAAACAGATGTATTAAGAGTGGGGAGGATCCCTTTCTCAATTTGAGACTTGAGACAAATCTCTTCAGCTAATAACTCATAAATCACTGAGTCAACTGTTGCAAGAGGATTGCAATGTAAAATTGTTCCACAAAGCCCTTCAAAATAATCTTGAAGAGCCATAAAAAAACAGAACCAAACACTGTTATTCTCTACGATCTGTGTATGGTTTAAATTCTCGTAATTATGTAAATTCAGAAAGAGATAACTGATCTCAAAGGTTAGTCATGACATAATAAAATTCTTGGATGCTCATATTATTTGTTGAAGAGCACAAATATCTATCTCTAATTGATATTGCTTTGCAAAATTTGATTGCACATATAATCTTTTCAAATGATTCCAAACTTCTTTGGTAGTTTCATATTTTGTTAATTGGATACTGATTGATTGTGAAACTGAGTTATTGATCCAAGTGATTATTTTTGAATTGTTTGCTTCCCATACTTCCAATCTTTCTCCATATTTTCTATCTTTTTCATTTTTGGGCTTAACAAAGGTTCTAGAAATATAACCCTACATTCTTTTTCCTTTCAAAAAAATTTTCAATACATAAGTCAAATATGAGTAATTTTGTCCATTTAATTGCACACCAATAGACTAAATAAATCATTTTTTTCACAAGTCATTGCTACTGTTATCAATAACAAAAAGAAAACAAATAAAATGAAGATCAAATACCAATAACAATATATCACCCGAAAAACTGCAATTAAGTCTATCACTGGGGACTGCAAATGACGGCACAAATTGGATCTGTCGCTGGAGACTGCAACATAACCCATCAATTGCAAATAGATCCCCAAAAAGTTGATCTGTTAAAGCTATGAATGGATCAAAACTTGCTATGATACCATGTTAAAATTGCAATTGAGATAGAGAAAGAGAAGGGAAAAAGAAGGGATAATGGAAAAGTGGCTAGGGTTTCAATTGCATGAATCACCTCATTACAAGAGTGAAGATAAATATATATATATATATATATATATATATATATATATATATATATATATATATATATAAAATAAGCAAGAAGACCAAAATCCCCATAAGTAGGGTAAAATAATAGAAATATAAAGACTATAATATCTAACAACTATAAAACGGACGCATCCAAATAATAAATTAAGCAATTTTAATGAAAATGCGTTCAACCATATGAGTTTATACCAATCAACATTTTATCTATTATGAAAACATTTCAATTCCAATAACATCTATTATTCTCGATATGAATAATAAAGAAGTATATTAAATTTAAGCGGTTTAGATGATTCCTATAAGTACAATGAGAGAGAGCTCATCTCTTAATAAGAATATCATTATGATATAATGATCTAAAAATTATACTAGATGTGTTATGTAGTATATCTCTGAGAGTAACTATCTCTCTAGACTAGTATAAGAGATAATTATAAATACTAAATTTAATGAATCGGAACCAATTAGTTAACGAAAGCTGAGATTATTTTTGACGCCTGACGAAGAGAAAAATTTGTTGAAAATTAGAGAACAAGTTTTTCAGTGAGCTTAAAGCTAAAAATAATAATGCATAAGTCATTTTACAATAATAACAAATATTAGATACTAATAATATGAGTCATATCTTAAAGTGTTTTGATAACTAACATATTTAGAATAACAAATATAGGGCCTTTTTGTATTAGTGCTAAGCCTATAGATGCTCCTAAAATACAAAGAATGGTTGTTAGGAATGATATGTTTAAGGTAGTCACCTCATACTAAATAAACAAGTATGTAAGGCGTGTAGTCTTTGTATTATAATGATTAACATCCTTGTAATTATTGACTTAACATTTTGCATTTAGTATACTCGAGGAAATAATCAAAATAAAAGTAAGCTAAAAATAGATAGTGAATATACTCGTGGTGAAAATTCAAGTATACTAGAGGAACTAAAAGTTTTTCATTATTCTTAATGTGATTTGCTAGCAATCCCAGCATAGATAGAGACAACAATGTCTTGAATGCTAGTGATAAGTGGATTATAACAACTCATGTTGTTACGACCATTGGCTTCAATAAACTAAAAGGGACGTAGGGAAGCAAGTGACCTCTTTAAATATGCTCATGACTTTATGGAACTAGTTCTTAAAATGACTTCAACATCTCACAATATGGAGATTGAGGATTTTAAAGTTCAACCAAATTTTTGGGGAGAAAAAAATAATTAGATTTAATTGATTTTTCTTTATTTTAATGATTTTAAGTCGAGATTTAATTTTTATTTAGTTTTGAAATCACATGTTTTAAACTCCAAATATAGTTGTCTCTTTCAATGACATTTAAGTATATTTTTGATGGAGTAAAATATAATGCGGTCTATGACTTTTGATACAGTAACGTTTTAATTTCAGAGTTTATAGAAGTGTCAAAATAAGACTTTTTAAATTGGGGTTAAAATACTCCCGATAAAAACCTAATAGAGCTGAATTTTAAAATAGTTACAGACTAACTTAACACTTCTATAAACACTGAAATTAGAACAACATGTAAATAATTGGGAACCATTTTGCCACTTTACACATTTTTGATTTGATGAAAGAAAGATTATGATCATTAATAGATAACAAAGATACCATAGACAAACGAGAAGATGCTGTTTTGAGAAATCATGAGCGGCTGATTTATAACAATTGTAGTCAAGACCCTGATAATAAATTACATAATTGACAGCTTAGATTGATTATCAATTGGAAATGACAAAGTTATTTATTTATTTATTATTATTATTATTTCTGAAAAGTAATATATTTCTCATATATATATTTTTTAAATTTATAACTGGTCAAAGAAATGAGCAGCAGATATGGTATAAATAGTAGGAGTAGAATATGTCAGAAGAAATTTTAAAAAACATAAATTTTCATGTGCCAACATATTTAACGCCTTAAACAATTTATTTATTTATTAGCAAGTTTGAAGGACGTGCGAGAGATGAGAAAATATTCCGTATGGATGCATTCAGATGGCCAACCGTCGGGCGCGACGTCGTCATACACGCCAACGACAAATGATAGAGAGAGAGAGATGGATGAAGGAGAAATTGTTATTATACAATAGGGAAATATTTGGAGCATCCAATTACTATTTATTTACATATTTACCTTCTCTTTAGTTTTTACATTTATACCACCCAAATCTCTCACATCACATAAAACATGCATGATAAAGTGGCATATATGTAAAAATTAAAGTTTTAGTGCTAGATATGTAAATAGACAGAAATTGAGTGGTATGTATGTAAATCTTCCATATTTTTCATTCTAAAGATTTCTGCCCCAAGTAATTGAAGAAAAGAGCAAACTTGGCGGTTTGGGGCTGCCGCAACCGTCTATAAATTTGACTTAAAATTATTGTAAGAAAAGTTCACGAAATAAATTATTACATATATATATATATATATATATATATATATATATATATATATATATATATATATATATATACATACATATATATATATACATATACAACAACAACAACAAAGCCTTAATCCCACTATTTGGGGTCGGCTACATGAATCCTTTTTCTCCATTGCGTCCTATTTAGTGTCAAATTTTCATTTAATTCTAATAAATTAAGATCATTTTTTATGCAATAAGCCCAAGTTTTCCTAGGTCTGCCTCTGCCTTTCTTAACATAAGTTGTATTTAAAACATCTACTCTCCTAATCGGATCATCAGGTGGTCGACGTTTAATATGACCAAACCATCTAAGGCGGCTCTCTCTAATTTTATCCGTCACTGGTGCAACTCCAACCCTTTTACGGATATATTCATTTCGCATTTTGTCTCTAAGTGTATAGCCACTCATCCACTCACACACACACACACACACACACACACACACACACACACACACACACACACACACACATATATATATACACGAGCACGTGCCGCCAGTCTTGACCTTTTGATAGAGCAGTTTCTTTGAGTAAATCCCTTCAGGTCACGGAATCGAATCCCTCTCTGACCACTTGCTGGTAGTATAATCCTCAAATAATTAGACAAATTAGAATAGTTGAGACTCGTATAATAGTCTCTAATCATTCTTTAATATATATATATATATATATATATATATATATATATATATATATATATATATATATATATATATATATATATATAACAAAAAATTTGAAAATTTTGAAAACTAATATAAGCTCAGATAATGAGCCCGGTCATAGAAAGCTATTTACATAAAAAAAAAAAAATAGACCAGCCTGTCATAGAAAGCTACTTACAATATAAAAAAAATGATAAATTATTTTAAAAGTTATCATCCAAATCATAGCCCAATACATATCAGAAAATTATTTCGTACGGACGACGTACGCGGAGTTGCATACGGACAGTGCAAATAACCACCCAATAACTGACTAATAACTCATAAAAACTCCATGAATAACATTAAAATGAAAATGCAGGGTTATTGATAGGTTATTAGGAAGTTATTGCAGCATTATTTGAGCAATAACCTCCGAATAACCTCACAATACCCCGAATAACAGATAAAAATATAAAAATGAAACTGCGGAAGTTATCGGGGCGTTATTAGGAGGTTATTCGCTGGTTATTCGGAATAATACTGCAATAACTTCCTAATAACCTCCCGATAATCTTGAAATACACCGCCTCTGAGCTTATTAACTGGTTATTGGGTGGTTATTTACGCTGTCCGTACACAACGCTGCATATGTTGTCCGTATGGAATAATTTTCCATACATATCGCACAATTCTTCAATATTTACGTATCTAACAAATAAACTTTCATATTTACATGTAATACTCTCTAATCATTAATATCCCGTAAAAAATATCACTTTTATTGACTTTTATAGAAATAAAAAACATAATTTCATGCATAGATTTATGACATCAAAATGTTATAAATATAGATATATAAATACATAAGAATTGTATGGTATGTATGTAAATTTTCCGAAATAAAAATTGATGTAATGCTATCCCAAGTTATCAGGCCCACACAAGTTGCTTATTTGCATCATGCATACACAAGCTAATACAAGTTCATCCAAGTAGAGCACATTCAAAATCGACTTGATTTGGGTAGGACCGAAATCAATTAGAGTCGACTATAACACGATATTTGGTAGCATAGAATTAATAGGATTTACGGGCAATTTTAATGTAAAAATAAACCCAAACACGAAAAAAATGTGAAATGAATCCGACAATTTGCTAAATCAAAATTTCTCTCCCTCCATTAATTTATCAATTCCAGAAAATCCGATATTCTGTACTCGCCTCGCAATTGGATTTAGTAAATCCGTATTTAAAAATAGAATGAGCGAAGAAAAAATGGAACGCGAAAAAACTCGATTTAAAGAAGGGTTTGATTTAATTTTTACTTTTTTATGTTTGACTGAATTTACGTTAAATTCATGGCTAAATCTTATTAAACTATACTACCAAACTCCGCCTAAATCCAATATTTAGGTGGATTTAAGGGATATAGTGCACAAGAAAAAAAAAATCCTGATAAAATGTCAAACATAAGAGATGGATTTAAGTGGATTTAAGTTAAATCATACTAAACATCTTCTGGACTTTTCACTTGGCCCCTAACTTCAGCCCGTACTTTCCATAGGTAAACATGCAAAAATGAAAATTCAAGAGAGCAATATTAGGCTTTTTAATACGATACAAAAGCTAATGAAATGTTCTCACACACCTCTATTTAAAGAATTCAAGAACATCAAAATCATTCATGACAATGATAGTAACATTTTATGTAAGAAGGATTAATAAGGCTGAAAAAAAGAGTTCATTTGCATATAATCATATTTGCCGTAGAATTACCAAACTAAATTACAATTTATATCTTTGTTAACTATGAAAATTAGAATAACACAAAAGGGTTAAATTGTTATAATTAGAAATTTAACAATAAAAATCCAATTTTTACTCACCCAATTTTATCCAATATTTATAGATTATGCTTTGCGAAAGCTCCTCCTTCTCAATGCATCTCCAAATCTTCCAAAAACCGTCTTCTTCTTCTTCTGCTGCTTCACGTTCTGTGATTCGTGGAATAATATTCCATCTAAATGATCAAAACCATCGGCGCTTAATCTCCTATCATGGCTTTCAAATGCTCCCCTCTTATTAAACGCTGAGTATTGTGCATTATCCAACTCTCTGACGGAGTGCCAGCAGCCATTTTGTATGCGAGGGTTCTCCCATCGGTCAGACGAGAACTTCTTCCCATTCTTACTTATCTTTCTATCTTCACTGGTTCCATTTGATGGCACGAATGGTTCAATTTCTGACAAATTTGAGGAGGCCTTAATGGACTCTGTGCCTGAAGATGAAGCAAGCCGGCTCTTCATCTCCTTCACACTAGCAAGAGCAGCCGTTTCACTGACCTTGAGGCTCTCATACTCCTGGTTGATCTTCTCCAAAGCACTTTCTTTCTCAGAAAGCAGTTCTTTAAGCTCATGATTTTCATTCCGCGCAATTGCAAGGGATTCCTTTACCACCATGGCTTCATTCACTGCCTGTTTGATGATATCCCGCAGCTTCAAATTTTCTTCCTTGGCTGCCCGGTGGGCCTCAACGAGCTTACTGTTCTCTTCATCTTTCTTCTCCATAACTTCTTCAGAAATCATGACGCAGTTTCTAAAGCTGTCTTCTTTTACTTTCCAAGCAATAGAAGATTCCTCATATTCCATTTTCAGCTTATTATATCCCTCCACAGCCTCCTGCTGCTTCTGCTCAGAGCTCTGGAACAGAAACTTTGTGTGTTCAGCTTCTGCTCTGAGTAACTCCAACTCAGATTTTCTCACATCAAGTTCTTCCTTTGCCAGAGTAGCTTCAGTGGTGACTTCCTTGAGTGCAACGGCGAAATCATCCATGGCTTTCTTGCTCTTCTCTTCTGCCTCTAGTGCTAACCTAAGCTCATTTCTGAGCATTCTGATCTCCTCTTGCGCTTGAATGGTTTGAACAGAAGCTAATAATCCTTTCTTCTCCGGTGCTCCTGCGCTCTCCATGAGGTTCCTTACCTCTAGTTTGGCCTCTTCGAGCAAAATCTTGGTTTGCTCGAGCTCTTTGGTCTGAGATATCAAAGATTCAAGCAATTTCATTTCGGATTCCTTGGCCTTTTCAACTTCTAATTCTAACATCATGATCCTATCAGAGCTCTCTGTGAATCCTTCGTTCTTTTTCTTCAGTTCTGCAAGTTCTTCAAGGGCTTGGGATCTCTCTTCCTTAGCCCTCTTCATATCGGCCAGAACCTTGCCCAGTTGCTGCTGCATCTCAGAAACTCGCATAGTTCTTTGCTTCTGAAGCAATCAGAGCAGCATTAATAAGCACAAGTTGAAGAAATTTGGTTTCAGAGGATCGAATTTAAGGAAGGAGATTGTTGATGGGTACCTCTTGGATAGATTGCGACATAGGAGAGGGCTTCCGATCGGACGCCCTTGAAACCCTAGAATCAAAAGGATCGGAGGAAGAAGAAGAACCCCTTGTTATTCTGGGCGAAGGGCTCCTCTTCGGATTTGGAGAAGATGAAGAGCGTTTTTGCGGCATTTCAGAAGAACCGGGTCTTAAATTGCATGATGGAAGACGGAAAAAAAAAATCAGAAAATCATCAGAATAATTTAAAAAATTCGATCTTCCGTTAAACCCACTCAAAGCATCGATAAAGGAGGAAACTTTACTCTACCTCGATCTAATTCCTTGCATTCCGAACAACTGAAACTCCCTATTTCCTCCTGAAATCCATGAAAGCTTTCAGAATCCACAACATGACAGAGCAAAAAAAAAAAAGAAAAAAAGAAAAACAGAGAACTGGAGAAATCAGGACTAGAGAAAAGCTTCAAGACCTCGAAGACTCTTCTCAAACACCCCTTTGCGTTGATTCACTTCCACTCTTCTTCCGAATTCAATAGACTTTCTCTGCAAAAGAAGAAATTTTCTTCGAAGTTGCAGTCTCCCGGACAGTTGACGGGGTTGATAGTTCGTAATGATCAGCCAGCCGTCCCTGAACGGGAAAGAGGGGGAAATAGTCTGTATATTATGATAAATTATGGCCGTACGATCTTCCTTCCGGATCTTCCGATCTGATGGTATAAAAATTAAACATATATATATAATAAGTCCATACTCATTAAATTATGATTAAAATAATTTTTATAATTTATTTATATTGTATATTTAAAATTGAGCAACAATATAAGAAAATATTTATTTTATTTTATTTTAATTTAACCAACCGTTTAATTTGTTTTACCTGATTATAGTTGGAAACATTCAAATAGAATTGATCGCCCAATCAGAGGAAATCAAGGAGCTTCTAAGGTAACAATTCGAAGCAAGATCCAAAGCTTTAATGGCAATTATTTATTTTGACTATTTTTTTTTCCAATATATTATTTGTTACTATCTAAAATAAGATTATTTAATATATTTAATGAATTGGCTGTGCTGGTAAGCCAAAAGTTTCCTTATGGGTTCATCAGAGGAACGTTGTTTTTAACTATTTATTTAAGAAAGAAAAAAGTAAATATTAAGAATGGGGCCAAATAGTATGAGTCATGCTTTTAACATTTGCTCTTTCATATATATTATATTATTTTATTATTATGTGATTGTTAATAATGAGATGTTTGGTATTAAAAAAAATTTGTTCGATGTGTGTGTAGGGCTGTAAAAAAAATTTGTTGTTCGCGAATAGTTAGTGTTTGGTTTATCAAGGAGTTCGTATTTGATTCGTTCGATAAGTAAATGAGACGAACACAAATAACTTTTTTAACACGAACGGTGATGCGTTCGTTCGTGTTATTGTTCGAAATATAAAATAATTTAAAATAATTATATATATAAATTTATGATATTTTTAAAAATTAAATTTTATAAATTATAATATATTAATATACTATATTCGTAATATACCAATATAGATATTATATATTTATATAATATAAGTTATATAATTAATATAATCTATTATTTATATATATTAATATTAGGGCTGTCAAACTGGTTCGTCGTTCACGAAAAACTCATGTTTGGCTTGTGTTCGACTTGTTCATTAAGAAAAAAACACGAACAGTGACTTCACGAACAATTTCGAACACGAGCTTATTTCAAACAAACTAAATTTCAAAAAAAAAAAAAAAACAAGCTCTGTCCGTTCGTGTTCGGTTCGTTTACACCCCTCTGTGTGTGTGAAAGGTTGTGGCAACTAATATACTTTTATAATATATAACTTTAACATTTGTTGTAAGCTGAGAAATATAATAATTGTTACAGCATTATTGGTGAAAATAATAAGGGAAAATATGATGATATGGTGATTATAGTTGAGTGATAGAAATCAGATGATGAAAATTAGATAATGAGACGGCACTCACTTTGTATAATGTATGGACGATATGATTCAAGTGACGGTGACTGAATAATTTGAGGTACTTTTTTTACTGAAAAGTTCAAGCATGAAACTTAGAAACACATGTACTCTGATTTTATACCAAGTAAAGGGTTTCCTGTATCCAAATCAAATGACGTTAAAAACGATTCGACCTGAGTCCAAGTGAACCCAATACACTTAAAGCATAGTTGAAAGTTCTAAAATACATTTTAGAAGAGTTTATAGACAAATGAAGTGCCTTGGCAAGCCAAATTCAACGGGCCCAAGATCATTTAATTCTGATATCATTAAGAATGCTCATAAAACACCATTCATTCAAATGAATCACTTTGGCTCGTCTAATGGAGTGGTTTAGATAAATAAAATATTTACAGAGCATGTCACGTACAAAATTTATAAATATACCTGAACTCCTTTTTCTGAATGGGAATCAAAAGGAAAAATTGAAGAAGCTCCAAGTTCTTAGGTTTCTCGAGTTCCATCACTTCTAGACTGCTGCCAACATTGAATCACTATTGTCGCTGCCCGACCCCTGTTTCTTGAGCCACTTGAACACCATCATCAAGTCAATGGCACAGACAAACACCATTGTTTGGTCGTTGCCATCGCCATACCACAGTTGGACTATCATTATCTAACTGCCACACCGTTGAATCGTCGCCTCCCGACCACCATCATCTGTCCGTCGCCAACCATCAGTCCATCACTGGTTGACCAAAACCATTGAGTCGCTGTCAGAGTCAAACCACCATCTCCACAATTGTTATGCCTCAGTCGTCATTATGTTTGACAACTCATTTGACTGCATCTTCTGCCAAACCATCGTTGACTGATCTCCACCTTCGTTGTTGTGAGACTATCTTCTGGCTACCGCTATTACCACGACTGGACCTCTATTGTCGAACTATCACCTTTGCTGCCACGAGACCACCACCACTACGAATGATGCTTGCATTAGACTTTCTCGCACTCGATCTCTACCTTCTGTCTTTCTTCATAGTAGCCGGGTTTGTCACCACTTCCTCACTATATTTCACCGCTCTCACAACATAAGTCACATCAACACTTTTCATTTGTGTAAGATTGCTTACTTGTGTAATAATAATTAATAATTTTAACAATAATAAAAATTTAAAATATTATAGACTTAAGCATTAATTAAACAAATATGAAATAAATAAATAAATTTTAACATTACTAGGATAAAAAAATACTGATATATAAGAATGAAAATATAAATGCTTATTATATTGTTCAAAAATCAAGATAGCGGAGAGAAAAGTAAAACTTTTTGAAAATTATTAATTATTATTAAAAACAAAAAAGTAATTAAAATTTTTAAGAAACTAAATAAACATGATCAGAATTTTTTTTTAGAATATTGCACATAAAAAATAAACATCAATTTATTAATAGAACAAAAATCTTTAAAACCTAATATTTCATTAAATACTTTGTTACTAATTATAAGTAGAATAGTAAGGCTCTCATTTAAAGTAAATGTTTTTATATACAAAATTAATGAAAAAAAAAATAATAAAAACAAGATGGAGAAGGTGATCTCAAATAACATCCAAGCTCGCAATTGCACCTTTTGCATGTCATTAGCGTTGTGAATTTAGCTGTAAAATTGATTCAAATTTTAGCTCGCGATGCGATTGGATCGAAATAAAAGACACGAGACATGAGCTTAAATTTTGGATCAAATTTTTTTCGATACGATTTTTAGCCACTCACGGATGGGCTCTCTAGATCAGCTCAATCTATGTATTTTTTTTTTCTTATTTACAAAAGATAAATATATAATTTATAAAAAAATAAATATAACAAGTCATGCATGAGCAAATTTTAAGCTGAGACGAATCCAAATAATTAATTTGAGCCAGCTCATTTCAATTTTGAGCCGGAACTAGCCTATTTCAAGCAGAAATGCATTCAAATAACTCATTTTGAGCCAGCTCATTTCAATTTCGAGCCTGATCGAGCTCGAATTCATTCGAACCGAGCTGGTTCAAAATCAAATATAACGAGACCCCAACTCGTTACAGCCCTACATGCTATCAAAACACAACGTAAGGTTCTAACTTTAAGATAAATTTATTCAATTTATTCACTTTTGGAATAATTTATTGTAAAAATAAATAAAAAATATATAAAACAGCAGTAAAATAACCCTAAAAAAAACTAATAATGAAAAAAAGAATATAAATATCATCCACCTTCCCTTTATTTATGCCGGTCCAGTCTAACCCGCATACATCTTCCGAGCGTGGAGAAACTCTCGCAGCTCATGCAATACCCTATAGGTTTCTTCTGTGACTGGTTCTTCCATAGTATTCAATTCTAGTGTAGCATAGTTATAGGCCTGTTGAGAATAATTCATTCATGTTATTAATTTATATATATATCACACAATTCCTATATATATTTTTTATATATCTAATATCTAAATTTTAATTTTAATTTCACTCTTCAAAATATAAAATAGTAATATTTTTGAATGTTAGATTTGTAAATAGGTAGGAAGTGGGTGCTATGTATGTAAAGTCTGTTATTTATGAGGTGAAAAGAAAATGTGTTTAATGAAAACAATATGTATTAAAAGATTATAATTGAAATTTAATTAAGCCATAATTTGATTTAAGCAGAGAATGAGACAAATTTAAGCCTATTTATGTTATAGAAAGTATTAGAAAAATTGCTATTAGGTACATTAATATGATGAGATATAATTATATCTATATAAATATTACAATCAAAATTTAATCAAGGCATAATTTGATTCGAGCGGAGAATGACACAAATTTAAGTGACTGTTTATGTTATAGAAACTATTAGGAAGAATGATATTGAGTAATCTAATATGATGAGATATTATTATATGATATTTTCTATATTCTCAAATATAATTGAAGGATATCTAATTAAATGATCTTTCTTGAAATATTTCTAATTATTATTAGGCCGTGAGAACTATTTTAAAATTTAGCTCTAATAGTCTTTCATGAGGATTATTTCAGTCCCAATTTAAAGAGTTCAGAGACTATTTTGATGATTCAATAAAGTCTGAGAATAAAACAAAACACTTCAAATATAACATTCAGAATATCTTATCTTACATTGTGAACACATTGTTTAATTTGATATAAGATCGAAACAGTTTGAATTGAAGTTGGTCAATTTGACTCCATGAAAAGTAAAATATTCATTTAGGCTGGAAGTTTAGCAAAAGCTAGTGGTGGAGGTTACAAAAGTCAATCCTTATGCACAAATGGCGAGGTCAGTATTTCTAAATTGGGAGAACTTGATTAGCCTCTTAGATTGATTTATCACAAATGAGAAAATGAACATACATACTTTATTCATTAAATAGATTAATTAATTAAAACTACTCGAGCTTGATTCAAAATAATGAGAATCTCAAAATATATATATTTTTTAAAACGACAAGACTCTTAACTCCGAGATGGGTTACATCATGTTGGATATGTGACATATACCATCCAAGACATATTTGAAACAAATTCTATTATTTTGTTATTTAAAAAAGAGTCTACTTTTAGTTAATTACAAAATTTATACAAATGATAAGTTGATGGGTGTTTTGCAGTCTTTACATGTCCCTGTTATTCAGAAACAACAATGTTTGAACATAATTCATTGGTTTTGTCCTAAGCCTCTTGATATGGAAGCTAGAAATCTAACTTTGCAGGTGTTGGTGGAGTTTGTAGAAATTATTTTGGTTTTATTCTTTGTTGGTCTATTACAACTTCTTGTCTTGTTTCTCCTCTGGTAGTTGAGGCTGACGCGATTGTATTTGGTCTCCTGGTGGCTAAAAAGTTTGGTTGGAATCATGCAATTTTAGAAACTGATTCTATAATTTTGTGGAATGTTTATAGATGTCATGTGGATCATCATTGGAGTACTAGTCTTCATGTTAAACAGATTAATCTCCTTTCCAAGAATTTGGTTATTCAATGGTCCCATACTAAAGAGAAGGTAATGTGGTTGCTAATTGGGCAGCTAAAGTAGTAAGTCAGTTGTGGTTTCTTCTTTGGCGCCTCATGCTCTTACCCAATTGGCTATTTTGGATCTTATTTCCTGCTTTTGATGTTTGTATTTTTATTGTTGTTTTGGTTTGGTGTGTGTTGTATTTTCCTTTTTTTTTTAGGATGAGGAATCTTAAGTTTTTATTTCTTGTGTGTGTTGTATTGTGGTGTTTGTAGGTTCTTCAGACCTCTTTTTTTGTAACCTCTTTTTTGTGGCAATAAAATTGGAGCCGAATAATGCTCTTTTACCACAAAAAAAATGTATCATCAAAATGTCAACATGCATACAAATTATACTACCAACTATACAATCAAAGGATCTAATTATAAAAATCATAATAAGCATCTTTCTAACCATCATGATATTAACATCCTTCTATCCAGCAAAAGATGTACATAGAAACACGGGCCTTCAATATCTACTTCTAATCAACTTACACTTTTTTCATTCCCACTTTCCAAAATATACATGCAAATAAAATAAGAATGAGCATCAATAGCTCAGTATGCTACACAATTTTTTTAATTTAAGATTAATCTTTTATATTCCCAAGAATAAACTTCTTGATAATCTTTGGATTTAAGATAAATTGTTGAATGAGAAATCTGGCCACGTTTATAAAGTCGTCGACAGTCGCAATAAAATAGAATCAAGTTTTGACTTCACTCTGAAGAGTTGCTAGGAAGATCTATTAGAGGAATGTAGAAGAGGTCAATTGAATGTACATTATAATCCCTTTATGATCGATGTACAAATAAGAATCATATAACTCATCATATACGTTTTAATAAGTAACTTCAGCAACATTGAAAATGGATGTTTGATGACAGCATGGACCAGAGGTGAAGATCGCTAAAAACTAGAATAGTGAACAAATTAAATTTTATCCCTAAAAAATAATTCCTCATAAACTAGACATTAAAGTTTGTCTCTTATGGCAGCATTAATAGTGTTAATAAAATGATGTTGGGTCAGGAGATTATGACTTCGATGAGTAACATGAAATATATAGTTTGAATGAGCATTGTAAGAAAAAAATTTGGTGTGGTTATGATGGACGAATTTCAGTATAATAAAAAGGAGACATTGCTTGGAAGCCATCAAATCAATTAGACATAGACTACTTATAATCTTATTGAAATCAAATTTCATTGTGCAAAGATGTTATCATTTATTAGATATATTCTGGTAAATGCTAAACAAATTGAGCTTGTTACCCCTTTATTGTGTAAAGATAATCATCTAAAGTTATACCTTGGTGACTTAATCATGTGGATAATGATATATTTTTTTATTTAGAGATTGGTTTTCAATAATTAGAAAAATATTTGTAAAATATTGAAAGTGAGTTATCAAGAACAACGACAAATCTATCGCAAGCTAAAAAAATTGTGATTATAGAGAGAGTTTATAAGCCTAACGTTGATTCCTTAAATGAATGATAAAAAAAAAAAAAAAAAAAAAGAGAATCACAAGTGGCAAATATGAGAAAAATTGTTGGGATGTTAACGTAGATGAAATTATCCACTATACATATAAAGCTATAGATCCTCCTCTTATTCACAATTGGAGAAGACAACATTACAATTTTAGGAGTACTTGATTGACCTTCTGTGATTGTGGTAAAGTAGTTAAGGGTGATAATAATAGTTGGTGAAAGCGATCAAATGACAACGATCCAATCCGAAGATCATTGATAATGGTTTGAAAATGAAAATCAGATTGCTACATAAGTCAATAATAGTCAGACAACAATAGTCAGTTGATGTTGGTCAGACTATGATGAGTATTAGATAATTGCAGTAAAATCATGATTCTTAGTGTTGGTTGTCTAATAGAACGGTTGCTTAAATCCTCAAGTCCTTTTTTTTCTTCAAATTCTTGTCCCCTTTATATGAAAAATTACGTCTATTTAAATTTTTAAAAGTATCATCTTAATTAGTTTTGGCCAAAGTCCAAAATATGTCATATGACTTACATTATTTCTTTTGATCATATGTCTTCATTAAATGTTTAAGTGTTATAATGATCACAAACTTAATTGATATTTAGCTTTTTGGATATATTTCATCAAAACGCTAAGTTTAACCATAAAAATTCAAGATTCATGTATCATTAAACCTTTTAATTAATATCCTAAAATTTCTACTCCCACTTCAAATGGATGATTCGAGCTTCTTTTAATTAATATCTAATCATTTTTTGTGTTGTTGGATTCATCTCATCAAGATGTTTAGTTTGAATTCAAGTTTGTTGAAGTCAAAATTCAGACAATTTTGATTTAAATTCAAAAACTTTCCAATTTAAATATTACGTCAACCTTCGCACTTAATCAATTAGATTTTCGGACGATGAATTAACTACCATTTTATTTAGATGTTCTGCAAATTATAAAAACAAATATAAATTAAGTCATTACTAATCAATATTTTTTTTTAAAGTTGAGTCTCAAACATGTTGGATTTATTTAGAGATGAATGTAAAACTAAATTCAATGATACTTAGCCTTATACTAACAATTTTTTCATGAATATTTGCTGGTATAAGATTTTGTACATCATAATTCATAAGGCTGTGAATTTTAAAGAAATTTTCAAAATTTCAATTTAGTTAATTGAACTATCATATCCCTTAATTTATTACATACACCACACGCAACTTGCTATTTACAAATCTACCACTCTCTTTCTTCCATTTTTCAAATTCTCACTCAAATATCAAAATACACGTGTTCGGTAGTTTTCAAAAATCACCTGGATTGTTAATTTGTAAAAATCAATTTTGGTAAGTATGTAATTGTCCCATTTTAAGAAAAAAAGAAAAAAAAAAATGAAGAAAAAATTAAAGAAGCGAACCTCTCTTGCAATCTTATAACCTTCACGCGGCTTTCCATACGTTTTGCTATATAGCATTGCTATACTGTACTGCAAGGTAAGACGCGTTGAACTTGATGCCGGCAAGTCCTTTCCGTCAACCTGCAAAGCAAACCGTCTAGATCCAATAAAAGCCCTAAAAATTTTATAAACCAAATCCGATCAGATTAAAATCTACCGGGCAAAACATCGGAACAGAATACAAGCTCAATTAGAAGGCGGATCAAATCAACCGATTCAGTGATTTGAATGCAGATCAAGAGAATCAATAAATCAATTCGTAAATCCAAGTTTTCAACTACCAAGATCGGCTTCACCGTCTCACCCTGGCGGACTCCAAGCATTCAATCCCGGCAGTTTTGTAGTTCTGCTTTCTCATCCCCCTGTTCATATCCGCAGCAGCCAATAGAAAATTCCCTTTCAAAATCTTGAAAATAACCAGATCGTCCGCCGAGGGGGGCGGCCCATCAGTGGGGCGCAGAAGGTACTGGTCAATGACTCTCACGAAATCCATACAGATCTCCTGGATCTCCAATGCCATTATCAAGAGGTAAGAATTGGCGGCTTCCATCCGCCTTTGATCGACCCTTCTTGAATCGGCGGCTGCTTTGGCGATGAAATTGTAAGCATATTGTTGGCGTTTGAAATGGGCGGAGCAAGCGGTGGCGAAACAATGGCGCTCGACGGAGGTGAGAGGTTCATCGAGAGTGCTGAGTTGGACGAGGCTTTTCATGTAAGCATACATGTGCTCGTATCGTTTGCAGGAGCAGGCGAGTTTGGCGAGGAAGAGGAGGCCTGGTCGGGTGTTAGTGGGATCTATTTTGCTCCTCTTGCTGCTCGCCATTGTTTCTGTTTCTTCGGCTGGTTGATCCGTCCACGTTGTTGGATGAGAAGTGGTGGGTGGCGGTAAAGCAGCCGTGGAGGGGAAGCATAGCCGACGAAGAATAGCGGAGGTGAAGAGTGAGAGTGATCAGGAAGGGTTTTTATTTGGATCTGAGCATTTACATAAAGACCACACAATTCTTATGTATTTATACTAGACATTTATTTTTACACACATAACACTGAAGGTTTTATTATCACAAATTTTCATGCATAAATTAAGCGTTATAGGTGTAAATGTTGAACTTTTGGGGGTAGATATGTAAATACATATAAATTGTATGGTATATGTGTAAATTTTTTTTTTTAATTTTTTTTGTTTTTGGCTGTTGTAATTATTGACGTAATTTTCTTTCACCGAATTTGCGGTAGAAAGTTTCAGCTCAGGCCTTATGACCCATTACTAACGGGAAATTAATTATCACACATTATCTTGAAAATATTAAACAATATAATTAAATTATTAGATAAATATATCTGATAAATTATACAGCATAGCAAAATTATTTGACGCTTATAAATATAATTGTTACAAAAAAATTATAAATACATATTATTTTAATTATATTTATCTAGTAGTTACGTTATATTCCAAAGGTTCTCTTATCTCTATAGGAATCTCTTCCTTTCTCACACTCTCCTCTATATACCATACCAGCGAAAATTATGATTACTGCGATCACATCATTATTTACTGACAAATTTAATATTCAACGAGTTTAGTTATTTTTGTGATCATGTTTATACTTTTTATGATGACAACATTGATAATATTATTTGTAATTTTTAATCGTTGTTATAATTTTTTATACAGACACACACTAAGTTATAAATAGAGTTTTTTTTTTCCTTGTAGTTTATATTGGAGAATCCTGTAGGCCTTCTTTAGTTACCTCTATCTAGGGGTGTAAACGAATCAAACACGAACAAACAAAGCTAGTGTTTGTGTTCAAAATGTTCGAACACATCACTGTTCGTGTTTGATTCATTTAACAAACCAACTGAAAAAAAATTGTTTGTGTTCGTCTCGTTTGCTTATCGAACGAATCCAACACGAACTTCCTAGCGAACCGAACACGAACTCTATCTAGGGGTGTAAATGAATCAAACACGAACAAACAGAGATAGTGTTTGTGTTCAAAATGTTCGAACACATCACTGTTCGTGTTTGATTCATTTAACAAACCAACTGAAAAAAAATTGTTTGTGTTCGTCTCGTTTGCTTATCGAACGAATCCAACACGAACTTCCTAGCGAACCGAACACGAACTCTATCTAGGGGTGTAAATGAATCAAACACGAACAAACAGAGCTAGTGTTTGTGTTCAAAATGTTCGAACACATCACTGTTCGTGTTTGATTCATTTAACAAACCAACTGAAAAAAATTTGTTTGTGTTCGTCTCGTTTGCTTATCGAACGAATCCAACACGAACTTCCTAGCGAACCGAACACGAACTGTTCGCGAACAACGAGTTTTTTTAACAGCCCTAGCTTTGATAGCATACTTCCTCAAAATGAAGCAAATTGATCAGTCATTCCGTACACATCAGGTAATCCATACTTCATCAAAATGAAACAAACTGAATAAGACGTTTAGGATTTTGTTTAGGGTCTTATTTTAATATATAGTATAGTATATTAATTATAATATATAATATTTATATTAATATAATTAATACTATAATATTATTGTTGTTATTAATAATTTATCATATATTATAATTTATAGAAGTTTAATTTTTTAAAATATGATAAAATTTTATAATATATAATTATTTTTAAAATATCATAAATTTTTTATATATAATTATTTTAAATTATTTTATATTTCGAACAATAACGAACCGAACACGAACGAACACATCACTGTTCGTGTTTGGTTTGTTTAACAAACCGAACGAAAAAAATTATTCGTGTTTGTCTCGTTTGCTTATCGAACGAATCGAACACGAACCTTTTAGCGAACCAAACACGAATTGTTCGCGAACAACGAGCTTTTTTGACAGCCCTACCTCTATCACCCTTTAGTATTATTTTGTGCAGCAGTTCGGGTCAACCATTTCGTCTATTCTTATTACTCCATTGCCTTTGCCTTTAAACACGTTTTTGTTTGATGTCTTTGCTTTCGAGAGACATTGACTCAATATTCAATTTTAGCACACCGTTGATATAAAAAATACTAATAATATCCAATTTATATAAATATATAGAATTGTCACTCTTAGTTCTATTTACTTTCCTAATTGTGTGAACGATCACTTATGAGTCTAAGTGGCTCTTTTGCCAAAATTTCATTTAATAAAAACAAAAACATTTGTTTTTCATTTTTATTTAAAAAAATCTAAATAAAATTTTATTAATTTTGAATATTTTAAAATTCACGGACCAACACCAACAACCATTGATAACCACGGCTAATAAGCACCGCCATCATGTAAATTAACTTAATACAATAAAGTAAAGACAACCTATAACTTTAAATTAATTCAAATAAATAAAATATGAAATAACATAATATAAAGTGATTCCCTACATACTCAAGAGATTATCAATATATCTCTCTACAACTCTGCTTCCCACACAATAATCAAACACTTTCTCAAATTATTTCCTTCATCATATTGATTAACTTACTAAGAAATTATTTCTCTCGAGTACTGTCAAGTGAATGAATTCCACAGCTTTGCATAGCATTAAGCAACAATTTAAAATTCTAAATAACGACATTTTCCCTTCAATTCGTTCTCTTTGTAAATTTTATTGCAATAATAATAAATAAAATATTTAGATCGCTGGTCATCTCCTCCAATTCAAGGAACGCAACTGTTAAAAACGGCCCGACGAACGGCTGACAAAGTGCTTCAGACGACTCAATGCCGCAGCGGTTTCTTCGGAAGGTAACGCTCCGGCTTCTCGTAAAAATTCCGTCGCCGATTCAAGAGCCTATTGAACATAAAATATTTATTTAATGAAACGTTTATTCTGTTTTATATTATAATTATAGTTTAATTAACATATTAGAGAATGATACAAATTTTAGGGGTGTAAACGAACCGAACACGAACGAACAGAGCTAGTGTTCGTGTTCGAAATATTCAAACACGTCACTGTTCGTGTTTGGTTCGTTTAACAAACCGAACGAAAAAAAAATTGTTCGTGTTCGTTTCGTTTGCTTATCGAACAAATCGAACACGAACTGTTCGCGAACAATGAGCTTTTTTGACAGCCCAAACTTTGATATCATACTTCCTCAAAATGAAGCAATATGATCAGGTATTCCGTACACATCAGGTAATCCATGCTTCCTCAAAATGAAGTAAACTAAATAAGGTGTTTAAGATTTTATTTTAATATATAGTATAATATATTAATTATAATATTATAATATCTATATTAATATAATTAATATTATAATATTATTATTGTTATTAATAATTTATCATATATTATTATTTATAGAAGTTTAATTATTTAAAATATGAAAAAATTTTATAATATATAATTATTTTTAAAATTTTATAAATTTTTTATATATAATTATTTTAAATTATTTTATATTTCGAACAATAACGAACCGAACACGAACGAACACATCACTGTTCGTGTTTGGTTTGTTAAGAAAAAAAAATGTTCGTGTTCGTCTCGTTTGTTTATCGAACGAATCGAACACGAACTACTTGACGAATCGAACACGAACTATTCTCGAACAACGAGCTTTTTTTGACAGCCCAAACAAATTTAAGAGATTATTTATTTATTTTTACACATTTAACCATAAAATATAGAAAATTTTGCATACGTACCACACAGTTCTTATATATTTATGTATTCAACTTACTGAAATGTTTTGTTTGATTTTTGGTTTATCGAAATCAAAGTGTAGATAGCTTTGAAAGTAATTCATAAAGTTATAGTTCAAGTACCGCATCAATATTCACACTAACGGTCTGTTTGGAGTAACTGCAGAAGTATAAAGGAACAGCCGTGAAGCCTTTGCAAAATAAATTGGAAACACAAGTGTAATTATTATTATTATTGTTATTTTATTCAAAAAGAAATACCATAGCTTTCTTGCAATCAACAGACTTTGGATAGCTTATAAGGCACAACTTCGCACCTCAATTATGAAAAAACAACTAAGACACGACGTTGCCACAACACGGCACTGCACCGCTGCCTCAAACATTCTTCAAGTAGATTTTTTTGACGCTGTATTACATAGCAGTTTTGTGGGAGGGTAAAAATTTTGGAAACAATCTTCTTTTAATTTATTTAGATGTGTACATTAATAATGCGCCAACACGGATCCCAAGGAGATCTAACTGTTAAGAAAGAATGAAGTACAACAAAAGAGGACCACTGAAGGAAGACCAAATGACCCACTTATTTGACCAAATATAATCACCTGAACAACAGCGAAGGCTGATTTGGTATGGACCACCCGAACAAAGGACTAAGACCAACTGAGTCAAGAGAAGGACAAAAAGAATGGTCTATTTCTGAACGTCAAGCTAAAGCAACACAAATAAACATGGAAAGTAGAGTCAAGACATCAATTTGCCTATCAGTAGATCCGACCCGATGAAAGAATTAAACTGCTCGGCATCATCAGTCATCTCACGTACGCTCTTGATGCGCCTCATCAAAAACCAATAATTGGCAATACAACTGAGCCTCACAATCATCCCGAAGGCCCCCTCGAAAGAAATGAGCTATCTGTCGTTTGACAATGATTCACCATCTGCTTGACAGTGCAGTATTGTTCTTCCAACAAGAGGTCCTCAACATGACTTCAGGGGTCAATAGTTGGACTCGATCAACCAAGTTAGTTCTGTTGACTTGTAGCTAACCAAGCATAACAGACCGTTGTACAAATCAGCTTAGTCGACCAAATTAGCTTTAATGAGATGAAGTCATACTTACCCGGCCGAACAAGACAGAGTAACCGAGCAATAAGCTCATATAGGTAAAATACCCAAAATATATTATAATGGTTATCTAAAAGCAACAGCAAAAATGTAATATCATATATTGCTCTCTCTCTCTCTATAAATAGAGAGATAATTTTATGTGAAAAGAATAATAGAGTTGTTTTATTATGTATTCTTATGCACTCTTCTCTCTATTTCTCTCTTTAATTCTCACTATCTCTCTTCTCTTTTACGCTCTATTCTCTTGATGTGTGATTCACGAACAAATCAACATTCAACATCTTAAAAAATGTGGTGAACGTGGATTATGTCCCAAGAAAAAATAGAAGTAACATACGAAAATAAAACTCACAGCAGATGTACTGGTGACATGTAGTGTACAAGAGAGTTCAGGAACCAATAGATCTAAGAGTTGAAGAATCATATGTTAGATGCTATTCGAGAGGCATTGGCTCGGGAAGGGAGCAGAATCCCTAAGAGGAAGGGCTGGTGTATAAAGCATGAGGGGCCCCCAACCCCAAAAAGAGCATGAGATTCTCAATACTTTGATTGTGCTGAGTTGGCACTGATTGACATACATTTGTTTGGGTGTACTGTAGCATCCTATATGTTAGAGAGTGCGTTCTCTCGACAAATCTCTGAGGTTGATCCCCTAAAAAAGGTTCAAAATTCATGAACTGAAATCCTACAATGGTCAAATTGATCAAATCGACCAAATAGCCTCATTCAAGGCGACCATGTTTTTGCTCTTTTCTCTCTCTCTCTCTTTTTAAAGACGTCGCCAATTTGTTTATTTATAATCATCATACTATTTTGTTACTTGAGTAAATCTCCCTCTCGAAAAAAGTGAATAATCTAAAGAGGAGACGAACCAATATGAAGGATATACGATGGGAAATAAACAAATGAGAGAGGGAACATGGAGAACTTTCGTAAAGTGAATTTTACAACAGATACGTCTGAAACGAGATCAGATCAAAAATAGCTTGAAGATATATCAGCGAAGCTGACCTTACCAAAGCAACTCATGACCAGATAATTAAGTATAAATGCTTCTTTTGGGGTCAAAACCAGCTACTAAAGAAACATATTCTTTTGGTTAATTATATATTGGGAGGAAACCCTACAAAACTCTTGATAAAAATGGTCTAGCTTACATAATTTCATGAAATTCAGTTATTTGAGAAACCAATGAATTAAATCTTCTCAAGGGAAAATTCTGATGTTTTCAACATTTGTACCGGGTCATAGGGTAGAGGGTGAATCAACACAACCACTATGGGAGGCAACACCTAAGCATGTGGGGCCCACAAGACGATATTAACGATTTGTCAAAGAGATCGACAGCTCAAAAGAGGCGTCAATAGGAAGGAAAATATCTTTTATAAAGGTAGCCGAACAAGGATACCACAAATCTGTTATCACAAACTATTTAGACTTTAAGTTTACCTGGTTGTAAAGGTAGTCGACCTAACACAACCGGAGGTAGCTTGTCAGCAATCCATAAATTGTGTTGTCCAAGGAAGTCTTGGTAGTCCTAAAGTGAAAGAATGAAAACTCTAGTTCTTATGACCCTAAATAGGTAGAGCTCAAAGAGATGGGGCTTACTCTCGCCAAGAAAAATAACAGAGCTGTTGCTGAAAATAAGTGAAAATGAGCTTCAATTATAAAGTTGAAAACGCTCCGCACAAAGGACTTATTCTCCATCTGGGTCGGGGATGCCTCTAACACCCTAGCCGTAATAGACGACCTTAAAGGTAAAAAATAACGCTCGGCCAAGTCAGGTATGAAGAAGCACAGAGACTTCTTCTCACTTATATGCATATGATGTTGTTGTCTATCACAATCCTATGATGTGAAGACCCTATTACAATGGCTTGGGTGATATCCATGCCATGCAACATTTTTAAAACCGATGTCAAGGCCATGTAGAAATGTCAAGTGTGGGTTTTGAGAAATACATAATATTTTAATTCTAAATTTTATTTAATTTTAAATTTTGAATATTAAGATTTTGTAGAAAGTTTAGTATTTTAGAGTCATTAATGAGACTAGATTATTTTTTGTGATCAATCTCAGACAAACAACCAACACAAAGAAGCACAAAAAATAAAGCAGCCACAAAACAAAAATGAAGGCAAACCAATCAAAATATAAGAACAGGTCGGTGTCGCTAGGTCAGCAATATCTCCCAAGAAAGCAATAAAGGCAGTCAGACTTCGCATATACATTTCTGATCCTCATTCTTTACAAGAATATAAGTTTATGGTTAAGATACAAGACACGAGTCGATTCTCATAGTCCCCGTGGCGTGATTCGATGCGTAACTCAGAATCTGTGTTGGTACATTATTTTTGATAGAGACTCGAACCTAAGATTTTATCAAATACATGATAAAATAAAAATAATTGAATCGACTTGTACAAAATGTTAGCACGAGTTGTCTCATGCAACAAATATGAGCCATGCTTGGCAGAAAAAGCTTATAGCAGCGCCTTTAAGAAAGAGTTAATATGAAATCATGGCTTTGCTCCTACCTTAGTAAACCTATGTGTGTGTATGTTTAGGCATGACCCACTGCAAGAAAATCACCCCTAATATACTATTGTGCATGTCCACACTCAGTGAACATACAAAAGTACAAGCAAAATGATGCAAAGCTAGGGCAACCAAACCAGCAAAAAACAATAGCTAGACATAAAAAAAGTCTACCTAGCACCCTAATCCTAACCTAACATATCATCTAATGAAAAGTTTCCTAATTAGCATCTAAATGCTCAGAGAAAGTCTCCGAGCATGTATGACTTTAATCAAGCCGCCACAACAACCTTGTCCTAAAGATCCAAGGGATCTAAAGAGTATCAGCCAAGATGGATTTTGAAAAAGATTTGGCCTCAAATAATGCCTACTTCGCTACTTGCATATTTTTAACATATGATACATACCATAAATAAGCATATATATATATCTGCTTGAAGTCAGCCAAATTAGATCCCTTGGATATTTAGCACAATCATATATGTGTTGATCACGTTGCAATAACTCGCATTGCTAATCACGATTCACTCTGAAAGCAGTGCTTATTAAAGCATTGCAATCAACACAAAGTCACTTAACGAGTCTAACTCCCTATTAAGACACAAAAGGCAATGTATATGCAGATAAAAAGCTTGTGAGCACACATTTGCACTAAGGGGTTCAATGACTCTAAGGTGTGACCCGGATTGAGCACACAACATGTAATGAAGTTGTACAATTCTCACTAGAGAAAATTACACATTGGATAGACTTGATAGGAAAGCCATCCTCGAAGAAGACATATGAGTGTCGTAGTAAGTGTGCAAGAAACAATGACTTAAGAAAGACACATGAGTGTCGTGAACTTGCAAGATGTTATGCGAGCAAAACATGCAGATGCACATAATTGAAAATGCGAACAAATGCAACATGCAGGAAACCAATTGATTGGGCTTTGGTGGTTGATTGAATCGAATTGGTTTGGTTTTGTGATCGAACCTTAAGAGCGGTCAAACCAAAAGATCGGTTTTGTGATCAGGCCTTAGTGCCCGATCAAACCAAAGAAGGTGGTTTCATATGGATTTTTTTTTGTTGTCAACGAACGTCTGTTGGAGTAAAATTGGTCCAAACACGAATTTTTCCAAAATGTACATGGAGGATATTGACGACTACCCTTGGTCGTAGAAAACTCTCGATTAATGGAGTTGAGTCTCTAAACATCAGAACAGATGTAATACACGTACGGAGTCAAGGCTAACACCATCTTACAGTGATTTTTTTTAACGTGTGGTCAAGTCGGTACCAGTTTTGATTTTGTGCTCAGGGCACAGACCAATTGGATGTCTTAGATGATGGGAAGCTGGACATAGTTTCGTATTGCTTAAACAGGCATCGCTTGTATATGATATCAAATGTCGAGAATCACTGACACTCTTAAGTGACATCTTCTCTTCACCATGTTGACGGACTAGGCCCTCAAATGGTTCACCAGTATGCAGCAGGGGGTCTCATTCAATGACTTCAAGCAGATGTTCGGTAACGTTTAAATCGCAGAAAAATTATCAGACTCTTCAGTTGATTCGATAAAGGAAAAAGAAGAGCATTCACTTGTTCATCACCTCATTCCAAACAAAGATGTTGGAAGTGCGGGATCTAGAACCCACATTAGCCCATACTATTCAAGCTCAAAGACTGAATAAAGTGTCATTCTAGCATGCTTTGGGCCTACATCGACCAAAGCCACGAGCCGAGTTGTTGAAGCTAGTTGGCAGCCATATTTCGACCGAAGAGTATAACTTCAACCCCATTGCATCCAGAACAAAGCCTTCCACCCATCATCCCATAGGCAACAGAAGAGGGCTCCCTAAAACGATAGGTGGAGGCCAAGAGATGACTCTATTTTTTTCTGCTCGTACACGATATGAAGACCATCGGCTACCGCAGGACTATAGTGGGACCATCATATCTTACAATGTCTGAGGAAGGCGGGCTAGAAACTTGACCACGAGTTGGGCTGGTACAATGAGAACTTGTTGCACGATCATGAGACATCTAAGACGACTCCATTGATAGTCTCTATGATTGTGCTAGTGAAGGCCATTCAGAATAAGGAGTACTTTAGGAAAGCGTCGCCAGTGAAGATAAGAGCTTACTTCTGAGACCCAAAGAAGCACAGTGCGTATCACTAGGACCATTGCAATGAAATGGAAGAATGCACACACCCCTGAAACTTAGTCGAGGACATGATCAGCGATGGAAAGTTGAAGGAGTTTGTTGCTCATGGAGGGACGACTAAGGGACAAAGAAAAACCCTTATGGAGGAAATTTCAGACGAACACATCTGAACCTAAGCCATTCATATAGTCGGAGTAGTACCAACTATCTTCGAAGGAGGTGGAGATTTATCTCATCGAGCTAGTTTGAAGAGGCTTCGATCGGGCGAATTATGTGGAGCCTCCATTGCCTCGCATCCCCGCATGGCCTTCAATGATGGAGATATACTCTCCAAGACGAATCCTTACAAAGACGCCATGATTGACACGATGTGGATCAGTAACTAACATATCAATTTTAGGGTAAAACACAACTTTGTCAAACACCACAAAATAAAATATGACACCGTGATCCACTGAAAATTTGATAGCTTTTTACTATCCATTTCATACATTTTTTTCATGATATTGCACTTTAAAGAAAGATATTTTTCATGGTTTCATGCAGATACAATGATTTTAGGCCTTTGGAGCAAAAATATGCGAAAATGAGCAAATTTAGAGCAAAATGAGGCAAAAATGCATTTTATTGAACTAGCGCTGAACAGCGCTGTCACCAGCGCCGGACTGCGCCAATTTAAAGATATTTTGGACGCTAAAAGCGTAAAATAACGCCGAACGGTGCCCTATCCTGCGCCGGATCACGCCCTATCCCAAATTTAAATTAGGTTCAATGTATTTGGCACGATTTTAGAGGGTTGCTTGAAGAAACTCTTGGGAAATCAGTTATGGCCAGATTTAAACTACTTTGAAGCTAAATTTAGAGTGGGTAAAAGAGTTTAGAGTGCAGAGAGAGTGTCTTTTCATTTTAGTTTAGTTTTCTAGGTTTTGTGTTTTCTCTTATAAGGAGTGTAGGAGGAGAGGGAAAGTGAGAGATTTCTTCTTCCTTACTTATCTAAAGAGAGAATTGTGTATTGTTGTGAAGAAAGAAGAGGAATCAAAGGAATTCCTTGAGATTCGCTTGGGGAAGAGTTTGAGATAAGTTGCTTTTCTTTACTCTGTTTGTATGACGTTGCTTACACACACACACACACACACACACACACATATATATATATATATATATATATATATATATATATATATATATATATATATATATATAATTCATGTTTTGTCATCTTTTTCTCTTGTGTCTTGAGTAGATTTCTTTGTCTTCCTCATTTTCATGTGATGTGTTGATGTTGTGATATGAAAATGACGTGCCGATTTATTATGGAGAATTTGTGATGACATTTTCACTTCGAACTTCATTTACTTTTTGATCTGACCAATTAAATTGTTAAAACTTGTTGGGAAACATATGTTCCGAAAGGATTATGAGTTCCACAACAAAAGTGAAGGTCACATTCAATATCCATGAATGAGTGATGTTGTCCATGGGGCTTGAGTGCAAATAAATAGAGAAATATACTTTGATGGACGTAGAATTGGAGATTTCAGAGTGACAGACTGAAATTCTCAATTTGGTTATAGAGTTTGGAAACCAAAACGAAAGTTAGCCTTCAAGGGAAGGGAAGTGGGAGCTCTGGAGTGAGAGCCAGTATCCTCCGAGTCTAATCACGAATTTGAGGACTAAACTTAGGATTAACCAATGTTTTTTATGCGCTTGGAAAATGGTAAAAAATAGAAATGCTCATATTTGGCACAATACATTTGCATCACTGATCTATGTCACAAAAAAATCATATTATAATTGGAGAGGAGAAATATTCTTTCTTACAACTGAACTTTGCTATAAGTTTAGTCTTGTGTTAGTTTAACTTGCTAGAGGTTAGAACGTACTTTAGTAGAAGTAGTAACTACATCTGTTTATCTTTATTTTAAGAATTGAACTTACTTTCAATTGTGTTGTGATTCGAGAAGTGATTTCTGTACTACACCATAAAATTAATTGCCTTCATGTGGGATCGATATCTAGGACTCCACTAGAGCCCTGTATTACTTGAGTGATACGTATACTT
This sequence comes from Papilionanthe hookeriana x Papilionanthe teres, assembly GCA_022702705.1. Taxonomy (NCBI): domain Eukaryota; kingdom Viridiplantae; phylum Streptophyta; class Magnoliopsida; order Asparagales; family Orchidaceae; genus Papilionanthe; species Papilionanthe hookeriana x Papilionanthe teres. Next base: position 1,916,132 of record CM040429.1, on the reverse strand, counting down.
GTGTTTAATTTTGTGACTCATTAGAAAACAAAATCAACACACACACACACACACACACACACACACACACACACACACACACACACACATATATATGAGTTCATAAATTTTAGCAAATTAAAAAAATCGCACCACATCGCACTGTCACCGCACCACTGCCCCCAAACACAGGTTTTAACTTAGTTTTTTTGATGGTGTATTAGCTAGCAATTTTCTTGGAGGGTATTAAATTTGACGAGAAGGTGTGCTAGCAATTATTAGAAGTCTCATACAGACACAAAGTCCTCATCCTCCTCTCCGTCCTCCTGAGAAAACCGGAGTTTGATCTGCAGAAGTTCGCGCGGCGAGGAAGATGACGAGGATGCAACGTAAGTAGCAGAGTTTAGGTGGTAGATTGGTAAATATCACGGTTTTACGTGGTATATACGTAAAAAGCAAGCCCGTTAAAAATAAAACAGAAAATGCGTACCTCTAGGGCCGTCCTATAAGCCTTATCCGGCTTGCGGGAGGCCTCGCTTTCGAAGTGAGCTAAACTTAAATGCATGTCCAGGCGTATTGGATTTGTCGGCGACAATCGTCTTTGGTCACTCTGCACATCAAACCATCTCCTTAAAAACCTTCAATCAAAACCCTAAATCCAAAACATACTAAATCAAACCCCATCATGATGCAATTTCACCCCGCCGAAGATCGATTCGTAAATCCAAATTTTCAATTACAAAGAAAGCTTCAGCGTTTCACCTTGGCGAACCGATAGGATTCATAGGCCTCCTTTAAGAACTCCCGTTTTCCGGACTCTTTGTTCACCTCCGCCAGATATCTCAGAAAATCTCCCTTCATCGTCCTGTAAAAAATCAGAGCCTCCGCCAACAATTTCGTGCGAGACTTCGCATAGAAAGGTTCAAGCAAATCGAGATCGATGGTCTTGACGACATCCCTGCAGAGAGCATCGATCTCCCTGGAGATTGTTGGCAGGTACGCCATTGCGGCATACGCCCGCCGTTGATGGACGCCGTAACACTCTGCCGCTACTTTGGTTACGTAGTGGTAGGAATCCCGTTTGCCTTTGACATAAGCATAACAGGCCCAGCTAAAATATTTGCGCACTCGGACGTTGAGACGTTCGGAGGGAGGGAGGATTGCGATGAACCTTTTCATGCAATCATACGTATGCTGGTAGTGACGGCCATAGGCGGCGAGTGTGGCGAGGTGGAGGAGCTCATCTCGGTTGTTAGGGAGATCATTCGCTTCAGCCGTCTTACTGGTCATTTTTGGAGAAGAAGCGGCGAGGTAGATAACTATTGCTAATAAATTATACGATAAATTTATGACACTAGAAGTGTGATAAAGGTAAAAATTAAACTTAAGGTGGTAGATGTGTAAATACATATATGTTGTGTAAAATATATGTAAAATTCCTTTTCTTTTTGTTTTAATTATTTACGTAATTTTCTTTTACAGAAATTGCGGGGCCTAATAAACCATTTCTAACGGTAAATTTGTTATCACACATTATCTTTAAAATATAAAACAATATTATTAAATTATTAGATAAATATATCTGATATATTATACAACATAGCAAAATTATTTGACGCTTATAAACGTCATTGTTACAAAAAAAAATATTATAAGTTGCTAATATTTTAATTATATTATTCTATTAATTTATTTTTTATTACCTAATAATTTAGTTATATTCAACATTAAAATATATTAAATTTAGAATCTATTATGTTATTATAGGTTTGAGATTAATTATAAATCTATATTATGGCGGTTATGATGTTATTATTAAGATATATTTAATTTTATGGCAAAAATTATGTGTGTATTTATTCTTTGACGAGAGAATGTCCATCATTTATGGCATAATGTTTGATGCGCTACAAGAATTAGGCTTTTACTGATGGCTACAATCCGTCGGTTATGATAATGAATATATAGGAGCTTCATATTTATCAATCAAATATGCAAAAATTATATTTATAAGAAAAAAGCAATGTATACACATAGATACTACTAAAATTAACTATGAATATAGCGATTGCATGGGTATTTTAAGTAGGGCTGTCAAAATGGCTCGTTGTTCATGAATAGCTCGTGTTCGGCTCGTTAAGAAGCTCGTGTTCAACTCGTTCGCTGAGTTAACGAGCCTTAATGAGCCGAACACGAACAAAGATTTGTCCGTCCGTGTTCGGCTCGTTTTGGCTCGAAATACTACTCCCTCTCTCTCTCTCTCTCTCTCTCTCTCTCTCTCTCTCTCTCTCTCTCTCTCTCTCTCTCTCTCTCTCTTTATATATATATATATATATGTATATATATATATATATATATATATGTATGTATATATATATATATATATATGTATGTATATATATATATATATATATGTATGTATATATATATATATATATATATATATATATATATATATATATATATATATATAATGATGGTTAGTCTTTTAAAAAAATTTAGAAGATTTAAACTCAATTAAAATTATTACTTAAGTAAATATAACAAAAATTATTAAATTAAATTCAAATGATGTTTTAATATAAATAATAATTGTTAAATCTTGTCCCAACCCTTAACATCCTATGCTTACGTGATCAGGGTTGTCAAAACGACTCTTTATTCGTGAACAACTCGTGTTCTACTCATTAAGCAAACGAGCAGAACACGAACACACTTTTTGGGCTCGAAATATAAACAAGCCAAACATGAGCTGAGCCTGAGCTCGCTCTTGTTCGGCTTGTTTACACCCCTAATTTTAAGTGGCTATATCTATAGTTGGAGAATCCTCTAGGTTATATGAACATTTTATTTTATAAAAAAAAAATTTTAATTTATAGAGAATCTAGTCATTTTCATTATAAGAAAATCAATAAATTTCATTAATTTTGAATATTTTTAAAAACAATCTTTATCATTAGCCACCATACTATGAGCGACCTCCTAAATTAACTTAAATGAATGAAGTAAAAACAACCTATAACTTTAAATTAAGTCCCATAAATAAAATATGAAATAACATAATATAAAGTGATTCTCTACAAATCTTAAGAGATTATCAATATATCTCTCTACAACTCTGCTTCCCACACAATAATCAAAGAATTTCTCAAATTATTTCCTTTATCATATTAATTAACTTACTAAGAAATTATTTCTGTCGAGTACTGTCAAGTGACTGAATTCCACAGCGCTGCCTCAAACGAAGTATAATTTGTATAATTCTTCCACTGATTGAGAAACTGCTGCAGATGAGCCAACACGTCAGCGAGTTCTCCTGAAGGTACCTCTCTGGCAGCTTTCAAATCTCGCAGGGCCAAATCATAACCCTATTTAAAATAATTCATTTTTATTTAGATTTATTGTCAAGTCTTTTATTAATGTGCTGAAAATAAATACATATTGAATGAAACAAATATTCTATTTACATATCATAATTAAATATGTGTGACATACTAGAATTTGTTTTCAGATGAGAATGATACAAAATTTAAGCGTTTATTTATTTTTTGCACATATTTTACTATGAACTATAGAGAAATTTACATACATACCACACAATTATTTATTTATATATTTAACACCCAATTCAACTTATTGAAATGTTTTGTTTGATTTTTAGCTTATTGAAATCAAAATTTAGATAGTTTTGAATGTAATTCTGTCGGTCGCCTTTCGGGAATTGGAGAATAATTTTGTTTTTAATATTTACGTATAATTCTAACTTTGAAAATAATATGTTAATACTGAAAATGATACTAAATGGATCTCACATTTGTTTAATGAGTTGAGTACGCTACCAGATGTAATACAATATACTGAGGAATAAATATATCACATCTCAGTAGACTTCACCACCTAAACTAAAAGGGGGTTTTGTGACATCTGTTTGATCTGTAAATCTTTTTTATACGACTGACAAGTTTCCCTACCTAATAAAAAAACAGATTAAATTTATTTTACCCCGGTTATTAGTTTCCTATAACGACAAACACCTACAGTTAATTACATCTAAAGTAATCAAAATCACCTACGAAAACTTTTGGTTCAAATCAGAGGTTCTATCTTAAAGAATTAAAAGTTAAGTTTTCAAGTTAGTGCATCGGAAAGTCAAGTGGGAGAGGATCAACTAAAAGCAATTATTTTAAAAGTTAAAGCAGTGAGGACCAGGATGTCACGAAATTGAGGCGAACCTCGATCACTTCCCAAACTATCCTATTGTTGGACTTTAAATTTTAGAAGTGAATTTATTTAAATTTCAATTATGTCAATTATTAATTATAGGAATTACACTTGAATAATATCCAATTATGCAAATAAACTAGAAGATGAGGATTCACGTCGTATCAGACGACGACATCGAAATCTTAAGGCGAGTTAAGACTTATATTGCACAAGTTGCAAAAGCCTAAATGATAAAGTGAGAACTTATGTCGCCTTAGTCAGACTACCTCGAAATCATATGGGTTAAGTTATTTAAACTAAGGAAAGATTTAGCTAATGTAGATCTGTTATACTGTTGTAGATCCTCATCCTCCGTCTGTTGCTTCTTCATCGTGCTACCCTTGAAAGTGTACTCCACGCTCCTCGTCATAGCAATATCGAGTTCTGGGTTTATGGTTTAAGTATACATGCAATTGTTGGGTAAGTGGCTCGTCGCAGTATACCTCCTAGCATACTGTTCTCTACCCTAGGTGGCCATGCATGTATACTAAAGTATGCACAAGTAAAACATGCAGAATGCAATAAAACAGAATGTGCAGCAAAGAAAAAACTGTATAAAGAACAGTAAAGAAAAACAATAAAATGTGCGGTAAAGAAAATCAGTAAAATATATAGTAAAGAAAATATGTATAAGAGCAGTAAAATGCAGTAAGCATAAAATAAACTTGTGTACTGGCGGATCTGTTGCTGGTGCAAATAGATTAGCGTTGTAGGTAAAAGTAAATAATTATCACACAAAATTTAGCTAGCAGGGCAAAAATACATGTATATAGAGGTAAAAAGAACGAGCAGTAACTAAAAGAAACATGTGACGAGTAAAAGAACAACCCATGAAAGACCGAAATGGACGGTAATAATTTAGGTTCGGGGTAGGCTCATATTTATTATTTCCGAAGGACTTCGTAGGCAACAGTCAATCATCCACATACATAAAACCCGACATTTAGCAAGAAATTTCCAACAAGACAATCTTAGGAAAACAATTATTAATCCACTACGGATAATTGACAAGTGGACGATCATATTTTATTATTTAAAGGTTGTAGTTTCTCATGCATATATGCAAAAATAAGTTTCATTCGTTTAGCAATCAAATGTGTTTGCGTTGTAAGGAAAATATTTGTTTTGTCGTTGTATTTGTGTATTTTGCAAAATAGATCATCCACGAGTCGATTACACTGTCGGCTAGGACCGCCAGCAGCGAAAGCAATGGGTCTCGCTAACCTAACGTCAGTGAGTAATATTTACATCCTACACTCTCACCAGGTCCTTGGTTTAGATCCCGGTGTCATATGATATAATATTCTTATGCTCTATGGGCAACTGGCGACCATCACCGCCCTTAAACCCCAAAATTGTTCAGTTTACAACTTGTTTGATGGTTCATATATAACACTAGCTATATAATCATAGCTATATGGCGCGCTTATGTTTAGACATAAGCACCTCTATATCCATAGCTATATATCATATATAGCCACAGCTATATATGCACGCTTATGTTTTAGACCTAAGCACCTAAATCAAACCAGAAGCAAGGAAATAATTCTGAAAAGAAATAGATAAAAAAAGAAAGGAAGGTGGACTAGCGTAAGATATCCACCAAATAAAGCAAATAAATGCAACCTAACAGCCGCCAAAACCGACCCAAATAAGGCGGCCCGGAAACCACCAAATAAAACCAAATGTTCCGAAAACCGCAGCCCAAATAAGCCACAAAAAGCCCTAAAAAACTGCATTTAAAACCAATTCCAACATCCAGCGATATGAATTTGAAAATGTCATTTGAAATCTCAAATATTTCAACATTATAAGAATACACAGTTAAGCCTCTCCTCAAAATTGTAACTCAAACAAGTCGTAAACGGCTCGAAGAATCTCCAAACCACAACTCAAATAAGCTACAAACAGACCAAAAAACAGCTGCAATACATGCAGCAAAACCACTAAAAAAAAACTTCAAAATCGCAACTATAGAAAGCCGCAAAAGTCTCAAAAAACTGCTGCGATACATGCAGCAAAACAACTCCAAAAAGACCTCAAAACCACAGTTATAACAAGTCGCAAAAGCCTCTACAGTTGCACTAAAACGGCACCCAATTCCTCTTTCAAAACAGTGCACAAACCAGCCCAAAAGAATGAGTATGAAACACATCCAAAACACGTAAGTAACCATCCCAAAGAAAGCCAAATTAACTCCCAACTCGCATAAATCAACTTGCATAACTTCATGTTTCACATAGAGCAAATTTGTCAAAGTTTCAGAATTCTCACAAATGAAACGGTCAAGTTTCATATTTCAAAAAAGGAAACTCTATGTGAGCCTAATATCCAAATTCCAGGTTTATAACATTTCAATCTTCCCTAGTTTATCAAAGAATCACCAAAATGGTCTTTTATATGTAAATACAAAGAGGCATATACGCATGAATTAAAATTTAGATAAGTGTTAGCTATGTAAATATTCCATACATGTATAAAGAAAAGTTTGCATGCTTAATATGTTAATATATAAGAATTGGGTAGTATATAGGTAAAGCTGCCCTAAACGGGGCCTTAATTAGATCGAGAACACGGGAACACCTCTTATGGCATGAAGTATTTCACAAATAAACCAAGGAGGAAAGCAGTGCGATCCTTACTTCCCAAATGCTTGAAGAAAAAAGAAGGAAGAGGGCTTCAGAGTAGAGAGAGTTGAACGGCAAGGCTTCAACGATGAATACAACCGACAGCGATTCAAACAAACCAAACCCATCTCTCCCTCAAAAGGGTTTATAGAGCTAAAGAAGGAGGAGCTACTTAAGATGGCTTACCAAGGGTGAGGAGATGATGACAAGGTTCGGAGGAGTGGCGGCAAGGGCGCAGGGGCAAGTGGAGACAAGGGTGCAGGGGCAAGTGGCGACAGAGTGTAGAAGAAGTGGCGACACAAAGGGAAAGCTTTGCTAGAAACTAGAGCACGGGAGAGGGGGGACCTCAAGCCGAAAACTCGCGAAGAAGAGAAGGAGAGTTCGACCTCGGTTGGGGCTCGCGAACGGGAAGACGGCTCAAGAGGAGTCTTGATTTGGGAAGAAGAGGGATCGGGCTGCGGGTTACGGATTTAGGAAGGCAGTTTTTTTTTTTTTAATTATTTTAACATTAATATTTTACTTAAATTTTGTCGATTCGAGCACAATTTGATCCCATTTAAAATTTGATCAAAATTGATGTCCTTCCCGGCTAAAGTCGATGTTCCGAACGAGCCGGCGTAGTCTGTTTCATCATTTGAGGTTGTTTGAACAACTACATCGACGATCGGGTCAAAAATATGTCAAAGTCAGTTTTCTTAAAATTTTGATTCGTGATTTATTACTTTGAAAATCGATTTAAGTTTTGATTAATTGTGAAGCTTTTACAGGTATAGGCTATGTGAATTGTGATATTTATGTGTCGCTGTCCGACTTGTGATATTTGTACGCGCAAATGTACAAGTCATATTGGATTTCTTGAGGCTTTTAAACCCTATGGAAACTCTCTCTGAGGCTCCACATGTAGTTCCTTAGCCCTTGTAACTGAGAGTTGAGTGCTTGGGACCACTCATATGAGGTCTTGCAAAAGAGCTAGGAGGTGGTTTGAGTTTCTAAATGGGTGGATCCCATCACTAGTCATCTAGAATAGTCAATAGGAAAGTCATAAAGCTAGATCTTAGTCTCTACGAGAAATAATTAGACCTCATCGAAAATGAGGTCAACAAATTCATAAAGTTCAGATTTAAATGTTGCATCAACATTTGCACTAAGGGTCTGTTTAGGCAAATGCAGAGAATGTCCTATGAAGTTCATCATGAAGTAGTTCGTTGTTGGGAAGCTGGCTAGTTGTTTGTTTTCTCTTGTTTAAAAACATCCGTGCGGCAGCTGTTTCTAGACAAATGACAATTATGCCCATGTGTAGTAAGTTGTTTGTAACAGAACTGTTCTAGTCACATATTTGATACGTAGAAGCAAAAATGCTCTTCAGAAAGGTACAAAAATCAATCTAAACACCTCACGTTACAGTATCAACTATGCATAAATGTTTCTCCTCGAGTAATGTTTGTGGATTTGAAGCGAAATAATATATAGATGAAAATTTCATATCATTGAACGTGACATCGCAAAAACTATATGCAGAAAGTAAATCCAATCTCATGTATTCGATCATAAATCAATTGTGCTCATTAGTCATAAGATAACAAATTATAAAATGTATTAGATCAACAATGACATCAAAAAACAAGCAAGAATTTAAACATACTCTGCATTACCATGCATGCCTTTCGAGTGCTAAGCGTATATGTTTGTTATATCAAAAATGGTAATCGCCAGTAAAATCAAAATAATTTTCAAAGTTTATCAATCCTCTAACAAACAATAACAGAAAGAATTTCCACGAAATCCTTCTTGAATGCATTCCTCTAAAGAATTAGATGCTAATTTCTCGCAATAGAAATGTCCTTACTCAATTTGCAGTCACTGAAAACGTTGTTCGACAGAAGAGAGGCAGGTAGGGTTTCTTCTGAACTATCGTGCTCCAGCAGGAGGCAGGAGTTGACTAGGGAAGACAAGTGATCGACTAAGTAAGAGGATGCGACTGTGGTTCCATTGGTATTCAGAGGTGGAAGTTGAGGGCGGCGAAGTGCTTTCGAGAGAGAGATTCTAGGGTTAGGGTTTCTATCTACATTGTTGGTAGCCTTAGTGATATTTAGGCTCTGAATTTAACAAATCTATCTCCAAAATTGTTAACCTTTTGAAAATTTATTTGAATTTTGGCTTGGGTCAAAATTGAATTGAAATAAATAAGTGGAGCTACGAGTCGAAATTTTGAATAATTTTTTTTTAAGTCAGTTTTGAGCCGACCCCAGTTCAGCTCGAAACCGGATCATTAACAGCCCTATAGATAGGTAAACATGAGGGTGTAAGTGAGTTAAAAGCCAACTCAACCATTACCTCCTAAGATAGCTCATTTTTTAAAAAATATTAATATAAAATATACTCAAACATATGTTAAATTTTAAGATTCTATATTTAAAGTATTAAAAATATTTACAATAATATTTTATATTTTATATTAAGTGATTCTTATTTTTTCTCATATAATTGTTAATTTTTTTTACATTTTATAATAACATAACATTAAATTAATATTATCTTTTTTTTATAATAAATAAGTCAGCTCCCAAACGAACTTAAAACTCGTAAACTTATACTCGAGCTTAATAAAATGAATCGAGCTCAAATTAAGAATGGCTCGAGCACGACCTGACTCCGACTGGCTTTCACCGTAAATATCACGGTTTTACATGGTATGTATATATAACCCCCTTAAAAATAAAGCAGAAAATGCATACCTCGCGAGCAATCCTATAACCCTCATTGGGCTTTTTGAATACGTCGCATATGAAGTGAGCTAAACTGAGGCGCGTTTCAAGCCGAGTTGGATTTGTCACCGGCAATCGGCCTTCGTCCCTCTGCACAGCAAACCATCTCCTTAAAAAAACCTTCAACCAAAGGAAAAAAATTGCGTACGTAAACCATACGCAGGAGTTGCGTGCGGAATGAGGTACACAGAGGTTACAATCGGGTTACAAGCGAGCTGTCACCCCTTTGTACCCTCCATGTAACTCACTTGTAACTTGCGCGCTCATATTGTAATATTTGTAACTTACAACTAGATGAAATAGGAGCGCGCAATTGAACACACTGAAGTTATAATCGGGTATGCTAGCGAGTTATAACCCATTTGTATCTCTCCACGTAACTCACTCAGAATACGCGCGCTCATATTGTAACATTTGTAAAATAAGAGCGCGCAAGTTACAAGTGAGTTACATGGCTCACTTGTAACCCGATTGTAACCTCCGTGTACTCCATTCCTCACGCAGCTCCTGCGTACGGTTCACGTACGCAATTGTTTTCCTCAACCAAAACCGTAAATCCAAATTTTCCTAAATAAAATCCCATGAGGATGCAAATTTACCCCGAATCTTAATTCGGAGAAGATCAGAGCACAAACACAGATGAATTGAATGCAGAAACAGAATCAAGAAATCGATTCGTAAATCCAAAAATTCAATTAGAAAGAAGGGTTCAGCGTCTCACCATGGCGGACATATAGGAATCATAGGCCTCGTTTGCCAACCTCCGAATTTCGGACCCTGTGTTCACCTCCGCCTGATACCTCAGAAAATCTCCCCTCATCGTCTTGTAAAAAATCATAGGCTCCACAGCACATCCCGAGCGCACCCGCCCATAAACAGGGTCCATAAAATTAATATTGATGGTCTTGATAACATCCCTGCAGATTGCATCGATCTCTTTCGCCATTATCGGCACGTAAGCATTGGCGGCATCCGCCCGCTTTTGATCGATGCCTGCACAATCGGCGGCTATTTTGGTGACGTGGTGGTAGGCATCGTGTTTGACTTTGATATGCGCATTGCAGGCCCAGCTGAAAGATTTGCGCTCTTGGACAGTGAGGCGCTCGGCGGGAGAGAGGATTTGGACGAGCCTTTTCATGTAATCATACATGTGATCGAAGCGACGGCCAGAGGCGGCGAGTGTGGCAAGGTAGACGAGGTCATGTCGGTTGTTAGGAAGATCAGTCAAGTTAGGCCAATTACTGATTGGCCATACCGTCGACATTTTTGGAGGAGAAGTGGTCGGCTCATCGGCGGTGTTGTGCCATGGGAAAGGGAGGCGTCGCAGACGAAGAACAGGGAAGATGAAAAGATGAAAGGGAAGAGGTTCTTATTTTCGTTTTTTTTTTTTGTTATTTTAGTTTTGAGTATTTACGTAATTTTCTTTCTTTTACTGAATTCGCGGTATAACCTATCAGACGGGGCCTAAAGGGGAGAAAAATTGCTTGCATCAATCGTACGTAGAAGTTGCGTATGTAATAGGTTATATGGGGGTTACACGGGGATTATAAGAGGGTTACAACCGTATTATAACCTCCTTGTAACTCCCGTGTAACTCACTTGTAACTTGCGCGTTTCTATTTCATCCATTTGTAGGTTACTGTGATTATAAGGGTATAGGTGAGTTACACGGGAGTTACAAGGAGGTTATAACACGCTTGTAACCCCATTGTAACCCCCGTGTAACCTATTACGTATGTAACTTCTACGTACAGTTACATACGCAATTTTTTTCCCATTTAAGGAGGCGGTCATATTTCATTCGGTTTAAACAAATACTTCAGTTTTGACAAATTTTTGTTTTGTGAAACAGCGAAAGAATATCTCCCGAATTTTTTTTTGTTAAGAATAATAATTTTTTGCAATTTCAAATTGCAGTTCAGTCTTCTCCAATCTGATGAACGCAATTTTGTAAAAAAATTTAATTAGCATTGCCGCTCTTGATGAATATTGGCGCTGCTTAATGCAATGTTAAAAGATTTGAGTGGTATGCATGTGAATATAAACGTTGAAGTATAAGATATGTAAATACGTAATAATTGTGTGGTATTGTTAAACATGATTCAAAACAGAGCCAATTCAAATGAATCAAAATAGAATATAGAAGCTGGTAAAGTAGCAGCAGAATCAGATCAATTATCATGTTAAACATGACGAAAATTCAAAAGCTGATAAAAAAAGGGACAAAACTCAGGATGGTCAATCTAACATTCTCAGTAAAAAACATGAGTTAAAAAAAAAAAAAGAGTTTAGTGTCAAATAGTTCCCAACTGTTTACATGGGGGTGTTGTAGTCCCGGAGTTTATAAACATATCAAAATAGTCCTCAAACTCATTAAATTGGGGCTGAGATATTCTTCATGGAGAACTATTAGAGCCCATTTTTAAAATAATCAGAGACTGTTTTGACACTCATATAAATTTTAGGACTAAAATTGTTGCATGTAAATAGTCAAGGACTATTTTGGCATTAAAGAAAAAAAATGGACCATAGAGTCATAGGGTAATGCAAGCAATTAAAGAGTAGAAATTATTGCATCAGGAGTTTAGATGTAGTTTTGCATCAGAATTCTAATCAAGGTCTACCACATGTACAGGCAAACCCCGAATTTCATATATGGGTGGATCTGCCTATACACGTGACAGATCCTTATTGGAGTCCCGATGCAAAACTGCATCAAGACTACTGATGCAATAATTTTTCATCAAATAGAGAAGTTCTTTGCCACTATTCCTTCTCAGATTTGAAACCTTCTTTAATCTCATCAGCACCTTCATCCTGTACGTAGAGTTTATAAAAATTTCAATATAGTCCCTTATTTTTTGCAGGGGATTACTACAGTTTATAATAATGTTTACAGAATCTTTAGCCAGTGACGCAAATTTAGCCCCCATAAAGAGTATGAGATTAACATAGCACTCTTATAATATAAATAGAGGAAAGCCATGAAAAGATGAATAGGAACCTGCATGTCAGAATTCCATAAGGTGAGATTATCACGGAGAAGCTGCATGATAAGAGTTGCTATCCTTATACGATTCCTCTCCGAGAGAGTGGAGCTCCGCAATAGCTTCATCAAACGCCTGGTAGAAACAATAAAAGGAGTCGGAGAGGACAATTGTTATAAAGATTGGTCCCTAATGATTATAAAATGAAATGGAAGATTAAATAGCAATAGAAGAAGAAGATACAGCTAACATTTTGGTTTTGAATATATAACAGAGGAGAAAAGGGGAAGATCAGAAAAAACAGAGGAGAATATTTGCCACAGTTCTCAATTGCAATTAGGTGTTAAAACATTTGAATATGTTGCATGAGGACAGAAAAATGACTGATACGAAGTTAATAGCAAAGAATAAAGAATTACAGTTCAGTATCGTCATCATTAACCTTCTATATGCATACCACACAATTCCTATGCATTTATATATTTAACACCTAAAATATCATTTTTATATACAGAATTTCAAATCTTTCATATCACATAAAAAATATTAGTATAGCTTTAAAAAAGTGAAATAAACCTTTTCTATGCATAGAAGAAGTGTTATAAATGTAAAAGTAAAAAATTAGAGTTAGAAATGTAAATTTATAGGAATTATGAGTTGCGTATGTAAATTTTCCAATTCAAAAGGATAGAAAATATACTCTGGACAACATCAGTGATCGACAAATATGAGCTTGAGGGTTACAGAGGCAAGGTCTACATTAAGTTAGCATTCAATAGATATAAGGTCAGCTAGACGAAGGTGAGGGTTTTTGCGAGGTCAATGATCGATGGATGCAAAGTTGGTGCTCGACATGGTTGAGCACAAGTTGTAGATGCGAGATTATACATAGTTAGTGAGGTTTAAAGATTCTGCAGAAGTTTGCGAGCTCAAGAGATATAAGCTAACCAGCCCCCATTCTCTCCATTTTTTTTGCCTAAAATAGCCTTGTCGGAATCTTCCAAATGTGGGCTAAAATAAGTACAATCACCCTATTTATCTCCCCCAAGCAAATCCCACAAAACTAAGAAATTTTTGCCATTTCGGCTAATTGGGGGAGCACTGAGTCAAATCGGTGTAAAAAATAGAGCCAAATTGCATTTTGGAAGCAGACTGATTCCTAGGCATCGCGATCCTAGTGCCTGTGTGCCCAGTCTGACGCCATGGCTCCTATGCGCCACCTTCCCGGGTATTAGGAAAATGGCTATTTTTTAGCAGTTTTGGGCTTCTGGGCACCCAGGAAACCAACACCAAGAGTTCCATGGATTTGGTTTGGAGGCCCTGGAAGCAGTTTTGGGTACTTATTCAGGCACAAAAATGCTGATTTTCGTGTTGTTCATCCGGTGGAGGGTTTCATTGATCTGTGAGCTACGGGGGACCAAACATGACTGAAATATAACCTCTTAGCTTCAAAAATAGGTATTTTATCTGCTATTTATTAGGGAAATTATCATTAACGGTCTCGCCGGACCACAGTGCCGATAGGGGGCATCAAACCCATGTTTTTGCCCGGCTGACCATATGAAGGTTCTCATTGATCCAAAAGCCACAGAAACTTCCATATCGCGGGAATACGACCTTATAACTCATAAATGAACATTTAAGGGGTTCCAAACTGGGTGTTTGGCGTCGACGGGCGTCTTGGATCTTGTGGGGGTAAAATCAATTTGAATCCAAATCTCTCCAAAATGTGTGTGTGGAATCCTAGTGACTAACCTTGGCCTTATAAGAGTCTAGATTAATGGAGTTGGGTTGTTCAACAGTAGATCAGAAGTAAAACACATATGGAGTCAAGGATAACACCACCATATTGTGAATTTTTTTGTAGTGCGCGTAGGAGGGCTCTGTGACTTCTCTTGACCCATGGAATGCTCCAAAAGGATATGAAGGGACCTCTAAACACCATAATGGACATCAAACATGTCCAATGCCTTGAGTAGGCCCGCTCAACTGTGGATTCTCCTGGGTAAGGATGAATTATCACAGACATTGGTTTTGTGCCTCAAACACATACCAGAGGTCTCGAATGGGTGTCTTAAGCTATGTGACACTTGAATGAGCAGTGGATCGTCTTGAGACAGACGAGTGGACACCCTATACATGTGACATAAAAAATTGCCGCCAATAAAGGACTCCCAATAAGTGTTTTGCGTCGTTAAGACACAGTTTTAGAAGCAAATCAATTTTTTATCAAGCCAAGGTTAAATATGAAAGTGTCATCACCCTGGGAATGAGAGCTTCAGGAGACACATTCAATCCTAAGGGGTGAGAAGGAATGCACACGGGGATTACATCCAACTCCAAGAAGGTGGGTCCAGGGGCCGTAAAGGCATGACCCAGAAAAGGTGGTGCAGAGGCCAAAGAGGCAAGACTACGTGGGTAGGTCTAGGGGCTGCAAAGGCATGATCTGAGAAGAGTGGTCCAGAGGCCGTAGAGGCATGATCACAAAGGTAGGTCCACGGCCGTAGAGGCATGACCAAATAATGGGTTCAGATGCCATAGAAACAACCCAACAAGCAGGTCAGGGGACGTAGAAGCATGAACCCAGTGGTGATCCATAGGAAGTTTGACCACGAAAGGTAAGTCCGGGGGTTGTAGAGGCATGACCAAGGAATGGTTCCAGGGGTTAAAGAGGCATGATCCTACAAGCAAATCCAGGGGTCATAGGGGCATGATCCACAATGGTGACCCAAAGGCAGTGGGCATTGCCACGGAAGGTAGGTGTAGGGGTCGTAAAGGCATGACCCAACAAGCTGGTCCAGGGGTCGTAAAGGCATAACCCATAACGATGATCTATAGGTCGTAGATGTATGATCACTGAATGATTAAGGTATTAAAAGCTCGAACACATGCACTACATTGACGAGGACTATCGTAGGGCCTTACTTCGTTCTTTGAGGTCTAGGTATGTTGGTTAGGGAGTCGCTTATTATTTTAACGGGAAATGTCATAAGACCTCACACATTAAGCAGTAACAGTTTGACTAGATCGAGGAGTAATGTTGATGGACTTATCACACCTAAGTGCTAGTCCGCTTTGATCAGTTAGGAAGGAGAGTCAAGAAACTCTATTCCTCACGCGAACTGACTGAGGCTCATAACCTCAATGTCTGCACTACGTGTATGATGAATGCCAAGAGTTTTGCATCATCATCTGAGAGGTAGGGCAGTTTGGCTAGGGAGCCAAACAATAAAACTATGAAAGTCAACGGATAAGATGCTCTCGTGAAAGAACCGATTTAGAATTCGTGTGGTTTGAGAAGCATCAAAGTCCAATGGTTGAGGGGCCAAAACCTAGAGACGTTAACTCGACCCGGATCTGACTCGAAAAAACCGGATTCATATTGATCTGAATAATTATCAGGTCTAGTTTGAGTTAAACTTCCTAACCCAAATTACCATTTAATTTTTTTATGACAGGTTTAGGATGAACCCTAACGTAAAAATAACCTATCAACCTTAAATTGACTTGAAATCGACCTGTCAACTATGAATTAATTCGAAAATATCTTGATTTAAATCTGAATAGCCATTATTACTTATATTAAATACATTGGGTGCGAGCCAATAAGTTGAAAACAAGCTTGGTTCAGGTTAGATCTATTCATATCGGGTCAATTTTGGGTCAGACCCGCCAACCCGAATTGACCCTAAAACTTGTTAAAGTTTTAGTCATCAACTCTAGTGAACATATATAGCCACAAGCACACACGTAGATGGAAAAACAATGATATATATAGATAGAAGCGTCCAAATGTCTATTACCCGAAGGTTAAGTAGCTTATGGCATATAAATTATATATAAATTTAGAATGACAATGCCGATATATATATAGATATGGATATAGATATTCGGAGTGATAAAGCCGATAATTAGTCTAAGCATGAACAGCTGCCCCCGCACACTATAAATCGAGTTCAGCATCTTACATTCTCCCCAACCTTTCTTGGCTTCTCCGCCCAAAGTTCTCAGATGGACTCCAATGCCGGGCCCATCTCGTCCACCAAACTGGTCCGACAGCAAAATTCAGCTTTCCGGCGGCGGCCCAGCCTTTCCATTTAGCGGCTCGTTCCGTTCCCCTTCCCCTCTTCTCAGCAGCAGCGGAGATGATAACTCCGGCGAGATTAGTACTATTTCTTCGGCGGAAGCCGCCGCCGTGTTCCTCACATGGGAGGATTTATGGGCTTTCGTTTCCGTCCGGAAAGGAGAACGTGTGCCGGTGCTTTCGGGCCTCACAGGGCTGGCTCGGCCCGGAGAGGTTCTAGCGATTATGGGCACGTCCGGTTGTGGCAAGTCAACCCTTCTCGACTTGCATGCTGGTAACCTTGATTTTACTACGTGTTATTTGTTTGCTTTTAAAAATTCATCAAATATTTTATGATCTTAAAAATTATTATTATAGTCACAGAATATAAAGAAGACATACTATAAGCTTTTAGTATTATTCAACGAAGAGGTCACTATTAGTTAAAATTTGAGTTGTAATCTTCTTTTTTTTTCTAAATAATTGGCTTGAATGTTATATTATTAGTGATATTTATAAAAATAGTATAATTATTAAATACGTGGTTGGAATAAATTGTGGCTAAAAAAAAAAGAATAATGAATAAAGCTATGTATATGTTAAATCTAAATTTATTCTTTGGACCTTGTTCATGGCATAAAGCCGGATTCCCAAGAGTGGAGAAGGAGAGGGAGAGAAAGAGAGAGGGTTGTCCCATCGGCGACAAATTGGAGTGTTCCCCGAGGAGGAGAGGGTTGCCTCATTTATTCCATACAAGTGAGGTTACAAATGAGGAAAAATGGGAGCGAACTCCCTGTATGAAGAGAGAGAGAGAGCTCAAGGAACCCCTTTTAGATTCGATGGGTCCTCTAATTATAGAGAGAAGAGGGAGTAGAGGAAATTACATGTATGCCGCTGTTTCAAGGGGGAAATAAGGGGTACTCCGACCTTTTTCCTGCTCAAACCGGTCTTCCTAGAGTTTCTTCTTGTTGTTGGATTTGTAGGCGTTAGATGGCCCGCTCAGATGGTCGGGTGACAGATAAAATAGCAAAGTTTAGGTGTTAGTTATGTAAAGTTAAAGGATTGGGTGATATGCATGTACATACCTTCCTTTAAGTTGTATATATATATATATATATATATATATATATATAAAAGAATTGAGTGTTATGTAACTATGTGTGTAAATTTTTGGTTGAGAAGTGATCGACCCAATTGGTTGCCGACCGACCTAATTGAATTTTTTCGTAGTACATGCAGGAGGGTTCCATGACTTCTTTGGACGTCAGGAAGGCTCCAAATGGATACAAAAGGACCTCTAAACACTATGATGGGCGTCAAACATGTCCAATGCCTTGAGTAGGCTTGCTCAATGGCGGATTCTTCCAGGTAAGGATGAATTATCACATACTTTGGTTTCATGCCCCGAACACGTACTAGATGTCTCGAATGGGTGTCTTAAGCTACGGGACGCTGTGAATGAGCAGTAGATTGTCTCAAGCCAGTCGAGCGGACACCCTACACATATGACATAAAAAATTGACGCCAATAAAAGGACGTCCAATAAGTGTGCTGAGCCGTTAAGGCACAACGCACATGTTGGAAGCATCTCAATTTTTTTATCAAACCAAGGTTAGAGTGTCATAACCCGAGCGAATAAAAAAAGATAAGCACCCTAGGAAGGAGAGCACCAGGAGACACATTCAATCATAAGGGGTGAGAAGGAATGCACACGAGGCTTACAACCAACTCCAACAAGGTGGGTCCGGGGGGTGGGGTCCTAAAGGCATAACCCAAAAAGGTTTGTTCTTAAGCCGTAGAGGCATGACCACAAGGGTAGGTCCATGGGCCATAGAGGTATGACCTAAGAAGGGCAGTCCAAAGGCCATAAAGGCATGATCACAAAGGTAGGTCCACGGGTCGTAGAGGCAAGGACAAAGAATGAGTTCAGAGTCCGTAGAGACATGATCTAACAAGTAGAAAAGGGGTCTAGGGGCTGTAGAAGCATGACTATGGAAGGTAAGTCCTGTAAAGTCATGACCAAGGAATGTGTCTAGGGGTTGTAGAGGCATGACCCAACAAGCAAATCCAGGGGTCGTAGAGACATGAACCACAAAGGTGATCTAGAGGACTTGGAGGCATGACCACGGAAGCTAGGTCTAGGGGCCGTAGAGGCATGACCCTACAAGCACGTCCACGAGCCGTAGAGGCATGGCCCATAATGGTGATCTAGAGGTTGTACATGCATGATCACTGAATGATCAATGTATTAAAACCTCGAACGCTTGCACTACATCGATGAGGACTATCGTAGGGCCTTACATCGTTCTTTGAGAGGTAGGTAGGGTGGCTAGGGAGTCGCTTGATACTTTAATGAAGAATGTCATAGGGCCTTACATCACACATTAAAAGGTAACAGGTTGACTAGATCAAGGAGGAATACTGATGGACTTATATCACACCTAAGCGCTAGTCTACATTGATCAATTAGGAAGGAGAGCCAAGAGACTTTAATCCCTCCTGGGAACTGACTAAGGCGCGTAACCTCAATGCCCGCACTTCGTCTATGATGAATATTAAGAGTTTTGCATCATCATCTGAGAGATAGAGCAGTTTGGCCAGGGAGTCGAGCAATAAAGCTAAGGATGTCAAGAGATAAGATGCTCTCGTGAAAGAAATGACATAGAAGCCGTGTGGTCCGAGAAGCAACAAAGTCAAATGGCTGAGGGGCCAAAAAGCTACAGATGTTAACTCAACCTGAATCTGACTCGAACAAATCCAGATTCATGTTGATCTGAATAATTTTCAGGTCGAGTTTGAGTTAAATTTTCTAACCCATTTAATTTTTTTTTAGGTTGGGTTCAGGATGACCCCCAATTTGAAAATGACCAATAAATCTTAAATTGACTTGAAATCAACCTGCCAACTACGAATTAACTTTTAAATGTACTGATTTAAACCTGAATAGCCGTTATTCCTTATATTAAACGAATTGGGTTCGGGCTAGCAGATTGGAAACGGGATAGGCTTAGGTTGGATCTACTTTTATCGGGTCAATTTAGGTTCAAACCTGCCAACCCGAAATGACCCTAAAACTTGCTAAATTTTTATTCATAAACTGTACTAAACATAGATAGCCACAAGGCCGCACGTAGCTAAAAACCAATGACATACAGATAGATCCGTCCATATGTCTATTCCCCGAAAGTAACTTATGGCATATATATATATATATATATATATATATATATATATATATATATATATATTCTGAGTTATAATGCCAATAATTAAATCTTGTCTATGCATAAACAACTGCCAAACACCCCACTATAAATCGAGTTCATCACCTTACATTCTCCCCAACCGTCAATGGCTTCTCCGCCCAAAGTTCTCAGATGGACTCCAATCCCAAGCCCAGCTCGTCCACCAAACCAGTCCGACAGCAACATCAAGTTTTCCGGTGGCGGCCCAGACTTTCCATTTAGCGGCCCGTTCCGTTCCCCTTCCCCTCTGCTCAGTAGCCGCAGAGGTGGTAATTCCGGCGAGAGTAGTACGATTTCTTCGGCGGAAGCCGCCGCCGTGTTCCTCACATGGGAGGATTTATGGGTTTTCGTTTATATTTCAGACTTCTAATATAAATATAATCTTTTAATTAAATAGTATTAAACGCTAATTCGAGTGATTAAATTCGCCGCAGGAGGCCTCTCATCGAACCTTAGCCGAAGCGGAGAAATCCTCATCAATGGCAGAAAGCAAGTTCTCGCCTACGGAACCTCAGTAAACTAAACTAAACCATAAGCTTAATAACCTCTCTCAACCGTCAAAACTTAATTAACGAACTAATTACGATACATTAATTGCATGAATGCAGGCTTACGTGGCCCAAGACGACGTCTTAATGACGAGCCTAACAGTCCGTGAAGCCGTCCGGTACGCCGCCGAGCTCCAACTGCCGTCCTCACTGAGCCGATCCGCTAAGCTCTAGCGAGCCGAGGAGACGATAAAGGAGATAGGACTAGCGGCGGTCGGCGACGTACGGATCGGCGGCCGGGCGATGAAGGGGATAAGCGGGGGCAGAGGAGAAGGCTGAGCATATGCATGGAGATAATCAGGCGGCTTCCTCGACGAGCCGACAAGCGGGCTCGATAGCGCCGCCGCCTTCCACATCATCAGCCGAATTGCGAAGATGGCCCACATGACCGTGGTAGCCGCCGTGCATCTGCCGGGTCCGGAGGTCTTTGAATTGTTCAAATCGGTTTGTGTATTGGCTTATGGGCGGGACGCCGCACCGGAGGTGAGTATTCGTGAGAAATTATTATATTCCGACGAGTAGGGGTGTAAAAGAACCGAACACGAACGAAAAGAGCTAGTGTTCATGTTTGAAATGTTCGAACACATCATTGTTCGTGTTTGGTTCGTTTAACAAACCGAACAAAAAAAAATTGTTCGTGTTTGTCTCGTTTAATCAAGCACGAACTTCCTAGCAAACCGAACACGAACTGTTCGCGAACAACGAGTTTTTTTGCAGCCCTAACTTTAATAGCATACTTCCTCAAAATGAAACAAACCGAAAAAGGGGTTTAGAGTTTTGTTTAGGATTTTATTTTAATATATAGTATAGTATAGTAATTATAATATTATAATATTTATATTAATATAATTAATACTATAATATTATTATTGTTATTCATAATTTATTATATATTATAATTTATAGAATTTTAATTATTTAAAATATGATAAATTTTAATAATATATAATTATTTTTAAAATATCATAAATTTTTTATATATAATTATTTTAAATTAATTTATATTTCGAACAATAACGAACAAAATACGAACAAACACATTACTGTTTGTGTTTGGTTCGTTTAACAAACCGAACGAAAAAAATTGTTCGTGTTTGTCTCGTTTGCTTATCGAACGAATCGAACACGAACTTCTTGGCGAACCAAACACGAACTGTTCGCGAACAACGAGCTTTTCTGACAGCCCTACCGACGAGTTTACTTTCTCAATAACGGCTAAAAAATTTCCATTTATATGCAATATTTTTATGTATTTATATATATATAACACTGAAACTATAATTTTTATATTTATATACAATTAAATTTCATATCATATAAAAAATACCACCATTTAAATTTTTAAAAGGTAAATACATGTGAATATTGAAGTATAGGGGTTAGATATGTAAATAAGTAGGAATTGAGTGGTATTTATATTAACTTTTCTTAATAATAATAATTTAGAATTTAGGAAAATTTTAATTTATATGTAAAAATTGGACAATTATTTTTCATTGTTTTGTTAATGATTATTTGCAGTTCTTCGCATCTATTTGATTCCCGATTCCATCCCTTAAAAATCCCTCAGATCACTACTTGAAGACTATTAACAAGGATTTCGACAGGGTTTGTTTATATTAATATATAACCATTTTTTATAAATTAACTTTACATTTTAATCCTGAATTAATTTCTAATAAATATATTTGTGATTATTTGGTGAATAGGACATTGAAGAAGGTCCTGAGGCTAAGCCCACGACCTCAGACAAAGCCATAGAGATCCTCGTCCAGCCTTATACGTCATCCTGGCATTCATACCAAACTATTTTACAGATTGACAATATACGATAAATGGTATATTTGTAAATCAAATTATATATTTCCTGACATTAACAATTCATATATGTATATATATATATATACATATTGATTTTTTTGGGTGCAAGGGAGGAGAAGCTGTGAATAAGAGGAGGCAGGCCAGCTTTGTGCTGCAGTGCATAGTGCTTACGAGGAGATCATTTGTTAATATGTACAGAGATTTAGGCTATTATTGGCTGAGATTTGCTATCTATGTTGCTCTTTGTTTGTGCGTTGGAACAATTTTTTACCATGTTGGCCATAGCTTTGGTTCTATTCAGGTTGGGTAATTGTTAATTTTTTTTTTGTCAATTTTGGTTTATTTGAACTTATGTTAATTAGATTATGATTATATCAGTTTAGTTATGCTAAATGATTTATAGCAGGCTAACTTAATGAGTTTTTCATCATAATTTTCAGGCTAGAGGCTCCATGCTTATGTTTATAGCTGCATTCCTTGCATTCATGGCGATTGGTGGCTTCCCATCCTTTGTGGAGGACATGAAGGTTGGTGAATTGATCAAAATTACATTTTCTCAATTTCTAATACAAAAAAGATAAATATATGTTTAATGTACTTGTATAGATCTTCAAAAGAGAGAGATTAAACGGCCATTACGGTGTCACTTCATTCACGATAGCCAACACGGTCTCGGCAACGCCTTACCTAGCCTTAATCTCAGTCATTCCGGGAGCCATTGCCTACTACTTAGTCGGATTGCAGAGCAGTATTGATCATTTTGTTTACTCCGCGCTCATCTTGTTTTCATGTATGATGTTAGTTGAAGGCCTGATGATGATAGTCGCCAGTATCGTCCCTGATTTTCTGATGGGGATCATCACTGGCGCTGGAATTCAGGGAGTGATGATGCTCAATGGAGGCTTTTTTTAGGCTGCCTTATGATTTGCCGAAGCCAGTATGGCGATACCCGATGTACTATATCGCCTTTCACAAATATGCAAATCAAGGATTCTACAAGAACGAGTTTGTGGGACTGACATTTCCTAACAATCAAACAGGGGGAGCTCCTACTATCACAGGAGAGGAGATATTGAAGGAAATATGGCAAGTGGAAATGGGATACTCGAAGTGGGTTGATTTGGGAATATTGCTTGGGATGGTGCTATTATATAGATTTCTCTTCTTGGTGATTGTGAAGATGTGGGAGAAGACAAGTCCTAGGTTAAGAGGAATAATGGCTAGGGTTCCAAGAAAAATCAACATTCATTGATGCCACTAAATTAGTTCTGCAAAATTCATGTACTATATTGTATAGCTTCTAAATTAGTTATATCCAAACCATATAATGGTTAGGCTTGCTACTAATTTTCTTAAGAAAATAAAGATATGTGCTCATGTGTTAATATTCTCATAGATGATGCTTATTTAATGAATATCTAATCAAAAAGTTAGATATATATCAATATATAATAGGAAGATGTACATACATACAACACAATTCCTACGTATTTACATATCTAACTTCTAAACTTCAATTTTTACATATATACATGCCACCTTACTTATGTATGAAAATGTGAATTACATCTTTTTGAAGTTAAAATTATGGTAGTTTTGAAGTGATTTGCAAATTTTGGGTGATATAAATGTAAAAAAATAAAATTTAGATTTGTAAATAAATAGGAACTGGATGATATGTTTGTAAATGCCACAACCAATCTTTACATGAAAAAAATAACACAATGTTCCAATGGCATAAAAAAAAGGAAATATTTACATGAAAAAAATATACATAAATTTCAGTTCAAAAAGAAATATTATTATAGAAAATTTTAACAAAGTTTTAATCAAAATATGACCATTATCGATGTATTCGCCTCATCAAAACAATTCAGATGAGACTAATCAGGTGCAAGACTTGTGAAGAAGTTGGTAGAGAGCTTTCTCTCGAACTATGAGATCCAAGTTCAAAACACACCATAACCACTAATTTCTAACCAAGTTGTCATTAATAATCAACTTCCAAAACTATTAAAAATGAGGCCAACTTTTCGGAAAAATTAACGTGAGTAATTGGATCGAATTAAATATCTAAATAAAATAACACATCATTGTTATTATGCGGCGTTCAATTGGTCACTCAAAGCTCTTAGTTTTTCTAATCATACTTAACGGTGAGTTTTCCATGAGGTATATATATATATATATATATATATATATATATATATATATATATATATATACATATATATATATATATATATACACACACCGTACCCAATAAAAGTTTCAAAACCCAAGAACGTGACATTGCAGTGCCTGGAGGGGAGCACCATAGCGCCCACATGCAAAATCACAACGTCGAGACCAGCCACAATACAACTCAGTCCAGATTCAGAACCCGAGCGCGGCATTGCAGTGCCAAGAGGGGAGCGTTGCAGTGTCGATTGAGCGTTATAACGCCACTATTGCAGCGCTCAAACACCAATAACCAAATTCAGGCAGGATTCACATAAATTCTAGGTTTCATTGTAAAAGAGTGCGCGTTGAAGGATTGGATTTCATGTTTACTTTTGTGCGAATAAGAGGAAGAGTATCTTGAAGTGTTCCAAAAAGAGAAGAGGCTTGAGTGTAGTGTAATTTAAATAATTCTCATTTTCTTATAGTTGATTTCTTGGCGCTCAATGAATCAATGATTTTTTCCCGTTCTTATGTTTTTCCACATTAAATCTTGCATTCTTAGTAGTTTTTGTGATCTTCTTTTTTTTGTGCACTTTTGTTTAAAAGTTTGCTTTGGATATCTCGAATCTATTTCCACAATTTCATCACTTCTCTCCCCCAAAAATCATCACATACAAAACACCCAAAAAAAATAAAATACAAAATAAAAAAGATACAACATGCTTATTTTTAAAAGCTTAAAAACTAAAACATTATTAAAATTTCAAAATTTAACTGCATAATTAAAAAAAGTAGGTGACTGTTCCTTCATAAATTAAGGAATAAAGATGGTTCTTTTGCTTAAAATAAATGCTTCCTTGATATTTTCTTTTTTAAGTCCACTTTGGCCAATGGCAGACTTGATTTAATTATTTCAAAAGATACTTAGAAGTAATCTTAAGATAATATATGAAGATCTCCTAAAATGTCATAATTTTTATTCGTTCTGGTTTACATAATACAGAAAATAAAAAAACAGAAAATTCCTCGCGCATGCATGTGCATGAGAAGTCTTAATATTATAATATGCTCGAAGTTGGATAAACTTTGCCAATAAATAGAACAAAATGTGATTACTCTATACCTATATGATTTGACCATGAAAATCAAAGGGAGTAAAATTGTTGAACTGCTTTAGGACATATGATCCCGTAAAATCTGTGAATCTATATAATTCATAAGAGGTCCTGTGAAAGAGATAGATGAGAGCTGAGGCATTTTAAAGAGTCATTCTCCTTCAACTGTGGACAGGAAAAACAGAGGAAAGGGTCCTGAGAATGAGAGAGATTTTTTTCGAGAGTCAAGCCACTAACTTCTTTTCCTTTACCTATTTATACACCATAAAGTCTATCTGCTGTAGACATTCAGTGATTAATTCATCGAAAACAAAGAAAAAAAAAAGACAAAAGAAAAGAAAAAAGAAAAAAAAGATAAAAAGATATAGAGTTCATCATCTTCAATAATTAATTCATAGAAAGATATTTGCTTTTGTTATGACCATAGGGAGTAATGATGATTTTCATATACGATAAATATAAACATCAGATTTGCATCATTCTCAAATGTTTGAAAAAGTTCAGAATTAACTATTTTCAATCAAATTTGGGAATGATTATTGCCTTCTGTAAAGTAACCCATGGATTATCACAAGTCTATTATGCTAAAGCATAAGACAAATTTAAAAACTACTATTAATAGTGACCATACTCTCAATATTAAGAATATGCATTGATTTATCTGGTAAAATATCAAATATGTGAATTTGCAAAGAGAAGATGGAAAGCGAGAAGAATACAAGGTATTGTAGTAAGTTAATGGAATAAAATCAAATCATATTGAAGATTGGATTGTTAAAAAAATTTCAATATATATATTTTTAAAATGATTTATCCCAATACACTACAATTTTATATGAGCCCACCTTCCTAGTAGTTAATTTCTTAAATATTTATATAGGAAATCTTTCAAAATTAAGATGTAGACGTCTTACATCCTAGTATATCCTATTCTCATCAACAACAAACTTACAGATGTCATAATGAATAATCAATTTTCAACAAATATTTTCATGCAAATCATGCAAATGACTAATATAATACGAAGCAAATAATGCAAATGCTAAAATACTACCATACATCCTGATGAATATTGATAAAGACCTATAACTAGTTCCTTGAGATACGATATGGCTATATAATATGCCTATATAGATTAATAAACTTCTCAAATTCACAGAAAAGGCCATATAATAAAGGTATGCCTATATAGACTGATAACTTTTTCTAAGAGAACAAAAATAAATGCTTTAAGTATGAATTATGATAAGTTATGCACTTTTACATTTGAACAAAAAGCTAAAATTTTAAATTTCCTGTTTCTTTTAAGTCTTTCCTTGTTAGCAAATCTGTTGAATCATTGAAGCACCTATCTCTTCTGATGAAGATTCTTTTTTTCTTTTTTTTTTTTAATTTGAGATTCAAGAAAACACAACATAAATATAATCAAATTCAATTTCATTAAAAATGATGATTTTATAAGTAATTTCATCAGGTTTTTATCATCAAATTCCTCAACTGCTAATCAAATTCAATTTGCCTGATTGGTTCACATTCATGGGCAATAATAAATTCACTCATATTCAAGTTTTTCAATTTCTATTACTAGTTTAGGTTTATAGTCGATAATAGATTGATTCATAGGTTTTTATCTTTAGATGTGGATATGGTCTTAAATAAAATTTTAATTTAAAATTTGATTATATTGAGGTTTAGATTGAGAATTGATTGCATACTCAAAATTTCAAATTTTGATTTTGACCCCTTAATTTGACGTTTAGCTTCATCAACATATATCGTAATTGCAATCTTAGTTTCAGCAACATCAAGTGATGATTCATATTTTAACGGCAAATCACCAGATGCATCTAATAAATCCTTCATATAATATTCATAAACTACAATTCATTCTATAAGATCATATTTGGCTAAGCATAACTATTGTATTGGCGTATGTTTGAAAGACTTTAGATGAAATGATAATAACCTTTCTATAGGGGCATTAAATATAGATTTAGTGGGTCTTAACTGATTGATTGTAATATTCCTCAATATCTAAAGATCTAAATAAAGCCTCACATAGTATTTTTGATCAATTGCAGAATAGATCATTCCCAATTTCTCACCTGAAACCTCAATAAAATATGCAATAGTAATAAAAAAATTTTTAGAGATAACAACACTTAACCACAAAATTAGTAAAAGTTGAACAATACTCAAACACACCACAATCACTTTGTTTACAATTCTTCAATTGATAGTGTAATTAGTCCCTGTTTTCATTAGATGCCAAACATTTCCCTTTAAGTTTATGTTCCATATCAAGTCATAAAGATATAGAATTAACACCATACTAATAGGATTGAGCATTATCATTAATTTAGGAATAACTCCCTTTATAAATCAAATAGATTGAAAAAATTAAAAAATTTTCCTAATTATCAATCCAATTTTAAAATTATCGAAAAGTATACCTCTTATTGGATGTAATAATGTAATAATACAATGTTGAACCTCCTAAAATTCACATTCTTGTTTATTATAGTCATAGCTGACCCAAATTCATTTAAATTGCATCAGCTATTTATTTTTTTAAACAACATATATGTCATACTTCCGGTTAACATTATCATACAACCTTGAGCTCTGATGCCAAATCTAATGAATGATGTCTTAGTGTTTAAGGTTTTCCAATTGCAAATCTAGGATGGAATGCCCAATACACGCAAAATGATTAAAATTTTCAGTACACCAACTCATAGTTATGTAAAAGCTTTGGTTTGTTTGATGTAAAGAGGAACATAAGAGAAACTCACTTAAAATAAAAACTTGAGGATCCTGTAAAATTGAAATTACAAAAGAGATTTAACATTGAATAAAACCATATAACAATTAGGATATGCAATGGACGGAGAAAAATAAATTTATGAAATACTTTAAGGGTATTTACATGTATTCCCTCCAGCTCCTATATATTTACATGTATAACACCTAAACTTTACTTTTTACATCTATACAACCCAAATCCTCATATCACAAAAAACACCTATGTTTCAAAATTGGAATACACCTTTTTATGTATAGGGAAGGTGGCATGCATGTAAAAAATCGAAGTTTAGGTGTTAGATATTTAAATACAGAGGAATTAAGTCGTCTGTATGTAAATCTTCCAATATTTTATCAATACGAATGCACAATCATTCTTAAAGTAAACAGAATAAAGAAGAACAAAGATGAAAGTTCTAAATAGAAGATTGAGGCCTCATGCCAGTGTAAAAAAGAAAGCTTTTATTGTTAATTATCATCAGTATTTCTGCTGCACTTGAACCAGCAAAAAAATTTGAGACTGAAATTTTAGTTAGCAATAGGAAGATTTTTGCATGCCTTAAATTCACATCTTTATCATAAAATGAAAGTCAGCTGCTCCTTACCCGAAAATCAGCATATACACACAGCTTGCAGCAATAGAAGAATTGCAATAGCGAAGCACTTGAAGGAACTGAGACTGATTTAGCAAAATCATAAGATTTAACCAAAATAGAATTCTAACCATATCAAAAAGACTATTAGAGAATACAATTCATTCACTCTTGGGATCATCATCATAGTCATAGCCAGGTTTTTAAGTTTATAAGAAAATAAAAACTATGAAATAAACGCAATTATAAAAATGTAACCACGAAATTAGAGTTTTAATGGGTATAGGGATTCATTTTTGCATCCAGAAGAAGAAACCTTGTTAGAAATTAGTAAACATATGCACAATTTAAATCTACAACTTCCTCATGATTCTCATTGCCATGCTTCTTGCCCAACATAAAACAATTTAGTGACACTCATTTTGCATTTCTATCTTGAGCACCTAAGAAAGCCATTTGCTCTCTTTCCATAAGTAATTTTCAGTTTATTTTGTTAACTCTAGAAAAGTGCAAACGAACCATGTGATCTACTAGTTAGGCTTGAGAATATCATATCAAAATCCAACAATAACTGAAATCTGAGAAAATTATTCCATGCTTAAAATTGCCCATTTAAAAATTAGTTCATAAAGTAACCAAAAATAAACTCAAAAGCGAAAAAAATGCCGACTTGGAGGGTATAATGAACAAATCTCTTCGTCAAACAGTGCTTATTTAACTCAAATCATGAAAAACCAGAGCACGATGGAGCATAGATTACCTTTGCGCTTACATATCCACCGAATTCTTCGCCTTCTTCGAGAACGCCCCTGCAATGGTCTCCATAAGTCCCCGCTGAGCTTCCATGATCATCTCCATTCTTTTCACCTCCATCTCCATCCACTCCCGCTCCATCTCCCTCATAACATCCATCCTCCTCCTCTCCATCCTTACATAACTCTCCCCAAACCTCCTCAACTCCGCCGCCATCTCATCGATATCACCGCCATCTTCCACCTCGTTCTCATCATCATCGTCTTCCTCCTCATCCACGGGTAGTTTCTTCCTCTTCCCTAGATTTCTCGAACCTCTAGAATCTTCCCACGGCGCGGCCTCCCGCAGGATTCCATTAATGCTCCGCGTATTGCTCCCGCGCGGCTCTGCGGAATCCTCATCCTCGTCAGACGAGGGCGGCAGCGCGGAGATAGGGGCCGATCCGCGCTCCATCCGATCGATCCGGCCAAAGAAGTTCCAAGAGGATCTCACTGGTCGCAGGAGCTCGGAGCGATAGCGCTTTCGAAGCTTCTCGATCTTGTGACGACACTGCGTGCCGGTTTTGGAGGGGACTGTAAAGCCACATCGAGCGGCAACCTCGGCGGCGACCTCTTCCCACTGTTGGGCCTTGAGCTGGCCGCGTTTCAGGGAGTACCATCTCTCCTCGTAGGCATCGATCAAGTGAGCTGTCTCTTGGTCGGTCCACGGCGAGCCTGGGTTGGATTTGCGGGGAGCCGCGGCGGCAGCAGCGGCCGCGGCCGCCGGAGTTGATGGTGGTCCGGCCGTCATGATTTTAAGATTAGAGATAGGGTTTGTAGCGCAGGAAGTGGGGAGGGCATTGGTAAGAGATGGTGGATGCGGCGGCGGTGGTGGTGGTGGGTGATTTTGATCGGTAGGTGGACTAACGAGTTGTTTTCTTTTTGGTGCATTTACATCTACACCACTTATTTTCTATGTATTTATATAGCTAGTAGCTAAATTTTAATTTTTATATTTATAGCATCTAAATAATTCATATCACCGCAAAAATATCACTATATTAATTTTTCAAATATTAATTACATCTTGCTATTCATAAATAAGATGTTATATTATTAAAAATTAAAGTATAGATATTAAATATCAAAATCTAAATTTTCTTTTTTTTAATACAATTTTTAATTCTATCTTATTTGGTGGCAAAACTTAATACGTGCAAGAAAATTTACGGCAATAGAGAAGCAGATTATTTTTTCAATATCGTACAAAGATTCAACACACACTAAGAAGAAAGAAAATAATTAGTAATGATACCAAAAGTTATTAAGTGGAAATCCTAGAAAGAGAAAAAACCACGGGGTCTAGCCAATTGAAAAAATTCACTATAAACTACATATTACATCGTCCCACAAAGCAGAAAATGGTTGAGCACTCTTCAGTGTCACGATGTCGATGCGTGAACGTACGTGTAGTAAGAAATGGGCAGCGGCCAATGACAATCGGTAGAGGCCTGTAGGTGGTAATCGACATCGATCGACGGTGATCAATAACAGTCAACGGTCAGCAGTCAAAAGTGATCAAGGGCAGTCTGCAGGGGTCAATGGTAGTCTGCAATGGTTGACGACGAATGACAGTGATCAATGACGATCAGCGGCAATTGACGGTGGTAGGAGTGATGCTCAACTTCAGCTCATTCTCAAAGTTTCAAGTTTATTCTCAACCCTAAAGCTCCCCCCAACCCCTCTCATGAGAGAGATGATGCTCTATTTATAGTGTTATTGGTGTAATTAATGCAGGAATATGAACTACTTTGATCGGCGGTCTAGAGAGCTTCTTTCGATCGGACGGGGTTTAATGGACATTTAAGTGTCTTAATGATGTCAGAATTGAGTGATCTTGGACTTGTTTGATTCGACTTGCTGAGACGTTCAATTCGACTATAAACTCATCTAATTCAATATTTGTTTAATCTTCCAAATGTTCTAGAATACTTCCAAACATGGTTTGATGAATTGATCAGGGCGTGATACAGTTCATATAGGATAATGTTGGCACCATTGGATCTGTCTTGTCAAATCGATCAGTTTGATTGTAAATTTGTTGAAATCAGACTCTTGTATGATTATTTTTTAGAGTCTGAATATTTCATACTCAAATAATTGTTTCGAGATCTGTGTCATACATTGAGAATCGTGGCAGAATATGAGAATTTGTTCATAGTGTAGAAGTTGCCCATTATTTCCGGATGATTCCAATTTCATCGTCCGAAAATATCAGATTCCGAGCAATTTATATTTTATTATCACATTATATATATATATATATATATATATATATATATATATATATATATATATATATATATATATAGTCATTTAATATATTATATATAGATATATTTATATATATATAAATATATCTATATATAATATATTAAATGACTATATATATATATATATATACATTTAATATATTAAATATAGATATATTTAACGCAAGCCTCTATTGTATGAAATATGCTTAGCTCAATTAAACGGTTCTCTCGTTTGCGTAGGCGTGGGAATGACAAGATTTGGGAATGCCAACCACAGTATTATATATATATATATATATATATATATATAATTTAAATATATTCAACTTATAATAACTAAAGGAGAGAATATGAGAGATTTTTTTTCTTAAATACCTGAAACAATATTGATTTCTATTATTTTAAATGGGTTGCATTAATTGTTTTTATATATGAATTTGGGATGATGAATGCGAAAGACCAAAAATTGGAAGGGGTGAGGGCAGGAGACGAGCAACGGGATCTTCTTTCATGTTGCGGCGAAAGGGAAGTCATCTCCATCCTACGTAGCAGCCAAACAACTGCATCTTCTTTCGTGTTACGACCAATAAGTAAAGTCGTCACCGTCCTGCATAGCAGAAGAGTAAAGAGATCTTCTTTCGTGTTGCGGCGATGAAGAAAGTCGTCCATGTTTCGCCTAGCAAGCGAGCAACAAAATCTTTTTTCGTGTTGCGGCGAAGAGGAAAGTTGGCATCGTTTTGCTTATCAAGCGATCAACAAGATCTTCACACTAATGATGCGCATTCTGTGGGAGATTCCCTTGTCGCTCTTGCACATTATAGTGGTGATAAAGAAATATTGTAGTTTTCTGGCTGCACATTGAGAGAAAAAATTTCATGCTTATGTGGTGGCGATATATACAGAATATCGTCATCTTAAAGATCTGCAGAAGCAACAAAATTTTAAAGAAGCATCCACCATCATTTGAAGATGAGTCGACCTCTTGTAGCCTTTGTACCAGTTCTTGTTGATCTGTATGTTCTTATTAATCATCTGATGTGACATTTGTAGATAATGATAATGTATTTCTTTATTGCTTTCGAGGTCAATGTGGCTTCTTAATCGTACAAAGTTTTGCAATTAAAGTTAGCACACACACTTTATAAAATAGAGAATTATGTGCCTTATGTGCCTCGTGCCTTCTGAAGCTGCGGCCTCTCAGGCTTATGCCTTATAGGAGATTGAAATGAACTGATGCATTATGAGGCTTATAGCATTCTGATGTTTTGATGTACTTGTGTCTTCTGAGACTTGTAGCCTTCTGAGGTATTTGATTTACCTGTGTTTGCTGAGGCTTTTAGTCTTTTGAGTTCTTTGAGTGGAGACTCTGTCAACCACTTGCTCTTTTGGAGTCTTTATAGTGAGGACTCTGTCCACTGCTAACTTCCCATCTAAACTTGCCTTTTAGGCTCTTATTCTAGGGGCATGGTGGTTATCCATCAAGTCTTGCCTCTCGGGCTCGACTACTAGGGGTATCATATCTTCCCATCGTGTCTTGCCTCTTGGACTTGAATTCTAAAGCCATGGTAGCTTCTTCTTGAGTCTTGTCTCTTGTGCTTGACCTTCAGGGTTCCGGATCATCCCATCGAGTCTTACCTCTTTAGCTTGACTTTCAGGGGCATGGTAGTTTCCCGTTGAGTTTTGCCTATTGGGCTCGACTTCTAGGAGTACCGTATTTTTCTATCGAATCTTGCCTCTTAGGCTCGACTTTCATGGGTAAGGATGGAGATCTGTCTGTCTCTTGCCCTCAATGGGTTTTTTGCACAAAAAACTTTTCATGAGAGAATAAGAAATTTTCACTTAATGAAAACTTCTAAAGTAACATGAAAATTAGTGTTAGAATAAAATTAGAAGTTTATATGTCAGTCTTTTACTCAAAAAAGATAATTTGTACTTCTCATGCAATAACCCTGATGATTTTCTCTTAGTTTTCATCACCTCATTCTCTTAAGTAGCAAACCAGATGACCTTAGCGTATCGTATGTTCAATTTTTTCTTTTAATTGAAACATCTTTCTATTGAATGCCCTTTTGTTTGATGAAAATGATAATATTGATATAGTTCTCCACCATCTGTATTTCTTAATGACATTTACCACTTGACGACCTCTTCATCCTTGATGGTTATTAGAATGTTGACACGTGACGTGTTGAGAGGAGTGAGGAGTATTCTTTTTATGATAGTGGATCACAATTCCCCAATGGTCCAAACGTTTTCCGTTGCGAGGTTTTATTGGTATCCTCGACATTATTCTTGTGTTTTCCCCCCGATTGCTTGAATTGTTCCTTATGTGCACAAATGGCCTCATCTGCAAAAATTTGAGCTTCGAAACGATGGAAAAGATCAGCGTAAGAGCGAACCGTCTCCCTCGTCATTGATGAGTAAAAGTGTCTTAGGTGGAGCCCTCTAAGAAAGAATCCTCTCAGCAATTATGGTTTCGTACCCCAAACACATACCAGAGATCTCGAATGGGTGTCTTGTACTATGGAATGCTACGACCGAGCACTTAATAGTCCCACGCCAATCATGTGAACACCATACATAAAATGACATCAAAAAGTTGATGCCAACAACGGTCGATCAGTCGAGCTGGTGAAGGGGGTTGATTGGACCGGAATGGGCGGTCAATCGACGGAAAAAGGTCGGTAAAATCAATCAGATTGGTGGTGATCGATCGGTTGAGCCAACGAAATAGGTTAATCGGACAGCGTGGGCTGTCAATCGACAACAGAAGTAAAAATGAGTATTTTCAATGCGATTTTAAAGGCATGCCATGCACACAATCATATGAATGCAAAAATATGCATAACAAGAGGCTCAATCGATTCTGACAATGAAATCGAGCTCATCATAGCGATCTTACGAGAAACCTAGGGTGAGCGAGCGATAAAGAGGTGTACCAAAGCCTTATCAAGCGAAGCAACAAGACACCCACCTTCGCTTGCATGACACAAAGTGAGGAATCTCTCACAAGGAGGATTATTCTTGACCGAGAAGACAACGACGAAAGGAATGCTTTTGTCCTCGGGCAGTGGATTTCAAACATCCATCCTGATGAAATTATCGAAGCAAATGGCAGCATTAGTACAACCTTAACTTTCAGATTTTTTGGACTAAGAAAGAAAAGAGTTAGGTTTTACTCTTTGGATTTGTAAGGGCTTTCTTTAAGCACACAAAATCCTAACTTAAATCTTCTAACATCCAGACGAAGGGGCCCTAGAAAAGAAAATCACAAGAGTTTACATGTTGTCTCACCACCGCGAAGGTTGAGGATGTGTTCACTTTACTTGTTTGAGCTCTGACAAAGTTCCGACGAATTTCCGTTGAAGCTCCGGCGAGGTTCGCTCCACTCTTTCCCAAAGAAATGAAGAAGCTCTTCATTAGGAGGAGAGTCCAACAAAATTCCGAGCTCCGAAAAAGTTCCAATAAAGTTTTAACGAAGCTCTGACGATCCTTCTTGGAAGTATGAAGAAGATCTCCTTCACCGTAGGAGAGAAGTCACTTGCCCATTTCATTAGCCAAGGTCCTCTTCAAGTAAAAACTCACACACACTCACGGGAAAGCGGTGCGAGAAGAGGAAGAAGATGAAGGAAGAAGGTTTTCTTGGTGGGAAATGAGGGAGATGACGAAGAAGAAGGAGAAGGTTATGGAAAGCTAAGCCCCCTCCTTACCTTTCTACCAAACTTTTCACCACAAGGCCTTCAAAAGAAAACCCTAGCTTTTTCTCCAGTAAGAAGAGAAAGAAGAAGTAAATCCAAGCCTTCTCTAGTATGTTCAAAATGTTAAAGATGGGGTCTTTTGAGGAGCCAAGGTGAAAAAAAAAGGAAAATCCAAAAGCCCAAACTTCCCCCCTCTTTCTGCCAAAAATGACTTACCAGCTCATCTTAGAAGCTTCCAAAATGGGTCTAATCATCCCTTTATCACACCCCAAGCAAATCTCTACATGGACCAAGAAATCCCTGTAATCTCAGTTGCCTAGGGGCTTGGTCCGTGACCAAAATGATGAAATTTGTAGGATAAAATAGGGGCAGAATTTGGATTGGCGTCTAGGCGTCGCGACCATGGGGCCTACTTTCCCAGGGCTCGGTAAAATGTTGTTTTAAGGCATTCTGGGCGTCTAAGTGCATGGGACTGGCGCCAGGGGCTAGCAATACTTTTCCAGGTCTCGGAAAAACACAGTTACATGGTGGTTTTGGGCATCTAGGTGCCTGGGGCTAGTGCCTAGGCGTCGATCTAGCCCTAAAAACACTGGTTTTCACCGGAAGAGCTTGACAAAGGATTTTTTTATCCGAAAACTATGGGGGATAAAATATGAATTAAATGAAGTCCCATAACGTTGAAGCAAGTATTTTTATGGGTATTGTATTAAGGATTCCAACGTCGAGAAACACCCGAATCATCGCACGGGTACAACGTTTTGGACTCTATTCTCCTTACAACCCCCACGGGAAGCTTCGATGGGTTTCATTATCCACAGAACAATTCATATGGTTATGAAATGGTCTTTAAACACCAGAATGGATGTCAAACATGTTATATTTCGTGAATGAGCGTATTCAATGGAAAGTTCTTCTGAACAAAGTCATATCATCACGGACCTTGCTTTTGTGCCCCGAACACGCACTAAGAAGACTTAGATGGGTACCTTGAGCTACGATATGCTATGAATGAGTAGTGAGTCTTCTCGAGTCAGCTAAGTGGGCTCTTTACGCACATGACTTAAAAAATCGACACCACTTGTTTTTTTAAAAAAATGCATGGGCATATCTCGAAGTATGACCTACTTCTTCTTCCATACACCAATTGCTCGCTCAATGACAGTGCGTAACGACGAGTGTCTTTTGTTGAAGAGTTCATTAATCCATCTAATCACTTGGTTGTTGTTTTCAAAATTAAGATGATGATACCTCGTGTCGGGAAATAGCTTCAAAAAATCTCATTGTAAATTTCGTGAATCGACGAGGTAATATTTTCATGAAATGGATATCCTGAATCGATGGGTTAATATTTTCATGAATAATGAAAACATCAGTGGATTTGTTCAAATTGAAATATTATAGTGATGATTAAAATGCACCAACCTTGAGGGGGCATTAAGAATTTATATTAATGTCGTTGGGTGGTAAATTTAAAGATTGTGCTATCGCGTGCACTCCCCTCCC
The DNA here is from genome assembly GCA_022702705.1 of Papilionanthe hookeriana x Papilionanthe teres. NCBI lineage: Eukaryota > Viridiplantae > Streptophyta > Magnoliopsida > Asparagales > Orchidaceae > Papilionanthe > Papilionanthe hookeriana x Papilionanthe teres. Next base: position 1,878,911 of record CM040429.1, on the reverse strand, counting down.
AGCTAGCCTTCACGAATGTAAAACAAATGTTAAAATCAGATACTGCTAATATATTTTGTGTAGCAACCCCACACCTTCTAATATATGTGATCTTTTCCTCATTATCAAAGCGTGCGTCAATATGCATGTCATCAATTGCCATGATGCAACCCTTTTTAGAAAAAAAATATTACAACATAGGCTATTTATAAAATTTCCTTATTGTAGCAGTGTTAGAATAGATAGTAAGACCAATACCTTGAAAAACAATATGTACCTAACATTGCTATGGATTTCCTGAGGTGTTTGTGACAAAGATGGGTCAACTGGTTTGACAATGTCTATAGCCATTTTAACTCTCTAAGAAATACTAAAGATACAGAATCCTCTGTTCTAGTTGCATCGTAATTAAAGTCTTCTGCTTATTTCAGTCTAAAAAAGATTTACAGCAAATAAGTCAGAAAAAAATCGTTGGAATAGAGTCGAGTAGCTTGACAACTTTTATCATAGTCATATATTTATACGGAGCAGTGCGGGCACTAGATGTGATACTTGTGAAGTTTGTCTCCAGCTGTGATATCTGCTAGGATTGGTGAGCCAGCCCAATCTTAATTTTCAATTTTTTTCTTTTTTGTGCCGAGGGTTCAGGTCGCTTAGACTGACTGGACTCCCCCTAGTCTAATTCATCGGGTGGTTCCTCGTGGAGCTCATTGGAATGAGCACATTCGAGCTCATCCAAGTTTGGGGTGGGCTCTTCTGTTGTAGCCCAGACATTGATGTCTATTGCTACCACACCGAGGGAAAATATATACCTTCTCCTCCATCTGGGAGTCAATGCCATCAAGTCTAATTTTTTTTGCGTTTGACAAGACCTACAATTAATAAACATGATTTCTAAGAAATAAAGTTTTAAAATAACTACTATTGAATATAAGATTTTATACTTACTCAAATTTTATATTGTCATCACTCCTTAGGTGCATCAACTATTTTTCTAAAAAAGGCCCCACCCTAAACCATTAACCCCTCTCTTTAGCTCCTTCCACAACTTTCAATCCTTCTTAAGTTGATCTCATTTATATTTTAATTGAGTTTAGTCATATAGTCAATAAGTTCTTTCTTGAATGTAATTCATGATATTTTGCTAACATTTCTTATTAAAGTGTGGTAGGTCTATTTCCTTTTCTACCTTCCTCAAGCATAAATCACATAAAATTATCTTCATCTCCTTATCCCAAATAGCGGATACCCCACCTTTATTTTGTTTTACCATCAGATATATACATAAATAAGAAGTGGTAAACATTATTTAGCATGTAAAGCAACATCACTATAAGAAAAAACAAAAATAGCAACATCGCTATAAGAAAAAAACAAAAATATTGTAAAAAGGATTTAAAAAGTAGAGCTCGGAATCAAAGCCTTGATATAAAAAAAGGCAGTATCCATGATCACCATTTGTGTACTCCAGGCATAAAGACTGGGCAATATTCGTGTCAATGTGGTAGGTAATTTTTTTTTTTAATTCACAATTAGAAATTGGTTGAATTTTTTTTTTTTTTTTACATCATTGTTCTACTAAACATTTCACAAGAAAAATGAATGTGTTACTAAGTCACACTCTGAAAGCATCACTGTAAACAAAAAACAACAAACCAAAAAGTCCATAAACCATATGAAATAATAAGTCAGATACTCAAAAACCATGATAAATAAGTTAGGAGCATCTATTTTTGCTAACTTATCTGACATATAACTTTTAGGTTTGCTAGAAGGTTTTCTTACAAAATGTTACTATGGAATGAAGAAGAGGTAGGAGCAAGCAAATCGACCCACTAACATCAGTATAGGCATATATAGACCAAGTCCATAAAAAATTCTAAAAGAAAAAAAAAAGCTTATATTATATATATATATATATATATATATATATATATATATATATATATATATATATATCTATCTTTCCATAACTTCCCATGATTGTTGAGGAGGGAAATATATATTATTAACTTGTCGGCCATATAAAATATCCAATTCTGAAATCTTTTTTATTAAAAAAAAGAACCATTGCTCAAAATTTTTCCACCAAAATTTCCTTTAGACTGAGTAAGAGGCAAGACCAAGGAACTAACTAACATTAGTGCATGCATATATAGAACAAGTCCACAAAAAAATTCTTAAGGAAACAGAAAAACAATGCTCTTATATAGATCATTCCATAACTTCTTCTGGTTAATCGGGATAAGTATAGATGCTACTAATTTATTTGTCATCTAAACTTCAAGTCTGCATCAAATCACATAAAATTCCAATGATAAAAATCTCACATAAAAAAAGGAATATGTGCTCAAAATTCTCCCATTGAAACATTACTCTAGACTGAAGAAGTGAAAAGAGGAGGCAATCAACTAATATTAGTGCTTGTATATATAGAATAAGTCCACAGAAAATTCTTTAAGATACAGAAAAACATTGCTCATATATATCATTCAGTAAATTTTTTTGATTAATCATAATAAGTATAGATGTTGCTAGCTTATATGTCATGTAAACTTTTAGTTTATATCAAAGCATATGCAATTCCAATGGTAAAAAATTTTCAGATAAAAAGAAAGGGAACAGTGTTAAAAATTTTCTCACCAAAATATTACTCTAGACATGAAGCAGAGGGAAAAAAATAATAATAATAAATAAAAAATAAACATGAAGGAAATTCCTTCATCAGAGGAAGGCACCTAGTCAACGGCACCGACAACGGAGGGAGGCGAGCACAACAGGGTTTCAACTCACAGATGACAAATGAGGAGAGGGGCGAGGGATATTTGAGGGGATATGACAATGGAATTCCACGAATGAAGAAGGATGGAGAAGAAAAAAAATCAATCACAATGGATCTCTCGTTGCGGAATGCAAAGGCTCCTCTGTGTTCGGTTTTTGCCAATCTGCAGGCGCCGTCGGTGAAGCACACGTGAAAAATTGGCTCCCAAACACACCATTTCCCATTCCAGGAGAAGCCGAAGAAACTAGCTCTCAAACGCGCCCTTAGTCTACAAAACCATTTTTCGTTCATAGAGTAAAAAAACAATGCGTTATAACTCAACACAAACAACCAACATCTTCTAGTAGTAACGTCAACCTAATTCTGAATCACTTTATTCGTAAGCTCCAATGAACAATAAAATTAGAGAGAGTCATCTTACATTATTTAGTCATGCTGAATGCAGGCTATCTAATGATCCTATTAAGATAGTTGATGTTTTAGATTAGACTTATGTTGGTAGACTTAAAAGGATTTGGGCAAATTATATAAAAAATCATTAATTTATTAGCATTGTAGAACACAATGGATAAGAAGAATTCAGGTAACGGATCCCACTTAGTGTGATAAATGCAAGTACACGCAATTCATTATGACTCTCTCTCTCATTCTAAAATATTTGATCGCCGATTTGGCAAACGAGGGATGGTTGATTAATCAAGACGCAGCTGCCCTCATCGAAATCTGTGAGAACAGTAATCCAACAACTAAAATGGGATGCGCGACTTATAGAGATCAGTGCAAAACAAAGATGAGATGCTGCTTGTTTGTCAGAAGCCCTTCTTCAAGAAACAGATACAGTAATCAGCTTTTAATTATTATTATTTTTCTTTCTTCAAAGAATGTTCAAACAAAATACAGAGATGAGCTTCTCTGGCTTTTGGAACTCTCTCAGTTACAGCTATTACAGCAATACAAAGCACCAAAGGTGATGGCCATGAAAGGAGAAGATGAAACGTGCGGATGATGCAGTGAGGGACAGTTTTGCTGAACGTCTTGAGTTAATTCTTTTATATGTTTGTTATTTTCTCTCAACATTTGTTTGTAATACTTTTATATGTTGGATGGCTCGATTTTAGCAGCAGATATCCAATTTGATTATTTTTAAATTATTTGTTTTAGATATAATTTTTTTTCCAGTAAAATAGCATGACCAGACCAGACCAGCCACCACTAACTATTTGCACGTATTGTTGCACTTCCCTTTTCAACTGGAATAAAAGCTCCAAGTGGCTTTTAACTCGTTAAAAGACAAATTATTATTTTTGTCCGCCTGTCTAAAAATTAAAAAAAAAAAAACCATATGATGAAACGTAATAAATATGTGATCAATCAGATGGTTGGAACCAAAAAGTCACTCTTCCAAAAGCTATAAATATACCCCCTCTTTTTCCTTGAGGGAGGAGGAGAAGAGAAAGAATTTGAGAGTCTATTCTAACAGAAGACCCAACGATAACTTCTGGCTACCATAGCCGTCGACCACTCCCGTCGATCGTTGTTGACTGTAAGAAATTCATGTGTGAACTTTATGACACAAATTTCAAAGATACATAATAGCCAAGATCTTTTAAATTCGTGATTTTTACATATCTATAATAAAGTAACTCATACCTGTATTCATGACGAAGAAATTTGATCTTGAAGAAAATTGATCCCGAAGAGATGGAGTTTCTCTCTCTAATCCCTTAAAACTTTCACGTACTTTTCGATGGAGAGAAATGTATGTGGTGTGTTGGGTAGAGAGAGGACCCATTCTCACTTTCATGCTCTATTTAACCACTATCCATCAAGCGAGTTACTTAACCAATAGGATTTATGACAATTAAATAAATTAATTGATTTTTATTATTAAAATCAATGACATAAGTTAATGAACTCTATTCATTTAGGGGTTACTACGAGTTAACAAATAAATATCATAAGTTATCATAAGTTATGACATAAATAACATAAGTTTTCATGAGTTATAAAAATGAATAACTTAAGTTATCATTTATTATGACATAAGTTATAAGTTAAGAAATTAAATAACTTAAGCTTATAATTCATTATGACATAAGTTATGAGTTAAGAAATAAATTACTTAAGCTTATCATAAGTTATAAAAATAAATAACTTTTATTATAACATAAGTTAAGAGTTAAGAAAATAAAGTAACTTATGTTATTATGAGTTCTAAAATAAATGACATAAATTATTGATAAATTATTAAAATGAATGTGAGTCACAAAATAAAAATTTAACATTCTCCCACTTAGCTCACTTAATTTTAATAGATGCAGTAACATACTGCATAAAATGTAAAATAAATCCTTCTTTATATTGGTTAAATCATAAATTATTTAATAAGTACGGAATTAATATGAATCATGGCGGTTGTGCATCAATTTATCGACACTGATCCTTCCATGTATCACAATATCAATTACATACTTAGCATAATGAGAATTAACATCATGGTCCCATAATGTACATTAGAAGACAAATCTTGTTGAACATCAAGCAAAATAAAGTGTACACTAACGATAAAAACAAGATTTATAAATATCAGAAACAAGAAGAATTGAGCTCAATGTGTCAAAATACGAAGAGCATAAAACTAATAAAGGGTTTTGGTAATGTCCATTCTCACGACATGTTCGTTAAATGTCTTCGGTGGCAACCCTTTCGTTAAAGGATCTGCTATCATGAGATTGGTGCTAATATGCTCAATTGACACCCTTTGTTTCTGAACTTCTTCCTTAACGACAAGATATTTTAATTCCATGTGTTTAAGCACCTTTGGAATACTTGTCGTTTTTGGAAAAGAAGACTCATCGTGAGTTATCACAATAAATTTTCGCCGGCTCGGCAATACTGTCGACAATTCCAAGTCCTGAAATAAAATTCCGTAGCCATAAACCCTGAATTGTAGCTTCAAAGCAAGCCACAAATTCAGCTTCCATAGTGGAAGCTGCTATGATTTTCTTACATAATAAACAAATAAAAATTTAACAGTTGACCACCCCCAACCGTCCTTGTTTGCCACTATCACGAACCCTACTTGCTAATGATGTATCCCAAATACGATCATAATGTGCAAAGTCATATTAAAGATCCGACGATAACTTTCGGTATCTATAGACACATACCATCGTAAACCACTGCGGGTCGCTCCTGCTTGCCGTCATAAACAACCCTTGCTTGCTAATGTCGCATCCAAAATAGAACCATATCATATAACACTGTATTGAAGATCCAGCGATAACTTTCAGCGACCACTGCCTACGACCATCATATTTAAAACACAATGATTATTTTTTAATGCCTGAAGTTTTCTATATATTGAAGTGTTGTATCTGGTATAAAATTGCAACCCTACTCTTATAGTCGTGAGAAAAAGATTTATCTTTGTACTTACTCACTTATAGTGGATTTCTTTCAAATTTTTTCACCAAAAAAAAATTATTATTCTCTTATTATTCTTTTATTAACTGTGTATGTACTAGATTTTTTATATTATGTTAGGACGTTAAATTGTCATTATATCGCCATGAAGTTTGGTCACTCCACAAAAATATATTTCAAATAGGGCATTTAAATACATAGCACACAATTCTCATGTATTTACATATCTCACATCACAACTTTCATATTTACATCTATAACCTTCAAACCTTTAATATCGAATGAAAAAAATAGTACTATTATCATTTTTTTAAGCGAAATACATAATTTCATGGAGAGATTTGTGAGGTATGTAAATACATAAAACTTGTAGGCTGCCGATGCAAATTTCTTATTTTATAATCACAGAACAACCTCTCTCACCCTCAAAAATATCACCCCCACCTCCTCGCGTGAGAACTCGGTCACTTTTTTGGTCACTTTCAGGGGCCATGTAACACTGTCCTCCGTGTGATCTAAAGCACCATCAACGGTCAGACCAACCAAGTCTTGCCATATGAACGGCTGTGATCTCTCCATCCAGTAATGGAAAATTAAAATAATCAAATATAATATAAAAAATAATCAGCAGAAAATAAAAAAAGAGTCTAGAAAGAGAATACTGCCTACCTCCCATTCTCTCCCTCTTACCCCTTCGCCGAAATGAATGGCGACAGCTGCAAGAGCTAAAATGCTCCGGAGCCGACCTTCCGCTACAGTGCACCTCTTCTTCTTCCTCCTGACTATTGATCTCGCCGTCCTCGGTGACCTCGGGTTATGGAAGTCTGGATCCAGAGGGCGGCCGTCGCCTTTGCGTTGGTCTGTGGTGCTGTGTTAGCTGACGCCGGCGTTTCGCCGGAGGGATGCCGTCGGATTTCGGCCGGCGAGTCGATCCTCATCCCACCGGAAACCTGTTCCGTTATGGATGTTGGGGCGGTCGGTGTGGAATTTATGGGGGTTGTGGAGGTTTGTATCTTACTATTTTAGGGTTTTTGTACATCTTTAGTTTGATCTTTGCTATCTAGCTCGTATTGTTAGTTTGGTTTGAGGGAATCATTGATCGTTTGATTCTTGCTGTTTTTCTTGTTTTTTTTTTTTGTTCTTTTGGATATTTGAGTCATTATTTTTGGCATGCAGTAATGAAAATTTTAATTTAAGCATTGAGGTGGAGTATTTTCTTTGTTAACTTTGGTTATGTAAGTGTACGAATATTGCTCTTTGAATTGCGGCTAAGTTTAGGGTACGTCAATTAGTTTTATAAGGATGGCAACTGAATTTTTTTCAAAAGTTAAGGAGAAGCCTAAAAAGGAAACACTTCTCCAAACGATAAAGCTATGTCCCTAAGATGATTGACTTTAGTTTAAACAAAAACTAATCATAGATGTTGATTGAAATGAACGAAATAATCATTATTGCTCGTTCGAATATAGATTTTCTTTTTTCTTTTAAATTTTAAATCATCATATTTAAAAATATATGGAACTATATTTCAAACCTTGGAGGTGAAAATCATTTCTTAATCAAAGTTATAAAAATAGAAAAAAATTGTTATTTTTAACAATTGTTTGATGAGAGTTTAGCAGGAGATTTAGTTTAGAATAGTAAAATAAACTAATTAATGGCATAAATTATAGATTTATCTCAAAGAGTGAAGTATAAATAGCTTTGGAAAGCATACATAAATGCAATGCTTTAGGTTTTAGATGAGATACCAATTTTGATTTTAAAAATTGTGGGGGGATATTATAATGGTTTCATGAAGAATTTTTTTTTTAATGAATTTTTAATGTCTAAGATGAAGCCAAATATTTGGAAAAGAAGCATTTTAATACCAACAACTAATAACAAATTAGTTGCTCAAGATTGTGATAATTATTTAGTGATGGAACTAATGAGTTATTAAGTGAATTCATCAGAGCGACTAAAACCATTCCATTAATTTTGGAAAATCATTAAAGTTTATTGCTAAAAAGTTCTACCTTTGAGTTTTTTTTAATTTTTTTTTTGCTAAGAAAATTATTGCAAAAGTACAGAGATCTGAAGTTCTTTTAGATATTCAGGATTGATTTTGAGAAGATATTGATTGATTATTGTGAAAAATGATTTTATGTGCTATACAAATGAAAGCTGTGTGAAGGAAGCATTTCAGTATTTATACACATATTTAATAATACATTGACTAGCATTAGAAGTATGGTGATGTGACCAAAATTTTTGTAATTACAATAGTATCTATTTTTGGCTTTGAGTTGATATTTTTTGCATCAATTATAACGATGTTTGCAAAGGATATTCAAAGTGAGGCATCTTCTTTTCCAATATAGTTCTATTTGATAAGGCATTTATTGAAATACATGAAAATTATGAGAAATTGAAAAAAATAAAATAAAATAAAATATGGGAGCTTTTGCGTGGCAGAACAAAGATCAACTATATGATCATAGTTTTAATGTGTGTGATATTAACAATTATTAACCAATATTGTAAGATAAAATGAAATTTAGGTGTGATATATTTAAGTTTATTGGATCTTTTATACATATGAATAATGATATAAATGTAGATATAATCATAAAAAGTTATGAATGGATGTTTAAAATGAAAAATGCATCAGGAGTATTATTGGATATCTTGAAAACTTCAAGATAAATTTTATTAAATTGCAATTAGGCTAGCAATGTTATGTGAGCATGAGTATTGTGTAGTAAAAAAAAATGTTGTTAAGTTGAACCTAGAAGAAATAAGAATGCTTATATAAATGTGTGAATAAAATAGAAATAATAATTGAATGACTATATCAATGAAAGGCAAGTTGTATTAGCATCTATTAAATATGAGGTCATTAAAACTAAACTTAGGTAGTCTACACTTTCAACAGAGAGTGGGAAATGTATTTGTTAAATAAGTGGATTAAATTAGTGTTGGATGTTTAAATAAAATAGGTTGATATCAGATAGTATAAATAAATTATTTTTAAAGTAATTTTTGAAGAATATAGTTAACATTTTTTACTTCAGTCAGTGGGAATGAATATAAAATGATGATTCATAAAGCCAATCCCACTAATACTGATAATGATGGTGATATTACTTATAATGAAGGTTAGTGAATGAAACCATGTGACTTCTAATGGTGGGCAGAGCACTATTTTGAACCTGCAATTCCTTTTAGCATTTGTTTTTTGGTTTGTGTGTACTCTATAGCCTACTTTTCAAGATTGTCATATCTCCATATTATGTGTAAAGTTAACGAATCTACCATTTGCATTATGGTTTTTCTTGCACAGTGATTCTTAACTTATAAATTAGATATATATATATATATATATATATATATATATATATATATATATATATATATATATATATATATATATATATATTGCATTTTGATAATTTAAACAGGTTTGTTTCCTTTTTCATATATACTTTAATAGGGAGATGAGATTGCGTTGCAGAGGGCGGCAAATATAGTGATCTCAAAGAAAGACCAATATGTTGCTGTGCTCTTTTATGCTTCTTGGTGCCCTTTCTCAAAGAAATGCCTACCAAATTTCAACAGTATGGCTTCCCTGTTTCCTACTGTACCTCATTTTGCTTTTGAAGAATCAGTAATCAGGCCTAGGTAATGTTCAAATTTAATTTCTATGTAGATATCCTGCCAGTTAATACACATGTGGAATTCATAATGCATACCAACACCCAAACTACAATTTTTACATGTATGCATATCACGTTACCTAAGCATGAAAAGTATATTTCACTTTTTAAAAGTTAAAATAGTTTCGGATGACATATTAAAAATTTACTCAGTATAAATGTAAAAAGCGAAGTTTGAATGTTAGATATGTAAACACATAAGAATTGGGTGGTATGTATGTAAATGCCCCTTCATATTGATGACTTGGTGACTTTAAAATTACAGCATTCTCTCAAGATACGGAGTTCATGGCTTCCCAACCCTCTTTCTGCTACACTCTTCAATGCCGGTGAGATATCATGGTTCGCGAAGCACTAGTTCCCTCACTGCTTTCTACTCTAATGTTACAGGTAAGTGCTGCAACTTTTTTATAATCAATGTCACTTTTCAATACTAGTTCAAATAAATGAGATTGATCTTTAAAAAATTAAATTTCTCTCATGAAACTTTTATTTCTGCCAAAATTAGCCGTAGGATCAGATTTATTCAAATTTGAAGTTAAGAGATTGGATTGCACATGTGGAAAAAAAAAAAAACATTGGATTAAAATGAAGATGCATAAAAATAAAATAAAATTATGTATTTTGCTGTCACAATCAAAATGCTATATGATTTTAGGGAAGTTTACATCCATAACACCATATCTTATTTCTAAACATATGTAGCACCTAAAGTTTGATTTCTACATTTATAATACTTTGGTATTAAAAATCTATGCATGAAGATGTGTATTTCACTTTTAAAAGTTAGTGATAATTGTACGGTACTTTTGGAAATGTGAGTTTGTGTTACATATGCAAATATATAAGAATTTTATGGTATGTATGTAAATGCCCATTGCTTTTATTATCCTTAGGAAGTTTTGTATTCATATCATCGATACTTTTATTTTCAAAGTCAGATCAATAATATGGAATGAAAGATTGCTAATTTATATGGGAACTTAGCATACATATCACACAATTCTTTTGTATTTACATTTATAGTCATAAACCTATACTTGAAAAGATGTATTTCACCTTTACAAAGATAGTGGTGGTGGTGATATTGTGGATGTGATATAAAAAATTTGAGTGGTATGCATATAAATGTGTAAGTTTAGGTTTTAAGCATGTAAATACATAAGAATTGTGGGGTGCCTATGTAAATGCCCCTAATTTATATCAGATTCTTTATCTATAAGTAAGGCGTATCCATCTTCCTCTCAAAATCTTTTCTAACCTGCCCTTCTGTCTATATGCAGGAATTAAACCGGCATCGCAGGATAAAACAACCATGATGAAAGCTGTAAATCTAATAAATCTCACCGAGCAAAACTCCGACCAAGAAAACTGCCCATTCTCATGGGCGAGATCGCCGGAGAAATTGCTCCGGCAAGAAACCTACCTCATTCTAGCCTGCTCATTTCTGATACTGAGGCTGATGCACTCCGTCCTGCCGAAGTTGATGTGCTGCTTGACGAGTTTGTGGAGTTATTCTCAAGTTTTTCTCCACCAGACTAAGCGAGGTTTCGGCAGGCTGAATCCAAGCAGTAGAAGGAATTTGAAGGAAGGTGCGATTAACGCCAAGGCATGGGCTTCCAAGTCTCTCGCATCCGTGTCCATTGGTGAGCCATCTGGGAGGCCTCAATCGTTACTCCAGTGATCGAATGATTATTGTAAAATAGTTGTTCTCTGTTGGAACGTTATTTATGAATTATTGGATTGAAGTTCTGTGCTGGATTTATAAGTTCTTGTTGCGGCCTTTTGGTTATGGTTATTACATAAATTCATTATATAAAGCAGCTTTCAAGGTGCTTTTAGGATATAAGTTGATGTTAGAAAGTATTTGGTAGTAAAACAGTATGTCTGTGTAGATGATGATTCTTTCATGTATATGTGTTGTTGGTAATGTACAATTTCAGAAATAATCTAAACAAAATAACAGATATAAATGCTAACATTAAACTATTCACATAATCCAAATATCTTAAAATTTTGTTGTCTGATATATTCAGAGAAGACTCGTCCAAATGGGTAAAATTTGCATACGGGAGGGCGTACGCAGCTCCCTTGTACATGCATGGTACGCTGAGTGTACATGCATGGTATGCATGGTACACGCATGGTATATGCGTACGCGCACACAGCATACGTATACGTACACGCACGCGACATAGTACATGAATGGATACGTGGACGGTACGCGGAAGTATCATGCGTGTACCATGCATGTACAAGGGAGGGCGTACGCAGCGCTGCGTACGCTCTCCGTATGCAAATTTTTCCCCGTCCAAATGGAGAAGATCAATCGAAATAGCGAAGCGAGAGTTGATGGGGAGGCGACATGTGGAGAGTCGAAGAGTGGCAGTATGAGACCCTGTTCATACATTGGTTCCCTTGAGAATTTACATATGGCACACAAGACTATAGAATTTACATATCTCACACCTAAATTTTATTATTTACGAATAAAGCATAACACCATAAAACCAAGGAGTTGAATGATACGATGTTGGGTTAGGATTTTAACCGTGGAGGGTTTCTTTTGTTTATCTAAATGTTCATGGTGATTAAAATGTAAATATTGAAGTTTAGGTGTGAGATATGTAAATTCTATAGTTTTGGGTGTTATGTATGTAAATCCCTCAAAAAATATTATGCATCCGAACTATATGTATAATATTGTATGAGGCGCATAATTTGAATTCAGTAGAGGCAGGAGTTAAATGATATGCGGGCATTTACAAACAACTAACATATTATGTATATACATATCTAACACCTAAACTTTACTTTATTTAACATTTATATTACCCAAATCTTTTGTGTCACAACAAAAATACCAATATGTTTGTGAGCTTCTAAAATTTATGACCTCTGCTTAGAAGATTTTGTGTCAATTAATTGTACTCTTATGATACATAAATCAAAGGGTAGAAAGTCATTTTGGATTATACGGGTTACTACCGTGACCGTAATATAATGATGTCATTTTGCGACAACCACCCGGTTAGAGGGCTATGGTCATAACCACTACTTTGTGGTGTCATTTGGTTGCAGAATCATGCGAACAGAGTACTCAAGTCATGTTTTTATTGACATGCAATTACTTTGATTGTAAATATATTGATACATTTGATATGTCATTCACTCTTTATGAGTTAAAGCTGATAAATAATTCTCACCCTCAATAAACAATTACGGAGGGTGGATGAAATTTGTTTTTAGCTTTCAATGATTGAATTTAATTTGAATTTTGTCGGTTACTTTGGAAATCCTTATTTTAAAGATTGAATCCTCTAGTTGAAGCTTTCAATCAACACGACCGTCATCGGAATATTTAAGCATTTAAAACTTTTATATTTGAAGTGGGGGTATTTAGTTTTATCAGGTTTAGCTTTTAGCATTTAAGTCCTGTCGACTCCTACTCTCACAATAAGAATTGGACTACTTTGGTGATTTTGACTTGTAAATATTTCTTTTTATGGATTTGGATATTTATTATGGTTTACTAGATTTGAAAACTCACTTCTTACGAGGAGGACGATCAGACTAGCAAGTTGGGACTTACAATCTTATCCTATAAACAAGACGGCCCGATTAGCCCGCACAACATTCTCGAAACCTCGTATTTTAACATTTTGTACTTTGGTAGGAGCACATGCATCCATTTATTTCATATATTTGAATAGCTTTAAAAGTTTAATAAGCTTTAAAGACTTGCATAAACTTTCAACCATAAACTTAATATGGAATTTATGTTAAGAAGTATATGCAAGATTTTGAAAGTGTGGAATTGATTTGAATACCCTAAAACACACATAGCTCAAGAATAGCTCCAAGTGTTTCTCATCTAAGTGTTAAGAGTAGACTCACATTTCAAGATTTCTCATTTGACTTAGGAAACAACCATAAAAATACATTTGTTGTTTTATTCTTGAAATTGATTGGAGCTTAAAGAATTTGCGAACATATTGTAATTTTAAACTTTAAAAGACGTTGTCTTTTGTTTGGTAGCAAGAGTATTGCGAATTCGGTGGTGAGCCGATTAATTTCAAAGTTTTAATAAAACTCCATATTTGAATTATATTTAACTCCACCCCTAAGAGCCTAAGCATGAACAATTCAATTTTGAATTGATTTCCAAGCTGTAGGAGCTTAATTCTGAAAACCTTAAGCTTTAAAGTATTTTCAAATTCATGAGCTCAAGTTTTAAATCCAAATATTAATATTTTAAACTTTAAAAATTATTATTTTTAATAGCCCGAAATTTTAAAACTTAAAAATTTTAAGAGCCTAAATATTTAAAAGCCCAGATTTTAAAACAATTTTAAGCCTAAAGAGTCTATATTTAAAAAAACAGAGACTTTAAATATTTTTAAAATCCTAAGAGTCTAAATTTCAAAAGCTCAAATTTTTAAAATTTCAGACAATTCACATCTTATTTTTCTTTTATAAGAGTTAGATAGATATAAATGCTTGAGTTACTTATAAAGTATAACAATGTTTACCATTACTAATTAGCAATAATTTAACCGCATTAATTAAAAGTAATTAAAATCAGCTAAAAAATACTTAGAAGTCAACAATTAGTCATTCAAAAATCATTTCAAAATGAGGAGAAAAAATAGCATCTTTTAAATACATTATCTTTGTGTAAATCAAACAAATGAGTAATGACATGTTGCCACAAGTCCGACCCATATCATACAATATTACATGTATCAGATTTTATATAATTAAATGTTATAAAATATAAATGGATTATAAGAATATAAGAAGATGCAGCAGCCTCAAGCAATCCCTTCAAGCCTTTTCTCGCTGTCCTGACAACAAAGGAAGATGAATGGCAATTTTCTTCACACCCTCCCCCGCATATTTAGTTGCATGATACCATTTTGTAGCCTAAAAACATGAAACTTTGTTGCTCAATTAAGTGTTAATTATACCAAAAAAGGTGCTAAAAAACAAATTAATTTACTTTACAGTGTTAAGAAAGAAATAGAATGCCACCAAGATGTAGTTATCATCTAGAAATGTACACTGGGCCTCTAAAAATGAACTGGCTCAGACACAAATCCAAATTTTATTAGTAAGTGTTCAGTCTCAGAAATGGACATGAAGCATTTTCTTAGCTTGATCTCTGATTTGAGTTTTAGTGTAACAGGTATATTAGGAAAGAAAATTTACATACATAGCACACAATTTTTGTGTATTTACAAATCCCACAACTAAACTTCCATATTTACAGACATAACACTCGAATATATAATATCACAAAAAAAGTGCAATGGGTTTAAAGCACCAAAATGTAAAGTTTGTATATATGAAAGTTTATGTGTGAGATATATAAAAACAAAAGAATTGTGTAAATTGTGTAAATTTCCCTATTAGAAACTCAGGAATTATTTTATTAGAGATGAATTAAAATGTATCTAAATATTATTTTGGGGCTTTTTTAAAAGTTAAAATAGTGATATCTTTCATGTCTATATATGTTTATATATCTAATACCTAAACTTGTTACAGTTTTAACACTCAAATCTTTATGTCACACAAAAAATATCATTATTTTAACTTTTAAAAATACACCTTTACATGCATAGGTAAAGTCATATAAGCAAAAATTTAAATTTAGGTGTCAGATATGTAAATACATAAGAATTGTGTGATATGCATGTAAATCTTAACTTTTTGTTCATGTTCATTATAATGTAATTTTTTTTCTGTATCTCAAACCCTTAAAAATTTCGCTTTTTCTTTTGCTTCAAATCAAACTTCAAAAAAGTTGAAATGGATGGAAATGAAATGTAATCTAGCCTCTAATATTGCAGATACAGCAACTCTTATAATGAAGAAAATCACTATTGTTGTTGTTACAGAGGATTTTTGTTACCTTTTGCTTTCTATTTTCTTGTTTGGATGAATCTAAGAGAAATGCCTTCAAGAGTTTGCACACTTCCTTTGGCTTCTCGAGATTAACAGCATGACCTGCGTTCTGGATGACTTCAAGCTGGGAGTTCTCCTCTAAATGCCTACAGAATTTTAGTGTTTCAGCATAAAATTATACCAAAGGAACCTACAGCAAAAATATTATGTTTTTTACATCCATAGTTCTTTAAACATTACAATTTACAAAATCAGTATTTTTCA
Organism: Papilionanthe hookeriana x Papilionanthe teres; assembly: GCA_022702705.1. Lineage (NCBI taxonomy): Eukaryota > Viridiplantae > Streptophyta > Magnoliopsida > Asparagales > Orchidaceae > Papilionanthe > Papilionanthe hookeriana x Papilionanthe teres. The sequence goes on along the minus strand of CM040429.1, from coordinate 1,862,852 downwards.
ACTATCGAACAGATGCATTTTAGGGTGACACGATCAGACTTTTAAGAAATTGGTTATTGTGAGTTTTGATACTCGAGTGAGAATTTGAAAAATGGACGAAAGAGAGTAAAATGCTTCAAGTGATATTAAAGAAATGAGTGTATTCGTGTAAAAAGGAAAGTTTAGTCGCGAGATACGTAAATTCATAAGGCTTGTGAGCTACGTATGTAAATTTCCCAAAAATAGATATAGAGTTTTCCAGATTGTTCGTGCTTAACTCACTTTTTCAATCTGTGCCCCAACTCCAATGGAAATATCTGATCTTTCTCTCCCCATATAATTAGGGTTGGCTGCATGGACAAAGAAATCACTCATAAGTAGTTAAATTGCTGAAGATACAGAATTAATTGGAACATGGAAGAGATAAATAATCAACCAAATATGACAACATTAAAAGAAATATTGCAGCTTTTGGTTTTATTAAAAATTACATTGAGGAAAAGTATCCTCACCAGTAGGATCCTCTACCCAAGCTATAGGCTTAGGTACTCCATTTGATTTAAACTTTCTTAAAATTATGTCTGTTCCAAGAGAAAATATAACATACACTGAAACGTATGTACAACAACGGTCCAGATGAGCCCAAATAGAAAAAAAACAAATTTCACGAGAGCTTCTATGTATCAGCACCGCTGTTCGTACATACGTCTCCTTGTCCACCTGGTCTAGCATGTATTTGGATCCTCTACAATTGGAATTCTAACTGAACAAAAATGGCAATCCCGGCCATCCAATTCACTTTAGAGGGCCAGAAATCTCTGTTTGAAATCTCAGGGATTTCAATGAGTTTCACACCTGTGGATTTTTCTGAGTAACTGGAAAGGATCCAAATCAGGCTGCTGCACCAAGCGCATAAGAATGTGGCATGTGTAGTATTCACAGCTCACCTGAGAAATCTTTGGAAGATCTGAAAGTTTTCTGTCCCTGATTAAAGCGAAGATTAATTCCCTCTTCTCATCCACATAATCTGTGCACATTACCTGTCAAAGAGAACAATCAATCATCGAAGGATTCAATAAATAGAATACCATTTACATGTTTTGTTGAGCAGATTTCACATCTCAAAACGATTGGTTTCTAATAACTTGAAAAGGAAAGCATGTTTAGTATTTGGTACTATCAAACCTCGGCGTTATTAGATTTTCAACAAAGAGCAGACATCTTCTGAAAGTTTTTGTTTTCTTGATGCTTTAAAACAAACTTATTGTGTTATCTAAGTATTTTTAAAAGCTTATAACTTTGAATGCTCATGTTTACTGAGGTTTTTGATGAGTGGAAACAGCCACTTGTTCTCATGTAATCTTTTATAATTAAGGCCTTTATCATACACAAATGTCCCAACAATGCTTCTCATTATAAGCGGGATTTATGCTGAATGTTTTGTTTGCTACTTGCTCTTATTAGGCTTTTTTAGTTCAACAACAACAACAAGCCTTTATGCCACTGAGTGGGCCGGCTTACTTATAGATATATATCTTTGCTTACCTCTGAGAGTTACTGACCAAAATGAATTCTTTCATAAATTTGAATGAAATGAGGAGCTTATTTTTTTCATTTGAATGGGAAGATCATCGTTACTTATTTATTACAGTATTATTCGAACTATTTTTAATGGATGTTGAGGGTTCATAAGCAGAAATTTGTGCTTTTACAAGATAAACACAACCGGCACAATAAAATATTGACTCTTTGCATCAATGAACAGAAGAAACATTCCAGATAAATAACTTAAAAAAAAAAAACACGTTACAGCTGCTTGGGATTTATTATAGAAAAATAATAAAATTAACTGTGAGCTTGAACCTTAAGCAAAAAGAAACATCATAATAATCAATAGCAAGCGACTTGAATCCCATTGGAATGAGTTTCGCAAACTTACATGTATAAAATCCGACAAAAAACACGCCGGCAGAGCCGGAGGTGGCCGGCAATGCGAGAGTCGAATAAGCTGCCGAAGCCTCTCCGGCTTCTGCGGCAACAAAATGCTTGCCGCCTCCTCCGGATCATCCACCACAAACATCCCTTCCTTCACATCCTTTTCCTCCAAACACACCCCGGCAGAGATTAACACCACCTTCTCCACCATCGCCTCAAACATCGCCGCAATCCGATACCCCACGAACCCTCCATAGCTAACCCCAACCACCGCCCGGATCCGATTCACCCCAAAGGCCTCCATGGCCGCCATGACGCACTCAGCTTGGAAGGTCTCGCTGCGATCCGATTGGGCGGTGAAGGATCCCCCGAAGAAGAGCAGGTCGGGCACGTAGAGATCGAAGCCAGCTTGGAGGAGGGGACGGAGATAGGAGGACCATTGCCAGGTAGCGTTGGCGCCGAAGCCGTGTAGTAGGAGAACTGAGGGTCGGGTTTCTGGTTTAGGGTTTCGAGGGGTCCAGCAGCAGATCGTGGATTGATCTGCCTGAAGGTGGACGACCGTTGGGCGGAGCCCGGCGGAGAGGAAGGAGCGATTGTAGCACCAGTCGCGACAGGCGGTGAAGCTGAGGCAAGGAGGAGGAGGCAGCGACATTGCGGCTGATTCCGGCGGCGAGGTTGCCGGAAAATGAGGCTAAGGGGGAAGTTGGGGTTAGTTGGTTAGACGGGACGACACGAAGTTGAGATCATGGGGATGGGAGAAATCGGAGATTTTACTCCTTCCCGACATGTCTGGAATTTCAGGTGTTCAATGTATATATTATTCTTTGCGGATTCGTACGGAGTCCACATGTAATAAATTTACTGATTTAACGTAATAAATTAAAATAATTTTAAAAATAAAGTTTTGGTGTTAGATATGTAAATTCATATCAGTTGAGTGGTGTGTATGTAAATGTTCATTTTAAAAATTTTGCTCCATATTTATTAATATTGCAATGTCTGTATATCAAATAAAAAAAATTTACATAGAACTACATTAAAATAGTATATATAGACTAGATTCAAAATTTATTATTTATTTTAAAATTGATGTTGTATATGAAAAAATCCATATTACAATAAATTTAATTCTATTAAAATATATAAAATCTAGCCCTTACAAAAAAAATTTCTGAGAATGTGCGGTCAGAGACTGTTATTAGTTCACCAACCCACAACCATTTTTTTTTTGGAATATGGTGGAATTGAAGAATCATAAATACTATTTGGATAAAAATATTTATCGATGTGTTCTAGTTGACTCAATAGCTCACTTGTTTACGGTAAAAAAGAGAAAACATAATTGTGACGAAGCCTCCTTGCCAGTAAAACTAGGGCTAGCACAGTCTTGTCCGTCGTCAGATAGCGATTTTCTGTATCGTATAGAATCTTAGTGATGTAGTATACTGGTTTCTTGACTGAGTTTTTCATTCCGACAAGAACAGAGCTTATTGCATGAAGTGAAATAGTCAAATAGATATATAACTTCTCCCATTGGACCGGCTTTGAGAGAAGGCGCGGTAAAGCCAAATATGTCTTGAGTTGCTCGAAAGCAATTTGACAATCATTTGTCCACTAAAAACTGGTGTTCCGAGCACCTCTAAGTATCTTGAAGAATGACAAATACTTATCCTCATAACGAGCTAAGAGGCGAAATAGAGCGGCTATTAGACCATTCAAGCGTTGCACCACCTTGATGTTCCTAGGGGGCACCATATATCTCAACGCCTTGATTTTTTCTGGGTTTGCCTCAATTCCACGATGGGTAACCATGAATGTTATAAACTTCCCTAATGTGACCCCGAAAGCACATTTAGTTGGGTTAAGTCGTAAATCGTATTGATAAAAGTGTTTGAAACACTCCTCCATATGAGAAATGTGTTGAGATGCTTTTGGGTTTATTATTAACATATCATCAACGTAAACCTCTATTGTATGCCTGAGAATGTTTCTGAAGACCTTGTTCATGAGATATTGATAAGTTGCAGACAATCTCTCTCAAACCCTAACTACTAATTCTAAGATTCAAGACAACAATCTGATACCACATAACCTAACCCTAAATATATCAAGCTTTATTTATGCCCCACAATAATAACTAACAAATGACTAAATTATCCTTTTAGTTTTACGCCTAACATAAGTCTCTAAAGTATTTTGGTGAACTCAGCGTGACAGAAAGCGTTATAGGTGCCAGTCTACCAAAATTATAAGAAGGTGAAGCATGATTGTGATGTTATAAATCCTAATTTGATATGTTAATAAAGTTTGTTATTTATCTGTTTGCTTTTCTATGATATTTTGTTTCATGTAAACAATTATATGAATAGATTTATTAGGTTTTAATTAGGGATGAAGAGAGTAAAGCAGATGCTATACTAAGGATAATTTTCAATTTGGGCGTTATGTACAATTTGTGATAGATGTCACGATCCTGTGCTTGAAATTTCTGAGGCGGGAATGGATGGTCAGACTATGAAATTTAAAATTTTTATTTTTTTTCGATTATTAAAACTTTATAATCCAAATAAAATAAAAGAATCACTGTGGAAAGTAATTTTAATTTAACAAATAATAAATTTACATATCTGTTTGCTGACCTTACCTTCTATACACATTTACTCATCCAATACTCATTTTCTATTTAAAAAAATAGCCTTAAAAATGTTCAAATAACATAATAAATTATCCACATTAAAAATCAATGAAAAAAAAGATAATATCTATGCCGGTCTTTTTTATTATATTATAAAAAGTTATATAATAATAATAATATATATATATATATATATATATATATATATATATATATATATATATATATATATATATATATATAAATATATGCGATATTTGTACATGGAAGGAATCTATGATTTGTATATGCATTATTTTTTGCTTTAGTTTTCAAGGTAAATTTTTAACATTTTAATGCATAATCTAACACTAATTTTTAACATTATTAGTACATCTGTCTCAAGATCATATCGTTTAAACATAACTTAACACACTCCTGATCGATACATGCTCTTTTGGCACAGTCCGACGCAAAATATGTCTACCATTGTTTTAGGTGAAAATTTGCTTATTCACTCTGACTAATATTCTCCAATCAACACAACATTTCATGATCTAATTTACATGATTGTTTGAGTAAAAAAATAAAAAAATTTACGCATGCAAGTGCAGACACCACCAGCCAGTACTATAAGTTTGTGAAATTTTTTTGATATGCACATACAAATATTCATGTATATAATATTATCATTTGATTATACATAGCATATATATATACATATATATATATATATATATATATATATATATATATATATATATATATATATAATGAGATACTTTATATTTATCTACTAATGAGTAAATACACTTGTGCTAAATTCTAAATTTCATATAATAATCTAATATCTTTCTAGGAGAATTATTGCACAATTATTAACATGCATATTTTTTTGTGTAATAATACAAATAATTTGTTGTAGTTTAAATCACATTGGTACAGAGCATACATGAATCATGAATACATTTAAAAATAAAAAATATTACTGAAATATTGAAACATAATTACTCATCTTAAGCCTTTATCTTTTTGCTTCTTAAGTTATAACTTCTTCAATTGAATACATATAATATAATATAAAAAAATATTGATATTAATAAGTTTATAATACATTACAAAATTATGTTTTAATCAATTATAGTCCAATTTATAATTTCATCATTAAATTAAGATTTCAATCATTTAATTTTAGGTTTAACCATTTCAGTTAATATTAATATTAATTAACATGTATTTAAACAAATTAAATAGAACCCTGCCTCCGTAGGCGTCGGCTCGATTCGGCCTTCCTTATCTTGCACTCAAGGCTCAAGCAACTCACACGAGGCTTCTTCTTCCCTCTCACATAATGCTCTGCTCGACGTCGACTTGACCTCCAGAACGAGAGTAGACGCCCTCGCATACTTCGAACGGCTTCGACGCTAATGCTTCGATCGTCAACATTGCCGCTCCTATACGAGAATCAAAACCCTTGTCTCCTTCGCTCAATTGGTGTTACCATCTGCTTGATCTCACATAATGTTGCTGCCTTCGGCTTGGATCAATTCTTTCAAAACTAAGGTACTCACTTCCAGTCACTTCATCCCTTGTCTCCTCTTAAAAGTGAATTCATATTCTCCAGAGTGTTACATTCTGGAGGAAAAAAATCTAGCATTACAATCTTCCTCACACAAAATTAGTCCTCAAAATTATAAATTTCCCAGAAGTCGATTTCTCATTACGCAAATAAAACATGAACCATCTAAAATCCATTATGAAAGTCAAAATCTTGATAATTAATAATAAAAGCTAATGGAATTAATCAAACATTTGAGACTACACAACCCAATGAACTACTCCAATTATATTAAATATGAAGACTAACACCACATCTAATTTAGGGTGACATAACCAAAATTACGCTCAACTTCTGAAATAAAAGTATATAAAGATACTCAACACAAGATAGCTAACATGATACTCATATCACAAATTACTGATCAAACTCTATTAGCATTGTTGATAAAAATGAATATTAATAAGATTTGCAGTTGGAATTTTTTGAGTTTCTTTAAGATTGGAAAAAAAAAATTTCCCTTGTGATATGTGTACTCTAGAGAAGACAATGGATAAAAGAATAAGTAGAAAAATGGTGAAAATATAGAGTATAAATAACACACAAGGAAAATGAGAAGATGATCACCAATGGAAGGATATCATTCTCAACTTCACCAAAGGAATAGTTAGTTCAAACTAACTACCGAGCTAGATTTGTTGAAATGAGTAATCTCACTTTGCATCCATATTATGTGTCTTACATCCTAGAATTTTGTAACTTCATAGGTTTTGCATTACAAAGAATGTGGAATGTTATAAGAATATCACATTAGCACATGAAATAAATTGTTTTGTTTTTAATTAATCTCCCCTTATTAAATGTTTTCATGGTGGATCTATTTTTTATCCACTCCAAAATTTCAAGAAGTGGCCCTTCTAAATATTCAAAGTAGAAATTATCTTAATATCATTATAAATCTTCAAGTCAAAGCTATTACATGATACTCTCACCTCCATGGTCGGTAACTTACTCCTAATGTGATTTTTACCCTCTACAAGGCTGTCACAAGAAAAGAGCATATGATATTATTAAATTACATGCACACTACAAATTCTCAGATCCACTCTTATTTTTGTTGACATAAATACATGAAAACAAACGAAAATAACATGATAATATGCTAATATAAATTTTTTTATCATTCTTAAAGTATATGTATTATTTTCCTTTGTTCATAGTCCTCGTGGCTGGCTGGGGGCTGCACATTTTGGTGATTCAATTTGATTGCTATGGCTCATTAGTTTCTTTATATGATCCCTTCATTCGGATGGGAAAAAAAATCTGATGTAATTTCTCTGTTTTTCTCAGTCAACTGATGTATTCATTCATGAAGAGAATGGTAATCAATGATAATATAGTTGTTCTAATTAGTTAAAGTCCCTTGTGGAGAAATTATTTTGTGTGGATTATGTGTATTTATATATATATTAGGTGTGTGGACTCTCGTACTCATTTATGCATACTCTTTAACACAGTAAATGGTGTGCATTATATGCACTCTAATATGTATAACTATGACTATATAGATCACCTAAACGCACCGAATAGCATCCGTAGGTGTAAATTTTGATTAGATTATTGATCCACACGTAGACATGTGCTACATGCTCATAATAATTTCTCCTTGAATTACTTATTGGTGTAATAGTATGGTTTCTAAGCCTTTAGTCCGTCCTTTTCTTTTACTACATAATTTTCATCTCTTTATTTTAAGATTTATTATTTCAGGTACTTGAGATAGCACTTTTTGATCTTCCCAGTCTACTGTTCTTTTCAACATACACTTTACTTGCGATTTTCTGGGCTGAAGTTTATCATCAGGTATATGAAATTGTATAGATGTTTCCTCTCTGACATTTCTAATAAACTAATCATCCTTCTACTTCTTTTTTGCATCCATTTCAAGCTCTAGGTCGACCCTATGATAAGCTTAGACCTGCTTATTTAATAATTGATTGTATCGTGTATGTGATTGTCGGCCGCTTAAGAGGAGAGGGCTTGAGGATTTAATTTAATTTATATATATGTATTGATTTTTGAAAATAAAATTTTAAGTTTTAAAATATGAGAATGAGAAAGGACGGATCCCATTCGTTAAGTAGTTTGAATGAACGAGCGCGATATCGCAAGTAATGCACCTATCCCGAAGAATGTACACCCTACTTCGACAATATCGCTCTGATCAAATAAACCACAAAATTCACGACATCCGTTCCTGTTCACGAACCTTTATGTGACCGACAAATTCCCCTATTTAATACAAAAGAATTAAATAAGATTTATATTATCTCAGTGTCTTTAAAACTCCCTATGTAGGCAGCTCTCATAGCTTAATTACCCCTCAAACGACCGAAGTCACTCGAGAGAACTCTCGATTTAGATCGCGGGTTTCTATCTTCACGAATTCAAAGCGTAGGGTTTTCAACGATATGAGGTAGTAGGAAATCCAATAGGCGAAAGCGTACAAGAAGGAACGGTTATTTCGGAATCAAAGAAAGAAGGGTAGGATGTCACGGATCTCGAGGAGGACCTCGAGGACATCCCGTACTATCCTATTGTCGAGCTTTAAATTTTGGAAAGTGATTTATTTTAATTTCAATCCCGCAAATTAATTATAGGAATTACGTTCGCATAATGTCCCGATTACGCAAACTACCCGAAAGACAGGAGAGCTTACGTCAGTATCGGACGACAACCTCGGAAACCCAAGCGAGTTAGGGCTTATATCGCACAGGAGAGGCGCATGCAGCGCCTAAAAGAAAGGTGAGGGTTTATGTCGCACTGAGCGAACTACCTCGAAATCCTAAGGCTGTCTATTTAAACTAAAGAATTGGTTATTGACGATGTCGACACGAGTTTCTTGAAGAAGATGACCGTCGTTGCTCACCGTGCTCCAAGCTCCACGTCAGTAAGCAGAATCGCAGCTTAGATTTAAAGTCTTAAGTTAAAGCTGAGTACGCAAGTTGTTTATTTCGTTTTTATTATCATTTTATCATGAACAATGAAGTGTGCATGAATGATGACAGTAGTAAGAAAAGAAGTAAGAACAGCGAGTACGCTATATAAGAACTAAACAAGAAACATGCTATGCGAAACGAGAGACATGCTAAAATAACATGCTAAGCGAAGAAAAGATTCTGGAAAGATAAAACATCTGAAGCAAGATGATATCTGAAAGTAGATGCGCTAGATCTAAGAAGATAGATGTGCTAAAAAGTAACCGAAAGTAGACATGCTAGATCAACATGAGATATGTCATTGAAAAGTAAAGCAAGAAGTAAAGTAAAAGATCATGTCACGTGAGTACTCATATGCTTGCTTCATCCGCGCAGCATCGATTACTCGTTTATTATCATTTTCATATTTTTCTTATTTCCTCAGTAAGAATCATTAACGCAGGAAAAGCAAGAGTACAAGTAGTGCGGCAAACACCGCTACTAACAGGAGAACTACTGTGACGTACGAAAGTAACAAAGACGAAAACCCAACTAGAAACAAAAGAAAAAAACGACAGGGAGCGAATAAAATCATGAGGAAAACCGTAAAATCGAGAAAGAAAAGAAAAGAACATCCGTAGAAACTCCGAAAAAGTCACGAACGAAAACAAAACAAAATCGCGAAAACCGCAAAAAACACTGGAAGAAACTCACGATGGCTCACTAAACTCACGGCGAACCGTAAGAAAGCCATGCAGGCATCCTGGAAGAAAGACCAGTAAGACGGTGGCAGTTTCGGACTCGTAGCCGTGCTAATATCCGGACTTGAGTGCTAACTACTGTACCGACTTTCTGCGAGGCGCATCCTAATCCGACTCGAATAAACTAACCGTGGACCTTTATAAATTTTCATACATTTCATTTTTGTTCAGATGCAAGTAAAAAGTCCATAGTAGAAGAGTCGCGTAGTAGTGGAGGTAGCTTTGTATTTTTCAAACATATGTATTTTTTTGTTTTAAAACATTTTAAATCACGCGTCGACTATCCTAATGGGACTAGGACTACGAACATCCTAGACCGTCTAGCAGTAGAAACCCCGATGGACGGGCGAACTGCTCCGTGGTTCTCGCTCTACTCTCTGCAGTCTCCGAGTCGTGCGGCCGCATTATACGATTCTCGTAATTTTTTCTTTTCAGCCTTATCAACGTCCCCACCGCACTTACAAATTGCTTGATTGGCCCCACATATAACCCAAGGAGTTATATGTGCACACATACACGTCCCCCGTAGGTGTGTGCTTTGAGCTAAGAAACAAGGTGAAAACTAGGGACGAGAGGTCAAGGAAAGAAAGAGGGAAAGCGGTTCACCTAACACAAATTCCGAAAAAGAGGTGAACCGATTTTCAATGATCAAAAGCAAGTAAATCACCCTGAACTCCCGACCGACCTCACATGTCCTAGAAAGAGGACCTAAAGGCACCGCGACGCTCTCGGAGAGGATGAGGACTAGACCCCTAAGAACACACCCCTTTTTCCGAACAAAGATCGTAAAATCAAGAAAACATAAAGAGAAAGCTCACTGCTCGGTCCTGGACCTGCGCCACTAACCGAGAGTCGCTATCACAAAATTCCAAGACTTTGCTCATTTTTAAATTCAAAATCCAACTTCCATTTCATGCCACGAGATCGAGCCTAGACAAGTCTTCGAAACAAAGTGCCCACATATATCAATATCAATTTACCAAGTGATCGCTAACCCTCATGCTCACATTTTTTTTAATCAAGCCTCAACATTTAACTTTCAAGTATTAATTGATGCAAATAAGAGATGCTCTTAAATTCTTCCAAACCAATTTCATAAGTAAATGTAGCAAGAAGCAAAAATAATCTCACCACATCTGCACCAAGGCTCTCGGCCAAGACAAGCACAAAAGGGAGGCCCACGGCCAAAGTCACAACAGGGGAGGCAGCTAAAGCCCCCAAAGAAACTCAAACTACCACTATAAAGCTCACTGCCAAGACCCAACAAAAAGAGAGAAAGTAGTAGTCCCCCACGTTCATCACACCACAACGAGGCTCACCGCCAAGCGCCCCCAAGAACCCATTCATATCACTTCCAACTCACCTCAAAGCCAAAACCCGAGCCCCCAAGAAACTTCAAATAAGGGTGTAGCCGAGCCATCCCGGGGCTCCCCGAATTCAAGCCCAAACATATCCGTAATCGAGTCCAAGACAAAACTTCAAGAAGCCTCGGCCACACCCAAAGCAAGTCTCAAACCCGATTCAATATGGCCAAAAACATAGCCCAACTCCAAGGCCTAGATGAATACCTACCATAAGAACCAAATCCAAACCATAAGCAAGCCAAACCCGAGCCACTACCCGTGCTGTAAGAATCAGCCAACTGACAAGCCAAACGGCCCTCACACCAACTAGACTAGCTCAAGAGAACCCTGCAGAGACCAGAAAAGAAAACCGAGCAAAGAAGCAGGGGTCGAAACGACTCCAAAACCAAGAGAAAAACAGGACTCAAACCAACTTAAATTTTGAATCAAAACAGTCCCAACTTAGGGGCAAAACCGAGAGACAACAGGAGCCAAACAAAACCGAGCCAAAGTAGGACTCAAACAATCCAAAATCGAGAAAACCGCAAAACAGGGAAATCAGTCCAGTCACAGGGGCAAAACCGAGAGGCAGCAGGAGCCAAAATCAAGGAACAAAGCCAATCAAAACGAATTTCAAGCCCTTTTAAAATGAAACGAAATGTGCTTTCAAGTAGGACTATAACGAGCCAAGATGTGCTTAAAATTTAGTCGAACATAAAGCTCAAATAAGCATTTCCATACATCCAACATATCCAAGTATAGAGCCTTGGTGTATTTCAAATGAAAATAAGCATAAGGCATCTCCCTAAATCAATTTAAACTCTTCCATAACATGCCTTTGTAATAAAAAAGAAGTAGAAGGAGCAAGAAGCAAGCTCCACATGCATATAAAACTAAATAAACCATTCCATGCTCCACATCAAGCTAACATGAGTAAATGAAAGAGAGGAGCCATAGCATGCCATATTAACCATGAAACCATGTCTAACTAAGAAAAGCAGTGTGTAGATAGCCTTCAAGGTAAAAGCTAGGACTAGAGGAGCTCATACCTCAGTGAAAGCTTAAGCAAATCAACACCCCAACTCAACAACAGTGAACAAACGGCACGACCCAGGCTCCAAAACCGAGCAGCCAAGTCTCGAGAACCTCGTGGAGCAAAGCCAACAAGCACCTCTACCTCACTCAAACTAAGCTCGTGGAGAACCGCGAGTAGCGAGGGAAGAAGAAGAGTAAAGAGAGGGAGAGAAAGACAATGGCAAGCACCTTAAAACGACCTAACCCTAACAACCAACCCCGGACCACTCCTCAAAATGAGGACTTATATAGCCGCTCAAAGAAGAAGAAGGAGCCACACCTACCCGGGAGCCTCGGCGAGAATAGAAGAGAGGCGGGAGAAGGTGGCGACAAAAGTCGCCGAAAAGGGGCGACGGAGAGCGAGAGTGGCGAGCAGAGAAGGCCGAAAGCGCCGCCACGCGCAGAGGCCGGGGGAAGTGGCGAGGACGAGCAGGGACCGTGGTCGAAACCGCACGAGAGGAGCCGGGCGTGGGCTCGGCCGAAGAAGATGGCACCGGCTCGGGATCGAGAAGAGAGGCGAGGCCTCATGTGTGAGGCACGAGTGAGGGAAATAGGATTTAGGGTTTTAATAGGATTTTAAAAGAAAATAAAATATATTTTAATAAAATAACGGCAAATTTCGCGTCACGAACCCGCGCTCGAAAACATAGCAAGTTATACGTCTTTTCCTAGCAAATTCGACGTCCCGGACGCAACGGCGCAGTCCGTTTCGCGATCCGAGGTCGTTCGGAGAACCTCGTCACCGGTCGAGTCGAAAGTACGTCAAATTCGGTCTCGTCGAAATTCTGACCTTGATCTTGATCCGTTGCGGAGAATTTGAAGACGTCGAGGCCGTGGCTCGAGGAATTTGTGCTCGGTGGTGCAGAAAATGTGCACGAGGCTATCCTACAGGTCCAGTGGTCCTATAGGAACTCGATTCGGAGTCCTAACGCCAATTCTAACCTACTCGCCGCGAGCTGGAGGTCGTGAATTTCGTCCGGATTCCGAAAGAGTGACGAAGTGGTTTCGAGCATTCTAAAACGAGGTAGAGCCTATTCATAAGAATCTAAGATCGTCGGGGAAGCTCCTAAAGCTAGAACCCTAAATCCTAGGAGGAAAGCTAAACCTCGACAAAAGTGAGGTCAACAGTGATACAGGTGAGAAAATAGCTCATATTTGCAACAGTATTCCTTAGTAAGATTTTTTTTTCTTCTATATGCTATTACGGATTTCTTTTTGGGTGTATATGCAAGCTAGTCCAAGGTCTATTGCTATGGATATGGCTAAGCTCTTCTTGTCAGGTGTTTTACTTAATTTTATTTCATTGCTGAAAATTTTTCCTTCATCCTTGTTCTTACGAAGATTCATTCTTCATTCATTATGACCATGCCTGCAAAAGTTGTTTATCTTGCCTTGCACAAGACTTTTTGCGCTGTTGGCTTGGTTAACGGTAATCTTCCTATCTTGGTAATGCATTTCTACCCTCTAATATACATGTCTATTTTTCTCATAGGAATTTTCATAAAACAGATTCAAAATACTTGTCGCATTTACACAGTTTAATTTTCAACAATATAGTTCATTATAATTAACTTCATGCCCATTAAAATTGCAAATTTTCTTCGTAAAAGCGATCATTATTTTTATGATTGTTTAAAATTTTCAACTATTTAATAGATGTTTCACATATCAGAATAATTTCTTATACAAAAGGCTGACATCAAGATACCTCATGTTGAATATTAAATTAATACAAAGGATATGGTCTTATTCTTGACTTTTGATATTCTCATATCACGACTAGGAACTCTTTAGTCAATCTATACTTACTAATATAGGTTAAATTTTGATAATGCGTATCTCTTTAGCTCATGAATTTCGAAATATTTTGACGCCCACAATTTTCTTAACATATAAGAAGTCAATTATTGCTGTACTTGACTTTCTATATTCTCAAGATTAATATCAATAAAACTTTATGAAGATCCCTTTAATTTGTATACCTTTCATTAAATTTCTTATCACATTGTTGTATCTGTTGTGTGATAGAATATTCAGGATAGTGAAAAGTTTCATCGTGTTAGTATTATATGAAAATTATCCCATACACAAATAGCAAAATATTTCATCGGTTCTGTTTAATATATCTGGGGAATTAATTAGATTCAAATCTTGCCCAAGAATAGTTGATCATGTAAAAAAATAAAAATAGCAAATGGCAGAAATCCTTATAATTCATTGCACCGGACTTTGGTAATGAAATTCATTGTATTTAAAAGCTTATTGAAGCTCTAGATTTGAATTATTGGCGAATCAGAGTAAAAAAATGCGGTCTTTTTAGCTTTTCTTTGCTGGAGATTGTATATCATTTTATTTGTTGTTTTATTTTCTTTCAATCTTTGATTCGCCTTCGGAATGACTTTTGTTGTTTTCTATTCTTAATTTTTATGGCATGTGAGAACTATGGATATATTTGTGAATTTTCTTTTATAAATGAAGTGTGAAAATAGTCCTCTGACTATTTTGCATGTGGTCATTTCAGTATCATAATTTATAAAACTGTTAAATTATTCTTCTGTCACTTTTAATGGGGGCTAGAATAATCTCCATTAAGAATTATTTTAACCCATATTAAAATGTCAAAATAGTTTCCCGATTCTTTATAAGAGGTCATTTTAGAAGATAGGCCTGCATCCACTTAGGCGTGTGCCCACTTAAATAACGGCCATTGAACTGTCAAGCATTTCTCCATTTTCAGCAGTTTTTTTCTCGCTTTCATTGCATTTAAGAGCATTATTGAGGCTATATTGTGTTCATCTCTTTCTGTATTAGAACTTCCAAACTTGAAAATTTTTAGCACTGGTTGGGATGAACATTATGTAATGCTGACTGTTTGCTTTGTTAGTTTTCTCATTCTTTGCTGCTTAGGCTTCCTAATGTATGGTGGAAGGTATGTTTATATTCACTCTAATAATGGGGTATTTTGCTCTAATATATCATTTTTCTGCTTTAGACTTTTCTTTTTAAGGTTGTTCTTAATGCTATGGCACTTTCCTCTTGATTACAAAGGCCGGCCGAAAAAGCTGAATGAGATAATTTTAGTCATTACTTAGGATTTTTTTGGGATCATTTTTGTTTTTCTGTTTTTCTTTTGTTTTGTTTTGTTTTTTTTGTTTTTAACTGTATTAGTTTAGTGTGTTATTTAAATTTTTTTTTAATTTTCTCTCTAAAAACAAATTAACAGAACCTTCAAAATAACTTCACTTGATTTGAATGTATTTAGAAACACTCATACTTTTATTAAATAACCAAATATATTTTGTTTAAAATCAAAACATGTTAGGTATGACTCTAATATCTAGCGAGCGAACGGAGTGGAATCATCTGTCAAATTGTTGGAGTTTCATTAAAAGGGTTGGGGGTGCGGGGAAAACGCCCCCCGGTACGGTACATGATAATTTTGTAATTGCAACTAGAGTTATATATATGTATATATTGTATTTGTAACCCTTGGGGATGTAATGCTTCAGGAAATAAAAAACCGCCGCTCATTGCTCCTGAGGACGTAGGCATATTGTCGAACTTTGTTAAATCCCTAGTTTACTTTTCTTGATTCTTGTGATTCTTTGCCCTTCTAACTCAATAAAACATAAACAAAATAAAATAAAAAACAAAAAAAGAAAACAAAAAATAGAAGTATCCCAAATGACTTCTTAGTTTCTCCTTCAACTCTGGAGTTCTTGGAAAAAATATATAAGGAGTTCTATATATTGAGTGACTCGCTTTCAGTAGATGTCATTCATGATCACCATTCAATTATTTCTATTTTTTGTCAATTAATCACCATCCAATGATGGTTTGGTCACATTAAACGTCAACCATCCGATAATCCGATTAGGAGAGTAGATGTTTTAGATTCGACTTATGTTAAGAAAAGGTAGAAGTAGACCTAGGATGACTTGGGCTTATTGAATAAAAATTGATCTTAATTTATTAGAATTAAATGAAAATTTGACCCTAAATAGGACGCAATGGAGAAGAAGGATTCATGTAGCCGACCCCAGTTAGTGGGATTAAGACTTTGTTGTTGTTGTTGTTGTTGTTGTTGTCAATTTATCTTTTGAAGAGATACAATTTTCGATCTTAAACACAGCTTTGCTCGATTCCACTGTTTGTTTTATGCATTTTTATTTCAAAGGGCTATATGGCTGAACGATAATGTTTGATTGTGAAATTTATCTTTCTTGCAAAAGATTTCTATGGTGCATTAAAATTTATAAGATCTTAGAACCTCGTAACCATCCTCTTACCATGGTTTTTATTATCACCCAAAACCGATTCATTCAAGACATTTTCCTTGGATTAGTTTCAAGAATTCACCAATATACATCTTTCAAACTTACGGTGATATCCATGCTTGCCATGATCGGTCATTCATGTAAATAAAGAATGGCAGGAGATTAATCAATTATTATGGTATTCTGCGATCAATTGGATGAATTTGATTATTATAAGGCGAATTTTCTTTGCTCATATGATCCCATAATTATTTTCGTATCACTTCTTACTTGTCTTGAGTCCTAGTTACTTATGCGAACAAAAGTTTGTTTGGGGTTGTTTGGTCTGGCAGTAAAAGGAATGTATTGTATTCATTTTACAGGCTATTGAAAAATGTGGAGTGCTTGGTCATAAGAAACATAAATCATGACATGAATCCTTTTGATCATTGTGTAAGTGCTAGGGCGTCCACTGGAAGCGACGCGTTGTATGACCTGAATACAGTGGAAAGTGTGCAAGGGCCGCCACACCGGCGCCCGGGTGTAGTGTTAAATATGCAAAGGTTCCCACATTACGAACGAATGCGGGTAAAGAAGTTAGTCCATGATACTAATATTAGGATAGGATCTTGGAATATAGGTACTCTCAATGGTAAATTAATGAAATTAGTTGATATTATGATTCATAGCAAGATAAATATCTTATGTATTCAAGAAACTAAATTAGTTGGAGAAAAAGTCAAGGAGATTGATAACTTAGGGTTTAAACTATGGTATTCTGGTAAGAGTCGCACTAGAAATGATGTAGATGTAATTATAAATAAGAGTTTGAAAGATAATATTGTAAAAATTAATAGAGTTGGAGATAGAATTATAACACTTAAGATTATTATTGATACTAAGATTTTTAATATTATAAGTGCTTATGCTCCTCAAGTAAGTTTAGATATAAGCTCTAAAGATAAATTCTGAAATGACTTAGAAGACTTAATATACTTGATACCTCTTGAAGAAAGAATTTTTATTGGAGGAGATTTAAATGACATGTCGGTAGAGTGGTAGAAGATTTAAAAAATATTCATGATGACTAGAGTTATGAATCGATTAATGAAGAAGGTAGAGTCATATTAGATTTTGCTTTAGCTTATGATTTGATTATTACAAATATTTTATTCAAGAAAAGAGATGAACATCTTATTACTTATAAGAATGGATCTAATAAAACACAAATTGATTATTTTCTTATGAGAAGAAGATATCGTCGAGATTGTAAGGATTGTAAGGTCATTCTAAGTGAGGAATTAAATACCCAACATCGATTATTAATTCTAGATTTTAGGATGAAGAGTTGTAAAATAAAAAAATTATAGGATTCAACATTGTAGAATTGGATGGGGGTACCTAAAAGACACAAATAAAATTATTTTTATGAGTAAAATTCAAGATTTAAAAATTTGAGATGTTCGCAGAAGAAGAAATCTTTATGTGGGAAAAAGTAATGAGATACTTATTAAACAGTGACAAAAGATGTCTTGGAGAATCAAAAGAAAAAGTTCTATAAATAAAAATAGTTGGTGGTGGAATAATAATGTGTAAGAAAAGATAAAATATAAGAAGTTATGTTATAAAAATTGGTTTAAATGTAAAAGCGTAGAGAATTGAGAAAAATATAAAACGGTCCGCAGTGAGTCTAAAAGAATAATCTGCGACACTAAAATTTTGCTTTTAGTGAACTTTATAACATGTTAGATATTAAGGAGGGTGAAATATATATATATATATATAAACTAGTCAAACAAAGAGAAAAAGAAGTAAATATTTAACTCAAGTAAAGTGTATTAAAGATGAAAATCAAAATGTGTTTTTTTTAGAAAAAGATATTTAACATAGGTGGGTGAGTTATTTTACAAAATAACCCCCTTCAAGGTTTCAATGCTCTTTATCAGCGTCGGATTTTACAAAACATACAAGACCAAACAACTCTATTTTTTTGAATAAATAAAAAATCTTCTCAAAGAATTTCGTAAATCTTTCAGGTTGCAATTTTGGAATGTGAAAAGGATGTTGACATTGATATTCTCGATCATCCAATCCTAAACTTCATTTACTATATGGTAAATATTCTGTGCTCTTCTATAATTTTGTAACTCTTAGAAGAAATTTGGGTAGAATTGTAATAATTCCATTTCTTCCTGTTATTATCACAGCTGGTTGAGATTCTTCCATCCGCTCTGGTGCTCTTCATCCTGCGGAAGCTACCCCGCAAGCGAGTTTCACACTGCTTCACACGATTTACTAAATGCTGGGTCTCCCTTTGATCTGGAAGAATTCAAAAGTGAGAATTTATCTTTACTTAGATTTCGAAGAAAAAAAAGTTTGATTAGGCTGACCCTTAAAGCCATTAAATTGATCGTAAATTTATATTTGTAGCACACAATTCTTATGTATTTACAGATTTCATCCCTTAACTTTCATATTTTCATACATAGCACTATGTGATATTAAACTTCTGAGTGCTATGTGTGTAAATATGAACATTTAGGTGTCGATATATAAATACATAAGATTGTGTGTATTAACCACTACTTCACTACTTGTGACCCCAAAAAAATCCACTCATCACAACGACCGAATGACAGAAGAATTTGGAGCAGCATCACCTCTAGAAACATCCACATATTACTATATATCTCTTGCACTGTTTACAAACGCATATTGAAAAAAATGAAATGCTAAGTATTTTATTTGTTCTTCTCTGCTAGTTTGTAATATTTCCTCAGTTTTATTGTATTGAGCTTCACGGTTTACATGATATCAGAGCGTCTTGCCATCCGGTAGTCCAATAGCATCTGTCTGCAGATCACCGCTCAGGTTTTAAGGGAACATCCAGATGATGGTCCAGTAAGTCAAGCAAACTGCAGCATTATTAGGCCTCTCCTTCCTTTAGATATGGAAGATTTGACAATGTCTGAGTCCCAAACTTCTATTATAACCACTCAATCCTTACAAAACTCTCCCTCAACTTTCTAACCTCTCTTCTCTAACAATGCTACCAAAGCATACTTACCCCAGCCACATATCATATATGGAGATCTCAAATCCTTAAAATTTTCACAGCAAATTGATTCGCTTTTTTTCTAGATGGTAGCAATCAATGTCCACCCAAAGTCACAAGTGAAGGTCAAAATGGCACCATCAATTCCAAATGTGGACATTGATTGACCAAAATCTCACTGCAGCCCTATATTCTACTATATCTCCAACTGTTCTTCCACATATTCTTCACCTTAACACTAAGGCTGAGATCCGGGCAACCTTAGAGCCTAGACTACAACCTACAAATAGATCTGAGGTGATTCAATTGATGAATGAACTGCACCATATATCAATGAAGGACCAAACCATGGCTCAATACTTGACTGAAATTAAAACACTTGAAGATCAAATTGTAGCCGCTGGATCGAAATTAGATCAAGAAGATGTCATCCTATATATCCTAAATGGTTTATCTCCATCTTACAATGCATTCACTACAGCGATTCACACAACTCTCCAACCAATTGCTCTTAAGGACCTGTACTCCTTACTTTGCAGTAAAGAAATTAACATCAGCAATCAACAGGCAAGACAAGCACCTTCCGAGCCTTCTATGGCTCTCCAAGCTTCACACGGACACAATTTTTTATTCACCAAAGGAAGATGGAGAAATCAAAGAGGAGGATTCTCAGGTGGATTTCGTGGCAGCAGATCATCATCAAGGCCCAATATCACTTGTCAAATTTGTCATAAGGTTGGTCATTCTACATCCATTTGTCGGTATAGGGCCAACTTTGAATACACACCTACAACTCCACCTCAAGCACTCAATGCGACCTCCAAAGAGTTGCACCTTATCATGGAGGGGAGCAAGTTGTGGTTGGCAATGGCAAGCGGTTCCGATCCAGCACAAGGACGATGGCATTCTTCCCACCCCCACTTGTAAGCTCAAACTCACTCAAATCTATCACACTCCTTACTATCTCACAATCTCTTATCTATTCACAAACTAACGAAGGAGAACAATGTAATAGTGTCTTTTGATCCTTCTTGTTTAACTATTTCTGATGCGCATATTCAACAGATACTTTTCAAGGGTCTTGGTTCTAAAGGACTCTACTCCATACCATCCCATACTCCTCATCCACATGCTTTTACCTCCTCTTTATCAACAACCAAGAAGGCTGACATATGGCATTGGCGATTGGGGCATCCTAATTCCGACATCATGAAGACGATTTCCAAATGTCACTCACTCATCATTCCACCAGGTCCTATCTCATGTGACATCTGCAATCTCACCAAAAGCCAAAAACAACCATTGTACCTAGTGTAAAAACTAAATATAAATTACTAGAACTTATCCATAGCGATCTATGGGGTCCTTCCCTAATTATCTCTTATCATGGTTATAGATACTACATTGCCTTTATTGATGAGCTCTCCATGTTTTGTTGGATTTTTCCTATGCATGCTAAATCTATATCCACACATCTTACCATTCAATTCATTAATTTACTCCAACACCAATTTAATACTAAATCAAAGTGCTATGATCATATGAGGGCAAAGAATATCATAACTATCTCCTAAACAATTTTCTCAATAACAATGTTATTATACACCAATACTCATGCCCGCACACAGCAAGACAAAATGCTGTGGTCGAACGCGCACAGACATCTTATTGAAACTACTAGAAGATTATTACATCAAGCATTCTCCACTGCAGTTCATTTTATTAAAACTACTAGAACATCTTCCCTACAATTTTGGATGGATAACTTATACACTGCAGTTCATCTTATCAACAGAATGCCCTCCAAAACCAATAATAATATCTCTTCATATGAACATCTTCACCATTCTCCACCATCCTACACACATCTTCGTCTGTTTGGCGGCACATGCTATCCACGAAGAACACCCCAAACTTCACATAAATATGAACCCCGATCCATCAAATATATATTCCTTGGCTACTCACTCCAATACAAGGGCTGTAAATGTTTCAATCCTACTACAAACAAACTCATGGTCTCACGTCACATTGTCTTTAATGAACCCCCACCCTTCTTTCACTCTCCACAAAAAAATATCACCGCCCACAACAAATCACAATTCCTCTCCAATCCCACCGTTCCTCTATCAATCCACACCCTATCTATCACCTCCAGCACAATGTCACCCAGCGTTACCCTCACATTCCCCTTATCCCTCTACATCAACGCCTATCAATTCATCTCCCACACAGTGTCAACCTATAGCACTACCCACAACCACACAACCCAATCAACCCCAGCACCATATGCTTACTGGTTCCAAAACAGGAACACTCACCCGATTCAAAAACTGAACTTACTTCATCACACCCTACCAATTGATCAAATTTCTGACAAATAAGCCTCTAAGCAACCTTATTGGTGTCATGCTATGCAAGAAGAATTTCAAGCTCTTTAAAGACAAGGGACATGGGTCCTAGTACCCCCTCTGTCGATCCACAGTGTCCTTGTATTATGCTGGACATATACAACCAAATCAACTCGGAAGGAAAGATTATGAGATATAAGACAAGATTGATAGCCCAAGGTAATCAACAAGAATTCGGCCTTAACTATCACGACACATTTAGTCCAACAGCTAAAATTCCGACTATATGCATACTCCTTACAATTACTCTCCATCACAACTGGATGCCACTGCAATTTGATATTTTAAATGGTTTCCTACATCGCACATTACAATAGACAATCTACATGAAACAACATCCAGGGTTTATTGATCCAAACCTTCTAAATCATGTTTGCTTACTTAAGAAGTCTCTATATGGTGTAAAATATGCTCCACAACAACAGTTTATCACTTTCCGTGCATTCTTTACTGCTCGTGGGTTTCAGTCTAGCAAAGCCAATCCATCTTCGCTAATATACTGTTATTTTGACCCCCAATTAGTCACTAAGGCAAGTGACACCCTTGTAAACTCCTCCTTACTTTAAGCCTCCATTGTTGACTTTAGAAAGGTGTCACCTCATTATGGAAGACCCAGAGAGGACATGTGGAAGGACATGTGGAGCCAGTGCGGTGGAAGGAGGACATGTGAAAGGACATGTGGAGACCATGCGATGGAGGACTCAAAGGGTGGACATGTAGGCACATGCGATCCTCGAAGGTTACACCTCATCTATTTATAGAATATTATAATGTAATCTGATCTACTATAAATAGATGAGAGGAGGGAGTCTTTAAGTGTGGGTTTTGTAAGAGTGAAAAGAACTCGCGAGTGAAGTCTAGCTTGTAGACGGTGAGGAGTGCATCTTGAGGCCTTGAATTTGAAGGAGGCGCATGGAAGATGAGGGCTCATCTATGTAAAGCTAAGTACTCCTTTTGTTTCTTGCCTTAGTGGATTATTTCGATTCCCTCCCGTGGATGTAGGTCAAAAGAACGAACCACGTAAATCCTCTTGTTTGTTTGTGTTCTTGTGTTTGAATCTTCTTTGCTGTGATTTGTGGTTTGTTCTCTTGCCAAGATTAAAGAAAGAAAGTGTTTTTCCCACAATAATTGGCGCCGTCTGTGGGAAAATCTCGACACATCTTGGTCGAAGGAATCACACCCAAGAAATCGCAGCAAGAAGAAAGAAGATGTGTTTGGCCGGGACAATGGGCTCCACCAAATTCGACATCGAAAAATTTACGAGAAAGAACGACTTTGGTCTGTGGAGAGTAAAGATGAGAGCTCTACTGGTTCAGCAGGGTGTTGCAGAAGCCTTGCAAGGGCCGGCGGCAGCCGCTGGCCGACATGACGAGAGAAGAGAAGATTGGCATGCCGGAGAAAGCTCGTAGTTTGATAATCTTGAGCTTGGGCGACAAGGTTCGAGGGAGGTGTCGAGGAGACAACGGCTCGAGCGCTTTGGGCCAAACTCGAGTACTTACTGCGACCGATTCCCGGCTAATAGAGCTATTTCGAAGCGGCGCCTATACTCTTTCAAAATGCACGAAGACAAATCGATCTCGGAGCGGATAGACGAGTTCAACAAGATCATAGATGATCTCGAGAACATCGACGTCAAGATGGATGACGAAGACATGGCGGCTGTTGTTGCTAAACTCTATTCCTAAGAGCTACGAGCGGTTCGAGGATGCGATGCTGCTATGGAAGGGCGCAAACGATTACTCTGGAAGAGGTTCAATCATTGATCAGAGCCGAAGAACTTCAGAAGAAGCACGACATGAAGGAGGAAACCAGGCGGAGACGGTCGATGGTTAGAGGAAGATCGAGCGATAAAGGTTATAAAAGTGATCGGAGCGGATCGAGGTCCGGAAGAAATGTTAGAGGTCGGTCTTCTAAGAGATCCTACAAGTCGTCTACCATTGCACGCAAGGAAGGTCATTTTAAGAAGGATCGTCCGGATAGAAAGAAAGGCTTTCGGAGAAGCCTAAAGATTCTGGAGAAGCAAGCATAGTCTCGGACGGCTATGATTCGGTCGAAGCTACGGTGATCACGGAATGCGAATCCAGCGAGGAGTGGATCCTCGACTCGGGGTGCTCCTTCCACATGTGTCCTCGCAAGAGCGGTTCGAGACACTACTGACCGGCAAATGGTGGATGCGTTCTACTTGGAGACGATAAAGCTCGTAAGGTGATCGGCGGCGGGACGATTAGAATAAAGATGTTCGATGGAGGCTGAACGGATATCTGCAGGCATGTCGAGTACGTCCCAAAACTTAAAGAAATTTGATTTCTTTAGGGACGCCGAGTCGAATGAATACTCATTCAAGGCGAGAGAATAGTTGTATCGTAGTAGCTAAGGGCTCTCTCATAGTCATGAAAGGAGTCGAAAGAATGGGCTATACTCCACAGTTGGAAAAGCTGTGATCGGGAACTTCTCAAATGCGGTTCGATAAGAGCTGACGGATCCGGACTCATGGCACATGAGGCTGGGGCATGTAAGTGAAAGGGGCTTACGAGGAATTGTCCGAGCGAGCACATTATGCGGAGATCGGGTTAGCAAGTCGGGTGCCGCGAACAATGCGTACTTGGGGAAGGCCACCGGGGTGAAGTTCTCCATTGAAACACATACATCGAAGAAACCTCTTAATTATGTACACGGTGATCATAGGGCCCGACTAGAACTCGGACTCATGGAGGAGGAAGGTACTTCATGTCTATCATCGATGACTACACCGGGAAGGTATGGGTCTTTATCCTAAAAACAAAAGATGAAGCTTTTCAACGATTCGGGGACCGGTTAACTCTCACCGAAAACAAGATGGGAGCAAAGTCGAAGCACTCGAGAACCGACAATGGCTTGGAGTACTCGTTCGGAGCGGTTCGAGGAGGCATGCGGGAGGAATGGCATCACAAGAGCACAAGATCTGTCCGGAACACTCCTTAACGAACGACCTAGGCGAGAGGATGAACGGGACTCCACTAGAGAGAGTGAGGTGCATCGTTGCTTAAATGCGGGTCTACCCAAAGTTTCTAGGCGAAGCTCGTGTCAACCGCTCGTTACCTTATCAACGGATGCCCATCGACAATTGTTGATATGAAGACTCTTCTGGAGATGTGGTACGGAAAGCCGAGTAACTATGATAATCTTAAAGTCTTTGGATGTATTGCATACGCTCACGTTAGACGAGGATAAGTCTGGAAGCGAGGGCTTTGAAGTGCATCTTCATCGGATACCCGCTCGGAACCAAAGGTTACAAACTTTGGTGCCTAGATCAACAAAAATGCATCATCGATAGAGATGTGACATTCGATGAGTCCAAAATGGGGAATCACGAAAGCTATGTTACCGGGAACGATTGTCAGCTAAGGAGGATTCGTCGATTGAGGTGGAGGCCGCAACAACGACAAACTTTGATCGATCAAAGGACAATTGTGAGCGATCAAGACGAAGTGACGAAGACCGGCGAGTGATCGAAGCCGGAAAGAAGATCCGACGACTACGAGCGGTAAGGGACGGACAAAGGAGAAGCTATCGAGCGCCATGGAGAGATACGGCCATGCGGATATGATCTCCTATGCTCCGAGTGTTCGTCGAAGTGATAGGAGAAGCGGAGCCAAACAGTCTACGGAAGCCACGAAGAGCGAGGAAAGACACAAGTTGGAAGAGGCGATGGATGAGGAAATGGCTTCTCGATGAAGAACAAAGCACAGGAACTTGTGGATCGACCAACGAACAAACACGTAGTCGGCACGCAAGTGGACCTTTAAGAAGAAGGAAGACACACGAAGTGCGAGAGGATCGGGTACGAAGCCGGATTCGTTGCGAAGAGATTCACACGGAGTTGAAGGAATTGACTTCAACGAAATCTTCTCACCGTGGTGAAACACTCTGCTCGATTAGGATAGTCTTAGCACTAGCAGTTCAATTCAATTTGGAATTAGAGCGGCTAGATGTTAAGACTGCGTTCTGCATGGAGAACTTGAAGAAACCATCTACATGGACCAGATCGGATGGGTACAGACACCGCGAGACAAAGGACAAAGTTTGCTTATTGAAGAAGGCTTTGTATGGATCGAAACAAAGCCCGAGACAATGGTACAAACGATTTGATGAGTTCATGCTAAAGATCGGTTTTGTCGAAGCAGTTACGACAGGTTGCGTGTACATGAAGTGGCAAGACGAGTGAAATCGGTACGTACTTGCTCCTTTATGTGGATGATATGTTAGTAGCCGGCGAAGCGAGGAGGAAGTCCGGAAGATCAAAGGTATGCTCGATTTTGAATTCGACATGAAGGACCTAGGACCAGCTTACTAAAGATCACAGGGATGGAGATTACCGAGACAAGAAAAAGGGTAGCTTATTCTTGTCTCAAAAGTCATATATTCGGAAGGTTCTAGCGAGGTTCGACATGCATGAAGCTAAGCGAGGTTGCAACACCTATTGGCCAACACTTCAGACTATCAAACTCTCAAGCACCAGAGACTGAAGAGGAGAAAAGGTACATGGAGGGTGTCCCCTACGCCAGTGGGGTTGGTAGCATCATGTATGGTATGGTCTGCAGCAGACCAGATTTGGCCTACGCCGTCAGTATTGTAAGCAGGTTCATGGCAAGCCCAGGACAGACTCACTGGGAAGCACTAAAATGGATCCTGAGATACTTAAGAGGTACCACTGATTTGGGGCTACTCTTTAAAAGGCAGGAAGACAAAGAAGAAAAGGTAGTTGGTTACGTGGATTCCGATTATGCGAGAAGCATTGACACCGGAAGTCACTGGCGGATTCATCTTCACCGTCTTCGATGCTTGCAGTCGATTGAGTCTAACCTCCAATCGGTTGTGGCCTCTCAACGACAGAGGCTGAATACATCGCCGTGATCGAAGCAATCAAGGAAGCTATGTGGCTAAAGGGCATGACAGAGGAGCTTGGAGTACATCAGAAGGTGATAGCTGTGTTTTGCGACAACCAAAGCACCATTCACCTAACCAGGAATCAGGTATTTCATGAAAGATCCAAGCACATAGATGTGAAGCTTCATTTCGTAAGGGACGTCGTTACTAAAGGCTCAATAGTGGTAGAGAAGATACCAACCAAGAGAACCCTGTCGACATGCTCACCAAGGCGTCGCCCATAGCTAAGTTCGGACACTGTCTAGACTTAGTGAACTTTTCTACTGGCTGAGGTCCCCCCGGGGACCAGGTGGAGGGAATCACTACTTTAGAATCTCATAATTGAAGGTCAAGGTGGAGATTTGTTATTTTGACCCCCAATTAGACACTAAGGCAAGTGAGACCCTTGTAAACTCCTCCTTACTTTAAGCCTCCATTGTTGACTTTAGAAAGGTGCCACCTCATTATGAAAGACCCTAGAAGAGGACATGTGGAAGGACATGTGGAGGCCATGCGGTGGAAGGAGGACATGTGAAAGGACATATGGAGACCATGCGATGGAGGACTCTAAAGGGTGGACATGTGGAGCCAGTATGATCCTTGAAGGTTACACCTCATCTATTTATAGAATATTATAATGTAATCTAATCTACTATAAATAGATGAGAGGAGGAAGGCTTTAGTGTGGGTTTTGTAAGAGTGAAAAGAACTCAATGAGTGGGAGCTAAGCTTGTAGAGGGTGAGGAGTGCATCTTGGAGGCGCTTGAATTTGAAGGAGGCCATGGAAGATGAGGGCTCTATGTAAAGTCTAAGTACTCCTTTTGTTTCTTGCCTTAGTGGATTATTTCGATTCCCTCCCGTGGATGTAGGTCAAAAGACCGAACCACGTAAATCCTCTTGTTTGTTTGTGTTCTTGTGTTTGCATCTTCTTTGCTGTGATTTGTGGTTTGTTCTCTTGCCAAGATTAAAGAAAGAAAGTGTTTTTCCCACAACATATACAATCAGGGAAATGTCAGCATATTTATTCTCATATATGTGGGTAATCTGCCTATAACCGGTAACAACAAGGAGTGCATTTAAAAATCTTATTCTTTCTTCTCCGTTAGTTTATAATCTTTCCTCTGTTTTGTTGTATGGAGCTTCACGGTTTACAAAAAAACTCATTGTCTCACGTCACGTTGTCTTTGATGAACACTCTCCATAAAAAGTATCAGCTCTCCAATCCCACCGTTCCTCTTACAATCCACATCCAATCTACACCTCCTACACAATCTCACTCACCTTCCCCTTGTAATTCTACATCAACACCTATCAATTCATCTCACACACAATCTCACCCTACAACATTACCCGAAACCACACACCCAATCAACCCCGAAATCATATGCTCACTAGTTCCAAAATAGGAATACTCAAACCGATTAAAAAACTGAACTTCATCACCCCCTACCACTTCCTGATCCAATTTCTTACAAAGCCTCTAAATACACACATTGGTGTCATCCTATGCAAGAAGAATTTCAAGATTTTCAACGACAAGGGACGTGGGTCTTGGTACTCCCTCCATCGAATCACACCTTCCTTGGATCACGCTGGACATATACAACCAAATCAACTTGGAAGGAAAGATTATGAGATATAAGGTGAGATTGGTGGCCAAGGTAATCAACAAGAATTCAACATTAACTATCCCGACACATTTAGTCCAGTGGCTAAAATTTCAACTTTTTGCATACTCCTTACAATTGCTCTCCATCACAAATGAATGAAACTGTAATTTGTATTTTCCATGCTTTCCTACATGGCACATTACAAGAGACAATCTACGTGAAACAACCTCCAGGGTTTATTGATCCAAATCTTCAAAATCATGTTTGCTTACTTAAGAAGTCTCTATATAGTCTAAAACAGGCTCCATGACAATGGTTTATCACTTTCTGCGCATTCTTTACTGCTCTTAGGTTTCAGTCCAGCAAAGCCGATCCATCTTTGCTAATATACAATTAGGACAATCTCAACATATTTGTTCTCATATTTGTGGATGACCTGCTTATAACTGGTAACAACAAGGAGTGCATTTCAAACTTGATCCGAGACATGGCTACCTGCTTTCAACTCAAAGATCTCGGGCCTATCAACTATTTTCTGGAAATAGAAGTCCACCGCTCCATCCAACACATCTTCCTCTCTCAACACTAGTACCTCACTCAGCTTCTTCATACTGCAGCCCTACAAGTCTGCAAACTGGTGTGCACCTATGCAGCTTAAACTGTCAAACCCAATCGACAAACCGAGCCCTTCTTTCACAATCCAACATTATACCGACAACTCACTGGGTCGCTACTGTATTTAACAATTACCCGTCCGGACATTGCATATGCACCGTCTACAATCGACAACTCACTGGGTCGCTACAGTATTTAACAATCACCCGTCCGGACATCGCATATGCACCGTCTACAATCAACTACCAAAATCTCACTCACTTATTTCGCTATGTGAAAGGAACTACTGATCTTGGTATAAAAATTACAACTGGAATCTGACACTCACCTCTTATGCTGATGCCGACTGGACTGGAGACTCCTCCGATCGAAAATATACAACCGGCGTTTATTCATTTCTAGGTGGAACTCTAATTTCTTGGGTTGCAAATGAGCAGTCTACAATTGCTCGGTCTTCTACTGAGGTCGAATACCATGCGATGGCAACAACAACAACTGACATCCTATGGCTTAGAAGACTTCTTGTTGAGTTTGGGCTTAATGTTTCGCATCCGACAAGACTCTACTGCATTAATACATCTGCTATTTTTCTTGCTAAAAATTTTATTTTCCATGTTCACACAAAACATATTGAGATAGACCACCACTTTTCGCGTGACCACATTAATCTCAAAACATTCAGATGGAACACATTCATTCATGAGACCAATTCACGGACATCCTGACAAAGGCCTTACCAAAGTCTCAATTCCATGATCTTTGCAGCAAGCTGACAATTCTCTCATGAACTATCAGCTTGTAGGAGAGTATTAACCACTACACTACCAATGGTCCACAAACAAAGCCACTCATCACAACAACCGAATGACAGAAGAATATGGAGCGACATCACCTCTAGAAATATCTATAGACAACCAAATGGTAGAAGAATATGGAGCAACATCATCTCTAGAAACATCTGCATATCAGTATATATCTCTTGTACTTTTTACAAATGCATATTGGGGAATATGAAATGCCTATGTATCTTATTCCTTCATCTCTGTTAGTTTGTAATGTTTCCTCAGCTTTACAGTTTACAGTGTGTTATGTAAATGCCCCAAAATTTATTTTGAGATTAATATATTATAGAAGAAAGGAATTAAAACCTATATTATACTCATCTCAAGATAGATCTAATGATTATGGGACTTAATAGCTTTTCTTTTCCTACAGCTAAAGCCTTCATCAGAAACTCTGGCGTGTACTTGCTGTTCAACGAGGCTGTTTTGCACCCTTTTTGGCTGCGAAGCCGACATTTTTGTCTGCAAAAATAGACATATTGAAATCTATGGTCCACTTATCAATGTGGTTATGTAAACTGTGTTGATATATCATCATTTGCTATGTTTTATTCTTTTTATTTATTTTTTATTTTAATGTTTATTATTATTTTTCATTTGTTACAAGCAATCGCTAGCCCAGTTATCAATAGGTCATCTTTATCTGCAATTCTTTAAAAAATGTTCTTTCTACAAGAAATTCTAACATTTTTAGCTTACACAAATTTTTATGGTCATAGGCAGAACGCTATTGAAATCTAATCTATTTCCGACTCTTATAAATAAGTAAATTTATTTATGATTATTTGACATCACTAAAATATTAAAAAAAGGTTTGGCAAATTTTATATAATTATTGCTTAATTTTATTTTGATGCTTCTTTATTCTTATTCTTAAATATCAGTTTTGCACCTTCTAAAGTATCATTTTGCTCTTCCTTGCCCCTCTCATGTTGGAAAAAAATTTGCATACGGAGACCGTACGCAGCGCTGCGTACGGTTTCCGTGGTACATGAATCGATACGTGGAGGGTTTCATGTGTTATTTCACGTATAGCTTGAGTACCATCCATGTATCATCCATGTTATTTTGGATGGTACATGGAGGGTATAAGCTGACGTGACCTCCTGTTATTGGAGGGCGTACACCCTCCGTATGCAAATATTTTCTTGTTGGAAAAAAATTTGCATACGGAGACCGTATGAGACCGTACGCCCTCATGTTGGGTCTTGGGGTCAATTTTCCCTCCCATAAAAGAAAAAGGATAGTTTTGTCCTTGTGCTTGCCATAAAAAAAACATTATTTTATGTGCTACAGTGTGGGTTTGTTAATTTTCTTTTCTTTGAATTGGAAATTGAGATGCTAAATACTAATAAACATAGAAATATAACAATTAGGCAACTGAAGAGATATCGTAATTTAATTGTTTTGACTTGAATGGAGCCTACATCCATTAAATAGCTTGATATGCTCATGGTGGACAAATAAAGGCATTCGCCGGCTCTTCTTCAAAAATACATTACTAGACTTGGGCATACTATATGTCGAATTAAGTGAGTTGGTCCCTGTTGTAGTTAGGAATGTAAATGAACCGAGTCAAGTTGAGTGTTAAGTTCATTTTCTTATAGTTATTTTCTCATTGATCTTATGTCAAGCCTGAACATGATTTGAGTTTTGAGATACTTTTGCAAGCTTATTTATACATTTTCATATCAATTTTGAACCATAATCTAACTTTAAAGCATCACATCAAGTTCATTGATTCTATTAACATTCATCTTAAATAACATAATTTTCTAAACCTTGAGGACCTAAACACCATAAAAAACAAATGCTTAGCATTATCGAGACCACTCAAAGTTATCTGATTTTTACTCAAATTAAATGCATGGCTAATATCAATCAACTTTCTTGTTATACCATCATGCAACTTCAAATGCATGGCATTAGAACTTACAATCTTGCATTTAGTCATGTTTTTCAAATAATTATCCATATAGTTCATAAAAGAAACGTTGATCCTTGTTAGGATACATGATGAGAGTAACCCGAGTCAAGAAATTTAGTGATTATTATAACTTAGTTTTGCAATAGCTAGAAAACCTTTATCATAATTTTTATTTGCTGTTATAATAGGATCTCCCGACACATTGTCCTTATGTTTGTTGCTTGTTTGTTATTACTTCTTCTTTATAGAATGAGCCATAATTTAAGTAGAAATAAGCAACATTCCTAACTTTCTATTAGTAGACTTGCATTTAGACTCTTTTAAAAAATGTCTCTTTCTGACTAATAGATCTTGAATACTTTAATGTTTAAAAATATTACCTAGTTAAAAATAGGGTTATTTTCATTCTCCATCTAATGTGGCTATTCCATATAATATGGTGTCATAAAAAGCTTATACATGAGAGATAAGGAGATGTATTAGAGCTTATCCCGTTTAGCAACTTACACATTATGGGTTTTGAAAGAGATTCACGCTACAAAAATCACCACTATGAAGGGTGAAAGACAAATCCTAAAGAATCAATGGAATACAAATTCAAAACACATCTTTACGATTTCCTCTAAATGACAGAGGGCTAAATGGGGCTTATTTTGTTTTATAAAATTGAGATTTCATATGTTCATAACTCCACATTAGTAATTTTGTTCTGAGCGTGAAACTTGAGAACACTAGATTAAGGAAGCTTTCTTCGTATTATTTTAGTTCAACAATAAAATAAAGTTTGTTAAGCCTAAGTTTAGATATTAAGGTTCTTATGGCTAGTATAATGGATAAGGTTAGCTCTAAAGTGGGAGGCATTATGGGTTACAACAAAAGAATATGTAGCGACATAAAAATGATTAATTAATTTTGAATTTAAAATGTATATTCATCATTTTGTAAAGGAGGCTAAGAATCAAGATTAAATTTAAGTGTGACATATAAATACTTAATGAGGTAATTGTATCTATATAAAAAGAGGTAAATTTATCTATATATCTATCTACATATTTATCCCTATATAGTTTGAGTTCGAAAGGGTTTGGGGGTGCTGGTAAGGAATTATAGGAAAGAAAGACATAAATTTGATTCCATTTTAATAGATTTATCATTCCATGTCATTACATTATAAATCGACTAGTTATGAAGGTAGTAGACCTAGCCTAAGCAAAGACTCTTTGTTAAAAAAAGATGAATTACATCTTGCAGAGAAAATTAATGATTTAAATTGAGGAAGAAACATAGATATATTGGTATGATGTGCAACTTAATAAATCTGAAAAATATGGGGCTTACCCTACTTGCATCATAAGGAGATATTATTAGGGAGATAGCAGACATACAAATTAATTTAATTAAATAACTCAACTGGACTTACAACTATTAGGATCAATACTGCCATTAACTTGCCTAAGTTAAATTAGAATGATGACTGCGGACGTTTAGAAGTTTTGTGTTAAGTAGTATACATAGAACAAGTGTACCTCATGAAACATAAATGATGTTTAGTTGTCTACTTTTAGTGTGAAGCCTTTTAACTATATTCTTGGTGCTCATAAAGATTCACATTTATGAAAAAGTATAGAAAGCTTAACACGATATCTATATTTAGAAAGTTTGAGCCTAAGACCATGTAATTTTAATTTTTGAGCAAAATTTCCTTAAATTTTATTTTTATGTTGATTAATATTTTAATTAAACTTATAGAAGGGATTTTCATAAGAGCCTAACAACAATGTTCTTCACATATGATATCATTAATATTAATAATCAGATATTCATTAATCTAATCTAAATTTTGTCCATTCTTCCTATATGGACTATCCCATTTCATATGCCCAATTTTGCCACATCTTCAGCCAGCACCAAGTTCAACTTTGGATGGACTTTTCTTTTGAAATTTTAACTTGTTTTCATCACCTCCTCTCTTTGTATTGGTCTCACTTGGTTCAAAATTAATGACAACACAGCTAGATTCTTCAGTTTATTCTTATTTCATCTTCTCCTCACTTGAGATCATCAAGGACTTCATTGGGTTCCAGCTTTGTAAATGGACATAAATTATTGACCGTATTTATACATGTTTGCTAAAGCTTTTACGATTCTAGTTGAGGTTTTTTCATACCATTTGTTGAAGGCAATTTTCTTGTTTGTGTGAGGCGTACAAGCCTCAACTCTTAGTTATCCAAAAGTTCCCAAACTTCATGAATCATGATATTGACAAAATCCTCATCAAAATCACTTAATTCTTTCATCACTGGATTCTTACCACATCTTCACCGTCAGCTACAACCTTAGTGACCCTATTGTCTATTTTTTGGAATTAAGTGTGAATTTATGTTCGAATATAACAATTATTCTTGTCATATTCTACCGAAATCGTACTTGTGAATTTGAAAGCAAGATTCAAGAGGAAATTGAACTCCACATTTAATAAACATAGCTTTAGTGTAAATTAACTCAATTTGGAAATTGATTAATATCAAATTGAATTCCAGTTAAATGACTATCCTTTTTTATAATATTATCTGCAATATCTTCTTATCATCAATAATATGTAGCATGATACATTCTTCATCATGCACCTTGACTATTTTCAATACATGCTTAGTTTAGGTAATGTCTATTGATTTGATAAGAAATGCATGTATGAATCTTGTACATGTGGTTTTCTATAAATGCATAAAAACAATCTTCAACTATGTGCCAACTTGAACATGTTTGGAATTGCTGAGGAAGATAACACCTATTTTGGAATGGTCAATTAGGATTTTGAGCACTTCTCTTTTCTAATGGAGGTCTTCTATTTATTTGAAATTATAATGACAGCTGTTATATTTGAATTATCATGGATTAAATTAGGGGTGTAACTGAGCCAAGATGATTTGTGAGCCTGCTAGGGCCTGGCTCAAAAAGTGGCTTGTGATCAGTTGAGCTCGATGAGCTACTAAGCCAAGCTCAAGCCAATCCTAACTTGTCTTGTTAACTCTCAGCTAACTCTTTTAAGAATAAATTAACATAGAATATACTGATAATATATTTAAAGTCAAGGCTTGATCTTTAAATTATTAAAATGATTAAAATATGATATTTTATATTCTATAATAAGTGATTTCTTATTATTTTTCTTCTAATTATCATTCATTTTATCGTTTTATTACAATACGAACTTGTATTATTATTATTATTCTCTTTTGTAATAAACAAAGAGAGGAATTAAATTTATAGAAGTAAGCGCTTGGATTAAATCAAGCACAAACTAGATTAATTAATTATTCATAATCTACGAGAGGGTATGTATAAAGCTCATGACAATTAAATACAAAATGCAAGGCCATATTTTTGTTCTATATCAACTACAAAATTATATATTTCCTTATAAACTAAAAAATGATTCTATAGAAATTAATGAAGCCTTCTAGTACAACATGACAACACTTAATTATTTTCTTATATGAGAAAGAAATTGATATTCTTATTACTCATATGAAATTATCTGTTTTCTTATATCGTGTGCGTTCCGTGGCCTGTTGGTAGAACAGTCTTTTTGAAGGTTGTAAGTACCCTCAGATCACGGGTTCGCATCCTCGGTGGTGCAGTGTCGCCTTAAGCCAGGTGACACTCGAATCATTGCACACCGAGTCGCCCCCAGATCTAGCGGGGGTTGAGCCCATAAGGGTGGGTTGGAACCTCACGCCCCAGCCCATTCTTTTCAAATTAATAAAAAAAAATCTGATTTTTATTAACAATTGTTTTGCACTTCTGATATTATTATTATTTTTATTTGTAATTGTTTATAAGGAGATCCTCATCAAAAATTTTATTTGCTGATCAAAATTTTACTCAAACATATTTTTTTTATCTTTTTATTTTTTTCTGTGAACTTCCAATACTAATTGACTTCTTAGCTGTCTTTGCGGAAAAATTATTCCATCCGGAGTCCGGACGCAGAGCTGCGTCCGGACGACGGTTGTGATACAATCGAGGTCGGAGATCACAGCCGTCAGCTGTAGACCTCGGTCGTATCACAGCCATCGTCCAGACGTAACTCGCGTCCGGACTCTAGACGGAATAATTTTTCGTCTTTGCAGGGTTATTTAAATAAAATTATAATTTATTTATTTATTTTTTTTTGGAAAACATAAATTTTTCTGTGAACTTCAAATACTAATTGACTTCTTAGCTGTCTTTGCGGAAAAATTATTCCGTCCGGAGTCGGACGCAGAGCTGCATCTGGACGACGGTTGTGATACAGCCGAGATCGGAGATCACAGCCGTTAGCTGTATGACCTCGGTCGTATCACAACCGTCGTCCAGATGCAGCTCGCGTCCGGACGCCGGACGGAATAATTTTTCGTCCTTGTGGGGTTATTTATATAAAATTATTTATATATATATATATATATATATATATATATTTATTTTGTAAAACATAAATTTTCAGTATTACATTAACACAAATTTCATGATTGACGGACTTTTTCATTTTCCAGTTGCTTCTATATGAAACTAAAGCATGTCATCTGCCAGCAATTATAAGCACAAAGTCAATATGATAATATATTATTAGTTATAGCTGCAGTCATTTTTTGTTGCAGTAGATTTAGTATCATATTAGATAGTTGAAAAATAAATTGGCGTGGAAATAACAAATGAATAAGCTTTCACTCACAAGGTTTAAGCTTTTTGGTTAAAAATGGGTTTAATCACCTTTGTGTTTAGCCTAATTATGATTTAACACTTTATAATAAGGGTATTATAAATCATGATCTGGTGGCTCGTGATGGAGGCTTTTGCACTCATAGCACCCAATTCCTAAGTATTTACATATCTATCATGCAAACTTTGATAAAAATCTTTACGTTAGTGATTGACTACCAAATATAATTCTATACTTTTCGAATCATCCGAGACTTGAGATCTGATGATGACAGTGTTTACGAAAAACTCTTAGAGACATTGGAGCGAAATGGAATTATTAGTTCAAAAGGTTTAGTTGAAATCTGAAAAGTTTCAATACTTTCTGAAAATTTTAGATAAATTTTTCCATATTTTTAGAGAAAAACAAGAAAAATACTTGCAAATAGCAGAGGTATGTATTGAGAATGGAACTAGAGTTTTTCAAATTTTTTGAGAGAGTTAAGACCAACAAATAGACTTTAGAACTAAACTAGATTTGGTTCCTTATAGACTTTTGGTGGAACTTTTGAATTCATCATTGTTGTATCACTCCTTAAGCTCAATTATTTAAATGGCTGCATAGTTTATAATCGTATTCAAGTTAGATGGTTGAAGTAGAGTGTAATAGGTGATAGTAAAATTTTGTAAGATGGTGGTGAGACTGCAATGCTTACTAAAAAAAAAATAGACTTTTCGCAGCACTTTATACAGACATTCACAGCAGTAAAAACTCCTACCATGTTCTTTGCATCGGATTTCAAATCGTTACAATTGCTAGCGCTGCAAAGACTTTTAGCAAGAGTTTTAACTATTTTTATGCATTTTTTAATATCTTTTTCTTAAAGTGCCTTTAAAAAAACGTTGTCAAAAATCTTTTTCTTAGTATTTATGATGTAGAATGTTGGACTATAAAAGGGAAGCATAAAACTAAGTTATATGTTGTTGAGATGAGAATGCTTAGGTTGATGAGTGGCTTTACACCTAGAGTCAATGTGAAATAGATATATCCGTGAAATGGTTGGTGTAGCTCCACTGATAAATGCTTTGGTCACGTTAAACATCAACCATCTGATGATCTAGTTAGAAGAATAGATGT
This sequence comes from Papilionanthe hookeriana x Papilionanthe teres, assembly GCA_022702705.1. Classification (NCBI taxonomy): domain Eukaryota; kingdom Viridiplantae; phylum Streptophyta; class Magnoliopsida; order Asparagales; family Orchidaceae; genus Papilionanthe; species Papilionanthe hookeriana x Papilionanthe teres. Next base: position 1,825,171 of record CM040429.1, on the reverse strand, counting down.
TACGTTAACAAAGATAAAAGTAAACCTAAAAAGATTTGTCCATGTTAATAAAAACGATCTTATTTTATTAGAATTAAATGAAATATGGCACTCATTAGGACACGGTGGAGAAAAAAAGGATTCATGTGGCCGACCCAACTTAGTAGGATATAGTCTTGTTGTTGTCATTGTTGTTGTATAAGTTTAGGGGCATATAAAATGATAAGCTTTATAGCCTCATATTCAAATTTGGATTTTAAATTGTTAAGCTCAACATCAGCACTAAAAATTTTCTTTTTCTTTTAGAACGGTCAAGCTGGGTGGGTGCTAAAATTAAGTACTGATCACACAGAACATATATAGGCTTTAGTTTGGTCTATGTTCTGCTAATGGTAGTTGAGCCATAAAAACTGACAAATAAACTGCTCGTATATGAGGGCACAGCATCAGCAGCTGTGTTTTTTGTCATCACTGAAATAGAATATAATGATTCCCAGAACTTTGGGCATAACGGTTGGGAAAACTAAGCATAGACTGTATTTCTTTTCTGATAATTTTTAGCAGTTGTGCGTTGGTGGTTTGTATTTCCCCTCGTGGCTCCATTTTAGCGTCATTTTCTTAGGTGATCTCATCAGATTAAGACTGGTTCCTGTTCAGTGTTTGTACTGCTGATAGGAGTTTTCATTTCATATATATTTACATATCTAACTTCTAAACTTCAATTTCTATATTGCATTTTACGTTTTAGCTGTCATGATAGTAGTTTTTTTTGATGTGGTGTAAGATTTGGGTGGCACAAATGTAGAAAGTGATTTTCAGGTGTTTGATATATAAATACATGAGAATTAGACTATGTATGCAAATGCCACACGACTGCATAACTCTTAACCCTAAACCTGAAGCTTCGAATAAGTTTAAATACAAGTACGATTGTTAATGATCCGATTTCGAGCCGAGCTAAGGTCAACTTGAAATTGGCTCGAATAAATTTAGTGTGGCTCGAAATTAGCCTGTGGCTTGTTATATTTGATTTCGAGCGGGCCGGCTTGAATTTGAGTCAAGCTTGATACATCACCAAATCAAAACAGTTCTATTTATAGCTTTTATTTAATGTGTTTTTATTTGATTTGATTTGTTTCTTTCTTTATATGCTCTAAGCCTCATCTATAAAAATGACTTAGTGGAACCTTAAGCCTTTTTTTTGTTTATGTCCATCCGGTACTAGTGGAATATTCCTTCCCATGGGCGTAGGTGAATCGATTTAACGCCAATCCACGTAAATATTTTATGTTTGATTATTCTTGTGTGAATTTCTAAGCTTCCGCATTATTTTTGCATAACAAATGATATCAGAGCTTTAGGTTCGTGATCAGAGCAAGGTTCGGCGTTGACACAGCAAATCCAGTGTGTATTGCCGACATTTTTTGCAGCACATGGAAGTGCTTTGTCGGAGGATCCCGACAACAAGTTTTCGGTGAGGTCTAGTGAGGCTCGACAACAACAAGCGACAACTTAGGTGGAAGGAGTTCTGGTTCGGTGTAATCGCGTGGAAGGCTTGCTTGGGTTTTTGTAAAAGTAAAAAAAATAAAATAAAATAAAGTTATCCATAAGGTGTTGTGGGGCCAGCGGCCCAAATGAATGTGTGTCATGAAAGGGGTGACTCCAAAGCGTAAGCGTGCCACTGAGACAGTGGCACAAAGGATGGGCGTTTCATAGAGGTAGTGACCCGAAAAGGTTGGTGTGTCATGGAGATAGTGACCTCACTGCTCGAAAGGGTGGGAGTGTCACGGAGGCAACGACTTGAAAGGGGTGGCCGTGTAGTGGAGGCAACGACCCAAAAACAAAAACTGGTATGTCATAGCGGCACTGACATGAAGGGTGTGCCTGTGACTGTCTGAAGCGGTGTCGTAGGAAGGTAGGGATGTGATTCCCTTTAAAGAGACTTACACAATGAATTGACTAAGTGACGAGCCCCGTTTACATGATATGTGAATGTGAGGGATAAGTGTGTGAGACACAAAGATCTGAGTCCAAACAAACTCAAGCATGCGAGTTATGAACTTGCAAAATGCCATGCAAAATAGTGCCATGTTGTAAGGGCGAACCACTTGTGACATGGTGCTAAGTGACATGAAGATGCCACAAAGCAAATGTAGAGTGATGTGTCGTTGGGAGGCACAAGTACTTGTCACGAACATATTGGGGCATATGTATGAGGATGCACTACAAGGGTGCAAGTGGTGGATGTGTTAATGCAAGGTCATACAATCAACACTAATGCACATGCAAGACACACACTATGCGAATGAAGTTGACCGTTCGACCTGTTGGGTCTACCAGGGTAATCAACCTGAGGCAACATAGCCAACGGGCTCAGTCGGTCTAAGGTGATCGACTAGACCAAAGCGATTGGTCGATCGGCTTGGAGCATCCCAGCAGATCAAACTGATTGGTTAACCTAACTGGGGCGATTAGTCAGAGCAAAGTGGTTGGTTGACTGGGTCGGAGCGGTCGGTCATACCAAAATGATAGACCGACTGAGCCGGGGCGGCCGGTCAGACCAATGTGCATTGCCGACCAGAGCAACCGGTTAAGGCGAGGTGTAATGCCAACTAGGCAGGGGAGGTCAGTCAAGGCAGGGTGTAACACCGACCAGCTTGGAGTGTCCGGTCAAGGCAAAGTGCAGTGCTAACAGAGTCAGCACGACAGTTTGAAGCAATGTGCAATGCCGATTGGGCTAGGGCGGCTGGTCGAGGCAGTGTGTAGTGCCAACCAAGTCGGGCCAGTCGACCGGGACGAGGCTGCCGGTCAAGGCAGAGTGTTATGCCAACCGGGCTGGGGTGCATTGTCGAGACAGAGTGCATTGCATAAAATGCAACACATGAGATGCAATACAATAGCAAGCCATACTCGATTAACACTCTAACATAGGCGCATAGGGTCTTAGATCTTGAATTTGTGGCATAGCCACCTCCTACTTTGACGGGGAAACATAGAGAACACCATTCTCTAATTTATTGTATAAGAAATCCTTCACCGGTCGTAGGGAGGACTGGCTACAAAATTTTTTCTTCTACAAACCTCCCACGATCTTGCAGAATGGGCTAATTACAAAGCTTTTCTCATTCTTCAAGATCCAACTATTCCAAACACTCAAAGAAGGTTGGAAGTGTCAAAGCTATGGGAAAATGGGATTCCCACCTACTAGGATTTAGGTCTAAGGCTTACACCGAGAAGTATATCGATTCCAAAAAGGATTTAGCAACACATCTAATTCCTAACCTAAGGCTTCCTTTAAGAAATAATTGGTCAATCAATAGTCATACGAACATACCGACTAGTGTAAGCCAGCCAACTTGCTTAGCGTAGGTGAATCAAAACCTACGGTTACATCACAAAGTTGGCCGATCAAAAGGCAGATGTCTTGTCGAAAAATGTCAGTCGACATACTTACCAGATGTGGGCGACCAAACCCATAACACTTAACAAAATCTACTCCTAAGGCCGACTAAGAAATAAAATGCAAATAGTTTAGAGAACCTTACCGATGTGGCGGTTAATCGAGGTCCCACACTCGTGTTCTAAATGAAGCTTTCCTAGCTATAGAAGAGAAGCCAACCCAAGTCCTTCCCCAAAGTAATGAGGAAGCTCTCCTCGTCGGAGTGATCCCTTAAGATCTTCGTAGTTTTGCCTTCACTAATGTAGGATGAAGCTCTCCTTCTAAAAGGAGAGACCATGAGTACATCGGAGTTGCCCTTCTCCCAAGTTAGGATGAAGCTTTTCTAGCCTTACTCCTCTAAAATTTTGCCAGAGAAGGACGAGGTTGCTGGAGAAAAAGAAAATGTTGACGAAGAAGAAGAGGAGAGGAAGGGGGCCAACTCATAGCTCTCTCCTGAAGGAACTTGAAGAGTCTTCTTCAAATCCCCTTTGCTCCATGAGGAAGATGAAGCTCTCTCTTGTGCTTTCCCAAGCTCTTCTAACAAGGCCCAAAAATGAAATGATGTGGAGAAAACTCAAATGAGGAGGAGGAGAGAGCTTAAACCAGCCTCTCCATGCAAATCCCATAACTTCCCCTTTGATTAGGCAAAAAATGGTTAGTGGAGGACATTTAAGTCATGCCAAATAGGCTAAACCCAAGCCATTACATTCCTCACGTACATATCTCCTCATGCCCAAGGAGATCTCCATTTTTTCAACCCATTGGGGGTGCACTAGGGTCATATCAGCATCAAAATTGTGAAAAATCACATCCTAAAAGTGGACTTGTGCTTAGGAGCCGTGACATTGGTGCATAGGCGCCGCGACCCTGGCTCCTTGTTGTCCAACCTGGAGCTAGGGCTCTGGCGCCTACTTTCCCGTCTCTCGAAAAAAAGACCATTTTTGAGTAGTTTTGGGCACATAGGCGCTCGAGGTTGGTGCTAAAAAACTTGTGCTAGACGTATAGGTGCTTGATTTTAATTATCCGGGGGAGCATTTCGGGCACCTAGGCGCCCGGAGCTGATTCTTAGGCCCTGGTCTAGCCTTAAAAATTTTGATTTACACTAAAAGCACCTGACGAAGGATTTTCTCGATCTGGAAGCAATGGGAAACCACATATGAGTAAAATATGGCCCCTTAACCTTAGAAGTGTGTGTTAAGCTCATCCATTGATCGAAGAATTTATCGTCAATAGGCACTACTGACCCGACCCGCAATTACGCAGTAAATTAACTTCCAAAAGATGGCCAAAAAAACTTGACCCAATTTATAAATAGCGGCTAGTGTGCAAAATCTTAAATGATATAAAAATTAGAAAATATTTTACACACTAGGAGTACTACGCAAGTATACGTATCGTTTCAAGTAATATAGAGTTTTCTTTAAAAACCCCAGTATCGATCCCACGAGGAAGTGAAGTAAGAAGTCTTTAGTCGAATTCTAGTCTACTACTAATAGTCTTTAGTTTGGAATGTCGATTAAGATTGTGTTTATCTAGCAACTATTCCTAAATGCAAGTGTTAAACGTAAAGATAGTAACTATATCTAAATACAAATAATAATTCTAAAGATAACCCTTTTTGGATGAATTGGTTTGGAGAATTTTGAGATATTAAAAACTACTATTCTTATGTAATGAAATAGATAATGTATAGGATTGAGATGCATTAAATATTGTATGTGCCAACAGAGCAATCTTATTCTTTACCCTTTGGTCCAGGCATAAGAACATTGACTAATCCTATGTTTGATTACCGAATCCGCGGCTAGGTCGGGAGGATACCTGCTGCCACTTCGGAGCTCCCACGTTCCCTCGGCTGAGGGCTAACATCTACACTTCGACACCCAAACGATAGGACCGAATTGAAGATTTTTGTCTGTCACTCTAAAATCTCCAATTCTACGCCCGATAATTATATTTCCCTATTTATTTGCATTCAATTCTCATGAACTTCACCATCCATGGAATTTGAATGTGGTTCCACTTTGTTGAGAATTACACCGCCCTTTCGGGTCGATGCAATTACAACGAATTTTAACACTACAATGGGCCCTTATTGCAATGTAAATGAAGTGCAAGTAAAAACCATCACATTTATAATTAAATTTACTTCTACCATGCATCACAAAATCCTAAACATGATTTCTACTCATTGTAAAAGAAAAGTAAAATGAAAATAATGGCATAATCTTCTCATGCCACTATTTCCAAAGAAGAAGATTAAGTAAGAGAGATACGTCACGAAAGCACGAAGAAAACACAAAGCGAAACCTCATGTAACCAAAGCAAATCCACTAAATAAATGTTTACAAAATCATAAGATAATGAAGAACAATACTTAGCTTTTTCCCTCGAAAGAAAGACAAAGATCTCTCCCATAAAGTCTCCCGGCGATCCATGCAATGCTAGCGAAGTCTCTTACAAATTCTCTCAAAATCTCCTCTCCAATCTCTCCAAAAGGGTAGAAATCTACATTTCTACTCTTAATCTAAGAATCCTAAACATTCCTCTAAGTTTTTCTCTCCTTTCCTCTATTGTTTCTCTCTAAAATTCCTTTCTAATCTAACCCATATTCGCCATTTTAAAGAGTACGGATGAAGTTTGAAGAGTTTCCATAAGCACCCCTTCGAAAAAGCGTCCAGATACGTCGAATTTCGGCCATAACCGCCCAAAAGTCGGTCCAGAAGCTTCCAGCCGCCGTCAGCGGGTTCGAGCTCGCTGTCGGCGAGCTTTTCGGGCTTATTTCGGTGCTCTCGGGTAAATCTCGCCGTCGGCGAGATCGACCTCGCCGTCGGCGAGCAGGCTGCTGCGCGGCTCCACGGTTTTGCTCCGTTTGGCTCCGTTTCAACTCTGTTTCGCCCCATTTCAGTTGCGTTGCGTTCGTAACAGATAGCCCTACAAAATAAGCATAAAAACAACCTTTCTTTAAAGTGTAATCTCATTCAAAATTATGCAAAAAGTATAAAAGAGATTAAGCATCGAAAGACTTATCGAAAGGTGTAAGGGCAGAATTTCATTTCTTGCTTGTTTTTGCTCCAAATTGCACCGTTTTTATTTCATTTTGCTCCAATCTCCATTTCTTGTACCTAAAACCAAAAACATACAAAATACCTTCCTTTAAAGTGTAATATCATCAAAAAATGAGTAAAATAATATAGCAAAAAGTGTATATATTTTAGGCGTGTCAAAATCCCCCAAACTTAACTCATTACTTGTCCTCGAGTAACACTTTTACTACATAAAAATATAACTCGAGGCAACGTACTTTCCACATGTAAGACACTAAAATTTTTCATTTAAAAGAATATATTGGTTAAACTTTTAGAAAGAAATTCGATAACTCGAGTTAACACTACAAGTATAAGAATATTCAGCAATCAAGTCTAAGGGTTCTAGTCTTCTATTTATTTCAAGATAAACCATAATTTGTCATATTAAGAATGCCTTGAAAGATTATGTGAAAAAAGAGTTCATGTAAACTTCATCAGAATGTAGGCCAATACTTTAAATATAAATTCAGAAATGAAATCAAGTTCTCCCTTTAGGGTGACTCAAGTGAAGCTCGATTTTGATTAGGCATCTCCTCAAGCTTCTCCTCATAAATATTTTTCTTTCTTTTTTTTTTCTTTTCTTTCGGGATCATTTTCAATCCTTTTTTTTCACTCTCTTTTTTTTTTCTTTATTTTTTTTATATGAGGATTACTGTATCTCGGAGAGCTCGTAATGATTTTGAACTTCACTCTCCTCTTTCTAAAGTTCAAACTTAAATCATATCCTTACTTTATAATTATGTATGAGCTTTATTATTCATCATAAAGTCACAATCTCTTCTTAACACATAATACTTTAAGTCTCTTAACATTTCAAAAATACAGTTTTCTTTACTTTAAATAGTTAACTATAATCAAATTCTTTCATACCAAATATCTTACCCTTATAAAATTAACATTTATTACTAAAAACTTTCATCCAATCCTTCCATAGTATTCAACTGAAATAAAAAGTTTTAGTTATCTCAAGCGAGGTTCAATTGCCAGAAGTTATGCTAATAATTTTTGAAAATATAATAATTGAGAACAAATAAAAGTTAATATTTTTCTTCCCCCAAAATTTTAAAATATTTTGCAATTAATTCCATAAAATATAGCAGGAAGAAAAAGTAAAGGTTGAATCTACTTACTACTACAACATCCTATCAAATTCATATCATGCATAATCAGGATAGAAAGACTGTAGGAGAAAGTAAATCTAGCCTAAAACATGCTTGTAATAAAATTACACTAAAAGGAAGTATTTTCACATTAAAATTTTATTTTTCTTCCTACTCCCAAACTTAATTTTTAGCATATATAACATTCAGTATAGAAAATATAAGCAGGAAGAAAACAATTTAGAAATTCTATCTACCACGAAATGTACATTAAAATCATTTGCAAGTATTCATTACGACGTAACAATATGCAGTAGAAAGTAAATCTAAACTAATCATGTCAAAATAAAATTAACTAAACTAAAGTCTAACTAGCATAGCATGTATCAGTAGGGGAATATGAAAATGTTCTTCAAGACCTAAATAAAGTTGTAACACAAACATAAACACAAACACACAATTCAAATACAAACACAAATGATAAATGAGGTCAATTCTTCCTTTATCTCATCGCATCTCACTAATTTACTTCCAATTTCTAACGGAATCACTACACTAGTAAATTAGGTACTTTAAAATGATTTCATAAATTATAATCCCAAAGATAAGATTATCCCTAATAAATTGGTTTCCGAACACCAATCTCAGGCACCATCTAATCCTTATAGTTAAGCACCTCTAAAAGTTATAAAAAATAGTGTGAGATCATCCACATAGTATTCATCAAATAGGTTCGTGAATCCTATCTAATGAAAATAAAGTTGCAGAAAAGAAGTAACAAATTAAGATTGAACTATCAATGTTTGAAATTCAAGATTTCTCTTGTAAAACTCAAGTACAGGTGAGACCCAAGTCACAATTGACTTATTAATCCAATTACTACAAGAGATCGAGTCAAGCCATAATAAGAAGTTAAGGAATCACCTCCCTCATGACACACAAAGATCAAATCAAACTACTAATAATCCAAACATCTACCAATCATCAATCAAGCCGATCAATCCATAATGACACATAAAGATTAAGTCGATCCACTCTAAAGCAAACACCATACAACACTAACAATCACGACTCTCAAAACATACTAAATCAAAACACACTGATAACTATGGGTTGCCTCTCATAAAGCGCTTGGTTTAACGTCATTAGCCCGACATATGATTCCACCTGGATCAAAATTCCATTTAAGTAATCCTCGATCAATCGCCCAATCATTTTCAGATCCAGGGATTCCTATAAAATCCTCAAATTTTAATTTTTCATTCAACTCTTCATTTTCAGATGAATTCATATCTATGTTTGTCATATTTCTTTCTAGATCCAATATTCTTCTATTAATTTTCTGAAATTGCATATTAATATCATCCTTGAAATTGATAAGAAATGGATCTTTATAAGATACTTCAATATCTCCCAAATTTTGGATCGGATTCTCTTTAAATAATTCGGATTCGGGATCAAATTCTTCTATGTCACTCTTCGATTCAAGTTATCTTCCAATTCTTCCCCTTTATAATTATTAAATGTTGGAGGATCTATCTTAGTTGAGGAAATAAGTTTTCTAATTCCTTACGAATTTCTTCCGATGGTCTTCCATTATCCTTATCCTCTTTTCTCAACTCAAAGTTCTTTTGAAATTTATCCTCAAATTCTCTTCCAAATCTTAGTTCGATAACTTTATCTTGTTCATCATTCAATTCAGGTTTTTCTTGTGATTGAGTCGCATCTAAAGATATAAATACTGGTTGTATAGATGAATTCTCTAAGTAGATAGGCTTTAAATTTGTATGGGGTTCATCCATCTTAAGTTCATGAGATTTTTCAACAAATGGAATTAAGAGTTTACTATTTTTGGTAGCTTCCATCATTTCACACCTCTCCTGAATATACATACAATCTTCTTTAAGCAATGTTTTCGAATCATCATGAAAATCTATTTCAATCTCATCTTTTAACTTACTCTCAAATCTTTCTTGGAAATGGTCTTTACTTAGATAATCAATTTCATCCATCCAAAAACAATCATCATCTTTTCTCTCAGCTGGATATTTCATAGCCTTTAATACATCAAAAGTTACTTCCTGGTCATTAATATTCATAGTCAATTCTCCTTTTTGCACATCTATCATAGCTTTTCCAGTAATAAGGAAAGGTCTCCCTAAAATAATTGGAATATCTTTATCTTCCTCCATATCTAATACAATAAAGTCCAAAGGAAAGATAAATTTATCCACTTTAACTAAGACATCTTCTATAACTCCTTTTGGATAAATGATAGATCGATCGACTAACATAAGGGTTACGGTAGTGGGAGAAATATCAACTAAACCTAACCTTCTAAATATAGATAGAGGCATCACATTAATGCTCGCTCCTAAATCACATAAAGCTTTTCCACATAATTTTTCTCCGATTGCACGAGGAATTGTAAAGCCACAAGGATCTTTAAATTTCCGAGGAAAATTTTTCCGAAGTATGTACTCGCACTCCTCACTTAGTGCAATTGTCTCGTAATCCCCAAATTTCCTTTTCTTGTTTAATATATCCTTTATAAACTTTGCATAACTTGGCATACGTTCCAAAGCTTCAGTGAAAGGAATATTTATCGTTAACTTCTTAAGTACTTTCATGAACTTTGAAAATTTTTTATCCAACTCTTGTTGTCTAAGTCTTTGAGAAAATGGAGGTGGTGGTTTTTCCAAACTAATTTTAGTTGGAGATATTAATTTTTTCAGATCCTTAGAAACATGTTCTTCAGGCCTTTTAGTTTCTGTTGTTTCTCTCACAACATCTTTCTCTTTTCTAACCACATCCTCTATATCTCTTCCACTTTTTAATTGGACAGCTTCTATTTGTTCATTAGTGTTCTCTTTAGGGTTGATCTCATTGTTGCTAGGAAGTGTTCTTTGGTGTTTATTGCTAAGTGAACTAGCAATTTGTCCCAGTTGATTCTCTATGTTTCTAATCGCAGCATTTTGACTTTGCAACTGATTTCCCATTTGCAATACCACTTCTTCCACAGACATCTTCTTATCCTCAAATTGTTGATCATTGTTAGAGTCTGGTGGATATGAAGGTCTATAGTTTATGTTCCCGTAATTATTCCAACTTCCATTAGGATTTGCATGATTATTTTCCCATTGTTGGTTTCCATCGTCAGTAGTAGGATTCCAGTTAAATTTAGGATGGTTCTCCCAACCTGGGTTGTAAAAGTTAGAGTACGGGTTGTTTATGGTATTTAAAGTCTCATATGATAATTTAGAATCAATTATAGGCCCTAATGAACTTTCCTCACTTACGGGAGTAAATTGAGGTTGGTTCATTCCAAATTGGTCCAACTTCCTTGATATTGCGGCAATGAGAGATGCAAGAATTGTAATCATATCCGTATCATGAACACTAGCTACATTTTTATGATTTACCCTTGTAGAGGGCCATTGAAATTCATTTGTAGCCATTTCTTCAATTAATGCATATGCTTCATCAAATGATTTTGACATTAATGATCCACCAGCAGCAGCATCAATTATAGACCTAAGGGATCCTACTAACCCATTATAAAATGTTTGAATGATTAACCAATTGGGCAGAGTATGGTGTGGACACTTTCTTAGGAGTTCCTTAAATTTTTCCCAGGCTTCGTATATTGATTCCCCTTCATACTGACAAAATGAGATAATATCGTTTCTAAGTTTAGTAGTCCTTGAAGGTGGAAAATACTTAGCTAGGAATTTCTGACTTAACTCCTCCCAATTTTTAATAGAGCCAGGTGCTAATGAATATAACCATATTTTAGCCTTATCCCTTAGTGAGAAAGGAAAAAGCCTTAGTCTAACAGCATCGTCTGACATACCGTTATAATGAAATGTAGCACAAAGTTCTAGAAAATTTGATAAGTGTAAATAGGGTTCCTCCAAAGGAGTTCCTCTAAACTGATTGTTCTGCACCAGTTGGATAATCTCATAATTTATTTCAAATGAGTCGACTTCTACGACGGGGTATTGTATACTTAAGTGAATTTCATTTGTCGTAGGATTTATGCAATCCCTCAATAATTTATGATGATTTTCCAATTTATTATCTTGAAAGTTTTCCATTTCCACTTCTAGTTTTTTAAGTTCTTTCTGTATTTTTTATTTTTTATTTTTTTCAAACTCGGGATCATAAGGTACAAGTCCTGCAGATCATTTGTTTCGCATATTTAATACATCAAACAATACATTAATAATTAAACAAATAACAGATGAAATATATTCAACACAACAAAACATTTTAACGAACACCATATTTTTCATTTAAACAATTTTTTCACAACACTTTTTCATATATAAAAAAACACTTTCCACACAAAAATAGTTTTTACGACACTACAGTTTTCCAATTCTAAGTCTAATTACTTCAACTAAAATTCTCCTAAAGTTCTTACCGAAGCCTCCCGACTACGACGCAAAAACTTGACCCGACCCGCAATTACGCGATAGAATTAACTTCCAAAAGATGGCCAAAAAACTTGACCCAATTTATAAATAGCGGCTAGTGTGCAAAATCTTAAATGATATAAAAATTAGAAAATATTTTACACACTGAGAGTACTACGCAAGTATACGTATCGTTTCAAGTAATATAGAGTTTTCTTTAAAAACCCCAATATCGATCCCACGAGGAAGTGAAGTAAGAAGTCTTTAGTCAAATTCTAGTCTACTACTAATAGTCTTTAGTTTGGAATGTCGATTAAGATTGTGTTTATCTAGCAACTATTCCTAAATGCAAGTGTTAAACGTAATGATAGTAACTATATCTAAATACAAATAATAATTCTAAAGATAACCCTTTTTGGATGAATTGGTTTGGAGAATTTTGAGATATTAAAAACTACTATTCTTATGTAATGAAATAGATAATGTATAGGATTGAGATGCATTAAATATTGTATGTGCCAAATAGGAGCAATCTTATTCTTTACCCTTTGGTCCAGGCATAAAGAACATTGACTAATCCTATGTTTGATTACTGAATCTGCGGCTAGGCTGGGAGGATACCGGCTGCCACTTCGGAGCTCCCACGTTCCCTCGCACGAGGGCTAACATCTACACTTCAGCACCCAAACGATAGGACCGAATTGAAGATTTTTGTCTGTCACTCTAAAATCTCCAATTCTACGCCCGATAATTATATTTCCCTATTTATTTGCATTCAATTCTCATGAACTTCACCATCCATGGAATTTGAATGTGGTTCCACTTTGTTGAGAATTACACCGCCCTTTCGGGTCGATGCAATTACAACGAATTTTAACACTACAATGGGCCCTTATTGCAATGTAAATGAAGTGCAAGTAAAAAACATCACATTTATAATTAAATTTACTTCTACCATGCATCACAAAATCCTAAACATGATTTCTACTCATTGCAAAAGAAAAGTAAAATGAAAATAATGACATAATCTTCTCATGCCACTATTTCCAAAGAAGAAGATTAAGTAAGAGAAATATGTCACAAAGCACGAAGAAAACACAAAGGAAACCTCATGTAACCAAAGCAAATCCACTAAATAAATGTTTACAAAATCATAAGATAATGAAGAACAATACTTAGCTTTTTCCCCTTGAAAGAAAGACAAAGATCTCTCCCATAAAGTCTCCCGCGATCCATGCGATGCTAGCGAAGTCTCTTACAAATTCTCTCAAAATCTCCTCTCCAATCTCTCCAAAAGGGTAGAAATCTACATTTCTACTCTTAATCTAAGAATCCTAAACATTCCTCTAAGTTTTTCTCTCCTTTCCTCTATTGTTTCTCTCTAAAATTCCTTTCTAATCTAACCCATATTCGCCATTTTAAAGAGTACGGATGAAGTTTGAAGAGTTTCCATAAGCACCCCTTCAAAAAGCGTCCGGATACGTCGAATTTCGGCCATAACCGCCCAAAAGTCGGTCCGAAGCTTCGAGCCGCCGTCGGCGGGTTTGAGCTCGCTGTCGGCGAGCTTTTCGGGCTTATTTCGGTGCTCTCGGGTAAATCTCGCCGTCGGCGAGATCGACCTCGCCGTCGGCGAGCGAGTCGCTGCGCGGCTCCACGGTTTTGCTCCGTTTGGCTCCGTTTCGACTCCGTTTCGCCCCATTTTAGTTGCGTTGCGTTCGTAACAGATAGCCCTACAAAATAAGCATAAAAACAACCTTTCTTTAAAGTGTAATATCATTCAAAATTATGCAAAAAGTATAAAAGAGATTAAGCATCGAAAGGTGTCAGGGCAGAATTTCATTTCTTGCTTGTTTTTGCTCCAAATTGCACCGTTTTTGTTTCCTTTTGCTCCAATCGCCATTTCTTGTACCTAAAACCAAAAACATACAAAATACCTTCCTTTAAAGTGTAATATCATCAAAAAATGAGTAAAATAATATAGCAAAAAGTGTATATATTTTAGGCGTGTCAACTACAAACTAAGATGCAGATAAGGCCTTATAAACCCTAATTTTTCCGTAGTGCACGTAAGAGGGCTCTGTGACATCCCTAGGCTCTGGAGAGGTTGTGAATGGATAGAAGGATCTATAAAAATTAGAATGAACATTAAACATGTCAAATTTCATGGGTTAGTCCATCCAACTACCAATTCTCCAAGGTAAGGTCGAATTATTGCAGACCCTGGATTTGTGCCTTAAACACATATCGGAGGTCTCAGATAGGTGTCTTGAGCTACGAAACTCTATGAATGAGCAGTGACTAATCTTGATCCAGTCAAGTGGACAACCAAGGCATGTGACAACAAAAATTAATGCAACATTCGAGAGACACCATAGCAGAACGGGGTGGCATAGAAGATGAATCAAACCTTGGTATATAGAATGCAGTGTATGTTATCCAATATTGGTTTTTATAGAATCTATTTGGCAAAAAATCATAAAGGATATGTGGTCGGGGAATCGTGCTAAAGATTATCAACACATGAGAGTGTTTGGGTGTCTAGTTTACCACCACATACAAAATGATAAACTATAACCATAAGCAAAGAAGGTGGTCTTCATTAGCTTCAGGCGTGGAGTCAAGGGCTTCAAGGTGCCTGATCCATCAGAGAAGATTGTGATTAGGATAATTGTTACGTTTGATGAGATAAGCTTTGTAAAAATTGTGACTCAAAGCTGGTGGATAGTTCTACTGGGACCACAGATATGCAACAGAAGTTGAAGTTTGATGCAACTCCATTTGTTCCACATAGTTCACCCCCTCCAGCTCAGATATTTGATTTTATTGCAGCTTAAGAGGTATCTGTTGATAGTTCTCAGGAGGAGGTTGAAGAAGATGCTTAGATTTAGATTCCTGCTCAAGAATCTATTATTAAGAGTAGGACTAAGTGCCAGAATGTCCCAATAACTGCTTTGTTGAGCGATCACATTGCATTTGCACTTTTAACCATCAGAGGCAGAAATTCTTTGTTGCTATAAAGAAGTGGTGGAGAGCTCTGAATGTGATTTTGGAGAGTGGCAATGGATGAAGAGATGGAGTCTCTTCAGAATAATGGTACATTGAGGTTGGTGAAGCTTCCTTGAGGAAGGAAAGACATCGGACGCAAATGGGTGTATGCAAAATAGGAAGGATCTCACGGAGTTGATGTGTGCTATAAGGAAACATTAGTAGCAAAAGGTTTTATGCAATGAGAAAGGAATTATAATGACAAAGTGTTCTCCCAGTGGTCAAGCATCCCTCAATCTATGTTCACTTAGCACTTGTATCACAATACGGTCTCATCTTAGAATAGCTCGATATAAAATATACAATCTTACATGAAGATTTGCAAGAAGAGATCTATGTGTTGCAGTCGACTAGATATGGAGCATCAAAAGACTTGGTTTGCAAACTAGACAAGTCTTTGTATAGGTTAAAGTAGATATTTGTATAAAAAATATGATCAGTTCATGAGGGGACAGGAGTACACGAGCAACCAACATGATCATTGTGCATATTTCAAGAAGTTGGCTAACAGTGATTTCATTTATTTACTTCTATATGTTGATGATATGTTGATTGCATCTGTCAGTCAGATTGAGGTAGATAGAATGAATAATAAACTGTCCAAACATCTTGACATGAAGGAGTTGGGTGAAGTTGACAGAATTCTTGTCATGAAGATTCTAAGGGACAAGTCAGCCAGAATGGTTTGGCCTTCGCAAGGAACTTATGTTCAGAAAGTACTGAAGAAATTTGGGGTTGACAACTCGAGTAAGACAGTGAGTTTACCCATTGAATATCACTTTCAGCTAAGTTTAGACCAGTGTCCAAAAAATGACGGGGAAAAGAAAGATATCGGTCGGTTTTTTATGCTAGTACAGTGGGCAGTCTGATGTATGTCATGGTTTGTACTATACAATATGTTGCACATGCAGTTGATGTTGTGAGCAGATTCATGGTTGATCTAGGAAGGAGTCATTGGTAGGGTGTGAAGAGTATTTTGAGGTATCTGGAGAGTACAATTGATGTTAACTTGATGTTTGAGAGACAGTCATCCAGTACAAATTTGTGTAGAGGCTACACTGACTCAAACTATACATGTGATATAGATAGCGAAGAGCTACGATGGGTCATTTATTGACATTGGCAGGAGATCTAGTTAATTGGAGGTCTCCTTCAGTCTAATGTGCTTGTCTACTATTGAGGCTGAGTACATAACAGTTATGGAGGCGATGAAAGAAACAATATAGATGCAGGGCTTATTGGATGATTTGGGAGTTGATAAACAGTCTATGATAATATTCCGTGACAGTCATGAATATTATTGGCTACATATCCAGTTTATCATGCTCATACTAAGCAGATTGATGTAAGGTACCTCATTGTTCAGGACTTGAATGAAGTAGACATGGTTCTATTGAAAACATAATATTATCCCCACCACATAAACCAAAGGAGTGCAAAAACTTCATTATTGGCCTTTGAAGATTATTTGGCTATATGTGAGAAGCTTCACTTTTTTGGTTTATGTGGTAGTGGGGATAATATTATCTCCAAACTTGCACGACACGGTACTTAATCACCAGATGCTCCTAAATCATTTTCTTATTGCTAATCCGTTTATTAATTAGATATATCTTAATAGTAGTTAACATTTTTATCGATGTTTATGCAACTGTTTTAAAGGCTTAAACCTCGAAGATAGTTGTAATACGAACTCTCAGTCAACCCTCTGAAAAAAAAATTTATTAACGTGAGGCCAAATTTAAGTTATACCTACCAGACTTCCATGGTCCAACTCCTACTAAATAAGCTAACAAGTTTGCCTTTTCTTTCACTGACATGGTTAAAATATAGATTTAACTGTGCTTCAAATATGAAAATTCAAATACAACGTGCTCACGTGCATATGAGAAGCCATGTATTTGGGGGATATACAGAGCACTCAAAAATATTAGAATTATATTTCTAACACCTAAACTTTTAATATTTACCTCCTCAATATAAAGAATATTCAAATAAACCGTTGAAGTCCTAAAGCCATTAGGTTCATGAAGTTTCACTGCTGCTCGATTATGACAAAACTGCAAGAGTTCTGAAATAGGTAGCGATGGGGACGAGGTGGAGAAAGACCTCAGAAACTCTCATCTTTCTCGACCCGCTGCCTTAACGAGCTTCAATTTCTCTAGTTCCCGTATTCGGATTTAAGACAAAAGAAGGAAAGAGGGGATTTAAGAACCTGTAGGATTTAAAAAGATGTCATTTTTGCTGATTGGAAGGAGGGGAAATGGGATTTATGTTGTCATTTTTTTTTATGTTCGGCTGAATGCTCGTCAGTGATTTTGGGTAGGAAGGGGACTGAAGAAGGAAAAATATGATGATTTCAGAAGTCATCGTAAGCCACGATCCCGTCGCTATGGCTGGGGAGCAGCTTAAGGAGAGAAAGATGGGAGTTTCAGTGGTCTTTATATGCCACAATATCATCACTGCGATCATCTAATAGTGTTAACAGGGTGCTGAGGATGTAAATATTGAGGTTTGAGTGTTATGTATGTTGGCCCTCTGATATTATTGTCTGTATGCATTATTTTACTTACTAGGATTATTTGGTATTCCAAATAATGTTTTCATCAAGCTCTAATGGGATCCGACACTATGTGGAGATTCATGTAATGGCTTTTCTAAGATTTGATATTGTTATGAAAATTAACGGAGAAAATAGAAATCGATACAAATCAGAAGAACATAAGAGATTTTAACGAGGTTCGACAAAGAATTGCCTACGTCCTCGGGAGCGAGCCGACGAATTTCACTATTTCAGAGGAGTTACATATTCAGAGGATTACACATCTATTTATAGAAAAAACCCATGGATAAATTACAAACACGCCCTCGCTCCCCCAACCCACTAACTTCCAAGAGACACTCATTTTCACCAGGAGTCACGCTATTCGCCAGAAACTCCCTCCATAGATATGAGCCATACCTAACAATTCTCCACCTGGCGAATATCAAGCACGCTAGGAGAAATGCTTCACCGGTATATGTGTCTACCAAACAAATCTCCACCTTAGCAAATATCCAGCCACTTAGGAAAAATACATCTAACAATCTCCACGCTTTGTGAATATCCAGCCCTTAGGAGAAAATCTCCATCTTGCGAATATCCGACCCTTTAGGAGAAATAGATCATGGAGTTTATTACACCAGTGGGTTGGGCAACCAAACCATCTAACCTGGCTTGGTCAAAGTTCCTGCTGCATTTCCATCATATGTTCCAACAGAGCGATTTCCACCTGCAACTGTACTCCCCAACAGTTTATAGATGTTACCTACAGTGATCTTCCCTTTCATCACAGTCGATGCACCCTTAATAATTCGATGGTTTCCTATCCTCATCTGCATTAGGAATGAAACCAATTCGATGTAGAGTGCCTAGAAAATCAAATTCTTTTTCAACTCCGGAACATGCCCGACATTACATAATGTTCGACGGTGCCATCATACATCCGAATTCCGACTTTACCGATACACGACAATATTGTAACGTCTATTATCACCCAAATAGGTCGAACTAGAATCGGATAACATGTATGAAGAAAACCACTCCTCGTTCGGTGTTATGTGATGAGAACATCCCGAATCGAGAATCCATCCATTGTCGTAAGCGAAAGCGCATCACTATCATCATGATCCGTATCACTCGCACCATATTCGCGACTACTGGAAGATACATTACGAGTCTCCTTCTTGAGCATTGAACAATCTCTCCTCATATGTCCAGATTCCTTGCACTTAAAGCAACGAATCTTCTTGCCTTTAGGCTTTGACCTTCCAGAATTCTCCTTCTCCTCCTTACTTTCACGATCCTGATCACCCTTAACATATAAACAATTACCATTAGAGCTTTCCTCTGCATTCTGCTTCCGAAGGTTGTGAGCCAACAATGTTGCAGTAATCTCATCAATTTTAATTGTTTATTTCCCATATGTAAGAGTAGTCACCAGATGTTCATAAGAAGTAGGCAACGAACACAAAAGAATCATTGCTCGGTCTTCATCCTCGATATTCACATCGAGCCGTGCCGGATCCGTGATTATTTGATTGAAGACATTCAAGTCGTTGTGACAAATCGATACCTGCTGCATCTTCGGCCCATACGATCTTTGCTTCGAGATACAATTTATTCGTCGAGATTTGGACATAAGCGAGATTCTAATTTCTTCCATACTTCTCTCGGAGATTTCGGATTCATAACATGATACATAATCTCATCCGTCGAGACATAAACGTATGGTACTGCCGCTCGAAGTTGTAACTCTTCCCAATCTTCATCTTCCAGTATTATCGGGTTTCGTAGCCCGCAAAGCCTTCAAAATTCCTCGTTGTGCCAACAAATCTTTTACCCTTGTTTGCCGCAATCCGAAGTTCCGGTTCCATCGAAGCTTCACTATCTCGAATTTTGCTCCAGACATTGCCATCCGAATTTAATCCTGCACCGTATTTTCCTACGCTTGTTTCGAGAAACAAAGAAAATACTTCGCGAATAAATTCGAAGAAACTTGAAATTTTTCTGTCAAATCCGATGAGCTATCCTGCGATTCTCACCGTGATTCGTGAATTAAATTTTCCACACGAAACACAATTCCTGTTCGTACCAGTAACCTCGGTCAATTGCTGTTTCCGCGAGCCACGAATCCCTTCGCACCTGTTCGAGGAAAACCTCCACGAAACTCCTGTTCACGAAATAATCGTGCCTGCTCGCCACCTGCACCTTGCCGAACTCCACCTGTCGCAAAATCTCCTGTGACGAACCGGCGAATTTAACTGGTTGAACACCTCAATTTCCCGCAAAACGAGGCTCTGTTTCCAGCGGATTTTTGAACCGGCCGAACTCCTCTGTGGAATTAAAAAATTCCCTCCGCACCGCACAGCTTTTTCGTACCTGCAGCAGAATTTTTTTTCTGCAGAATATCCCTTCGGAGGAAATGGATTCTTTCCCTGGAATTAATTTCTCCTCTGCCTTTGCGAATTAAATTTCCTTCCGTTTAAGTGCTGTTTATTGCCAGCAATTAAACCTGCTCCTTAATCCTGAGAAATCTCTTAGGGGAATATTCCTCTGGTAGAAATCCCAGATACACTTTTCCTGAGCTTGAGACAAGTAATCCTGTTCCTGGAATGAATTAATTCTTCCCTGGCTCAAGACAATTAAATTCCTCTCCGCAAGGAATATTCTTCTAGTAGAAATAGAAGATTCCTTTATTCCTTCCAACTCCCTCCTTTCCTCCTGGAGTGCACGATCGCGAACCGCCTCTAGGACTCGCCAACCGCCGCAACCGTTCCCGCGTGCGGACCGCCCGGCCGCCGCCTTTCCCTGCGCCGACTAACTTCCGGCGAACTGGACTCTGGTCCTCCGCCTGCTTCGCGCCGCAAGCCTCGACTGCGCCTGCTGTAACCGTCGGACGCCGACTGCCTGCAAGTCGGCCCAACCTCCTGCTGCGAAGTGTCGCGCCTCCGCGAAAGCTTCCTTGTCACCCTCGACAAGGTTGGGTTCCTCCCTGTTGTCGCGCTTGGAACCGAGCCGCGCGAAGAACTGCCGATTTCGCGGACTCCCTCGCACGCCTTCAGAAATTTGTCCCTGCGAACCGCAAATTTCAGCCCGCCAAACTCCGCCTGCGACGAACGTCTCGCCAGGAACTGCCGCTCCGCGCCAAACTCACGCCTTGAACACCGCAATTCTTCCAACCTTGAAGCCAAATCTTCTTTTCTTCTTCGATCTCCCGCGTCGATCTCCTCCTGTTTTCTCGAACGAGGCTCTGATACCAATTGTTATGAAAATTAACGGAGAAAATAGAAATCGACACAAATCAGAAGAACACAAGAGATTTTAACGAGGTTCGACAAAGAATTGCCTACGTCCTCGGGAGCGAGCCGGCGAATTTCACTATTTCAGAAGAGTTACATATCCAGAGGATTACACATCTATTTATAGAAAAAACTCATGGATAAATTACAAACACGCCCTCGCTCCCCGACCCACTAACTCCAGAAGACGCTCCTTTTCACCAGGAGTCACGCCTCTTCACAAGAAACTCCCTCCGTAGATATGAGCCATACCTAACAGATATTTGGGTGTAAATTTTACAAATCGAGATAACAATATGATAGTTTTATGAAATACCAAAACTCCTTTGTACATAAAATGATCTTCATATTTATAGAGTAGTACAATATGGTGATGTTATATTTTTATCTTTGTTTTAATGAGGCTTGTATAGAATATTCTAGCTATGTATTTTACGGGTATGAGTCTAACGCTCGGTTGTTCTCTGACTCGTTTGGCTTAACTTGTATGGCTTTGGTTTGGTATAGCCGGTTTGATCGGTTGGGCTTAGTCGGCATTGACAGTCCGCTAAGCTTGATTGGTTTCGGCTCCATAGGGTAGTTTTGGTTGGCTGAGTTAATCGGGATATCGACCATTGAGAATAAATGAGGGAGTTTTTAGCAAGAGGATAAATATTCCCTCGAGCCAGCTTCTTCGTGTCAGCAAGCATGGATGTCTTCTTATAGCTTCTGATTGAACGATCGTCTCTAGTAACTCGGTTGGCTTCAGCCTTGCCAGCTTTGGCTTGAACTATTGCATTTGGTTTAATAGTAGAGCCTCATGGTCTTCTATCAATTGGCTCATCTTCATCGTAATTTTTTCCTCTCGATCATTAGATTTTCTTAGAATCAACGCTGATATATTTTTTTTGTACTATACTTCAACCAACTCTTATAGATAAGGGCAGAATTGTCATTATTTTTTATTATTCATATAGAAAAATATTTATAAATTTAAGAACGTGTATTGCACACTCTGTACATAACTTATTTCCCCTTTCTTGATGTATAGACGTTATTAATTTTTAATAGTGATATACCCATCAATGTGACGTTACAGATATATATCAGAAGGTGTTATTATTTTAGACGTAGACATCATAATTAGGACTTGATTAAGTTGACTGAGACAAATAAACCTTAGTTAATTAAGGATTAGGGTCCACTTTGGGAGGGTGTTGGTTAAGAGTGGGAAAACTGTCTCGTCCACGTGGAATAAGGATAGTGCTGTGGGCCCCTTCTGATAGCCTCCGGATCCTATGAGCATAAAACGGTAAATGCTACAGTTGAGTTGTTTGGTTAGGTTAGAATTTACAAAGCAAATTATGTAGGAAGCTCTTGGTGTAAATTTACAGCAGAAAATTGTCCCAGGTCGAAAATAATTAAAAGAAGATATTTCACCACAAATATAGGTTAGCGTCCATTTGTATGCATGAACTTATTTCACAAATTTACACTTATTATGTGTTTAGCTGATCATACGTCTGGATAGCGGTCCAAATGCGGCCATGAAGCCGTCAATTGTACGACGGCTAATTTGAACTGTCATTAAGACGTGCAATCGCCGCAAGTAATAATTTGTCTGGCAGGAAAGGACACAATATACATACTGCTATTAGTCATTTTGATTTAAATAAAAGCTATTAATTTAGTTTTTATTATTTATTATATATAATGATGGATGTTGTGATGTTTTACTTGTGAATTTGAATCATATTAATTTTAAGTGCTTTTAAAAATATTATATAATGCTCAATGGATATTAAAAACTTTTATATAATATAATAAAATATGTTTGAATAATATAGTATTTTGAACTTTAATGCGTCACTTTAAAATCAAGAAAATATTATTTTCAGAATAAATCTTTTATATATATATATATATATATGTTAATTTTATGTTCAGATTAATTGTTTAAAAGTTATCTTTATTGGATGAAATTTAAATCTGAAAGGGGAGTCGTGATGATGTGCTGAAAATAATAAAATAAATATGTGTTAGTGGGCAACAACATAGAACGTACAATTAGATAGAAAAGAGGAGAAAATCAGGGGAGAAGCATGTGATAAAACGTCAATTTATTCATTTTTCCATAATCTCTAGCTTTTTCTTTCGTTTTATTCTTTAATTATTTCTCCCTTCATTTTCATTAATTAATAGGAACATGATAAAGAAGGAGAAATATTATTTTATATCATTGCAATGAGAGAATATTACATACGGTGATTTGATTATCATTTTGTAGACACTCTCGAGATTGTTCATCAGGGGCCGAGAACTGGCCTTAACATATTCAAATTGAGCATTCAGAAGAATAGCCCCGTTAAGGAGTTGACTACCTATCAGATCACGTTGATTCACCAACTGCTTGATACCCTAATCTTATTCTGCCGATCGGAGTTCTTTGTTTAGGGATCAACAATTATTCAAAAACTAGAGCAGAGTGACCGATTGATAAACTCGGACTGACCGAGTAAAGTCACATCGACCCAAAAATCATCAAAAATAGACCCGCAATCTTGATTGAACAATAATAAATGTAATTTGTACAATATTATTTTGACTGTGTCGGGAGATAATTCTGCATGCACACTTGGAACGAAATATTTTTCCAGATTGGTGAGCCCTTGTGATCTTTGGACGTCAGCGTTTTTGGTGGAGTCTTCCTCAAGTGTATAAGAAGGTTGTCTTTTCCCATTTTTCCTCTGATTAATTTATCAGTAGGAGGGTGACGAGACTCGTTGTGATAAGCTGTGTTGCGTGCATGGTAAGGTTCGTGATCTCAGCCATTGAATATTATTGTTATTATTTATTAAGCTTCATGTACGATGGCATTACTGTGTTCATGCTGTATGTGGTTCCATTGGCCATACTGACTCGTGCATGGCCCTGAAATATTGGTCATGCCATGCCATAGATAAGATGCATATTGTTTATTTATTTATTTATTTGTTGGTCATGTTGATGCTGTGCGGATATGCATCGTGTTTTGCATGCATTTGATATTTGCATATTTTAATTTTGTAGAGCATGTTGAATGGTAGATTGTACTTTGTCAACAAGTGTTTATTTATTTATTTATTTTGTTACATGAAGGGTTTTGATTATTATTGTTTTGACTTGATGCTACTTAATGTATGTTAATTATACTATTCATCAATTATGATGTACTTATTTGTGATATAGTGGTTGAGAGTGAAGTTTCTCACCGTGAAGTCGCGGATCGAGTTGCACGTATTGCTCTTTGGGCTCACATTTCACGAAAAAAATGTCTCATTTGTGATCCCAATTTTGGGATTAGGTCTAGAATGGAGCGCCCACTTAAGCTTGGGATTTACATGCCCTGGCACTTCATCTTTTTAATAGTAATTTTTAGAAAAATTTCTCTGATAGTATGATCATTATTGATTGAGCGAAGAGCTTACTAATAATAAATTTTACCCCCTTGTGACATCAATTTATGTTCAAATTCATTTGCAATATGATCAAAAGAGCATGTAACAAATTAATGCTCGTCACAATAAAAAATTATGTAAACTTTTCTTTAATTATTTTATGTTGTTCAGACGTGTGTGTCAATCAGCTGGATGTCTAGTGGTCCAGACGTTATAATTTGGGCTTCACTTTTAGTTATCAAAAATCAATTAGATGAATCACGTGGTAGAAATACAAAAGTTTTTATAGGTCCACTAGATACATTTTTTTCATGCACATGTCACATAAATATTCCTATTATTTATTGATTATCAAACAACATTAGGCCCAACATTATTATTTTTTCAATAACGGTTGCTATTCAATTATTCCAATATGATCATAATTAGTTTTGTTGGGGTCATAAAAACCGCATCAATCAATCATTTTATAATCTAATGACAATTTAATCTCTTAAAGAGCCAAAAAAAATGAGTTCATTGTCTTTAAAAATGATCAACTTTATTTAATTATTGTAACTTCTATAGGATTTTAATTCACGAGCTCTTTGCAACGTTGGATTGCTTTTAGAGATGAACATTTCAGTACAAGATCACGTCCTATGGTTGCCAAATCTATATAAAAACTATAAACTGATCAACATACTGCTTTCAGACTTTAGAGATATAGTTGCATCGTATCATTGAATTGGTTATTATAGGATGACTATTGTACTAGAATCTACAGTGCGATCGATTTATAGAAAAATGTTTATACTTAGAGGAAGATCATTGAATTCACTTTGTTGTTATAGAATTTTAGATTACTGGTCCTTTGAATTTAATGAATATTCATGCATATAACATGATTAAACACCATAAGGTAACCTTGAATTCACATAGTTACAAAGATGGCAGAGTCGGTCAAATTCAAGGTGGGTGATTGACATGTGCCGGTCCGTAGAACTCAAAGGATTGGGTGGTCGGCCCGGGACGGCCGATCGAACCCAAACAAAATGATTGACACTGCGCGGTTGATCAAACCTAAAGGATCGGATGATTAGCTCGGGACGACCAATCAAACAAAAAATTGGTGATTGACGCGGTGCGGTCGATTCAGACCCAAAAGAAAGAGTAATAGGTCTGGGACAACCAATCACACTCAATCGAATCCAAAGAGTTGGGTGAGGGCCGATCGAACCCAAAGCAGGTGATCGATGCAGGGCGGCCTATCAAACCAAAAAAGAGCAGGTAATCGTTCTCATTTTTTTAAAAGGTCTATCATTATTTTCATCAAACCACACGAATCTTTCGGCGAAGCCCATGACAATATTTTAGTAAGAGTCCAAACATGTCCATCACCTCTATCTTTTCACCAATTAATAGTTCAATATTTCTTTTCTAGAAAGTTGATGAGTGTCAGCTTCAGTGATTATCTTAATACAAGTATTATTTTGCATGCACCCCTAAGTAGTTACCAATTTAGTACTATATACCATCAATCTCATAATAGCGTGTATTTGGAAACAAAGAAAATCTTCACCTATAAGCTTGCTTTATGTAGTTGCAACTGAATTTACAGTTTCCAATCAGACTATCCATTTAAATCCATTAATCTATTCTCACATGATGATTCATCAATATATTAATTATGACTAAAAAAAATTGCTCCATCCTTCTCGATCCTTTTCACCTTCATTAACTACTCTTATCACAATATCAGGGGGCATTTTAGACATTTTAACCAGACGTAATTAAGTTATAGCCTTAATTAATTTCCCTTTGCAAAATATCATGATAGGC
This sequence comes from Papilionanthe hookeriana x Papilionanthe teres, assembly GCA_022702705.1. Lineage (NCBI taxonomy): Eukaryota > Viridiplantae > Streptophyta > Magnoliopsida > Asparagales > Orchidaceae > Papilionanthe > Papilionanthe hookeriana x Papilionanthe teres. The sequence continues at coordinate 1,799,023 of CM040429.1, read as the reverse complement.
ATAGCCTTTAGATGTGTATAAATTAGCACAGCTAAATCAAGGGATATGGCCAACTAGCCATATTACCATCTCCAACACCATCACTTTCTCTCTCTCTCTCTCTCTTTCTCTCTCTCTCTTCTCATGGGAAGATCTCCTTGTTGTGATGAGAATGGCCTAAAGAAGGGGCCTTGGACTCCTGAAGAAGACCAGAAGTTGGTTCATTACATCCAGAAGCACGGCCATGGGAGCTGGAGAGCTCTTCCTAAGCTTGCTGGTATCGTCTTCTTCCTCTGTTCCCCCTTCTGTTTACAGTGAACTTCAACTTGTTTGAAAGTTAAAAAAAATGGTTTTTTTTTTTTTTTTTAATTGCAGGATTGAACAGATGTGGGAAGAGTTGCAGGTTAAGATGGACTAATTACTTGAGGCCGGATATTAAGAGGGGAAAGTTTTCGCCTGAAGAAGAGCAGACGATTCTCAACCTCCACTCTATTCTTGGCAACAAGTAATTCTTCTTCTTCACACACTGCCTTTCAGTTCGTTTTTTTGAAGAGATGGTGAACATAATCTGAAAATGATAGATTTCATTTTCAACTATTTCTTACATTAAATTAAATTTTGACAGATTTGCATAGGTAGGACATAATTCTTATGTATTTACATATCTCAATACTAAATTAACTTTCATATTTACATACATAGCATTCTGGAAGGTGTATTTAAATTTTAAGAATTGGTAGTAGTTATGTGTGTAAATTTGAAATTTAGTTGCCAGAAATGTATTAATTTTAGAAAATGATAATCTAAATTATTATAGTGTAGCTATTTGAAAAATAAGTATTCATAAAATCAAACCTAAATGATTCGAATAAAGTTGATAAGAAAGATAATGATTTATCACTTCCAGAACCAAATGGGCCCGTCTCGAATGTTAACAATATAGTTGCATACGAGACCGTTATTATTGAATTAGACAAGGGGTATTTACATAAATACCTCATTTCCTTAAATATATAATACCTATATTTTATTTTTTACATTTCTATCACCCAAATTTTTTATATCACATCAAAAATATCATTCTCATGCATAGTTAAGATGTTTGTATTTGTCTGTCTATGTATTATCTATCTATCTATCAATCTATCTATTTGCGAGTGCTTACAAATTGAAATTTTAGGTATTAGAAATGCAAATACATTAGAATTGAATGGTATGTATGCATGTAAATCTTCCATTAAAACCAACCTTCACTTCCTCCCTTCCCAGGTGGTCAGCTATAGCAACTCATCTTCCAGGAAGAACAGACAACGAGATAAAGAACTACTGGAACACCCATCTGAAGAAGAAGCTCATACAGATGGGATTCGACCCAATGACACACCAGCCTCGAACCGACTTCTCGGCTGCCCTCCCCCACCTCCTCGCCCTCGCTAGCCTCGTCGACCACCGCCCCCCAACCTGGCTCGACGGCCTCAAAGCCGATGCCGCCCGCCTCCATTTCCTTCAGTACTTCCTCCAATCTGCTCCGGCGGCCACCGCAGGATTCGAATCCATGGACAACTTACTCAATCCTCAACCCCTCTCCACTTATCCCATCGAACAAAACACAGTGAACATACCACATCCACTTGAACTGCCAATGAGCTATGACTGTCAGATGAGTAATGAAACCCTAAATTTTGAGGAAACCAAGCTTCCATTAATGGAGTCTCTTGCATCAACTCTACCAGCTCTTGTTGATATCTCGAACCCAGAGCATGCATGCAGCACCTCAAGTTGTGAGGCCACAGGGAATAGCACCTCGGCCGCCACCTCGTTCTGGCCGGAGTTCTTGCTTGATGATTCGTTTATGAATGAGTTGGCTTGATGTTTTCTCTATATATTTTGTTCTCTTAGTATAAATAGTTTCTCTTAAATGTTCAAGTGGGCTGAGAAACTGTGAATTATCATTCTTAGTGTGGAGAAAATATTATGTCTAAACCTTCGTATGTGGGCAGGGCGTCATGGATTCGATCACATCACTGAGTAAAGTGATGTGATTGAATTCATGACTATACATCGAGACAACAGATATAATAATTTCTCTTTAGTATGATATTAATACAGTTGTTAATATATCAATGTATACATCTATAGACACACATGGAATTGTAATGTTTTGCATTAGTCCGATCTTGTTTCAAGAAATATTTGGTTGATGTAATTAATATAAATTATATGATTATTGAATTTATTTTGAGTTAAATATAATATAAGAGACTGTATTATATTTATTTATCATGAGGGAAATTCAATATTTGTAAAATTCATCTTCAACAAAATTTAATCACCTTAAAGCCTAAAACTTCTTCATTGCTCTTCACTTTACTCTGATTTGAATATCATTATTAGTAGTAGTAGTAGTAGGCGCATTTACAAACATACCACTAAATTCTTATGCTTTACATTCCTAACATCGAAATTTTAGTTTTTTCTTTACATTTATAATACCTGAATATTACTTATCACATGAAAATATTATTATTTTAATTTATAAAGTGAAATACAACTCTTCCATGCATTTAGATGTTAGAAATGTAAATACATAAGAATTGACAGGTTTGCATGTAATTATTTCTTATATTATTATTATTATTATTATTATTATTATATGTGTGGACTTAATTTCGCTATTAGATTGATTGCCTTATCGTTATGTATTGTGATTCGTGTAATGGTCATAGTTAATAGTTATAATATGGAGTTGATATAGCTACTGCTGCATGCAACAGCAATAAATAATATTATCACTATTATTAATTCCACGATGATTGTGATATATTGCAATAATAATTGGGACATTTGCATACATCACCGGCCCATTCCTATCTATTTACGTATCCTATAATATCAAAACATCACTTATTACATTTTTACCACCCCAATCTTTCATATCTTTGTATTTTATGTTGCATGAAAGGTGTTAGTCAATATGAATTGTGCTAAGGAAATGTAAATAAAACTAAGAGATAATTGTAGGCTTAAATTGCTTTGGCTTTCCATTCCAGAGAATATATATATCATGAACAAACCATAATGCATGATATTAATAAAATAGTTCTAAATTTCAAAATGAAGGATGCTTTGAATACAAACCAATGTCAATAAATGATGAAATAATTAGTAGATTAAACAAATGAATGTCATTATCAACCTCTAAAATTATCTATCAATCGAAATCATAAGCAACTTTTTCCTAATTAATATGCATCGGATTCCAAATTTTTTAATATATGCCTTGAAATTATTTTTCTTAATGGGCAGTTGAAGTTTTCCTTTTCATACAAGACATTGACTAGTTAGTCTATCACAATTAAATATGTTTAATTTTTTATTTGTATGTCAACCCTGAGGGTTTTTAATGTATTTTTTCTCAATGAAGGGGTTGATTTAGTGAAAAGCTTGACTAAAAGTAGGGTTTGGTTAGGGTTGTCAAGGAAATGTTGAAAGTATCGAAAGTGAAGTTTGGATTGCATATTAAGTTTCCTATGTCACTATGTCACTATATATATATATATATATATATATATATATATATATATATATATATATATATATATATATATATATATATATATATATATATTTAGGGGAAAGAGCCCCAAAGGCTCCCTACGTGTTAATAATCAAAAAAGTGTTACAAAATGGAGGAGGTGAGGGAGCCAGGTCCTCACTACAAAACCCCAAAAAATACAGTAACTCACACCTAGAGGTCCCGTTTCCCTCCATCATCCCCCCACAGTACAACTCACGCAAGTAAAAACTCCAAAAAAGAAAAGAGTTATGAAAATAAGAGCTACCAAAAACAGTAAAATTGTAAAGAAAACTCGACAACAAAGTGTCCAAAAATAGATGCAGATAATCAATTGACATACTAGTGATTCCATTTTAAGTGTAGTATACGCAAGATCTAGCATGAGAAACATAGGAGAAACAATCAAACTGGCAGAAAACTGGATCCCTAGAGACGATTTCTGGCTAATATCCACGTGTAGCCAAAGAGACTTGAGTTGGAGGTGTCCTGCACACTTGAGAGAAACGACTGCCGCAGGCAGAAAACACTACAGGAAACAAAATGAAACAGAGCAAAAGACTGCCGCAGAAAAAAAAAGAAAACAATACAGGCATCAAAATGAAACAGAGCAAGGATTAGCATATGATGATAAGACAAACTATTTATATCTGATGTATGGCAAATTTAGCTTGTCCCCGTGAACCAGCAGAGCAAGTTGTTGAGGTGGAGTTGTACCCACAAAGGGGGAGTGACCAGCATTTTTTGCTAACCAATCCGCTGGCTTGTTTCCCTCTCTATGAATAAAAGTGATGCTGAAATGCAAAATAGAATTGTCAATAATATACAAAATTCTTTTAAATAGAATAATCAAGTTCCAAGGTGTATCAACCAGCTTAAAAAATATATCAATTAGTCTCTTGGAATCAGTCTCCACCTGTAAAGAGACAAAATTAAGATTTATGGCAGCTTGTACAGCAAGTAAAAGTGCCCAGGCCTCAGCCGAGAGAGGACGGTCAGCCATCACAAGGGAATAAAAAAACGCTAACAAATTCCCCAGATGGTCCCTAAACAGACCGCCTGCAGCTGAATGGGAAGTAGACCAACTGCCATCAATATTTGCTTTGATTGTCCCCATCACAGGTGGTACCCAGTTAACCACACTGGGTCTATTTAAGTGCTTAGTATCTTTATGAAAAAGCCTGAGTGACCTGTTGTGGTAGGCCAAAATTTTAGAGAAAGTAGCATCAGGGGAGGGATGACATTCAGTGTGCTTATAGGAGTTCCTAGCACACCAGATGAACCACAAAACAACATAGGGGAACAGAATAAAACCTTTCCCAGCCCGGTTTGAATCTTTCCAAACCTTCACATAGTCATAAATAGTGCAGGAATTATTCCAAACCAAACCAAAATCACTGGCCAACCTGTTCCAGATGTGCTTAGAATAAATACAATTGAAAAAGAGGTGAGAAGAGGATTCCTCGGCATTCTTACAGAACACACACATAGAAACCAATCTTAATCCTTTTAATTTTAAAATATCATCTAAAGGTAAAATACAAGAGAAGAACCTCCACAGGAAGAAGGATATAGAAGGAGAGAATATAGGATTCCATATCCCTTTCCCCCAATCCAACTTAATAAAGGAATGAAAATTTTGATATAAGTGCTTGCTAACAGACTGATGAGGCAGCTTCTTCCATACAGGTTTATCAACATTAGTTCTATTTATAGGAATTTGGTTAATAAACATAGCAGTGTCCTGCCCCACCAGCTCCCTAATCTTCCTCAAATCCCACTGCTCCAAAATCCAGCAGTCAGCAATCAGCAGATTGCTCATAGCAGAAGGATGAGATAGCTCATTTAGGTTAGGCATACCCCATTTATCATGCTAGAAAGAAATCTTCCCATCCCCAATGTCCCAAAAAATAGCCTTAGAGGCCTCCTGTCTAATACTTACGATAGCTTTCCATATTTTGGAGTCCCCACTTTTCCAAGTAACCATAGTAGGGTGAACATTTTTACAATACTTAGCATGCATGAAATTAGCCCAGATAGACTCCCTTAATCTAAACTTGTACCAAAGCTTACACATATTGATTTCAACAATGTGAGAAAGAGCTTTAAAACCAAGCCCCCTAGAGTACTTAGGCTTACACAATTTTTTCCAAGAAAGCCGGTGCTTTTAGAACCACCCCCCTCCCAAATAAAAGAATTGAAAATTTTCCCCAACCTCTCAATAGAACTTTTCTTAGAATTAAAAACTTGGAGTGCATAAAGAGGAATGCTATGAAGCACACTGTTCAACAAAGTTAAACGACCCCCATTGGAGAGAAAAGTATTCTTCCAATTCCTAATCTTACCCTTGACTTTATCCAAAACATCATCCATCTGAATTTGCTTACACCTGCCTTTAATAAGATTAACACCTAAATATTTAATAGGCAGTCTAGCAATTTTATACCCAGTAAAGTTGGTAGCCCATAAAAGATGTGACTGAGGTAAGTAATTGCTAAAAAACATATGACATTTGTCCTTGTTAAAGGACAAACCAGAAACCCCCTCAAAATCATTTAATATTTTCATAATATTTCTAATATTAGCTTTAGAGGCATTGGAAAATATCATGATGTCATCAGCATAAGCCAAATGAGTAACTTGAAAATGAGCTTTGTTTAGGTAATAAGCAGAATCATGCATATGTTGAGTATTCAGCAATCTGGAGAGATAATCAAAAACAATAATAAAAATTATAGGAGAAAGAGGATCTCCCTGTTTAATACCTCTTTTAGCAGAGAAGAAGCCATATGTACTGCCATTAACCAAAACACTGTAGTGGTTGTTGGAGAGCCATCTTCTAATAAGCTGACAAAAATTGGCATTGAAACCCCTAGCCAACAATACATTAATAATAAAGTCCCAGTTAAGAGTGTCAAAGGCCTTTTTAATATCAAGCTTAATTATAAGATTGCCTCCCCGACACTTCCTATCCAGATCTTCAAGCAGCTCTTGGGCAAGGAGAATATTGTCAGTAATCTCCCTCCCCCTAACAAAAGCAGATTGGTGGGGAGAAATCAAACGATTGAGAAAAGGCTGAATTCTAGCCACCAAGAGCTTGCTAATAACTTTAGAAATAACAGAGGTTAAAGAGATAGGTCTAAAAAGACTCCAGTCAGATTTGTCATTCCCTTTAGGGATGAGCACAATAAGAGCAGCAGAAAAATATTTACAAAGATCCTCACCAATAAAAAAACTTTGAACAGCCCTGATGGTTTCCTTCTTCACAATATTCCAGCAATTAATATAGAAAGAGGAAGTAAAACCATCAGGGCCCGGGGCCTTGTTAGAATGTAATGTTTTGAAGACATTATAAATCTCCTCTTCAGAAGGGATATCAGTAAGGCAAAGAGAGGAGATATAATGCTTATCATCAATAAATAGATTCTCATCAATACAAGATACTTGCAGTTGACTAGTAAATAAAGAAGAAAAATAGTTAACAGCACTATTACCAATTTCCTCAGCATCAGTAATAACATTCCCATCACTGCCCTTGATTTGACTAATGTTATTTAGAGTGATCCTGTTTTTAATATAAGCATGGAAATAATCAGTGTTTCTGTCCCCTTTAAGAAAATGAGTATCATAAGCCTTTTGCATGAATAGATCTTCCTCCAAAGCAATATCAGCCAAAAGGTTGCTATGGGCCTGAGCCAGTTCCTGAACCTGCTCAGCAGACATGATATCAATAGATTCTAAAGCATTGACAGTGTTCAAAGAGTTAGCAACCCTATTATGAATGTTGCCAAAAACATCATGATTCCATTTCTTCAAACCAGCAGCTACCTTCTTATGCAGCTGCCAAAGAATAAACCAAGAAGTTCCACAACTCAAAGGCTGCCACAAAGACTTAATCAGATCATTAAAATTAGGATGGCAAGCCCAAATATTTAAGAATTTAAAAGGCTTTCTGGCCGGTCTAGGGTGAGAAACAATGGTTAATAAAAGTGGGTTATGATCAGAGGAAGCATGACTCAAGTGTTGAACACGAGCTAAGTGGTAACAATTAAGAAAAGTAGGGTTGCCTAAGAATCTATCCGAGGCGTTGAAAAAGTAAACCCCTTCTCCAAGTGAAAGGGGGACCAATGTAACCCATGTCAAAAAGACCAGCTTGAGACATACAATCACAAAATTTATGCATTGCTTTAGTGTCGATAGAAGCACCCCTTTCCTTTCAGAAGGGGACATGATCATGTTAAAATCTCCCCACACACCAATTCTCATTAATAGTAGTACCTATAAGAATAAGCTTGTTCCACAACATGTATTTATCAGCAAGAACAGAACTAGCATAAACAAAAGTCAGCCACCCCTTAAAAGGGTCAAAATTATAATGAGCCAGAACGAACTGATTATCATCTTCAATGATATGAAGATTAATTATTTTTTTCCAGAAAACCCATATTTTGTTATTACTATTACAGTAATGTAAATGATTAGGAAAACAAGAAAGAATTTTATCCTTATGTATGTTAACCAAAGGTTCCAGAATAGCAAAAATATCCAAATGATGAGACCTACACAGATTCTTCAAACGCTTAAGGGAGGGAGGATCAGCCACTCCCCTAATATTCCAAACCATAATATTAAACATGATATTTTCCACTCCTTCTAGTTGTCCTAGAAGAAGGGGTAAAGCTTCGGTTTCGGAAAAGCTAGAAATAACGGGATCAATGTTTAGTTTTTTTCCTAAATTCTGTTTCTTATTCTTTTTCCTATTGGATCTGTGTATGATCCATTCATTTTCCATATCAGAGTTAGCCGCAAATACATTATTGGAGATTTCATTTTGACTGTGTTCATTGTCTGAATTGCTGTCAACATTAAGGGACCTTGTATGAATGCCCTGTATAGACATAGGCAAAGTCCTAGTTGGGGAGGGATCTAAAATTTGATTAGGTTTAGCAGTCTGGATAGGTTTAGTAGGACCTTCCTCAACCTCCAACAAAAGTTCAGTGGAAATAGGGTCAAGCGGAACAGAAATTTCATTAGTAACAGGTGGAACAAGGTATTCTAAACATGAAGGATCACTAACAGGCAAAAGTAATTGAATGCTTTGATCATCATCCACAGTTAAAGATTTTCCATTGGTAGAACTATGTTGGGATTGCGTATCCACAGCCAAAACCCCTTCACTAACCCGCCCTATCAAGATTTGACCATTATTAACACTGGTAGGGGGTTCCTCTAATGTATCCAAAGGTAAAATCTGATTAGGGGGGTTAAGGGGGTCCTGTTCTACCAAAGGCAGGGTAATTGAGAAGTTTGCTGGGGTGGGCTGAGCCTGTTCAGGCACCCCTGTACCTCGGATAGGTGGGGCAGGGGAGTGGTTCCTACAATCCTCCATTGGAGGAGCAGGGGGGTCTAGAGACAAAGTATTCCTAGGAATCTGAGTAGGTTTGAGGTGTGGGTGTAAGCGGTAACAGATCGTGTTAGAATGCCCAAACATAGCACAATGAGAGCAGTAAGGGGGATGCGGCCCCATGACAACCCGTTGCCAGTAACCTTTATGAGCAGACCCAATCCATACTTCATCTGGGTACGGTTGGGTAATGTCTCTTTCAACCAGGAAACAGGCATCAGCAGGCTTGTGACGTTCAACAGTAGGTTTATCCACACGTAGGGGGTTACCAAATCCTTTAGCTAAGGAATAAAGGATCTCATGATTGAAAAGATGATATTTGTATTCAGGAAATTTGACCCAGACAGGAATAATGGGTGATTCAGAGCGTGGATCAAAGTCTACACTCCATTTTAGGATCTTCATGATCCGGTTTTCAATTTTCATAATCTTGCGAGCAAAAACATTAGTGTAATCAACATCATTCGAGAGTTCAATAAGTATATGTCTACCGTCTAACGATCCAATCTTCCATGATCCAGTAAGTTTAAGTAAATCAAAATCTTTTCGAATGAAATCAAGTTTTGGATGACCATAAAGGAACTTGCCAATGAGAACATACCGACAGGCCGATGCAAGAATGTTTGTTTCCTCATCAGACAAAAACAGCGCAGGTTTCCCATTTTTCCGGCCAAGCTTTTTATAAAACTAAAGTCCCCACCACCTGATTCCCAAGCATCGTGATAGGATTGAGGAAAATAGCAAGAATGCGACCTAGTCGGAACAGTACTACCGCCATTAACCGCATCAACATACGATCGAGCCATCGACCGCAAAACAAAAACAAAAAAGGCAAGAAAACAGAGAGAGGAAGGAGATCACCCGAGGGAAGAGACGCCGGTCGTCCATCCGAAGCCGAAAGAGTCGCAAACCCTAGCAGAGCACAGAGCCACCATCGCCGCTTTATGATATATATATTTGTGTGTGTGTGTGTGCGCCGTGTAGCCCGGCCTGTTGGTTGACATCCACGGTATATGATTTCGGGTCAGGATTTCGAATCCCTTTTGACACAGTTGGCCTTAAGGATTTGGTAGTCTAATTGTCAGACATATTAAGGATGGTTGGAGGCTCGTATAATAGTCTTTGGCCATTCCTTCTGAAATATATATATATATATATATATCACTGATTAATCAATATTAAAGATGCGTGGTTGTTGATGATAGGTAGAAAAGATAGACATGATTTGATTCTATATTTTTTTTGTGTTAGATAGTGCTCATGCACATAGTGAATTAATATTAATATAAATGAATATGAGATAATATATTTAATTTTAGCCAATTTACTATTTTCTCGTTAGCTATATTATTGAGGGCATATCATGTTTATTATTATTATTTTTATTATTGTATCGTATTTGACGCTACCTTCTACTGATTAATTGCATGAAAGAGCAATAAAAATTTGATTTACCAAAGGAAAATATTTATTTAAATAACACTTTCAGTGCTGCGGGTGTCTAATTATTAAATTCAATATTGAAGTAAGCATATTTTTATCAAACGTTTGCTTATCTTATGAATTTTCTGATTTTCTTTGTCAATTAAATTTCACTAGACTGTCATACGTTTACTTTATTAGAAATACTGCTCTTGATAAGAATAACACCTTATTATAAAATAAAATGGAGGAGTTCCAACACATTTTTTGCTGACATAAATTCGATCTCTATATTTTCAAGATATTATTTCAATTTTCAATACTCTTTTTCAAAAACTACCGATGATAAATGTTACTAAATCTACTGGGTTGAGAACAGCCCACTCAACAATAAATATATATATATATATCACATTTTTCTGAATTATTATGTGAAATAAATACCCTGAGGATCAAATGAAAGAGCAATGGGTACGTTATTTTATATATTAAAAAATAGTGCATAGAGAAATTAAAAGTTAACATTGAGTAGCAAAAGACTTGACTATATATTACATATAAGATTACAATTATTGCATATTAACATATTATTAATAGTTTGATATTGTTATGGGCTTAAGATGCGAAATATAATTTTTTTTTAATTAAACAGAAAAGGCAGCTTACAAATTTAACCCTCGGTTGAGCTAATATTTCGTGGGATATTTCATTAAAAATATTTATAATTTAAAAAGGATATTTACATAAATACCCACAATTCCCGTGAATTTACATGGCTGGCACCTGATCTTAAACTTGTGGCAAATTTTCATATCACTTTAAGAAAAAATATGACTATTTTTAACCTTTAAAAAGATAAATATAATTTTTCAAATATATATTTATTTATTTATAATTTCAAGTTCATATTTATCCAAGCGTGCAGTAAATTAAGATAAGATTAATGCTGATGTAACCCTACTTTAATTTGTATATTACGATATCTTAATCCCTGGCGACGATATGACTAGACCTGCGGATAAACACAAAAAAAAAAAAAACAGATTATTTATTTATTTTTATTATTATTATTTTATAGAAATATTAAAATTTTAATAGCAATTACAAAATAATTAAAAATTGATTTAGAACTTTAATTGTGGATGGCATTTATGATAAATATTTGAGTTTTTAATTTACCCTCATAGTAGTATTTCATTAAGATAATTAACATTAAAAAATGCTTTATTTAAGGAACATGAACAGGGGCAATTACATACAGACCAACCTGAAACTTGTTATTTACAAATCAACCACCCTCCTTCACCCATTTTTCAAATTCTCATTCAAATATCAAAATTCAAGCTTGAACTCCAACCCTTTTTTTTTTAAATTTTTTCATCAAATTCCCAATAATGGAACACATGAATACATCGGTTTGATAGTTCAAAAGAAAATCACATCGGGAGCTATTTTATAAATATCAATGTTTCAGGTGGTCTTTATACTAACGTCCCTAATAATAAATGTATCTCTTTTAAGGATCAGATGATAATAAAAGAATTGCGTTAGTTAGATGCAGTGCATGTCCCCATGGTTAGGTTGATTAGTTTAAGTAGCTAATTTGTAGGGTTTGGTTTAACCTAGTTTGCATTGTATAAGGACTTGGATTTGTGATTTTGAAGTGATTAAATAGGTCTAATTGACACTTTTTTCTAGGTAGCATCGTAAGTTCGCTAAAATCAGACTAGGCCATTGACAGGTTTGAGAGTCATTGTAAGTCCTTGTAGTTCGTTAGATTTAGATTTGTGTTACTAATTTGATAGTCATTCTCATCATCATTTTAATACATGATATTATTATTTATTTTTTTTAGATATAACAAAAGTCATCACTTCGTAAATTTTTTTATAAAACCCTAAATTTTTTAATAAAATGATAATTTTAATATTATGCTATAAAGCATAATAAACAATAATTTGTAATGCTCTTGATATGTCATCAACAAATTCTCATAATCTAACACAGATCTCGAGGCAATATTTTAAGCAAGAAATGTTCAAATCTTGATAAAAAATCCAGAGCATCGATTTTCAGCAAAATTATAGTCAAACTGACCGGCTTAAGGAGACAGACCGAATGATATCAAAATTAGTATAATCTGATACAAATCAAGCTCAGATCAAGTCATTAAACTACTATTTGGAAGTTTTTCAAACATATTTAGAAGGTTGAATGAATGTTGAATCTAGTATGTCTGTAGTCGAATCGAGCATCTCGACAAGACAAATCTAACGAGCTCAAGATTGCTCAACTCTGACATTGTTAAGGCACTCAAATGTCCATCAAATGTCGTCTGATTGAGGGAAGCTGTCTTGATCGTTCAATCAAAATGATTCATATTTCAACATTAATTACACTCATAATTCTATAAATAGAGCCCCACCCCACTCATTTGGGAGGTGTTAGGGGGACTTGAGGCTTAAGAGAGAACTTGAAGCTTTGTTAAGGAGCTGAAGTCCAGCATCGTCCCTGCCATCGTCGAGCAGTACCGTCACCATCAACCACCACCGACCATCATCGACCACTGCTGACAGCCGTCAAACACTACCCATCATTGTCAACCACCACCGATAGAACGTCGTCAGTCGACGCTATAATTTGGAAAAATATAGTAACTCATTCCCGTTTGTGGGATAAGAGGTCTTTATAATCATCAACTAATATTGGATTTTTACAACTGGGCCAGCCCCAGGGGTTTTTATCTTTACGAGGTTTCCAAATAAAAACTTGTCATTAATGATTTTTTTCTTTTACTTGAGTGTGTGCTGAATTCTCGTGCAATGCTAAGGCAATTATCCACTACTCTACCACTGTGAATTTTCTAAAGCACATCAGTTTAGTTCGACGCCATTTGTGAGAAATAAAGCATTCTCATCACTAAAATACTTATAAGAATTGTTGCATGGCTACCAAGCGCAACACTTGCAACTACAGAGCATCCCGCTCCAACACCCATCATTCCAAAAGACAATCACAAAGTCAAGGTCATCAAGCCTCTGCATCCTCCTACTTCATAAGGCATTACCCCGTTACGAAGTTGTCTTTGATCATTTTCTAAAAGATTAAGTACGTAAGATGGAGGAGTCTTAACATGAGATCCTTCATCTCCTACGCGGAGAGTGACAACCACAACCCAATGGAACTCAATTACCACCAGTTCATCTTTCAACAAGAAATACCCCGCTCACCATGTTCTCTCCTAATGATGAAACCATTCCTCTACTGAGATGAGACACCGATTTTCTTGACATTACAAATCTCACCCATCTGTCTCATGCAGCTCACCTGACACCACCCCGCCTTACTATTGCTTCTGTTGATTTCATCTGAGATGAACTACAACGCATGGTTCCAGATGAGTTCCCTCTAGATTAAAACGATCGCTTCCCTACTCACGACAGCTTCCAAGAAACCTCTCTTTTGGCTAGCACGGTTCTTTAACGCCCTACCCCAACCTGTTTCAAACTCACAAACAGTGCTGCCTATGAAAGGGAAGCCGATCCATACAAGCACACTGACCACTATCGAACCATCATGCACATTCATCGTGCCTTTGATACGCTTCTTTGTCAAGTGGTCTTGACGGCTCTCCAAGGTCAAGCTCGCATACTGTTCTACTCTCTCCCGGAGGGCACCACCAACGTCTACAATGAGCTTGTCAGATTATTCGTAGAACAGTTCATAGCAAATATAAGGATCATCAAAGATTCATCTCACTTATCAGAAGTTCGCTAGAATGAGGGGGAATCCCTCAAGGATACTTTGGCAGGTTCTCCCTCAAAGCATGTCAGATTCCTAGAGTGGATCTAGAGTTACTGAGAGGAATCTTTCTTAGAGGGCTCCGCCCATGACCTTTCTATCATCACTGATGCTGGAGACGATGCATTTTTACGTTGATCTCATCAATCACATCGAAGCTCAAATCTTTGTAGACGAGGCCATCATTGAACACAAGTAACAATTTGAGAGATTATGGGGCAAGAACACAAATAAAGTCAGGGATGCCGATCAAAAACACTTCCTGAACTCTGATTTCAGCAAACTTACAGTTGAACTGACCAGCTCGATAAATAGAACCCAATGTTACCAAAATTAGTCCAATCTCAGTCAAATCAAGTCAGATCAAGTCATTAAGCGACCCATGGAAGTTTTTCGGACATATTGAAATCGTTAAGTGAATGTCGAATCTACCAAGCCTATAATCGAATCGAGCGTTTCAAAAAAACAAATTTAAGAGCCCAACATTGCTCAATTCTGACATCGTTCAAGCATTTAAATGTTCATCAAACGTCGTCCGATCGAAGGAAGCCCTCCAAACCATCTGATCAAAGTGGTTCATGTTCTTGCATTCATGCATCCAAAATACTATAAAATAGAGTTATGTCCCTCTCATGAGGGAATGCGGGAAGCTTGAGAGAGAACTTAAAAATTTCAGAATGAGCAGAAGTTCAGCACCACCACCGTCATCGTCAATCGCCATCGGCCACTGTCGACCACTGCCGAACGCCGTCGATCGCCATCGATCACTGTTGACCATCATCGACTATCACTGACCGCCGTCGAACACTACTGTCACCGTCAATCACCGTCGGCCCGAAGCCGTAGTAACTTTTTCTCATCTTTGTGATAAGTGGTATCTGTAATCATCAACTTGTAGTTGATTTTTATATCTGAGTCAAACACTATGCTTTTTTCTCTTTACAGGTTCTCCATGTAAAAACTTCTGGTGTCATTACTGATTGTTTTCTTTTACTTGAGTGTGTGTTAAATTATCATGCAACGCTAAAGCGATAATCCATCACTCTATCGCCGCGAATTGTCAAGCACAAGTCTATATTATTAACAAAAGAGTCTTATGTTCATTAAAAAATTTTACCAAAAATAAGCTAAATTCTATTTTTGTCATCAAAATCATGGTACGGTATTATTTTAATTTTTCATGTTTTTATATTAATCCCTACGCCACATTATTAATATTTTTTTTGGGTACAATATTTTAATTCTCAAAAGCCATGTTTTGTTCAACAACTTCATTTCCAACCCAATTGTTTTTTTTTTCAATTCAACCCCAAATTCGTGGCTTCATTGTGAGTAAAATTATTATTATTTTTTTAGAGAAAATTAGATGTTAAATAACGTCAAAGAAATTTAAACATAATAAAAATGTTATTAAAATGAAAAAAAAATTAATAATTAAATAAATTTTATATTATATAATTTTAATTTTATAATTCATTTATTTGATTCTGTTTTTATTAGCAAAAAAGCGGTGCTTGGTCCGATTTAACAATTGTTTAAGAATCACATGTTTCCGGTGATTTGACATCCTTTGTTGTTAATGAATACTTTGTTAAGAGGAAAATGACTTTTCTATTAATTTTTGCTATGTTAAATCATAATTTAATATCTACCCTTATCATTAAAATGTAATTATCGAGAATAAGTTAGCTTTAAGGTTTACGTGATCAAATTTTTATTAAGGGCATTTACATAAATAGCACGCAATTCTTATATATTTACATATCTAATACTTGAGCTTTTCTTGTTGTTAGATATGTAAATATAAAAGAATTGCGTGGTTTGGATTTAAATCTGCCTTTTAATAATTAAAGATTTAATTTTTTCAACCATTTACAGATTGGTGCTCAATTTAATTTCTTTAAATTCAAAGTTTCAATAATATTTATAAGTTTTTTACCAAAATTATTGTATTTTATTTGTTATATGGCTGATAATTATAATTAAATTTTAAAAATGTATAAGAGTCAGTAAACTTAATTTTAAAATTATTTTAAAGTCAAATATTAAACTTATTTTTTGACACCGAATTTAAACAGATAAAATGAAAAAATAAAAACTGTAATGTTTAATCAACTCGGCATTGATACTAATTTTTTTTCACTCGATAATTATTTGCCCAAAATTAGTTTTATATTTTACTTAATTTATTTTTGTAAGGAAGATTTATATACATACCTGATATGCCATCAATAAATTTTCAGCATACAACATGAATCTCGAGATAATTTTTTGAGAAAAAAATAAATTTCAATCAAGAGTCATCAAGACCTCCAATTTTAGCAAATTTATAGTCAAGCTGATCGGCTTGACGAGACAGACTTAATAATATCAAAATTAGTCAAATTCGAGTCACATCAAACTCAAATCAAGTTATTAACCGCTGTTGGAAGATTTCCACACATTTGGAAGGTCAAACGGACGTCGAAATCGGCGAGTTCATAATGGAATTGAGTTTCTCCACAAGACGAGTCCAACGAGTCTAAGATCACACAATTACATTAAGAGACTAATATGTCCATCAAATGCCATCAAATTGAAAGAAGCTCTCCGAACCGTCCAATCAAAGAGATTTATATTCCTGCATTAATTGCACCCAAAACACTATAAATAAGTTTTGCCCCTTTAATGAGGGGGCTTGAGCATTGAGCAAGAACTTGAAGCTTTGAGAAAAAGCTGAAGTTTAGCACCATTCTTGCAATTGTTGATTGTTGTCGGCAGTCGTCGACCACTGATGACGTTCGTCGACCACTGTCGACAGCCAACCGTCGTCGGAACCAGACAATCACTGTCAACCACTGTTGAACACGGTCGACAACCACCAACCACCGTTGGGCACTGTTGACATTGTTAACCTCCACCGACCATCGTCGACCACCGTTGACCATCGTCGATCACTACCAATCATCGTCGACAACCATCAACCAAACCCCGTTAGTCAACGTTATAACTTGAAAAATTTAGCAATCATTTTCTATATCATCAACTTATAGTGAATTTTTATAATTGAGTCAAGCCCCATGATTTTTTTCTCTTTACAAGTTTTTCCACATAAAAATATATGGTGTCATTACTGATTGTTTTATTTCACGTGAGTGTGTGTTGAATTCTCGTGCAATACTAAGACAATAATCCATTACTCAAACGCCGTCAATTTTCTAGCACGCATCAAAACCCCTGAACAATTCATAAAAATTTACATATCTGACACATAAACTTCAATTTTTACATGCATATTATTCTATCTTTGCATGAAAATGGTGTAAAATGATGTTTTAGGAGCATTTACACAGATAACATCCAATTTCTATGCATTTAGATATCCAACACCTAAATTTTACATTTTACACCTATCTCATCCAAACATTTCATATCACTTCAAAAATATCACCGGTTCGACTTATAAAAAGTTAAATAAATATTTTCATGTATGGACAATGTTGGATTAATTATGGGACTACAATGTAATTAATAAATGTGTTGGGTCATTATTTAATAAGTCAAAATTATTGTGGTCTAATCAATAGTAAAGTTTATGACTTTAGGCACATCTATTATGAAATTATAAGTGTGGATACTATAAGTGCAAATTCGATTTGATGAGGCGAGATCGAATTAAGCAATCTTTAGTAACCACCGATTGGTTACAATAAATAGAGGAGTAATGGTCCTCGATCCGCACGAATCTAAAAAAATTCTCTTGTTCCCCATCAACGAGAGAAGCTAAGGAAAACTCCGGAAAATCACGAGATTGGAAGATCATTCGTTGCAATCGATCAAATGGATTCGAGTACGCTTCCGTTATCAGTATCGATTCAGTTTTTCTCATTAATTTGAACGTGAACGAAAGATTCTCGTGGCAATTTCCTAAGAGATTTTGATTCGATCAAAATCTATTTGGAAATTCAAAAGAAAATTTCTAACATTGCAATATATATGCAAAAATTGAAAGTATAGGTGTTGAATATGTAAATACGCAGTAATACAGTGGCATGAATGCAAGTCTTCTTATATGCAAAAAGTTTGGGTGCTATAAATGTAAAATGTAAGGTTTATATGCTAAATAATATTGGTATTTATCTAAATATCTCTTTTATATATAAAGTTAGATTTGTATAGGGCAAATATATATTACAGATATATCTGTAACGAATCTAATCTCTTTCGGATAAGATGACAAGTACAGAAAGACAAGAGAAAAATAAAAATAAAAAACAATAGTAAAAAGGGCCATCAAACCTCTTCAATTTTTAATGATTTAATTTTTAATGTATTCAAGCTGAAAATATATGTGAATATAAGTATTATGTCGCTAATAAAAAAAAATTATTGCTTGTTTCTTCCAATTTTGAGCTCACGTAACACACTTTTAAATTAATTAATTCTTTTTGTATTAGATATGTAAATACATAATAAAAGAGTCTACCTTTGCAAATATCTAATTGTGGAAAGAAAATAACTCCAAGCTTTGAAAGTCTACACAAGAAATTATTATGTTCCTTTCAGGCCCAAGAATTTAAGATGAGGGAGAAGAGAGTATATCAATTGTATTTTGTTTTATGTGCCATATAATATAATCTCTAAGAATTATTTGCCACAAATAAAAAATAATTAGGATTAAGATATCAGCAAATGAAATATGTGATGGATGGAAATTTATGTGCTATTTTCAATTTGTTTGAGGAGGCTAATTTTTTTTATAAAATTAATAAAAATATTATTATTGCAAATAAGTTTTGCAAGTTCTGCAGCTCAGAAAGTTGTAAAATTGTAAAAAACATAGAACAAACTTCCCAAAAGTTCTGCAACTTGGTTGTATTTAAAAAAATTCATTGAAAGCTCAATTTAGTTAAAATTATCCACTATATTATATAAGTAAGAATAAAAAAATTCATGATTTCATTTCATTTAATATTTAAGTGCTTTAATAATCTCAGGTTTGAGGATTTATTTGGGGCAGCTGCAGCTTATTAATACGCTCTGATTAACAACAGTCACATTTTGGAAAACAGTTGTCATGCAGTTGTATCTAGATAAATAATTATTCTACTATTGTGCAGTAATGTTGTTTGCAACAGAACTGTCGTAATAATATATGTCACCCGAAATATTGTCATCTACAAATAAAACATCCTCTTTCATACATCTTTTAATTTATAGCTTCAACATAAAAGAAAAAACAACATACTATTAAATTAATGCAAATGCAAAAAGACGACCCGAACAAATGCGATGAGCAAACTAAGCACTCTTTTATATCTAATTTTCAAATTGTCAGACAAATATTAAAGGAATTGATGAAATCCCATCCAATGTTTTTCATTTGAGGCGACGACATACAAGGCACGCAAAAACTAGCCATCTACGAATGGGCGCCCTCTGCAAATGAGTATTTGAAAGCTTGTTATCATCAAATCAAGTGAACATTTTCACCCATTCTCCAAATTACATCAAAAAATCGAAAAGTCGTAAAAAGAAGGTCATTTCATCTGAAAAACGCATACAAAATATCATTCCATTGAAAAATTGCCACAAAACGCATATAGAAAAGCATTCCATCGAATTTTACTTATAGAGCACAGTAACCAAAAGTCGAAGGGAGGAGGAAGAGGTGAAAGACATTGCTAATCACATAGTAGGAGCATTCGAGAAAGAGATGCAGCGAGGAGTCACCTAGGACAAAACAGAGGTCGAGTGCAAAATGAAGGGCATACGTGGTAAGAAGCCTGGGTAAGTACACGAGCCGTAGGGTGATGCCCGCGACCGTGTTTATTAGGAAAACCTGAATGACATAACGAACAAACGAAAGCAACGTCTCGGTTGTGTTTTCAAAAGGCAAACGCACCAAATAAGTTGTCCCAAAGGGGGCCGGAATGATATTGACGTAAACAAATTTTCTTTTAGATATTCATTCTGGTTTTGAATATGTAAAATTCAAATATTCGAGACAATCTTGAAGCATGACACAGATTTCGAGACAATCTTTTAAACAAAAAATATTCAAATCTTGATAAAAATTCATCTAGAGCAAATTTATAGTCAAACTGACTGGTTCGATGAGATGAACCTAGTGATATGAAAATTACTCTAATCTCAATCAAATCAAACTCGCATCAAGTCATTAAATCATTCTTGAAAGTTTTCAGACATATTTAAAAGGTAAAATAAATACAAAATCTGGCAAGCATATAGTCGAATTGATCGACATGACGAATCCAACGAGCCCATTATTATTTTTTCATATATTTTTTATTTGAATGAATTAAATCACAACTCGGTTATGTACAAAACTTTGAATTGAAAATTAAAAGAATAAATTCTGAATCAATAAACTATTATTGCATGAAAACACACACACACACACACATATATATATATATATATATATATACATATATATATATATATACATATATATATATATATACATATATATATATATATATATATATATATATATATATATATATATATATATATATATATATATATTACTGTCTTTCGATAATTTCTTTGCCATACAGCAATCAAAGAAAAGAAAATATCTAATTGTTTTAATTTGTAATTTTATAGAAATAATTGCGAACTGCTTTGACAGCTTCAAATCGACAAAAATGAATGGTTTCGTTTTCTTCTGTTGGTGGTCCAAATTATAATTGTATCCGCATATGCACAGTACTCAAAAATTACATTTAAATCTTAGGGCTATCAATGAGATCTGATTTCGTGCTGAGTTAGGATATGCTTGAATGAATTTGAACACAGATCGAAATCAAGTTGTGACTCGTTATATTTGATCTCGAGTCAACTCGGCTTGAAATTGAATCGAGCCTAATTTGGCTCGAAAGATAAAAGAGCTGGCTCAGACTGCATTATTTAGACCCGTTCTGTTTTTGAAACATGCCGCTCAATTCTTACATATTTACGTATGTAACACCTAAACTTTAATTTTTACATACATACTATCCTACATATGTTTGAAAATGTGTATTTGATTTTTACAAGTTAAAATGAGGATATTGTTTATGTGATATAAAAGAATTGGGTGGTATAAATGTAAAAAAAATCGATCCATTATTTCAGCTCATACCTCGGCCCATTTAGTTCAATTCGTTCAAAATTTCGATTTGATTTTCAAGCAATTAACGATCTTCGAGTTAAATTCTAAGTCATAGATGGCATTAGAGAGTATTAGTAAGTAATTGCAAAATTAAAGAGGGCCAAAATATTATCTATTTTATAAAAAAAATCATTATTCCCATTCATTTTATTTTATTCAATAATAAATAGGAATAATTAAAATTTAAAATAAGTAGAAGATAAATTTTGTTAAAGAAAAAGAAGTGAGTATCCTTCCTCTTATGTAAATACTTTTATTCAAAAGTTATAATAATGTGAAAATCAGTTGTTTTATTACTTTAAAGAGACTTCTTTAAATATATTATTTATTTATATTTTTAATAAATGGAATTAAAAGTAAATTTAAATTGATTAATTTTAACATCAAAGGTCAGAAAAATGTTAATGAATTTTAACATCCCAGAGATGTGAATAAATTATATAACTTTTATAAGATAAGAGGTCTTAATTTATATGAGATTAAAATTAAATATGAGGATAAATTACTTTAAATATTAACTACAAAAAACTATAAATTAATTACATAAAATGTGTAAATACAAGTGTGTGTGTGTGTGTGTGTATGTAGATATATATATATATATGATGGGAAGAACATGATCAAGGAAGACTAACAAACAAAAGATTATGAGGCCTATTTGTTTGATCGAGTAAAATTGTCCGAGCCAATCCAACAAATCAAAAGCAGATCGAACCACGAGAAAGATCAAAGATGTTTAGAGGATACAAGAATGAGTCACTCAACCAGAAACAAGATAAAAGAGGATATGAGCTAATTGTTAAAAGAGAGTCGATCTAAAGTAAGTTTTGATTCCCTAGCATCTCCAACAATCCCAGAGACACCAAGAGGCTCGTCATCAGGTGTCAAGGATTAACAGTCCAATTATATCAATCAACCGACCCATATCGATCAAGCTCAATCGACCGAGTTGATATCATTCAACCAAGCAGATCTTGCTGACCTGAAGCCAATTAAGTTTAGTCAACCAAACTAGAGAGCAGTCAACAACGAACTCATAGATGCAAAAATATCAGAAATACCTAAGTATGGATCCCTTTATGCAGATGCAAAAATGTGACGCCAAAGGAATCATTTAGGATTGATTACAACATATTACCATTCACTCTCTTTTTGCCTCTTGTCATATTCACGCTCCATTCTTTAGGTTTAATTCATTGATAAATCAAAATGAACAATAAAAGACCTTAATTTATAAGCCAATTCACAAAGTGTGAGCTTGCTTCCTATCTTCTCCAATTACCATAGTAATTATAGTCATAAACTCATTTGTTTATGCCTAAAAATTCATTCAAGATGACCTAATTTGATTTTATTTTATTTTCAAATCACCTTCATTTTGAAACAAAATTGACATATCATCTCAAAAATTAAATTTATTTTGAAACAAAATCTAACAGTTCATCTGAATAAATAATTTTTTCTTGATTTTCAACCCAAAAAAAAAAAAAAAAAAAAAAAGGGTACATTCAAACCAATCATGCTGATCCCCCCCATCTTTCTTTCTGGTGGGTGCCAAATCTCTTCTCGCTCGAACCTTCCCATCACGCAGCACAGCTCACTTGTCTGTACCCTCTCCTATCTCCTTCTTCCCTGCAACTTTCCCGATCCCATCTCCGCATCACGCTGCCTACCAAAATCCTTTCTTTCGTTCTCTCTCTCAAATAATTTGATCGGAAACAAAGACTCATGCTTCGCAGTAACAGCTCCAAGGGCGGAAACCCTATCAATAGCGTCAGCATAGTATGGTTCAGAAGAGACCTTAGAGTTGAAGACAACCCAGCTCTTGCTGCTGGGGTAAGAGCTGGAGGTGTGGTGCCTGTCTTCATATGGTCTCCAGAAGAAGAAGGCCATTACTACCCCGGTAGGGTTTCAAGGTGGTGGTTAAGCCAAAGCTTGAGGCATCTTGATTCCTCCCTCAGGAGCCTTGGGGCTACTCTCATCACAAAGAGATCTTTTGACACCGCCTCCACTCTTATTCATGTTTTGAACTCTACCGGTGCAACCAGCCTTTTCTTTAATCATCTCTATGGTCAGTTCTTTTTCCCTCCTATGGAAACAAATAAAAACAATCTTTAATGATTTCAATTTGTTTCATTCATTGCTCCTCTCTCTCTCTACCTTTTTTGCTGAGCACTTCATATATATATATATATATATTTATTTATTTATGCACATGTGATTCAATGATTTCAATATTTTTGAATTAAGGCTATTGTTATTCAAATTGCAAGGTTCATTCTTTCTGTTTTTCTTTAAGGTCTTCTCCTTTTTACAGTAGCAGCTCAATTTTTAAATCTTCATTGTTCCTAAACTCAAAATAACAAAGAATTTTACTCTGCTTTAATTCGCTTGTGTTGCACCAATTCATTTATGAATGAACTGCTTGATTAGCTTTATCTATTTCTTGATATTCTGTTCCAACTCTTTGCAATTGATAAAAATTTCAAGTGTCTTTTTTTATTCAACAACTATGCTGTTTATAATATATATATATATTATAGATTCTTCCTACTTTTATGTCTGAACTTTATGTTTGCTAACCGCTCAACTTCATCTGGAATCAATAACAAACATAGATCTTGTTGCCATTTCTAGGACTACTTGCCATTTGGCTGAGAATACAATCATGAGATTACTTGGTCTAATTTTCCTTCTAAGATAGAAAAGATAGTTTAAAATGACATTTACATACATACAATTCTTACATATTTACATATCTGAAACCAAACGTTTGATATTTACATTTATAATACTTTGGTGGTCTAAACCCATGCATGAAAAGATGTATTTCATTTTTAAAAAGTTAGTAATATTGGTATTTTTATGTAATTGTAAATATTTGAATGTTATACATGGAAATATCAGAGTTTAGGGGTTAGATATGTAAATATATAAGAATTGTGTGATATGATATATTGCTATTGAAAAAAAAATTGTATTAGAATATCCTGATATGTCACTTTGTCTGATCAATGTGGGAAGGTAAATACTCAAAGTAGAACATATTAAAACAAAAAGAATGAAATCAAACCAGAGAACAGCTTTTAAGCATTACTTTCTTCTATTTCTATTCAGAGATCTTCTAATTATGATTATATGTTCTCTTTTTTGAGACAGAAGAGTATCAGCTTATTATTATACAATTTGTTTTATCTCACAGACCCTTTGTCTCTTGCGAGGGATCACCGCATCAAAGAGCTTCTAATTGCTCAAGGTTTCGCAGTTCATTCTTTCAATGCAGATTTGCTTTACGAACCATGGGAAGTTATGGATGAGAATGGTCGCCCATTTTCAACTTTTGCTCCATTTTGGAATAGATGTCTTAGCATGCCTTATGATCCTGCGGCCCCTCTTTTGCCACCAAAAAGGATTACATCAGGTTTGTTCCTGTGTAATAAATGACTTCATTGGTTCTATTAGGTTCTTTTTTTTCAAGATCATTTGACTGAGATTTTATATTTGCCATTTGGAGTTAATTATTCCTATATAGTTTTTTTTAATAAGCTGTGCCTTCATGTTATGTTTTGTGGATCCCTTGTGTTAGATGATTTGACAGTCATATTCAACTCAATATCTTAAGTCAAAATGTTGCGAGAGCATAACTAGCATATCAACATGCTCAACCTCTTGCAAGCAATTGCGTGAAATTGAATCCAATGAGTATAAACAAAGAGCTCTCTCTAATATGGGAGCCAACCTTTGAGTTAGATGAGCATCCAATAACTGGACCAAAGTTGAGAGAAAAATACCAGTGGTCAGCCCCATCCTTAACTAAAATGATTAAGTTTATGTGAAGGTCAACAACCTTATATTTCTATGCCAATATATATTTCAAATTTCTAATGTGAGATGAAGGTAAAGTTTCACGTCTTAACAATTTCCTTCACATATCGATCATTACTCCTTAAACAAAATCGATGTAACATAAAAGGCTTGACGTCAAAGTGGTACATAAAAGTTGAAATAAGCATCATCATCATAATTGCAAATCTCAAACAAGAATCCTTTGGCTACTTTCTTCCCCGCAGTCTATAATTTAAGTTCTCCAAGTTCATTCCAAAGACGCCTTCGTCGGCTAGTTCAAACAAAGTTAAGAATGATTGAAGATTGAGACCATTCTCCTTCCTTCTTTGATTGTCCAAAATTTTCATCACGCATCTTTCTTTCATTTCATGCTTTTTTTCTTGTGCATTTATCCATTCCAACAATACATGTCGAGTTGTAAGCGACAAAGTAAACATTGGCCACTATAGGATTGGAACCCCGCGCACCAGTGGATGCCTGTTATGTGCATTGTTTGAAATTATTGTTGGATAAAATCAAATTGTTTGATTGAGAGCAAATTCTTAGTGAAGCTTGTTGTGTGATCTCTATTCTCTTGGGGAAGCTTGGCGATCAATCTAAACTCTTGTGCTTTGGTGATTCAAAAGTTTTATCATTAGTTTAGTTTAAGATGATCCTTCCTTTCCTCCACACTTAAACACTCAGCCCCCCTCAAGAGAACCATAGCTTAGCCGCCACCTCCATCCCTTTTACAAGCCAGGCATACCAGGCTTACAATGCTACAGCACCACCCTATAACCAATCACCTATTCTAAGGGTTTTTCAAGATGAGCATGCTTAACTTTGAAGTTTCTAACAAAGCGCTTATTGTTACACGAAAAGAAGGTTTGACATTTAAGAGTTCAGCTGAACTGTGGATTTTCGAACAAAGCACCATGCTTTATCCTAAGAGATCTCACACTATTGGGCTTAACTGGCTTCTTTTGATATATTTGAGCATAAGAAGCTTGATTTAGGAGAGAAGGGGTTAAATATAACTTATATTCAAATTTATATTCATTTAACCTCTTTTCCGTCAAAGTTTCAGATGGAGCTTGATCTCTTCAAGCTTATATATACTCTTTCCTGTTTTATTTTTGCCTGAGAGTACATTATATATTTGCTGGAGTTGATTATAATCTTCTTTTATTTTCTTCAGGGCTGTTGGTTTTAATTCATAAGATTTTTATATAAATATTTGAACTTCTAACATTTTTCTTAATTTTTTAAGTACTAGGATTCTGATGAACTTATAAAAATCAATAAATTTTTTTAGGAAGATTTACATGCATACCACTCAATTTTTATGCATTTACATGTCCAACACCTAGGCTTCCCATCTTACCTATGCAAGAAAAGGTGTATTTCACTTTTTTTTAAAGTTAAAGTAGTGATATTTTGATGTGATATGAAAGATTTGTGTGGTATAACTGTAAAAAGTAAGGTTTTGTTCTATATGTAAATACATAAGCATTGGGTGTTATGTATGTAAATGTCCCTTTTTTAATATACAAAGAATGCAAGATTTTTATTTGAAACTGCAAGCCAAATCAGTCCTGTGACTTAAAGGTTTACACCTTGTTTTAATCTTTTGTATTTTGTTCATACAAAAATGCTCCACATTCTGTTTTTTTTTTTTTCTTTTTTAGCTGACATATCAGTATTAGTTGGGATTCTAGCCTACCGCAGTCTATTTTTAAGCTTGCAACTATTTTGAAGCAAAATGGAATCAAAGCTTAAATTTGGATCATTTAGGCAAGTCAATGGCATAAGTTGGTAGTCAATCTATATAATTTTTATATTTATCTCAAAGAATAATATACCATCTATTTTTTATCAATGCTTGGTTACTCATATAAATCTAAATTAGTTAAAATTTTCCCTTGTAATTTCTTCACTATCTCTGCTATGTCTGTTACTGCAAACCACAGTTGTTACAGAAAGGTTGAATCCAAGCTTTCAATTGTTGTTGCAACAATAAATGTAATTGAGTGAAGCTCTTTATTTCATAGGTGATATTTCAAGTTGCCCCTCAGACAATTTGGCATTTGAGGATGAATCCGAGAGGGGAAGTAATGCTCTTCTTGCAAGGGCTTGGTCTCCAGGATGGCAGAATGCTGATAAGGCCCTCAATTCATTCATCAACGGACCACTTATTCACTACTCAAGGAACAGAAAAAAGGCAGATGGTACAACCACCTCTCTCCTCTCCCCTCATCTACATTTTGGAGAGTTGAGCGTTCGGAAAGTCTTTCATCTCGTTCGAATCAAACAGCTAGTGTGGGCTAATGAGGGGAACGAAGCAGGAGAAGAGAGTGTCAACTTATTTTTCAAGTCCATCGGCTTCCGGGAGTACTCAAGGTACTTGAGTTTCAACTACCCCTGCAGCCATGAAAGACCTCTACTTTCTCACCTCAGGTTCTTCCCTTGGGTTGTTGATGAGGGCTACTTCAAAGCTTGGAGACAGGGAAGGACTGGCTATCCCCTCGTGGATGCTGGAATGAGAGAACTTTGGGCCACAGGTTGGCTTCATAACTGTATCCGTGTGGTTGTATCCAGTTTCTTTGTAAAAGTTTTGCAGCTTCCATGGAGGTGGGGGATGAAGTACTTTTGGGATACACTTCTGGATGCCGATCTTGAAAGTGATGCCTTGGGTTGGCAGTATATATCTGGAACTCTTCCGGATGGTCGGGAGTTGGATCGCATCGATAACCCTCGAGTATATTTATTAGTTTTAGTTGAAATTTCTCTTTATTTTCCTTTATGACATTGTTTAAGTTGTTTATGGTGTTTTTCTGCATCATGATAGAGTTTTGTTTCATGGTGTTGAATTTGATTTGTTAATGAAAGTCATATCTCACTCCTAAACTTTCATATTTACATGCACAGTACTTTGCTGCTTTAAACCTATGCATGAAAAGGTGGATTTCACTTTGAAAAAGTGGTGATTATGCTATTTTTGATGTGGTTTGAGTTCTATGTCTGTAAATGTCCCTTCCTCTTTTTTTTTTTCTACAGAGATGGTTTGGACTTTATTTATGATTGATATCCTTAATTTTTTTTTTAATTTTCATTCAGCTTTTAACGGTTTTAAAATCTAAAACCAATGGAAGTTATCATAATGGAAGCATGTAGCTTTATGTACTATTCTATATAAGTGTTTAATCTTCTTGTTAAAACATCCGTTACTCTTCGTGTTCTAACTGATTCTAATTACAAAGTTTGAAGGCTACAAGTTCGACCCAGATGGCGAATATGTTCGACGCTGGCTTCCTGAACTCTCGAGGCTACCGACTGATTGGATACACCACCCGTGGGATGCACCTGAATCTGCACTCCAAGCGGCAGGCATTGAGCTCGGTTCCAACTACCCTTTTCCAGTTATAGAAATTTCTACAGCTAAACAAAGATTAGAGGAGGCTCTTACACAGATGTGGCAGATCGAAGCCGCTTCAAGAGCTGCCATGGAGAATGGGATGGAAGAGGGCCTTGGCGATTCCATGGATTCGCCATACATTGAATATCCTCTCGAAACGAATATGGAAGCCGAACTTGAGCATACTGGGATGAATAATGTTCAAACTACAACCAGGAGGTACCTAGATCAGACGGTGCCCAGCATGACTTCTTCATTTCTCAGAATTGAGGAGGAAGAGATCTCTGTAGATATAGGTGACAGTGTGGAAGATAGCAGGGCTGAAGTACCGATAAATGCGAGTTTTGAAGCCCAGACACATGAAGTTACAGATACAAATAGTACAATTCTACACCTCAGTCCTTCGAGGGTTGAGTACTCGGAGGAGTCATCTAGTAGTTACACAGAAAGGGGTCTGGTTCCTGTGTGGTCTCCTTCATCGGATTCAGTCCGATCAGAGCATTTTGTCACCCATGAAACTGGTGTTAGAAGTCGTGTTTATTTACAGAGTCATCCCCAGACGCATCAGATTACCAATTGGAGACCGCTTTCTCCGCCGGTGAGTGTTTAATGAAATTTGCCTTAACTAACGTTATTTAGTTTTCTTATGATTAAGAGGCTGCTCGGATGGATGCAAAAGCAGCGCACGGTAAATCAAATACATGCATTTTGAAAATTCAGGTGTTTGGTTTGAGGAAAATAGAATCTAGAGTAAAAGTTTGAAGTGTTCAGAATGGACATATTAGTTCAATTTCAATGAATGCAGAGTTCATCCGATTTTGTGTGAATTCCAAATATACCACAAGAGTGACGTTTTTTGGGTCACCGTTGGCCACCAACGCCCTCCACTGTCCTCTGGCTCCCGCCACCTACTGCCTTTATTTTACAGTACTTTTTATTTTTTCTTTGAACCAGACACAGAAGTTAACGCATGCATTTGCTTTACATAGAATCAAATAACTCAAAAATATTTCAAATACATCATATTTCAATTACACTGAACTCCTTTTACACTGTATAACTGTATTGTTTTTTCCATAAAAACAGCTAGCAGACCTCATGATGAGCTTTTATAAAACAAACAGCTAGCATTTTTTCTTCTTTTGCTCTCTTTAACTTTCTTGTATTGATATTTACTCTATATAAGGTATTGCTGAAAATAAAAAATTTCATCAGCAGTTGGGAGGTGGAGAACACAGTGCAGCCAAATGCTATCGGTTAGATTCTTATAATGGAAATCAGGTGTAAAAAATCCATCTTTTTGTTCCGATCACTTTGCAGAGAATCAGATTCTGTAGAATATCAATGTACCACAAAGTTGCTGTATAGATGAATCTACCAGTGGTGCGCTATTAATCAGGTATCTTTAGTTTTATATGTGAGAAATAATGTATCAAATTTTTATTTTGAAGCATCGTGTACAATAAAGTTGTGTAAATAAGTCCATCAGTGGTGTGTTATCATGAGATAATTTTGAGTATGAGTGTTTGGTAAAACATCCAAATATTTTGCGGGAGCTTTATGCATAAAGTTTTTGTATAATAACACTTGGAATTATGTCTTGTTTATCAGGTCATTTTAAGTTTACTCATTGCTTAGTAAAATATCAAGCTTTTATTTGTTGGCATCTTTCTCAATGAACCACAGATTATATAACAAGCTGTAGGATTTATTGAAATGTTTTAATAGTCCTGTTTGAAATGATGCTCAGCCAATTAGATGCATATTCAATGATTAAGAGAATATTTTATAAATATAAAAACTCAACTTTGCTGCATTCAAGTGGTTGCTAGTAGAGCAGTGCATAAATTGAGATACTTAATTAACTATGTTGGCCATGTTTGGGCCCATAAGAGCTAAGTATTGTAGACTGCCCTTAGCAACTCTATAATAAGTTGGATCAGTTAGCGCGGGCTCAGAGCAAATGGTGAGTGTTGACCAATAAGCAAGAACTATGTATGGGCTTAGGAGTGCCTTCCATTATCTTAGTGTGAGGAAAAAGATGAAGGATGTATTGATTTTGAGATAACTCTAGGTCCTTGGTAGACAATCATTTGAACACATGTAGCTTGGCATAGTTTGGAGGCATGTTAAGGCTCATATAAAGAAGGGAGGGGGAGTTTGGCGGTGGGCAAGGGGTAGACTATTGTGGTATGAGTCCAATATGAAGGTTAAATGATAGCATGAGATGAAAGAGATTAGTTTTGAGTATATGTTGATATCATCTTTAAGAGTATCCATTATGCTCCGGTGTGTGTTGAGGTTGTCAGATGATTGATGCCTTTGTTAAATAGGGATATATCGAGGCTTATTACTTATTATTATTATGATAGTGTAATGTGATGATATTGTGAACAAATCATTAGATGGTTGATGTTTAATATTTAAACGTCGACCAAACCATCTAAGACGACTCTCTCTAATCTTCTCTGCCACTGGAGCTACACGAATCATTTCACGAATATATTTGTTTCATATTTTGTCTATAATTGTCAAGCCATTTATCCACCTAAGCATTGCCATCTCACTAGCACTTAGTTTTATATTTATATTTTAAAGGCTAATATTCTGCGCCATAAAATATTGCTCGTCTCACCACCATCTTATAAAGTACTTTTTTTATCATACAGTAGGCACGATGCATTCTCACTTCAACCAACCAACTTTAAGTCTTACATTAGATACTCAAAAAATACTTTAGTATAAAAATAGAATAATCGGCTGTTCCAGATTTATAGACTTAAAATTTTTATTTTAAATTTATTTTGATTATTATCATATCATATCTAATTTTAATCCGACTTGAAATTACTCTACCTATTCTTCATGAGGAAGTTCTGAAGCAGTCCAACTTCTGGATGGAATTAGACTCTAATTTACAAGTTGCAATATGCCTACTGGCAAATACTTTGAAGTTAATCAGTTTTAGAGATTGATTTTCTTAATTGCAGTTTAGAGTTATGAACAATAAATCTGCAAATATTTTAAAACTCAGAATGCAAGACGTCCTCTCTCTGACTACAATTTTTTTATTATTTAATTCAAACTGCTAGAAAATTTCCTTATTGTACAAAGCAACAATAATTAAAGTATTAAATTCTTATTTACTTATTTACTTAACAAAGACAAAACAGGAATTGCCTTTGTATTTTAAACTATATATAATTAGAGCTTGCTTGAGAAAAAAATAAAACTAAATAAAAGAGAGATAAATGACAAAGCAGGAAAAAAAGTCTTCGTTCAGGCGATCAACTGTCACGCGTCATATCGCCCACTGCTAATATGTATGATAATGTGACGCCCGATGATTGATCATCCGGACGTGCAGTTTCTTTTCTCCAAAACAGGAGGGTTACCGATAATAAAACAATTTCTCCAAAAAAACAGGAGGGTGATTCTTCGTAATTCATATTTACTGGTAATAAAATTAAAAAAATCAACTGATTTAAGTCTTGTGATTTCTCTCGTCAAATTTTTACATTAAAAAATGTGTCGTCCATCTATTTTGTATTATTTCTCTAATTATATGTGAGAATTATTTTTTTGTAGTCAAGCCAATCAAAATCTCTCTACCAATATAGCTTGTTGCAAAATAATTACATACCCCTAAATTCCTATGTATGTACATATGCATGAAAAAAAAATGTACCTCACATTTAAATATTAAAATAGTGATATTTTTTATATAAAATAAAATATTTGGTTGTTATGAATTTTTTAAAAAAGGAAAAATTTAGATGTATGATGTGTAAATACATGAGAATTGGGTGGAGGCATGTATCATATCTTAGGTAGCGGTGATGAGTGTTGACGTTAATGCTAACAATGAGTGTCAATGCTGGTGATAGTTGACAACATACGATAGGGTTGTTGCTAGAGCATATCAATGTTGATGTTAGTGATAGGCATCAATCGTATTGGCAATGACGAGAGTTGATATTTGCATCAATGACGAAGGTCAATCCTTCGTGTTGTGTTAACATGTTGGAGTAGATGACAGACATAAGCTCCAGGTAGTTGGTGTGTTGAAAGATAATGAAGTTGGCAAGTATATGATGAAAGGCGACAAATATCGACAGTAATTGACGACGGCCAAGGAGAAGATGATGGACACTGACAATAATTGATAATCCTCAATAATTTTTGCTAATATATAGAAAGAATGTCACATTATCCCCAGCACAACATTGGGTGGCACATAAAGATGTAGACTTAATAATATTATTATTGATTAAAAACAAAGTGCAAAAAAGTTACTAAAGAGCCCATAAAAATGGTAAAGAAATTAAAAAATATTAGTTCAGGAGTTCAATTCCCATATAATCTCCAGAATGGGTATGAAAATTTTTGAATATATGAAACAGGTTCATTACAGATTCTTGCAACTGCAGGACTTCGGGTGGATCTAATACATGAATCTAGTAGATGTAAAGGTAAGAGAGGGCGTGGTAAATTTTCCCCTATTAAGAAATGCAAAAAAACAACAAAAACAAGAAACAAGAGCCATGTAATCATTTTCACTCACATCTAATGCAGCAGTTGCCATAAATGGATTTAATCACTCAACTTTGAGGACAATCTTCATAAATTCATAAACAAAGTAACTGATGGCAGCAGAGGGTAAAACCTGGAAAACAAATGGAGTTAAATTAGCAAATAATTTGAATAAAAAAAATGCATGCTTTTTGGTCGAAAAATAGATGGTGATTCTTTATGTGCCAACGGATGTGTGAAAGAGAGAATACATATCGATATTATCGGTTCGCTTCAAGTATGTTGTAAATTCGCAACTTATGTTTGTAATTAGTTAAAAGTTGTTTTGCCAATGATTAGTATCGAAATCATTCTTGTAATTAGTGTTTATAAGGATAAGGATGAGGCGGTGTTTGGCTACGACCTGAATTTACATTAAAATAATATTTATCAAATCCAATAAATCTGAAACTCTGTGCGGCAGAAATGAGCTCGCGAGCAACGGTGCAAAGAAATTCTTAAGTATGCCTCTCAATTGGATTTAGTAAATCTAAATTTACATCGTAAAAGATACATAACTGATGAAGAAAAAATAGAACGTAAAAAAATTCGATTTAAGAAAGCGTTGGATTTAATTTTCATTGTGTTTATGTTTGGCTGAATTTACGCTAAATCCATAGCTAAATCCTATTTAAACTATGCTACCAAACACCGCCTAAGAATAATTAATTAGTCACCAAGGTTTATAATCTAAAAATACTGATAGTGAGGGATGACGCTGCAACAAAGACAAGCCTTTATCCCACTAAATAGGGTCGGCTAAATGAATCATTTTTCTCCATTGCATCCTATCTAGAGTTATATTTTCATTGAATTCTAATAAATTAACATCATTTTTTATATAATATGCCCAAATCTTTCTAGGTCTACCTCTGTCTTTGTTAACACAAGTCGAATCTAAAATATCTACTCTCCTAACTGGATTATCAGATGGTCGACGTTTAATGTGACCAAACCATCTAAGTCGACTCTCTCTAATTTTATCTGTCATTAGAGCTACACCAACCCTATCACAGATATATTCATTTCGCATTTTGTCTCTAAGTGTAAAGCCAATCATCCACCTAAGCATTCTCATCTCGACAACACTTAATTTTATGCTTCTCTTTTAAAGGGCAACATTCAACGCAATATAGCAATACAGGTCTCACCACCATCTTATAAAATTTTCCTTTCAGTCTAAGCCACACTTTTTTATCACACAATAGGCCCGAAGCATTCCTTCACTTCAACCAATCAACTTGAATTCTACTAATAACATCCACATCTATATCACCATCACTTCGAACAATAGACCCAATATATCCAAAGTGTTCACACATTTTAATACTTCGATAACCCATAGTAACAACCTTGTCACGAGAGCTACTAATATTAACATTACAATCCAAGTATTCAGTTTTAGTTCTACTCAAACGAAGGCCTTTAGACTTCAAGTAGACCTCCATAATACAAGTTTTTCCCGAGCTTTTCCTCTAGTCTTGTCCAGAAGAAGGATATCATCAGCGAAAAGCATAGACCAAGGTATCCTCCTGTAAATATCCTGTAAGACCATCCATAACTAAGCAAAAAAGATATGGGCTTAAAGTCGATCCCTGATGTAATCCAATTGAAATAGAAAAATATTTGGTCAATCCTCCTGTTCGTACACACGTAAAAAATCTAATATACATATCTTTAAGGACTTGAATATAAGCCCTATCAACACCTTTCTTCTCTAGAGCTCTACAAAGGATATTTGTCGGAACCTTATCATAAGCTTTTACTAAATCAATAAAAATCATATGTAGATCATCCATATTCTCTCTTTATTTCACCATCAAACATCTCCAAAAATGTATAGGTTCCATAGTAAAACTGCCCGACATAAATCTAAACTGATTATGGGAAATCTTTTTAATACGTCTTAACCTATGTTCAATTACCCTCTCCCATAATTTTAAAGTATGACACTTTCAACTTAATTCCTCTATAATTTGCACACTCTTCTGCATCACTTTATGCTTAAAAATAGAAAGTAAAATACTCTTCCTCTACTCCTCAGGCATCATTTTAGTTCTTAAAATAACATTAAAGAGTATAATGAGCCAAAAAACTCTAAATCTCCTAAATATTTACACACTTCAATTGAGATATCATTAGGTCCTACAAACTTTTCACCATTGATTTTCTTTAGGGCCTTCTCAACTCCTCTTTTACTAATTCGGCAGTAAAAAAGAAATATTTTATTAATATTAACAATATTATAATTACTAAGGTCGATCGTATTTTCAGAAACTTCATTGAGAAGTTTATCAAAATAACTCACCCATCTATGTTGAATATTTTTTTTTCTAAAAAAATCACTTTTTGATTTTCATCTTTAACATACATTACTTGAGTTAAATCTTTATTTTTTTTCTCTTTGTTTGGCTAATTTATACATATATTTTTCACTCATTTTAGCATCTAATATATTATAAAGATCATTAAAAGCTGAATTTTTAGAGTCACATATTATTCTTTTAGACTTCCTACGGGCCATTATATTTTTTCTAGTTATCTAAGCTTTTACATTCAAATCAATTTTTATAACACAACTTCTTAAATTTTATATTTTCTTGCACATTATTATTCACCACAAAATATTTTTGTTTATAGAAAATTTTCCTTTAAATTCTCCTAGTACATCTTTTGCCACTTGTTCAAAAGTGTTGTTACTTTCTCACATAGAATTTGTTTGCTCATGAACATCCCAAATCTTGAAATCTTGAATTTTACTCATAAAAATAATTGTATTAGTCTTTTAGATACCTTCATCAAATTATATAATAATGATTCCTAGTATTCTTCATTTCATAACTCTTCATCTTAAAATCCATAACAAATAATCGATTTTGAGTACTTAAATCCTCATTTGGAATAACCTTACAATCTTTACAATCTCAATGATCTCTTCTTCTTATAAGAAAATGATCAATTTGTATTTTATTAGATCAATTTTTATAAGAAATAATATGTACATCCTTTTTTTGAATAAATTATTAACAATAACAAAAACATACAGGAAAGCAAAATCTAATATGACTCTACCTTCTTCATTAGTCACTGCGAATGAAATATTTTACCACTCTAAATCTTTTACACTTTATCGACATGTTTATTTAAATCTCCTCCAATAAATTTTTTTCTTCAAGAGATATCATTTGCATTAAGTCTTCTAGATCATTCCATAATTTTTCTTTAAACTTGTATATAAGCCTATTTGGGAGCATAAACACTTACAATATTAAAAATCTTAGTATCAGCAATAATCTTAAGGGCTAAAATTTTATCTTCAATTCTATCAATTCTTACAACATTATCTTTCAAACTCTTATCTATAATTACACCTACACCATTTCTATTGTGCTCTTCTCTTAATACCAAAGTTTAAAACCTAAGTTATCAATCTCCTTAGCCTTTTCTCCAACCCATTTAGTTTCTTGAATACATAAGATATTTATCTTTTTATGAATCATAATATTAACTAATTCTATTAATTTTCCTAGGAGAGTATCTATATTCCAAAATTTTATCCTAATATTAGTTTCATGGACTAATTTCTTTACTTACATCCGTTTATAATGTGAGAACTCTTGCTTATTTAACACTACACTCGATCTCCGGTGTAGCGTCACTTGCACACTTTTCACTGTACTGTATTCAGACTATACAATGTGTCACTTCCAGTTGACACCCTAGCATTTACATAATGATCAAAATGATTCATGTCATGATTTTTCAACAAATTTTATGTTTGTTGTCGAACACCTAATGCAACCCTCTACCTTTCCCATCCGGGGCTTGGGACTCGGCAATGGCGTGATTTTCTCCTTTTTTATCCTTCTTTGTTCATTTTATAGTTTATGGAGTGATCAAGTAGCTTGAATTGCTTAGAATCAAAATCTAGAATCAAGCCTTCCTTCCTCCATCACAGATCTCCAAATGATACTATTAAGAAAATAAAGTGATACTTATAAACAATAGATTCAAGTACAATAGATCCATTACATAGAATAACGAAGAAAAATGAGAATTTAACTACTACAAATAATGTGAGAGAATAATTGCCTGATAAGGATTGGAAAATATCTTAGAAAAAGGATAAATTTTATACAATCATGATTAGGTTCAAAGTTGTATGGATTAGAGTATTAAGCACTCAAAAAATCATTTTTATCTAAGTTAAGCATAGCAAAAATGAGAATGTTAAGAGGGTATGCGGCAACTTTAATAAGGATAAATCAAAGAATGATTATATTAAAAGAATAGTGGGAGGGACTCTATTACATATTAGGTAATTGGAAATAGATTCAGATGATTTAAACATATACAACATGAGAAAATGTCGACACTCACTAGAGGAGTAGATAAAATAAAGAGAAATTAACATACTTAGCACATAATCCTTATGTATTCACATATCTCACACCTAAACTTTCATATTTACATACATAGCACTTTGGAGCTTTAAACTATGGATGAAAATGAGGATTCCAATTAAAAAAAAAAGGTAATAGTGCTATTTTTAATGTAATACTAAACATATGAGTGCTATGTTTGTAAATATGAAAGTTTAGGTGTGAGATATGTAAGTACATAAGAATTAAGTGCTATGTCTGTATATGCCCAAAAAATAAATACTAGAGGAATATTAAGAAGGGGTACATCGAAGGTTAGATGAAAAGAAGGTACTCTAAATGATTTATAAAGAATAGAGGTAAAACATCAGTCAACACTCAACAAAAACAAATAAAAATAGGAATTTGTAATGTCGTATCTTCTATATTTGGATACAAAGGTGCCCGCAAAACTAAAGGGTCTCCAATGCATTGCATTAAAAACAATAGAACTTCATAATGGCAAAAAGGAAACCTACAATAGTTCTTCAAGATGATAACAACAAATCATCTCATTAGCAAGTAATCAGATTTCGTTAACCTCATAAAAGTTTAAGCCAAGTGTGGTTTTTCTAAGGTTCAAAATAAGTACAAAATGATAAAAATTCTTACCAAACAAGTTTACAAACAGATTTAGAAATTGATGGAAGTTGAATGGTACACAGAAAAGTTTTTATGTAACAAAATTGTGCTCCCAACAAAAGACCATAAATAGTGGAAGACAATTCAACCCACAAAAATTTAATCGAACATTAAACGAAATCGTTATTTTGTTTCTTGATGCTTTGTAAAGAAGAGAAAATTACACATTAAAATAAAAGAAAAAAGTGAAGTTACCCAAGAAAACTAGTTGTATCTCCTCATACATATTTTAAACCTAAAAACTAAGGGGCTGTGTGGGATCACTTTTGATTTTTAATTTTTTTTAATATTTATATTTGGAATAAAACATATTTGATATGTTATAACATGTTAAATTGTCTTTAAAAACACTCAAAGCAATTTTTAGATGTTTTGAATGTTATTGAAAACAAATTAATTTATTTTAAAAACAGAAAAATTTAAAAAAATGCAGAAAATGAATTTAAAATATGTTTTTAAAATTAATTAAAAAATAAAAAATAAAAATGATCCCAAACAAATCCTAAATATACAGGTTCAATGCATGATGTTCTTTCGTATTTGGAGGTATGAGGTTGACCTTGAGTAACATAATTAAATTTGAGAAAGAATCAAAGAATACTGTTTTACCATTTAAATAAATTAAAAAGTTGAGAAAGGATGCATTGGATAGAGACAAAACATGAAATATAAAGGGGCATTTACATACGTAGCACACAATTCTTGTGTATTTCAATATCTCACACCTATACTTTCATATTCACAAACATAGGACTCAAATCATTAATATAACATCAAAAATAGCAATATTAGTATATTACCACAAAGTAAAGCACATCTTTTCATGCATAAGTTATGTAAATATAAAAGTTTAGGTGTGAGATATGTATATACATAAGATTTGCGTGCCACACATGTAAATTTTCCAAATATTACCTGTAACAAGCTTGGAATCAAGCCAGCATAAAGTGCTGGAACACCACCTTTCTCGACTATCTTTAGACAAGTTGCCAAAGCACTTAATCTAGTTGCTTGGACCTGTAACTGTAACTGCCTCCTTACAACTTCAAAAGGATATGTAGCAGCCTCAGCACAACAGCCAGAAATAGCCCCATACAGTAAAGTTCTCGTTGGGCCTAATTCGAGCTGATCCAACGCATTCAATTGATCTCCTCGTTGATTCATCAACGCGATTCTCTTCCTTCCTTCAGGCGAATGTAGATAAGCCGATTTCAATATGTCGTATACTCCGTAAAAGACAGCGCCGGATGGTGCCATGCTGATAATGGAAGGCAACAAACCCTTGTATAAGGAGAAGAATCCCTCCATGCGGACCATGTGTTGAAACGTGCCAATAACTCCACCTAATGCCTCGCCTCCCGGTGCAACCATCTTCGTTCTGATCTGAAAAATTGGAAGTCAAATGACCTTATCATATCCTTCATAAATTGAGTCAAGCTCAATCACCCAGAGCTTGACCTTCATAAATAAATCAAGTTCGAGCTCAAGCTCAACCTCGTCTATGAGTTTGAGTCATCTTGTTCATTATGAAATAGAAAAAATAATATTAAAATTTTATAAAAGAGTATAAGATAAATAATAAGAAATCAATTGATTGAAAATGTAAATTATCATTTTCTAAATATTTTTAATAATTTAAAGATAAAATCTTAAATTTTAATATAATGAGTCTATTTGATATTAATATTTTGTTTACACATGCTGACTCATGAGCTAATGAATCTAGTTGGGGTTGGTTTAAGGGAAAGCCATTTATCGAGTTGAGCCAAAGCCGGGTCATGAGTCGGCTTGGCTTAGTTACACCCCTAGGGAAGAATGAGCAAGGGGTATTGGAGAAAGTGGGAGCTGAAAGAGGAGGGGGGGTGGGGGGGGGGGGGGGTGGGGGAGAGAAAGAGAGAGAGAGAGAGAATAAGAAATGAATTAACCATATCTTCAGATATGCATGGTAGACTTAATTTATGATTTACAAAATTATGAAGTTCATAAAACATGATGTAAATGGGGTAACTAAACCTTAAAAAGTTAGTCTTTTAAACAAGAGACAAGCTGCCTAATGTACTTAAGCAGGAGAAAAAAGAAGGGATCGTATACATCCACATCCTAAATTGCAATGAAAAATGTTGAAGATGATGCATACCGTGTCCATTGGAATGCACATTATTGTGGCGGTGATTCCAGCCGCAGCTCCAGCTATAAACCTCTCAAAGTTTGTGGTCTCGTAGTTTCCGGAAAGTTTAAGTAGTTGTTTTCTGTATGTATCATATGCACAGAAGTTTATTGCTTTAAATGGTGCGGTGCGAAGAATATTGACAAAATTTCCTCTCCAAAAGCCCTTTAAACCTTGTGTGGTGGCGATTTTCTTAATGAGCTCAGGCAGATTGCTCTGTTCACCTCGAACCATGTACTCCAATTTCAACCTCTCGAGTGGAGCCACAAAGGTCCTGAAACCAAAAAATAGTGTCCTCATGTTTTTTTTAAATTTTTAATTCAGCAAAGAATAAATTATTTTTTCAGAAGCATTTTTGGAAAAGAAAGAATTCATTAGGATGCCAACACAAGAAAAAAAACCATTGCCACTTTAATGGGGACAACTCAGATCAAGACTGGTACAATTAGAAATACAAGTAGGAGACTGTTAAAAAAAAATGGTCATCAATAAGCAAAAGTTGATGCTGTCAAAAATCCTATTCAAACTTAAAAATTCCAAAGTCAAAATTGCACATATTTCTTTCCATCTATATATGTCAAATACAGTGAGTCCCTGAGATTTCTTTATAGCATTTTAGTTTAATCATCCATACAAAGGATCATAATCATCATCAGCATTAGTCTATTTTGGTCAACATTATGAATTCTCATTTTCTATTGTTCAAAAAAGTTAAACTATTCTTTGGACATTATTTCACAAAACTTCTATCCGTGTAACTTTAAATGTAGCCCTTCTCGTTTCTAATGCTCTGATATTAATTTTATATACTCTTTGGGTGTGCTGTCTAAATCATCAAAGTCTAAATTCTAGATTGTTTACACTCAAATTAGATATAAAAGGATTTTTTACGGCCTAATTTTAAGATCCATTTAGCATTGTTGACCTAATTATGATTTTAAGAAAATATGTTTAAGTTCCCAATGACATCAATTTATTAAACAAAAGTAATGAGGCACTTCACCATCTCAAGTCATCGACTATATTAAGTTAAGTTATCATCTCTATTTTCATTATTTTATATGATAGATCCAAATAAGCTAAACCTATCACACCAAGATATCAACTTATCTTCGAATAATATTTAATGATAATTGTTAATATCATATCCATTAAAATTAATATCATATACTCATTATTTGTTATACTATAAATTCTTCATCTTTAAATAATTTTTGTTCTAATTTTTCACTTAATTTCTTGGATGCCAAACCAATTAAAAATATAACATCTGCAAAACAAATATACACCAAGGTAACACACTATGAATGTCCTTTGTAAGCACATTAACTTAGCATTGATCATTGATCATTGATATTAATCTACCATAATTGCAACTTCATGCCAATTAACATCTATTTATGATAGTAGTCAATGATTCATCATACATATATTTAATAAGTTCAATACTTCTTCTAGACTCAGCATTATCTTAAGAACAAAACCAATTATTGCAATAATTGATCATACAAACTTTTAATATTTATAAAATCCACTGAAGATCCTTTCTTTGCTCTCAATACCTCTCTATTTCTTATTTTAACACAAAAATCACATTCATAGTTTATCTTCAACCATGGAACTAAATTGAATCTTCGAAGCTAACAATTCCTTTTTTTAAATGTGTGTTCCATAAATCTCTCTCATAGCTCAATTGTATGACTTGTATGTTGAATTCCTATATAGTAGCACAATCCTGAGCATCACCATTATTTTTAAACATTATTGTAAAAATGCTTATTGTTTGTGTTATTATGTGGAGCATGATTAGGTCGATCAATTTCTCAATTTTATCGATTAAGCTTGATGGTGAGTTTGTCCCGGGAGGGTGAAACCCTAAAAAATAATAATAATAATAATAATAATAAATTGCGATACTGCCTCAACGTCATACACCCCAAGACCTGAAATGCTTCAACACCCAGAAGGCAGCGTTGCCACATCCAGTTCACTCTTAGAACCCGAGAGCATGACACGACAGAGCCCGGATGCAGTGCCCCAGTGTCGATTGGAGCACCGCAAGCCACATCATGGCGCCCCAGCTCCCGTTACCCGTATTGGGCAACTTTTTACTTATTATTAGATGGTTTGGTCACATTAAACGTCGACCACCTGATGATCCAATTAGGAGATTAGATGTTTTAGATACAGCTTATGTTAAGAAAGGCAGAGGTAGACCTAAGAAAACTTGGGCTTATTGCATAAAAAATGATCTTAATTTGTTAGAATTAAACAAAAATTTGACACTAAATAGGACGCAATGGAGAAAAATGATTCATGTAGCTGACCCCACTTAGTGGGATTAAGGCTTTGTTGGTGTTTGTTTGTTTCTATGTTGGATTTGCTACATGGGGTGTGTTGCATTTTGAAATTCATTGAGCAAAGGAGAGGATAGTAGTGTCATGAAGTGTTCCAAAGTGTGGAGAGACTTGAGTATGATGTGATTTGTAAGATTCTCCTTAATATTCTTCATAGTAGATTTCTTGTATGAAGTAGCTCCGTGATTTTTTCTTGTTCATAGGTTTTTGTACGTTAAATCTTGTGTTTGCTGTAATTTTTTTTTTATATGTTTATGTTCAAAGTTTTGCTTGGGATCCCTCAAATTTGTCTTCACACTTTAGATCTCCCATCCGTCCAATCATTTGGCATCTTCTTAGTCTTTAAATATTTTATTAAAAAATATCTGAAAATTAAATTAATACAATAACTGCCATAACACTCTAAATCTAAAATGACATCTCACCTATAAACCATAAATTTATGCATCATCTTCAAAACTAAGTCCTATTCACTTTCTTGGAAAAATCTTAATATGTGTTATTATATTTTTCATTATGGTATTCTAAAAAAGTTAGTCTTAAAATTCTAATTTAGTCCATACGAGGGGTGATAATCAAATATCACTAACCAATGATAGTGATAAAAGGAAGACAATGGTATAACTGAATTACAAAGGCTCTAAGGTTGATGAAAAATTCTCCCAAACAACCATATATATATATATATATATAGACACACACAAACACACACGAAAATTTGTTTAGTAATAAAGAGTGAAGACATGAAAGTCTTGATCAGATCGTGCATCTCCCATCTTGTCCCGAAAGCTTCAGAAGTATATCATGTCATTGATGAATTCACAACCTTACACTAATTGAAGGTGAATCAAGTAAACAGTTTCTTCAACACAAATAGAAACCTACGTTCTTTCAATCAAATGTCTGTTATTAAATGTAGAAAATTGTAATTTAATGAAAGAAAATAATTTTCTTGGGTGT
Source organism: Papilionanthe hookeriana x Papilionanthe teres (assembly GCA_022702705.1). Classification (NCBI taxonomy): domain Eukaryota; kingdom Viridiplantae; phylum Streptophyta; class Magnoliopsida; order Asparagales; family Orchidaceae; genus Papilionanthe; species Papilionanthe hookeriana x Papilionanthe teres. The sequence continues at coordinate 1,755,325 of CM040429.1, read as the reverse complement.
TGATCTCTAAACTAAGAAAAGGGAAAAAAAATTTCTTCCGGCGCCAAAAAATTATTGAGTGTTGGTCTCAACCCTAAGACCAAATTAAAGTTCTCTTTCTATTGAATCCAAACCTGTTTGTGAACCGTGCCCAAGGAATGGAGCGTTGGACCGAGAAGAGGTGATCGAGAAAATGAGAGAAATGAGGGGGAGAGAGAGAGAGAGAGGACTTCTCCTAGGCGTTCCCGGGCTCATGAACCCTTGTTTTTTCATGAAGCGGGGCCAAAAAAAGTCCTTTTTACATCATGAAACCCTCCTATTTATACAAGATAGGAGGGGTAAAAATTATATCGAAATTACATATTCAGTCCTTCTTTACAGAAAAGAAGCAGGGGACACTTTAGTCCCGTTTACATTCAATGTTGGACAGCCTCGAGATTCATGATGGAATTAATTGGTGAGCTGAGAGAGCTGGTCGGCCAACTGACGTGAAGTGGCTATAGAAGAGATCTAGCCGACCAATTAACGTGAGGTGGCCGAAGGAGAGCGCTTAACCGACCGATTGATGCTAGGTGGCTGACTGAAGTATTTTTGCCTACGTCGATGACTTGTTTTGGTCTTGTGAGGTCTTAATGCCATTTTCTAACTATACATATTAAGTTCCACAATATCCTTGTTTCTTGGTAGTGACGATACTGCAATAAAGACAAGAAAATTTATATAATTAAATCATGAATTATTAATGATATTCTCTGCTAGGCGCTCTTCGCGCTCTACTTTTACTGTCATCTGTTGGGACTGTCATTATGAAGTTTTCTATTGGGGTAAAAGTAGTTCATCATGGGAAGAGTTGGACGTCAAAGGGAGAGTCGGCCGTTGAAAGAAGAGCTTAGAATGCTTCGCCCCGGATTAGAATCTTGGGGATGTTCCCAGAGAGGAGTCTTGGAGTTGCTCGCCCCGGAGGGGAGACTTGTAGATGGTAGTGTACACCTCTCGCGGAGCTTGTCGGTGTCGATCGTTAATTTTGTGATTGAGCGTAGGACGATCTTGTACGCACCTCTCACAGACCTTGTCGTTGTCGGGTGTCGATAAGTCTCATAACCCTCTAGCGATCGTTAGACGCCTCTCGCGGAGCATGTCTCTACCGGGTATTAATTTTATAATTTGGGCGCATGACGATCGCTTACGCACCCCAAGCGGAGTTTGTCGATATTGAGTGTCGATACGTCCCATGGGCCTCTAAGAATCGTTAGATATCCCTCGTAGAGCTGGTCGTTGTCGAGTGTTAACATTATAATTTGGGTGCAGGATGATTGTTTATGCAAAACTAGGAAAACTTGTCATTGTCAGGTGCTAATACATCTCATAAGCCTCTGGCGATCGTTAGACACCCTTCGTGGAGCTTGTCGTTGTCAGGTGTTAACTTTATAATTTGAAGGCAAGACGGTCGTCTATGCACTCCTTGAGAAGCTTGTCGTTGTCGGGTGTCGATACGTCCCATAGGTCCTTTTTACCAATTGGACAATCATGGCATCGTTGTCGATGTTACCATTCGGGTTCGAGTTCCCTAAGTGTACAGTGACAACCCATAAAAAATGGTAGACAGAAGCTCCTATCCATTAATCGATCGTCGGTTATCCAAGATCTTGATTACAAAATAAATGAAAGGTGAGTAATAACAACTTTGATAAATAGATTTCAGAAGAAATAAAAGGATTCAACGCTCCTGATAAGCTTAAAGAAAAAGAGACAAGTATGTATTCCTGCACATTAATAAAGATAAATTAAACAACAAAGTTCCTCAGTTGAGGCTAATTGACAGATAATATGCATGATTTTCTTGAGCCCGTCAAGTTTTAACCGGAAGTTGGTGGTTGGTTGGAAGCAACCGGTGCAGCAGTCTATCGACAGTGTTGCCTGTCGATGGTTGGCATTGAATTGCGGGTATGCAGGTATATATAAATTGATAAATTGAATGGCAGATATGTAAAATCTCTCCCCTTTTCTCTTAGGTTTCACCAAGTTGTTGACATGGACAAAATATAAACGCGGATTTGATAATCCTGATTTTAGACATCCACAGTTTCGGATAGGGATGGATTAATCGGTCGTCTCGGACGATCGACAAGTGCGGCGAGTGGTCGGAGGAAGGTCAATCGAAGGGTGATCGGCTGGAGGATATTTTGCTGGAAAAACGAATTCAGTAGTATAAAATACATATAAGAATTGAGTGATATGTATGAAAATATGAAAATACATATAATTGAATGTCGTGTATGTAAGTCTTCCCTCAGATCCACAAGCATTGAGCGCTCGGCTGCCGAAATGCATGAACTTGAGCCTGTCAAGTCTTGACTTATATGGGCTCAAAGAGTTTGTAAATCTTTCTTCCATTGAGAGGACCGATAGGAAGGGATGACTTCTTCTTGATCTCTCCTACAGTTTGTAAATCTTCAGCACTTATTCCCTTTTACCCTAACCATTGGACAACCTCGAGATTAAAGATGGAGTTTACCGATCGGTTGAGGGAACTGGCCGGCCGACTAATGTGAAATGGCTGGAGGAGAGATCTAACCGGTCGATTGGCTAGAGGAGAGACCTAGCCAGCCGATTGATGTGAGGTGGTCGAAGGTAAGAGCTTAGCCGACCGATTGACGTGAGGGGGCCGACTAAAGTATTTTTGCCTCCGGCGAGGACTTGTTTTGACCTAGGGAGGTCTTACCGTCATTTTCTGTCTATACACTTCCATTGAACAGATGGACCTGTTTATATAACCAGATATGCCAGCATAGCATTTGATTACTGAAAATCCAAAATTCTGATACTCCAAAATGAGCAGAAAACCAACACAAGCAACCAAAATGCAAGACTATTTGTCACTCAAAATGGGCTCTAGTTCATACAAAGAAGCATCCACGCATGAATTCATTAATAAAACTAGAACTCAAGTCCAAAAGGGTCACCGAGAAAGAACATTGTTTCAAGCAAGTCCAAACTAACAGCAAAAATTACAGCAATAAACGGATCCAAGTTCTAATTTTGGGCAGCATTATGTAAGAATTTGGTACCTGGAAACCATGGCAGCAACAGCTCCAGCCCACAGATGCTTGCTAGTATTAATAGCACCAGCTCCAGCGCCACGTACTCTAACCTTCCTATCCTCCACCATCAAAATAGCCTCCTCCTCCTCCTTCGTCTCCTCCTCAGAGCTCTTCTCCCCATTCTTCTCCAGAAACCCCACAGACTCCCGAACAAATCCCTCATCCCCCTTCACCGACAAACTCACAGACAAGAACCCATGCACTCTGACCAGCGACACCCCACAAAAAGAAGCCCTTTTAGGTGACGAAATGGATGTTATAAAGCTCCCCGGAACGAGAGGGTCGAGGAACAACCCGCCAGCGGTGAACTCGCACGACTCTCGAAGCAGATCCTCTCCAACGACCCCGAATCGAACGGGTAAGGAATCGCGGAACCATAGCTCGATTCCGCGCATCGCTTCTCCTGAGGGCTACAAGAGGGAGAGGGGCGTATTTCTATGGTTAGGGTTTTGGGAGGCCGGCATTGGAGAATCTTCAGAAAGAAGAAGGGATGGAATAAAAAAATTCTTTTTGACGAGGGATTGAAGCATGTCGGCGAGGACAATGATGGTGGCAAGAATTATGCTTCGGCTCCATGGCCACTGGGTCTTGCAGGGTGGAGCATTTCCGATTTGCTCCCTCTTTGGTTTCGTGAGCCAATTCTTCGCCCGGGATTCGGACTTTGACTCCGGGGTGACGACGGAGCACTCCAATGCCTTGACTGTAATTAAGGGAAATCTCTGATGGTTAGGTAGTGTAGAATGAATGAATGGGCTACATGATTATTAAATTTGATATCAGCATTAATGTGAGCTTGCTTTTATTAAAGTAACAGAAATTGATTAATTAAATATTTATTTCATTTTTTAATTGATTTACCTTTCTTTAAAATCATAATAGTCCAAATTTGTTTAGGATATTTAGATTTTGTCGGTAGCTTTTAGAAATATTATCATCTAAATTTAATTGATACTACAATGTAAGTATTGAATTGTCATTTGTTCTTGAATGATACCCCCAGTGAATAAATTTTAAGACTGTAGAGAGAGACACGCACACACAGAGGGAAGTGAATGGTAATGAAAAGTAAAATATTATTTGTTAATCCTTTCTCATAGAATGATCTCTCTATTTATATAGGAAAGGATACAATACATTGATATTACATTTCTATTTTTAGCTTTAATGAGGATTGTATATGATATTATGTATTTTTGACATGTATGAGTGTATTGCTCAGTTGCTCTCTGACTCAGTCGGTTGAACTAGTATGACTTAGACTCGATGACGTTAAATTAGTCGATAATGCTTAGCCAGTGTACCGATCAGCCAAGCTTGATTAACTTTGGGTCAGCAAGACTGACTCGGTTGATTGGACTTTATCGAACTGTTGATCTAGTCAGACCATCGACCTCGATTTTTGTATGAATAGCTCCTGTTGGCAGACTTTATTGATCGGTTGATTTTGGAGGGAGCTGGGAGGATTATATTCCTTTTATTTAATTTTCCTATAATAATAGCTTCTCGTCAAATATTACTATGGCGCCATGTGAAGCATTAAATGGTAGAAGGCGCAAGACACATTTCTTAAATAAAAGTGGGTAAAAGAGGATTGATGGGTTTGAGTTGTTAAATGATGCCACTGAAAAAGATTAGACTAATCGAAGGTAGATTGAGGGTATCACAAAGATAGCAGAGGAAGTATTATGACCCAAAGCATCAAGCAGCCGAATTTCAGGTGGGAGATTTTGTATTTTTGGAGGTCAGTCCCATGAAACAAATAAGTAAATTTGGTAGGGTGTGAAAGTTGAGTTCGAGATTTATTGGGCCCTTTGAGGTTATTGGTATGGTTAGTAATTGTGCTTATCAATTATCACTACATGATCATATGTCAGATTTGCATGATGTGTTTCAAGTATCAGTTTTAAGAAAATGATTTTTTGACGTTGAGCACAAAGTTTCTGAAGATGATGTTGAGATACAGCCTAACTTTACCCATATAGAAGAACCAAAGCGTATTTTGGCATTTGATGTGAGACAATTGAAGACTAAACATATGTTATGGTTAGAGCTCAGTGGAAGCACCAATCAGAAAGGGTGGCAATTTGGGAAAAAAAGGTTGATATGAGACACTTTTATTCATATTTGTTTGATAGTTAGACATTTTAAATGTAGAGGATGACATCTTTTTAACGAGAGGAGAATGTAACGACTGTCACTGCAGTATATCCGTACACCTGTTGAGATTTGGTTTTGTGATATGATAACTCTTTTATGTTTATTTTATGTTAATGAAGTTTTTTATATTTAATTTAATTGTTGATTTTTAGTTGCTTTGTTTAGTGCCTGATTTATTATATTTCTTTATCATATTGTAGAGCAAATATGATTATATATTAAGCATATTTTTACCTTTTTTACGGGCATCATAAGTAAGAAAAAGAAATGTTTAGCTCCCTTTGGTTTTCTTCTACGTGGATGCTTTCGGGATAAAGGAAAAAAAAACACAACTTTGGTTTTCCTGAAATTCTTCTTTCTTTTCATGTGTGTTTCCTCGGTGTGTTACTGGTGGAGGTAGAGAGAGAGGAAGAGAGAGAGAGAGAGAGAGAGAGAGAGAGAGAGAGAGTCTTATTGTAAACTTCGAGGCGATCAACGATTTAATCCTCAAAGTTAATAAAAATCTCTACGACTTCGTAGACGTAGGCAATTTGTCGAACCTCATAAATCAGTTTATCTGTTGTTTATGTGTGAATTTTTTCGATCCAGTATTTTCATTTTATTGTCATTGTTTTACACAACAACTGGTATCATAACCAAGTTCAGGCCTGAAGAACGTGTTGGCTATAAAGACGAGACATTTGGTTGTCGTTTTTTGGATGAGTATGAGTGGAATATCATAAAATTCAAGGATATGACTTTCAATGAGAAGATCATGTACAAGGACAAGTTCAGCACAATTTATGAAGTTGCTTCTCATAAATCCAATATTGTAAAGTTTGATGATCTACCAGATGTCACAATGTAGAACAATGATGGAAGTGATAAGATGCGTGGGTCCTAGGCATCCATTCCTATTGTTCCGCAGTCAGTTGCAGAGTCGTCCACCCCTACAGCTTCAATTCGCAGGTCAGTCAAAAATAGACGTTCTCCTCAGCGTTACTCACCGACCTTGAACTACATTATGTTGATAGATGAGGGAAAACCACAAAGCTATGAAGAAACCTTACAAGATGAAAATTTGAGGAAGTGGAAGCTGGCCAAGAAAAATGAGAAGCTGAAGTTATGCTCAACTTTCGTTGGTCTTCTAGTTTGAAAGCATGGGCTTTGATATGCAGATGTGGAGTATATCACGTTTGAGGAAAATGACAATGCAATCTATGGACGGTACAATCAGTTTTCCAGTCTTCAAGTGGGAGATTTGTTGAGCAGGTGGAGCCTGATCCACCTCCTACTATGACGATTTCTGCTTTTATGAAAATCATTTAATAATTATTTCTTCCCTAATGTAATCATTCTTTAATTGCATTCTTGTTTTTTCTTGTAATGCGCCAAATCAAGTTCTAGCCTCTTGCTCCTCTTGCTTTTGTGAATAAGGAAGGAGAAGAATCCCGCCTAATCCCTATTCCCTTCTCTATATATTGCAATCAAGGTAGAGATTCCTAATATGGCCTTAAATTGGCCCATTTATGTATGCAAGAAGAATTGCGTGAAAGGAGCAGCTCCCTTTGGTTTTCTTCTGTGTGGATGCTTACAGGATAAATGGATAAAGGAAAAAAACGCAGTTTTGCTGTTCCTGGAATTCTTCTTCCTTTTCTTGTGTGTTTCCTCGGCGTGGTTACGAGTGGAGGCAGAGAGAGACAGCGAGAGGAAGAGAGAGAGAGAGAGAGAGAGAGAGAGAGAGAGAGTTTTTGTAAACGTCGAGGCGAATGACAATATAATCCACAAAGCTAATAAAATCCTCTACAACTTCATGGATGTAGGCAATTTTCCAAAACCTGTAAATCTGTGTGTCTATTATTTCTGTGGGAATTTTCTTGATCCGGTTATCTTTTTATTGTCGTCGTTTTGCACAACATCAATTTCATTTTTTGGGTAAATTTTTGAAATTTTATTTGCCGAAATTTTGTACAAACTCAGAAATACGGAGATTTACAAGTTTTACAACGCACAACATTTTGTATGTTGTAGATTAGATTATGTTGGATATATCTTTACTTTTTTTGGTATTTTGTGTTGCATAATATTTTATATATTTGGCATGTGCATTGAACCTGATAGAAATGCTTATGGATATTTCATGTAATTGGTTTTGTAAATTATGTTTTTTGATATTTGAAGATGCATTTCCCTCCCAAATTATATTATTAATTATATCTACTAGTATGTACCACTATTTATAGCATGTTTTGAAAATTTAAATGTCAAATTTATTACCATTTATATATTTTTGTATCATAAATATATGCATATGCTGATAAAAAATAGTGAGTTGTGGGTGGTTGTGATTGGGCAGTTATATATTACGTGCAATTGAATGGAGTTATAAGAGGTTTTGCACATATGTAATTATCCATCTGTGCTTTTAATACATCTGAACAAATGTGAACAAACTAAGATGTAACTGGAAGTGAAGGTATAAGAGGCATAGGGGAAATATGAATAAGTTGAGGTGTAAGTATTAAAGTAATTCATATAAATAATTAGATTTGATTTTCATGTTATTTTCTTACACTTATGATATCATATTGCTTATATTGTTATTTAGCATATGCTTACTGCAGTTACAATTCCTTGTATTGGCACTATGATAGATTCTAAACATGATATTTTGATATGTTTGATTTTTTAACACTGAATACATATTTTTTTATTGAAAACTATTGTAGATTTTGAGTAGCCTACTAAGTTGTGGTTGCTCACCCATGTTTTACTCACATGTACTATTTTAGGGAATGATAAGACTCAAGTTAAGTTGTGGTTGCATTAATTGTGAGAACCTGATTTTATGTATGTCAATATCTTAGATCTTTATTTTTGACAAGCGTGGTGATATTTAATATTTTTTATGATAGAAAGATTAAATCATGTTTTTTGTATTTATTCATTTTATTGTAAATCTATATGATCAGAATGAATTTTGGTATATTTATTTTAACAAACTGATATCAGTGGATCTTTGTGTGAAACATGATGAAAAATTAGAAAGATTTATTCCAAATAGACATTGGAAAATAATTTATATGTTATTACATCGACGCAAGATGACTCGCTTTGAAATAAAGACTTAAATCGAGTTGGGTTGTGGCAAAAATTTAATTAAAAATCATTCAGAAATCTAATTTCAACAAATTCATAGTCAAACTGGCCTGCTCGTCAAGAAGAACATATTGATACCAAAATTTGTCCAATCCAGGTTATCAAGCTTACATAGAGTCATTAAAACATTTTTTAGTTTCTGATATACAATTGGAAGGTCAGATGGATTCTAAATCTAACAAACTTATAGTTAAATTGAAAGTTTTGATAAGATGAATCCAATGAACCCAATATCACTCAATTCTGACATCTTAATACACACAAATATCTATAAAACATCGTATAATCAATAGAAACTCTTCAGTCTGTTCAATAAAGCAGTCCAAACTATTTCCTTTGTTTCATGGAGGCCTCTCTCATACTCTACAGTAGAGCCCTATTCATTTCATGAATACAGAGGGCTATATCTTAAACATGAGGAATACCAAAGCTTGGGAGAGGAGCTGATAACAAAGATCAAGTGAACGTTGTTTGCTCCTACAACTGCAGACCATCATCGATTATTACCGATCAGGTCATCAACCACCATCGGCCACCCCTGCTCGTTGTAATTGAACCCCTTGTAGAATCACAATGTCGCCTCATAATCTTGATGTACGTTGCAAGTTATGAAGCACCTAACGGAGTTGTGCATCACCTCAAGTACGATATTACGAGGCACCCGAAAACAATGTAACACACCCCCCAAAGATAATGAAATAACGCACTTTAAAGAAAATGTAACGACACACCTGAAAGTTAGTGCAATAATGCACATTGAATATAAAGCAACGACGCACCCCAAGTAAGATATAACTATGTGCAATAATTGCATACAACTGTTGTACACAAAATATGGTGACTTTCTCTGAACTCGTGAAGTTCTTCACTCACAACTCCTCACTATGGCACACGACCAATATAGTTCACTACAACTATAGCTCATTACTACGGTCTTGCAGTAAACCGACACTGCGACGACTCACCACTATGGTTTAATGACCAACAACAACATACGTGATTCACAGCGTGCAAATCCCGACTCTGGGCTACGCGTCATACAAATTTCATCGTAGCTCACCATTACAACTAATCTTACTACATATGATATATGTGACTCACAACTTCCATAGCTCACCACTACAACCTATGTGACAAACTACAACTAACATGACTCGTAGATCCTATGACTTCCTACCACAACCTCGGTAACCAATCGTTGCTCCTGAAACAACCACCTATTACCGACATGACAAATTACTATACAATGACTTTCAATCATAACCTCTACAACATGTCGACACTATGCCCACCATCTATATCATTCATGACATACTACTTCCTTGATATCAATCGACTATGCTCTTAGCAACTTGTTATAACTATTATTGCACAACCACTATTGTTTAACAATTTTGTAACTTAATCTTTCACAATTCAGGAAAAAAAGTTAACTCATGCACCCACAATCACATACTTGATTATTTCAACAATTATATGCCCCATTGTTTTTTTCGCTTTCCTAGGTTTTGCACGTAAAAAGTCAAGGATCATCTTTCACTCACTTCTCTTTACATCTACATGTGTGTTGTATCTTTATCCAACATTAAAATGCTAAATTATTGTTCTAACCCCGACTTCTGTCACTCAATAGAGAGATTTACTTGCACTTTATTTTTCTTATTTATTCACATATCTAAATTCTAAAACATTATATATTTTTTGGAAATTAAATCAAATCTCTTAAATCACATAAAAAATATCACCAGCATTAATTTTGAACAAATAAAATGTAAAATTTTGTGTACGTACTTTAATATGATTATAACATTAAAAAATTATATAAAATATTAAAATATAGGTGGATATGCGTGGATACCGCTTTGTTCACACCTAAAATTTGTTTTTAATATTTCTACGAATCAAATACTTTTTTTTTTAATAAAAAAGCACAAATGCTCAATTTTATTGCTCTAAAAAAAGAAATACAAACCGGGAAAAAGGTCCCAACACACACACCCTACAATAAACCAGAAAAAAATAAAAGATTGTGCCCTTTATCCAAAAAAATAAAAAACATACAACGCACACGACACAAACAAAAACAAACACGAGACAACACTAACTATCTAAAGCAATAACCGAATTTAAGAACATATGAACATAATTAGAGACAATAGGCTTAATCAACCGAGATCCAAGTTTCGCAATCCAATCAGCCACCAAATTCCCTTCACGTCGTGTATGAGTCCAAATCACATTCAATCCGACAATCGAGCTCTAATTTTTCTAATCTGTAACACAATACTCCAACGATGCAGTTATAATTTAAGGAACAAATTTTCCAAAGAATTAAAGAGATGGTTTCTAAATAAATATTAATCCATCCCCTATGCCGAAGCAATAAGAATAAGCAAAAATGATGGCATCGAGCTTCAACAATTAAAGGGGATAAAGCATTAATAGGAGAAGCAAACCAAGCAATAACCAAACCATTCTAGTCACGAATAATACCTCCAATACCAACTTTCGATATTTTCCAAGAAGCATCTGTATTTATTTTAAGAAACGGGGTTGGAGGTTTGCACCAAGAAATAGATTTGACAGATTTGTATGTAAAATTCAAGTAAAGGTTGAGATTATTAGCAATAGCAGTAATAAAACTATTGCTAGAAGACATGGTTTCATGAACAGAAAGACATTTATAAATATAAGAGAAAATCTGACCAGCCACTTGAAGAGAACTCAAAATAATACAATTGTGCTTAACATTATTACGATTAATCCAAATGAACCACACAATAATAGAGGGGAGAATGCTAAGAAACGAATGCCCTTTTACTGTTCCAGTCTCTAAACATATCAAGAATAGAATTATAGCTATTAAAAGCATCATTCCGACCACATAAAATGAAAATCCTATTCCAAATATCAGCAGCAAACTTGCACTTAATAAAAGTGTGCAAAACAGACTCCTCCTCATTACCACATAATAAACACTTAGAAACAATTCTTAAACCTTTCAGCTTAAGAAGATCATCAATCAGAATGCAATTATGTAAAAGCCTCCAAGTAAAAAACGAGATAGATGGCTTCAGCCATTTGTTCCAAAGCCACTGCAGGTCTAACCCGGCAGGAATAGGGTCAATCGAAGCAAAAGTCTTAGTAACAGACTCCCCAAGTTTACCTTTGATTTTAGGAATATCACATCTAATATTATCCAAAGAAATGTTAGAAATAAAGATAACATCAGCATGCTTAACCACAGTCCCTAATTTAGGAAGATTCCAATTAGAATTATCCCAGAACTCATTAACAGTAATATTGATGTCATAAGGACCACCATAACAATTAGCAAGAGAACCCAATATGGTCCAATCATCATACCGAAGGAAATATTGCCAAAACCAACATCCCAACACATTAAACTCTCAACCAAATTAGAAACCTTTAACATCTCTTTCCAAATATATGAATCATTATTGGAAGGAGTGATAGATAAAGGATGCAAATTACCACAATACTTAGAAGAAAGAAGATAAGCCCAAATAGAGTTATTTTCTCTAAAATGAAACCACAATTTCATAAAGTTGTACCTAATAGAATCAGCAATTCTACGAAAACCCAAGCCACCACTAGACAAGAGTTTACAAAACTTGTCTTAGCATTTCCAGTGTAAACCCTTCTTACGACACCCATCCCATAAAAAACTGTTAAATAAAATCTCTAACTTCCTAATAATAGCATGAGGAACATAAATACTAATATCACATAAATAATTTCATTATCTTAAATTTTAAAAATAAAATACATATGTTTATGCATAAATAGGAAAATAAACGTGTAAAAATCAAAGTTTAAGGTAGATATGCAATCAAATACAAATTGAGTGGTGATGCGTGCTAGAAAATTAGCGGCGGTAGAGTTGGGATTATCGTCTAAGTATTGTACAAAAATTCAGCACACACACAGATGAAAGACAAACAAACAGTGACGACTACATAAGTTTTTACACGGAAAACTGGTAAAGGAAAAAATCATGGGGTTTGGTCCAGTTGCGAAAATCCACTAATGATTGTTGTTTACAAAAATCCTTTATTTCACAGATGAGAAATGATAACTATATATTTTAGACTACAACATCGATTGACGACGTCTGATTGGCAGTGATTAACGATGATTGGTCGTAATCTACAGAGGTCAGCGATAATCGACGACGGTAGGCGATGGTCGACGGAGATCGGCGGTGCTCGACGATGGTAAGTGATGGTTAACGGAGGTTGGTAGTGGTTGGTAGGCGATGGTCGACGACGGTAAGTGATGGTTGACTGAGGTCGGCAGTGCTCCTGAGCTGCAGCTTCTCTTCAATGCATCATACTCTCTCTCTCTCTAGGATTTTCCCCTCATGTGAGGGATGATGGTTTATTTATAGTGTTCTAAGTGCATTTAATGCAGAAATATAAACCATTTTGATCGGACGGTCCAGAGAATTTCCTTCGATTATACGGCGTTTAATGAACATCTGAGCGCCTTAACGATGTCAGAATTGAGTGATCTTAGACTCGTTGGATTCTTCTCGTCGAGACACTCGATTGAAATATATGCCTGCTAGCGTCGGTATCTGTTTGACCTTTTAAATTTGTTCGGAAATCTTTCCAGAGTGGTTTAATGACTTGATATGAGCTTGATTTGACTTGAATTAGACTAGCTTTTATATCATATGTTCGTATCATCGAGCCGGTCAGTTTGACTATAAGTTTGCTGAAATTGGAGCTCTAGATGATTTTTTATCAAGATTTAAATTTTTATTGCTCAAAAGATTGCACCGAGATTTGTGTCGTGCATTGAGGTTCATGCTGGATAATGAAAATTTGTTGTTGCCATATCAAGTGGTATTTATGTAACTATTCCTTAAATATAAATATTACATATATAAATATTTTGAAAACATAGATGTAATTCACCTTCGAAACGGACGGCTGATCTCGCATCAAACCTTCAATATTGGATTACAAGTAAGATTTAATTTAAATAAAATTTAATAATTTTTGTAAATTTGATTTTATTAAATTTTGAAGAGGCTAAATCTTGAAAATTATTTGACATGTTTATGAGTAAATTTTGATAAATCGTGAGAAAATATTTGATAACTTTAGAAGAATCTAATAAGATTCAAATGAAAAAACATAAAAAATAAAATATTAAATAAAAAATAAAAACGAATAACTCAGAATGCACAAAAAAAATACACTAATTATAATTAATAAAATTTTAATTATTTGTTATATAGTAACTTAATATTAAATAATTATTAACGAATAATATAGATTAAGAATTACTTAAAATTTATTATATAATTTAAAAAAATTAAAAAAATAATTTTTATTCATTATTTCATTATTAAATAATTACATTTAAATTTATGCATTTATAATTAATTGAATAATAGGTAAATTAATCATTAAATATTAATCAATTGTTTATTCATCCCATCGGAAGCCCTAGCCTGCCCGATTTCGCCCACCCAAACTTATCTTCCTCCCCCTCCCGGTTTCGCTCAAAATCATCGCCTTCGTCAACGAAGCTTCACGATACAGTCGCCATTAGAGGTAGCTGGGAAGGCAACGACGGGATCGCGGCCTATATAGACCACCGATACTTCCATCTTTCTCATCCTTCCGCTCCGCTCCTACCAGAAAACATTGAGGAAGGTAAGCCTGTTCGCGCTGCAATTTCCCCAATCAGATCTCTTCTGTTTCTTCATCCATGTACAACGGAATCGGGCTACAGACGCCGAGAGGCTCCGGCACCAATGGTTACATCCAGAGTAACAAGTTTTTTGTTAAGCCCAAATCCGCTAGGGTTGACACCAGCGCCGCCGGCGGACCCGCAAATCCAGAGGGAGTCGGAGTTGTACGTAAGCCTAATAAAGATATTCTTGAGCACGATCGGAAGCGTCAGATCCAGCTTCGTATTCTCGTACTCCAGGACACCCTAGCCGATCAGGGTTATACCGATGCTGAGATCGCTGAGAAAATCGAGGAGGCGAAGAAGGTGTTTGAGATGGAATTGAATTCATCAGGTTCTAATGATTCCGGCCGCCCTCCGTTAAGCAAGAGGTTTTGATGATATCTCTTATATGCTTTTAGGGTTTCTGTTATTAGAATCTTGAAATTCTCGATGCGTTGATTGTTTTTAGCGGTTTGATTTGCGTGATTCTACTGTTTTTGTGGTGGATTTATGGTGACGGAGTCAAACAATGTTCTCAGGCTTTTCTTGATTCCAAGATTTGGCAAATCCGGCTGATTTAAGGAATTTGAAGGTGTAGGAGTTAATGATTTATTAAATCTTTTTAGTTGTATCCAACCAGTTATCTGGATTTAAGTTCAGATTAATGATATTAAAAATCAAAGTACCTTTTACTATAAACAAGGTTTAGCTAAGTAGAATTTAGTACTATAAACAAGGTTTAGCTAAGTAGAATTTAGTAAGTCCTATGCATATGAATGTAGTGTAGATTTTGGCTCTTGGCTGTTCAATTTTACTAGCAGTTTGACATGACTGCTAATAAATTTGGCTAAATTCTAAGATTGTTCTTGGCTGTATTTTCAGGATTTAACTCATTTGCTTTGAAGGTTGCATAGACTTTTAATTAAACCAAGTAATTAATCATTAGTGTTGATTAGTATAGTTTTGAAATAATTTTGGATATTATTAAAGCTAGTTAGGATAAACTGTTGATGGGTGGAAGTGATGGAGATTTATGCTGTAGAAGTTGTGACCGAACTACAAGAGAAATTTGTAGATAAATTTCTTCATGATTTACTAAATCTTGGTCATGTCAAAATTTTAAAATCGTGGATTTAGCCCACGACTGAGGGAAAATATGATTTTAAGGAATACAAGATTTAATGGCTAAAAAGAAAAAAAAAATATTTGGAAAGTTTAGTGCCAAACTTTTTTTAAATCTTGTAACCAAACAATATCTTAGGGCTTGTTTGGGATCAATTCTGTTTTTGAATTTTCTTTTGTTTTTAAAAATATGTTTGTTTAATGTGTTTTTACATGTTTTAATTTTTTTGTTTATAAACATAAATTTACATGTTTTTTGAAAATACTCAAAATAATTTTTAGATGTTCTGAGTTTTTTGAAAAACAATCACATTTTAATCAAATATGCCAAACATATTTTGTTTTAAAACGAACCATAAACTAAACAAAATAACAAAAAGAAAGAGAATATAAAAAACAAAAGTGATCCCAAATATGGCCCCTTAAGATTTAGGTGCCGTTTGGGATCACTTCTGTTTTTAGACAAAAAATATAAATATATTAAAATTTGTTTTTAGTTTTTAATAAAAAAAGAAAAAACAAACAAATTTGATTCCTAACAAGGTCTTACGAAATCTGGATATAAGGTTTTTGAAATCTTTCTTAAAAATAATATGATTAAATTTGTAGTCTTATGTTGTTATGCTTGTTTTCCAGCTCACTAGGTGTATGCTATTGCTCTTTTAGATCATGTAAATACATGTTGAGATTTTGATCTCCTCTCACATCAGTGACAAAATCTTCTCACTTTTCTGTTAGTTTTCATGAGCACCATGCCATTATTTCAACGCCAACTGCTGCTCTTGTTTTGGTAGGAAAGAACTGAAGTCGCATTTTTTTTTTATAAACTACATTGAACTTGGTAGATTCAATCCCAGCAGCTCAAAATAAAATTGATGGATGTGATTAGTAATTGCACCAGTTGACTGAAAAGGGTTATTGGAGAGGATTTTTATTACATGAAAGCATGAGATCGGTTGACTTGGAAGCTCTTCCAATGTTTTGAAGTTGTGATGCTTAAGGAGTAGAGATGCTTCATATCCGTTCATTCATTATTTGTCTGCTTTTACAGGTTTTCAGAGACACAGACACATCAAATTGCTGCACGGAAAGAGAAACAGATAGAAACTATGAGAGCAGCCTTGAAAATTGGGGAGGATAAGAAGGAGAAACATGGTAACAATATTATTCATGATTCTGAGTATGATTCTAGACATTCTGATCGAGAAGGCTATTTTAAAGACGAAGATGATGGCAAAGAGAAGATAGGAACTGAAAAGCAAGGGCACCCCAAATCTAGCAAGAAGGAAAAAAGGAATGATACAGAGTCTGATTCAGATGGAGATTCCTTGGCTAGAGAAAGAAAAGGGCACGCGGATTCTGACAGTGGCGATGAAAAAGGAAAAGGAAAAAAGGAAAATTTGATGAAGCCTAACAATTCTAGAACAAAACTGGCTAAAAACAACTTTGAGATTGATAGTGCGAAGGAAAATGCTAGCAAAAATAAGAAATATGAGAAGAGAACTCTAAGGAAATCTTCAGATGAATCTGGATCTGAAACTGATGATGAGAGCAGCACTAGAAGGAAGACAATAGGGAAATACACAAAACCCCATGACAGGTACATGAATGATTATTCTGACGGTGATGGTAGGAAGAAAATTGTGAATAGAGATACCAGGCATGATAAAGATAGCAAGATTGCCCAAATGAAGCTTAACGTTGAAGAGAATAAGAAGCGGCATGACTCCGATGAAGAAAGGTCTAACTCTGATATTTATGGGAAGCGTCCAGTGCATGATAAATATAGCAAGATTGCTGAAACGAAGCTTAGAGTTGAAGAGAAGAAGAAGAAGCGGCATGACTCTGACTCTGATAGTTATGGGAAGCATCCAGTGCACAAAAAGACGAGAAGATATGATACAGATTCTGATTCAGATAAAGTTCCTTTGGTTAGAGAAAGAAAAGATAGGCTTTTGACCAAAGACCGAAGACTTGAACCAGAGCATGTTGATTCTGATGATGATGATAAAGAAAGAAGAGGCGTGAAGGAAATTTCCTTGAAAAATAATGAGTTCACGACTGGACAGGCAAGTAAATACTCAAATTTCGAGGGTGGAAATGAAAAGACAACTAAAAAGAAACATCATGAAAAAAGAGATGTAAGAGACCATTCAGATGAATCAGGAACTGAAAACGATGACCCTAGAAGTAGTAGAAGGGAAAAACTGGAGAAATACAGTAAGCCTACCCAAAAGCACATGAATGATTATTCTGATGGTGATGATAGAAACAAAAATTTTGAGGTTGGAAATGAAAAGGCAACTAAAAAGAAACATCATGAAAAAAGAGATGTAAGAGACCATTCAGATGAATCAGGAACTGAAAACGATGACCCTAGAAGTAATAGAAGGGAAAAACTGGAGAAATACAGTAAGCCTACCCACAAGCACATGAATGATTATTCTGATGGTGATGCTAGAAAGAAAAATTTCACTAAAGACGCTAGACATGATAGAAACAGCGGGTTTGATCCTAAGAAGTATGCAATTGGGGAGAAGAAGAGGCGATATGATTCTGATGAAGAGAGTTCTGACACTGATAGCAACAAGAGGCATCCGGGGCACAAGAAATCAAGTCAGGCTAGCAAGACAAAGAAGATAAGGCTTGAAACTGATGATGAAAGCAGCGACTCTCATGCTGGCAGGAAAAAAGGGACCAAAAAGAGTGCGGGACACCACAGTGTTGGAAAGAAGCTGTATTCCAATAGTGACGCAAGTGATAGCTACAGCTCAGATTATGGCAGCTCCTCTTCTGATGAAAGCAGCGGCTATAAGGAAGAGAAGAATGACCGAAAAGGAGCACGAGCTAAGGAAGTAAGAAGAATAGATGATAAGGGTGAGAAGAAACTTGAATCCATTTCTACTGCTAAAAATGGCTTGAGCTCAAAGGGCGACTTTGATGGAGTAAAAGCTAGACCAAGAAAGGAACAAGACTTTGATGATGGTAAGTTTGCTGATGTATCAGTAGTAAATCATGATGTGAGGAGAAGAGAGAGAGATAGCAAAAGGTATGATGATAGTCAGAGGGCTGGTGGTGCTCGCATGGGTTCTGCTGAAGATAAACTTGGTAGAATAAAATATGTTGCCGATGGTGATAGATTTGGGGACAAACTATCTTCTTCACGAGAACTCATTGCTGAAGATAGACGTGACAGCAGTAAATACATGCATACGAAGAATGATTATGAAGATGGTAGGAGGCAAAAGCACTCAGACAAGCATTCTTCAAAATCAGAAATTAACGAACACATACATGAGGGTAGAACTCGCATGGAAGAAGAAGACGGAAAGAGAAAAAGGCGGGAGAACATGAAGGATTCAGAAGGTTTCTCCCCTGGACACAAATATGATGAATTGAAGAGGACAAAGTATGAGGAAAAACAGGTTCCTAAGGACCACTCAAATGAAGACTTTCATGGCAGCAAAAGCCGTTTTGAAGATGATCCCAATTATGAAAGCCGTCAAGGAGGCTACAGGGAAAAACAAGCCTCAAAAGAACATGTCAGGAGTCATCATCATGAAAGTCGTCAAAGTTATGGTGACTATAATAGCAGAAAATATGACGAGTCAGAGAAAAATTTGAGAAGAGATAGGGATGAGCATGAGTATGTTGAAGATAAAGGTCATCACAGGCGGCGCTAATACCAGACTATGGTTTCATGCTTTTCTTGTGTGATGGGGAGCTATGCGGCGAGTAGTGAGTTCTGCACTTTATGCTTGTGATGCTGAATGATTGTGACAAACCCCTCTACTGTAAGAACCTTTATTCATCAGCCATGTTTGTGTGAGAAGCGTTATTCATTTGCCATGTTTGTGTGAGAAGCAGAATTCTGTTTTTTCTGTTATCTTCATCCTGTTTTATGATTGCCTTGAAACCATCTGATATTTTGACGCATATGAATTTATAGTTCTGTTTATCCAAGATAAAGTGATATATCTATGGCTCATTATTGATGCTGCAGGTGAACCAGTAGCATTGTAAATTGATAAGAAATCGCTTTCCTTTGATGTGTTATCTTTTTTTTTTTTTTTCAGAATTGTTAGACCGCTGTTTTTTTTTTTTTTTTTTTTCCTCCCCGGTTAGGGTGAGCACTCTAACTTGACACCCTGGAAATTTTCGCTTTGTTTTCAATCAATATGCCATGCATTTGAGCAAAACTCTGCCCTGTTAATTATTCGCCTTTTGATGCTGGTACTATTTAACCTGCTTGCAAAAGCTTAGTTGCGTGAGCTCTCTCTACATAATGTTTATTGTTTATATCAATTTATTTTGGTTTAAATAGCTATTATTGCTCCATTTTTCTTATTTTGTATTTATTGTTAAGCTAAGCTGTTTTTTAGTACTTATTATTCAGCTAATCATGAGAACAAAGCAATTAATTACTATCAACCATCCACATCAATACAGCATTTATGAGCTAAAAACACACATCATCAAAATCATCATCTCCTCCCTTCCATCCAAACTTACAGTCCTGACAATCACACTCAATCGCCACACTCCCAATTTCTTCTTCTTTCTCCCAAACCCTAAACCCTAAAAGAACCTCATTCTCTTCCTTCCCCCTCAACTCTCCACTCCTCTTCTCTATCCTCACCCATGTCTCTTCCAATCCGCCCCTCCTGGGAACCTCAACTCTAGCCAACGGCATAGACTCCGTCAGCATCTTTAAACCAAAAACTGAATATAAAAGGCTTCTTCTTTTGTATCTTCTATGAAGGAAGGACTATTTTTATAGATTCAACTCTTCATTGAAATAGTGCTTTGTGGTTCAATGAAGATGTCAAATTGGTTGAACCGAAGAAATTGATTTCATGTCCGCACGAAATATTTCATATGATCCCGGTTCAAAGTAGTATCTTTTTTTATAAATTATAAATGGTATATGAGTTTTCTCATAATAATGGTTAATACTAAAAAAATGAGTTCCAAATGAGTATTAATTTTCCTCTTATAAAATGTTAATGATTGATTGTCAGGTCTTGTGTAATAATTCTATGCATCAAATCTAGTTAGCTTGAGTTTTGATCTTTTATGTATTAATGCTTATTTATTTATGAATAAATTCACATATTTAACTGTGTTTACATCTGAATTAATGTATATTTCTATTATATATCAATTTTATATGAATCTATTTATTTATGCATGTCACAAATACCACACGATTCTTATATATTTACATGTATAATGCGCAAACTTCTATCTTTGCATTTATAACCTATCAATTAAAATGTGTATTTCACTTTTTAAAAAGTAAATAGAAGTTTAGATATGTAAATACATTAGGAATTGTGCTATGTATGTAAATGCCCATTAAAATTTACCTTAAAGAGGTCTAAAATTGGTTGAGATGGGACTTGTAAGATCTTGATAGCTTAAAATCAAGTTTATTGAATCATACCTATCTTGAATTTATGTCAAATTGAAATGAATCATATTAAATAATTGTGTCGATATTGAGCTAGAATTAACATGGCTCGATATTGGTTCAGCGACAACATAATTCAGCTAGATCTTATAATTAAATCCATTATCCAATCTTTGCTTAAATTAACTTAGAAAAATTTACATATGTAGCACACATTCTTATGTTTTGAAAAATCTCACACCTAAACTTTCATATTTACACATATAACACTTGGATGTTTTAAATATACGCATGAAAAAGGTGGATAATTTCAAAAAATAGTAATAGTGCTATTTTTGATATTAATAATAATATTTTTGATATAATATTAAAAGATATAATTAAGTTTGAAGTTTATTATTTGTTCTTTAATATTCTATTGAATTTAGGGTTCATCATGCGAATGATGTTTTTAAATATAGACTATCAACCATCTAATGTTACTAACTTGAAACAACTAAGTAGAGACCCCAAAATCATTACTTGTGAATGACGATTACTAAAGACAAAGAAAACACTAAGAATAGAATGGTTGGAGCAACTTCGTATTAAAAAAAAAAAAAATCATTTTCTTAATACTATATTGTCCATTCGAATTTTTGAGATTATTTTGGTCTAAGATAGAATTTGGGACTATTTTCTCACAAATGAAACAACATATACATGTTGTTTGGACTCTTTTTTCTTTTGGGTTGGAGTTCCCTTAGATTTTATTTATTTATTTATTTATTTATTTATTTCTTTTTTTGAGTATTATGTGATGTGTAGTGGGAATTCTTTCCCTTTCTCTTTTGTATTCTTGATTTTTTGATGAAACACGTAAGTAACCATTAGTTGCTTTTTCTATTAAAAAAAAAAAAAAGAAACAACATATACATTTTTTTTCAATTTTAGAAATTATGGGTAGGGCTCTTAAAAAAAATTTATCATTCAGGAACAACTTATGTTCTGCTAGCTACGTAGATGGTGTTTAATACATTAGTTAAGCAAGCTATTCAGATATGATCACTTATTTTAATCCTGATTTATAAATGTGAATAACAATATTTCGCGAGCTATGTATGTTAAAACCCTTTGATGTTATTCATGTTGGACTTAATTTGTGAATTGAGTTGATCTCATGTCAACCATATCTAATAACCTAAAGGAATGCGGAGCCTAAGAATAAATGTTCTAAGGCTGCCATGTAAAAGTTCTTTAGACGGAATATGGGAATAATACCATCCCAACCTTTACCCACTTCTTGGAAGAAGGCCGTCTTTTGCCATCTCAGTAAGCACACCAACCACACCATCCATGTTCCCATCCCTCAGGTTTGTCTCAGCAAGAATCTTATATGATTCAGCATCTGTTACCTGAGAGCTTCTCAATAACCGCTCAATAATCTCAATAATCTCTTCATTCATCCCCTCCTTTAAAAGCCCTTTGATTAAAACTATAGTGCTTGTCCCGCTGATAGAAAGACCAGCCTGCAGCATTTCCTCATACAATTTCAGAGCTTTCCTCACATTTCCAACCTTACAGTGCCCATAAATAATCTCATTATATACAGCCTCATCAGGCTTCGAATTCCTCTCTTTTATAATCCCAAATACTTTATCAGCTTCATCAATCAATCCTTTCATACAAAAGCTCTTCATCAGCGACACCACACTCCTGTAGTCTGTCCTGTCACAGCTCTTAATCAGGCCATCATATGTGATTCTATCCGAATTCCTTTCCTCATCACACAACCGAAAAAGTATTCGTCTCGCTTCTTTTGCTCGCGACGCCTTATTAAGCCCGTTGATGAGCACACTATAGGTCACCACATCAGGAAGAATACCATTCTTTATCATTTCATCATGAAGAACAAAAGCCTTCTCCAACTCCCCTTCTTTACAGTGCCCATCAATAAGTGTTGTGTATGTTAGCTCATCCGGCTTCATCCCAGAGCTAATCATTTTGTTAAACATCTCGTCGGCATCGCCCAATCTTTTCGCCTCAGAAAGTCCCCTTATCAGCGAAGAGTATGCAATGGCATCTGGCAAGACACCTTTGGCAACCATTTCTTTCTGCAACTTGAAAGCCATCTCCACATCTCCAATCCTACAATAACCACTCAGTATTGTGCTGTAAGTCACCAAGTCAGGCACCAATCCTTTCTCCTCCTCCATATGGCGAACGATCAACATAGCCTCTTCCATTCTTCCCAAAAGACAATACCCATTGATCAGAGCATTGTAGCAAACAACTGAGGCTTCAATCCTATTCCGTTTCATCTCCTTCATGACTTCCATGGCTTCATCCAAAAGCCCCTTCTTCGAAAACCCGCTTATCAAACTCGCAAACGTGATCTCGTTGAGTCGAATCCCTTTCTCCTGCATCATACGGACCATCTCCATTGCCCTCCACGGATTCCCGGCATTGCACATCGCACAAATTACCGAAGTATATGTGACCACATTCCCCTTCACCCCTTTCTTCCACATCCCATCAATCACTGCCAATGCACCGTGCACATTCCCTTCCTTGCAATACCCATTCACAATCGTGTTATAACTAATCACATCTGGCATCACTCCCTGCTTTGACATTTCATCAAACACCTTGCGTGCATCCCCCACCCGCCTCTCCCTGCAATACCCGTTCAACAGCGAATTGTAAGTAATCAAGCTTGGCCTGACTCCTTTCTCCAGCATAACATCTAACAATGCGACTGCTTTGTTTACCTTACCCGACTTGCAGTACCAATCGATGAGAGTGTTGTAAGTAACAACATTCGGCGAAAAACCAGAGATCTTCATCTCTTCAAAGTAACCAATTGCGGCGTCAAAATCTCCTTTTGCGCAAAATCCGCGAATGAGGATGTTGTAAGTGTAGATGTTGGGGGAGACGCCGGAATCGGTGAGGTCGGATAAGAGCTTCTTGATAGAAGCCTCAGAGGAGGAGCGAGAGCAGAACATGGCGTGGAGAATGTAGTTGTAGGAGAGGATGGAGGGGTTGAAGCCGTGGGATTTGGCGAGAGAGAGAGCGGAGAATGCTTTGGAGATTTGGGAGGAGGAAGAGTAGGATTTGATGAGGAGGTCGACGGCAGTGGGGGAGTGAGAGATGAGGGGTTTGGGGGAGGGGAGGAGAGGGAGGGAGGTGGAGAGGGAGGGGAGGAGGGAGGAAAGGGGGAAGTGGGAGGTGAGGAAGCGGGAGATGGAGAGGGAGGGGGAGAGGAGATTGAGCTGGGAGAAAATGTGGAGAGCGAGGGAGAGTGGAGGGAGGGAGCGAGGGGAGGGAGGGAGGCGGAGGATGGAGGGGAAGAGAGAGAGGGTAGCGCGGCGGGAGGGGAAGGCGAGGAGGAGGGCGTTGGTTAAGGCGGAGGGGTGGAAAGGGTGGCTGATGGGGAGGTTTTGTTTGAGGCGGCAGAGGGCTTTTTTAGCGAGGATGAGATCACCGCCGCTGCCAGCCGCAGCTGCGGCGGCGTGTTTCGGCGAAGAGGACCTCATGACAATGAGAGTTCCCTACATTCTGAAAGGTGTGTAATTCTAGCACAGCAAAATTTTCACTTTTAGATTTTTGTGAGATTCGGGAATATTGCTTAAATATTTCTAACAATTGTACTTAAATTTTAATTTTTAATGAACGTTATTCAAACTTATGCTAAAATATTGTTCAAATAATATCAAAATTTATTGTTCTTTGTTCAAGTTTACTTGGTATGATGCCTTCCAATATTTTTATAGGAAGGGATCAGTAACCAATTACTTGGAGATAATCCGAAGTTTAATGAGTATTAAGAGTGTTAATCTCCGAAGTTTTAACATATATCATATTTAATGAAATCATTTCCTTCAACTAAATTATTTTAATAAAAAAAAAAAAACACACATGTCTCTTACTAGTAAAATCTAACGCTGAAAATATCTTTTGATGAAAAGAGAGAAGGTATGGGATGCAAATATTAGATGTTGTTATGAAATTTAAATAATGTTCTTAAATTTATTTGGGAATTTACTTGTACATAGGTGTGCATAATACATGAACTTTGATAAAATTTGCTTATAATTTTCACAAAAAGAAAAAAGAGAGGAGAATATAACATTACAACATTTTTTTTCTAAATCCTAATAAGCTTGATCAAATGACATTCTTTCTGAAGCCTGTTAGAAAACATTGTAATTCTCCAAGACACTAATGGCTTCTTTACAACAATCAAGCAGTGTGAATTCTAATAGGCCAATTTCTTAGAAGCCCACGGGTATACCCTGTATTTAAACCAACGAAAGCCCATTGAAATATTCTTAGCTGCTAAGAACCTCTAGTGAGCTATGAGTTCTTTTAAGCCAGTAGAGTCTCAACAAATGGGCAAATACACCAACCCCTTGGGTGAGGTTGATGATATAGAACATCTACTCATCAGTGTAAGTTCCATTAGGTCGGAGATTCGAATCCCCTTTAAGCGAGTGGTCCGTTATACGGAGGTGTGATACTCAATTTGATTAACTCACGGGGTCAAATCTCAAATCTAGCGGGATTGCGAGCCCAAGGGATTGGTTGGCGGTTCAGACCGTTAACCAATTTTTTTTAATATATATATACATGAATATTTATATACATACCACTCCATTCTTCTGTAATTACTTTTCGAACACCTAAACCTCAATTTTTACATACATGCTTCCTTGCCTATACCTGAAAATGGGTATTTAATTTTTTTTTAAATTAAAAAAGATATATTTTTGATGTCATGAGAAAGATTTGTAAAAATTAAAAATAACATTAAAAATACATAGGATAATTGGGTGGTATGTTTATAATAATAGGTATCATCAATCTTTCCACGTCAACATTAATTGGAGGAATCATGCACGATTGCATGTTCTTAATTGAATATATTATTTCCACTGTTCACGATCAAACCCTATCATCCATAAAATTTAAGGACTCGTATGGTTGTATTTATCAGTCATTATAATTTTTGTGGCAATAAATTGACTTGTTCAATATTTTATTTTCAAAATCCTAAAGAGATACTAATTTAAATTATATTTTATATTTCTTTTGGGATCCCTTTTATCGATTGTGATTTATTATAGTTTTTGCAGTTGTGTTTGTAAAATTGGAAAAGTGTAAAATTAGGGGTGCGTTCGGTAAAAAATTACATTTTTTTATTTTTTGAATTTTTTTCAAATAAAAAGTTTCACAATTGTCATCCCAAATAACGATATGACTTTTATGTCTGATAAGGAACAGATGGTGGAGTGAAAGCATCTGTTTAATTAGGAGAGTCGTTAAGTGAGTTGGGGTGTAGAGGCAACGCCCCCGCAGAACGGTACAAAGTAATTTTGTAATTACGTACAAAGATTATACCTTAAAGAGGACGTACTATTTTCAAGAAAAAAAAAAAAAAAAAACCATCGCCGCTCATTGCTCTCGAGAATGTATATATATTGCCAAACGTCATTAAATCTTTATGTTTATTCTTGATTGTTCTGTTGATTCTTTTATTTTTTTTTGCCCTAATTTCGCAACAAAGTCTAATAGTAATCTGTTTGGTCCAACCTTGTAATATTAAAAAGATAATTGGTAAATGAGAATATTAAAATAAATATATAAATAAATAAATAAATTACGTTAAGGGGACAGTTGGAATGTCATCAATTGAAAATAAGAGATAACGAAAAATGGATTTAATATTTGGACACATACAATAATTTAATAATAAAAATTATCATCACTCAACAGACAAATAAAATTAATTTCATTGAATTAAAACAAATGAGATAAAGATTAAATAATAATAGCAGTAACTGCTTACCAAAAAAAAAATTGTCATAAAATACATTATCCACAACATTCAATGATAAAAACTAAGAAAATAAAAAATAAAAAATTCATAAAATCAACCCTAAATATTTTTAAATTAATAATTATGACTATAAAACAACCTATTTATTAGAAACACATGCTATTCATTTTAGGAAGCGCACCATATGTAGCATTTAATTAATGTTATTTATTTATTTAAAAAAAATGGAAAATAGGAAGCCCCACATTCGTGGAAGGGAGGGATGGGAATCATGTAACTTCCGTATGATTGGTGGAGACATGAGAGTATGGACCTTTTAATATGCCAAAATGTCTCTTTGATGGCCGCCCAAATAATAGTTTGCAATATAAAAATAAATGGGAACAATGGTACATCTTTCCATAATATACAATTTAAAAGATCACATGAAATATGTGTTTATTTGAGGGGGTCAATAATAAGTGCCCCATTCTCTCTCTTTTAATTCTTTTCTCTTCATATTAAGCTTGATTATTATTATTTTTTTTAAGTGAAGATTTACATCTTAATTCCTATGCATTTACATATCAAATAATTAAATTTCATTTTTTACATGAATGCCCTCTTTTTTAGGCATGAATAAATGTACTACTTAGTTCACTTTGGAGGACTGCAACGTCTATCGACACCTGTAACTAAATTTGAGCAGTTGCCCGCTTAATATTTCGGTTTTGTCAATTGGCGTAAAGTGGATTTCGATTTTCTCTTGTGCAAATGAGAGAAAATGAATGTTCTTGAGTTATAAAAGTGTAGCAAGGTGTTGAATCCTAAAATGTCATGGTAGACACGCTTCGAGAATTTATAATATAAAAGGCAAAACATAGAAGGGAGAAAACTCATGGCCAAATGAAATTATGGGAAACTTGAGTATACAATTACAATATCACCCATTTATCTCAACGGTTAATGGGAATTCCTTATCGTTTTTTCTAATATTGCTCAAGCATATAAGAAGTCTCTCTCTCTCTCTCTCTCTCTCTCTATATATATATATATATATATATATATATATATATATATATATATATATATATATATATATATATATATATTCAAAAGAAATTAGTATTTAATAATTTACTTGGTCCAACTATAAATACCGATTTCTCATGTGTCTATCCGACCCGTCCGCACCACGTGTAGGGATCGAACCCGGACCTTCGGGACTTAGAGTGAACCACCGCCAAACCAGCAGCCACTGCCACGTACAGCACACACACACACACACACACACACACACACACATATATATATATGTATGTATGTATATATATATATATATATATATATATATATATATATATATATATGTATATATATATATATATATGTATGTATGTATGTATATATATAAAAGATGTTATGAAAAATACATGTCTTGTCCCTTTAAAGTATAATGCACATATTTATTTATTGTGTTATTATATTTATGAATAATATTATAACGAATAAAGCTCGCTCCCTTCATAGATAAGTTATTGTTTGAAGAATAAGTTTCTTATCCAAGTAAAATAGCAATTTTATATATTGAGATTTTATATTATTAAAGTACCCTCCAAACTTGATCCAAAATATCAATCAAACCTTCACTTAACTCACACGTTTTTTTTTTTGAAATAAGGGAATATTTAATTGCATTCGAGAAAAGTTGAAGAAGAAGAAGGAAAGCAATTTTGTTAGCGATACATATATTTTGTAAAATGGACTTCTACTTATGGAAAGAAAATTTAATTAATTGATAATAATGATTATATTTATTGAATTAAATTATTTTTTTTGTTTGATAAATTTTTTTAAATCTTTGTTTGAATTAAAATTGTCTTTGTATAATAATATCTTGGACTAAATGGGAAAATAGTCCTAGGGTTGTCAAGAAAGCTCATTGTTCACGAACTGCTCATTTTGGGCTCGTTCGTTAAGTAAACAAGCCGAACACGACCTATTTTTTTAACTCAAATTATAAATGAGTTGAACACGAACAATTCTTTATTCGCTCGTGTCTGGCTCGTTTTAGCTCGAAATAAAAAAAAATATATAAAATTATTAATATAATAATATATTACATATATTTATATATAAGTTTAAATCATAACAGCTTGTGTGGTAATGTGATTATGTGACTTCTTTTGCATAAATTTGCTCCGGGGTTGAATCAAACACTCTACATCTATTTTTTCAAATTAAATTTAAAGAGCCAATTTCGAACTGAACACAAACATGAATATTTAAATTGAACAGAATACGAACACACAGTTCATGAGCCAATTTCGAACTCGAGCAATTTCGAGCGAGCCCAGCACGAGCTAAGCTCAAGTTTGCTCAAGCTCGGCTCGTTTACAACCCTAAATAGTCTTCTATTATTTATATGACATTGTTGTAATCACATAATTTATAAAAGTATCAAAATAGTCCACAAATTCTTTGAATTGGAGCTGAAATAATCACCATGAGAGATTATTAGTGTTCGATTTTAAAATAGTTAGAGAGTATTTTGACACTTCTATAAACTCTCAAACTAAAACGTTTCCATGTAAACGGTCAAGAAGTATTCGACACTTTCAATACCTAGCATGGTACTCAAAACAATTTATTTAGAAAATGCATGTCAAAATAATGAAAAATTACATTGAATATATTTTATTGCTCATAAAAATATTGAATCAATAGAAATCTGAATTGATCAATTATTACCTTGTATTTACATACCTAACACCTAAAACTTAAATTTACATTTTTACCACCCAAATATTTCATATAACATGAATAATACCACCTTTTTTAACTTATAAAAGTGAAAATACACCGGTGCATATATGTAAATATTCCAAAAAAATATATATATATATTTGCTATATAAATTCTATGACATCTAACTTGATGCTGACCAAACACATGAAAAACTACAAGTCAAATTATATGTTGATATAAATGACAAAAACTATAATTATAGTTGATTATTCTGAATAACATTGTATATTACTTATATAAGATAGGAATGAATCAAACCCACCCCCATTTGACATATAATACTATTGTCTAATCCACAAATTCTTATCTAAATAATTAATATTGTTAATTATTTAGGGAACACATAATTAAAAGCCCTCCAAACTTGATCCAACTATCAACCAAACTCCATGCACTTAACTGACACGTTTATTCTCATAAAAGAATACAAATTGCAGTTACAATTTGAGGAAAAAGTTGACCAAAAGGTTCATTATATAATTATTAAAATGTACAATAATTTTAATTTTTTTATGAAATATATGTGCATATATTATAATGTTAAGAACAATAAGCCATCCTGAATTCCGAAGACATAATAAGGTACACTGATTCAAAACCGGATAACTTATCCTATAATTATTTTTATCTATCCTGTATGAACGGTGACTAGACTGACAAATGAAATATAATTAAAAATTTTGGAAATTTTTTTAGGAACTTTGTCTCATATGGTCTGAAAATGGGAAAATATTTTTAAAAAAGAAGAAAATATTGAGCTACCTCCCCTCCTAATCCTATCAAAGTGGAACTGCCATGTCATATATACATATATAATACATAAGGGGGACAATGCATACACATACTTATTTCACATGGAGAACTAGGAAGTCAAAATATATCAAATGCTAATGGATAGCCCTTCTTTATATAAAATGTCATTATATAAAAGTTGAGGGGTTTGAATGATTAAATATCTTTCATTTGTTATACAGAAAAAAGGTGATGCAGGTGATGATGTAATCTGTAGAGTTAAACCTAACTATATTGTCAGAGTTTAGCATAAGAGTTTAGCATGATAAAAAGAAATCTATGTATAATTTATGTAAATTTAATACATTATAATTAGATTCACACTAAAGTGCGCTCATGATTAGCTAACCCTAGCTATAAATATAATATTAGAACTTACATAAAGCAGCTTGAATATCTTCATTATTTTTATAAATCTTACTTTTGCTGTCTGCATCAATCTCAAATCCCACAATCAGCTTTGATCACGCCTAGTCAGCTACTTAACTTTATATCTAAGAATGATTAGGAAGCTGCACGCTTTCACCTTCTTCATCTCTATTTACATCATTCCAATCATCTTAACTTCATCTCCTTTTACATCATCGCATCCTCTTAATCAATTATTATTTGTGTGTCCACTTATCATGTTCTGATTTGCAGCTAACCATGCTGCTTACACTTGTCTTCTTCCAATTTGTCTTTTTTATCTTTTCAAGCAATAATATCTCCAAAATCCTAAGCTTTCATTGACACACACACACACACACACTCACACACACACACACATGCAACAAAATTAATTTAATTCAAATATATGAGCCAATTTAACGATGGTAAGGGTTCATATGCTATTACACATGATAAGAACAGTTTCATAGCTACTCCTATAGTTTTGCATCTAGATATTAATAATAAAAGCCATGCTTGACCACATTATGACTAAAGTAAAACAGTAATAGCAAGTTGAATTAAATAAGTTGGCAACTTGCATCAACATTTAACACATGCTATTGGTAGGCATTAAATGCTACAATATTGTACAATATTATAAAGTTTCACTGTTTATAACAGATTAATGATTTGTTCCAAAGGTTTTTGTGGCCATGTTCACTTAAAAAATCATGAAAGTAATACATTTGTAAAATTATATATATCTATATATATAAAACAAGAAAATAAGATGAAGTTTAACATAGTATATTTGATGTAAGTTGCAATGTTGTTAATGTTTGCGAAAGTAGTATGTTATGACAAGCAAAAGAATATTTCACGAGTAATAAAATGCAATCTTTTTATTTTAATTAAACTTTACTACCAAACCCTATGCATTTTATATTTTAAAGTGAGGATCATTTCAAATTGTAAAAATTGCCAAAGATCTTATAAAAAGAGAGAATAAAGTGTACGAGATTATATTTTTCCACTATTTTGTTCGCAAACTTATATGTATTGCACCTTTCTCGCTATGATTTGTCCCTTAAGTATAGTGGATGAGGAATATTATTAACTTTTTTTAATTCTATATTAGTGATGAACGGTGGAGAAAATTTCACTTATATTTTAATGCTGATCATGACTGCTGAATGAATTGTGACCTCAACCACCAAGAGAAATTTGCATCTTTAGGATCCTCCCATGCAAAATTTTATGAAATCGAGCTTAATAAGTGACACTATTGATCAATATTAAATGTAAAAAAAAACATTCATATAAATTTGAAGATTTGATCGTTTTGCATAATACATTCCAATTGATTTCGTGAACATATGAGCAACTTTATAAAATTATTCGGATTTTTATATGACATCGATAATATGATCTTTTATCTCTCACATAGCACCAAAAATTAAATTTGTGAAAAACAAACATTTCTATGGCGCTCACACACAAAGATATATATATTAGATATTGAAAAGTTCCATTCAATGATGTTTTGTTATATATATTTGTTTTTTAAATTGGAACATTTCTTTACTTTATACCCAAAAATTCTTGCATATAATTGCTTTCATTTTATTCCTAATATCTACAATATCTTTTTTTCCTTTGTGCAAATCAAAATTTTCAATTAAAAAAAAAAGACAATATCTTAGGTAAGTCTAAAAAAGCAACTTGTTTAGTGAACATTAATTAAGGAACTTGTTTAGTGAACATTAATTATGCATATATGCATGGAAGCTAGCTAGATGCATGGTCCCCATATATTTAGGATCAGTGGATTCATTAAGCTTAAGTTCTTCCATTATAGTAATTTATAAAAGTTATTCTCTAATGATCAATTAATATATTCTTATTTGAAGCATAAGCATATTTAAGTTAAAGATAAAGAGCAAGAGCTGAGGCATTTTCATGATTATATGATGCATTCAGTTAAGGGAAATGAGATCCAAAGTTAAGAAGAATCATCAAAATAATTAGACTAGGAATTTTTCACTTTAGTTTAATTCATTAAATCCCTAATATTTCTTGATATACACATTCTAAGTGGATTAATTGTGGAATATGATTTCATTCCTGTATTTTTGTATTAATTGCAAATTTTTTTATTATTTATCTTTTATTTGAAGACTACAACTTGAATTCATGCAAGGCCTTGGCCAACTAATGTTTTTATTCATATTAAGGGAAAAAAAAATTGTAAGATGGGACAAATGCAAGTTCCTAGGTAACTTTAAAAAAGCCACAATGAACATACATTTTATGTACCTTTCACTGGAGGAATCTATTGTCTATAATAGTGCTCATGAAAAAACTATTATTTTTTTTCCTTTTAATCCTTTTTATCTCTCAAAATGCATATGTTGATACAGTTTTAACATAACTTTTGTGTTACGACAAAAAAATTAATAATATTACATTATTATTTTCTCGTACATATTTGCTCTTTTATCGGGTGCCTAATAAAAAAGTTTTGAGAATGTATTAACTTATAGGTGTGAAAAATATTGATGTCATACAATAAAATTGTGTGATATTACTAAACATTGTTTTTGTTGAATATCTCAATAATTATTAGAACTATATAGAGGGTAGCCGATCAACTTGTTGTTTCAACACAAGATTTAGCTTTGTTTGGTTATGGGTTAAGCTACGGAGATTAAATTGTACATAAAATTGAGTTGAATACAATGAAATGATAAAATCGATCCCAAAAGTGTCCAAGAAACACACCGAAAAAATAAAGTGTACTAGAAGAAAGATGAAAACAGTAGTGAACAATTAAAAAGCACGTAATCTTTATTATAAAATGACCCCTATTTATATATATAGGGGCTCAAATGTTGAAAGTACAACTTTACCCCCTAATCGTTAGCCTTTGGGGGGTTACCTTAGTAAATTATCAGGAAAATACAATATAATATTTATATGAGCTGCCCGATTGATATTTAATCTGATGTCCGTTTATCTTGGTCAACTGATCGCTTCCCAGATGTTGGTTGAGAACTCGATCGATGATGATTTCAATGTATTGTCGATCGTCTCGAGTCATGGCGACCGTGTAAACTCTCTTTGGATGATCCTTAAACCTGTTAGACTGCAGATCAATTATTTGCTTTAATGCATGTTCGACCGATTGATTTTCTTCATGGATCTTTTCATACACCGATCATTCTTCTCCCTTCAATCGTCATGCTTTCTAAGATCCTTTTTGCATCATTGGCCTTTCATTCACCCTTCTGAAGATCATCTCCCGCAAAGGTCATTGCATTGCTTTGAGATTCATGCTGTCATATTTTTTGTATACGCATTTGTTCCCTGATTCCTTTGCTTCTTGAAAATTGTGTTGCAGACAAGAGAATCATTTTCAATGATAGAAAAAACATTCACACACACACACACACACACACACACACACACACATATATATAATTCATGTTGAATGCCATATTTGCACAATAAATGACTTCCTTCAATTTCCATGCTTAGATTGCTATATATAAGCCATAGAGCAAAGGGGGAGATTCACACGATTCTATTTCTCTTTCAGTCTTTGGTCCTTTCCTCTTTTTTTTTCCTGCATCTGTCATGATGCCCGGTGAGGGAGCCTCATCTGCTGATAAATATGCCCTCGTTAAGGGTAGCATGCGGGCAAAAGCCTGAAAGTTGGATGCAAAGTGGAAATCGGCGAGTGAAGCTCCAGTGTGGAAAGTGAGTGAGAGTTGTGTACATGTTAAAGACTAACAATCGTGAGGATAGAATCGGGCCCTTTGATTCCCTTGCAGGATCATCGTAAGAATGAGTCTCGAAGCAGGCTGAAGGCCATTCAGACGATCGTCTTACTCGACATCTGTTGAAGGTGTACATTCTGCCGAAGGGAAAGGAATGCTGGTTCAGATTGCTGCAGGGTGGATAGTCCCTCAGGCTACCTTGTATGAGGCGATGACATGGGTGGAGATATCGCTCCAACAGCCAGAGGGTGGCCCTTCTTCTGCGGGGAAATAACTAGGAAATACCTTTGAGGGTGCTAAATCTTACACACATTTGTTTGGAATTCGGTTTTGGGTTATTTCTTGAATCGTTAGTCTTGAATACTTACATTTCTTTCTTTGATACAGCTATAGTAGTCCTTAAGATTGATTCTATCTCGTCAAATATTGATGTCGATCCTGAGAAGGACATGGCAGCATCGGAAAAGGTTATTGTGAATGATGTGGTTGCCGCTGAACAGGTTATTGTGGACCAAAGGATGGACGAGGGGAACCTACCACGTGGTGAAGGCAAGATCTTGGTTTGCCGAGGTACCCCCAGCGCGCCAGAGGAAGAGGAGGTGATCTAGGGGCGTCAGGCGTCTTATGAATCTCTAATGCACCATATTGCGGAAAAAGAGAAGAATTTTGCTCAAATTATGGGGTATCCTAAGGGGGCGGGGCACTAATAGTGGAGTTGTTGAGATTTTGATGAGATTCAATCAGATGTATAAAGTAGTTATCGCTCTGCATAAGGAGTTCTCTGCTTTCCAGGTGGGGGGGGGGGGGAGGGTGGGGAGATGCTTATGGCTTAGGAGGAGACGACACGTCATTGTTAGGAGTTTCAGCCTTCAGAGGTGGCTTTTTTTGCTCAAACAAGGGATGGTCAGAATGACATATGTGAATTCATGTATGAGAGATATCTTCACCAAGGATTTTTCTCGGATGAAACAACAAATGATCGATCGTTTAGTTGGTTTTTTCTATCTTTATAACTTTTGAGGGTTTCATGCAATGTAATTTTTATAAATAAATAAATAAATAAAATATAATTTTCTATTTCTGGTCATGATTAGTTTATCTTGAGTAACATGTAGCTTTGATCGCGTCAGACCTCACCAACATTTTATCTTCATATACCTCATATATATTCATGTGCGTGGCAGTCATCAGAGGGCTTTACTCCCTTCTGTGACTTTACCAATTTTTTCCTTCTTCCCTCTTTCTCCTACACGATACTTTGGGTTTCATCGTGTGGATGTCTTCCCAATGATTGTTTAGCATGACTCCAGCTACACAGATTTTCGTTCTCTCTATGATAGATGTGATGGAGAATCAAGATCTCTACGTTCTTGACACTTTGATTAACCTTCAACCGATAGCTAGCTATAAGCGAGCCACGGATCAATGCTCCCTCGACTTAATCTTTCACAAAGATCAGTTTAAGATGGATCTTTTGTCGTTGTTCTACAGGAACGTACGACCGATCTTTAATTGGTATGAGATTGTTCTTGCCCATGGTCTCCCATATTCAGTGGTTGCTCAAATAACCATTTCCCTCTTCTGTTGAAGGATGAGGACTCCTTGGTAGATCGAGTTATTCAACCACTTCTTTTTGTTTAGAATCATCCGAGACGGTTACGTCCAGTTCACCGCTATTCCCAAGGTTCATGTGCTAGGTCTTGAAAATAAGATCAAAGATTGGAAAACTGAAATTATTGCTTAGCTCATGTGCAGGTTGTAGAAGGATCCGCACTTATTTGATGGAGTGTGAGGTAAAGAAAGTGAAAAATTTGCCAGGGAATCTTAAAGACCAAGGGACACTAATCCAATACCTCGAACCGAAGGTGGTTGAGCGTATGATCCATCCAGATCACACCGAGACAACGACCGAAGGACTGTACTTTTCATCTAATATTTGAGCGGTGGCTTAAGAGAAGGCCGCTGAGGAGCATGCAACTTCGAAGAAACTGCAGATAAATCGCGGTCTTCCCCCATCCAACAGAGGTAGGGGTCGGTCTGACGCACCTGGATCATTTGAAGGAGACGTTGAAAGTGGATAGATATTCCTCACGCTTTTTATTACTTTTATGTGTGGATGTATAGTACTAATGCAGTTATTGTTAGGTTCTTTTGAAGGGAGCAAGGAGGATGCTTCCCAGACTGCCAGTTCTCCAAAATCAACAGTTTCGTTGGTCCATTTGTCAGTTAGTAGAGTTCATGCCATGACTCCTGGTGGGACTCACTCATGGGTTTGCATGAGCTAGCGGAGGTGAGTTAATCCTCTCATCTTATCTTGATTAAGACTGAGCCCGAGGGAGAACCAGGGGCCGCCGCGAGAGGAAGGAGAGATGTTTTCCGAAGAAAAGAAAAAGCTCCAGTTATGACTACAGAGCTGCCTCCTCCTCCGAGAGAGGGGAGGATTTCTCTCAAGTATCCCTTTACACATGATCTAAGGCTGGAGTTTGGACAAGCAGCCATTATGCGCTCATTGACATGGACAGAGAGTGGTTCCCGACACCCCTCTAAATGAGAATTATCCATCAATCCTAGTGGAGTTGTTTTGATCTCAGACCTTTTAAAAGATATTGAGATCGATGGACATGAGTGAAATACTTCAAGCGACCGATAGTTATCATCCCATTGCATGGGAAGCCTCCCATTTTCAGGGGATACTCTTGGACAAGGTTGAGGAACCAGTTGGGAGGTCTAGCCTATGGGTTCAGAAGTAAAAAACTGAGAGCCACCATGGCTGAGGAGAGATTGAAAATATCCGTGGAGGAGAGGAAGCTAGCGGCTTAGGAGCACAAGGTTCAAGTTATAGCTCTTCTCAAGGAGAATAAGGAGTTGAAAAAAAATGTCCTTAATGATCACCCAGGAGGAGTATGTTGAGGGTATCTCTTGTCAAATTACGATCAATATTTCCTTTATCTTTGAAAGGTTGTTGATCCTAAATGGCACGAGATGGGGGAATTTGGTATGCTCCTTCAGATCCTGAGGACGAGGAGAA
The DNA here is from genome assembly GCA_022702705.1 of Papilionanthe hookeriana x Papilionanthe teres. Lineage (NCBI taxonomy): Eukaryota > Viridiplantae > Streptophyta > Magnoliopsida > Asparagales > Orchidaceae > Papilionanthe > Papilionanthe hookeriana x Papilionanthe teres. Next base: position 1,718,130 of record CM040429.1, on the reverse strand, counting down.
GGACCAATCAAATGGAAAGCCTGATCGTGTCGAGGGAGGAGGGAAACCAGAAAGGAGGGTGTTGAGGAATATTCAAACATTTAGATATGAGATGATGTTTTTCTCTCTTTTATTTTTGCTGCTTGCTAGCATTGTAAGGAAGATTACAACCAAATTTTGTAAAAAAACTTTATAGTGCTAGAGAGTTTGAAGCCGAAGACTTTGTTTCTTGAGCCATGTTATTCTTTTGTCAAGCTGTCGGATAATCTATTGCTTGTTATAGATCGTTGAAGAGAGTATCTACATATGCATCATATCCTGTTTGGTTTTAACACATGGTACGATCATTATACACCCCTTACAGAGCTTATCACTGCCAGGTGTTGACAATATTACACGGGCTTTAGACGATCATTTTCACACCCCTTACATAACTTATAACAGTCGGGTGCCGAAATGCCCAACCTGACACTGAAGAATGCTATACACCCCATACAGAGGTTGTCGCTACCGATCATTTATAAGGAATGCAAATAATCATTTTCGCAGACCTCGTCGCTCTGGGTGTTGAAACGACCTACTCGCCACTGACGATCAATATACACCCATCACGGAGCTTGTCATTGTTGGGTGTTTATAAAGGTTTTACAAGTCATCTTTACACCCATCACAGAGCTTGTCACTGTCAGGTGCCAAAAACATCCTATGTGCTACTGTTAATCAGCATATACCACTCATGGAGCTTGTCGCTGTCGGGTGTTTATAAGAGCTTCAGAAGATCGTCTTCACGCCCCACGTGAAGCTTGTCGTTACTAGGTGCCAATACGTTCTACATGCCACTCATGATCAGTATACACCCCTCACGGAGCTTATCGCTATTGGGTGTTTCTAAGGGCTTCGAACGATCGTTTTCACACCTCCTCACGGAGCTCGCATTGTCGAGTGCTGAAACATCCTACATGCCACTAACGATCTGTATACACCCCTCGCGGATAGGTCCCTCCAATATTGCGGCTTATTTATTATTTTTTTGCTTCATCTGCTATGCTAAGGGATCCACGTTCAATTGGTGGCATGCTACGTCAATCGGCACGCCTGTAATTTCGACCGCCATCCATGTGAGAACATCTTAATTTTGATGGAGAGTTCTGATCAATAATTCTCTATGTCCTGCATCAAAATATTAACTGTCATTGCAATTGAGACTTGTTGGGTTGGGTTGAGCATATGAGCTAAGCTAATCGAGACGGAGCTTAGTGCACAAGATCATATTATATTATATCAAGTTGGATTCAAAGAACCTACAATTTCAAACAGTGCCAAACTTTCAACACGAGAGAGCCTGAACTCAATTTTCTTTGTTAGGCAAAACCCATTTGGACAAATATGACAAAATTGAATCAAATCTCAATTTTTTTTTTCATATAAATAGCTAATCAAATATCAAATTTTTGTAGAAGATATTCCTAATTAGTATTAAAACTATTTTAATTAGTACTAAAATTTAAGAAGGTTAAGTTCTAGATACAGACAAGCAGGTACAACTGAAGCTCAAACCTCAGAGAACCACCTCCGTAGAAAACAACCATAAAAGAGAAAAAGTGTGAATTATATACAGCAAGCTACAGCAGCACTAACTAGCTGCAGACAAAACTCCCTCCCCTTTTTACAAGAGGCAGACTGCCATATTGGCTCCACCACAATCATGAAAATAGCACACCCACCAATGTTGCACATAACAATCTGTCATGCAATGCTCCTGTGTGAATATCAAAGTTTAGGAGTAAATATATACATAAAATTGTGTGCTAGTATATAAATGCCTCAAAATAAAACTAAAAAACTTGTGTAGGAGAGCTAGGGTGGAGCTTATCAGCCTTTTGCCAACAACTCTCCCTTTCCATGCATGGCCTCAAAAGCTGCAATTGTCAAGTCCACATCCTCTTTAATCTTGCCCACCCCCCACAATAAACGCCAAAAGGCCACAACCAAATTAAGTTCTTATTTATAGCGAGAGATAGAGAGAGATAGAGAGAGAGAGAGAGAGAGAGAGAGAGAGAGAGAGAGAGAGAGAGAGAGAGAGAGAGTGTGTGTGTGTCGTTGTCCTCTCTTGTGGGTCTCATATTTAGCTGCTTGTATGTATTGGCATTTGAATGACTTCTTTTGAGATAAGAGATGTGAGTGGAATGAGCTTCCAATGGTTCCATGGTGGGACTGTGAGCAGGCTCTAAGATAGTATATGGGTTTCATCAATTCACTACCATCATCATCTATTTTTCTCAACAACTAAAGTGTTAAAAGGAGATGTTAGCTTTTTTTTTTCATTAATTTATTAAAATTTTATATTTACCATTATCTTAATGTAATCATTTCTGTTTCTATTTTAAGCATCAAATAGATGATGGTAAGATTATGATACTAAAATGTTATAATTATATACATATATGATGTATTTTAATATATATATATATATATATATATATATATATATATATTAGATGTTTATAAGTTCTCTAAACATTATTTTAGTTATCTATTCAATATAATCACTTTATTACTATTAATTAATAAAAAAAATTATTTCTTAAGAATTTAGAGTGCTTGTGAACATGCAATACATTGTTTGTAGAGCTAAGTTATTTTGGTGGTATTGTCCCATAAGTAAGGATAGACTCTTTATAAATTCTGATTTCTGTTTATATTAAAATCATATTTTTGGTTTTCGTTTTAGAGTTCATGCAATTCTTATAAATTTACATATCTAAAGTATGATATTTTAAAATTTGATATTTATCTTTATGATACTTTAATAGTGTCATAATCACATAAAATTTTATACATGAAAAGATATATTTCATATTTAAAAAATAAATAACAGTAATAATATGAATCTAAATATCAAAGTTTATATTTTAGATATGTAAATATATAAAATTAAATGATATGAATGTAAATCTCCCTATAATTTTGATGTGCTCTAGAGGATTCTCAACGGTAGAGTAATAGAATATCGTCTTAACGTCGCAAGAGAATTCAACATATACTTAGATGAAAGAAAACCACTGATAATAACACCAGAAAATTTTGTGGAAAACCCGGAAAGAGAAAAACCACGAGGCCTGACCCAACAGAAGAGTTCCGCTATAGAAAGATGAATACAGTTACAACCACTTGTCCAATAGGAGGGAAAGGGTTACTAGGTTTCCCAAGTTACAACATCGACATGCTAATGGATTTGTTGCTAGGAATGGACGGCGTCCGTTCGGTGTTGGTCGACGGTGGTTGGTGGTGGTTGAAGGCCTTCGACGGGGTCGATGGAGATTGGCGGTGATCGAAGACGGTCGGCGACGGTCGACATATATTGGCGGTGATCTACGACGACCAACGGTTATTGATGGAGGACAGTGGTGGTTGACAACGGTTGACGGTGGTTGACGACGATAAGCAAAAGTGGACGACAGTCGACAGTGGTCAACTGAGGTCAGTGTTGATCGAAGACAGTCAGCAGCGGTGGTGCTGGGTTTCAGCTACTTCTCGAAGCTTCAAGCTCTTCCTCAAATCTGAAGCTATCCTCTCCTCTCATGAGAGGGGTGGGGCTATATTATATAACTCCGATTGCAATTAATGCTTGAATATGAATCACTTTGATCGGATGATCCAGAGAGCTTCTTTTGATTAGACTGTGTTTGATAGACATTTGTGTAACTTAACAATGTTGTGTCGGTCGCTAAATGGAAAGTTGTCAGTTGCTTTGAAAATATGTTTAATCTAATATATATATATATAACTTTGAAAAATAGTATTTTAATTTTGAAAATACGAGACCAAACCGTTCTTATATATTTATTAGTTTAAATGATCGAGAATAATACCACAAGCAATGCACCTATCACGAGGAATAAACATACTACTCAATAGCGATTATATTCGTGGATGTTGTGTTTCAAGGTATTTCGATCTGATCTTGTTCGGACGTATACTCTCGATCTTTCATGTGAGGATTACTCATATATAAGTCTTCCGCTTGTTTCTTTCTTTATTTGTTTGCTTATTTTCTTAGTCTATCATACTTATCGATTCCTCTCCTCCTCAAATCATTAATATGATTCGGGAGGGACATTTATTCAAATAAGAAAATTATAAGACAACATATAAATAAACAAGCCGAAGGCTTCGAGTCGTTAAAAAAAATTTGAGAAAATAATTATGTATATGTCACATCAAAAATAGACGCCAACAGATATATATATATAAATATATATAACACATTGTTGATTGCATATAGTGGAGGAATGTGGGGAGCATGTCGAGCCCATGGCAAGTAGAGGAATGAAGACCAAATAGGGTCACGAGTAGAAGAGGGGGTATCAGAGGAGAAAATATGGAGTGTGGATGCCACATCAACGGACGACTACTATGATTTATGGGAGGTCAAGTTAACTTTTTTTTTTCTCCTCCGCTCGATCGCTCCCAATGTCCCCAGGTGCATCATCCGCTCTGTGAGATCTGATTATACGATGTCGATGTCGGGTGATAACAGGGAGATATGGTGTGAAGCTCGAGCGACAAAGACGAGTTAGTGGGGAATATCCTAATGAAAGGTGGCTAATTTGATCTCCGAGTGGCCACCACGCAAATATTGAAATTTGGGTGTTTAGTAAGTAAATATGTATGTTTTAGGTGACACCACTCTGAAAAGAACTCCGTGTAAATAATAAAATTTAGTCACTAAATATTTAAATACTAATTTCTAACGGACTAGCTATGTAAATTCTCCAATATTTTGTATTAAAATTTTTAAAATTTTAAAATTTTGATGAAAGAGTAAGAAAATATGGTGCCCTTTTTGGACTTAAATGTCCATTTAATTTGCTAAATGGTTTCCAGAAGGCGAGCAGCATTCCGTATAGGAAGCAAAACGGGCAAAATTATAAATTAAAAAAAAAAAAAAAAAACGAAATCAGTTAACACGGACGCGTGGGGACCCCTACTCACAACACGTATAAGCTACACGAGGGACTGCAATGTCGGCACGTGCGAGAGATCCAGCTGGCACGTTCACCGGTCTTCTCGTCGGGAAAAACGGCTTGGGGGCCCCACTCACACTTCCCCCGGCCCCACCGGATTTCGGGCGCCCGGTGGGACCCGCTAACGTGGATTCTCGTCCCCAACCAACTATAAGAGTACACCTCTTCCCCCATTCTCAGCTCGCACCAGAACTCAGAAGTTAGCGAAACCCGATTAGCCTACCCCTACCCTACCCCGAAACCCTTTCTTTCGATCGTAGATGACGAACCAGAATGTGGTAGTGCCGGAAACGATGAGCATGGCGGTGGTCGCCGTGTCCGATCCAACGCCGATATTTCCCTATCTTCCGCCGAAGATCGGCGGCGCCGCCGCCGGAGCCGGCGGATTCGGCATCCGACGAAAGTGCCTACCTCAGCTCGATCTTGCTGAAAACGGCGGTAATGGTAGGATCAATGTATGGATCGAAACCATGAAAGCCTCTTCGCCGACGCACAAGTCGGTGGAGGCTATTGGCGCACCCCACTCCATCGCCGAGCAGAACGAGCATTCGACCTGGATGGTGACCGATTTAAGGGTTTCCGTATTCTTTATGCGATGGGGGTTTAGATTTTTCTTGCTGTTTAAGGGGTTTATTTTATTGAATACAGATGAGCCACCCATCGGCGCTGAGCATGTTTGATGAGATCACGAGAGCGTCGAAGGGCAAACAGGTCGTGATGTTTCTTGATTATGATGGCACGCTCTCGCCTATCGTCGAGGATCCCGACCTCGCTTTCATGTCCGATGCGGTTCGTGACTTGTTTGTGTGATATGCTTCTGATGATATGAGTTTTGTTATTGATTGCATTATGATATATGTCGTTTTTTGGGTTCAGATGAGAGAAGCGGTAAGGGATGTGGCTCGGTATTTCCCGACGGCAATTGTGAGTGGCCGGTGCCGCGACAAGGTGCATTTTCGTTCCTCCATTGTTGCTCTGCATACTTTCTTTGTGCTCGTTCTTTTTTTTTTTTAAGTAGAACTGTTGTTTTGCTGGTGATCAGGTCTATAACTTTGTGAGATTGGCAGAGCTGTACTATGCTGGTAGCCATGGGATGGACATCAAAGTTCCAGCAAAGGGACCCAGTTTCAAGAAAGCTAACGTTAGTGTTTTGTAGTTTCTCATTCCTCGTTAAAAATTAAATTAAATTATATGTATAATAAAAAAAGGTGGAAACTCATTTTGTTGTATGCTTCCAAAAAGAAAATTTTTAGAGTTTATATTTATGTATTTTTGTTTTTTTTTCCTTGGCTCAGGGAAAAGCCGTTCTGTTTCAACCAGCTAGTAAGTTCTTCCCGATGATAGATAAGGTGTGATTTATGGCTTATTGAAGTTTTTACTTTATTGCAGCCAACAATATTTCATGGAATATGTGACTGTATATTGAAAGGCCTCTATATAATGATCTTATAAAGCTTTATAGAACCTTGCTGGAAGCGACCAAATCTACCCCTGGTGCCAAAGTGGAGAACAACAAGTTCTGCGTGTCGGTCCATTTTCGATGTGTGGATGAAAAGGTACTAAATCATATTATAGTTCTTTTTTTTTTCCCATTTTCTTTCTTTTTGTTAGATGAGTTTTTTTTTTTTCTTCCTTCTTTCTTAGAGATGGAGAGCTTTAGCCGATCTGGTGAAAACAGTGATGAAAGAGTATCCAAAGCTGCGGCTTACTGCGGGAAGAAAGGTTTAACTTTTGCAGCTTCAAGCCACTTGTTAAAGTTTTCCATAGATAATTTTGTTTTTGTTGCTTGCTTCCAAAGCATGAATGTGACTTCTTGGCCTTCAGGTGCTAGAGATTCGCCCCATTATTAAATGGGACAAAGGTAGGGCCATGGAGTTCTTGTTGGAGTCTCTTGGTAAGTTTTAATACAGCTTTTAGACACATTACATCAAGTCGTTTTCTTAGTATTGTTTCTTTTTGTTTCACTTTATCGATATTTTTTCTTTTTAATTTTGAATGTCAATAATAGATTTTATGTCGGTGAAATTAATTCCATCCCAAAGTTTTTACTTTATTAAAAACTTATAAATTTATGTTATGATGTTTTCTTCGCAGGATTCGCGGACTGCGAGGACGTGTTTCCTGTTTATATTGGTGATGATCTCACAGATGAAGATGCTTTCAGGGTAAGCAAGATTGTTATTTTGCTCAAAATTCTCATCCTTGAGTGTTGACATGGCTTTCACACGTTTGGGTTTTAAGATCCAGTGTCGTTGGAGTAAATAAGTGTTTTTAGCAATAATATGCTAAAGTGGCCCAGATTTATATCGCATCTATTTTCCCAAGACTTTCTGTTGATATCATATGAGTTGATGATTTTTGTTGAAAACTTCATTTTCAGTAGGAATGACATGAACTTGTACTTTTTGCAAATTTGCATTTTATTGTCAACAACTTGATGACTTTTATTATGTTTCATGTATATATAGTTTATCTTGATAAAACAATATTTTTATCATTTATACGTCTTATAGTATATTTTTACTATCTTTTTCCCTTCTTTTTCTTTCTCATCACTATTAGGTGTTGAGAAATAGAGGGCAAGGCTTGGGTATACTGGTTTCTAAAATTCCCAAGGAGACAAGCGCTTCTTATTCTCTCCAAGAACCATCTGAGGTAAGTTAAATCAACACCAAATCTCTCTGCTTTTTTATATTTTTAGTACTTCTGGATTTATTTTGTTTATGGCACATGCCATCACTAGGGCCACATGATGGCTACTGTTATGTAACCTTCTGCGGTTGCCTTGACAATACGAAGTTGCTGATTTTTTTATTCTTGGAAATAATTTCTAAGGTTATGGAATTCTTGCAACGGCTAGTGATGTGGAAGAGGCTTACCTTGAAGTCCAGTACAACGGTTTAGATTAGATAAAGTATGTGCCCTACGCCACCCATGAAAGGCAACCATGGGATTTCATGGTGAGCAAAATGCATGTATTTCCTCTTGGAAGGAAGAAAAAATGAAACCTTTTGTACTTCCTTTTTTTCTTTCCTCCCTTCCCCCTACCTTTTGGATCTTTTTTGGGCTTCAAAGCATTGTAAGCTAGCTTTCTTGCCCCCTCCACAAGGAGCTAAGTATTTGTAATTATTTCGATGTACAATGAAAAAGTAAGTAATAGCAATTGTTCTTTTTGTTCTCTGGCTATGGATCTTTTTTTATGCATAGAATGAAATTTTTAACCATATATCATCATAATTACGAAGAATAAGAGAGGTGTTTCTATCTTAAATTTGGCGTAAACTTTTTGGGTCTCCTAACTTTAAATCTTGGTATGGTTATTGTGAATTCCAAGTTTAGTGGGTTGGGTTCCGCTGAAATTATAGTGTTGGCCATTTGGGCAATTACAAGGGTTGTATATGAAAGTTTTGGTGCACAGAAGATATTTAAGGATGCTTATTAAAAAAGTGTTAATCTGAAATAGGTTTCTCGCAACCAGACTCCATTTATTTTGTTTATGGGCAGGTAGGACGGTACGTGAAGCCTATTATATTTAATTATTTTCCCTTACTAATCCCATGCAAATGCTCACTGTTCTATGAGCTGTACTTCTTTGTCTTTTTAGCAAGGTTTGACCACAGCAGCAGCACCTATGTTTACCGATAATTGATAAAAAAGCACAGCCATTGGTCTTGATCACGATGAGCTGGCTTTTTTTCCCGCACAAAAAGGTAGATTTCTGAGCTGGAGAGTGATACAAGATAAAGAATGGACCGTTAAGTATGACTATTTCTTCCTTATTATAAGATTGATAGTTTATGATGGGCACCATTATCATAGCAGCTATAGTGCAACATTCAATTAGAATAACAGTCTAAAAGCAGTTTTTTTTTTCTTTTAATTTTTTTTTCAGGAGACGACTAATTATTCTAGTTAGATGCCTTTAAATCATTGCATCAGCACCAAAATAAGTTGACTTTTTGCATTATATCCTATTTGATACTCTTTGAAACATATTTTAACCCCAAGAAATACATGGCAGGTTAAGATATTGGATCTCATCAATAATGGAGTTGCATACCGTCTCCAGGTGGTTTTTCAGGTTCTAATACATATGATCAGATCATTGTTTATGGAAAAATCTGAAGTTGCTTTCAGGTACCATAGTCCTAACATTTAGAGGGGTCCTTACCATAGTGAAGAGCATGCTTGTTTCTTTGTGCAGCTTCACCAAGGATCAATACCATTAGACGTATTCTCCAAATAAAAAAAAAAGGGGAATTTTACATATATAGGGCACAATTCTTATGCATCTACATATTTCACGCCTAAACTTTTCTATTTACTATCACTTTGGTGCTTTAAACCCTTGCATGAAAGGTTTGTTTCAATTTTAAAAAGCGGTAATAGTACTATCTTTGATGTGATAATAAAGATTGAGTGCTGTGTGTGTGTGAATTTGAAAGTCTAGGTGTGAGATATGTAAGTACGGAAGATTTGAGTGCTATGTGTGTAAATGCCCAAAAAAATGATAGTATACAATCATGCTTGATACTCTGATTACTCTTATGCTACTCCAGGGAAAATTTAGATTTTGAGTTGATATTTGATGAGAATACTTTATTTGTGATATTAATTTTCATAACGTTAATTCAAATGATAAATTTAACGACAAGAAAAGACATAATCACCAAGTTTTTTTGGCTCTTATACTAGAAATTTTGAATTAATGTCTGATGATTGTACTGTATTGACTTGATTAACTCTCATATAAAGGTTAATTATAGCTAACCTACAAAGGATTAGTTTACAATATTCTCATTAAAATTTCATGATTATAGAATAAGTTGGCATTATCATGAAAACAATATAAGTGCGGACGCAATTTCAGCACTCAAGTCTTTTTACTTCTGCATATGTTTCTAAAAGGCTTTTTGGTTAGCAGCAAACGCTTTACTGATTTGAGAACGAAGGAATTAAGAAGCTAGTAATATTGTGTAGTAAATGTAGCATTCTGCAGCCCACCAAACACAAAGCATAAGATTTCGTGCATGCAAACTTGACAGCCATCTCCAAAAGCAGAAGTAAATAAATATATCTTCGTAGTGATTTTACTTTGTATATTTATCATTTTTCTGGCTCTTAAAAAACAAAGCAGGTTTATTTTGATTGATGACTTCTAGGCTCTACCAGAATGACAGAAATTCAACCGAAACAACATTAAGAACAGCTTTAAAATCAAAATCAAAACACACTGCATCATTAATGAAATGCAGCCCTCCCTGAAAATCAGCTTTTGCCCAACAGCTACGCTACAGTTAGCTGTCATCAATTAAAGTGCATTGAAGGCATAGGTGGTTAAAATTATTTGAACCATACAGGATTTATTATTGTTGGCAGAAGAAGGAGATAAAGTCAAGTCTCCATCTTCCCCAGACTACTTGAATAGCGACATTGTTAACTCTATTTGATAATTTAAACTACTACTCCATTGGCCACCTTGTATCTCAGCCAATCCTACATAAAAGTAGTAGGAGTGGCGTCTGTCACCATTATGAAATGCCATTTTTCTCTTTTTATAGAAAAGTTGCTGACATCCTTCCTAGTAAGGACATGAAAGAGAGTGAGAGATAGAGACCACCACTAAGCAGTGATAGGGGAATCTATATGGTTGAGTGAGGAGTTGGATTCCACTAGCAGCACTAGAAAGAGCCCGCACCTTAACTAAAGTTGGAAGTCCAGTGCTATCAGATCATCATTGGTGCTAAGTTTCTATAACCAAATTCATTGGATGCCTCATATCATTGATGGTAGAGGGCTCAATCGACTTACCAATCATTGAGCATTTCAATCACATTTTTTTACAGAAAGAAAGGCCTTATAGTCTCTCAAAACATAGTTTTTTTGTTAGATGGACGCTAGGAGGACTAGACTAGGATCTGGTGATGCATTTACATGTATAAAACTTATATATGATTATTATTAAGATAGGATTTTATCGAATCTTTGTGGTGTTGAAATCCCATGGCTTCATGATTTATTGCTTGTCATCCCATAGGCCTAAAGTCCCTTCACATGCTACTTCTGAAATTCTAAATTGAAAATGAGAAAGATTTTAGTGTGACAAGCAGGCATATTTTATATGGATAAACGCACGCTAAAACTAGTCGGTTGCCTTGGTCTTAAAGAGGTACACTTGTTGCCTCATGGAGGTATGGAGTAGCTGGAGTGGAGATCCATTGAACTGTGATTGGTCGATGTAGCTTTTAAATAAGCAAAAAAAAGTTACTTCTTGGCGCATGGTGGTGTGCTCCTGAATTGGGCAGCACATGCACTGAGAGCATATAATTGGGGGAGATCAGCCTCTTTACAATTCCATGGCAGCATTGGCACCATGAAATATGAATGAATAATGTGATTTAGTGGTCCTGCAGATGTATTCTATGAAGCTAAGCTCATTGTTTAGCGTTATGGAGATTACCCGTGGGCTCCAAAAATTAAAAGACCACTCTTTAGGAGACAGCATTTATTTTTTATGTTATATTGAGAGAGTTTTGGAGGAACAAATTTTCATAAGGCAGGTTGAATTATAAATAAGATATTTCCTAGAGATTTCACTCTCATTTAGCGAGAACCTTTGATCTGCTGTTGAGATTTCTCATAATCCCAAGCCCCTATAGTTAATTACCTCTCCCGATAACGGGAGAGCACTTTCGATTAAAGCTAGTCATTAAGAATTGAGTATTCAACATATAATAACAGCCGACTTAGGATTTAAATTGTAGAATTGACCACTTAAAACTTAAAACTGATGGTGGCGGATTGAAAACGAAACCCGATTATGCGGTGTCTGATCGTTTTTTTCATTTTTTTGGGTTATGTTGTCGATCCAACGACACCAACCTTTTATTATTTAATATTTGACTTGCTTTACTGTCTTTCTTGTATACTTGTATGCTTGGATTAGTTTCGTTGTTATGTGATTGCGATTTATCTAGAACCTTGTGATACAATTTAGGCTCTTTAAGACGAGTTTTATAAATTTTCTATAAAGTCTTAATAAAAATTCAACATAAATTAAAATTTAAGATTAAAAGCTTCAGGACTTTTAAAACCTCATTTTACTTTCATGCATGGCTTTCGTGCCGGTTTTAAAATGGGTTGCATGCATGGTCATATCCAAAGTCATAATTAGTAGGGACTCCACGCTTAGGGATATATAACTACACATTTGCATGTCCCGAAGAGAAGTCCTTGTGCTTTTCCAACCAAATTGACCTGATATAGAGTTCTACTTATGTGGTTGTCTAGTGCACATAGGTTATTACTGGTTCTTGACCCAGACAGTGTGTAAGTTATTTGTTGGGAGTATTTTTAACTTTGTAACTGAACCTCCCCTTCTCTTCCTTTCCAGTGGCATTCTTTCCACTTCAGCGGGTATAAGTCCACATCTTGGAGCTTCACCTGACACTCATAGAATTGAGTTTCGTTCATTTGACCTTACGGCTATTGAGGTTTATTGAGGTTCCCGTGGACGACGCAATTTACGTATTGCTGACCTGGGATTTCTAGGCTTGTTAGTACCACCTTCACGACCAGGTAGACTTAAGGTCATAGTGACTTGGGATGATGGGTATGTGATGCCCCAAGCTGTCTACCTCTACCTATTGGGGATCGCTCCTCCCTTCCTTTTTGACTACCCCCTTTGAGCCCTGTCACTTCTTTTGACACTTAGTTGATGTCATCGCATAGGCCCTGATTGTGGATAGGTCGCCGCTCATTTTGGATACAGTGATTCACCCTTTGCCTATGTTCGAGTTTGGCCTTGAAAGCACGGTGTGGACACTATGCGACGACCTAGTTATTTTATAGGCCTCAGTTGACCAATAAGTCGTCATTCGTATATGATCGCGAGAGACTCACTCTTTGTCGTTATGGATTAACGTGATGTCATGCCCCGCTATTTTCAAAGAAATGTCAAGACAAGCATGAGAATGAAAACTCTATAAGTGGCATGTAAGAATCTTTTAAAGCCAAGAAGGTGGATGAGAAAGTTCCACACAACTTTAGAAACTTCTGTCCAATTCTAGAGGTCAAAGGAAGGTAATACTTCATGAAGAACTGAACGATGGAGCATGGAGAGCTCAAGAAGAACCTAAAATGATCTATGGTTATATATTTATGTAAGAATTGTATGGAATACTCTAGAAAGTAGAGAATCATAGAATATTCTCATGGCTTAGTGGGGGACTATAAATAGAGGTCTTTCCCTTCATTTGTAACCAACCCAAACATTTAATCAAAACTTCAAAGTATTCAAGTGTGAAGTGTTCATTTCTCTCCGCTCTTCTTCTTAGAGCATTTTGTGCTTACAAGTCATAGTGTTGTGAGGGTTGGACTGATTTAGTGTCAGGGAAGAGCGCTAAAGCCGACGGGTGACTTGAGCGAAGTTAGTCTATTACATTTGGTATCAGAGTCTCGGTTCGAAGGTATGACAAAGTGAGTCAGAGAACGCATAATGGAGTCTAAAGCCATTAATGTGGAATCATCTCAACAAGAGCATGGCCGTCAGGAGCAAGGAGATCAAGCTGCATCAAAGCCACACGAGAGTTTCAAGGAGATATTGTATGGCTTTGAATCACGCCTTGCTCGGGTGGAGGAGGCAATTAATAGCGTGGATGACCATGTAGACGATCTTGGCCAAAGGGTTGATGGACTCAAAGAGGAGGACGTCATCAAAGAGGAGGACGTCATCATACATTCAAAGATCATAGATATGATGCTCCAATTTGAGGATATCTTAATGGGCCATATGGCTAAGTTGCAGAAGGATTTGTTAGGAAAGCTCCAAGAGATGAGAAGAGCCTATGAGGAGGAGATGTGTGACTTGCGTGCTGTCGGCATATTTTTAGGTTGTGTTGTACTTTAGAAAAAGGGGTCGCCTAACAGAAATTGTCGGCGAATTTTAGATTTTAAATTTAATTTAAATATATATATAATTTGAAAGTAGTATTTAATTTTGAAAATAATTTTAAGTTTAAAAATTTTAAGATATGAAATTAAACCGATCTCACATCCCAAATAGTTTATATAAACGAGCACCACACCACAAACTGTATATCTATCCCGAAGAATAAACACACCACTTGACGATGAAGCTCGGTTAAATAAACTAGAAGTTTTGTGTTATCCGTTTGGTCTGCGAACCAATTTTATAAGCCGACAGGTTCCCCTGCTTAATATAAAGAAATTAAGCAGGGTTTATATTACTTGGGTTCTTAAAGTTCCCTATAAGGGCAAGCCCCTATAGTTAATTACATCTTAAATGACGGGAATCATTTAAGAAAACTCTCGATAATGATCAGTGGTTTTGCTCTAAAAAATTTCAAAGTTTAAGGTTTCAAAGGATTGAATTTTGGAAATTTCAAAAGGGATTAGCTCGAATTTGGAACAATTCATCTTAAGAGTCCAATGAAAGAGAGGTAGGAGAAGTTGAGGATCCAAGAAGAATCTTGGTGACTTCCCAAACTATCATATGGTTTGGTTTCAATTTGAGAATTTATTTAATGTTTCAATCCTGTCAATTTTAATTAATTAGGACTTATATTTGTATAATATAATCACACAAACAGATTTCGAAGATATGAGGGTTTATGTCGTACCGAACGACTACCTCGGAGTCCTAAGACCGGTTAGGGCTTAATTTACATGACATGATCATGCAAATGCCTAACGAAGAGTTGAGGATTTATGTTGCACTAGAGCGAACTACCTCGAAGTCCTATGACTTGGTTATTTAATTCTAAGAAAGTTTTGTCGATGACGATGGCCGTCGTTGCCCACCATGCTCCGAGCTCCTTGTTGTTGCAGAGGTTTAGTTTTAGAAGGTGAAAATCAGGAGATGAGAGAAGTGTTTTGGTTTAGAAATTTTAAAATCCAAATATTTTTAATATTTTAATTAAAACAAATCTTAAAGAAACAGAACCAATTAAGATCCCACGGTTTCGTCATCCCGACACCGTTATTTTCATCGAATTCACTTAGTCCAGATGAATTTGCTAAACTCAACTGAATGAGTTCCACACTTTCATTTAGACCGTGGGAAATCCCGTTAGCAACACGTGGGTTACATCATCCGAGGTATTCCCGATCATTCAACGAGACGTTTTAATTTAGTTGCAATTGTAGTTTTGTTGTTCCGTTTGTGATTAAATTTTGAGTTATTTTATATTCTGGAATGTCGTGGCGGTGAATTTTATCTTGTGGTGACTCTTAATTTAGTTTTGGTTTCGGTTTTGTGGCTATCCTAAAGGTTTTAGTTTTCATGCGAGCAATCTTGTTTAACATGCAAGAAAAAGTAAAGTGCAATGCATGTAAGTAAATTACAATAAAGTAAATTGCAATAAAATAAAAGCGTACCTGGAGGGTCTTCCCGTCATCCCAAGCTGCACTTAAAACACATATTAAGACATTTAAATATTTATAACAAGTACCTAGGTAAAGCTAAGGGACAGGTTTTTGTTGTCTACCAAGATCCTAATCCTATTGCTAGTTATCTCCTATGACGTCTAGGTTCTTGTATTTTGTTTATGGATGATTTTCTTCATCAAAGAACAATTAAATTCAATTGTTCTTCTAAAACATCCTGTCCTATTGAGGAAGTGCTTAGGACGAGTCCTAAACATCTTTTCAATACTTCCGAGATTATTTTGAGTCCAAGTAAATTTAGTTGCACAGGTGAATTAATCATCCACTAGTTTAGTTAAGCTTTGTCTCTTGCTCAGTGAACTTGGGTATTTGATTACCTAATGAATGAAGTGACATCTCACTTAATACTCTATTTAAGAGTTATAATAATTAAAGCCTTTAAGGGCAAGTTGATTTATTGAGAATTTTAATCATTCTTAATTTGAAGTTTGAGTTAATGGTTTAAAGTGATTTAGTTTAATTATGAGGTTTTAATTAATAATTTTAAGTTTGGAATAGTGTTCAAATTATTTGGTTTAAATTTTTATACTTTAGGTGATCTTAATATTTTAAATTTGTTTTACTTTTATTATTGAATGATGTTAACTTAATTTAATTTAAATTTGATTTGATTTAATTTAATTTAATCTAAATATTTTTTAATTTAGCTTAACTTAATTATTAAAATGTTAATTTAATTTAATTTTAATTTAATTTTTACTTAATTTAATTTAATTTAATTTAATTTAATAATTTTTATTAAACTATTTAATATTTTGAACTTTTTCTTTAATTTAAGGGTTATTTATTTTTCAATTTTTAATTTATTTAGTTTGGATTATCATTTTAATCTTAATTAAAAGTTAAATATTATTGAAGTGATTTATTTAGGGATTTTCTTATTAAAGAATTAATATCCTCTCAAGTTATATCCTTATTTATAATAATTCAAATTTTTATTATTCTTCCAAAATTTAAATTGTTTAAATTATTAAAGTTTCATATTTTATTAAAAGTGATTAATGGGTTCCTACCCTCTTAATTTCCCAAAGTTTCAATCATCCAAGAAAGATAAAATCAAATATTTTACCCTCTATTTTAATTAAACATAAAATTTTAATAAGGGGTTTAAATTCTTTAATTATTAATTTGCCCTTTTAAGCTTATTTATTTCATAACTCACTAAATTGAGTTCAAATGAACTTGAAATTTTTTATGTCACCTCACTCACAGGTCAATTAAGACATTAGAGGAGAAAATGTGATTTTTCTGAATTTAATTTCTTTATATAATTATTTTTAGTGAAAAATAAGGGATTTCAAGGAAAATTCAACAACATGACCAAGGAAAGGTTTCTGTCCTTAAGAAAATTAGGGGATGTTCCTACTAACCAGAGGACCACTTGGACCAATTTTGGTGATTTTTTGAATTATATTTTGTTTATTATATTTATTTTGATTTTTGGAGTGTTAATTAATTATAAAATAAAATTAAAGTTGAAAAATGAATTTTATATTTTTCTTAAATCTCTCTAACCTCAAGGAGTTCAGAGAAACAAATTTTACAATTTTCTGATTTTTTTTTGATTTATTGGAATTAATTTAGTGAAAAGGTTGGAAAATACATTTTTTTTAATATTAAAAGTTGTTTTAAGCATTTAAAATTTAATATCTTTACTTTGAGACTTGGGAAAAATATTTGGTTTGTTCCTAAGTGATTAGGAGTCAAAATATGACATTTTTATAATTTTTAATATTTTAAAGATTTTTATTATTTTTTAATTATTTAAAATATTAAAATATGATTAAAAATAAAAAAAATTTAGAAAATTCTAATTTTAGTTTTTATAGACTCCTCTGATACCAGAGAGCGCACGAGACCAATTTGGTGAATTTTTGAAATGTATTTTTGGAGTTATGAATTTTTAAAGTTTAATTTTGACCATGTGACTTAATTAGTCCAATTAGTGGGGTTAATCATTTCAAACTGATTTCAAATTTTTATGATAGGTTCTCTGTATCCTAAAGATCAGTGGAGAGTTGATTTTAAGTTATTTTGATGTGTGGTTAATCCTAATTAATTAAAATTCTATTTTAAGGTTTTGGCCAAATTAGAGTTTGTTTGATTGAAATAAATCATGAGATAATTTCCTAATGTTTCTCTGGTCAAAGGGAACACACTCTAATTTTTCTAGATTTTTCTAAGCAACATGGTAGTTTTTATAATTATTATAGGAAAACTGAGGCATAATATTGAAAAATAGATATCTCATCATGGAAATCTTTCCTGACTTTGGAAAAATTAGAAAAGATCAACCATTATGCATAGAATAACATATAAAAATTTCAAGCATGTTGAAGCTCCTACATGCATGAAGAATTAAAAGATTGAAAACACTATTTAATTAATTAAAAATAAAATATGTATTAAATAAAAAAATTACTTTCACATTATTCTCTTCGTTTTCTTGAGCAAGAGGGTATTTTTATTTTATTTTTTGGAGTTTTCTAGGCAAAGTTATGATTTTTTAAAGTTTTGTGTCAAAAATAAATATAAAAAATCCATTTCCCGCTCAATCCACGTGTCGCTCTCCTATTGGCCAGCGTGGTTCTGTATGGCGCCTGTTCACGGATGAAGATCCGTCCGACTGCATCAGGGCCGTCCGTCAGATACACGCCTGATCGGACGGCTGCTGCTCCTCTCTCATAGTGCTATTCAACCAAAACCGTCCACCTTCAAACCTTGATATCTCACTAGTTTCTCAACGAAATTGAATGAATTTTTTTTTTAAAATGATCGTCTAATCGAGTAGCACACATCTATACGGTGATGATATACTTAAAGCATGTAAATATTTACAGAAAATTAAAACATGCTCGGTTGGAGGAGAAAAAATTTGATACCTTCGTCCAAAAGGTGAGGCCTCAATTGGAAATGGTTTAATTGAACTTAGAAATGCTTGGAGAAGCTTTGGGAACAATTTGACATGGTCTCCCCAAGGTAATCTTTCATCTCTTCCTCTTGGCCATGGAGGTGGGGTTTAAATAAGGAAGGTTATGGTGGAGCTTTGGGTGGCCATGGGGGTTGATTAGTGGGTTCAAAATATGAGTTTAGGTGGAGGGGAGGTCAGAGTTTGATTTTGGTGCAATCAATTTGGGATTGCCATGTGTAAAGTCAAGGATTTAAATGGCATGAGTGTAAGGAGCATTTTTGGTCCAAGTTGGGTCAATTCATGGTTTTGGCTTGGTTCACTCACCAAGGCTTGATTTGGACTGATGTGAGATCATTTGGGTCAGCCTCACATGTGTGGTGAAGTCCCCCATCCAAGGTGAGGTGGCCAATTTTGGTTAAAGTGTATCATTGATGGGGTTAAAAAAGGTTTAGTGAAGGCTGAGGAAAGGCTCCCCTCTTCTTGCCATAAGTGGCATGGTGAGGTGGAAAGGGCTCCCCATGGCTTGCATATGGCTTATGCATGGCTCCATGACTTCATTTGGCTTGCTCATGGCTTGGGAAAAGGTTGGCTCACTTGCATGGAAAAGGGTTATTTGGAATTTTGAAAACTTTGGATTCATTTGATGGGATTTATCATGATGCTACAAATGGGTTGATTTCATGATGGTTTAAGACTTTGGTCAAATAGAATTATCAAAGGAATGATGAAGAAAAGGTTTCATGTGGGCTTGGGGATGGCTTTTGGGCTTTTGAATTTGATGGAGAGTGGGCTTTTAAAGACTTTATGGAAGTGGGCTTTTAAGTTTGAAAACAAATTGGTGGATGGAGATTTTGTGAAAGATTAGGCTAAACAAATGTTGGGTTTAGTTTAGGAGTGTGGCATGAGTGATTTGGAGAAGGTTTGGTGTCATTTAGAATTGAAATAGGTTTAATTTGGGCCTTTTTGGTAATGGGGCCCAAAATGGGTCAAATTGGGCTAACTTGGGCTATCTTGGGTTAATGTTGGTTTAAGGTTGGATTTGATGTAAAATTAATGTTGAGAAATGTTTAGGGGAGTGTTATAAAGAGTTAGGGATATGGAATTGAAGTTTATAATTGAATTGGACCAAAATTGAGGTCAATTGGGTGCTTTGGTTTGACATTAGGCTTACTTTAGGTTTAAAATGGGTCAAATTGGGGGTTTTGGCAAAAGTGGGCTAAATTGGCAAAATTGGCTTATGATGTAGTTGAACAAAATGAAATTGGTAATATTTGAGATTTTCTGAAATTTTTTGAGAATTTTCTAAATTTTTGGATTTTTGGGCTAAGAATGGCATTTTGGGTATTTCTGAAAATTTGGGGGTATTTTTGGAAACTTTGGTATATTTGGCTATGGATGATCAATTTGAGTGGTGAGAAGTGTTTAGGATTGATTTTGAGGAATTTTGGGTAATTTAGGTGATTTTGCAAATTTTGGGTAGTTTCAAGGGCATTTGGTAGGTTTAGCGGGTGTGGGGGCCCGGGGGTCAAAAATTGAAATTTTGGAAAAATTAAGATTGATCAAGTTTGAGTAGAATGGAATCACTTTGGTTGAGCCATGAAGCCATATCAAGCCCATAAGAGCCATGAGAGGACTCATTTGAGATATTCACTATGTTGTTCATAACCCTCTTAGCAAGCGGCCTAGGGGTTAAGATCCATCCACATGAATTACCTACATGAGTCGGAAGTCAAGCTAGGCATGAATAGTTTTAGGATTTGGAATGTGTGTGAAAGTGTAATGTGTGCGGTCAACCCTCACTGCGACTGAGCCACCTGTGGTATTCCTAAGGCCAAAGAGTCCTATAGGGAACTCATCCTTTAAACCTCCACATATTGATTTTAACCCTCCAAGTGGTTTAGGGGTTTATAATCAAACATGTGGGGTTTGAAGGGAGTTAAGAAGTGGTTTGAGTTTCTAAGTGGTGGGTCCCATTTCTAGTCCTCTAAGATAGTCAAAGATAAAGCCTAAGGCTAGAGCCTAAGTACTAAGGAGAGAGAAGAGAAGAGACCTCATCAAAAATGAGGTCAACACGTGCTAGCTTGACGGAGATGGGTGGAGATATTTCACTGTGCAAGAAGGCACTAGCGGCATCCATAAACCATCACACCTTCGAAGCTAAGAGGATTGAAATTCCAAAACCAAAGAGTTTTGGAGGAGCACATAATGCAAAAGAATTAGACAACTTTTTATAGGGACTGGAGCAATAATTTAGAGCGATAGGAATTACAGATGAAAAACTAAGAATACAATTTTCCTATCTTTTTCTCTCGGACATCGCTATGTCTTTGTGGAGAAAAAAAAGGAGATGTAGAGAAAGGTTTGTGCTCCTTGTCCTCTTTCAATAACTTCAAGAGACAGTTAAATACAAAGTTATGTTGATGCTGATATGTTGACTGAGGGTATTGCGGTTGAGAAACTGAAGTTATGCGCAGCTTCAGTTGGTCTTCTAGCTTAAAGACAGGGGCTTTGAATTGCAGATGTGGATGATATCGGGTTCGAAGAAAAGGGTGACGCTGTCGTTGAGGATATCATATTGAGGAAGAAGAGATTTTAGCCTTTGTACTGGCCTTCAAGTGGGAGATTTGTTGGAGGTGGAGCCCGGTAAACACAAATAAAAAAAAAATTGCTTGTCGCATACCTATTCCCACCTTCCTCGGTTTCGTGTAGTTTCATGAAACGACACCTACTTACGCCTCTTCTTCGCGATATAAGGGATCCTGCCCCATCCTTCGGTGATTTTGATCTAGAGAGTGGTGACGAGGAAGAAGCTACAGGTGGTTTGCTTCGTCCTGGCTTATGGCAAAAAAGGAGCAAGGCTTCTCCTTTTTTCTTCTTTTATGTTCTTCCTTGGTGGCTTGCGGCAGAAGAAATAACTGGTTTTGGGTGCTTATGTGAAAAGCAAAAGTGAATAGTAGGTTTTGTTTTCCTTGGTCTTCTTCTTCCTGATTTTGGCTTGGCTTACGTTGAGGCCATAAATAATCCTACAACAAGGTTTTCTCTCTCTGTTTTTTTCCTTCTCGTTTGTATTATTCACGGGTATGAAGAGAGAAGAGGAGAGAGAGAGAGGAAGAGGGAGAGAATGAGAGATTTCTTCTCGTTATCGTCGAGGCGATCGACGATGGTGTAAACTCCTCAAGTAATAAAATACTCTGCAACTATGTGGACGTAGGCAAAATTTGTCGAACCACGTAAGTCTCTGTGTTCTTTTCTGGTGTGAATTTTCTCGTTCCAAATTATTTCGCTTTCTTCGTCTATCGTTCTATTTTATATATATACCACAACAACTGGTATAAGAGCTTTATTCAGATCTGAGGAAAGAATGATAGCTGCAATCGAAGTAAAGGTTTCAGAGATCGAGAAATTTGATGGCACGAATTTTGGTTATTAGAGAATGATGATAAAAGACTACCTCTATGGGAAGAAATTTCATCTTTCGTTATTAGAGAAAATACCAGAAATGATGGTTGAGACTGAATGAAATTTGTTGAATAGTTCTAGGGGTTATTCGATTAACCGTATCGTGATCTGTTGCACACAACGCCGTCAAGGAAAGGACGAATGCATATCTCACGGCAGTCTTGCTAGGTATGTCTGAAAACCATCGACAAATAACAAGGTATATCTGATGAAAAAGTTATTCAATTTGAAGACGGCGTAAGATACGTCTATTGTGCAACCCCTGAATGATTTTAATACTACACAAATCAATTATCATATGTGAAAATTGAATTTGATAATGAGATACGTGCACTAATCTTGTTGGCTTTGTTGTCAAATAGTTGAGAATCTATAAGGATGGTTGTTAGTAATTGTGTAAATAAATCTAAACTGAAATATGATGATATTCGTGATTTGATTTTGACTGAGGAGGTTCGCAGGAAAGATTTTAGCAAGATCTCATATTCGAGTTCAACACTAAATGTTGATTCCAGAGGGAGATCACAGGACATGAACTCAAATAAAGGAAGATCAAAATCAAAGCACAGAGTTAGGAGCAAGTCAAGGCCTGGTCAGAAAGTAACTTGTTGGAATTGTGGCAAAACTGGCCACATAAATAGGAACTGTAAAAATCCTAAGAAGACAGAAAATGATGGCGCAAATGTGGTTACTGAAGAAGCACATGATGCACTACTGCTGGTAGTTCATAGCTCTGTTGATGACTGGATACTAGATTTAGGGGCTTATTTACATGCAACTTTTCTTTAAGAATTGATGCAGAATTATGTTGCATGTGACTTTGAGAAAGTATATCTGGCAGATGAAGAAGCTTTGAATGTGGTAGGACTTGGAGACATTGACATTGCACTTCCAAACAAGAACAAGTGGACTCTGCAGAAGATCAGACACGTTACAGAATCGAAGAAAAACCTCATTTCTGTTGGGCAGTTTGATGAGTGTGGACATTCAGTAGTGTTCTCAGACAGCACCTGGTGATACACCAAAAATATATACGGTTTTGTTATCAAATTTTACCCATTTTTGGTGATATTGCACTTTAAAGAAAGGTATTTTCATGATTTATTGCAGGTATGATGATTTTAGGTGATTAAAACGAAAAGATGCAAAAAGGAACAAATTCGGAGCAAAATGGTGAAAAAGTGTTTTGGCGCCGTCGGCGCCCAAATCCAGAGACTCCAGCAATTAATTTGTACGATAGAGCGCCGCCGGTGCCCTATCTGGCGTTGCCGGCGCCCAAAGTCAGTGGAATTCAAAATTTGAGAGTTTTGGCGAAATTTTGAAGGGATGCCTATGGAAACTCTTGAGATTTTGTGCCTAACTCTTAAATAACTGATTTTGTACGAGAGAGGGGGGCTTCTCTTGCATTCTATTGCTCTCTCTTAGTGTTTTAGTGTGTGTTAAGTGTTAGTGTTTAGTAGAATAGTGTGTAGAAGTGAGGATTTGAGAGGAATTCTTCTCTAAGGAGTGAAGGATAAGAAGTAAAGTGAGAGATTGCTTCTTCCTTTCCATTCTAAATAGAAAATCAAGTGTTGTAAAGAAGAGAGTAGAGGATTCAAAGGAACTTCAAAGGGATTGCATTAGGGAAGAGAAAGAGATAAGTTATATTTTCTTTTGTGATTTGTATAACTTTTCTTTTATATATAAAATTCATGTTTTGTTATATCTTCTCCATGAATTCTGAGTAGTATTCTTTGTCTTTCTTCTTGCTTAGAGATGTGATGGTTGTTTGATGTGGATTTGATGTGCTTTTAATTTATTGAAGAGATTGTGATGGTTTTTCATTTAGAACTTAATTTACTTTCAATTTGGCTAATTGAAATGTTAAAATATGTTGTTGAACATTAAGTTTGAAAGGATTTAATGTCCTACAACAATAATGAAAGATCCATTCAATTTTCATGGATCAATTGCGTAGTTCGTGGAAATTGCGTTCAAATAAATAGGGAAATGTGTTTTGAAGGACTTCAATGTGGAAATTTCAGGGTGACAGGCTGAAATCCCCAAATTTGTTCTAAGATTAGTAATTAATATCAAAGGTTAGCCTTTGGGTGAAGGGTGAGTGGGAGCTCCGAAGTGAAAGCCAGTATCCTCCCAGCCTACCCTTAGAGTTAATGACTAAACTTATAATATGTCAATGTTCTTTTCTATTTAGAGGAGGGGGTACTCTTCTAAAGGTAAAGAATCATCTATGCTCCTATTTAACACAATAAATTAGATAACTGATCCATATCAATCCACACATCATATTCTCATTGCAAGAAGAAAGATATTTTTCTCATATATATCAAAAACCTTTCAAATACTTAGTTTAGTGTGTCCGTTGAGATAATTCGTTTTCAAGTTATTAGAAGTAATTGTAGTTTAGTTAGTTGTTACTGTTTTCTGCATAGTAGTAATAGAAGTAAGTGTTGAACTTTAATTGTAATTAGAGTATAGGATTTCGGTGCTTTATTATAACTTTTGAAACTTTTACTTTACTTCAACTTAAAACCTCCATTTGGGATCGATAACCAGGACTTCATTAGGGCCTTGTATTACTTGATACGATACGTATACTTGCGTTGAGTACAAGGACTTTACAAAATCCTTATAAATATAGAAATTTTAGTTCATAAATTATTGTATATATATAAGCCCCTCACGATCAAGTTTTTAGTGCCTTTGCTGAAGCTTAAAATCTTCTTACAGTGGTAACAAATTCTTGCATTTAAATATATAAAATTAAAGTCCACGTGTGTCAAGTTTTTGGCGTCGTTGCCGGGGAGGTAACGAAGTTAAAGTAAAATAAAAGGTATTTGAATTTGTATATGCGTAGTAGTGGATCTATAGGTTTAGTGCGTTACGATTCAGAGTTAGAGCGTACTGTCAGAAAAATTAGAAAACAACAAAAACAAATAAAAAAATATTGTGAAATGGAGAATATTCAAGATAATTAGAGAAATGATATTAGAAATTTGCCAAGACCTTTAAGACATCATGCTAACCCAACAACAGATGAAATTCATATAACTATTCAAAATCCTGATGTTGCTGCTAATTCATTTGAACTTAAACCTGCTATTATCCAAATGGTACAAAACAATCAGTTTGCTGGAACACCTAATGAGGATCCAAATTTACATCTCGCTAGTTTTTTAGAACTGTATGCTACTTTTAAATATGATGGAGTGTCTAGTGACGCTGTCAGACTTATACTTTTTTCTTTCTCGTTAAGAGATAAAGCTAAGGCGTGATTAAACTCGTTAGCACCTGGATCTATTAGAACTTGGGGAGAATTATCTCAAAAGTTTCTATCAAAATATTTCCCTCCATCAAAGACTGCTAAGCTAAGAAATGATATTACATCTTTTTGTCAGTTTGAAGGAGAGTCAATATATGAAGCTTGGGAGAGATTTAAAGATCTTCTTAGGAAGTGTCCACTTCATGCTTTACCAGATTGGTTAATAATTCAAACATTTTATAATAGATTAGTGGGATCATTGAGATCTATTATAGATGTTGCTGCTGGTGGATCATTAATGTCAAAACCTTTTGATGAAGCATACGCATTAATTGAAGAAATGACTACTAATAATCTTTCCCCTTGTTTAGAAATTTAAGTGATTGATGAATTTAAATAGATAATTTTAAGGTATTGTGACAAATAGGAGCATTCCTATTCTTTACCCTTTGGTCCAGGTGTAAAGAATATTGACTAATCCTATGTTTGATTACCGAATCCGCAGCTTGGCCGGGAGGATACCGATCGCCACTTCGCAGCTCCCACGTTTCCCTCGCCCGAGGGCTAACATCTACACTTCAGCTCTCGAACAATAGGACCGAATTGAATATTTTAGTCTGTCACACTAAAATGCTCAATTCTATGCCCGATGATATTATTTCCTATTTATTTGCACCTTCCTTCCAAGGCTTTTGAATTCCCCGAATATCGGATGTAATTTTTACTATAGTTGTAAATCAACACATTTTAACAAATCAAATGGCCAGTTTGAAAAGTAAATTAAGTTTTAAGTAAAAATTATCACAATTTATTAATATATAAAAGTATCTCTATTTTAATTTCATCAAGTCACTTAATTTCATAAACAGGGAGAAAGACTAAATAAACTACTCATAATGCATGGGAACTAAACTAAGCATGGATTTCATTTAAAGTTAAAAACAATAAATACAAATACTTATCTTGATTTATCCCCAAACGTACTCCTCGTAGTTCCTTTCGACTCTTCCTTCCAAGACAGAGCACGACTCACTAATTACTCACTAAACTCACTAAAGACATACAACCGCACACAAAACTAGACAAAAGACTAAAAGATTGCACACTAAAGATCGATTTTCGGCCTCTATATATGAGGTAAGCAAAGGTCCAAGAGGTGTGTAAGCATCTCTTCAAAAAGTGTCCGGGTTCAATGTATCCGTGCCATTTGAACTAGCTCGCCGTCGGCGACGAACTACCTCGGCCGTCGGCGAGGCTTCTAAGATCTTCAAACCGCGCTATCTCGCCGTCGGCGGGCTCGGGCTCGCTGTCGCCGAGACGGTTATAAATCCTTCGAAATGTCTCCTCGTAACCTCGCCGTCGGCGGGCTCGATCTCGCCGTCGGCGACTCAGCACAAATTGCATTATTTTCTTCCTTTTTGCTCCAAATCCGCTCCTTTTTATGATTTTTGCTTTTATCACCTAAATTTGTTGACCTTATTTTTGATGAGGTCTTCTCTTCTTCTCTTTAGTACTTAGGATCTAGCCTTAGGCTTTTCCTTTGACTATCCTAGAGGATTAGAATTGGGACCCACCACTTAGAAATTCAAACCACTTCTTAACTCCCCGCAAACTCCACAAACTTGATTGTAGACCCCTAATCACCTAGAGGGTCGAGATCAAATGTGGAAGTTTAAAAGATGAGTTCCTATGGGATTCTTTGGCCTTAGGATCGCCTTCGGGTGGCTCAGTCCAGTGAAGGGCCGACTTACACACACACTACACCTATACACTACACTTTCACACACCTCCTAAAAACACACCCATACCCAATTTGACCTCCCGACTCATGAAGGTGATTCACATGGATGGTCCTTAACCCCTAAGCCCTCGGCTAAGAGGTTAGGAACAACATAGTGGGTGCCTCAAACGAGTCCCTTCATGGCTCATGTGGGCTTGATATGACTTCATGGCTCAACAAAAATGATTTCATTCCACTTACATTCACCCAATCTTCAATTTTCCAAATTTTCGATTTTCGACCCCGGGACCCTACACCCGCCCGGCCTACCCAAACCCTCGAAACCCTCCAAAATTCGCAAAATCACCTAAACTACCCAAAATTCTCCAAAATCATTCCTAAACATTGCCTCACCAATCAAATTGATCATCCATACCCAAAAATATCAAAATTCCAAAAATACCTCCCAATACCCTCCAAATACCCAAAATACCCCTCTTAGCCAAAAAATCCAAAAATTCAGAAAATTCCCAGAAAATTCCAGAAAATCCCAAATATTCCCAATTTCATTTTGTCCAACTACACCATGAGCCAATTTTGTCAATTTACCCCACTTTTATCAAAACCCCCAATTTGACCTATTTTAACCCAAAGTAAACCCAATGTCAAACTAAACCTACCCAATTGACCCAAATTCTGGTCCAATTCAATTCTAAACTTCAATTCAACATCCCCAACACCAATCTAGACCAAATCCAAGCCCAATTTGATTGGCATTGGGATCCAATTTCACTTTTGGCCTTAAAGCCCAATTTGGACCCATAACCCAAACTTAGCCCAAACTCACCCAATTCAACTCCAATTAACCCCAAATCTTTTCTAAATCTTCCTTAACATCCCCATAAACAAAACACTAACATGATTTTCCCAAGATTTTGACCCAAACCCCACTCAAATTCAACCCAAAATCAAAAAGCCTAATTTTGGCCTAAACCCAAACCTAACCCAAATAGACCCAAACCCCAAAATCAAAACCCAACCAAAGCCAAAACCTCTTTGAAACACTCCCATAAACATTTCCCAACATTTATTTTACATCAATTTCAACTCTAGCCCAACATTGGCCCAAGTTAGCCCAATTCGACCTACATCGGTCCACTTACCAAATAAACCCAAATTCAAACCCATTCAAGTCCAAATCACACCAAATTGACTCCAAACCACTCATGACACATCTCTAAACCAAATTCAACAATTATTTGGCCCAACCTCTTTACAAAATTTCCATTCATAAATTCATTTTTAAACTTAAAAGGCCCACTCCTTAAACCATTTTAAAAGCCCATCTAAAACCATTTCAAAGAGCCCAAAATCCACCCTAAAGCCCACATGACATTTCCATTTGCCATCCACTTAATCAAAGCCATTCCCTAAGTTCTAATCACATCATCAAATAATTCCAAATCAAGCCTCATGCCAAATCACCCCTAAAATACCAAAATTCCTAAATTCTATTTCCATGAAATTGACTAAAATTTTCCCAAGCCAAATGGAGCCAAATGCAAACCATGAACAAGCCACATGAAGCCATGGAAGGTTTGACATGTGATCAAGCCATTAATGGTAAAAGGAGGAGCCTCTTTTAAGCCCCCTTAAAAAGGTTTTAACCCTTTTTATGCTTCACCTTAATCCATGATTAATCAAAATATTCATGGATGGTGACCTCTCCACCCTTTTCTAGCCGATTCACCCGATCCTCCCTCAGCCCAAATCAACCATGGGGAGGTGAACCAAGCCCATTTTCAATGGGTTGACCAAACCAAGTGCAAAAGAAGCCACCTCCCCATGCCATTTTGATCCAACCACTTTACACATGTAAGGCTTCAATCGAATTCACTAACTTCAACCCCCGACCTCCCCGAGCTTCGAGGGTGACTGACCACGGCCGGCCGACCACCAGTGCCGCCGGAAAACACCATGGCCGAAACCTCGGGAGGAGCCAAAAATTCAATTCTCCCTCGTCGATTTGTCTCAACCCAAATGGACGAGCATAGCTCTTCTTCTCCTCACGCGCAGCGCTCGATCCTCGAGCCTTAAACCCCCCTGGGAGGCCCTCCAGCCTCTCCTATTTAAACCCCTCACCCTCTCGGCCAAAGAAGGTGCTGAACCAACCATACAGAAACTCTGCCAAAATCATCCCAGACTCTCCCCTACACCCAGTGCACTTGATCCCCACTGCAATTCCCCTGCCATTTCTTCTTCGCGAGCTCAATTTCGGAGTCGAAATTCCACCTAAAAACATGACACTTCACTACAGTGAGGCAATCCCCAAATTGATTGGCTCTACACCTGCACAGGACCAAGAGAAGGAGTTTTCCAGTGAAAGCCCCCTCTCCAGGCCATCCAGTTGCTCCAGACTCCAAAGGTTGGAATCGGCCTTGGTGGAAATCACACCTGAGCAATTCACCACATCCCAGTGCTTCATCCCTAGCCTCCCGCAGCTCCAACGAACGTGCTGAGCATCTCTGATCGAGGCTTCACCTCTCAGAGCCAAGGTATGGATCAATTCTTCATCCCGAGCTTCTGAACATTCTCCATTTCAAATGAGTCGATTTCAATGAACATTAGCCGTATAGATATGTTCGTCTCTTCAAGACGAATCCATAGAGCATAAGAACATAAAAATCCATGGAGTATCGAGTGAGATCTTAGGCCTAGAAGACGAACGGCTCTCTGGTTAGGACGCTCGGGGACGATGAACGGATGCCGTTCATTCAATACACGCGCGGACGGACGGCTCAGATGGCGCCGGATCGGCAAACGATACGTGAACCGCGGGCCGCGTGGCGCTGACTCGGAAGGCGGCGTCGAATGGGAGCGCGCCGCGTGGCCGTTTGGAGACGCTGAGGTTGACGCGGCGCCGATGTGGATAAGTAGAAAATTAGGTATTTTTCGATTTATTTAAATACCGAACTTCAAAAATCCATATCTTTGTGTAGAAAAATCACAAAAATAAAATAAAAATACCCTCTTGCTCGATGGAACGGAGGAGAATAATGTGGAAAAGAAATCATTTAATTTCATCAAGTATTTTATTTTTAATGATTTATTTACCCTCTGCATTGTTTTAATTCTCCATGCATATAGGAAATTCACCATGGCATGAGACCAAAGGGCTTTTGAAGCCTCAGAACTTGGGAACATTCCCTGAATTCTCCAAGGTCGAAGGCCATCTCTCGTGAAAAGTTATTGATTTTTCAAATGCATGTGGTCAGTTTTGAGTATTTTAATTCCAAAAATTAGCATGTTGTGAAATAAATTCTAGGAAAATTTGGTGAGGTTCCTTATGACCAGAGAACCCTAGGAAAAATAGGACTTGAGTTAGTTCACTCAAAACAACCCTAATTGGCTTAAACACCCAAAATAAACCCCTAATTAATTAGAGCCAACTATACATCAAATTGACTTGAAATCAATTCTCCACTGAGCTTTAGGATTAGGGGAACCCACCATAAAAATTTGAAGTCAATTGGACTTGGTTAGCCCTATCAAATGGGTTGATTAAGCCATTTAGTCATTTTAAACTTTAAAAAATTCATAACTTTCAAAATACCTTTCAAAAATTCACCAAATTGGTTTTGGAGCCTCTCTGATATCAGGGGAATTTAAGAAAATTAAAATTTTAATTTTCTAAAAAAGTTAATTTTTAGTATTATTTTAATATTTTAATAATTAAAAAATAATAAAAATCACAAAAATAATAAAATTTACCAAAATGTCACATTTTGAATTTTAACCACTTAGGAATAAACCCCATATTTTTCTTATGTCTCTATGATGAGTTATTAAATTTTAAAGCCCTAGGATAATTTTAAAATTAAAAAAAATGTATTTTCTAAGCATTTCCACCAAAATAATTCTAATAAATCAAAGAAAAATCAGAAAATTGTAAAATTTGGTTCTCTGAAATCCTTGATATCAGAGAGAATTTTAAAAATTATAAAATTCATTTTTCAACTTATATTCTATTTTTAAATTAATTAATACTCCGGAAATTAAAATAATTCTAATAAATAAAATATAATTCAAAAAATCACAAAAATTGGATTAGTGGTCCTCTGGTCATTAGGAATGTCCCATAATTTTCTTAGGACATGAAACTTTCCCTTGGTCATATTATTAAATTTTCCTCGGAAATCCTTATTTTCCACCAAAAATAATCATATAAATAAATTAAATACAGAAAAATCACATTTTCTCCTCTAATGTCTTCATTGATATATGAGTGAAGTCACATAAAAATTTCAAGTTCATTTAAGCTCAATTTAATGAGTTATGAAATTATTAAGCTTGAAGAGCAAAATAAGTAATTAAAATTTTAACCCTTAATTAAAACTTTAGGCTTAATAAAATGAAAAGGTAAAATATTTGATCTTAATCTGATTTGGATGATTGAAATTTAAATAATTAAAGGGTAAAAACCTACTAAGCAATTTAAAAATAATTAAAATAAACCTTAATTAAGTAATTAATTAAATTTGGAAGAATGAAAAATTGGAATTATTAAAATAAGGGATATTATTAGGAAGAGATTTGTTCTTTAATTTAAGAATCCCTAAATTAATCATCTCAATAATATTTAAGTCCTAATTAAAATGATAATCCAAATTTAAGATTTAAAATTCTAAAAGACTTAATCATTAAATTAAATTAAAGTTAAATTATTTAAATTAAATCCTTTTAAAATTTCAATTAAATTAATACTTTAATAATTAAAATTAAATCATCTTTAAAACATAAAAAAATAAAATATTAAATTAAAATTAAAAATAAAATTAAATTAAAAATTAAATTAAATTAAATTAAATTAAATTAAATTAAATTAAAACATATTAAATTAAATCAAATTAAATCAAATTAAATTAAATTAAATGAAATTAAATTAAATGAAATTAAATTAAATCATATTAAATTAAATTAAATTAAAATTAAATTAAATTAAATTAAAACATATTAAATTAAATTAAATTAAAATAAAACCAAGTTAAAATTAAAATTAAATTAAATTAAATATATCAAATTAAATTAAAATTGAAACTAAACCAAATTAAAGTAAATTAAAGTTAAATTAAATTGAATTAAAAATAACATCATCTAAGACATGAAGAACTCAAAAATAAATCTAAAATAACTTGAACACTATTCCAAACTTAAATCATCAATTTGAACTCAAATTTGAATCACAAATCATTAAATATCATTTTGCCCTTAGGAGCTTTTACTATTATAACTCCTAAATGGAGTATCAAATGAAATGTCACTTCACTCATAGGATATTCAAATGTCCTAAGTTCACTGAGCAAGACAACAAAACTTGAACTCTCGGACGATTAATTCATTTGTATAATTAAATCCATTTGGACTTAAAACAATCCTAGAAATATTGAAAAGATGTTTAAGATTCGTTTTAAGCACTTCCTCAATATGATAGGATATTTATAAGAACAATTGAACTTAGTTGTTCTTTGATGAAGAAAATCGTCCTCAAACTAAAATACAAGAACCTAGACGTCATAGGAAATGACTAGCTATAGGATTAGGATTTTGGTAGAAAACCATAACCCTTCCCTTAGCTTTACCTAGAAAATTGCTATAAATGCTTAAATGCTCTAAATTGTATTTTAAGTGCAGCTTGGGATGACGGGAAGACCCTCCAGGTACGTTTTTATTTTATTGCAATTTATCTTACTGCAATTCATTTACTCGTGTTGCACTTTACTCCTTTTTTTTGCATGATAAACAACAGTTGCATGAAAACCTACACCTTTAGGACAGAAACCAAAACTGAAACCCATAACTACATTAAAAGACACTACAAGATAAAATTCACCGCCACAACATTCAAAATATAAAACAACTCAAAATTTAATCACAAACGAACAACAAAACTACAACTACAACTAAATTAAAACGTCTTGTTGGATGATCGGGAATACCTCGGATGATGTAACCTACGTGTTGCTAACGGGATTTCCCACGTGCCTAAATGAAAGTGTGGAACTCATTCGACTGAGTTTAGCAAATTCATCCGGACTAAGTGAATCCGATAAAATAACGATGCCTGGAAGGATGGAACCGTGGGATCTTAACCGGTGTTGTTATAATCAACTTTAAGATTTGTTTTAACTAAAATATTAAAGACACATGGAAATTAAGACTTTCTCTAAAACCAAACACTTCTCTCATCTCCCCGATTTATGACTTCTAAAACTAAACCTCGCAACAACAAGGAGCTCGGAGCATGGTGGGCGACACGGCCATCATCATCAGCAAAACTTGAATCTACTTCACAGAAACTTTCCTTAGAACTAAATAACCAAGCCATAGGAGTTCGAGGTAGCTTGCCTAGTGCAACATAAATCCTCAACTCTTCGTTAGGCATCTGCATGATTATGTCGTGTAAATTAAGCCCTAATCGGTCTTAGGACTCCGAGGTAGTCGTCCGATATGACATAAACCCTCACATCTCCGAGGCTATTTGTATGATTTTACCATACAAACATAAGTCCTAATTAATTAAAATTGGCAAGATCAAAACATTAAATAAATATTAGGACTTTCCTAAATTCAACCCAAATAATAGGATAGTCGGGAAATTACCGAAGTTCGCTTCGAATATGTGATTTCTCCTACCTTTCTTCCCTTGAATTCCCAAAACAAAATGTTCCAAATTTGATCCATTCCCTATTGAAATTCCAAAATTCAATCCATCGAAAACTTTAACTTTGAAATTCCCGAGAGCGGAACTATCGATTATTATCGAGAGTTTTCTTAGGTGATTCCCGTCACTTAAGATGTAATTAACTATAGGGGCTTGCCCTTATAGGGAACTTTAAGAACCTGAGTAATATAAACCCCGCTTAATTCATTTATATTAAGCAGAGGAACTTGTCGGCTTATAAAATTGGTTCGCAGACCAAACGGATGTCACAAATCTCCTAGTTTATTTAATCGAGCCCCATCATTAAGCAGTGTGTCTATTCTTCGGGATAGATACACGGTTTGTGGTGTGGCGCTCGTTTATATAAACTATTTGGGACGTGAGATCGGTTTGATTTCATATCTTAAAACTTTTAAACTTAAAATTACTTTCAAAATCAAATGTTATCTTTTAAACTATATATATATTTAAATTAAATTTAAAATATAAAAAATTCACCGACAATTTCTGTAGGCGACCCCCTTTTCAAAATAAAACACATAACCTAAAAATAAGCCGCACAAAATTCTCCATTCCTGCAATAAAATAAAGAAAATACCCTTCTTTAAAGTGCAATTTCATCAAAAATAGGTATGAATTTCTTAATAAATTTTTCAGTGATCAATGACTATGGTAGTTTCTCAAATTACAGCTCTTTCTAAAAAAATAGATCAATATGGAATGAATTATTCTCAACCACCTCAAGTGTTGGAGGAAAATTCATTTGGACAGATAACTGAATCTCAAATGCTTTATGAGACTTTAAATGCTATTAATAGACCTAATAATCCTTATTCGAATTATTATAATCTTGGTTGGAAGAATCACTCAAATTTCAATTGGAATAATAGCAATGCCAATGTTAACCCGCACTGGGCTAACAATTCTATGAATCCAATTGAAAATTCGAACAATCAAGGAAATACTAATTTTAGACCATCTTATCCCTCTGGATTTAAAAGTAACCTACAATTTAAGAAAAAGAAATTGTCTACTGAATATGAATATGGGAAATCAATTACAAGCTCAAGGTGTTGCTATAAAAAATATTGAAAATCAATTAGGACATATTTTCACTGCACTTAATAATAGATCTTCTGGAACACTTCCAAGCAATATGGAGATCAATCCAAAAGATCAAAACAAGGAACAACTTACGGCTATTCAATTAAGGAGTGAAAAAGAATTGGAAACTAGAGTGTAAAAAGTAGTTGAAATAGAAAAAGAGAATGTGGAAATTGAAGAAGGTTCAAACAAGATTTATCCAGACTTGGATTATCCTCTTGAGCCAATGAAGATAACAGTTGAAAAACCACCATCTCCATTTCCTCAAAGATTAAAGAAACAAAATAGGGATAACATATTTAGAAAATTTTTCGAAATTCTTAAGAAAATAACAATAAATATTCCTTTTGTTGAAGCATTAGAATAGATGTCTGACTATGCCAAGTTTATGAAGGATATTTTGAGAAAGAAAAGAAAGTTTACAGATCATGAAACTGTTGCACTTAGCGGAGAGTGTAGTACAATAATTCAGAAGAAGCTTTCTGAAAAACTTAAAGATCCTGGTAGTTTCACAATTCCGTGTATTATAGGTGAAAATTTTTTCGGAAAGACTTTATGTGATATGGGAGCAAGTATTAATCTTATGCCTTTATCAACTTTCAAAGGTTGAGAATAGGAGAAATTTCTCCTATATCTGTGACTCTTCAGTTGGCCGATCGTTTCATTACTTATCCTAAAGGAGTGGTGGAAGATGTGTTAGTGAAAGTGGATAAATTTATCTTTCCTGTGGATTTTATTGTACTTGATATGGAGGAAGATAAATAAATTTCAATCATTTTGGGAAGACCATTCATTGCTACTGGAAGAGTGGTAATTGATGTTCAAAAAGGAGAATTAACTATGAGAGTTAATGATCAAGATGTGACTTTTAATATTTTAAAATCTATGAAGTATCCCTCAATGGAAAAAGATAATGAATGTTTTAGGATGGAGGTCTGTGATTATCTGAGAAACGATCATTTTAAAAATATATTTGAAAAAGAAGAAGAATATAAAAAATATTTGAAGAAGAAATTAAAGATGATGAAAATTCATATAATGAGAAGAATGAAGATTTGGAGTATGTTCAGGAGAGATTCGAAATATTAGACAATATGAAAGGTGAAAATAAAAGCTTAATTTCATCTATCATAACACTTCCTGAACTTGAGATGAAAATTCTCTCTAATCATTTAAATATATATTTTTAGGAGAATCTTCTACCTTGTCAGTTATAGTATCTTCAGAGTTAAATGATTATCAAGAACAGAAACTGTTGGAAACTTTAAATAGATA
Organism: Papilionanthe hookeriana x Papilionanthe teres; assembly: GCA_022702705.1. NCBI lineage: Eukaryota > Viridiplantae > Streptophyta > Magnoliopsida > Asparagales > Orchidaceae > Papilionanthe > Papilionanthe hookeriana x Papilionanthe teres. Next base: position 1,682,205 of record CM040429.1, on the reverse strand, counting down.
CAAGAAAAGCTTCTGAATGAACTTTGACAGATATTAAAGGAGTTAGTCCTTCGATTTGTATGCACAAAATTTTATTAGATGAAGAACATAAACTGAGAGTTGATCCGCAAAGGAGATTGAATCCTATAATGAAAGAAGGAGTTAAGAAAGAGATTTTAAAATGGCTGGATGCTGGAATTATTTATCCTATTTCAGATAGTGCTTGGGTAAGTCCAATACATTGTGTACCGAAAAAGGGAGGAGTGACCGTTGAAGTTAATAAAAGTAATGAAATTATTATCACAAGACAAATTAATGGATGATGAATTTGTATTGACTATAGGAAATTAAATGCCGCCACCAGCAAAAGTCACTTTTCTCTTCCTTTTATCGATCAAATGCTAGATAGACTTGCTGGACACAACAACTACTACTTTCTGGATGGTTATACTGGTTACCATCAAATACCTATTGCTCATGAGGATCAAGAAAAAATAACATTTACTAGCCCTTACGGAACCTTTGCTTTTCGAAGAATGCCTTTTAGACTGTGTAATGTACCTGCAACATTTCAAAGATGTATGATGTCTATCTTCAGTAGTATGAAAGATAATGTAATAGAAGTTTTTATGGATGATTTATCTGTATTCGGGACTTCATTTGAAATTTGTCTGGAAAACTTAGCAAAAGTTTTGGAGCTTTGTGAGAAAACAAATCTAGTTCTGAATTGGGCATAAAATTTCTGAACATGGCATGGAGGTCGATCCTGCTAAAATTAGAGTGATTAAGAGATTGTCGCCACCCACTACTGTGAGAGAGGTGAGGAGTTTCTTAGGACACGCTGGTTTTGGGTGCTTACAGGAAAGCAAAAGTGAATAGCAGGCTTTGTTTTCCCTAATCTTATTTTTCCTGATTTTGGCTTGGCTTATGGTGAGGCCGTAACTAAACCAACAACAGGGTTTTATCTCTCCGTTACTTATGTCATTTTCATTTTGTTGTTCACGGGTAGGAAGAGAGAGGAGAGAGAGGAAGAGAGAGAGAGAGAGATTTCTTCGTGTTATCGTCGAGGCGATCGATGACAGTGTAAATTTCTCAAGTAATAAAATATTATGCAACTCCGTAGACGTAGGCAAAAACTGCCGAATCACAAAATCTGTGTTCTTTTTTGGTGTGAATTTTCTCGTTCCAAATTATTTCGCTTTCTTCGTCAATCGTTCTATTTTATATATATACCACAACACTAAAGAGGCAGTTCTACCCCGAAAATGTCGAGGATGAGACTCGAACCCGGGTGCGAAGGCTTAAGCAAGAGGGTTTGATTCGAGACTACATTCAAGAGTTTATAAGCTTGGTTCTTCAATCCCATATATGTTAGACAAGGATGCTATTTTCAACTTCATTGATGAGCTCGAACATTGAGCAAAGACCGAGATTAGGAGGCGAGGAGTACAAGATCTTGCCACTGCCATCATGACTGTTGAAAGCTTGGTTTACTATTCAAAGGAATCTAGAAAGCCGAAAGACAAGAAGAGTTATGATGTCAAAGGTGAGGATGACAGGGGAAAACATAAGGAGGAGAAATGTTGCAAATCAACCCCAACAAAGACAAGGGACAATTAAAGACTAACAACAAGCCATAACAAAACTGTTGCTTTCTTTGTGAAGGATCTCATTGGGCAAGGGATTGCCCTCAGAAGACGGCCCTTAACTCTCTTCATGCACTATAAGGTGGAAGAAGAATGTGATAGGGAAAATGGCATGGAGGCATGACCCACTTTTTCATGTTTACAAAAATAGCAACGGCACCAAAAACTTGATCCCGCTTAATATATATTTAATTTTATGATGGAATGTATAATGTGGATTCTACACAAGTATACGTATCGTATCAAGTAATACATGGTTCTAGTGGAGTCCTGGTTATCGATCCCACGGTGAAGTTTTTAAAAGATTTGTAACGACTAAATTTAAAAGGATTTACTTACTAATATAGTATACGGAATTTAGAATACTTAACTAAAGCGATCTAAAGTAAACTAATGCTTTAAATAAAGTTGATTTAAAGATTTCAGAAAAAGTATCTTTCTCCTTGTTTTTAGAAACTTAAGTAAATGATGAATTCAAATAGATTTTTTTGTTGTATTGTGACAAATAGGAGCATTCCTATTCTTTACCCTTTGGTCAAGGTGCAAAGAACATTGACTAGTCCTATACTTGATTATCGAATCATGCTAAGGTCGGGAGGATACCGGTCGCCACTTCGGAGCTCTCACGTTCCCTCACTCGAGGGCTAACATCTACACTTCGACTCTCAAACAATAGGACCAAATTGAATATTTTAGTTTGTCACACTAAAATGTCCAATTCTACGTCCGATAAATAATATTTCCCTATTTATTTGCACCCTCCTTCCAAGGCTTTTGACTTCCCTGAATATTAGATGTAATCTTTTACTATAGTTGATAATTCAACATATTTTAACAATTCAATTGGCCAGATTGAAAGTAAATTAAGTTTTAAGTAAAAGATTATCACAATTTATTTTAATATATTAGGCACTTCTATTTAATTTCATCAATTCACATAATTTCATAAACAAGGGAAAGACTAAGCAAACTACTTAGAATGCATGGGAATTAAACAAAGCATGGATTTCATTTAAAGTTAACAACAATAAACAAAGATACTTATCTCAATTTCCTCCCTAGCAGACTCCTGAAGTTCCTTTCGACTTTTCCTTCTAGTACAAGACACTTCTTAACTCACTACTTACACTTACTCACACTAAACTTCAACTTAGACTCAAAAGCACACTAATAAAATACTCTAAAACTCCTAAAATAGACACACTACATACTAAAATTCGTCCTCTATTTATAGAGGTAGACAAAGGTCCAAGGGGTACTTAATCACCTCTTCAAAAAGCGTCCATGTTCAATGTATCTGACATTTTGAATGGTCTCGCCGTCGGTGAGAAACGACCTCGCCGTCAGCGGGGCTTCTAGAAGGTCTTCAAACCGCGCGATCTCGCTGTCGGCGGGCTCGGGCTTGCTGTCGGCGAGGTAGTTGCAAACCTTTAAGAAATTCCCTTTATAATATCGCCGTCGGCGGGCTCGATTTCGCTGTCGGCGACTGACCCACAATTTTATATTATGATATTTTTAATTTAATTGCAACGACGCCAAAAACTTGACCCCGCTATATTATATGTATAGAATTGTAATTGTTTAAGTTGTGGATGCTACGCAAGTATACGTATCGTATCAAGTAATACGAGGCTCTAGTGGAGTCTCAGTTATCGATCCCACGAGGAAAAAGAAAATTAAATAACAACTAATTTTAAAATAATAATAATAATAATTTTAAAATAGTATACGAAAATTTGGAATTCTAAATTTAAGCGCAATAAAGTAAACTAAGTATTTTAATTAGGTAACTTAACTAAGTAGAAAATTAATACGTATTGAATGTCCAGGAAATTAAACTAATTGCTAAATAAGTCTTAACTATTCGTAAAAAAGTATCTTTCCCTCGTTTAGAAATTTAAGTGATCGATGAATTTAAATAGATAATTTTAAGGTATTGTGACAAATATGAGCATTCCTATTCTTTACCCTTCGATCCGAGTGTAAAGAATATTGACTAATCCTATGTTTGATTATCGAACTGCGGCTAGCACTGGGAGGATACCGATCGCCACTTCGTAGCTCCCACGTTCCCCTCGCCCGAGGGCTAACATCTACACTTCGGATCTCAAACAATAGGACCGAATTGAATATTTTAGTCCGTCACACTAAAATGCTCAATTCTACGCCCAATGATATTATTTCCCTATTTATTTGCACCTTCCTTCCAAGGCTTTTGAATTCCCGAATATCCGATGTAATTTTTACTATAGTTGATATTCAACATATTTTAACAAATCAAATGGCCAGTTTGAAAGTAAATTAAATTTTAAGTAAAAATTATCACAATTTATTAATATATATAAAAGTACTTCTGTTTAAAGTTCATCAAGTCACTTAATTTCATAACAGGGAGAAAGACTAATAAACTACTAAGAATGCATGGGAACTAAACTAAGCATGGATTTCATTTAAAGTTAAAAATAATAAATACAAATACTTATCTTGATTTATCCCTGACGGACTCCTCGTAGTTCCTTCGACTCTTCCTTCCAGTACAACACAACTCACTAATTACTCACTAAACTCACTCAAGACACAATTTGACACACAAAACTGTACTTCAAGACTCTTAAAAGACTGATTTTCGGCCTCTATATATAGAGGTAGGCAAAGGTCCAAGAGGTGTGTAAGCATCTCTTCAAAAGGTGTCCGGTGTTCAATGTATCCGCGCCATTTGAACTATCTCGCCGTCGGCGACGAACTACCTCGGCTGTCGGCGAGGCTTCTGAAGGTCTTCGAACCGCGCTATCTCGCTCGTCGGCGGGCTCGGGCTCGCCGTCGCCGAGATGCGGTTATAAATCCTTCGAATTTTCTTCCTCGTACCCTCGCCGTCGGCGAGCTCGATCTCGCCGTCGACGACTCAAAGACAAATTGCATTATTTTCTTCCTTTTGCTCCAAATCCGTTCATGTTTATGATTTTTGCTTTTATCACCTAAATTCTCCATTCCCGCAACAAAATAAAGAAAATACCTTTCTTTAAAGTGCAATTTCATCAAAAATAGGTATGAATTTCTTAATAAATTTTTCAGTGATCAAAATCCCCAAACTTACTTATTACTGTCATCCTCAAGTAATTTTAATACTACATAAAAATAATGAGTTCTATAATAAGATTTTTCAATTTAAATAAATTTTGAATTAGATTAATTTATATCACAATAAAGTTAAATAAAAATAATTCATGTAATTTAATTAATCTTATGAAATAAATTATTTAGTTATCGTGCCTAAGATTTCTACTTACTTATTCATTTCGGGAATGACGATATTTAAAAGAATAACTACTTAAGATATTCATATGATAAGAAATTCAAGAAAACACTATTAGGTAAAATTCTAATCCATAAACATAAGTTTGGAAATATCTAAGTTTTTCCTTTAGAGTTAATTCAAATGAAGCCAATTTTTGATAAGACATCTCCTCGAAGCTTCTCCTCATTTTTCTTTTTCTTTTTCTTTTCTTTTTCTTTTTCTTTTTCTAATGAGGATTATCGTATCCGGAGAGCTCGTTAATAATTTTGAACTTCATTTTCATCTTCCTAAATTTGAAACTTAGAAATATTTCTTAACTTATATATACTTCATAGTTTTTACTTCATTGATTTTCAATCTTTTCTTTTTCACTCGAATACTTAAGAATTTTAATTTTAGAATATAGTTTTCCTTACTAAAAATAGTTTACTATATTCTTATTCCCTTTAACCAAATATTTTATTCTATTTAATTAATTAAAGCACTAGAAATATTTCATTTAACCTTTTATAATAATTAAATAAAATAATTCATATTAATTAAATTGAAAAACTTGCTATAAAAATCATTTTATAATAATTTGAAAATAGAAATTGAGAACAAGTTAATAACTAAATTTGTATTTTACTCCCCCCAAACTTAAATTTTTATATCTACTCTAAATAATGAAAAAGAAGGAAAGTAAATAAATCATACCTTTGAAGTTTAGGTATTTCTTTTTCTTTGAAATTTTTGCGAGGCTTTTTCATTTTTTATTGAACCCGTATCGTTAGTATTCTCCATATATATATAAAAATTTAAAGAAAATGCAGGGATAAAATCCGAGATAAGTATTAAATACAACAATTAAAATTAACTCTACACTACACATATGAATTACTAACATATTAAAACAATTTTACAACTTAAAACAATACGAGAATAAAATAAAAACATACTAAAGAAAACTAACATCCTATTTAACATAAAAACAAATGCAATTAACTAACACAAAAACAAAAACTAAACTACTATAACAATTCAAGCAAATAATCTAACAAACATCCAATGTCTCACAACATAAAGTATCGAATATTACAAACATATAAAAGTTTCCAAAATAACTTAACATCAAACAAACAAAACAAATAAAGTCCTAATCTTCAAAGATCAAAGTCCCAAACTATATTATCATTCCCTCCTCGATCTACGAGTCGAGAAGATCGAGCAGGGATGATATCGAGTATATCGGGGGCACTCAGAAAAGACAACATCTAAATCACCACTCCTATAACGACGTTCAGCTTCATAGTATGCAATCTCGTATTCCGAATGTCGCTAGAGATATTCGCTATCATAATCGTGTCTTCTCTCCAAGCCTCCAATTCTTTGATCTATCTGTTCAAATCTTCTTTCCATGTTTTCTCCAAATGACTCAAAGCTCTTTCTACTCGTGGTTAATTCATTCATCGATCTTGAAGGGTAGGAGTAGTGTATCGAGGGGGTGGTTCATAATTAGTAGAGGGTATATCTCTACTTGAAGAAGGTACATAATCCCTCGTCCCGCATCTCCATCCTTCGTGGATTCATATTTCTTTGTATTAGCTCGAGTTGTGGGTTTCATAGGCTCTATCCATTCCTCATCATCTCTCGCTCTACCCCGGATAATCGGCAAAGTGCATGATAAGACCGGGATGTCCTAATCCTCCTCCACTTTCATTTCTAGCGAGCTAGCTAATATGTTTTTATATATAACATTTCCCACATTAATACTCTTCCGGTTCGAATACGAAGTTCGAACCGTTTCATCTCTTGTTACCTCACTATGGTGGTAGGTAGGTAACAAAGTAGAGCAAATAAAATAATGCCGTGCTTTTGATGTTGCATTTAGCATAGAAAGAGGGAAGTTTACCCGTTCTCGCCGCTTTATCTTCCGCATTCCTTTCCCATCGCCGAGAAAGTCAATCACTTCTTCTAATGGTCCTTCCATAGTTCCAAAAGTTTCATATTCGCTCCAAGGTGTCTTGAACTTCATAATATGCGTTAATCCTAGCAGTTGTTGAAATCGACAAAAAAATCCTCTAACTTTTACCTGGTGCATCTTCACTCGTGTTAAATTTGCATAAAATTCTTTTACTACTTCCACATACTGCTTCTGTTAAGTAACGAAACGAAGTTTTCCCATCCTCGCTCCTTTATAACTCGCTCTACTTTTCCTCCCGGATTCTCGAAAACTCGATCTTGTATGCACTTTCTTGCTTGAATATTTTGAAAATATCGTGTTTGTGCTCTCGCATTAATGAATCGAGTTTCGTCAAAATCTAATCGTCGCTTTTGTCGTGGAGCCATTTCTCGATCTGTGAAATTTACAAAATTTTTTTAACTAAACTCCAAAATATTACTAAAAAGGATTCCCACAACAACTAAAATCCATTTAAATCAATTTCTATGAAATTCTTCCAAGTATTTTCTTCACATTTCAAAATTTTTCAAAATATCCCAATGTAGAAGAAATCAATGGTGAAAATCAAAAAATTTTGCATAGGAGTGAAGCACTTACCAAGAGAAGATGAAATCCGGTGTTTTTGAGTGATGAAATCGCCTCTAAATCCGAAATTTCGTGAGCCCTAGTGGTAGTTTTTGCGAAAATGAGAGGTTGGGGATGATGAATAGTGTTTTTGACCGGTCAAAATATATGTTTTTAGCGACCTCGCTGTCAGTGAGATTTTTCTCGCCGTCGGCTAGCTAATATTTTTCGGAACCAAAAACTCTCGGGAAAAATCCGCTGTCGGCGAGAAGTTTTTGCTCTAACCTTCGCTGTCAGCGAGATCGATCACGCTGTCGGCGGGATTTTTCTCGCCGTCGGCGAGATTCCAAAAAATTTAATTTCTGAAAATTTTCACTCATTTTCGTCCTTGATTTGCCTTATATTATGTTTCCGATCACATCATTTATTAGTTTAATATGAAGATTAGCTACTTATACACAAATAAATTCACACAACACAATAAATTAACTTTAATATTGAAATCCATGAGATGTATAAACTAACATAATTTTAAACTCTATAATCAAACTTCAATTCTCCAATCCTTACTACTAATCGACATCGCAAACCAATCCACGACACACTAAATGCCGATACAAAACTATGACGCATATCTCAATTAAGTTCGAGATATTCAAATCATCACTCCACACATAATAAAATCTAAATCAAATCAAATAACATAAATACAAACATACTATGGAAATCTTTACTACTACTATTCAATGTCAGAATCTTCATCTTCTCTGATATTTCCGATATGACGATGATGCACAAATAAGTTATAGAAAGGCTCGAAGGGAAACTCCGAAGCGATTTTTCGATGATCCAACCCTTCGTCTCGCAAATGAAGAAAGCTAGCTTCCGAGTGTCCGGAATGATCAAAGTGTTCCTTCATTCTCCAGATCAATGTGATCAAATAAATCGGATATATTGTCGATCGAATCTCTTACTTTCTCGTAGTTCTTTCTCCATTCCTTTAATTTTCTTCATAAGTAACTCGTTTTATCCGAAATAGGCCTTGCTATAGGATTATTCTGTGAAACTCTATCAGAGATAAATGTAATTTCATCATTATTGTCCAAAGTAGGAAACATATCTGTAGGATCAAGCAGCTTCCAAGGTAACAGAACCTTTTCCAAAGCTTCATAAGAAACCTGGTACTGACTGCATAATGCAAAAATAGTAGATGGGTGTCCTAGTCCGTGAACTGACCCATGCACAATTAAACCCAATGCAGACTTAACAATTATTGATCCAACATCAATAGGCAATCCATTTTGAATACAATAATTCAATATAGCGCATTCCTTCGAAACCTTGTTTACCCTCATAGTAGGTAACAATTTAGATGAGATGAAAAAGTTCCAGATGCTTTGAGACAAGATTCAAAAGTGATGCAGAGAAACTAACATACCCGTCTTCACGCATTTCCCAATCTTCCGGTTCATCAGTCAGATATTGAAATATCTCATTCATATTATATCGAGAAGGCACAAAATTTGAATAGTGACATACCGGGGTGTTTTCTATAGAGAATAATTCATTTACTCTTGATGGAGTAAACGTCACCCATCTTCCTCGGACATAGACATTCCCATTGTTGATTGCATTTAAGTTAGAGTAGAACTCTTTCACAACTGGAATAACAACAGCAGACGTAGTGTAACAAAATACCTCCCAGTGCCGCTGCGCGATCGTTTCTTCTATCTTCGTAGTGGAATTCTCTAATCCTCGATTGACAAATCCCCGTTCCTTGATAACTCTTTTCTTTACCAAAACCTTGTTGAAGATCCGCCGCGCTTCCGCACTCACAAATTTCCTCCGGTTAAACACTCCGAATTAGAGGAATCTAAGAATTTGGAGGCCATTATGGTGAATGGAATGAATTCTAGTGAAGAAGCGGATCTAGAATGATTTAAGAATGGGTTTTCACAAAGAATTGGTGTTGAAACCGTCCAAATCGGCATTCAAATTATAAATAACTCATCTTTATAACTTCCTCGCCGTCGGCGAGAAGTTTCTCGCCGTCGGCGACTCGGCTTATAAAACTGCCTCCCATGTTCTCGCTGTCGGCGGGACGTTTCTCGCTGTCAGCGAGCTCGATAAATAAACTGAATTTAAATTAGTCGCGAACCTCACTGTCGGCGAGTATCGACCTCGCCTTCGGCGAGATTCCAAAATAATGCCCAATTTCGCTCTAAATCGAATAATTTCTTTTCTCATCATAATGGTTCGAATATGTGATGATTCTTAATAATAATTGAGTAGTAAAGTTTCAATAATATAGACTAACTATTAAGATTAAATAAAAATAGATAACTAATATGGGTTGCCTCCCATAAAGTCAGCTTGGTTTAACGTCGTCGACTCGACCTAATTTCAATTATTAATCAGGTCGACTAAGCATTAAAACCTTTTTATAGTTAGGTCTTATACCTTCGAAATATGGTTTTAATCTATGTCCATTAACTTTAAATTTATGTGCAGTTTTTTTATCTTCGATTTCTATAGTTCCGTATGAAAATATTTGAGTTATGGTGAAAGGTCCTAACCATCGAGACTTCAATTTTCCAGAAATAATTTCAATCTAGTATTATATAGCAAAACTTCCCGTCCCGGTTCAAAATTTCTCCGATTAATCTTCCGATCATGCCATAATTTCATCTTTTCTTTATAAATCCGATCATTATCATATGATTCATTTCTTAATTCTTCCAATTCATTTAATTGCAGCAATCTTTTCTCACCCGCTTCCTTCATATTATAATTAAATTCTTTAATCGCCCAATATGCTTTATGTTCTAATTCAACTGGTAAGTGGCATGTTTTTCCATATATAAGCCTGTAAGGAGTCATTCCAATCGGAGTTTTATAAGCAGTTCCTATAAGCCCATAATGCAATTGTCTAATCTAATAGACCAATCTAACCTATTTGGGTTTACGATTTTTCTAAAATACGTTTAATCTCACGATTAGATACTTCAGCTAATCCGCTAGTCCGTGGATGATAAGCGAGTGGATATCTTATGAGTAATATTGTATTTTTCTACTAGTTTGTGAATGTATTTATTTCTAAAATGAGTTCCTCCGTCGAGTGATAATCACTCTCGGCATTCCAAATCTAAGTAAAAATATTTTTTATCGAAATTTTGAAACACTCTTAGCATCACACCTAGGTAAAGCTTGTAGCCTCAATCCATTTGGAAACATAATCAACGACTACTAATATATATGAGTTTCCAAATGAAGGAATAAAAGGTCCCATAAAATCTAATCCCCAAACATCAAAAATTTCAACTTCTAATATAAAATTCGAGGCATTTCATTTTTTCTAGATATATTTCCTACTCTTCGACATTTATCGCAAGTTTTAATATATCCGTATACATCTCTAAATAGAGTAGGCCAGTAAAATCCGTATCGTAGAATCTTATAAGCAGCTTTATCGATCCAAAATGTCCTCCAAAATCAAAATCATGACATTTTTGAATAATTGGTTCGGTTTCTTCATAAGGTATACATCTTCTAATAATTAAATCCTTACATCGCTTATATAAATATGGTTCATCCCAAAAATAGGTTTTCGTATCATGGATGAATTTTTTCTGTTGTTGCAAAGTTAGCATAGGTGGTAAAATATTACTAACTATATAGTTTACTATATCAGCATACCATGGTATTTTCCACTCATTGATATTATATAGTTATTCATCAGGAAAACTGTCTATAATTTCATTTTCAATGTCAGATAATTCATGATTTTCTAATCTTAATAAATGATCCGCAATTTGATTATCAGTTCCTTTCTTATTAACGATCTCAAAATCGAATTCTTGCATTAATAGCATCCATCTAATTAATCTTGGCTTGGAATCTTTCTTTTGCATTAAATATTTGATAACGTAATGATCGGTATGCACGATACATTTTGTTCCAATCGGATAAGGTCTAAATTTATTAAAACCATATACTACCGCTAATAATTCTCTTCTCAGTAATCGTATAATTTATTTCAAGCATTATTTAGAGTTTTACTAAGCATAAGTATATAACTTTAAAATTGTTTTCATATCTTTGCCCAAGAACTCGCTCCTACAAGCATAATCACTAGCATCACACATAAGCTCAAATGGTTTCTCCTGGCTAGGTGAAACTATTATAAGTGCCGTAATTAATTTTTCTTTTAAGAGTTCAAAAGCATTCGAGCATTCGATTGTAAATTCAAATTTCTTGTCCTTTTCGAGAAGTTGGCATAGAGGTTTAGTAATTTTTGAAAAATCTTTTATCTAGCGTCCGTAAAATCCAAGCATGTCCAAGAAAACTTCTTACCCCTTTTACCATAGTTGGAGGTGGTAATTTAGCTATAACTCGAATTTTTGCGAGGTCCACTTCCATGCCTTTTTCCGAAATTTTATGCTCTAATACAATGCCGCCCGCAACCATAAATTGACATTCTCCCAATTTAGAACTAAATTTGTTTTCTCACATACTTCTAATACTTTTTCAAGATGAGTTAAGCATGTGTCAAATGATGTTCCAAATACAGAGAAATCATCCATAAATACTTCTATTCCATTGTCAATTAACTTACTAAATATAGACATCATACATCTCCGGAATGTTATTGGTGCATTACATAATCCAAAAGGCATTCTTCGAAAAACGAAAGTTCCATAAGGACTAGTAAATGTAGTTTTCTCTTGATCCTCGGGAGCAATCCGTATTTGATGATAACCGGTGTATCCATCTAGAAAACAAAAATACTTATGTCCGACTAATCTATCTAACATCTGGTCTAGAAATGATAAAGGGAAGTGATCTTTCCTGGTGGCGGTATTTAATTTCCTATAATCAATACATATACGCCAACCAGTAACTTGTCTTATAAGAATAAGATCGTTATTTTCATTGGAAGTGACGGTCACTCCTCCCTTCTTAGGAACACAGTGAATTGGGCTTACCCAAGCACTGTCAGAAATTTCTAACCATTTTAAAATTTCTTTCTTAACTACTTCTTTCATTATCGGGTTTAATCTCCTTTGGGGATCTGCTTTAGGTTTATGTTCATCATCTAAAATAATTCCATGCATACAGATTGAAGGACTAATTCCTTTAATATCCGCTAAAAGTCCAACCAAAAGTTTTCTTATATTTTTTTAAAGTTTCTAAAAGTTTTTGCTCTCGAGATTCGTTTAAGGCGAGATGAAATAATAATCGGTAAAGTTGAAGAATTACCTAAATAAGCATATTTCAAATGATCGGGTAATATTTTTAGCTCAAGTTCGAGAGGTTTAATAATCGATGGAACTATATTCTTGTCGGTGTTTTCAGTATTATCCAAAAATTCAAATCTTTCCCGAATATAATCTAGTTCTTCATTATTATCTTCAATTAATTCAGATGTTTTCTTTTTCTAATTTATCTTCGTAATATTCCTTAAAATGTTCTTGTTGTAAATGTTCAAGTATTTCCATCCGAAAACATTCATCATCTTTTTCTAGACAGCAGGATATTTCATTGATTTTGCAATATTAAATGTAACTTTTTGGTCATTTACTCTCTTAGTTAATTCTCCTTTCGAACATCAATCATAGCTTTTCCAAGTAGCTAAAAATGGTCTTCCTAAAATGATAGGAATTTCTTTATCTTCCTCCATATCTAAAACAATAAAATCTACTGGGAAGATAAATTTATCCACTTTTACTAACACATCTTCAATAACTCCCTTAGGATAGGTAACCGAACGATCAGCTAATTGAAGGGTTACTCGAAGTAGGTGTAATTTTTCCTAATCCTAATCCCTTAAAAATCGATAGAGGCATTAGATTGATGCTTGCTCCTAAGTCACACAAAGCTTTTCCATAAAATTTTTCTCCTATAACGTAGGTATAGTGAAACTACCAGGATCTTTCAATTTTTTAGGAAGCTTCTTCGAATAATAAGCACTACACTCTTCACTAAGTGCGACTCGTTTCATTATCAGTGAATTTTCTTTTCTTATTTAGAATATCTTTCATAAATTTTACATAATTTGGCATCTGATCTAAAGCTTCGACAAAAGGTATATTGATTGTTAATTTCTTTAATATTTCAAGGAATTTATCAAATTGTTTATCTTTTTTATGTTGAGCTAGTCGTTGAGGAAATGGTGGTGGAGGTTTTTCAACGTAAATTTTCATAGGTATTAAAGGATGTTCTAAGTATGAATCTTGTTGAAGTGTTTCCTTTTCAATTTCCACTTCCTCTTTTTGGCTTTCAAGTTCTTTTTGAATTTGAGGTTCTAATTCTTTTCCACTCCTTAGTTGTATTGCTTTAATTTGTTCTTTTCCTTGATCTTTAGGATTTATTTCCACATTACTAGGAAAAGTTCCAGGTATTCTATTATTTAGCGCTAAGAAGTAATATGTCCAAGTTGAGTTTCGATATTTTTAATAGATGTTCCTTGAATTTGTAATTGATTTCCTTGAATTTGTAGTTGATTTCCTTGATTTTTTATCTTTGAATTGAGGGTTATTGTTATTAAATCCAGGTGTGTAATTAGGTTTATAGTTTGGATTTGCTTGATTATGTTGATTTATCCATTGTTGATTAGATGTGTTATTCCAATTAAAATTTGGATGAGTTTTCCAACCAGGATTATAATAGTTTGAATAAGGGTTATTAGTTCTATTATTAATAAGCATTTAAAGTTTCATAATTAGATTGAGATTCTATGATTTGTCCAGATGAGTTTTCTTCTAAAGTAGGAGAGTAGTTCATTCCAAAATGATCTAATTTCTTAGATATAGCAGCAATTTGAGAAGCTAACATAGATATTGCATCGTTTTCATGAATGCTGGCTATCTTTTTCGGATTTACTCTATCAGCAGACCATTGGAAATTATTTGTTGCCATTTATTCGATTAGTGCATAAGCTTCGTCAAATGGTTTAGACATTAATGAACCTCCAAGAAGAAGCATCGATGATTGATCTTAAGGATCCTACTAATCCATTATAAAAGGTTTGAATAATCGACCAATCCGGTAGCGCATGATGTGGGCATTTCCTAAGAAGTTCCTTAAATCTCTCCCAAGCTTCATATATTGATTCTCCATCTAATTGACAAAAAGAAGTTATATCATTTCTAAACTTAACGAGTTTTAGATGGTGGAAAATATTTGGATAGAAATTTTTGTGATAATTCTCCCCAAGTTTTAATAGATCCGAGTAGCTAACGAATTCAACCACATTTTAGCATTATCCCTTAATGAAAAAGGAAAAAGTCTAAGTCTTATAGCATCGTCGGATACTCCTTGATATTTAAAAGTAAGCACAAAGTTCTAGAAAACTAGCAAGATGTAAGTTAGGATCTTGAGTAGGTAAACCACTAAATTGATTGTTTTGTACCATTTGGATAATTGCAGTGTTTAAGTTCAAATGAATTAGTAGCTACATCGTGGTTTTGAATAGTTAAATGAATTTCATCCGATGTAGGGTTGGCATAATCTCTTAATGGTCTTTGTTGGTTCATATTTTGAATTTCGGGAATATTCGTCATTTGTGTTAAATTTATAATTTGTTTCTTTTGTTTTCTAATTCTTTTTATTGTACGCTCTAATTCAGAATCGTAAGGTATTAAATTTTCGTTTCCAAATTTGCGCATACAATTTTAGAATAGATATTAATTTATTTATTATGATTATTTTAAAATAATCCGTTACTCTAAGTAAATTTTTCTTACTTTCCTCAGCAACGGCGCCAAAACTTGACCCACAATTTTATATTATGATATTTTTAATTTAATTCGCAACGACGCCAAAAACTCGACCCCGCTATATTATATGTATAGAATTGTAATTGTTTAAGTTGTGGATGCTACGCAAGTATACGTATCGTATCAAGTAATACGAGGCTCTAGTGGAGTCCTCAGTTATCGATCCCACAGGAAATAGAAAATTAAATAACAACTAATTTTAAAATAATAATAATAATAATTTTAAAATAGTATACGAAAATTTGGAATTCTAAATTTAAGCGCAATAAAGTAAACTAAGTATTTTAATTAGGTAACTTAACTAAGTAGAAAATTAATACGTATTGAAAGTGCAGGAAATTAAACTAATTGCTAAATAAGTCTTAACTATTCAGAAAAGTATCTTTCCCCTTGTTTAGAAATTTAAGTGATTGATGAATTTAAATAGATAATTTTAAGGTATTGTGACAAATATGAGCATTCCTATTCTTAACCCTTTGGTCCGAGTGTAAAGAATATTGACTAATCCTATGTTTGATTACTCGAATCTACGGCTAGATCTGGGAGGATACCGACCGCCACTTCGTAGCTCCCACGTTCCCTCGCCCGAGGGCTAACATCTACACTTCGACTCTCAAACAATAGGACCGAATTGAATATTTTAGTCCGTCACACTAAAATGCTCAATTCTACGCCCGATGATATTATTTCCCTATTTATTTGCACATTCCTTCCAAGGCTTTTGAATTCCCGAATATCCGATGTAATTTTTACTATAGTTGATATTCAACATATTTTAACAAATCAAATGGCCAGTTTGAAAGTAAATTAAATTTTAAGTAAAAATTATCACAATTTATTAATATATATAAAAGTACTTCGTTTAAAGTTCATCAAGTCACTTAATTTCATAACGAGGGAGAAAGACTAATAAACTACTCGTAATGCATGGGAACTAAACTAAGCATGGATTTCATTTAAAGTTAAAAACAATAAATACAAATACTTATCTTGATTTATCCCCAAGCAGACTCCTCGTAGTTCCTTCAACTCTTCCTTCCAGTACAGCACGACTCACTAATTACTCACTAAACTCACTCAAGACACAATTTGACACACAAAACTGCACTTCAAGACTCTTAAAAGACTGATTTTCGGCCTCTATATATAGAGGTAGGCAAAGGTCCAAGAGGTGTGTAAGCATCTCTTCAAAAGGTGTCCGGGTTCAATGTATCTGCGCCATTTCGAACTATCTCGCCGTCGGCGACGAACTACCTCGGCTGTCGGCGAGGCTTCTAGAAGGTCTTCGAACCGCGCTATCTCGCCGTCGGCGGGCTCGGGCTCGTCGTCGGCCGAGACGGTTATAAATCCTTCGAATTTTCTTCCTCGTACCCTCGCCGTCGGCGAGCTCGATCTCGCCGTCGGCGACTCAAGACAAATTGCATTATTTTCTTCCTTTTTGCTCCAAATCCGTTCCTTTTTATGATTTTTGCTTTTATCACCTAAATTCTCCATTCCTGCAACAAAATAAAGAAAATACTTTTCTTTAAAGTGCAATTTCATCAAAAATAGGTATGAATTTCTTAATAAATTTTTCAGTGATCAGTGACTTAGTTCATTTTGCATGTATTTCTTCCTTTTTTATCCAAATTTGCTCTATTTTATGTTTTTTTTCTTCCATCACTTATAAATTTTCGTTCCTGCAATAAAATAAAGAAAATACCTTTCTTTAAAGTGCAAATTTATAAAAAATAGGTATGAATTTCTTAACATATTTGATGAGGTGCAAATTCATAAAAAATACCTTTCTTTAAAGTGCAAATTCATAAAAAATATCAATTTGTATTTGATGATAACCGGTGTATCCATCTAAGAAACAAAAATACTTATGTCCGGCTAATCTATCTAACATCTGGTCTAGAAATGGTAAAGGGAAGTGATCTTTCCTGGTGGCTGCGTTTAATTTTCTATAATCAATACATATTCGCCATCCAATAACTTATCTTGTAGGGATAAGATCATTATTTTCATTAGCTTTTACGGCCACTTCTCCTTTCTTAGGCACACAGTGAATTGGGCATACCCAAGCACTGTCAGAAATATGATATATAATACCATTATCTAACCATTTTAAAATTTCTTTCTTGACTACTTCTTTCTTTATCGGGTTTAATCTCCTTTGAGGATCTACTTTAGGCTTATGTTCATTATCTAAAATAATTTCGTGTATACGTATCGAAGGATTAATTCCTTTAATATCCGCTAAAGTCCAACCAAAAGTTTTCTTATATTTTTTAAGGTATCTAAAAGTTTTTGTTTCGAGATTCATTTAATTCGGATGAAATAATAACTCGGTAGAGTTGAAGAATTACCTAAGTAAACATATTTCAAATGATTAGGTAACATTTTTAACTCAAGTTCAGGAGGTTTAATAATCGATGGAACTATATTTTTTTCAGTGTTTTATGTATTATCCAAAAATTCAAAATTCTCTTGAATATAATCTAGTTCTTCATTTATTTCGGCTTTTTCAATTAATTCAGTATTTTCTTTTTCTAATTTTTCTTCATAATATTCCTTAAAATGCTTTTTTTGTAAATGATCGAGTACTTCCATTCGAAAACACTCATCATCTTTTTCTAGC
This sequence comes from Papilionanthe hookeriana x Papilionanthe teres, assembly GCA_022702705.1. NCBI lineage: Eukaryota > Viridiplantae > Streptophyta > Magnoliopsida > Asparagales > Orchidaceae > Papilionanthe > Papilionanthe hookeriana x Papilionanthe teres. The sequence goes on along the minus strand of CM040429.1, from coordinate 1,664,378 downwards.
GCAGGATATTTCATTGATTTAGCAATATTAAAAGTAACTTTTTAGTCATTTACTCTCATAGTTAATTCTCTTTTCTGAACATCAATCATAGCTTTCCCAGTGGCTAAAAATGGTCTTCCTAAGATGATAGGAATTTCTTTATCTTCTTCCATATCTAAAACAATAAAATCTACAGGGAAGATAAATTTATCCACTTTTACTAAAACATCTTCAATAAATCCCTTAGGATATGTAAAGAACGATCGACTAACCGAAGGGTTACCGAAGTAGGTGAAATTTCTCCCAATCCTAATCTCTTAAAAATTGATAGAGGCATTAGATTGATGCTTGCTCCTAAGTCACACAAAGCTTTTCCTTATAATTTTTCTCCAATAGCGCAGGGTATAGTGAAACTACCAGGATCTTTTAATTTTTCAGGAAACTTTTTCTGAATAATAACACTACACTCCTCACTAAGTGCGACCGTTTCATTATCGGTAAATTTTCTTTTTTATTTAGAATATCTTTCATGAATTTTACATAGTTTGGCATCTCGTTCTAAAGCTTCTACGAAAGGAATATTTATTGTTAATTTCTTCGAATTTCAAGAATTTAGCAACCTGTTTATCTTTTTTATGTTGATTTAGTCATTGAGGAAATGGTGGTTGAGGTTTTTCAACGTAAATTTTCATTGGTATTAAAGGATTTTTTTAAGTTCGGATCTTGTTGATTCTTTTCCTTTTCGATTTCCACTTCCTCTTTTTGACTTTCAAGTTCTTTCTGAATTCGAGGTTCTAATTCTTTTCCACTTCGTAATTGTATCGCTTTAATTTGTTCCTTTCCTTTGTCTTTGAGATTTATTTCCACATTACTAGGAAATGTTCCGAGTATTCTATTATTAAGCGCGGTAGCGATATGTCCAAGTTGAGTTTCAATATTTTTAATAGTTGTTCCTTAATTTTGTAATTGGTTTCCTTGTATTTGTAATTGATTTCCTTGATTTTGTAATTGATTTTCTTGATTTTGTAAATGTTGACCCATATTTAATATTAATTCTTCTATAGATAATTTCTTATCTTTAAATTGAGGGTTATTATTATTAAATCCAAGTGGATAACTAGGTTTATAATTAGATTTCCTTGGTTAGAGGGATTTCCTAATGGTTGTGTTATGTTGTTCATCCATGGTTGATTAATTGTATTATTATTCCAATTAAAATTAGGATGATTTTTCCATCCAGGATTATAATAATTCGCATAACGATTATTGGGTCTGTTATTAATAACATTCATAGTTTCATATGAAGGTTGAGATTCTATAAGTTGTCCAGATGAGTTTTCTTCTAATATAGTTGGAGAGTAATTCATTCCAAAATGATCTAATTTTTTAGATATAGCAGCGATTTGCGAAGCTAACATAGATATTGCATCATTTTCTTGAATATCGGCAATCTTTTCGGATGCATTCTATCAGCGAGCTATTGAAAATTATTGGTAGTCATTTCTTCGATTAGTGCATAGTGCTTCATCAAATGGTTTTGACATTAATGATCCTCCACAGATGACAGATCGATGATTGATCTAAGAGATCCTACTAATCCATTATAGAAAGTTTGAATAATTAACCAATCTGGTAATGCATGATGTGGGCATTTCCTAAGAAGTTCTTTAAATCTCTCCCAAGCTTCATATATTGATTCTCCATCAAATTGACTAAAAGAAGTTATATCATTTCTAAGCTTAGCAGTTTTAGATGGTGGAAAATATCCGGATAGAAATTTTTGTGATAACTCTCCCCAAGTTTTAATAGATCCAAAGTGCTAACGAATTTAACCACATTTTAGCCTTATCCCTTAAAGAAAAAGGAAAAAGTCTAAGTCTAATAAAGCATCGTTAGATACTCCTTCATATTCGAAAGTAGCACATAGTTCTAAAAAACTAGCAAGACGTAAATTAGGATCTTCGAGTAGGTGAACCACTAAATTGATTGTTTTGTACCATTTGGATAATTGCAAGTTTAAGTTCAAATGAGTTAGCAGCTACATCAGGGTTTTGAATAGTTAAATGAATTTCATCTAATGTAGGGTTGGCATAATCTCTTAATGGTCTCTGTTGATTGATATTTTCATTTTCAAGAATATTCACCATTTGTGTTAAATTTATAATTTCTCTTTTTTGTTTTCTAATTTTTTTAATTGTACGCTCTAATTCTGAATCGTAAGGTATTAAATTTTCGTTTCCAAATTTACGCATACAATTTTGTAAAATAAATTTTAAAATTGTCCGTTACTCTAGTAAATAATTTCTTTACTTCACTCAGCAACGCGCCAAAAACTTGACCCACTTTTTAATGTTTACAAAAATAGCAATCGATACCAAAAACTTGATCCCGCTTAATATATATTTAATTTTATGATGGAATGTATAATGTGGATTCTACGCAAGTATACGTATCGTATCAAGTAATACGAGGCTCTCAGTGGTGTCCTCGGTTATCGATCCCACGGGGAAGTTTTAAAAGATTTGTAATGACTAAATTTAAAAGGATTTACTTACTATTATAGTATACGGAATTTAGAATACTTAACTAAAGTGATCTAAAGTAAACTAATGCTTTAAATAAAGTTGATTTAAAGATTTCGAGAAAAGTATCATTCCCTTGTTTTTAGAAACTTAAGTGAATGATGTATTCAAATAGATTTTTTATTGTATTGTGACAAATAGGAGCATTCCTATTCTTTACCCTTTGGTCCGAGTGCAAAGAACATCGACTAGTCCTATGCTTGATCATCGAATCGCGGCTAGTTTGGGAGGATACTGGTCGCCACTTCGTAGCTCCCACATTCCCCTCACTCGAGGGCTAATATCTACACTTCGACTCTCAAACAATGAACCAAATTGAATATTTTAGTCTGTCACACTAAAATGTCCAATTCTACGTCCGATAAATAATATTTCCTTATTTATTTGCACCCTCCTTCCAAGGCTTTTGACTTCCCTGAATATTGGATGTAATCTTTTACTATAGTTGATAATTCAACATATTTTAACAATTCAATTGGCGAGATTGAAAGTAAATTAAATTTTAAGTAAAAGATTATCACAATTTATTTTAATATATTAGGCACTTCTATTTAATTTCATCAATTCACATAATTTCATAAACAAGGAGAAAGATTAAGCAAACTACTCAGAATGCATGGGAATTAAACAAAGCATGGATTTCATTTAAAGTTAACAACAATAAACAAAGATACTTATCTCAATTTCCTCCCCAGCGACTCCTCAAGTTCCTTTGACTTTTCCTTCTAAGTACAACACACTTCTTAACTCACTACTTACACTTACTCAACTAAACTTCAACTTAGACTCAAAAGCACACTAATAGAATACTCTAAGACTCCTAAAATAGACACACTACATACTAAAATTCGTCCTCTATTTATAGAGGTGGACAAAGGTCCAAGGGGTACTTAATAATCTCTTCAAAAAGCGTCCAGGTTCAATGTATCTGGCATTTTGAACGGTCTCGCCGTCGGCGAGAAACGACCTCGCCGTAAGCGGGGCTTTTAGAAGGTCTTTAAACCGCGCGATCTCGCTGTCGGCGGGCTCTGGCTCACTGTCAGCGAGGTAGTTGCAAACCTTTAAGAAATTCTCTTTATAATCTCGCCGTCGGCGGGCTCGATTTCGCCGTCGGCGACTTAATTCATTTTGCATGTATTTCTTTCTTTTTGATCCAAATTTGCTCTATTTTATGCTTTTTTTTCCATCACTTATAAATCTTCGTTCCTGCAATAAAATAAAGAAAATACCTTTCTTTAAAGTGCAATTTCATAAAAAATATGTTTGAATTTCTTAACATATTTTTCTATGATCAAGGAACATGTGAGTTCTCTTTAACTACTGAACGGGATGCAAGCTCCAACAAAACCCCAATGGAATGGGTTACTCTTTGTAGATAAGGAAATAGAAGGGAAGACCACCATAGCAATGGTGGATACAGGTGCTTCCCACAACTTCATCTCCACTGAGGAAGCAAAAAATGTTGGGGTTGCAGATGTCTAAAGGAGGGGGCTCCATTAAATTCATCAACTCAGCAGAGATGTCAATGATGGAATGGCTAAGGGAGTCAAGACTAGCATTGGGGCATGGCCAGGTACTCTAGAATTCATTATCATTCCTTTTGGATGATTACAAAGTTGTTCTAGGAATAAACTTCTTGGAGCAAGCAGGAGCATTCCCAATGCCATTCGCCAATAGCTTGTGCATCACGGAAGGGAATCAAGCTTGCTCAGTACCGATAATACGGTTAAGCAAGCAAGGATCCATAACGCTATCGGCAATCCAGATTAAGGATGGCATCGCACAGGACAAGGGGAACAACTTAACTATCCTTCATGACAACAATGAAAAAGAAAAGACCCAATAAATTAGGATGCCAAGGAAAGTGGTGGAGGTTCATAATCAACCACCACAAAGAAAGAAGAAAGATGGTTCAACAAGGTTGAAGGCAGGGAGTAGCCGCCAGCCAGGAAGACTTGTTGCATGACACCCCTCTCCCATAACACCAAAGAGAAACCAAAGTTTGTCAAGTTTGGGGGCAAACTGAGGGGGCAAACTGAGGAGGCGGTTTTAAGGGTGCAGGGGAAGCCACAATGAGGGCATTGCGGGTTAAGTGGGGGAGAATATCACGCTCCGTCATTTTCAAAGAAATAACAAGACAATCATGGGAAGGAAAATTCTAGGAGAGACATGCAAGAACATTTTAGAGCTAAAAAGGTGGATGAGAAAGCTTCACACAACTCTAGAAACTTCTACCCAATTCTAAAGGACAAAGGAAGGCAATACTCCATGAAGAACTCAAGCATGGAGCATGGAGAGTTCAAGAAGAACCTGAAAGGATCTAGGATTATGTATTTATGTAAATTGTATGGATCACTCTAGAAAGTAAAAATTTTTCGAATATTCTCATATCTTGCAGGGGGACTATAAATAGAGGTCTCTTTGCTCATTTGTAACCAACCCAAGCATTCAATCAAAGCTTCCAATTATTTAAGTTTGAAGTGTTTCTTTCTCTCTACTTTTCTTCTTAAAGCATTTAGTGCTTACAAATCCAAGTGTTGTGAGGGTTAGACTGATTTAATGTCAGGGAAGAACACTAAAGCTGCACGGGTGACTTGAGGGAAGTTAGTTTGTGGCTGCGAGCTTTGATGGCTTCGGGACGTTCTTGCGAGATAACCGTCCTTTTTGACCCCTCCACAAGTCATTATACAAGTGTAATCATGATTTCTTTATCGGATCGGAGTATTCTTGTGCACCTCCCAATAAGAATCAACCAAAGGGATATATTCCATTTGGAGTTGGTCTTCAACCCAAAGTAGACAAACACACCTGAATCTCTAATTGTGGGCAGCTTTCGTAGGCATTCTTTCGTGAATATTTGTCACAAGCTGTTTTAATATGATTATGTTCGGATGTACATGTTTGATCAATCATCGAGAGGTTTTTCGTACGGAAATTCTCCATGCTCTTTCTCTTGTTTTTTTCATTGTTGTTTGTCCTTACCTTTCGATTCCTCCCTTATTCGGATTATTCATAAGATTTGGAAGAGAGATTTACTCAGAAAAGAAAATCATACAACGATGGGCAAAATAGTGACTCTTTATAAAAATAAAAGAGAGAAAAAGAACAAAAACATGATTTTGTACCTTCTGTCTTATGACATTTCACCTTCCCCATTCTAAATTCATAGAATAGGAAACAATAGCTAATTTTTTTATAAAAAAATTATTTGTGTTCCGAATTCCGCTGTTCGGCGTTCCCACTTTCGGCTATCCAACTTGGGTCGTTCTATTTCCCATCATGATTTATGTGGCATAAATGTAAATGCCTACAATGCTCAATACTATTTGATTTTTTCATTCCCATAAGGACCCCAAGCTAGTGAAAAAGAAAATTCTAGCTTTTCACAAGATTCAATCCCATGTCTAAGGATAGCTTTACAAGGCGGTGTTAGCATGTTAACATGTTGATTTAATAACATATTTAACTTAAATCTAGCCAAACACCTAAAACCTGAATCTTAAATCGAGCACTTAGTTAAAATGATTTTTCTCTCATTATGCTTGATTTTCCCTGTGTTTCATCTTCTTCATTGCGTAAATCTGGATTTCTTAAATCTGAGTCAAGATGAATTTACGATCAGTGGCTTCTAAGCTTCCCTAAGTCAAAATGGATATGATAAATCCAGATTTATTAAATCCTATTTAACGTAAATCTTTGATGCAACCAAGCACCGCCCAAAGTTCCACGATAACTGAGCCTACTAATACCTCTTCATATACTATATTTATACAGTTATATTATAAAATATTTATGAGAACAAAATATCAACCACAAAAATAAAAGAGTCAAGATCTTAATATTTTTAGACAATAAAATTAATTTTACCAAAAAATAGGCGGGCGACTGATACATCATCAACAAATTCATCACTTTGCACGAGTCTTTAAGCATTACATTGATCTCGAGGCGATCTTTATTAGCAAGAAAAGTTCAGACTTCGATTAAGAGTCATCTAGAGCTCTGATTTCAATAAACTGATAGTCAAACTGACCGGCTCGACGAGACGGATCCTGTTATACCAAAATGTCCAATCCGAGTCGTATCAAAATCGTATTAAGCCATTAAATTACTTTTAGAAGCTTTCTGAGCATATTTGGAAGGTCAAATGAATGTCAAATCTGGCGATTCTATAGTTGAATCGAGCGTCTCGATAAGACAAATTCAAAGAGCCCAATATTATTCAATTATGGTATTATTAAAGCACTCAAATGTCCATCAAATGTTGTCTGATCAAAAGGAACTCTCTGAATCGTCTAATCAAAATGGTTTATGTTCTTGCATTAATTGTACTAAAAAATCTATAAATAGAGCATTGCCTCTCTTATTGACCCATTTGTCGACGGCCATCGTTCACCATTGATCGCCACTTATTTCTAGTGATAAGTTCCTCATCGCATCGATGATGTAACTCGAGAGAATTTGTAACCCCTTTTGATTATGGACAAAGGGTTTTAGTTGTAATATTTAGTTTATAGGGGATCTCTTCAAGTGGGTCAGACCCCGTGGTTTTTCTCTTTACGAACTTTCAACGTAAAAACTCTATTGCCACTACTGATTGTTTTCCTTCATATAAGTGCATTGGATTCTATAGCAACTTGTCACCACCGACCACGAGCACCGTCGACCACTACTTGTCAGCCGCCACTATCACCATCGATCGCAGCTTATTTCTAGTGACAAGTTTCTCCGCACATCGACGATGTAACTCGAGAGATTTTGTAATCATTTTCACTTTTGAGAGAAGGGGTTGTACTTGTAATATTTTTTTTATAGTGGATCTCTTCAAGTGGGTCAGGCCCCATGATTTTTTCTCTTTACAAGTTTTCAACGTAAAAATTTTTGTTGTCACTGTTGATTTTTTTTTTCATAAGAGTGTACGTTGGATTCTCTAGCAACACTAACGAGATAATTTATTTCTCTACGGCCACGAACCCTCTAGCAGACATCAATACCTAAACATTCATATTTATATGCATAACATTCAGATCTTTAACATCTCACAAAAAATATCATCATTATTATCTTTTAAAGACTTAAATATACTTTTTTTTTATGCACAGACACCAAACAAATACATAAGCATGTTGTGGTATGTACGTAAATTTCCCTTTGTACTTTGCTGTTTGTGGATTTTTTCAGTTGCTCAAAATTAATGTCTCGACTATGATGTGAGTGCTATTGTAACTTTTTTTCTCAATAAAGTGTGCTAATAAATAATTAAAAGCTATAGTTATAAAAGAAAATGAAGGGCGTTTAATTTATGTAACTGATATTTTTTACTTTAAAACTTGAAGGATAGCTCTTTCATTTTTGTTGTTTTTTTTTTTATTTTTCCCTCGAGTATCAAAGCAGAGCATTTTGTTGTGACTGACAAACCTAAGCTTATTAGATTATTTAGGGTCTGTTTGGGTCAGCTGTAGGTTATTGAATAATCTGCTGATAAGCTGATTAAAAATAATCTGCTGATAAGTTAGGTGCGGTGGCTACTACAAATTTTTATTTTTTGGAAAAGTCAGACCGCAACCAGAAAGCTCCCACCGCACTTAGGTACGAGCGGTGTGAAAACGTTGTTTTTAGCATTTTGAAAACGCATAAGCTGTCAAAACGCAGTTTATCAAAACAGGACATGTGTGTTTTCAAAACGTTACCGCACCAAATAAGCTGCCACAAACGGACCCTTAATCAATCTTATAATAGTCTTTAGTTTGTAATCCAACTTAACTATTTTTTTTTTAAAGAATCTTGCTAAAGACTATATATACCCCCTTTTATTTTCTAGGGTTCATTTTCAAGTTCCAATTGAACATGCAGATTGGGTTGAGTTGACTCGTATTCATATCATTCGATTTCGAATCAACTCAAAAACAATTTTATGTTACCTAAAAGTCATTGTTTTAATTAAATATCTAATTATAAATAAATGGTGAACTTTTCTCTTCCCATTAATTATGCCTTTTTTATCAAAATAAAAAACACCCGACTTTTTATATTTAAATATTTAATACTCCAATTTGAATATCACGTCAAAAATATCACTTTTACTAACCTTTCAAAACTGAAATGGTTCTTTCAATGCATATATTTATAAGATAAAATGTCATAAATTTAAAAATATAAATGTTTAGTAGTTAGATATGTAAATGCAAAAGCATTATATCTACAACTCAACAGTGTTCGGACTGCACTATCTTCTGAAAACTAATTAATGGGCCAAACTTGGACTGGGCAGATTATATACACAGCACAACAAAGGTGTTTGGCACCCTAGGCGGGCCCTAGTTGCGGAGTCCATGAAATTAGTAGGCCCGTTTAAAAATTTTTCACTGCAATTTCTTCGGGTCTTCCTTCCGCTTCGTAAGTTTCTCTCCTCATTTGGCTTCTCATTCAACGAGGGTTTCTACAGAAGAACTTTCCGGAGGAGACAGCTATGTTTCTTCTCTTCATCTCCGAGCTAAGTATTTTTATGCTTCTGTATATGGAGCGTCCCTTTCCTGTATATTGTTTGGGGAGATTTTTCTTCTTTTTTTTTTTTAGGTTTTTGTTGTAGCACTACAACTCTACAGTGGAACAGCCTCCATAACCTGTTTTGTAGCAACGTTTGGTAATTTCTTTAAAAGAAATTGGTAGCAATCAAATTATCCACTTATCTATCCTCTTGCATATTATTTCTGAAATTATGACGTGCGTGGTTTATAATCCATTTGTTCTAAAGTGGCGCCATTCATGCAAGCTTTGAATTTATGTTTTAAAGCTAGCTTTGGGGGAACTGCACGATCACATCACTTTTCCTTGTTATGCGATTATCAATATCTAGTTTATACATATTTTTGTAAAATAAAAAAATAATAAAAATAAAATAAAATAAGTGGGGATTATTTTGTGGATACTTTTTCATGCTGGTTATATAATTCATAGAATCCAATATAAGTAACAAAGAAGGTAGACAGATGTAAGATGATATGATTAATTGTTCAAAATAATATGCCAAAAATGAATAAGACTGCTGATGATGAAGAAATCATTGGCTTTCAAATCGCTGCTTGGCTGAGTAAAAGCTTTGAAAGACATTGAAGGACCAAACCAAAATAGCAGATAAGTGTATTGTGCCTCAGATAACTGTCAAAAACATGCGGTAAACAAGAAAAAATACATTTTTCTCATATTTCAATTTCCTCGGACATTTTTTCTAATGCTAACTTAAAATTGGCCAAATCAATACAGACCAAGTAAAATAAGTATATGCTACCTATTATCTAGTTCCAAATGAAGCCCAACCTTACTGACAACAGTATCAGATAGCTTAATCCTTATATTTTCAAGTTCAGCTTTTTGTCTTTCCTCATCAGATAACCATGAAGGTAAGCACAGATCAAAGCAATCTTTTCCACAGCCATTTGATTTATCTGGTTTGTAAAAATTGAATTTTTTCTTCATATTTGCAGCAGAAGGCTCTTCAAGAAAGCTTCTGAAGATTTCTTTTGTAGCACCACACCAGATGGGACATGCAAGCTTCAGAAACTTGAAAACATCCAGAACTGGAAGATGGACACTCCCTAGGTCAGATTCATCATCTGCTTTTCTTCCATGGTAATCTGATCCTCCAAGCTTTAGAAGCTCATACGTATCAGCTAAATTACTGAATCCTGTTAGCAAAGAAACCAGCTCATTATGGGAGCTAAATTCGATGCAAATAAAGGTTTTAAAACTCGGTTTTGGTTTACTTTTTAGTTACATTTCGATTTTTGTTTATTTTTGAATGGCAACTTAATGTTGTTTTCAGTTTTGTTGTTGTAATATATTTCAAATGTATATTTCATATGCGAAGCAAAGAGGATTATCTAATTGGGTTTAGATTATAATACATGAAATTTAAGAGAGCCTCGATGATAGATTTGTTTTAGATATTTTAGGATTGCATTTTAAACCAAATAAATTTAGTAACAAACATCGAGTTAATCTACAACTTAAGTAAAACTCTTGTCAAAACTAACAAAACTGAAACCAAATATAATAATTAGATTAAAATTACTCTCTATTAAAATGTAAGATTGAGTTATAAAGGCATTTTGCTAATTCGAGAAATTTCCGGCCTCAGTATAATTCAAAAGTAAAACAACAACAAACTTTATCCGAATAAGCGGAGTCGGCTATATGAATCCATTTTTCTCCATTGCATCCTATATTGAGTGTCATATTTTCATTTAATTCTAATTAATTAAGATCATTTTTTATACAATATGCCCAAATCTTTCTAGGTCTACCTCTGCCTTACTTAACATAAGTCGAATCTAAAATATCTACCCACCTATCCGATCATCAGATGGTTGAAATTTAATGTGACCAAACCATCTAAGACGACTCTCTCTAATTTTGTCTGCCACTGGAGCTACACCAACCCTATCACGGATATGTTCATTTCGCATTTTGTCTCTAAGTGTAAAGCCACTCATCCACCTAAGCATTCTCATCTTGGCAACGCTTAATTTATGCTTCTCTTTTAAAGGCCAACATTTAGTGCTATAGAGCATTGCAAGTCTCACCACCACCGAAGCATTATTCCACTTCAACCAACCAATTTGAATTTTACTATTAACACCCCATCTATATCACAATCACTTTGAACAATAGACACGAGATATCTAAAGTATTCGCACCTTTTAACAATTTGATCGCCCACAGCTACAAATCTGCCACTAGAGCTACTACTACTAAAATTGCATTCCATGTATTCAGTTTCAGTATATGTCAAGCATGAATAAAAAAAATTCTACACTACTCATGGATACAAAACGTCATGCATATTGACATCACAGACATCTGCTGAGATATAATGTAATTTATTAAGCTCGTTGATGATGGAAAGGTATCCAAAAGGAGTCTTGTTATGCCAAGAGTATTTCATAGCTCTTGAGTGAAGTTAGCTCAACCTGACTGAAATCATTGCATACTGAATGGAGTAATGAAATTAAAGCTATTAAATCTTTGGATAAGTAACCCTTCCAAATGTTTAACCTGTCTGACATGCTTTTGGTTGTAATGCAATAATAAAAGATAAATTTGAGAAGGATTTTATGAACCCCTAGATTTTCAAAATATAAACGGTTTTCAACTTCCATGAGCATTTCCTCTTGAAGATCCTTATGTAGTCAAAATGAAAGGTTAATTATTTGAGAGAGATAGACAAAAGCAATCTTCGATTGGAGTTAGAGAATAAGTGGAGAATGAGCAAGATAAGAGCTGACAAGATATTCCCAAGGATCTTTGTATCATTTACGCTGAATTTGATAATTTGGAAAGAGCTTTAACAACATACTCCCAAAGATTTTTGGATCATGTAGGCCGAGGTTAATAATGTGGAGACTACATCGAACAATTACAAAAAAAACCTTAAAATCAACAACCTTAAAGTAGCTCTATGATCAAGAAATCTAAATCAATTCAATTCTTCTGCATAGATGAAGATATAGTTATTCTGTGATAATAATGCTTCAATCAACATTGCTCACAATCCAGTCCATCATGATCGTACGAAACATGTGGAAATTGATGGTCACTTCATTAAGAAAAAGATCGAGTCCGACGAAATTTATGTTTCATAATTAGCAAAATAACCAGTAAAAGGATCCATCTAGTGGTCAACTAGCAGACATCCTCACCAAGAAGCTTCTTCAAACTTTATTCGATAACTTCAAAGCTAAGTTGAACATGACTGATATCTATGTTTCAACTTGATGGGAAAATTGAATATATACGGCAATCCCTAGCCTTTATTACTTACTATTAAATTTTATGCCCTCATTATGCATTTCTTATTTGTTTTATTCTGTTTTATTTCTTTACTATTTATTATTTTGTTTTATTTCTTTCCTATTTATTATTCTGTTTTATTTATTTCTTTTATTATGTCTATTGTAATAAGGTTTAAATAACCCTCCTCCTATCAATAATATGCGATGCTCTATTCTAAATCTCGACATTCAATGTACTTTTCCATTAACCAATTGTTAGTGATGATCCTACATAAAACCAAAGTAATATTAGCACTTTAAAAAAAAACTTGCAAACTATATTCCTCATGATCATAGCCATCAATGTTTTCTAGTTAAATCTTCCAACTTCTCAACTTACTGAATTTTCTTACCATAATCAAGACCTTAAGACTTTTACTTCGACCTGGGCACAAGACATGTCGATACTTTCTCTGACCTCAACAGCAAGCGCATTAGACAACCAAATATTTGAAAACTTCTCAGCCTCATTACTTCACTTCATTCAAGATGAATCCGAGGTGATCTAATACCTCTCGACAACATAGTAGCAATCCTTTCATACACCGTCCAATGTGCAGTACTTCAATCATCAAGGAAGTCAGCCACCTAATCTTTATCATCATCCAAAATGATTCCGACATATCTTAACTGATAAACACAATACCAAAATGCAAGAAACATTGCATCCCTTGATTGTCATGTTGTAGCCTTACTTCAACACTTCTTTTTCTTCTTCTCAATAGGACATTGGATAAAAAGGATTCATGTAGTCGATCCCACTTAGTGGGATTTTAGGCTTTTTGTTGTTGTTTAAAGAACTTGTTATATTATACATAGTTATAAAAGTGTTTATCCTATCCTACGAGAATTAGGATCACCATTGTTTCCACCATTAAGAGTAAGCTTATCACTAGAATATTTTCATGATTCGAACTCGTGACCTCAAAATCACCATAAAAAAATCTAATCATTGAAACTATATAATAGACATTACAAGATATATTTACAGAGTATAAAGATAGATAAGCAAACTGACACATAATAAACAATAAAATATGGCAAAAAATGGCTTCTAAAACTTTCAAATATAAGAAAATCATACCAGCCAGCATCCCATCACTTCTGTAGACCTCCACACCATGGAGACCAGCATATTTCAAGCTTTCAATAACAAAAACTGAATTCTTCAATGCCCAAGGATGAGCCAATGTTGCCACACCTCCCGAGCGACAAATCAATTCAACAACAGACTTAGCTGATGGTTCAGCCCCCCTGTACACAGAAAAATAAGCTTCCAAACCATAAATTCCCATAGCTTAACCTTAATTAATATAAGATGATCAGTTTTCTCATTTAAAGAGTCTGCTTACTTAGCATAAGCAGGTCCACCATCATACAAATATTTGCTAAAAGCTTGCTTTAAGTTCTCAACATAGCCAGCATCGACCATCGCCCTCGCAACATGTACCCTTCCCGGAGCCACTCCTTTTCCTGCTATATTTGCAACATCTTCCCATTTAAGAGGCATCTTAAGTTTGCCGAGCTTTGTCAGCATCTCTTTAGCTCGAACGTAACGGCCGTCTCGAATATTGGCCAATAAATCATCAAGCTCCTCACACATAGAAGGCCCACAACTACCATAGTAAGCAAGAATATGTAGAGGTTCCTCTTCTCCTCCTGGTTCATCCCTTCAATTGGTAATATGATAAATAAACAAATTGCATTACTAAATGAAGTGGTAAAAAAGGAAATTTGTTCTTTAAAATGTTTTCTCTTGGGAAAAAGCTTTCATGTGCAAAATGCATATAAAATTAAGGCTCCATTGTCATAATTGCCTGTAGATGGGAGAAAATTTTTCAAAAAATGAAGGCAAATTAGCTAAAAAGCATCTAAAGTTGTAAGGGTATTTTAGATAACTTCCTATGAAAGTGCTTTAATTAGTTTCAGATTTGTTAACACGATAAATAAATAGATAAAGGGATTATTTAATCATATGCTAATTAAGCTAGTATACAAGCATTAAAGAATGATTACCCTAGAGAATGCACTGCGCTTATTTCAACACCTGGAATTATTCTCATGTTGAACTTTTGAGCAGCTTCTATGGCCCCAGGGATGCCAGCCATGGTGTCATGGTCTGTCAATGCGAGTACTTTCACCTGTTGATTGAAAAAGTTTATACTTTTATCAATAAATAGAGGGATTTACAAGCATACCACACAATCCGCATATATTTACATATCTGACATCTACACTTTGATTTATATTGTATAACACCCAGATCATTAACATCATATAAAAAAAATACTAATAGTAGCTTTTCTGAAATAAACTACATATTTTCATGCACTTTGATTTGGTTATGACACTGAAGAATGATAAGAAGAAAATATCAAAATTAGGTAAAAAATATTGTAAATACATTAGAATTACAGGTTTTGCAAATAAGGTTTATAAACTATCATATTGTAACTAACGAATTCTAGCACAATTGTACCCTCACTGTTTCCAGGATTGTGATCAAACATTTGAATCTCTTCTACATGTTTTAAGCTAGATATTCCTCTTTATGGAATTCAGTTGTAACTAGCCTTACGCCATGATTAGTATCATATTTTATTTATAATTGTCTTGAACTTACTTATCTGTAATTAGCAATGTGCTTTATTTTTCATTAAGGAGATTTGTATGTATGCAACAATTTCTTAATGTATTTATACATCTAATTCTTTTATTTTAATATTTTTTAAAATATCCAAATATTTAGCATCACATAAAAAAACCGCTATCATTAACTTTTCTGAATTAAAAATCGCACTATCCATGTATCTACTTTTGATTTGCTCGTGATACTAAAGTTTTATGTAAATGAATATCAAAATTGAGATGTAAATACATAAGAATTATGTGGCCTGTATCTAAATACCCCACTTTAATTAGTAAAAGAACCATCTTGTAATTGTTGAAACATGCATCAACCTTCACCAGGCAATGAAGATTACAAAGAAAATTGTTCCAAATTTTTTCGCAGTTGTGCAATACAATTTCTCATCATTAAAGTCAAAAGAAATCTGAAAAGCTGAGGTTGGTCTTAAATTTTGCTAAAGACACCATGTTTATAACTGCAAGCCTTCTGTTTGGCAGGATTTCACAAAACATGAATTTAATAGGCTAAAATTAGACTACAAAAACACTAGTTTAAACTGAATCTAGCTCAAATACTGCCTAAAATAAGATGCCAAACAACCCCTAAGGTGAAAATATATCAAATAAGATGCAATAGTACAAAACCTCCAACCAGAAGCAAACCAAGATTGTCCATTTTTTGCAATTTTCTTGCAAAACTGGGTTGAAAAGCCTAAAAAGAATGCAAAACAAATACAATGAACAAAATAGAAGAAATTACAGAAAAAATGAAGATGAGACAAACAAAGTTAAAAGAAAAAATCACTTGCATAACCTCCAAAGAAAAGCAAAAGCATGATGGTCCATTTTTTGCAATTTCATTGCAAAACTAGGTTTAAACACAACAAAACAAAATACAAGAAATTAGACTAGTAAAAAATATCACTTTCATAACCTCCAACCAGAAGCAAAGCAAGATGGTCCATTTTTTGCAATTTTCTTGCAAAAGTGGGTTGAAAAGCCTCAAAAGAATGCAAAACAAACACAACAAAACAAAATAGAAGAAATTATAGAAAAAAATGAAGATGAGACAAACAAAGTTAAAAAAAAAATCACTTCCATAAACTCCAAACAAAGGCAAAAGCAAGATGGTCCATTTTTGCAATTTCATTGCAAAATTAGGTTTAAAAGACTCAAAAGAATGCAAAACAAACACAACAAAACAAAATACAAGAAATTACAGTAAAATGAGGATGAGACAAACATGGTAACTTCCTTTCCATAGAAACGAAAATGGTGAGACTTGTAATGGTGTAAAGATGAGACAAACAAAGTAACTTCAACTTTCAGTAAGTAGATCACTTTCTACACTTACCCATAAAAAGCAATAAAACTCAACGAAATAAATAATAATAAAAAAAAAACATTAAAACGAAGCCGAACAACTTCCTTATTCACAGACGAAAAGAAAAAAGCAGAATCCTTTTTCAAATGTTCCAGACATCTGCTGCGGCAAAACATCAAACAGATAATAGCCAACAACGGAATCCCGCAGTTAAACCACTCACAAATAGACAAGAAAACAAGCAAGAAAATGATAAAACAGTCAAGTTATAACATACCAGAAACTCACCCCATTCCTATGAGCTCTCTCCACGAGCGCTGCCGGAGATAAGAACCCATCGCTGAACTTGGAATGCGAGTGGAGCTCGAAGAGTACGCGGCCGGCGCCATCATCGGGGGGTTCGGAGTGGCCGAACGCCCACTCATGCACGTATCTCGATGCGAGAAGCTGCTCTGCCGTCACCTTCTTCTTCTTCCTTTTACGCCTCCTACGCCTGAGCTTATGGACACCGTCTGTGGAATCCTTTTCAAGCTCGCCGGCGATGGGTAGCTCGGAGATGGAGGGCATTATCGATCGGAGTGGCATAAACTCAAAAAAAGTTCGTATCTTTGATATGGATTCGATTCGGAATGTATGAAGTGAGGTCAGTAACCTTTCTATCGATCGAGTCAGTGATGGTACTTTCTCCAAAAATAAATAAATTGAATGCTTTGATTTTTTATTCTTTTTCGTACCAAAAAAGAAATTATTTTTCAGTCATGTAGCGGCTCCGATGTATTCTATTGAATCCTGATCGTTAATCACACTCTAACAGATAAGAGGATGAGAAAATGGATAGATTGAAGAGTGAACAGTGCTAATATTGCTCAGAAGCTATTTGGCTCGTGGGAGCTTGTTTAGCTTCGGTTCAGTATGACTGGTTCAGCCGGCTAAGTTTGGTAGGGTGTTATTTGTTGGTCAAACTTGATTAACCTCAAGTGCTCAGAACTGACTCTATGGGCAGATCTATCCTTACCGTGAAACATTAATAAGCCTAATAGGTTTTTGTTTGTACATATCTGTAAATTTTTATTCTTCTATGTTTATAAATTTTGGTGTAGATAGAAAAAGAAGATGTGAAAGCAAGCGGTTTCTGGACATATTTATCGCGCCGGGGACTGCTCAGAAATTGGCCATCTACCGAAGCAAAGATTCTAGTAATATGTGCCATTTTTAACCTACTATAATCCAAAAAAACTACATACATAGCACAGTTGAATTAAGAATTTACATAATGTTTGGTATGTATGTAAATTATTAATTTGTTATTTTTTACCTTTTAGTTCTAGAATTTTGAAATTTTAATTTTGTGGAGCTATTAAGTGGTCAACATAGAATTTTTTTTTATTTTATTATGATATGATACCTCTTAACATATTTATAAATTTTTGAAGAAAATCCCAACGTAGAGTTTAGCAAAATTTCATGTTATTTTTCTCATTTTTTATTGATCATTTTAAAAGATTAATCAACTTGTGGTTGAGCTTGATTAATTAATCAAATTTGAGCTTAATTAGCTCAGCAGCCGACTTATTTAACATGGAATAGAAAAAATATTAATTTAATCAAATATTATAAGAAAATGTAAATTAAATCAATATTTTAGAGATTATTAATAATAAATAATATAAAATGTAAAATATTATTTCAAAAATATATTTGATAATTCATAAAAAAGTTTGAATTTTAATATAATATATTTTTTTATTAATTATTTTTAAAATGAGTTGGCTCAGGGTTAAACAAAATTTTAAAACTAAGTTATAGTTACATAACTTCTTTGCTTTGGATTTCTTATTCTTTTTTATCTATTTAAAGATCTGAGCTTTTGTCCGAGTACAAAAACCTTGTCTGGTTGCAATTGATGGTAAAGGAAGCCCAGCAGCTTAAAGACGAAGAGTAGGTCAATGATCCGTAATGGAGGATGTGGGCCCATTGGGCTGATTTTACCTTTCAGTCAGTCACGAGCACAGTGCTGATCAGAGGAGATAGAGAGATGAGAGAGACTGTAAGATGTAGGGGGAGAAAACAAAGAGGAGAGAGAGATGTACATTTCAAATGGTAGGGTCCACTTTCTAATTGGGTGCTGGCATTGAGTGAAGTTCTGGTCAAATTTAGTGAAATTATTAGATTGAAATTCAAAATAAAAAAATATATACTTTAAATTTGAGACATTTAGTTTTTGGATTATATTTTTATATGATGCATTTTTAGGCTGCTTAAATCTAAGTTGGATTCAAAATTCTTTTAAGAATTACAGGCGTTATAGTGTTATTAACCAAATTTATTAACATGATAGATAGAAGTAGGGGTGTAAACGAACCGAGCACGAACGAACAGAGCTAGTGTTCGTGTTCGAAATGTTCGAACACATCACTGTTCGTGTTTAGTTCCTTTAACAAACCGAATGAAAAAAAATCGTCGTGTTCGTCTCGTTTGCTTATCGAACGAATCGAACACAAACTTTCTGGCGAATCGAATACGAACTATTCGCGAACAACCAGTTTTTTTAACAGCCCTAACTTTGATAGCATAATTCCTCAAAATGAAGCAAATTGATCAAGTATTTCGTACACATCAGTAATCCATACTTCCTCAAATGAAGCAAACCGAATAAGAGTTTAGAGTTTTGTTTAGTGCTTTATTTTAATATATAGTATAAGTATATTAATTATAATATTATAATATTTATATTAATATAATTAATACTATAATATTATTATTATTATTATTATTATTTTACCATATATTATAATTTATAGTGTTTTAATTATTTAAAATATGATAAATTTTTATGATGTATAATTATTTTTAAAATATCATAAATTTTTATATATAATTATTTTAAATTAGCTTTATATTTCGAACAATAACGATCCGAACACGAACGAACACATCACTGTTCGTGTTTGGTTCGTTTAACAGACCGAACGAAAAAAATTGTTCGTGTTCGTCTTGTTTGCTTATCGAACGAATCGAACGAATTGAACACGAACTTCTTGGCGAATCGAACACGAACTTTTTTGACAGCCCTAGTTAGGGGTGTCCAAAATTTCTATATGCAGTTGTCTATTATATTTGTACTCAAACTATATACGAATTAAATTTAGGAGCACTATCAGCGAGTTGAACATGATACTACAATTAAATTAGGATGTGTGATTATGAGAATCCGTTCATACTGTATATAGATTGGTGGTCGACATCTAAAAGAGCATAACATAAGATTTAACTAGTTTAAAGTCATTCAAGCTCTGTTTGATATAATATAGACGTTCGTTAAATATATGTGGCATGTCATATTTTGAAAAAGATATATATAATTAGGGAATTTCAAAGGGCGACAATATAAAATTGTTTTCAAATTTAACTGACTAAGAGCCCGTTTGGAGCAGCATATTGAACTGCAGTGGCGTTTTAAAAATGTCACCGTTGTGTTTGAAAATTGTGTTGGGATAACTTATTTTCACTGCTGTAATAAGCACGTCCGTATTTTGTGAAGAGGAGCCGAAGCAGAGAATACCCCGCGTCCCTCGTAATCTTCTCGCGTTATGTAAGGAAATCTCTCACTGGCCCTCGCCGTCCCCAATTCATCCTGCTACTTCACCCTCACGGAAAGGAGGCTGAAAGGAGGAGCTCTGATTCTCTAGACGCCCCTCGTGACCTTCTTCCGTCGCCTTCTTGACCGAACTTGCGGTGAGTGCATCCCAACTCAAGCGTGATCTCCCGGAGATCAGCCCTGCCGAGCATGACGTCCAACAAGAGAAAGAGATGATCGAGCACCTCTCAGATAGGAAAACCCTAATGTCCGTTCGCGAGCTCGCCAAGGGTATCACCTACACAGATCCGATTCCCACCGGTTGGAAACCCCACATCGCCATCCTCCAAATGTCTAACCACCAAGCCGACGCCATCCGCCGCCAGTGGCACATCCTCATTAAGGGAGATGATGTCCCGCCTCCCATCAAGAACTTCAAGCATATGAGGTTTCCTAAGCCTATTTTGAAGAATCTAAAAGAGAAGGGGATCGTTCAGCGAACCCCTATCCAAGTGCAGGGTCTGCCTCTGATTCTCTCTGGCAGGGAAATGATCGAGATTGCATTCACTGGATCAAGGAAGACTCTGTTGTTTGTGCTTCCCTTGATCATGTTGGCACTCCAAGAAGAGATGATTATGCCCATTGTGCCTGGGGAAGGTCCATTTGGCCTTGAGGTGGTGGAGCAGTTTCTTGTTCCCCTCAGCGAGGCTGGATACCCAGATATCAGGCCATTGTTATGCATCGGAGGAGTTGACATGAGGTTATTCTTAATTAATTTTAATTGAGGGAAGGTTCGCATACATACCATTCAATGCTTATGTATTTACAAACATCACACACAAGTCAAATTTTACATACATGTTAACTTATCCTGTTTACGATATTGAAAGCAATCCTAGGAGTTAGACCTATACCTTCTTAAAGCAAACTAGTGAGGATTTTGATAAAATTTAAGAGTGTTAGTAGTATTAAAGAAGGAAACCATGGCCTTTATGGAGTTTGTCCAACTGTTTTTCAAATATGTTGTTAATTTAGTGGCAGTGTTTGGTTGCAAAAAGATTTTGTGTTATTACTTCATTTTACTATGATTGAAATTGTTAATTACTACTGATATGCATTGTTGGCAAAAAGATTTCGTATTGATGCAACAAGTTGTACAATTATTATCACGGGGCAGTGTTTGGTTGTAAGTCTTAGGAGTGTGGGATAAAATAATTGTAGGAGTTTGATTTTCATTGTTAAGAAGGTAGAAAGTTACACAATTATGTTGCAAATAAGCTGTTTTGAATAATACTTCTATTTTGATCTATTTTTCTCCTCATACAGTTCTGTTGCAAATAAGCATTTCTTAATAAGCTCCCCGGAGCAGTTTGGTCATTTATCCAGCAACAACTACAAATAAGTTGTTCTGAATAAGCTGCTCCAAACAGCAAGCCAGCTTATTATGATAATCTATAGATTATCAGATTATCAGAATAAGCTGTTTATCAGCAGATTATAAATAATCAACAGCTGCCCCAAACAGAGCCTAATTTAAAGTAAAGTAGTGTTGTGACGACGACAATAAAGTGAAATTGAAACGAGAAAAATACACCAGAAAAGGCGACACACAAATTTACGTGGTTCGGCAAATTGCCTACGTCCACGGAGCTGCAGAGGATTTTATTAATTTGAAGAATTACACCGTTGACTACGTCAACTTACAAGAAAAAAAAAACTCTCCTTTTTTTTTTTTTTTCTCTCTCCCCTCTCTCTCTCTCTCTCTCTCTCTTTCCCTCTCTCTCTTTCCCTCTCTCTCTCTTTCACGTGAGAGAAAAACAAAAGAAAAGAAAATCCTTTTTCTTTTCTTGCTGCGTCGGCCAAAGAAAGGAGACAACCTTTTTCTCTTTCTTGTCCTTTTAGCCGAAGAAGGAGAGTGCTTAGGGATTACAGAGAGGGTTTTTCATAGCTTTAGCAAGCCTAATACCTTGCTTATTTATAATAAGCACAATGGCCATTTCGGGAAGGAAGGGAGGCGGGAACAGGGAGGCGGGATTTGGAGAAGGCGGGAACAGGGAGGCGGGAAGCTTCCCGCGGTCCCGCGTGAGGCTTACGCGGTTCCGCGTGCTTGTGCGCGGCGGGATCGGGAGGAGTCGCGAGCTCCATCTTCAACAATTCTCCCACTTGGAGACTGGGACACTGACTGCACCGTCCACTGGTTGCCTCATCTGCTAGCTGTACTAATATTTCCTCAAACGTGATATCCTCCACCTCTGCAACTCAAGGCCCCTGTCTTCAATTTAGAAGACCAACTGAAGCTGCGCACAGCTTCAGTTTCTCAAGAGTAACACCCTTTGTCAACATATCAGCAGGGTTCTCACTTCCACGAATTTTCTCAAGCAACAAATGTCCGTCATCCAACAGTAACCGTATGAAGTGATACTTGATCTGAATATGCTTGGTCCTGGACTGAAATGCTGGATTCCTGGCAAGGAATATGGCACTCTGACTATCGCTATAGAGAGTGCCCTTCTGAACCTCCTTACCCAATTCTTCCAAGAAGCCCTGTAGCCATATCATCTCCTTTGCAGCCTCTGATACTGCTATGTACTCTGCTTCTGTAGTAGACAATGAAACTGTCTTCTGCAGATTTGAGCACCATGATACTGCAGTGCCACCGAAAGTATAAATATAGCCTGTGGTGCTCCTTCTGGTATCAATGTCTCCAACTAGATCAGCGATCAACATAGCCACGTACCTCCGTGCTCTTTCCCGAGAAACACAGCGGTGTTTCGTAGAGCCTCTTAGGTATCCGAAGATCCACTTCACAGCCTTCCCAATGTTCCTTTCCCTGGATTACTCATGTATCCGCTCACAACTCCCACCGCATGAGCAATATCCGGTCCGGTGCGTACCATAGCATACATAAGTGAACCAATAGCCGAAGCGTAAGGAACCTTACTCATATAGTCTCGTTCCTCATCCGACGTGGGTGATTGACTCTTCTCGAGTCCGAAATGACCGCCCAAAGGTGTGCCAACCTGGTTCGGCCTTGTCCATATTGAACTCCGTTAAGCACCTTTTTCACATATTCAGCTTGTGAAAGTCTTAACGTACCTTTCGACTGCCTCTCGATAATTTTCATGCCAAGGATTTGCTTTGCCGCTCCCAAATCCTTCATTGCAAAGTGTTTTGACATCTCGCTTCTTCGCATTATTGATCTCATCAATGCTAGCTCTCGTAATAAGCATATCATCCACATACAACAATAGGATGATATATGAATTGTCAAAATACTCGACATAGCAGAGAATGATCCGCCCGACATCCGCCGTACCCCGCATTGAGCATGAATTTATCAAACTTCTTGTACCACTGTCTAGGAGCTTGCTTCAGGCCATACAAGCTCTTTTTCAATCTGCAAACTGAGTTTTCCTTTCCCTGTACCACGAACCCTTCAGGTTGGTGCATGTAGATGTCTTCTTCAAGGTTTCCATGAAGAAAAGCTGTCTTCACATCTAACTGCTCAAGGAAGAGATTTTCAGTAGCCACCATAGACAGTACTATTCCGATGGTTGTAAGCTTCACCACAGGAGAGAAAATCTCGGAATAATCAATACCATGCTTCTGCTGAAAACCTTTTACAACAAGTCTTGCCTTGTACCTTTTACTCGCCATCATGTTCGCCTTTACCCGATACACCCACTTGTTGTGTAAAGCCTTCTTCCTAGTGGAAGATCTGTCAACTCCCATGTCTGATTTTCTAGCAGAGAATTCATCTCCTTCTTCATAGCTAGCTTCCACTTGCTCGAATTTTCATCTTGCAATGGTTCTTCATAACTATGTGGTTCTCCACCATCCGTCAGCAGAATGTAGTTTAAAGTAGGAGAATACCTCTGTGGAGAGCGTCTAGCCCTTTCGACTCCGCGAACGATAGGCTGGAGTAGTGAATGACTCGAACCCGATTGCGGAATAATGGGAATGGGTGCCCCGGACCCACTCTCGTCGTCATTCATATTTTGATCATGTATCGCGACCTCCGGTAAATCATCAAACTTTACCAGCCTCGATTTCTGCAAGTCTTGTTTCGTAACTCGTACTAGTACTTGTCCTTGTACATCATTTTCTCATTAAAGATCACGTTCCTCGCTCCTTATGATCTTCCGATCCCGATCATCCTGAAACGATACCCAAATGCATCATCTCCGTAGCTAATGAAGTAACACTTCTTCGACTTAGCCTCAAGCTTACTTCGAGCATCCGGATTAATAAGAACATATGAAAGACAACCAAAAGTCTTAAGGTGAGAAAATTTGACCTCTTTTCCGCTCCGGACTTCCTCGTAATTCACGGCTTAATGGGACGGATGGCCCCTCGTTGATCAAATAGACTGCAGATGTCGACCGCATCCGCCCGTAAGGTCGTTGGTAGTCCGGCGTGCAATCTCATGCTTCTAGCCCTCTCATTGATGGTCCTGTTCATGCGCTCTCGCAACACCATTTTGCTGTGGTGTCCCTGGAATGGTCTTCTCCATTCTAATGCCCTGAGCTGCACAATACTCCTTGAATCCACCATCAATGTACTCACCACCATTATCAGATCTCAGACATTTTAATTTTAAGCCCGTCTCTGTCTCAACCATGGCCTTCCAAGTCCTGAACACATTAAATACATCAGATTTATGCTTCAAGAAATAGACCCATACCTTTCTGCTATGATCATCAATAAATGTGACGTAGTAGCGAGAGCCTCCAAGAGATGCCACAGGGGAAGGTCCCCACACATCGGTGTTTACAAGTTCTAATTTTTCTCGCCTTTAGCGCTCGCCACCTTTCGGGAAACCGACCTTCTTCTCGCTTTCCCATGATGCAACTTTCACACATGCCAAGATCGACCGACTTCGGCCTCGGCGGCTTGCCTCCTGACCGAAGCTCTTTCATGCCTCTCGGACTCATGTGTCCTAGCCGCAATGCCACATGTCCGCCGTGCTCTCTGCAATCTGTAGTATCAACACCGTTAATTAAACCAAGTAGTCATATACAACGTACCAGCTCTTCTCACCTCGAGCCGGTACCGGTGCTCCTTTAGTTACCTTCCGAGTGTTATTCGAGAATACTACCTGTATGCCCTCCTTCATCTAGCCGCCCAACGAAATTAGATTTTTCTTCGACTCGGGAATATGTCCGACCTTTTGCAAGATCCATTTGCTTTTGTTAGGGAGTGCAATTTCAACATCTCCCATCCCCACTACGTTCAAAGTCGCTCCATCGGCGAGGTACACCTTCCCAAAGTCACTCGCAACATAGTTTTGCATTAACTCCGTGGGAAGATGTATGAAAGGACGCCCCGAATCCGAGTATCCAGATCATCAACGGAGCCGTGAACCGCGAGCAACAGCGCATCCCGAACTTCTTCGCTTACCGCATTAGCACCGTGTTCTCCATCTTCTAGGATTTTTGCAGCTTCTTCTTTATGTGACCGGCTTTGCACAATTCCAAGCAGGTTGCTTGCAATTGTGCTTTAACTCGTTTTCTTACGTGTTTTGATTTCGACCTTCCTCTCGTTTGAGTTCTCGTCATGTGATCTCCCTCCGGAATCAACATTTAGCGCCGAACTCGAACCCGGAGTCTCGCCGAATCTTTCTCGCGCACCTCCTCGACCAAAATTAAATCACGAATATCATCATATTTTAGCTTAGATTTACCTGTAGAATCGTTAACGGCCATCCTCATAGCTTTTCCCAGTCTATTCGTAATGAAGCCAATAATATCAGCGCCGTATCTCATCATCAAATTCAATTTCGACGGACGACAATCGATTTGTGATGGTATTAAGTCATTCGGATGTTGTACAGATGGATGTACCTTCCGCCATCTTTAAGTTAAATAACTTTTTCATCGGATGCACCTTGTTATTCGCCGACGGCTTTTCGTACATACCGATAAAGCCGCCATGAGATCCGCAGTGGTCCTCTCTTCGATAACGTTGTGTGCAACCGATCTCGACGAGGTCAATCGAATAACCCCGTAACCCGTCGATCCAACGGATTCCAATCGGCCTCGTCCATCTTCTCCGGTCGTCGTCCCGTAATGGAAGATGAAGTTTCTTCCCATGAGGTAGTCCTCATCTCGCATCCGCCAGTAACCAAAGTCTGTGCCGTCGAATTTCTCGATCCCTGAAATCTTCACTTCGTCTCCAGTCATCGTTCTTCTTCAGATCCGAACCGGGGCTCTGATACCGCATTGTTGTGACGACGACAATAAAGTGAAATTGAAACGAGAAAAATACACCAGAAAAGGCGACACACATATTTACGTGGTTCGGCAAATTGCCTACGTCCACGGAGCTGCAGAGGATTTTATTAATTTGAGGAATTACACCGTTGACTACGTCAACTTACAAGAAGAAAAAAACTCTCCTTTTTTTTTTCTCTCCCCTCTCTCTCTCTCCCTCTCTCTCTCTTTCCCTCTCTCTCTTTCCCTCTCTCTCTTTCACGTGAGAGAAAGACAAAAGAAAAGAAAATCCTTTTTCTTTTCTTGCTGCGTAGGCCAAAGAAAGGAGACAGCCTTTTTCTCTTTCTTGTCCTTTTAGCCGAAGAAGGAGAGTGCTTAGGGATTACAGAGAGGGTTTTTCATAGCTTTAGCAAGCCTAATACCTTGCTTATTTATAATAAGCACAATGGCCATTTCAGGAAGGAAGGGAGGCGGGAACAGGGAGGCGGGATTTGGAGAAGGCGGGAACAGGGAGGCGGGAAGCTTCCCGCGGTCCCGCGTGAGGCTTACGCGGTTCCGCGTGCTTGTGCGCGGGCGGGATCGGGAGGAGTCGCAGGCTCCATCTTCAACAAGTAGGGCATTGGGTTTATATATTGAAGTTGATTTTGAGATACGTATTTGCTATAAAATATGTCTAATTGGATTAAAATATTTATGATACCAAAAATCTCATCACCACCATCAAACTCCGTCAAATATTTGAAGAATTTATGACTACAAATTAAAACTAAATTAATAAGCTGCAAATAAACTTTGGATTGGACCAACCAAATTTCAAGCATTTGTCTTATTTTTATACCATAGTTAGTCTTGTTGCGCACTAAAAAATTCTCAATGCATAAAAGTCATAAGTCTTTCCACAATATTAACTTTCGGCACACACATAAATATAAATTTATGGGAAACTTCCACAGGGTCTTATCTTAGATAAATTAAAATTACAAAAGCTTACTCTTCTCCTCACTTAGAAAATATAATTGGTGATTATAATACTCATAGTAGAGCTACCAAATGGTATTTGGGGGATATAATACTCGTACTTAATATATATTTGTAATGGTATTTATAAACTTACATAAGCCTTGGTTTGAGGCTATAAACATTATGGTTGGTTGCGGCAACTATCTCATGTCTATACAGTCGTAGCAGGGTCACCGAAGCTATAATTGATGAAGTAACAATAGTAATTGGCTGCAAAAGTTGTAGTTTGAGGTTACAATAGTTTTGAATCATTATAGTTGTTAACTTTGGTCGACAATGAAATTTCACAGTTCATTGTAGAATGGAGTGGTCAGTCACGATCTCAGTTCAACAGTGACTCTCTGACTTCAAAAATTAAGTTTTAATGATTAACTATCTTCTTCCCCTCTCTCCTCCAAGTGAAGAATGATAGCTTATTTATAAATTTTTAGATGACAACTTGGTAAATTTAGCTACGATCTCATGACCTTCTATCAAACTATCCACGTTGTTTCTTTTGATAATATGTATTTATTTATTTTTTAATATATAAGTGCCTCACGGACCTCAGAATTAGATGATTTAAAAAAAAAAAAAGTGCAAGTCTAATTTATGGGCTTTAATCCTAATTGGTCCTTTATTGGGCCTGCACTTAAATTTTAAATAATATTAAAAACATATGTGGGCTTCCGTTACTAAACAGGAAGAAGGTAAGGGAACCGTTATCGTAGACGAGGGAAAGTGGGCTTACTGGGTTGTTAAAGAAACGATTCGTCAGTTCCCCCAACACTCCTAACCCCACCCCTCTAATTAACTTTCATTAATGAATTTATTAAATTCGGATAAAATCCTCCCTTAGAGTGCTTCTGCTTGAAAATGCCAGGCGGTGTAAAGGAGTATCCATTAACAGATTTAGTGCCATCAATGATTAATTCAATGCTCATTAATGTAAAATTTTATTATATTTAAATATTTAAGTAATTCTAGATTATGTAAACATTCTTGAGGGTAAAGTTATTTATTCATTTATATTACAAATAGATTCATTTATTTATCAAATAGTTCTTTAAATATTAGATAAATAAGAAGGCATTAAAATAGGTCACTTATTCTTTGTATAGGCTCATTCTATTCCTAAAATTTATAAAACTTATAGTTATTTTGATATTTTTATGAATTTCGAGATTTCAATAATTAAAAATGAATACTCCGTTGACAATTCAGATAAAATAAGCTTTTAGACTGATATGCCACCAATAAATTTTCATCATCCGACACAAATTTCGATGTAATTTTTTGAGCAAGAAACATTCAAATCTTGATAAAAAGTCATTAAGAGCTCCGATTTCAACAAACTTATAGTCAAATTGACCGGCTCGATGAGACGAACCTAATGATATAAAAACTAGTCAAATCCAAGTCAAATCAAGCTCAGATCAAGACATTAATCCACTCTTAGAAGATTCCTGGACATACTTGAAAGGTCAAACAAATGCGGACACTAGCAAGCTTATACTCTATTCGAGCGTCTCGATAAGACGAATCCAACGAGGCCAAGATCAGTCAATTCCGACAACGTTAAGGCCATCAACCGCCCCTTAAACGTTGTATGATCAAAGGAAGTCTTTTGGACCGTCCGATCAAAATAACTGCATTAATTGCTCCAAAAATCCTATAAATAAACTTTCATCCCTCACATGAGGTGGGGAGGGGGAGAAGCCTAGAGAGAGAGTCGGAGGTCTTGAGGAGAAGTTGCAGCTTAACACCACCGTCGACCTTCGTCGACCTTCGTCGACCACCGCCAACCTCCATTGACTGTCGATCGTCGTTGACCATCACTTACCATCGTCAAACCACAGTCGATCTTCGTCAACGACCATCACCGACCTCTGCTGACCTCAGCCAGCCGTCATCGACAACTGCTAACCACCACCGTTAATCACTACAAACTAGACACTGTTAATCGACACTGAAATATGAAGAATATAATTACTATTTCCCGTCTGTCGGATAGAGATTTCTGTAATCATCAATCAATAGTGAATTTTTACAACTGGGACAGGCTTCATGGTTTTTCCCTTTACGAGTTTTCCACGTAAGAACTTCTGGAGTCATCACTACTTATTTAATTTTTGTTTGTGTGTGTGTTGACTTCTCGTACAACGCTAAGACGATAACTAGTTACTCTATCGCCGCGAATTTTCTAGCACGCATCAGTTTGGCGCCGTTTATGGGAAACGAAGCACCGTTCGACACTGTTTTCAACTATGAGATATTGATCCCCTACATCATTTCCCAATGATGTATATCATCTAACTGGCGAAGAAATATTCTTTGCATCTTGATAATTATCCCTTAAGCATTCTTTGAAGTGGGGGGCAACCTTCACTGCAGTCCCGAATGGTCGTTCACATTAACATCCTGGGCACAACCATGGTAGGTTTGTTATTCCATATTTCATTCATATTACTAGTCTATGGGAATCGCTTTTGGATTGGGGGGTAAGCTTGATCGCAAATAACGCTTCCTCAGCACCTCCTCATCATACTAGAGTTCTTATTCAACTTGATCAGGAATTTGATCTCTTCAAGGTGCAATACATGTGTTGTTTTACAAGTGAGTATTGGAAACACACTCTTCGGAGGAACAAAAAGTTCAAAAACAACTAACAAATTTTTAAACATGATTCTTGAGTATGACTGTAACCATATTTTCAAGAAAACATGCGATCCATTACGATCTATGCCCTAGTCTTGAGAAATGCAGAGCATCTCTGACAACTCATTCTAGGCAAAAGCTTTGACATACAGCCTTGCATTGGTAAAAAATCCTTAGAGGACTCCCTTCAACGTCTTTCATTACAGGCTGCAGTCGTCAAGCAAAAGCTTCGACATACAGCCTTGTATAAGTAAAAAAATCCTTAGTGGATTTCCTTCGACCTCTTCCATTACAGGTTAGGTCGTCAAGCAAAAGCTTCGACCAACAACCTAGGATATGTCAACCATCCTCAGTGGAGTTCATATGAATCTGTTTATTACGATTTAATACCGTCGAGCTTCTCCGGTTAATAGATTTTTCTTTCAACCATGCCCCTGAGCTCGGGGACAAGACTCGACAGGGAAGATATGATACTCCTGAAAGTCAAGCCCAAAGAGGCAATACTCAATGAGAAGCTAACATGCCTCTGGAAAACGAGCTCAAAAGTCGTCTCGATGGGAAACTAGTAGTGGACAGACTCCTCACTAGAAAGACTCAATGAGAGCAAGTGGTTGACATAGTCTCCACTCAAAGACCTCAGAAAGCTAGAAGCCTCAGAAGACACAGATACACTCAAATACCTCAGAAGGCTACAAGCCTTAGAAGCCATAAATACATCAAAGACCTTAGAAGGCTACAAGTCTCAGAAGACACAAATATATCAAAGACTCCGAACGCTACAAGCCTCAGAAGACACAGGTACACTCAAAGACCTCAGAACGCTACAAGCCTCAGAAGACACAAGTACACTAAAAAACATTTGATGGCTACAAGCCTCATAAAGCACATATATCTCAAAAACTTCAGAAGGCTACATTCCTCATAAGACACATATACATCAAAGATCTCAGAAGGCTACAAGCCTCATAAGACATAGATACATCAAAAATCTCAGAAGACTATAAGCCTCAAAAGACACAAGTGTATAAAATTCATCAGAAGGGTATGAATCTTGGAAGAATTTTGCAAAATTAAGGAGTCACAACAATCGTGGAAGCAACAAAAAAATACATTGTTATCATCTACAATAGTCATATAAGATGGTTAAAATGCTACAAATATCAACATATACTTGTACAAGGGCTACAACAAATCAGTTTATCTTCAATTAGAGTCAACATCATCTTCCTAAAATTCCAGTACTTCTGATGATCGATATCGCCATCATATAAGCATGAAAATCCCCCATCTTATGACACAACGACAAAACTACAACATTTCTTCATCACATTTAGAGCGTGCAAGAGTGGCACGAAAATCTTCTCCGAAATACGTGACATAAAGTACACGTCCAGGATGTACCGCCGCACTGCGGTTCAGGGCACGACGTCACGCCCCAACGCGTCACCGCAATGTTTCGCATCAACGTTTCTTCGCAACACTTTGCCGCAACACAATTTTTTGCCGCAACTCTTCGCCGCAACTCGACGCCGCAACTCTGCACCACATTATGACAGTTTAATTGCATGATTTAGGCTTGATTTGATTCAGATTTGATCAATTTTAATAACATTCAGTTATTCTCGTCAAGCCAGCCAGTTTGACTGTAAGTTTGCTGTAATCGGAATTCTAAATGACTTTTATCGATGTTTAAAATTTCTTGCTCATAAAATTACCTCAAAATTCGTATCATACATTAAAATTCATGTTAAATGATGCAATTTTTGTTGATAGTGTATCAATTATATAGATAAATATAATGAAAAAATTTAACATACCGCATTAAAATTACCATTTTATAATTATTTTGCTAAATGCAGTGGTATAAATAAATTCAATGAATTATATTAATTTTGATTAAAATTTATTGATCCACTGATTTATTAAATACTGAGGAATAATATTACTTCAAAACTAAAATAAATTCTGGCCCGTGCTGTGGATCTTAAAAAAATAATAATAAATCTGACTCGATTTATTATTTCCGCATAAATACTAACTAATACAGTTGATAAAACTTCAAAATTATTATAAAATTTTACCCAAAAATAAATAATTACTAAATTATTGCCATTATGACGTGCCAAAAAAAGGTAGGTCCCATAACCTGCCCAAGTAATAGGGTTTTTGGTTCTCCGAAACCATTATAAAAGACAGTTTATGCAAGGTGAGGGTTTCAATACTCCGCACAGGCGCCGACTGAGGGAGAGAAAGCCGCCGGTCAATCCAGCCATCGTCGATTTCTTCTTGTGAGTTTTCTCTTAATTTCTTCTAATCACTTATCATCGTCGTTATCTTGTTTTCTATTTCTGAGGATTGTTATTGGGAAACCGCTGTTTCTCTAATCTAACCATGGTTTTTGGTTCTATTTGTGAGTTTCTAATTGATGTTTTTTTTCCGTTCAACTATAACCGATCTCAAGATTTTCACCTTGTTTTGTGGCTTTGATCTATTATTTTGGAATTCTGATGAATTGGATTGACGATCGAATTCGTCGGACTTCCAAAACAATAGATCGCATAGCATGAGTTTGAGAGATATAGAGGGAAAGTTTGTGAGGTAGAGTCGTATCAACAATTTCGGATCGTTATGGATTTTTTGTCTGATCGGCTTTCATGTCTGGTTGCGTCATACGTTAGATCGAGTTTTTTGTTGTCTAAGAGAGAATTTGATGGTAATCGATTATTTCCAATATGGCAGAGTATGTTTAATATTCGATTTGATCTGAGATCGGGATTAGATGAATAAGACGATTATAGTTTTTCGGTGGTCCCCTACGGTAACTGCAGACACTCATGGAATTGGATTTAGACGTGAGATGGCTTTCCATGCTTAAATCTATATCGAGTTAGCAATTTGTTGGTTCTGAATCTACCTTGTCTTCTTCCCAAAATTACTAGAGAACCCCTCTCATTTGCCAATGTATGCTACCTCTGTTCATTTGTTTTTCCTTTATTTTATCTAATACTTTTTATATAAACCTATCAAAGCCTAGACTTTTTTTGCAACTATGTTGTTGATGAGTTGAGTTTCTCATTTCAAAACATCCAGGACATTTTTACCTGCCCAAATACAACATATACCTTGAAGAATTTTGCCGGCTAGAGAAATCCTATATATCTACAAATGAGCATCATAACTCTCCAATCAAATACAATTAAAACTAGTTTTTCTTTGAAAGTAAGTACTGGACCTTTGGTTATTTGACATCTCTTGAATTCTGATTCTTTCCAAGGATGTGTAGCTCAGTGTCAGCTCTCCTTTTTATGCATTTTAATATTGAAGAAGCTGCTACTGAGATTATATAGGTTCTAATGCCTGTGGTTCTCCAATCTGGTATTTACTTTTAGAAGGTTAAGAAGAAAGCTATTAATTTTAAGATTTAAATTGCTATGTTGAGCCAAATGAGTTGCTGTGCATTCGTGCTATTGGGTTGGTATCAAGTTTTATTTAGTTGCATCATGATAAAAGATGTTGTCACATGGTGATATTTCTTTCTTAATTTTTATTTTTAGTTTGTTTCTGATGAATTCTTTTTTTTTTTTATGAGTACATACAAAAATATTATTTGCGTCTCAGCATTTGCCTCTTTAATTGCATTATTTTTCTGCGTTGTCCATCATAGAGCTTTGATCGTGACAAAGTGATGACTAATTTATAATACCATGATTTACTTGTATTTTTTCGTTGCTTCTAATTCCTACCTTTGCATTAGAAACATCCTGATTTGACTTGCATTAATAGGATCTATATCTATTCCAGACTTGGTTCCTTAACATGTTGTGTTCTGCTTTTATTTTGGAAATTTTTTATATATATATTTTTTCGACGTCCATATGTTATTACATGTGCATTTTTGTCATGATATCCTTTGAAGTCTGACTTAAAACTCCCTCTTTTGTGTAGGTAAGAAGAATCTGCAATGGGAAAAGAGAAGGTTCACATCAATATTGTGGTCATCGGCCATGTCGACTCCGGGAAATCGACCACTACAGGTCACCTCATATACAAACTTGGAGGTATCGATAAGCGTGTGATTGAGCGGTTCGAGAAGGAGGCTGCTGAAATGAATAAAAGATCATTCAAGTATGCATGGGTACTCGACAAGCTCAAAGCGGAGCGCGAACGTGGTATCACTATCGATATTGCACTGTGGAAATTCGAAACCACAAAATACTACTGCACTGTCATTGATGCACCCGGGCATCGTGATTTTATCAAGAACATGATCACCGGAACCTCTCAGGCAGATTGTGCTGTTCTCATTATCGACTCCACAACCGGAGGCTTTGAAGCAGGTATTTCCAAAGACGGCCAGACTCGTGAACATGCCCTTCTCGCTTTCACTCTCGGTGTTAAACAGATGATCTGTTGCTGCAACAAGGTAACAAAATTTCAGCTTTTGAATGCATGAACTCAGATATGTTTAGTTATTTACTTGATTTATCTTTGAACAGATGGATGCTACGACACCGAAGTACTCAAAGACAAGGTATGACGAGATTGTGAAGGAGGTTTCTTCCTACCTCAAGAAAGTTGGTTACAATCCTGAAAAGATCCCATTTGTCCCAATCTCCGGATTTGAAGGTGATAACATGATAGAGAGATCAAGCAACCTGGACTGGTACAAGGGACCAACTCTGCTCGAAGCCCTCGATTTGATCCAAGAGCCGAAACGCCCTACAGATAAGCCGCTTCGTCTTCCCCTTCAAGACGTCTACAAAATTGGCGGCATCGGAACGGTCCCAGTTGGCCGAGTCGAGACGGGCATCCTCAAGCCTGGAATGGTGGTCACCTTTGGACCTACTGGACTCACCACTGAAGTCAAGTCCGTTGAGATGCACCATGAAGCCCTTCAGGAGGCTCTCCCCGGCGACAATGTTGGGTTCAATGTTAAGAACGTTGCTGTCAAAGACTTGAAACGTGGTTTTGTGGCTTCTAATTCAAAGGATGATCCTGCTAGGGAAGCCGCTAATTTCACTTCTCAGGTCATCATCATGAACCACCCCGGTCAGATCGGCAATGGTTATGCTCCGGTCCTTGACTGCCACACTTCCCACATCGCCGTCAAATTTGCGGAGATCTTGACCAAGATTGACCGGCGGTCCGGCAAGGAGCTCGAGAAAGAGCCGAAATTTCTTAAGAATGGAGATGCCGGTTTCGTGAAGATGATTCCCACGAAGCCTATGGTGGTGGAGACGTTCTCCGAGTATCCGCCGCTCGGAAGGTTTGCTGTGAGGGACATGAGGCAGACAGTGGCGGTCGGGGTCATCAAGAGCGTGGAGAAGAAGGATCCTAGTGGAGCGAAGGTGACCAAATCAGCTGCCAAGAAGAAATGAATTGTGCGTTGTTGTTTGAATAAGGACGAGCGGGAATCAATCGAGTTGGTTTCTGGTGTTTGGATGCAGAACTGGGTGCTTGACAGACGGTGGCACTGCCCGCATCAGTTATCTTTTTAGTTGTTGTCTGTGTTGTTTGTTTTCCTTGTGTTGAAAGCTGTTGTCCTGCTTTTCTATTGTTGTATTATTTATCTCTGCTTATTATGTACCGTTGTTGTTGTTGTTGTTGTTGTTGTTGTTGTATGAGTTTGAATTTGATATTATTTGCGTACTATTTGTTTTGGTAATTCGGTTGCAGTTCTTTTTCTCAGCTTTACATTTTTAGATTGCCACCATAGTTGTGGCTGAGTAATTATTATTTGGCACACAATTCTTATTTATTTGGTGTTTTTACTTGCACGCCACTCAAAAATTTATAAATAATAAACTAACTATCAAAACATTAAATATTTCAAATTAATAGGAACCCTTTTTCGTTCTAGCAGCGAGGATGGCATGCCAATACTGCATTTCTTCGGGTTATTTGTATGATACAATCTGGAACTCGTAACTGGAGGGCTTTCCACTTCCTCGCAATGTTTTGTTTGCAAGATTGGCCTCTGTTCATAGGCCAATCTTGAGCTCTACGAAGTTCGGCAATATCTTTTAAGTTAGAATTTCTGAGAGAGAGTAAATTGTTTTGATGATATTTCTCAAAAAAGTTAGTCATTTAGCGTGAAGGAGGATTTAGGCCGCAGGTGGTTGTCTGGTAATGACGGACATCAACACCAGCAGACAAAGGAGGAAAGTGGGCAACTAGTGTGTTGCGATTGGTAACCTTCATTGGCAAATGATTCTGGTCCTTTTAGACTGCACTACAAATGGATCAAATGCTGAGTTTAGAAATTCCAAAAATTTTATATTGTATTTCAATTTTCGCAAACCAAACATTGTACTTTTTTTTTTAATTGCATTGCATCCCAAAAGCATTGCACCAAAGATAGTTCCCCCGAATTATGACCTTTTATGAATCTCATATGAGAGAATTTTAGTCACATTTCATATTCTTCTATCATTGTTGGCAATATTTTTCAAAATGTTCATCAAGTCATTATATTAATTAGTAGGAGTTTGATTGAAAATGTTACATTATTGTTGAATAATGGTTTGCCAGTGAATCACACCTAAGGAAGACAATGTAAGGAAAGGGATAGGGAACAATAATACGTCATGTCTTATTCATAAAATTATTTTTTTATTCATTTCGGGAGGGGGTTGCAATTGATGATGTTATACTTTTACCTATACTTTAAATGGAGTCGTCCGAAGTTTTTCCGATATTTCACATATATGAGTTTATCGTTCGACTGCTCTTGAGGTTAGCCGGTTAAGCTAAATTGGCTTCAGGTCAGCTAGATCAACTCGGTCAATTGAGTTTACTTGATATGGTCCATCCAACTATTATGGCTTCATTATCGATCCTTGACCCTTAATTCAGGTCCTTTTGGTTACTCTACGATGGTTTAAGTTGATAGGGGACTGAATCTTCCTTATATCGGCTCTCATGTGATAATTGGCTTAAATATCATTTTGTCTCATTTATGTTTGAATGAATCGTTCTTGTATCCTCTAGTGATCTTTGATCTGTTTTGTGGTTCGGTCTGCTTTGATTACATTGGTTTTGACTCGAATAACTAGGTCGGACAAACGGGCCCACCTTCATCATAATGTTTTCTTTTAGACTATTAAATCTCCTCGGGATCAGTGTTAGCACATTTTTAATGTACAATTATTTCTTTAACTTACAATATCAAATCTTTGTTCATTATAAAAGGGTTAATTTCTATCCATATGACAAGCTAATCAAAGTTTATTTTTTAAACAAATTAGCAAATGCCACATGGAAGGCTAAAAGTCAACTCATTAACAATCCCACAAGTCAAATTTATGGACTATGAGCTTGAGCTCGACCTTGAGCACAAATTATAACACGTTTTAAGGCCTCGAGATCGAGCCTGATGACGCCCAGCTTATTAGGACACAAGTTGGCTCGTTGGAGCTCCGAATTTAAATTTAGAATTTTCACAATCTTATTGTTACCCCAACTCCATCTCTAATTAATGAGTTCCTATCACAACCCTTTAATTTTCATTGTTCTATGGACGCCATTCCCAATGGGTTATTGCAGTGAATGCTATCAACTGCAAGTGCCTAACACAAACTCTCCCACTGGACCCAACATAATCCATCTCCTTAAAGCCACAAATTTCATAAATATGATTGCTCCCGTGTCATCTCCATCAGTATCTCATAAATGTAAAAAACTTCCATCGCTAGTTCAAGATTTTGTTCATGAGCTCTAATCATCTATTA
This sequence comes from Papilionanthe hookeriana x Papilionanthe teres, assembly GCA_022702705.1. Taxonomy (NCBI): domain Eukaryota; kingdom Viridiplantae; phylum Streptophyta; class Magnoliopsida; order Asparagales; family Orchidaceae; genus Papilionanthe; species Papilionanthe hookeriana x Papilionanthe teres. The sequence continues at coordinate 1,626,859 of CM040429.1, read as the reverse complement.
TATTGTGAAGCCCAACTCAAGCTCAAGCTGAACCTCATCAGCCTGTAATTGGGTAGCCAAGCGGAAAAGGTAGCTAACTATGACGAGCCCAACTCATTTACCACCTTAACTTGGCCTCATATATATTCACTTATTATCATAAAACCAAAGATATATTGACACAAATAAATTTGGTGGAGAAGAGCCCAAATCAAGAAACATGACTTTCATTTATAGCTTCTCCGTCTCAATAGAGAGAAAAATAAAGCATAATTTACATATTGTTTGATATATGTAATTTTATCCGTGAAAATGGATAATGCTACTTTTAATGCTATTATTGGCAATCCACTGAAAATGGATAATGATAATTTTAATTTTTAGGCCATCAGTGGCCAAAGTTCTTGTGGAAAAAGATGTCACGGTTAAAGTTCCTGATTCAGTTTGGATTGGTAACAATGTTGATGGGTATTGGCAACCTATAGAATTGGAATTTGTTCCAAATTATTGTGCACACTATAGAATGTTTGGACACTTATATAATGCATGTTACATTGCCCATCTTGCATTGCGCAAGCAAAAAGATAGGACTGATGTTTATGTTAATGATGGAGTTATAGTTGAGAAATCTGTGAAGGGTAAAGAGATTGAATCTACTCCTAATAATACTGAAGAGTTGAGTCAGGAAGTGGATGGGGCTATTGTTGTTAATGATAATTTGAACATACTTGGGACTGAGAATCTTGATACAACTTTTGCTCGAGATCTCAATCAGATGCAAGATGATATAGATAATTCTAGAGTTCTTAATCTTGATGGTTCTAATGGAGGTATTGTTCCAGGTAAGGATTCTGAATCTCTTATTGGAAGTGAGATGGTTGGAACTTCTTTTGCTAATCTTGATAAAGAACATAGTCTGGTTAATAATGAAGGTCTTATTGTTGAGGTTGATAATGATTTGTCTAAATCTGAAAATGAGGAAGATTGGACGTTACAAATAAATTTAAGAAGAAGGAAATTTAAGGGTAGTAGGGAGATGGGTTCTTTGAATCCTGCTTCTGTTAAAGATCAACTTCTTGGAAAAAAATTGGATACCAATACTTTATCTTCTACCTCTAGAACTACTAGAAGTAGGAGAAATCATGATGGTGAAGTTTAATACATTGTTCTGGAATATTAGAGGCATTGCAAAAGGCAATGCTTCTAATAGGATTAAGAATTTGATTCATTTTTATCATCTTTCTTTCTTTTGTATTCTTGAACCTCTTGTTCGAGTAGCTAATAATGATAAATATATTAATAGACTTGATAAATTTCATTACTTTGCCAATATTAATAATAAAATATGGTTTCTTTGGAATGATTGTATTATGGTTGATGTTATTATTAATCATAAACAAATGTTACATTTGCATATTAACATTAGAGGGAATAAATTTCATCTTTCCTTGATTTATGCTTGGTTGCCATAAGTTTGACAGAATTGAATTATGGGATCTTCTTAAATCCATTGGTCCTTTATCTGAGCCTTAGTTAGTAGGGGGAGATTTTAATCTTATCTCTTCCGTTATTGAGAAAAAGGGAGGTTTACCTCCTAATCCTAATCTTATTGCATATTTTAATGATGTATTGATGGATGTTGGTCTTTTGGACTTGGGGTACCATGGTAATCCTTTTAATTGGAATCGTGGCCATGTCTTTGAAAGGTTGGATAGATTTCTTTCCAATTCAGCATGGATCAATACTTTTTATATGCATAAGGTTCATCATTTGGATTTTTTGGCTTCTGATCATACTCTAGTTTTGATCAAAATCACTGATGATATTGGTAATAAGAATTATCATTTTTGTTTTTATAATATGTGGACTCTTCACCCTCAATTTCTGTTGGGGGTTAAAGATAATTGGAATGCTAATGGTTTGAATCTTATGAATACTACCTCGGGTATTAAACTTTGGATGCTTCAGAAAAATCTAGCTAAGTTTCTTAAAAATTGGATTGTTATGTTTTTGGTAACCTTACTAAGATTGTGGCCGATGCCGAGCATAAAGTTAAGGAGCTTGAATTAGATTATTGTAATAATAACATTAGTTTAGACTTGTTACTTTAAGGGCAACAAGAGCTAACTAATGCTATTAATATGGAAGAATCATTCAATGCTCAAAGGGTCGCTCGTGCTATTTTCTTAGATGGAGATATAAACTCTCCTTTTTATCATGCTTTTATTATGACTAGAAAGAAAATTAATTTGATTACTAATATTACTAGTCTTAATGGTTCCTTTTTATCTAAGCATAGTGATATTGCTAATGATGGTGTTAGCATTTTTCTAATTTATTTATTAATGATAATAGTTCTCTGAATATGATTAATGTGAATTATATTCCAATTGTGATAGATTGAATAATTTAAATCTTACTTATATTTCTTCTAAGGAGGAAATTAAAGAGGTTCTTGATAACATGGAGGTTGGCAAAGCTGCGGGTCCGGATGGATTTTCTGTTGAGTTCTATAAGACTTGTTGGGATGTTATTCATTCCGAACTTGTGGAAGTAATTCATAATTTCTTTTGTGGTATTGATTTACCTAAATACTTTAAATATTCTATTATTCTTTTGATTTCTAAAGATAATGGTAAAAATTCTTGGAATGATTTTAGACCTATAAGCATAAATATTGTTGTTTTTAAGATAATTTCCAAGATTATGGTGAAGAGAATTCAACCTCTCTTAGATGACATTGTTTCTTTAAATCAAACTGCTTTTCTTAAGGATAGACAAATCGGAGATAATGCTCTTACTGTGTAGGAATTGTTGTTGGATCTTGATAAAAGTAAAAATTATGGTAATATCATCTTTAAGATAGATATTAAAAAGGTTTTTGGTATTATAAGGTGGGAATTCTTGCTTGATGGTATTAAAGATGTCGGCTTCAATGATGATTTCAACAATATTATTAAAAGAATTTTAAATAACAACTATTAATCTATTATTATTAATGATTTTTCTAGTGGTTATTTTATGGCTTCTAAAGGTATTAAACAAAGAGATCGTCTTTCTCCTTATCTTTTTATTATTGCTTTTGACTATATTTCTAGATGCCTTAACAATCTTTTTAGTAATTACTCAAGTCTCAACTACAAGCATAAAGGGGGTATTAGTATTTCTCATCCTTGTTATGCGGATGATCTTATTCTTTACTAGCTCGAATAAGAGATCTATTAAAAAGATTTGGCAAGTGATCTCTCATTTTCAAGATGTTTCTGGCCTAGTTTTCAAAACTTCAAAATTCTATTTTTATTGCTTCAAGTTTATTTCCGTTAAAAAGAAAAACTGGATTGCTGATTATACTCATTGTAATTAGGCTAGTTTACCTTTGAATTATCTTTTTACTGATTTGTTTGATAAGATTAGATTGAAAATTCTATCTTGGGAACATAAATTTTTATCTTTTTGTGGTCGGTTACTTTACTTAAGAGCATCCTTACATCACTTCCTCTTTATAATATGCAAGTGATGTGTATGCGTATTTGGTTTCATTAAAAACCTTGAGAATTTGTTTAACAAATTTCTTTGGGAGGGCTTTGGTTTGAAGAATGTGCATTGGAAGAGTTGGGAGAAACTATGTAAACTCTATTGATAAAGGTGGTCTTGGTTTTCGTAGGCTAATTGATTCTGTTAAAATTAACTATATGAAACTGTGGCTTCGTGTTAGAATGGATAATTCTATTTGGGCATCTCTGCTACGTGCCAAGTACTGTTCTAACACTCATCCTCTTGTAGTTACTCCTTTGAAGAATGATTCTTTTATTTGGAAAGAGACGCTTAAGGTTTCATCACAAGTAGAAGATTTGTTATGCTTACATATTGGTATCAATAATGTGGCCTTCTGGTATGAGGATTAGCTTGGTAAGGGTCCTCTTGGGGACTTTTACGGTGGTCCTCATGATATTAACATTAAAGTTAAATATTTTTGGATTGAGAATAACTGGATTTTATCTAAACTCGTCTGCTAAGATTTATTCTAATGATGCTAAGTTTATTTCTCACATTCCTACTATCCCTGATAAGAAAGATATTCCTAGAGTTAAAGGGAAGTTTGGAGATTCTATTACTAAGTCATTTGCTAATCATATTCATTCTTATCAGGGTATATATCTGCACTGGAATTGGAATAAATGGATCAAACCATCTATTTCTTTTTTGTCTGGAGGGTCTTTCATGAAATCTTACCAATTGACAATAATCTTAAGCTTAAGAGCTTAAGAATAACATCTATGTGCATGCTTTGTAAGAATGCTGAGGAATCTCTTTGTCATATTTTCAGCTCTTGTTCTTTTGCAATGGATATTTGGAATAATGTTTATGCTTTCTGTAATAGGCAGGATAATTTTTCTAGATACTCTAACATTGCTGATATTTATGTTGATTGGAGCAACAAGGGGCATGAATTTCTATGTAATATCCCTTTTATTGTGCTTTGGTTTATTTGGGTTTCTAGAAATTCTATAAAATTTAATACCTGAACTCGTTAATGCGAGGAATACTTTCTGTTAGATTTGTGCTTATATGGGTAAAAGTCTTTCTACGTATGGTATGAAATATACAAATAATATGATTATGAAAGCCATTCTTACTAACTTTTCTATTAACTTTACAACTAGTCTCATTCTCCTGGTATAAGTTTATGGTGTAAACCCTATACACCGTATATCAAAATTAACTTTGATGGGAGTTGGAAGCAGAATTGTCTTTGGTATTGGAGAAGTTTGTAGGGTTTAGGTTGGTTATGTCCTTTATTGGTTTGTTGCTCTTTCTCCTTTTGTTTCTCCTATGGCTGCGGAAGCTGATGCTATAGTATTTGCTCTGTTGATGGCTCGAAAGAAGGGTTGGAGTAATGTTATTATTGAAAATGGTTCTCTTAATTTATAGAGGAATTGCAGGTCTAATTTGCTAGGTATACAGTTGCAGGTTGAAAGAATTCTTTATCTGGCTAAAGATCTTAATATGGTGTGGAGTTATACTAGAAGAGAAGGTAATGCTGTTGCAAATTGGGCTGCTAATCTGGGATCATTTCTAAAAGCTCATTATATTTCTGAAGTGTTACCTATTGATCTTTATAGATTGGTACTTTTAGATCTATAGGTGATTTGATCTGTCAGGTGTGTTGAGCTGTATGTTTTTTTTTATTTTAAAGATAACATTTTTCTTTTCTTTTTGTATTTTTTATTTTTTGGATTGTAGAGTGTGTGAGTGTAGGACCTCATTCCGGATTTTTAATTTTCTTTTTATGGAATAAAATGCGAAGTTATAATGCTCTTTAATAAAAAATGTAATTTTATCTGTATGTACATTTTGCTTTTTTTATAAGTTAAAATGATAATACTATTATGAATTGTGTGCATATATAATATTTGAAACTTTCATATTTACAAATCTGACATTCTTTTTCATCCACTTTTCAAAGTCTAAAATTCATAATAAAATCTCAACTCATATTTTTCATTTTTATCGAAATCCCAATAGTTTGATTATGTCATGTATAAATACATCAAATTTGACTGTTCAAAAATATCACCTGAATACTATAATTTTATAAACAACAAGATTTCTGGTGCCATTTATGTAATTACATTTATGTAATTAAATATAATATAAAATATTTAAATTTTAAAAAAAATAGTTTTATATATGGAGGCCCCAAATCTTATCAATTATATATGACAGTCCCAAAAGTTTTAATTTTTGCATGAAGGGCGCTCTAAAGCCTCGCTACATGTAATTTGCCAATTGAAACACACTTTTGAGGATCGCCGGAGTGACGGCGATTGACTAAGTGTCTGCGGCGAAAGATGAACTGCGGTCCGCAAATCTAGTTGTGGATGTGATCCAACCGCTCGGACCTTGCCGGCGAAAACAGGAGAAGAAAGGATGGGAGAGAGACGATGAGAAAAGGAGACGGAGGCGTGACGTAGACCTCACGTGTTAAATAAATATTTCGACGCTCGTTTATATGTAATTTGTAGGGTTTGAAGACGTCCGCGAAAAGCGCTAACAGAATTCAGTTTTTCAGTTGGAAATGGACGCGTGGACCGAAGGATGGATTCCACGGTCTCCTAATTCCACGGTCTCCTAAAACAAAAAAACAACGTGTGTTTATTATTTCCTTTATCTCCGAACCATCCCACAACAACGCCTTCATACCCTTTCCACCTCTCCCCCCCTCCCCCCTTCTTCGTTAGGTTCTTCATCACGTTCCCTTTCTCTATATAAACGTAGGCATATTTAGGTTCAATTTTGCTGTGGACGCACGAGATTTATGTCCCGTCTACAAAATAATTAGATATATAATAAAAGAGATTGTGGGAAGGATGGGTAGGGTTAAGCTGCAGATAAAGAAGATAGAGAACAACACCAATAGGCAGGTCACCTTCTCCAAGCGACACAATGGCCTCATTAAGAAGGCTTATGAGCTCTCCGTTCTCTGTGATATCGATATCGCTCTCATCATGTTCTCCCCCTCCGGCCGTCTTAGCCATTTCTCCGGTCGCCGGAGGTGAAACAATGCTTCCTCATTAATTGGATCTCTTTTTTTTTATTTTTTTTTATATAATTGAATTATCAACGTAAAAAATAAATATATGTAGTTTTGCATGATTCTGTTTCGTTTTTTTATTAAATTAATCTTCTTTCCTGCTTTATTGAAAATAAGAGCACATAATTTTCTTATATTTACAGACAAAACCCTCTAGTGTTTTAAACCCTCTCTAAATAAAAGAATTTAGGCGTGAGATATATAAATACATTAAAATTGTTTGATATGAACGTAAATGCTCATAAAAAATATATAGCTTGACGTAAATTGCTTATAATGTTGAGAGGGTTAAGGTGAAAATATTATGGATTAATTTATTGAATATGTTGATTAATTAATCTTTTTTAAAGTATTTTAATGGTTATTTTCTACAGGATTGAGGATGTTGTTGAAAGATATATCAATGTTCCAGACCACGATAGAGGAAGGTATGCCGTTAAGTTAAATTATATTATATATTCCGTTTTTATGCAATTTTATTCATAAAATTAATACTGACATCTCTATTTTTTTTCCGAATTTTGAAGCGAGGCTAATGTGAACAAAACGGTGAGTTGGTATCAATTTGTGAATTTCCTCTTCAAGAATTTGTAAGTAGGACCCTTAATTTTTGAGTGATTAACGGTCTCAGAGCTAAACTCAAAGCCTAATTACTTTGTAAGTTATTATTAATAATTATTATTCTTGCTATTATTTACGATTATTTTGTATGAATATTTGCAGTTCCTGAGAAATACACTGAACAAGCTCCGATCTGAGGGTGACATAGGAGTCCAACTAGCAAAGTAAGTACAAAAAAATAATAGCCCATTATATTAATATCATATTATTCAAAGTTCTCATTAAGATTAGTTAGCTTTAATCACGTTCCTTTATTTTTATTTAAATATTAATACGATCCAATAATTCTTATTTAAATTTTAATTAATATATATTGATCTGATTTTTTCTTACAAAAATATAATAATATCGTCCATTTTCTTGCAGCTCAGGAGCAGCGGACTCCAGAGCAGATGTATTTTTATTCAAACTGTAAAATTAAGAAAAAAATATATTTATTATATAATATTTTATTTCAATATTAATTTTTCATATACTCTCAGATGCTGCAGCAACAGATTGCTTGAGTGTCAACAACAGCCTTCAAACGTTTAGGAAACACTTAAGGTACATAACCTGCTGAAGAACATATCATTAATAATTAATTATTTTGCAGGAAATTTGAGTTATTTATTATTTCAATTAATTATTTCTTTTAATTTTTTTTACAGACTTTTTGAGGCTTTTCCTACAATACCCAATTCCTTCACGTCCTTCGCTGAGCTCGAAGCGGCCGAGAAATTTTTAACAGATTCCTTGGCTCGTGTGGCGGAGAAAAAGGTTTGTTTTGTAATATAATTTTTAACCAACAGACTAAATTTTCTTTAAAAAAAATTACATATAAAGTTACGTACATTTATAAAAATTTACCGTATTTTCATATATTATAATCGTCAATTTTTTTTTTCTAATAATCTTGAACGTAATCTTTTAATTTTAGGAAGATTAACATATATACCACTCAATTCTTACGTATTTACATATCCAACACCTAAATTTCAACACCTTCTCTATGAATAAAAAATACATATTTCATATTTTAAAAATTAAAAAGGTGATATCTTTGATGTGATACGAAAGATTTGAGTGGTATAAATCTAAAAAAATAAAGTTTAAGTGTTAGATATGTAAATGCATAAGAATTGGGTGGTATGTATGTAAATGCTTCATTAAATTTGACTAATCAGGGAGCTGACTCGTAACCCTTGTCATTTTTCCAGCAGTTCTTGCTGTCCGATACGCTCCCAGCATACAATCCTTTAACTGCGAACGAACAGGTGAGGTAGCTTCAACACATTACAGCATTACAGCTAATGAAATCATTACACATATGAATATATATGTTTTCTTCTTCCGATAGTTGTACCTGCAGCCTCAAGCAGAAGGAATGCTCAACGTTTTCGGCTACGACCTTCCACCGTCGGACCAAATTACATTTTGCAATCAAGGCCATCCAATGCAAATGACAGCGGATCCTATCATGTCCCTCAGGTACAACATATCGCCGGTATCCTTTTATTATAAACGTTTCAATTTTAACGGTTAGATTTTATTTAACGAGGCAGCGATCAAGTGATCAACGACCCGTTTAATATCCAAATGAACCAATACCTGGCAGATAACACGTGGCAACATGACCTCCTTACGGCACCCATTTATTCAACTCAACCGTTGCCATTACAGCAGGTGCTTAATTGAACCAATCACGATTATTATTTTAATTAATATTTGACGGCTAGGTTGATCTAACTGACGGCGTTGTAATGCTTGTGCCCCAGGTTTCGTTGTCGATGGCTGAATTGCCGCCGCTGGAGGGAGCGGCCGTGAACTCGCTCCCGGACGACTCCGTTACTGAACTGCACGTGTTGTGGTGGGTTTAATGGGAGCTTAATGCACGTGCCCCACGTTCCGTTAGCGATGGCCGAGTTGCCGTCGGGGAGGGAGCGGCGGCGAACTGCTCCCAGACGGCTCCGTTAGAGAATGGCACGTGTGGTGGCGGGTTTCATGGGAGCTTAATGCCTGTGCCCCACGTTCCGTTAGAGATAGCTGAGTTGCCGTCAGTGGAGGGAGCGGCGGTGAACTGCTCCCAGACTACTCCGTTAGAAAATGGCACGTTTGGTGGCGGGGTTAATGTGAGCTTAATGCCTGTGTCCCAGGTTCTGTTAGCGATGGCCGAGTTGCCGTCAATGGAGGGAGCGGCGGTGAACTGCTCCCATACGGCTCCGTTAGAGAATGACACGTGTGGTGGCTGGGTTAATGGGGGTTGAGCGGCAGAGAGTTTGGGGTGATCTTGGCTGTTTGATTGAATGAGCTCCATCCAACGTGTCATGAGAAAAATTATTCTTTACGTATCTTATAGCTAAACATTCATATTTATACAGATAATACTGAAATTGTTAATACTCTCTTGTTATGAGTGATATGAAAGTTTAAATATGAGATATATATAAATAAGTTAAAATTATGTTCTATGTCTGTAAATTTCCCTTCTGTTTTTTGCTACATTTTGTTCAGTTTTTTGGCATTCTAAATGCTGAACTCGGAATGAGTTTTATGATGTATTGCAACATATTTTGTTTTGTTAATTTATTTTTGTTTTTGAAAACATATGTAATAAATTTATATTTAGCATGCATTTTTTTTTAAATGAGTTTATTTTTTCTTCACATGTTAATTATGTTTAATGTAGGATTAGAACATAAATAAAAATAGAATTAAATTTAAATAAAGGTAAATAGATCTGCTTGGTGATTCTCATGATGATTCTCATGTTAACATTAAAATAAAAAGGAAATCATAGACGTGCATTCAATACTATTATAATGTTAGGCTGCATCATAACATTATAGCTATCACTAGTATCATCATTATTAAATAGGAGCATTTAAATACATGTATTTACATATCTAACTACATTTTTTTTTATTACATAAATAACATCAAAATCTTTTATATCATATGAAAAATACAATCAATTGTACTTTTAAAAAGTGAAATGCAACTATTCTTGCATAGGTAGATCATCATTTATGTAAAAATTAAAGTTTAGTTGTTAGATATGCAAATACATAAGAATTGAATGATATGTATGTAAATCTTCTTACCAGGGGTCATTTACATACTAAGTCTTAGCCTATCAAGGCCGTCCAATATGTTGTACCATTCATTTCCTATGTATTTAGTTATGTAACAACTAACTCTTAACCAAATCTTTCATATCACATTAAAAAATACCACAATTTTAACTTTTTAAAATGAAATACACATGTGCATGTATAGGTGAAATGATATTTATATAAAAATTGAAGTTTAGTTATGGGAACTTCTTATTAGAAATTTCATGGAAGTTTTAACAACTAAGTCTTGGCCAAATCTTTCATGGAAGTTTGAAGTTTCTAATTGTGGGGCATTAAATAAAATTGATGTTTTTCCTTATGAAAAAGACTATTAGAAAAAGAAAATATAATAATTTTTTTTTGAATGAACTAATTTATTAATATTTGGCTGCAGTTATTAAACAGCTACTGGGAATCACAAATTTGTAGCATGTAAAGCTTACTTGATGCCTCTCCCTGATGCACACCTGAATTCTAATTTTTATTATTTCAATTCAAAAAGAATAAAAGCAGTCCCTGTAATAAATCACCATAATACATAATAGATTACATGAATTTTAAAATGAAATAAATAAATTTAAGTTTATCCTATTGAAAAATTATTAAATATTCTGATCTAATTTTGTTTGTCAAATACCTAAAATTTGTCTCTATTCCGGCGTTTTTTTGTCTTGCCACATATTGGGACAGCCGGATAAAGAAAATAGCTCGCCCAATTCCGTTCCGTTCATGTCATTTAGAGGCCCACAAATTTCATCATTAATGAAGCAAAAGACAAATCAATCTTTAAAAACTGCACATGGTAGGTAATAGAGGGAACACAACACAATTAGAGTCAACATTTGGCCAAAAGAGATTAAGCAACAACCAAAACTCGCAAGAAAATATAATTATGCTCAGCACAACTGTTTAATTTATCCCCAAATAAATTTTGTTCGATTTTGAAATACATACGCTCATCTCGAACCGATCAAATAGTTCCGGACGGAGTTAGACGCTTCAAAACTATTCATGCAATTTTGAAATTCATAACACAAAATATGATGGATAGGATTATTGGACATTGAAGTTCGAACAATCACATATCTCGAAAACTGCAACAGAATAAAAAGACGTTAAAAATGCAAACCAAAAAACAAAAGAACATGAAGTGAATTAAATATATACATATATATATATATATATATATATATATATATATATATATATATATATATATATATATATATATAGAGAGAGAGATTAACGGCACAAATGGATGACTTAAAACCAAACACGAACCGCAAAAATGGTCCTTTTTTATATAATTTCTTAAATTACAGTTGTTTCTTTAATACATTTTTAAAATGTAATACATCTAATAATCCCATCATAATACACAAGTCACAAATGCATTACAACAACAGCTACCGTCTAGAATAAAAAAACATTCAAAACAATGGGATAATAAGATGCATAGCATCCAAAACATTGCTAATTATAAAAATCTAAAGCCCATATATGATATTTTTGAACTACCGAGCCGATGTATTTCCACATGCCACGAACAAACCATTGAGAACGTGATAAAAAATGAAAAATACGGGTTGGGGTTTTATCATTGATACTGATAATTCAGTGAGAATTTGAAAAATGGATGAAAGAGGGTGTTAGATTTGTAAATAGCAATGTTTTTGATGCTATGTATGTAATCTATCCTTCAAAAATATATGGCCTCCAAATACCAATGAAGCCATTACTGCTCTCACACTTACAGCATAGAAAATGTACTGTTTAAAATCAAATGAGTAGGCCAAACGCTCCAAAACCCCATTCATGTTGTGCGCACACGTGAAAATTACACTTCAGCAACTATAGGAAGAAAAAAACTCCGGAAAAATTACAAATAAAATAGAAGCTATATCAGGTATAATACTTCATAAATAAGCGCTCAAGTCACAGAAGATTTCTAGCCTACATCTCCCAGAGAAATAAAGCCCGACGAGTTCCACGCATTCCTTCCTTTCCTCCTGTATCAAACCATCCGCACTTGTGAGAGTAAGAACATCCCCATCACCAATGATGCACTCTGTAGAAATAAACTCTTCATTGCTGAGCTGTAATTTCTGGCGGATCATTTTTTTTTCCTTCCCTGCTTTGAGATATAACAAGACTGAAAGAAATGGAAACAAGAATACAATTTTGATACCAACAACAGTTTCATGTATCAGTCAACTTTTCCTCACCCTTTCATCATCCACAATCTCATTTTTCTTGTTTGTATCATTCCGAAGTCTCCTTGTCTTTTCCAAAGCCGCTTTCACTTTGTCCTTATCAATCTTTGTGATAGTTTCCGTACACTTGCCCTTATCTTCAGACAGCCCATCCTCATTGAGTAGCTTAGAAGAGCTAAGAACATCAGCATCCGATTCCCAACGGCGAGAAACCAGCTCAGCCTCATGATTCGAGTTATCTTTCCCATCACCATCCATATTATGGTCCCAAACACCGCTTTTACTATCAACACTGCCGTGGTCATTGCTTTGGCTGCAGGCGCTCCGGGAGCCAAAACGGTCACCGTCGGCATTAGATTCTTGAGCTACAATTGGCCTCGTTTGTGGGGTTGGATGAGCTCCTTGCCTAGATTTTAAAGATATAGAGCTCTCACTGACAGTTGAGGTTACCCCTATAGGATGATTGGGTCCAGCACAAGAGCTTCCATCAGCTTCGTTATTAACATGAGATGGTTGGGCTAAGCGATTTTGACCATAAAGCTCCAAACATTTGATTGCTGACATCTATGAGGAAAAAAATAAAATTTTTCTTGGATGTATCAAAAGATTCAAAGTTTACGAGGTCAAAAAGATTTGATGGTAGAGTCAACCTTCAAGCTGTCGTGGTGTAACATCAAATTCTTGCCACCAGACTTTCTCTCCATCGGATGGAATCTTCACATTAAGAAACTTGGCAGCAAGAAAGATGGCACCAGCAGCGATGTGGCGGGGCTTAAATTGTAGGCACAGTGAGGTCCGCAACCTTCATGATATAGTTGAATAAATAAACTAATGTTAAAAATTAGGGTAGAGTTAACTATCCTGAACAAAAAGCTATCATACTTGTCATTGACAAAGTTCCATGCCACTTGAGCAAGAGCATTTTGCGCCACCTTAAACTTCTTAATTGCTCCGATAAGGGGTTTATAGGGATGGAACATATTTAGATCAAAACCCAGGGTAGCAAGAACAAGCCTTTCCCCCAATAAAATAAGCTCTTTCTGTTGCTCGTATACTTCCTGGAAAACAAAAGTGATGCAACACTCAGCAAAAAAAATCAAAGGAGAAAAAAAAACAAAGAAACAGTCCATGTATTTTGCAAAAGAAAAAGATAAAATTAGGGAAGAGAAAATACTGAAATAATTAGATAGAAACAGAAACAAACTGAGAGGGATATGAGCGTGCAAGACACAAGTACCATTTCATTTTTGGTGGCTGTATTCTAATTAACGAAAAACTCAAGGGTACCTTCTGCTTGATTCTTTGGACAGCAGAAGGATCCTTTTTATGAATGATTTCGTAGGAAACAAGAATCACATCCTTCAGTGGGCGTGGAGTTTCTTCAACCTTTCCAGCAAGGAACATGCACACTGTTGCTATTGTCTGCAACAAATCAGATATTAAGCTTACAACAGTGAATGATCAGGTGTATAATATGCTAAGAAAGCTTAAGTAAAATAAGCAAAATAACGGTGCCATTCATGTAAACATTTAGAAAGGCGTGTGTTGGAGAGTTTTATTGCTCCAGTTCAGCATCACTAAAATGGCGAAAAAGCGTAAAGCAATATTGAGTAGATGTGAAAATCATAAAGGGGCTTTTAATGAGAAGCAAATAAAATACAAGGATGCCACAATCGTACTTGTATCTGGGAACATAGCTATTCAGTCCTGGATTTTTTTTTATTCCTTTAAGCTCCCTCAGAACAAGCCACAGATTATATATCGAAGGTTTCATTAGGAGCAACTTTCCATCACTTCTTACAACGAGAAGATGCGAAGAGCACCACTATACCCATCCACATTGCCGACCACAGATGATGCAGGACCAATGCTCAATAATTTATTTGCAGTTCATATAAACTACATCGTCGGTAGGAGTTAAATTTATTTAGTATTCTATGTTTGCAAGCCTAGTCCCATCAAAGCACCAGTCAACAAAAAATTTTAACAACTTCATAAAAAAAAGGCAATAACTAAAAATCAAGCAAGACAGAGCATAGCATAGTGGAAGTAACACATGGTAGTCAGAGACTATTTGGCTCACCTTAAAAGTGAAATGCCCTTAAAACATATTTGGAGAGGGCAGGGTCACTCTTTGCCACACAATCTTACTCCATATTGGCCATTTAATTGGTAGCAATATCTTGAGGATTGATCCATTGCTTCCATTTGTGATGAGGAGTTTATTTTGTACCCTTAAATTGCCTTAAGAAATAAGCCTTGAGCTAAAGCCTAGTATTGTGTTGGAATTTGGCTCAACTTTGAAGAGAATCCTTAGACAGAAGATTGAGTAGAGTAGTAAATAGAATGTTATAGCTAGAAGCAGTTTTAAGGATGAGCTGAAACCATTCGCAAATATGGTTAGTAGATTCATGACTACAACGACTTGAACAATTTCAGTTATGATCAAGAGCCACTAGAACTTGTTGTGGCAATAACGTTGACATCGGCATTGCCCATAATCACTCCCAATATGAACATAAAAAAATAAGAAAGCTTATTGACATTCCATCAAAAGGAAACAATTGAAGATGGTACAAGCTAGATTCCTTATATTTCCTCTTAAGAACAAACAACTGATATTCTAATCAAATAATTGCCAAGACCATTGTTGAAAAAAATGACCGGCAAGCTTTGATTAGTTGATGCTTACATGGAGAGTATTGAAAATCCCATTTTATTCTCTCGGACTTACTGCTACCAAATTTCTTAGAATCTCCACCATCTTTGGTTTTCAAACCATTTACTGTTGATAGGTCAATGGGAAGGTTCCTATGAGAAGTTTATGTTTGTCCTAGCACAATAACATAGTTACCTCTTCTGATCCTTATAACTAAAACAACACACTTCCATTTGTGTTGGCTTTTTTTTATTATTTTTATAAAAATTTGAGCCTTCTTGATGTAAAAAAGTCAAGTGGAATTATTACATATTTTTAATATGTTCAAGTAGAATTAGAGGCCATCCTTTATTTAGAGAGTATATGTCATGCTCTATGATTTTGATGAACTTTATCCTTATGATTAGATATTTAAGAGTGTGTTCACCTAGCTATAGATCACTTATCCCAAAAGCAACTTCACCACGTTATTAAAAAAATATGATCATTTCCTCTCATGGAATAACTAGTTCATTCTCATCCTTGAGAGTGTGATTTAGAGCCGATTTTCCCATCATCAAGCAGTCCACGTCCCATGGACTAAATGACTTGCATTCTCCAAATCATTGTTGATGACACCTTTTTATCGATCTTTTGTTGTCATAGTCATTTTGCGATTGTCTTACATTGTGTTGGCCCCCTTCTTTTGTTAATTAGAATAATTACTTGAACACCTATATAATAAATTGAGAAAATGAATAAATATCCGTAATGAAGAGTTTTCTTGACCACTTGTCCTAAATATAATTAACTACGGGGTTTGTAATCACTAGTCTTTCCAAACAACGACAAAAATTGACACATTAGCGAGAATATTGCTTTCAATGATTCTTGGATCTTAGGTACAAAGTTGAAACACGATGCACCTGATTTTCTTGATGATTACCGTCATCAAATAATTTTTCTCAATCTATTAATATAAGCACACCCAATTCGGAGCTCGAGCTTACACTCTTTAGTCATTGTTCATTAGTTTGTTTAGATTTATTTTGCACTGTGCAAGCAAACGCTACACTATAAACATGAAGGTAAGCAAGAGAACTAAAATTATTAATGTTGATGACAATGCTTTCACGGATATTTGGAAGTGGATAGGAGACTGACAAAATAGCAATCAACATGTTGACCTCATTTTTGGTGAAGGTCAGTCGACATTTTGCTCGTCGAATGATCACTGAAAAATTTATTAAGAAATTATACCTATTTTTGATGAAATTGCACTTTAAAGAAAGGTATTTTCATTATTTTGTTGCAGGAATGGAGAATTTAGGTGATAAAAGCAAAAATCATAAAAAGGAGCGGATTTGGAGCAAAAAGGAAGAAAATAATGCAATTTAGGCTTCGAGTCGCCGAGGGCGAGATCGAGCTCGCCGACGGCGAGGGTACGAGGAAGAAATTCTGAAGGATTTATAACCGCCTCGCCGACAGCGAGCCCGAGCCCGCCGACAGCCGAGATAGCGCGGCTCGAAGACCTTCAGAAGCCTCGCCGACAGCGAGAGTAGTTCGTCGGCCGACGGCGAGGTAGTTCAAATGGCGCAGATACATTGAACTTGGACAATTTTTGAAGGGATGCTTACACACCTCTTGGTCCTTTGCTCACCTCTATATATAGAGGCCGAAATTCAGCTTCTAAGTGTGTGTTGAGTGTTAAGGGTGTGTTCTAAGTGTGTAATTTTGTGTTGGGTGTGTCAATTTGTGTCTTAAGAGTCTTTTATTTATGTGTGTGAGCAGTCTTTAGAGTCTTAATTAGTGTAATTAGTGAGTCTTTAGTGAGTTAGTGAGTTTTTAGTGAGTCTTGCAGTACTTGGAAGGAAGAGTCAAAGGAATCATGAGGAGTCCGCTGGGGATAAATCGAGATAAGTATTTATATTTATTGTTTTTAACTTTAAATGAAATCCATGCTTAGTTTAGTTTCCATGCATTCTGAGTAGTTAATTTAGTCTTTCTCCCTGTTATGAAATTAAGTGACTTGATGAACTTAAAATGTAAGTACTTTTATATATATTAATAAATTGTGATAATTTTTACTTAAAACTTAATTTACTTTTAAACCGGCCATTCGATTTGTTAAAATATGTTGAATATCAACTATAAGTAAAAATTACATCGAATATTCGTGGAATTCAAAAGCCTTGAAGGAAGGTGCAAATAAATAGTGAAATAATATCATCGGGCGTAGAATCGAGCATTTTAGTGTGACAGACTAAAATATTCAATTCGGTCCTATTGTTTCGAGAGCCGAAGTGTAGATGTTAGCCCTCGAGCGAGGAGAACGTGGAGCTCTGAGTGGCAGTCGGTATCCTCCCGCCAACTTACCAGATTCGCAATCAAACATAGGATTAGTCAATATTCTTTACACCTGACTAAAGGGTAAAGAATAGGAATGCTCCTATTCGTCACAATACCTTAAAATTATCTATTTAAATTCATCAATCACTTAAATTTCTAAACAAGGGGAAAGATACTTTTTCTCGAATAGTTAAGACTTATTTAAGCAATTAGTTTAATTTCCCGCACTTTCAATACGTATTAATTTTCTACTTAAGTTAAGTTACCTAATTAAAATACTTAGTTTACATTATCGTGCTTAAATTTAGAATTCCAAATTTTCGTATACTATTTTAAAATTATTATTATTATTATTTTAAAATTAGTTGTTATTTAATTTTCTATTTCCCTCGTGGGATCGATAACCGTGACTCCACTGTAGCCTCGTATTACTTGATACGATACGTATACTTGCGTAGCATCCGCAACATAAACAATTACAATTCTATACATATAATATAGCGGGGTCAAGTTTTTGGCGTCGTTGCAATTAAATTAAAAATATCATAATATAAAATTGTGGGTCATCGAACAACTCTGATTAGACCAACAGATCCCATTCACCGCATTGCACGCGAATCGAACTTAAATTGGCTCGATCATCAACAAATTTGTCCAAATGATCCCAGATGGTGAAATGGACTGCACAAGTACGTCTGAAACATCGATTTTAGCTGGGAATGACACACATATTGCTAGCGCTCCATACATGAGCAAATTGCACACAAATTGATGCAAAATGAAATTTTAGAAAAGAGAAAAATCATATTTAAAACCTAAAACACACACCTAAGCCCTCTCTCCCAAATTCAAGAAGCCGCCGACTCTCCTGATCACGAACCCCAAACCCTAGCGCCACAACTCGACCTCGTTTCCGGGCTCCCTCGTCGACGCTCCTTAGCCGGCAACATTGTAAGCAAGCTCGTCGGCGCCTCCTTACGCCGAACTCCTTGCTTCATCTTGGTCGGCAAAGATCGCAAGCTCTCTCGTGCCCTAGTCGAACCTCCGTTCGTTTGCCCTCGCTAGAAGTCACTAATTGGCGTCCCTGACCCGACCCGCAATTACGCAGTAAATTAACTTCCAAAAGATGGCCAAAAACTTGACCTGATTTATAAATAGCGGCTAGTGTGCATAATCTTAAATGATATAAAAATTAGAAAATATTTTACACACTAGAGAGTATCACGCAAGTATGCGTATCGTTTCAAGTAATATAGAGTTTTCTTTAAAAACCCCAGTATCGATCCCACGAGGAAGTGAAGTAAGAAGTCTTTAGTCAAATTCTAGTCTACTACTAATAGTCTTTAGTTTGGAATGTCGATTAAGATTATGTTTTATCTAGCAATTTTTCCTAAATGCAAGTGTTAAATGTAAGATAGTAACTATATCTAAATGCAAATAATAATTTTAAAGATAACCCTTTTTGGATAAGTTGGTTTGGAGAATTTTGAGATATTAAAAACTACTATTCTTATGTAATGAAATAGATAATGTATAGGATTGAGATGCATTAAATATTGTATGTGCCAAATAGGAGCAATCCTATTCTTTACCCTTCGTCCGGACATAAAGAACATCGACTAATACTATGCTTGGTTACCGAATCGCGGCTAGTCTGGGTGGATACCGATCGCCACTTCGGAGCTCCCACGTTCCCCTCGCCTAAGGGCTAACATCTACACTTCGAGCATCCAAACGATAGGACCCGATTGAGGATTTTAGCCTGTCACTCTAAAATCTCCAATTCTACGCCCGATAATTATATTTCCCTATTTATTTGCATCCAATCCCCATGAACTTCACGATCCATGGAATTTGAATGTGGTTTCACTTTATTGAGAATTACACCGCCCTTTCGGGTCGATGCAATTACAATGAATGGTAACACTACAATGGGCCCTTATTGCAATGTAAATGAAGTGCAAGTAAAAAGACATCACATTTATAATTAAATTTACTTCTACCATGCATCACAAAATCCTAAACATGATTTCTACTCATTGCAAAAGAAAAGTAAAAGGAAAACAATGACATAATCTTCTTATGCCACTATTTCCAAAGAAGAAGAAAGAGTAAGAGAGATGCGTCACAAAGCACGAAGAAAACATAAAGGAAACTTCATTTAACAAAAGCAAATACACTAAATAAATGTTTAAAAAATTATAAGATAATGAAGAACAATACTTAGCTTTTTCCCCTTGAAAGAAAGATGAAGATCTCTCCCATAAAGTCTCCCGGTAATCCATGCAATGCTAGCGAAATCCCTTACAAATTCTCTCAAAATCTCCTCTCCAATCTCTCCAAAAGGGTAGAAATCTATATTTCTACTCTTAACCTAAGAATCCTAAACATTCCTCTAAGTTTTTCTCTCCTTTCCTCTATTGTTTCTCTCTTGTTTCTCACATAAATTAGCCATTTTTAAAGAGTGTGGACGAATTTCCAAGAGTCTCCTTAAGCATCCCTTCGAAAAAGCGTCCAAATACGTCAAATATTGGACCAAAACCGCCCAAAGTCGGTTCATGGTCGTCCGGGCCGCTGTCGGCGGGTTTGAGGCCGTTGTCGGCGGCCTTTTTGGTCATTTTCCGGTGGTCTCGGGAAAATCTTGCCGTCGGCGAGATCGATCTCGCCGTCGGCGAGCAGGCTGCTGCGCGGCTCCACCGTTTCACTCCGTTTGGCTCCGTTTCGCCCCATTTCAGTTGTGTTGCGTTCGTAACAGATAGCCCTACAAAATAAGCATAAAAACAACCTTTCTTTAAAGTGTAATCTCATTCAAAAATATGCAAAAAGTGTAAAAGAGATTAAGCATCAAAAGACTTATCGAAAGGTGTCAGGGCAGAATTTCATTTCTTGCTCGTTTTTGCTCCAAATTGCACCGTTTTTGCTTCCTTTTGCTCCAATCACCATTTCCTGTACCTAAAACCAAAAAAACATACAAAATACATTCCTTTAAAGTGTAATATCATAAAAAAATAAGTAAAATGTATAGCAAAAAGCGTATATATTTTAGGCGTGTCAAAATCGCCCAAACTTAACTGTTACTTGTCCTCAAGTAACACTTTTACTACATAAAAATATAACTCAAGACAATGTACTTTTCACTTGTAAGACACTAAAATTTTTCATTCAAAAGAATATATTGGTTAGACTTTTAGAAAAAAATTTAGTAACTCAGGTTAACGCTACAGGTATAAGAATATTCAGCAATCAAGTCAAATGGTTCTAGTCTTCTATTTATTTCAAGATAAACCATAATTTGTTACCTTAAGAGTGCGCTCGAAAGATTATGTGAAAAAGAAGTTCATGTAAACTTCATCGAATGTAGGCCAATACTTTAAATATAAATTCAGAAATGAAATCAAGTTCTCCCTTTAGGGTGACTCAAGTGAAGCCAATTTTTGATTAGACATCTCCTCAAGCTTCTCCTCATAAATCTTTTCCTTTTCTTTTTTTTTCTTTTCTTTCGGGATCATTTTCAATCCCCATTTTTTCACTCTCTTTTCTTTTTATATATTTTTCTAATGAGGATTACTATATCTGGAGAGCCTGTAATGATTTTGAACTTCACTCTCCTCTTTCTAAAGTTCAAACTTGAAACACATCCTTACTTTATAATTAGGTATGAGATTCATTATTCATCATAAAGTCACAATCTCTTCTTAACACACAATACTTTAAGTCTCTTAACATTTCAAATAGTTAACTATAATCAAATTCTTTCATACTAAATATCTTACACTTATAAAATTAACCTTTATTACTAAAAACTTTCATCCAATCCTTCCATAATATTCAACTGAAATAAAAAGTTTTAGTTATCTCAAGCGAGTTTCAATTGCCAGAAGTTATGCTAATAATTTTTGAAAATATAATAATTGAGAACAAATAAGAGTTAATATTTTTCTTCCCCCCAAACTTAAATTTTAAAATATTTTGCAACTAATTCCATAAAATATAGCAGGAAGAAAAAGTAAAGGTTGAATATACTTACTACTACAACATCCTATCAAATTCATACAATGCATAATCAGGATAGAATGACTGTAGGAGAAAGTAAATCTAGCCTAAAACATGCTTGTAATAAAATTACACTAAAAGGAAGTATTTTCACATTAAAATTTTATTTTTCTTCCTACCCCCAAACTAAATTTTTAACATATATAGCATTCAAGTATAGAAAATATAAGCGGGAAGAAAACAATTTAGAAATTCTATCTACCACAAATGTCTATTAAAATCATTTGCAAGTATTCATTAGGACGTAACAATACGCAGTAGAAAGTAAATCTAAACTAATCATGTCAAAATGAAATTAACTAAACCAAAGTCTAACTAGCATAGCATGTATCAGCAAGGGATTATAAAAATGTTCTTCAAGACCAAAATAAAGTTGTAACATAAACATAAACACACAATTCAAATACAATCACAAATGATAAATGAGGTCAATTCTTCCTTTAACTCATCCAATCTCTCTGTGTTACCTTCAATTTTTAATTGAATCACTACACTAGTAAATTAGGTACTTTAAAATGATTTTATAGATTATAATCCCAAAGATAAGATTACCCCTGATAAATTGGTTTCCGGACACCAATCTCGGGCATCACCTAATCTTTATAATTAAGCACCTCTAACGATTATAAAGATAGTGTGAGATCATTCACATAGTATTCATCAAATAGGTTCATGACTCGTATCTAATGAAAATAAAGTTGCAGAAAGGAAGTAACAAATTAAGATGGAATTATCAATGTTCGAAATTCATGATTTTTCTTGTAAAACTCAAGTCTGGGTGAGACCCAAGTTATAATGGACTCGTCAATCCAACTTTACAAGAGATCAATTCTAGCCATAATAAGAAGTTAAGGAATCACCTCCCTCATAACACGTACAAAGATCAGATCAAAGCACTAATAATCCAAGCATCTATCAATCAACAATCAAACTTATCAATCTATAATGACACATAAAGATCAAGTCTATCCACTCTAAATCATACACAATACAACACCAACAATCATGACTCTCGAGCACACTAAATCAAAGCACACTGATAAGTATGGGTTGCCTCCCATAAAGCGCTTGGTTTAACGTCATTAGCCCGACAAATGATTCCTCCTGGATCAAAATTCCATTTGAGTAATCCTCGATCAATCACCCAATCATTTCCAGATCCAGGGATTCCTACAAAATTCTCAAATTTTAATTTTTTATTCAGCTCTTCCTTTTCAGTTTGATTTATATAATTGTTCCTCATATTTCTTTCTAGATCCAATATTCTTTTATTGATTTTTTCAATCTGCATATTAATATCATCCTTGAAATTTATAAGAAATGGATCTTTATAAAATACTTCTATATCTTCCAAATTTTGGATCAAATTCTCTCTAGATAATTCAGATTCAGGATCAAATTCTTCTATGTCACTCTTATGATTCAAGTTATCTTCTAATTCTTCCCATTTATATTATTAAATGATGGATGATCTATCTTAGGTGAGCAAATAGGTTTTTCTAATTCCCTAGGAATTTCTTCCAATGGTCTTCCAATATCCTTATCCTCTTTTCTCAACTCAAAGTTCTTTTGAAATTTATCCTCAAATTCTCTTCCAAGTCCTAGTTCAATAGTTTTATCTTGTTCATCATTTAATTCAGGTTTTTCTTGTGATTGAGTCGCATCTAAAGATATAAAGACTGGTTGTGTAGATGAATTCTCTAAATAGATAGGCTTTAAAATTGTATGAGGTACATCCATCTTAAGTTCATGAGATTTTTCAACAAATGGAATTAAAAGTTTACTATTTTTGGTAGATTTCATCATTTCACATCTCTCCTGAACATACATACAGTCTTCTTTAAATAACCTTTTCGAATCATCATGAAAATCTATTTCATTCTCATCTATTAACTTACTCTCAAAACTTTCTTGGAAATGGTCTTTACTTAAATAATCAATTTCATCCATCCAAAAACAATCATCATCTTTCCTCTCAGCTGGATATTTCATAGTCTTTAATACATCAAAAGTAACTTCATGGTCATTAATATTCATAGTCAACTCTCCTTTTTGCACGTCTATCATAACTTGTCCAGTAACAAGGAAAGGTCTCCCTAAAATAATTGAAATTTCTTTATTTTCCTCCATATCTAATACAATAAAGTCCAAAGGAAAGATAAATTTATCCACTTTAACAAGCACGTCTTCTATAACTCCTTTTGGATAAATGATAGATCGATCAGCTAACAGAAGGGTTACAGTAGTGGGAGAAATATCGATTAAACCTAACCTTCTAAATATAGATAGAGGCATCACATTAATGCTCACTACTAAATCACATAAAGCTTTTGCACGTAATTTTTCTCCAATTGCACAAGGAATTGTAAAGCTACAAGGATCTTTAAGTTTCTGAGGAAAATTTTTCTAAGTATGGCATCGCACTCCTCACTTAGTGCAACTGTCTCATAATCCCCAAATTTCCTTTTCTTATTTAATATATCCTTTATAAACTTTGCATAACTTGGCATCCGTTCCAAAGCTTCAGATGAAAGGAATATTTATCGTTAACTTCTTAAGTACTTTCATGAACTTTGAAAATTTTTTATCCAACTCATGTTGTCTAAGTCTTTGAGGAAATGGAGGTGGTTGTTTTTCCAAATTGATTTTAGTTGGAGATATTAACTTTTCCAGATCCTTAGAAACATGTTCTTCAGGTCTTTTAGTTTCATTTGTTTCTCTCACAACATCTTTCTCTTTTCTAACCACATCCTTGTTGACCTCATTTTTGATGAGGTCTTCTCTTCCCTCTTTAGTGTTTAGGATCTAGCCTTAGGCTTTTCCTCTGACTATCTTAGAGGACTAGAATTGTGACCCATCCCTTAGAAATTTGAACCACTTCTTGCCTCCCTGCAAACCCCACAAGCTTGATTGTAGACCCCTAATCACCTGGAGGGTTGAGATCAAGAGTGAAGGTTTAAAGGATGAGTTCCCTATAGGACTCTTTGGCCTTAGGACCACCACGGGTGGCTTGTGTCTGGTGAGGGTTGACTTACACACTCACTACACTCATACTCTACACTCTCACACACACAATCCAAATCCTAAAACCACACCCATACCCAACTTGACTCCTTGACTCATGTAGGTAATTCATATGGATGGACCTTAACCCCTAAGCCCCTGGTTAAGAGGGTTAGGAACAACATAGTGAATGCCTAAAATGAGTCCTCTCATGGCTCATATAGGCTTAATATGACTTCATGGCTCAACCAAAGTGATTCCATTTCACTTATATTTGATCAATCTTCATTCTTCCAAAATTTCAATTTTTGGCCCCGGGGACCCTACACCTATAAAACCCAACCAAAGTTGAAATCTTTTTGAAACTCTCCCATAAACATTTCCCAACCTTAATTTTACATCAATTTCAACCCTAGCCCAACATTGGCCCAATTAGCCCAATTTGACCTACATTGGCCCATTTACCAAATGAACCCAAATTCAACCCAATTCAATTCCAAACTACCTCAAATTTGCTTCAAATCATTCAAGACACATCCTTAAACTAAACTCAACATTTATTTGGCATGGCCCTTTGAAAAATTTTTCATCTAAAAGCCCATTGCTAAACATAAAGGCCCACTCCCTTAAACCTTCCTAAAAGCCCACTTCTACCAAATTCATAAGCCCAAACCCATCCTAAAGCCCACATTACAATCACATCTCATCCTCTCTTAATTGATATCATTCCCTAAGTGCTAAACCCATCATGAAAATCAAACCAAAATGGTATTATGCCAAATCCCATCAAATAACCCCAAAATTTCCAAAAATTCCTAAAGCCCTTTTCCATGAAAGTTGACCAAACTCTTGCCAAGCCATATGTGAGCCAAAGACAAGCCATGTACAAGCCATATGAAGCCATGGGATGTTTGACATGTGACCAACCCATTAATGGCAAAAGGGGGCTCTCTTTCTTAAACCTTCATTAAGCTTTTTAACCCCTTCCATGCTACACACTAAAACATGTTTAACCACATCACCTTGGATGGGGACTTCACCCCCTTCCTAGCCGACCCAACTGATTTTTTCGAGCCCAAAACCAGGTCATGGGGAGGTGAACCTAACCCAAAACCATGGCTTGGACCAAATCAAGCCAAAATGGCCTCTCCCCCATGCCATTTTAATCCAAGCACTTTACACATGGCATTGGCCAATTGCTTGCACAAATCTCCAGCCCTGGACCTCCTGACCCTGAGGGTGACCCATGCCTGCCGGCCAGCCGCCTGGATCGCCGGAAAACACCATGGCCGAGACCTTGGGAGGAACCGAATTTTGGAATTCCACCTTGCTGAGCTGCCTCACTCCAAATGGCCATTGCAGTATGTTCTTCTCCTCACCGCAGCAGCTGATCCCAACCCTTAAACCCCCCAGGAGGCCCTCCAGCCTCTCCTATTTAAACACCCCCTCCTCTCGACCAAGGGAGGTGCTTGAAACAAACCTTAAGGAAACTCTGCCAAAATCATTCCAGACTCTTCCCCACACCTGGAGAACTTGATTAACCCCACCAAATGGGTTGATTAAGCTTCTTAAGCAAAAATGGGTAAAATAAAACTTTAAAAATTCATAACTCACAAAATACTTTTCAAAAATTCACAAAAATGGTTTTGGAGCTTCTCTGATATCATAGGAACTTAGGAAAATTAAAATTATAATTTTCTAAAAAACTTGATTTTTATTATTATTTTAATATTTTTAATAATTAAAAAAAATAAAAATCATAAAAATATTAAAAATCACCAAAATGTCACATTTTTAATTCTAATAATTTAGAAACAAACCAAATATTTTTCTTAAGTCCCTAGGGTAAGATATTGAATTTTAAAGGCTTAATGTAATTTTTAATATTAATAAATGTATTTTCCAACCTTTTCACTAAAATAATTCTAATAAATAAAAAAAAATCAGAAAAATATAAAATTTATTTCTATGGACTCCTTGAGGTCAGAGAGATCTAAGAAAAATATAAAATCCATTTTTCAACTTTAATTTTATTTTAAAATTAATTAATGCTCCAAAACTCAAAATAATTATAATAAATAAAATATAATTCAAAAAATCACCAAAATTAGTCCAAATGGTCCTCTGGTCATTAGGAACATCCCACAATTTTCTCAAGGATAGAAGCATTTCCTTGGTCATGTTATTGAATTTTCCTTGAAAATCCCTATTTTCCATTAAAATCAATTACATAAATAAATTAAATATAGAAAAATCACATTTTCTCCTCTAATGTCTTAATGGACATGTGAGTGAGGTTACATAGAAATTTCAAGTTCATTTGAGCTTAATTTAGTGAGTTATAGAATTATTAAGCTTGAAGGGCAAAAATGGTAATTAAATTCTTTAACCCTTAATTAAAATTTTAGGATTAATCAAAAAAAAAGGGAAGGTAAAATATTTGATTTTAAACTGATTTTGGATGATTGAAACTTAAATGATTAAGGGTAGAAACCTATTAACCATTTCAAATATAATTAAAATAAAACATTAATTAATTAATTAATTGAAATTTTGGGAGAATAATAGAAATTGGAATTATTAAAGTAGGGATATTATTTAAGAGGATATTTATTCATTAATTTAAAAATCCCTAAATAAATCACTTCAATAATACTTAAGTCTTAATTAAAAAAAAATTAAAAGAATAATCTCAACTAAATTATTGTGGAAATTAAAGTTCTTGTGGAAAATTAAAGTTCTTGTAGAAAAAGATGTCACAGTTAAAGTTCCTGATTCAGTTTGGATTGGTAACAATGTTGATGGGTATTGGCAACCTGTAGAATTGGAACTTGTTCCAAATTATTGTACACACTATAGAATGTTTGAACACTTATATAATGCATGTTACATTGCCCATCTTGCATTGCGCAAGCAAAAAGATAGGACTGATGTTTATGGTAATGATGGAGTTATAGTTGAGAAATCTGTGAAGGGTAAAGAGATTGAATCTACTCCTAATAATATTGAAGAGTTGAGTCGGGGAAGTGGATGGGGCTACTCGTTGTTAATGACAATTTGAACATACTTGAGACTGAGAATCTTGATACAACTTCTGCTCGAGATCTCAATCAGATGCAAGATGATATAGATAATTCTAGAGTTCTTAATCTTGATGGTTCTAATGGAGGTATTGTTCCAGGTAAGGATTCTGAATCTCTTATTGGAAGTGAGATGGTTGGAACTTCTTTTGCTAATCTTGATAAAGAACATAGTCTGGTTAATAATGAAGGTCTTATTGTTGAGGTTGATAATGATTTGTCTAAAACTGAAAATGAGGAAGATTGGAAGTTACAAATAAATTTAAGAAGAAGGAAATATAAGGGTAGTAGGGAGATGGGTTCTTTGAATCCTGCTTCTGTTAAAGATCAACTTCTTAGAAAAAAATTGGATACCAATACTTTATCTTCTACCTCTAGAACTACTAGAGGTAGGAGAAATCATGATGGTGAAGTTTAATACATTGTTATGGAATATTAGAGGCATTGCTAAAGGCAATGCTTCTAATAGGATTAAGAATTTGATTCATTTTTATCATCTTTCTTTCTTTGGTATTCTTGAACCTCTTGTTCAGGTAGCTAATAATGATAAATATATTAATAGACTTGATAAATTTCATTACTTTGCCAATATTAATAATAAAATATGGTTTCTTTGGAATGATTGTATTATGGTTGATGTTATTATTAATCATAAACAAATGTTACATTTGCATATTAACATTAGAAGGAATAAATTTTATCTTTCCTTGATTTATGCTGGTTGCCATAAGTTTAGTATAATTGAATTATGGGATCTTCTTAAATCTATTGGTCCTTTATCTGTTCCTTGGTTGGTAGGGGGAGGTTTTAATGTTATCTCTTCTGTTATTGAGAAAAAATAGGAGGTTTACCTCTTAATCCTAATCTTATTGCATATTTTAATGATGTATTGATGTGTGAGTCTTTTGGACTTGGGGTACCATGGTAATCCTTTTTACTTGGAATCGTGGCCATGTCTTTGAAAGGCTGGATAGATTTCTTTCCAATTCAGCGTGGATTAATACTTTTTATATGCATAAGGTTCATCATTTGGCTTTTTTGGCTTCTGATCATACTCTGGTTTTGATCAAAATCACTGATGATATTGGTAATAAGAATTATCATTTTTGTTTTATAATATGTGGACTCTTCACCCTCAATTTATGTTGGGGGTTAAAGATAATTGGAATGCTAATGGTTTGAATCTTATGAATACTACCTCGGGTATTAAACTTTGGATGCTTCAGAAAAATCTAGCTAAGTTTCTTAAAAATTGGATTGTTATGTTTTTGGTAACCTTACTAAGATTGTGGCTGATGCTGAGCATAAAGTTAAGGAGCTTGAATTAGATTATTGTAATAATAACATTAGTTTAGACTTGTTACTTTAAGGGCAACAAGAGCTAACTAATGCTATTAATATGGAAGAATCATTCAATGCTCAAAGGGCTGCTCGTGCTATTTTTTTAGATGGAGATATAAACTCTCCTTTTTATCATGCTTGTATTAAGACTAGAAAGAAAATTAATTTGATTACTGATATTACTAGTCTTAATGGTTCCTCTTTATCTAACCACAGTGATATTGCTAATGATGGTGTTAGCTTTTTTTCTAATTTATTTAGTAATGATAATAGTTCTCTGAATATGATTAATATGAATTATATTCCAATTGTGATAGATTGAATAATTTAAATCTTACTTATATTTCTTCTAAGGAGGAAATTAAAGAGCTTCTTGATAACATGGAGGTTGGCAAAGCTGCGGGTCCGGATGGATTTTCTGTTGAGTTCTATAAGACTTGTTGGGATGTTATTCATTCTGAACTTGTGGAAGTAATTCATAATTTCTTTTGTGGTATTGATTTACCTAAATACTTTAAATATTCTATTATTCTTTTGATTTCTAAAGATAATGGTAAAAATTCTTGGAATGATTTTAGACCTATAAGCATAAATATTATTGTTTTTAAGATAATTTCCAAGATTATGGTGAAGAGAATTCAACCTCTCTTAAATGACATTGTTTCTTTAAATCAAACTGCTTTTCTTAAGGATAGACAAATTGGAGATAATGCTCTTACTGTGTAGGAATTGTTGTTGGATCTTGATAAAAGTAAAAATTATGGTAATATCATCTTTAAGATAGATATTAAAAAGGTTTTTGGTATTATAAGGTGGGAATTCTTGCTTGATGTTATTAAAGATGTCGGCTTCAATGATGATTGGTGGCGATGGAAAGAAAGAAAATGTGCGGTCGTGTTTGATGATGATATCATGTCATCGCCATCCAATAAATCATATCAATGTCAAGGAGTCGCCATCTAATATTAGCCTAATTTTATTCGTATAAATCCTATGAAGGATTTAGAGAATTTTTAGGACTAATAGTAGAAAAAGGTGTTTATGATAATTCTTATATGAGGATATTCTAGAATAACGTATTCTAGAATTTTCATATTAAGAAAATCATGATAAACCGAGAGATTTCGTTTTGGGTTCTTTTAGATCTCCTATAGAGGTAAGCCTCATAGTTAATTACATCTTAAACAATTCTCGATTGTTTAAGAAAACTTCTGATTAATGTTAATCATTTATTTTCTAAAAGATTTCTTTTAAGGAGAGATGTACCCACTATCACTCCCAAATGTCGTTATATCATGTTATTGAATACTTTAGGTATTATGTCTAACCTAAAGGTTTTGGTTTTGTTGTTATGTCGTTGTTGTGTTGAAAAGTTTCAGGTTATATGTCTAACCTAAAAGTTTTGTTTTGTTGTCAATGTTGTTGTCTTGTTGAAAAGTTTCAGGTTATATGTCTAACCTAAAAGTTTTGTTTTGTTTTGTTGCTGATATTCCGTCGTCGGCGTCCGCAAAACGAGTTAGCACACCCTATAACATGCAAAGAGAATCTAAACGGAATTTCTTGTCTTCATCCTGCGAAGAAAATATCGTCAGAAATAATATCACAGGATTTTTTTTTGAATGTCAAGTTATTTTGAAATGTCAACTTCATGCTAATCATGTTGTTTTTCGTTGATTATGTCAACATCAGATTTATGTCGGTTATGTCAATTTTAGAATGTCAAATTATGTTGAATTGATCTTGAATTTGAGCTTAAATTCCAGGCTCGTGTCTATCAAAAGATTTAAAGTTAAATTGAATACTAATTGAACTAACTTGGGTTCATGTCTGGTTGAACCTAAGTTAAACTCAACGTTGATTGAACTTAATTAACTCGAGTTCATGTTTGTTTGAACTTAAGTTAAAAGGTTTAAAGTTAAATTCAATATTGATTAAATTAACTTGGATTCATGTCTGATTGAATCTAAGTTATATTCAATGTTGATTGAATTTGATTAACTCGAGTTCATGTCTGTTTGAACTTAAGTTAAAAGGTTTAAATTCAATATTGATTGGATTAACTTGGATTCATGTCTGATTGAATCTAAGTTAAATTCAATGTTGATTGAATTTGATTAACTCGAGTTCATGTGTGTTTGAACTTAAGTTAAAAGGTTTGGTTTTGGATGGACTTAATTAAATTTTAAACCTTGTTTAAGTAGGATTTAAAGGTTAGTCAAGCCTAATAAATTAGACTTAATTAGAATTATAGACCATTCAAATCCATTTTAGGTAAGGTTTAAGTCTTAATCAAGTCTATTTTATTGGACCTAGATTTAAGATTATCTTAAGTTCATTAGGGGTTGAACTCAAGTTCAGTTTGATTTAAGTCTAATGTAGATTAGACTTAACTTTGGTTTGAGTTGAATTTAGGTTCAATGTGGATTGGACCTAAGATTTAGATTAATTTGAGTTCATGTTGGATTGAATTCAAGTTAGGTCATGTTTGAGTTTAGGTTAGGTTCAATATGGATTGGACCTAAGATTTGGGTTAACTTGAGTTCAAGTTGAATTGAACTCGAGTTAGGTTATGTTTGAGTTTAAGTTAGGTTCAATGTGGATTGAACCTAAGATTTGGGTTAACTTGAGTTCAAGTTGGATTGAATTCAAGTTGGGTTATGTTTGAGTTAGGTTCAATGTGGGTTAAACCTAAGGTTTAGGTTAACTTGAGTTCGAGTTAGTTTGGACTCGAGTTAGGTTAGGTTTAGGTTAGGTTCGATGTGGGTTGAACCTAAGGTTTAGGTTAACTTGGGTTCGAGTTAGGTTGGACTCGAAGTTATATTAGATTTAGGTTAGGTTCGATGTGGGTTTAACCTGAGGTTTAGGTTAACTTGAGTTCGAGTTAGTTTGGACTCGAGTTAGGTTAGGTTTAGGTTAGGTTCAATGTGGGTTGAACCTAAGGTTTAGGTTAACTTGAGTTCGAGCTAGTTTGGACTCGAGTTAGTGTTAGGTTTAGTTTAGGTTCGATGTGGGTTGAACCTAGGTTTTGGTTAACTTGGGTTCAAGTTAGGTTGGACTCAAGTTAGATTAGATTTAGGTTAGGTCCAATGTGGGTTGAACCTAAGGTTTAGGTTAACTTGAGTTCAAGTTAGTTTGGACTCAAGTTAGGTTAGGTTTAGGTTAGGTTCAATGTGGGTTGAACCTAAGGTTTAGGTTAACTTGGGTTCAAGTTGGATTGGATTCAAGTTAGGTTAGGTTTAGGTTAGGTTCAATGTGGGTTGAACCTAAGGTTTAGGTTAACTTGGGATCATGTTAGGTTGGACTCAAGTTAGGTTATGTTTAGGTTAGGTTCAATGTGGGTTGATCCTAAGGTTTAGGTTAACTTGAGTCTAATATGGGTTAGACTTAAGTTTGGTTTGATTTTGACTTAGGTTCATGTCAGGTTGAACCTAAGTTTGGTTTGACTTAAATCTAATGTAGGTTACACTTAAGTTAGGTTTAGGTTTAATTTTGGTTCAGTGTAGATTGAGCTTAAGTTTGACTTAGATCTAACGAAGTTTGGTTTGACATAAGTCTAAATGGGTTAGACTTAAGTCGGGTTTGATTTTTGTTAAACCTTGGTTAATTAAGGCTTAATGGTCTTATTAAGTATAAGGTTTAGACTCAATTAGGATTTGAATATAGTTAAGCTTTAAGTTAGTTAAGGCTTAATGGTTTAATTAGATCTAATGGTTAGATCTAATTAGGGTTTAGGTTTGATTAAACCTTAGTTAGTTAAGGTCTAATGGTTTAATTAGGTCCAATGGGTTGGACTTAAGTAGGGTTTGAGTTTGATTAGACCTTAGTTAGTTAAGGTCTAATGGTTTAATTAGGTCCAGGGTTGGACCAATTAGGGTTTAGGTTTGCTTAAACCTTAGTTAGTTAAGGTTTAATGGTTTAATTAGGTCTAAGGGTTAGACCTAATTAGGGTTTAAGTTTGATAAAACTTTGGTTAGTTAAGGTTTAATGGTTTAATTATGTCTAAGGGTTAGACCTAATTAGGGTTTAGGTTTGATTAAACCTTAGTTAGTTAAGGTTTAATTGTTTAATTAGGTCTGCAGGGTTAGACCTAATTAGTGGTTTAAGTTTGATTAAACCTTAGTTAGTTAAGGCTTAAGGGTTTAATTAGGTCTAATGGTTGAGACTAATTAGGGTTTAGGTTTTATTAAACCTTAGTTAGTTAAGGTTTAATGGTTTAATTAGGTCTAAGGGTTAGACACTAATTAGCGTTGAGTTCGATTAAACCTTATGTTTAAGGAGGTTAATTAAGTTTAGTATGTCTTTAAACCTAATTAAGGGAGTTTAGTTTTGTGTTAATTAAGTTTAATATGTCCTTAAACTTAATTAAAAAGAGTTTAATTTTTATTAAACCTAATTTAGGTAAGGTTTAATGGGTTAATTAAGTTTAGTGTGGCTTTAAACTTAATTAAAGAGTTTAATTTTTATTAAACCTAATTTAGGTAAGGTTTAATGGGTTAATTAAGTTTAGTGTGTCCTTAAACTTAATTAAAGAAGTTTAATTTTTATTAAACCTAATTTAGGTAAGGTTTAATGGGTTAATTAAGTTTAGTGTGACTTTAAACTTAGTTAAAGAGTTTAATTTTTTTTAAACCTATTTTAGGTAAGGTTTAATGGGTTAATTAAGTTTAGTGTGGCTTTAAACTTAATTAAAGAGTTTAATTTTTATTAAACCTAATTTAGGTAAGGTTTAATGGGTTAATTAAGTTTAGTGTGTCCTTAAACTTAATTAAAGAAGTTTAACTTTTATTAAACCTAATTTAGGTAAGGTTTAATTGATTTAAATGTCATTTTAAGCCTTAATTGAATCTAATCTTGTCATTTTAGACTCGAAGTGAGGTTTATTATTAGCCTATCATAATGCTAGAACCATTTTCAAACTTAGATTGTTGATGAAAATAGTCCAATTTTACAAAGGGTTATTTTAGGATTCAAAATTATTCAATTAATAAATGATTTTAACCCTAAATTTTCAAATGTCATTCAAAATTGTTTCTATGACTTAGAAATATTTTTCCTAGGGTCATTGTCATGTTGCTCTATCATTCCTAGTCATTTGTATTTTTATTTTCTTAATTTTCAAATTTTTATAATTATTATTTGAAATAATTATAAAGAAACTTGAAAATTCAAGAAAAGTATCCTAGGCAAGTTTTCTGTCCTTAGAAAAATTATGGAAGGTCCCTAAGGACATAAAGATAAATGCCTCAAAGTTTCATAATTTTTTGATTTGTAAATAATTTTTAATAATTAAAATACTCCAGAGAGTATTTAATTAATTAAAAATTAAATACTGAGAATAAAATTATGATTTTGGTCTCATAATTTTCTCCTCTTTAAGAGTTTTCCAGAGGTATTTTTATTTCATTTTTAGGACCTCTGGTTAAAAAGATATGAATTTTTGAAGTTTGAAGGGTTAAAATGGATTTTTTTTTAATATCGCGCCGCCAAAGATTCCCGCCGTCGACGCGTGTCCTCGGACGCGTCGAATGGGCGGGAAGATCCCGTGCAACGGGCCGGACAGCGGACACCGTGCGCGCGGATCAGCGCCGTCCATCCCAAAGGCGCGGGATCGGATGGCTGAGAAAATTCGGGGTTTAATTCCAAAAATTCCGAAACCCTTAAACTTCAAATGTTAATATCTCACTCATTTCTTGACGAAATTGAGTGATTTTTTTTAAATGTTCATCTGGATGAGAGGTATCTATCCATACGGTGATGATACACTTTTGAGCTAGTATAGCACATGATTTATCAAAAACATGATTTATTTTGCAAAGATAAATTCCATACCTCGCCACAAGCAAATCAAGCTAGATCGGACTTTATGGTTGCCTTCTAGGACCCCAATGGAAAAAAGTTGCTGCAGACAATTTGTTCCGAAGTCGAGCTTTGGGAGGAATTTGAAAGAGATGCCTAATTTGAGCTGTTTTTGAAAATTGATCAAATTGGCTCAAATGAGTCGAAACTAAGGCTTGGAATTGATCCTAAAAGATTGTGGGAGCTCTTAGGAAGAAGTTTTGTGTTGGGAGCAAGAGGGTTTGAGCGCACCATGGACCTCCCTAAATATTTTTCTCCTCCTTTCTAGTTTCGGCCATGGGGTCCTTTTATAGCAAGGGGATGGTGTTGGCTTGGCTTAGAGTCGTTTTAGAGGATTACTTACCTCTTCTATTAGCTGATTGGGTGATCAATTGGCTAGAGATAAGCTTTGATGCTTCTCCCTAAGTTTGCCATGATGAATTTCATCTCTTTGGCTCTTGTCCATTGGCTATTGTGGGAGGTGAATGGTGAGCTGCCTATACCTCTCTTAAGAAGCTTACACCTCACTCCTTAGGCTCGGCAAATGGTGACACATATGCCTAGCCTTCATCATTACCTTTAACCATGGTGAGGGGAGGGTTTCATGTGTGGTTTTCCCTCCCATTGGGTGGCTTGGGAGGTGGAGAAAATGGCCTTGTGTTGGCCGGCCACCTTAAGGAGAGAATATGTTTAGAATGAAGGAGGTGGTGACACCTCATCCCATGCATAACCATGGATGTTAAGCCATGGGTAATGGGCCTTAAGATGGGCTTAATTAAGTGTTAAATAAGCCTTTAAGATGGTTTAGCCCAATTAAATATGAAGAGGCTAAAGATGATTTCATTTCTTCTTTAATTCCCATTTTCATTAATAATTTTATTAACTAAAATTGGTGGAAATTATTTTATTAATCAATTTATTAATTGAAAATAATTTCAAATTAATTAATTGATTATTTTTGTCATTTTTGTTATTTTATGATTTTAATTTTCATTTTAATTATGTCATTTAATTAAAATTTTGAAAATTAAATCATCAATCATTTTAATTAATCAAAATAATTTTGCAATTAATTATTTGATTAATTTTGTTGTTTTATGTCATTTTATGATTTTAATTTAATTTTCATTTTAATTAATTATGTCATTTAATTAAAATTTTGAAAATTAAATCATTAATCATTTTAATTAATCAAAATAATTTTCAAATTAATTATTTGATTAATTTTGTCATTTTTATGTCATTTTTATCTATTTTAATCAAAAATAGATAAGTGTTGACTAATTTTTACTTGGGTTGACCTGAGTTAGCTCAAATTGGTCAAATTGATTTTAAGATGTCCGATGTCCGTGATTTTGTCATTGTGGTGTTTTAAATGTGTTAGTGGGTGAAAAGGTTGATTTATGGGTTAACAGGACTGGTCATTAGGTCTGGTCTGACTAATTTGACCAAAGTTGACTTTTTAGGTCATAGGGTTGA
This sequence comes from Papilionanthe hookeriana x Papilionanthe teres, assembly GCA_022702705.1. Taxonomy (NCBI): domain Eukaryota; kingdom Viridiplantae; phylum Streptophyta; class Magnoliopsida; order Asparagales; family Orchidaceae; genus Papilionanthe; species Papilionanthe hookeriana x Papilionanthe teres. The sequence goes on along the minus strand of CM040429.1, from coordinate 1,590,578 downwards.
CCTATGGGGTCAACAGGGTAGGTCACTAGGTCTGGTTTGACTAGTTTGATCAAAGTTGACTTTTTAGGTCATAGAGTTGACCTATGGGGTCAACAGTGTAGGTCATTAGGTCTGGTTTGACCAATTTGACCAAAGTTGACTTTTTAGGTCAAAAGGTTGACCTATGGTGTCAAGAGTGTAGGTCATTAGGTCCGGTTTGACCAATTTGACCAAAGTTGACTTTTTAGGTCAAAAGGTTGACCTATGGGGTCAACGATGTAGATCGATTAGTGTCGGTTTGACCAGTTTGACCAAAGTTGACTTTTTAGGTCATAAGGGTGACCTATGGGGTCAACAGTGTAGGTCATTAGATCTGGTTTGACCAGTTTGACCAAAGTTGACTTTTTAGGTCATAGGGTTGGCCTATGGTGTCAACAGTGTAGGTCATTAGGTCTGGTTTGACCAATTTGACCAAAGTTGACTTTTTAGGTCGAAAGGTTGACTATGGGGTCAACGAGGGTAGGTCATTAGGTGCGGTTTGACCGGTTTGACCAAAGTTGACTTTTTAGGTCAAAGGTATTGACCCATTGTAAAATGAGGTCAACAAAAGGGCCCCCAATATGTGTAGAATATTATATAAGTATTCTGCACATATTGGCGTTGACCGAATTGGTCTAAGAGATGTTTCATAATGATCAGGAAAGGAGGGGATATCGTATTCCTTTCAGAGGATGTCAGATGTCTTTTATGTTGGTTTGAGATTTTCTTCTTGTATTTGAAAAGAAATTTTATTGGGAGGCAAAATGGATGTCATAAAAATGTCGATGTCGATATTTTGCTAAAGGAATGTCGTGATTTCCGTGTCAGGAAAGGACGAATACCCTATAACAGGAGGAAGAAAATGGATGTCAATTTCCATTTCTCAAAATGTCAATGTTAAGACTTGGTTAGAGGAAAGCCGTAACTTCCGTATCAGGAAAGGACTTATATCCAATAACCGAAGAGAGAAAATAGATGTCATTTTCTATTTTCCTCGATGTTAGTGTTAAAATTTGGTTAAAGGAAAGCCGTGATTTCCGTACCAGGAAAAGACTTATATCCAATAACCGAAGAGAGAAAATAGATGTCATTTTCTATTTTCCTCAAAATGTCGATATCAAGATTTGGTTAGAGGAAAGCCATGATTTCCGTGTCGTGGAAAGGACTTATATCCAATAACCGAAGATAGAAAATAGATGTCATTTTCTATTCTCCTCAAAGTGTTGATATCAAGATTTGGTTAGAGGAAAGCCGTGATTTCCGTCTCAGGAAAGGACTTATATCCAATAACCGAAGAGAGAAAATAGATGTCATTTTCTATTTTCCTCAAAGTGTTGATATCAAGATTTGGTTAGAGGAAAGCCGTGATTTCCGTACCAGGAAAGGACTTATATCCAATAACCGAAGAGAGAAAATAGATGTCATTTTCTATTTTCCTCAAAATGTCGATATCAAGATTTGGTTAGAGGAAAGCCATGATTTCCGTGTCAGGAAAGGACTTACATCCAATAACCGAAGAGAGAAAATAGATGTCATTTTCTATTTTCCTCAAAGTGTTGATATCAAGATTTGGTTAGAGGAAAGCCGTGATTTCCGTGTCAGGAAAGGACGAATACCCTATAACAGGAGGAAGAAAATGGATGTCATTTTCCATTTCTCAAAATGTCAATGTTAAGACTTGGTTAGAGGAAAGCCGTAACTTCCGTATCAGGAAAGGACTTATATCCAATAACCGAAGAGAGAAAATAGATGTCATTTTCTATTTTCCTCGATGTTAGATGTTAAAATTTGGTTAAAGGAAAGCCGTGATTTCGCGTACCGGGAAAAGACTTATATCCAATAACCGAAGAGAGAAAATAGATGTCATTTTCTATTTTCCTCAAAATGTCGATATCAAGATTTGGTTAGAGGAAAGCCATGATTTCCGTGTCAGGAAAGGACTTATATCCAATAACCGAAGATAGAAAATATATGTCATTTTCTATTCTCCTCAAAGTGTTGATATCAAGATTTGGTTAGAGGAAAGCCGTGATTTCCGTCTCGGGGAAAGGACTTATATCCAATAACCGAAGAGAGAAAATAGATGTCATTTTCTATTTTCCTCGAAGTGTTGATATCGAGATTTGGTTAGAGGAAAGCCGTGATTTCCGTACCGGGAAAGGACTTATATCCAATAACCGAAGAGAGAAAATAGATGTCATTTTCTATTTTCCTCGAAATGTCGATATCAAGATTTGGTTAGAGGAAAGCCATGATTTCCGTGTCGGGAAAGGACTTACATCCAATAACCAGAAGAGAAAATAGATGTCATTTTCTATTTTCCTCAAAGTGTTGATATCGAGATTTGGTTAGAGGAAAGCCGTGATTTACGTGTCGGGAAATGACTTATATCCGATAACCGAAGAGAGAAAATAGAAGTCATTTTCTATTTTCCCCAAAATGTCGATATCGAGATTTGGTTAGAGGAAAGCCATGATTTCGTGTCGGAAAGGACTTACATCCAATAGCGAAGAGAGAAAATAGATGTCATTTTCTATTTTCCTCGAAAGTGTTGATATCGAGATTTGGTTAGAGGAAAGCCATGATTTTCGTGTCGGGAAAGGACTTATATCCGATAGCCAGAAGATAGAAAATAGATGTCATTTTCTATTCTCCTCGAAGTGTTGATATCGAGATTTGGTTAGAGGAAAGCCGTGATTTCCGTGTCGGGAAAGGACTTATATCCAATAGCAGAAGAGAAAATAGATGTCATTTTCTATTTTCCTCGAAGTGTTGATATCAAGATTTGGTTAGAGGAAAGCCGTGATTTCCGTACTCGAGGAAAAGACTTATATCCGATAACTCGAAGAGAGAAAATAGATGTCATTTTCTATTTTCCTCAAAGTGTTGATATCAAGAGTTGGTTAGAGGAAAGCCGTGATTTCCGTGTCAGGAAAGGACTTATATTCAATAACCAAAGAGAGAAAATAGATGTCATTTTCTATTTTCCTCAAAGTATTGATATCAAGATTTGGTTAAAGGAAAGCCGTGATTTCCGTGTCAGGAAAGGACTTATATCCAATAACCGAAGAGAGAAAATAGATGTCATTTTCTATTTTCCTCAAAGTGTTGATATCAAGATTTGGTTAGAGGAAAGCCATGTTTTCCGTGTCAGGAAAGAACTTATATCCAATAACCGGAGAGAGTGGCGAACTCATTAATATTTTTGGTGGGAATTTCCGCTGGGGTTTTGACCTATATAGGTCGAAAGTTAATTCTCATGTTTGATTATCATAAATTATTCATTTTGTCATTTATTGATTTCGGGACACGATCGACATATCACGGACTAATGGGGATATATTTTCCTTCGACACTTTATTTTATTTCCATAAAAAAAGTCACCAGTACATATTTATTGCAAACAAAAGCTTACAGTACATACATATGTACATATCATATAGCACGCTGCAACAAACTACTGATATTTTACATGTCAACAGCTACCGATATATCATACATCGATAACTATAGATATATTATTTGTCGGGAGTTCTTCAGATCATGTTGTAGATTTGGAGATTATCAGATCGTCCATAAACGTCCTACACTCCGAAAACACCATTCGTCGAACATGTTTCGGGTGTTCGGACATTTATGGAATCACAACGGTTCCAAAGGCTTTAGTCCTTCGAGCTGCGAGTATCGGTTGATATCCATCCGGTCGTTTGTCGGGTTTCATTCGTCGCGAGGTAATGGAGATTCGTGGCTTGTTGACACTTGGGTATGCGGTGTTTCACAAAATCTGCACCGTTCCTTGGAACAGAAGAACTGATCCTCGGGTTAAAAGGACGCGGCATGTCCCTTCAAAATCTCCGGGTCCCAAGATTTGTATCTCTCTTATGAATATCACGGAGCAGCGATTCATTAAAGAGAGGGTACAAAATGGTCTTTCAAAATCATGACTATCGATGTGAGGAGGGATACAATCCCCTTTATCATACATATTAATGATGCGGTATCGGGAACACAATCTGCGGGTATGATCCCCCAGTAACGAGTCGTCGATAATTTGGATTATCACGACGGGTAAAGGGTCGACTTGTTCATGTCGTAGAATCCCGGGAAGATTTCCTTCTCTGTCTCTTGCATAGTTATAGCAACATCCGTATTGAATGGTTTGCTACCCTTACCTCGAATCCATTTACTAGGTTCGGAATAGGTCCTCCTTCGAAGGCGTCCGACCTTACCATGATCTCGAGCTTCTATGATGTGGTTGATGATAGCGACTTGTTCGGTTTCATCAAATATTCCGGTAAAAAGTTTAAGACCATCCGTAATATTTATTGTTCTTTTATTCAAATATTTATATTGTTCGAAAGTTCTCCACTCAATGGCACGAATTCGTCATATCTCTTCATCTGAGTGATTCTTTTTGTCTGATATCCTCAAATATTGAGCGAGGTGTGACCGATGGTGGAGTGATGAGCGCTTTGCCATCCTCTTTTTACTGTAAGGTCTAGATTTGTCGTTTCAGATATTATTTCCTCAAACGGAGTATTGATAGTCAGTGATTTTAACTGACTCATATCTTCCATGTCTTGTTTCTCTTGTAATTGTTTTTGTCGTTTTAGTCGTTTATTGCGATTCCGTCTTTGCGATCTGGTAAATCCTGTCGTTGGATTTTTGGTTCCCGATGTTGATGCTCCTTGTACAGGGGCAATCATGAACTCTGCTTCATCTGAGCTATCACTGATTGTGAAGTCATATTCTTCGGGTTGTCGGAGTTTGAATTCTATCGAAAGTGTTTGCGGATTAACTTCATTGTGATTCACCGGATAAAGTAACGATCCATGATATATGGATTCAACTCTGCAATAGGTCGAAATCAAAGTGAACTCTAGTCCCCGCGTCTATATGTCGACGGTCAGAGGCAAAAATCATATTATTTCGGAATGAGAAAAATGATGCGTCTTCGGGCATTTTTCCTAAAAATATCGAGACAGAATATCATTTCGGATTTTCAAATGTTTGTTTAACAAATGAAAGAGATGTCACAAAACATCAAAGATGATTTTTTTTTTGAAAGGAGAATTTATTGTCCGGTTTATAAATAAGTCTTTATTCATTTCTTTCTTTTTTTATGTCGCGTAGTATTTCTTTAGAAAACGCCCATTGATTGGAGGCGGGATTCTTTCTCCTTGACAATCCACCGATTGGTAGGATCCTCCGGAATATGTCTTTTCGATTACATATGGACCTTCCCATATGGGTTCGAATTTGCCACCTATCTTTCGATGAGCTAGTATAGGTCTTCGAAGAACTAAAACTAATTCACCGATTCGAAAAGTTCTAGGACGAACTAGTTTTTCGTGAACTCGTATCATTTTTGCTTGATATAATTCAAGATTCTGTTGGGCTTGCAGACGTTTGCCCTCCAAATTTTCAAGTTCTTCAAGTCGCAACTTGACATTTTCTTCTTCAGTTATTTTATCGGTTATTGCTATTCCGAGAGAAGGAATTTGGACTTCTAGAGGCAAAATGGCTTCAGAACCATATGCAAAGCAAATGGTGTAGACCGTGTTGGAGTTCGGTATGTAGTTCTATAAGCCCATAAAGCTTCTATTAGTCGTTCATGCCTTTGTCTCGGGCTATTACTTAATGTCTTTTTCAAGATTTGCACCAATGTTTTATTGAAAGCTTCGACTAATCCATTGGCTTTAGGGTAATAGATTGTGGAATATCTCCGATCAATCCCATGCCTGCGGATAAAGTGATTCATTTTTGTGTTTTTGAAGGCCGACCCATTATCGATACGACTCTTCGAGGAATCCCAAATCTATAAACGATATGGGTTTTAAAGAAGTGGAGAACTTGTTACGCCTTGACTTCTCGAAGGGGTATTTCTTACGCCGATTTAGAAAAATAGTCGATTGTTTGCTAGAATAAATTTATGGCCCTTGGAGGATGGAGGATCTATAGGGCCCACTATGTCGGTACTCCGACATTCGAATGGCCATGATGCAATGGTCGGATGTAGGATATTTGGAGGTTGATGTAAAACTACTCCATGTATTTGACATTGATGACATTTCTTTGCGATGTCGAGACAATCTGTCATCATTGTTGACGATAATAACCCATTCTTTTTATTTTCATTTTCATTTTGGGCCCAGATTGATGTGCACTCACATAAACCTGAATGAACTTCTTTAACGATCTCTCGAGCTTCGATTTGGTTTTAACATCTTAACCACATTTGATCAAAAGATCGTTTGTAAAGGACGTCATTTATTAGAGCATATCATAATGCTCTTTGTTTAATTTGGTTGGCAATAGAACTATTTTCAGGTAATTCTCCAGTTTGTAAAAATTTGATGATTGGTTCTCGCCAATCATCCTTCTCGTCATTTATTGCCATTGTCATATTTTTACCGATTTTATGCAAATTATCCATATCAATTTGAGAAAGAACTTGTCGTCCTTTTATGGAAATCGGTATGTCATCTTCTTCTGGACACGCAAATTCCTTTGCAAGTTTTGTCAGAGCATCCGCTAGAGAATTGTCTCGTCTCGGGATTAAGAAGAATGTTACATCAAGAATTTGTTGAAGTAATTTCAGAGTGTAACGGGAATATTGTTCAAGTCGTGGTTTCAGAATTTTGTATTTGCCGGCAATTTGATTGATAATTAGCTGGGAATCTCCATAGATATCAATATTCTCGATTTCCATTAATATTGTCGATTCTAGACCGGTTATGAGCGCTTCATATTAGGCTTCGTTATTCGTGCATGGATTACGTCAAATGATAGGAAAAGGGCATCATCATTTTTCTGGAGTAATGAAAATTAATCCTACTCGGCTTTGCACTGGTATGATTATACTGCTTGTCTTTGTCTTTCCATGCAGACGATGCTCCGTCAAAGTAGAGTTCCCATAGTTGCATGTTAGAATTTTTTACTTCTGATATTTGTTCATCAGGTAGATCGTCATTAAGGGGTGATCCTGTTGGAAATGGATGTGCCGCTAAGAAATCTGCTAGGATTTGTCCTTTAATAGCACGTAGCGGTACAAATGTTATGTCGAATTGTAATAAGATCATTGCCCATCTTACTATTCTCCCAGAAAGTGTCGGTCGTGTTATTAAATATTGTAACGGGTTAACCCTTGAAATAAGAGTTACTTTATGAGAAAGCATATAATGTCTTAGCTTTTGAACTGCGAAGATCAAGGCTAAACAATGCTTCTCAATTGTCGGATATTTTATTTCCGTTGGAAGTAAACAACGACTCGAGTAGTATAACGCATTTTCTTTTCCTTCATCATTTACTTGTGCTAGTAAAGCTCAAGTGAGTTGTCAATGCCGCGGTGTAAAGGATTAAAGGTCTTCCTAATACGAGATCTGCTAAGACGGGAGGGGTTGTCAAATATTGTTTAATGTCTTCAAAGGCATGTTGGCACTTTTCATCCCACACGAATTTGGCATCTTTTCTAGTAAGGGCAGTAAGGGGTTGACATCTACCCGCTAGATTGGAAATGAAACGTCGTATGTATGCTAATTTTCCTTGGAAGGATCTCAATTGAGTTAGATTTTTAGGAGGAGGCATATTTAGAATAGCTTCAATTTTGAGAGGATCAATTTCTATCCCATGATATCGAACTACAAATCCTAAAAATTTTCCTGAATTGACACCAAAGGCGCACTTTAAAGGGTTCATTTTAAGATTATAACGTCGTAGTCGTTCAAAGATAACTCTCAAATCGTATATATGATCGTCTTTTTGTTTACTATTGACCACCAGATCGTCGACATAACATTCAACTTGATTATGTATTAGTTCATCAAAAATCCGTGTCATGGCTCTTTGATAGGTTGCACCGGCATTTTCGATCCGAATGGCATAACCTTATAACAATATATGCCGATGGGTGTTCGGAAAGCTTGTATTTACTTCGTCTTCCGAAAACATTTTTATTTGATTATATCACGATGATCCACCCATGAAAGAAAATATTGCATATTTTGATGCAATATCAACCATTAACTCGGGAATTGGTAAAGGAAATTCATCTTTTGGACATGCTTTGTTCAAGTCCACTATAGTCATGCGGACTCTCATTTGTCCATTTTTCTTTTAAGCGGCACCACATTGGCTAGCCATGTTGGATAGTTTTCTTCTCGTATGAAGTCGGCCTCTATCAATTTCTTGACTTCGCGATGACTTGTTGCTCTATTTCGACACGCATCCTTCTTGGAGCTTGTTTAGCTGGGTTTATGATTTGGTGCATCCCGAGTTTATGAGTACACGACACGGAGATAAACCGGGCATTTCGTCATAAGTCGAGGCAAAACAGTCTTTATATTCCATCAACAATTGAGTTATGTCTTTTATTTCCTCATCATTAAGGAATGAACTAATAAAAGTCGGTTTTGGATTTTTATTAGTTCCTAAATTTATTTCTTTTAGTTCATCAATTGTTGATTTAATTTCTTCTTCCAACGCCGAGGAGCATTTTCAATTGGAAGATCGAGCGATGTTTCGGAATCACATTCTTACGTGACGATCAAACAAAATTGCGTATCATCTAATGGTCCCGAAACTCCAAATCCAACACCTTTTTAGAGTTAGAATTTCGTTTATTATCATTCCACATTTGTTCGATGAAATGCGGTTGTTTTAAAGACCATTGTTTGAGCATTAAACTATTTTGAATGAATTTTCGTGCCTAGGAGAATACGACTCGAAAGGAATTTTCATTGATTGTGGAAGATTTCCATCTTCTATTTTTACATCATCTTTAGTACAAGAAGAAGTAGAGCAAGTCTAAACTTAATTGGCTTTTTGTCATCATTATATACTTCTTTGACTATTAAATTCTCAATTTTAGAAGTGGAGATTGGAGTTAGAGTCATAGAATGTATATAATGATTGATTTTGTCATACATGGATTCAAATTGTTTCTCTTTGTCTTTTTCTTCTAAAGATATTTTGAATTGGGGTTCCTTTGCAACCACGGATGTCGTTTCTTCTTCGGAATCCGAGTGGATTTTGAACTTCGATGGTTTCTTCATTGTGACAATTGGATCTTCTCTCCTTCGTCCTCGTTCTCGACCTCGACCTCGAGTGCGAGTACGACGGAAATTAGTCTCTTTTGTCTTTATTGAAGAAAAATCCTTTTCATTTATTTTCTTTTCTTTGTTCTTTTCTTCCATATTTACCGTTGTCTCTTTGGAAGATATTGCTTTATTTATAGGAGCATAATATGCTTGCATCTTCATGTATACCGATTTCATGGATTGAAAATGGTTGCGGGTCTCCTATAATACGAAATTCTTGTCCTTTTCGTAAATATTTGATACATTGATGTAATGAAGAGGGAACCATTTTATATTCATGGAGCCATGGTACGCAAGTAAGGCATTAAAAGAGGTGTACGAATCGATAATATGAAATTTTCTTTGTCGTTGCCAAGTCGGTTTATTTTTAAGAGCAACGTTATTGATCCAGGGGCCGTTCTCCTTGTTGATTGAATCCACTTAACATCATCGTATCCCTTGATAGTTGAGAGGCATCAATGTCATAAGTATGCAAGAGTTCTCGGATTCATAATGTTGATTGAAGCACACAGGTCGATAAGAACTCTCGAAAGTATCGTGTCATTGATGTTTACTTGTAATATATAGTGGACGATTATGTTCGGTTGTTCAGAGCAACAAGTCATTGTCGAAGAAGGTAATCTTTGTTGATTCCTCTAATGAGTAGGCTTCGTTTTGGGTAGTACTTAGCAAGTTGAGTTAAGCGAAATGTCGGGGTCCGAAAGGGCCTTGATTAACGATTCTCTCATTTCTTTGGAAAGTATGAGAGCGTCATAGATGCTTAATTTTGCGGGTAATTTTCTCGAATGAGCCGGTACATTATAATCCACCTTATTGTGAAGATCATCCTTACTTCCTTCGAAGTTCGAGGGTATATTGGAGGAATGATCTTATGCGAGTGAAATTATTTGTTTTTCTTTTTCTTGTGGAATTATCTAGGAGGTAAGATTTTTCCACTTCTCAGTCACGATTCATTCGTTTCGAGTCAGAGGACTCCAATCCTATAGAAATCGGAATTCCTTGTAATTGAAGCGTAGCGATGTCATCTTCATACTGTGTCATTGTCGGATTTCTCATTTTCGCTTTCATTAATTTGGTTGTCTTTAGATTGATCATATACGATTTGAGCATTGATACATAGGGTTAGAATTCGAATGGTCATTCTCAGAAGCATCATCCAGAATGGATAAAATGTATGCAAAACTAGGATTGTTATTATTCATGATAAAAAGAAAGTCATACAAAGTTATTGACTTAAGGATTTTTCGTCCTTCGGCTGACATAACTATCTTAGTACAAGAGTGAAATGAAGCTAGAAGGTACAAAAGGAGTTGCGGCCCTATGTCTGGAAGACCTCTAATCTTTTCCATTTTCTTGATTTTCTTTTTCTTTTATTTCTTGGGAGATTTTGTAACTTGGTATTTAGCAAAAATCTCTTCAGAAATGCTATCCTTGTTTTTAAGATTAAGTTCCTCTATCGAAACCATATTGACTGATCCCTTTTTAGGTTCTTTCAAGTATTCTTTCGGAATGACTATATTTCCATCTTTGAAATTACGCTCTAACCAGTCTTTAAAGACAAAACATTCTTCAATTTTATGTCAGAGCATCTGTGATAAGGACGATAATTAGGATTGTCCTTCATGTCAATATCTGCTTGGCCTTTTAGCTTACGGTAGCTTAAATTCGGGTATTTTAAGCAAGCTACGAAATATTTTACCGACGGCTTCTATTTTAAATGAATATACTTTATTCATTCTTTGAGCCATTGTTTTCTTCTCAGTTGATATTGGGATTGGTTGTTGAAGTTGTAATTGAGGTGATGTCTGTGATGTCGAAGGATTTTGTCGTTGCTTCTTTTGCTCCGGTTGAATTTGCATCACCTGTTTGCCTTTTTCTACAATATTCCCAGGTTTCTTTTCAAAAGTTTTGATAGTTTTTGTCTTTTCAGTTTTCTCCATTACACTCATCTGCTTAACCTCTTCCTGAAGATTGGCAGCTTTACTGAGTAATTTTTCAAAAATTTTTATCGTAAATCCTTTAAGCATGAACGCTATAGGACCATGGATATTTTTAGCAGTATTCCAACAGCATGCTGTTCTTGTAATTGTGGTTCACATTTCATGCTGAGGTTTCTCCAGCGTAAAATATAATCTACCGAGGTTTCTCCTGGTTTTTGTTTCTCTACCACGAATCACCAACGGTGGTGTGATGTTGTGCTCAGATAAGCGTTGAATAAAAGGCTTTCGAAGCTGCAAAAGTTTTGACGGATCCGTTGGGAAGTTCGCATACCGGTCGAAGGCGACTCCGTGAGGCTGTTAACAAGTTGTCGAAATAGGAGAGCGTCATTTCCTCCGACATTACAGCAGCTTGCTCTAAAATGTGCCAGATGTTGTCGGGGATTTCCCGTTCCATCGAACATTTTAAAGACAGGAGGAACAAAACCTTTAGGATATTGAACATAATCGAATTCCTCCGGGTATGGCCTACCCTTTGGAGTTAATGCTCCAGCTTTTGCCGAGCCATTGTTTCTTTAATCTTCTGTTCCACTATTTTTGTAATATCCTTTTACGGAGTTTCGTTATGAGGAGAATTCTTTCTCTTTCGAGTGCTTTCCTCGACATCCATCGGTTCTTCTCTGCTTTCAAGGATGTGAATAGCCTCCGGTCTAATGATTTCAATAATTGGAGAAGGGTCCGCTGGTGGTTTTTGCAAAGTCACTACCAGTTCTTCCATTCTTTGTTCAAGATGACTTATTTGTTCATCTCGTTGTCGTATCACCTCTCGCAATTCCTCTTCATTTGATTCTCGTGCTAAGGAAGCAGATCGGGTTTCTACCATGTTAACGCTAGCAACATTCTCGTTGGAACTTTCGAAGTATTTTTCCTTTCTTGTCTTGAAAGTTGTTTAATATCTTCTTTTAATTTCTTTAATCTCTCCTGAAATGATTTTGTAGAATGTTTTCTGTAAATCTCTTCTTGTGAATTATTTACAGGAGTGTTGGTGGTATCAGAATTTCTTTCAGATGATTTTAGCCTCCATACATTATTTTCAAGTATAGGGCGAGAATTCTCAGGTGGTGTATCATATCCAGTATAAGGGTAATTTGCTTTTTGTAGCATCTGGACCAAGTCTGTCATTTTAGCGAGTTGTATTTTACGCTTCGACATTAAATTGTCATATCGAGTTTTGTCATTGGTGACCACTACATCTCTTATTCTAGGGCCCGATCGAAATTTTACGGCACTCGAACACAATATTTATCAGTTGGGAATTGATAATCAGTTTCTTGATAATCAGAATTTCCCATTGCTAAAATTCTCCTTTTCATGGTGTTGGAGACTGCACAACCCATTTTATCTAATAACTTAGGTAATGAACATTTTTCTTTTCGTGCTAATCTCTTAAACACTGAATGTACATCACGAAATGGGGGAGATCTTTTAGGTTGAAAGGAATTGTCAGTGTATTCAACAGGAATTGAAATATATTGATTTTCCTCTAAAAAGGAAGGATTTCCAAAAATATTACATTGAAATTCAGGTGTTTCAAAATTATCGTTTTTGTTCCACCTTTTCTTTCTTTTAAATGAAGGAGTTTCATGATTGTTCCTTGAAGAAGATCCGATCTCATACATAGATGATGGTAGAACATCATCTTCCTCGTAAAATTGTTTTCCTTTCTTATCACTCTGTCTTTTCATTTCTTCAAGGATGTAAGGTTCTTCAGGTGTATATTCAGGTAAATTGTACGTAAAATTCGAAAGTCTTCATAAGGTTGCAAGCGAAATTCTTGAAAAGATTATGAATCGGTTTGATATGGATTATCTAATATGAATTCCGTTTCACTAAATAATCCATAATCATTATGATAAAAGGGAGGATTTTCCTCTATTGGTATGTCGAAAGTCTTGAAAGTAAGAAAAGATCGAATTCGGAGAATCCATTGCGATTTTTACGTAATTTCAAGAAAAACGAATATTATTGACTTATTTATAAACTGGGAACTTTTATTTTCAAAATTTTAAGATGAAAACAAATGATAACAAAAGATGAGAAGAAAGATTCTCCCCAGCGGAGTCACCACTTTCTTGGTGGCGATGGAAAGAAAGAAAATGTGCGGTCGTGTTTGATGATGATATCATGTCATCACCATCCAATATATCATATCAATGTCAAGGAGTCGCCATCGAATATTAGCCTAATTTTATTCGTATAAATACTATGAAGGATTTAGAGAATTTTTAGGACTAATAGTAGAAAAAGGTGTTTATGATAACTCTTATATGAGGATATTCTAGAATAACGTATTCTAGAATTTTCATATTAAGAAAATCATGATAAACCGAGATTTACTGTTTTGGGTTCTTTTAGATCTCCTATGAGGTAAGCCTCTATATTTAATTACATCTTAAACAATTCTCGATTGTTTAAGAAAACTTCGATTAATGTTAATCATTTGTTTTCTAAAAGATTTCTTTTAAGGAGAGATGTACCCATTATCACTCCCAAAATGTCGTTATATCATGTTATTGAATACTTTAGGTATTATGTCTAACCTAAAGGTTTTGGTTTTGTTGTTATGTCGTTGTTGTGTTGAAAAGTTTCAGGTTATATGTCTAACCTAAAAGTTTTGTTTTGTTTGTCAATTTTGTTGTCTTGTTGAAAAGTTTCAGGTTATATGTCTAACTCTAAAAGTTTTGTTTTGTTTTATTCTTTGATATTCCGTCGTCGGCGTCTGCGCAAAACGAGTTAGCACACTCTATAACATGCAAAGAAAATCTAAACGGAATTTCTTGTCTTCATCCTGCGAAGAAAATATCGTCAGAAATAATATCACAGGATTTTTTTTTTGAATGTCAAGTTATTTTGAAATGTCAACTTCATGCTAATCATGTTGTTTTTCGTTGATTATGTCAACATCAGATTTATGTCGGTTATGTCGATTTTAGAATGTCGAATTATGTTGAATTGATCTTGAATTTGAGCTTAAATTCCGGGCTCGTGATACTATCGAAAGATTTAAAGTTAAATTGAATACTAATTGAACTAACTTGGGTTCATGTCTGGTTGAACCTAAGTTAAACTCAACGTTGATTGAACTTAATTAACTCGAGTTCATGTTTGTTTGAACTTAAGTTAAAAGGTTTAAAGTTAAATTCAATATTGATTGAATTAACTTGGATTCATGTCTGATTGAATCTAAGTTATATTCAATGTTGATTGAATTTGATTAACTCGAGTTCATGTACTGTTTGAACTTAAGTTAAAAGGTTTAAATTCAATATTGATTTGATTAACTAGGATTCATGTACGATTGAATCTAAGTTAAATTCGATGTTGATTGAATTTGATTAACTCGAGTTCATGTACTGTTTGAACTTAAGTTAAAAGGTTTGGTTTTGGATGGACTTAATTAAATTTTAAACCTTGTTTAAATAGGATTTAAAGGTTAATCAAGCTTAATAAATTAGACTTAATTAGAATTATAGACCATCCAAATCCATTTTAGGTATGGTTTAAGTCTTAATCAAGTCTATTTTATTGGACCTAGATTTAAGATTGTCTTAAGTTCATTAGGGGTTGAACTCAAGTTCAGTTTGATTTAAGTCTAATGTAGATTAGACTTAACTTTTGTTTGGGTTGAATTTAGGTTCGATGTGGATTGGACCTAAGATTTAGATTAACTTGAGTTCATGTTGGATTGAATTGACTTAGGTCGTGTTTGAGTTTAGGTTAGGTTCGATATGGATTGGACCTAAGATTTAGGTTAACTTGAGTTCAAGTTGGATTGAACTCGAGTTAGGTTATGTTTGAGTTTAAGTTAGGTTCAATGTGGATTGAACATAAGATTTGGGTTAACTTGAGTTCAAGTTGGATTGAATTCAAGTTGGGTTATGTTTGAGTTAGGTTCAATGTGGGTTTAACCTAAGGTTTAGGTTAACTTGAGTTCAAGTTAGTTTGGACTCAAGTTAGGTTAGGTTTAGGTTAGGTTCGATGTGGGTTGAACCTAAGGATTAGGTTAACTTGGGTTCGAGTTAGGTTGGACTCGAGTTAGATTAGATTTAGGTTAGGTTCGATGTGGGTTTAACTTGAGGTTTAGGTTAACTTGAGTTCGAGTTAGTTTGGACTCGAGTTAGGTTAGGTTTAGGTTAGGTTCGATGTGGGTTGAACCTAAGGTTTAGGTTAACTTGAGTTCGAGTTAGTTTGGACTCGAGTTAGGTTATGTTTAGTTTAGGTTCGATGTGGGTTGAACCTAAGGTTTAGGTTAACTTGGGTTCGAGTTAGGTTGGACTCGAGTTAGATTAGATTTAGGTTAGGTCCGATGTGGGTTGAACCTAAGGTTTAGGTTAACTTGAGTTCGAGTTAGTTTGGACTCGAGTTAGGTTAGGTTTAGGTTAGGTTGATGTGGGTTGAACCTAAGGTTTAGGTTAACTTGGGTTCGAGTTGGATTGGATTCGAGTTAGGTTAGGTTTAGGTTAGGTTCAATGTGGGTTGAACCTAAGGTTTAGGTTAACTTGGGTTCAAGTTAGGTTGGACTCAAGTTAGGTTATGTTTAGGTTAGGTTCAATGTGGGTTGAACCTAAGGTTTAGGTTAACTTGAGTCTAATATGGGTTAGACTTAAGTTTGGTTTGATTTTGACTTGGGTTCATGTCAGGTTGAACCTAAGTTTGGTTTGACTTAAGTCTAATGTAGGTTAGACTTAAGTTAGGTTTAGGTTTAATTTAGGTTTAGTGTAGATTGAACTTAAGTTTGACTTAGATCTAACTAAGTTTGGTTTGACATAAGTCTAAATGGGTTAGACTTAAGTCAGGTTTGATTTTTGTTAAACCTTGGTTAATTAAGGCTTAATGGTCTTATTAAGTCTAAGGTTTAGACTTAATTAGGGTTTGAATTTAGTTAAGCCTAAGTTAGTTAAGGCTTAATGGTTTAATTAGATCTAATGGTTAGATCTAATTAGGGTTTAGGTTTGATTAAACCTTAGTTAGTTAAGGTCTAATGGTTTAATTAGGTCTAATGGGTTAGACCTAATTAGGGTTTGGGTTTGATTAGACCTTAGTTAGTTAAGGTCTAATGGTTTAATTAGGTCTAAGGGTTAGACCTAATTAGGGTTTAGGTTTGATTAAACCTTAGTTAGTTAAGGTTTAATGGTTTAATTAGGTCTAAGGGTTATACCTAATTAGGGTTTAAGTTTAATTAAACCTTGGTTAGTTAAGGTTTAATGGTTTAATTAGGTCTAAGGGTTAGACCTAATTAGGGTTTAGGTTTAATTAAACCTTAGTTAGTTAAGGTTTAATGGTTTAATTAGGTCTAAGGGTTAGACCTAGTTAGGGTTTAAGTTTGATTAAACCTTAGTTAGTTAAGGCTTAATGGTTTAATTAGGTCTAATGGTTAGACCTAATTAGGGTTTAGGTTTTATTAAACCTTAGTTAGTTAAGGTTTAATGGTTTAATTAGGTCTAAGGGTTAGACCTAATTAGGGTTTGAGTTTGATTAAACCTTATGTTTAAGGAGGTTAATTAAGTTTAGTATGTCTTTAAACCTAATTAAGGGAGTTTAGTTTTGTGTTAATTAAGTTTAATATGTCCTTAAACTTAATTAAAAAGAGTTTAATTTTTATTAAACCTAATTTAGGTAAGGTTTTATGGGTTAATTAAGTTTAGTGTGGCTTTAAACTTAATTAAAGAGTTTAATTTTTATTAAACCTAATTTAGGTAAGGTTTAATGGGTTAATTAAGTTTAGTGTGTCCTTAAACTTAATTAAAGAAGTTTAATTTTTATTAAACCTAATTTAGGTAAGGTTTAATGGGTTAATTAAGTTTAGTGTGGCTTTAAACTTAATTAAAGAGTTTAATTTTTATTAAACCTAATTTAGGTAAGGTTTAATGGGTTAATTAAGTTTAGTGTGGCTTTAAACTTAATTAAAGAGTTTAATTTTTATTAAACCTAATTTAGGTAAGATTTAATGGGTTAATTAAGTTTAGTGTGTCCTTAAACTTAATTAAAGAAGTTTAATTTTTATTAAACCTAATTTAGGTAAGGTTTAATTGATTTAAATGTCATTTTAAGCCTTAATTGAATCTAATCTTGTCATTTTAGACTCAAGTGAGGTTTATTATTAGCCTATCATAGGCTAGAACCATTTTCAAACTTAGATTGTTGATGAAAATAGTCCAATTTTACAAAGGGTTATTTTAGGATTCAAAATTATTCAATTAATAAATGATTTTAACCCTAAATTTTCAAATGTCATTCAAAATTGTTTCTATGACTTAGAAATATTTTTCCTAGGGTCATTGTCTGTTGCCCTATCATTCCTAGTCATTTGTATTTTTATTTTCTTAATTTTCAAATTTTATAATTATTATTTGAAATAATTATAAAGAAACTTGAAAATTCAAGAAAAGTATCCTAGGCATGTTTTCTGTCCATAGAAAAATTATGGAAGGTCCCTAAGGACATAAAGATAAATGCCTCAAAGTTTCATAATTTTTTGATTTGTAAATAATTTTTAATAATTAAAATACTCCAGAGAGTATTTAATTAATTAAAAATTAAATACTGGGAATAAAATTATAATTTTGGTCTCATAATTTTCTCCTCTTTAAGAGTTTTCCAGAGGTATTTTTATTTTATTTTTAGGACCTCTGGTTAAAAAGATATGAATTTTTGAAGTTTGAAGGGTTAAAATGGATTTTTTTTTTTAATATCGCGCCGCCAAAGCTTCCCGCCGTCGACGCGTGTCCTCGGACGCGTCGAACGGGCGGGAAGATCCCGTGCAACGGGTCGGACAGCGGACACCGTGCGCGCGGATCAGCGCCGTCCATCCCAAAGGCGCGGGATCGGACGGCTGAGAAAATTCGGGGTTTAATTCCGAAAATTCCGAAACCCTTAAACTTCAAATGTTAATATCTCACTCATTTCTTGACGAAATTGAGTGATTTTTTTTTAAATGTTCATCTGGATGAGAGGTATCTATCCATACAGTGATGATACACTTTTGAGCTAGTACAGCACATGATTTATCAAAAACATGATTTATTTTGCAAAGATAAATTCCATACCTTGGCCACAAGCAAATCAAGCTAGATCAGACTTTATGGTTGCCTTCTAGGACCCCAATGGAAGATAGTTGCTTGCAGCAATTTGTTCCGAAGTCGAGCTTTGGGAGGAATTTGAACGAGATGCCTAATTTGGGCTGTTTTTGAAAATTGATCAAATTGGCTCAAATGGGCTGAAACTAAGGCTTGGAATTGATCCTAAAAGATTGAAGGGAGCTCTTAGGAAGAAGTTTTGTGTTGGGAGCAAGAGGGTTTGAGTAGCCTATGGACCTCCCTAAATATTTTTCTCCTCCTTTCTAGTTTCGGCCATGGGGTCCTTTTATAGCAAGGGGATGGTGTTGGCTTGGCTTAGGCTGTTCTAGAGGATTACTTACCTCTTCTATTAGCTGATTGGGTGATCAATTGGCTAGAGATAAGCTTTGATGCTTCTCCCTAAGTTTGCCATGATGAATTTCATCTCTTTGGCTCTTGTTCATTGGCTATTGTGGGAGGTGAATGGTGAGCTGCCTATACCTCTCTTAAGAAGCTTACACCTCACTCCTTAGGTTTGGCAAATGGTGACACATATGCCTAGCCTTCATCATTACCTTTAACCATGGTGAGGGGAGAGTTTCATGTGTGGTTTTCCCTCCCATTGGGTGGCTTGGGAGGTAGAGAAAATGGCCTTGTGTTGGCCGGCCACCTTAAGGAGAGAATATGTTTAGAATGAAGGAGGTGGTGACACCTCATCCCATGCATAACCAAGGATGTTAAGCCATGGGTAATGAGCCTTAAGATGGGCTTAATTAAGTGTTAAATAAGCCTTTAAGATGGTTTAGCCCAATTAAATATGAAGAGGCTAAAGATGATTTCATTTCTTCTTTAATTCCCATTTTAATTAATTATTTTATTAACTAAAATTGGTGGAAATTATTTTATTAATCAATTTATTAATTGAAAATAATTTCAAATTAATTAATTGATTATTTTTGTCATTTTTGTTATTTTATGATTTTAATTTTCATTTTAATTATGTCATTTAATTAAAATTTTGAAAATTAAATCATCAATCATTTTATTTAATCAAAATAATTTTGCAATTAATTATTTGATTAATTTTGTTGTTTTATGTCATTTTATGATTTTAATTTAATTTTCATTTTAATTAATTATGTCATTTAATTAAAATTTTGAAAATTAAATCATTAATCATTTTAATTAATCAAAATAATTTTCAAATTAATTATTTGATTAATTTTGTCATTTTTATGTCATTTTTATCTATTTTAATCAAAAATAAATAAGTGTTGACTAATTTTGACTTGGGTTGACTCAAGTTAGCTAAATTGGTCGAATTGATTTTAAGATGTCCAATGTCCGTGATTTTGTCATTGTGGTGTTTTAAATGTGTTAGTGGGTGAAAAGGTTGATTTATGGGTCAGCGGTGGTCATTAGTGCAGTGTCGACCGATTTGACCAAAGTTGATCTATTTAGGTCATAGGGTTGACTATGGGGTCAACGGGGTAGGTCACTTAGATCCGGTTTGACCAGTTTGATCAAAGTTGACTTTTTAGGTCATAGAGTTGACCTATGGGGTCAACAGTGTAGGTCATTAGGTCTGGTTTGACCAATTTGACCAAAGTTGACTTTTTAGGTCAAAAGGTTGACCTATGGAGTCAACAGTGTAGGTCATTAGGTTTGGTTTGACCAATTTGACCAAAGTTGACTTTTAGGTCAAAAGGTTGACTTGTGGAGTCAACAGTGGTAGGTCATTAGATGCGGTTTGACCAATTTGACCAAAGTTGACTTTTAGGTAATAGGGTTGACTCATGGGTTCAACGAGTGTAGGTCATTAGGTGCGGTTTGACCATTTTGACCAAAGTTGACTTTTTAGGTCGAAAGGTTGACTATGGGGTCAACGAGTGTAGGTCATTAGGTGCGGTTTTGACCAATTTGACCAAAGTTGACTTTTTAGGTCATAAGGGTGACCTATGGGGTCAACGGTGTAGGTCATTAGGTACGGTTTGACCAGTTTGACCAAAGTTGACTTTTTAGGTCATAGGGTTGATCTATGGGATCAATAGTGTAGGTCATTAGGTCCGGTTTGACTAATTTGACCAAAGTTGACTTTTAGTGTCGAAAGGGTGACTATGGGGTCGACGGGGTAGGTCATTAGGTCTGGTTTGACCAGTTTGACCAAAGTTAACTTTTTAGGTCAAAAGATATTGACCCATTGTAAAATGTGGTCAACAATGATTTCAACAATATTATTAAAAGAATTTTAAATAACAACTATTACTCAATTATTATTAATGATTTTTCTAGTGGTTATTTTATGGCTTCTAAAGGTATTAAACAAGGAGATCATCTTTCTCCTTATCTTTTTATTATTGCTTTTGACTACATTTCTAGATGTCTTAACAAGCTTTTTACTAATTACTCCAGTCTCAACTACTAGCATAAAGGGGGTATTAGTATTTCTCATCTTTGTTATGCGGATGATCTTATTCTTTTTACTAACTCGAATAAGAGATCAATTAAAAAGGTTTGGCAAGTGATCTCTCATTTTCAAGATGTTTCGGCTCTAGTTTTCAATACTTCAAAATGCTACTTTTATTGCTCCAAGTTTATTTCTGCTAAAAAGAAAAACTGGATTGCTGATTATAGTCATTGTAATAAGGCTAGTTTACCTTTGAATTATCTTTTTACTGATTTGTTTGATAAGATTAGATTGAAAATTCTATCTAGGGAACATAAATTTTTATCTTTTTGTGGTCGGTTACTTTACTTAAGAGCATCCTTACATCACTTCCTCTTTATAATATGCAAGTGATGTGTATGAGTATTTGGTTTCATTAAAAACCTTGAGAATTTGTTTAACAAATTTCTTTGGGAGGGCTTTGGTTTGAAGAATGTGCATTGGAGGAGTTGGGAGAAACTATGTAAACCTATTGATAAAGGTGGTCTTGGTTTTCGTAGGCTAATTGATTCTGTTAAAATTAACTATATGAAACTGTGGCTTCGTGTTAGAATGGATAATTCTATTTGGGCATCTCTCGCTACGTGCCAAGTACTTGTTCTAACACTCATCCTCTTGTAGTTACTCCTTTGAAGAATGATTCTTTTATTTGGAAAGAGACGCTTAAGGTTTCATCACTAGTAGAAGATTTGTTATGCTTACATATTGGTATCAGTAATGTGGCCTTCTGGTATGAGGATTAGCTTGGTAAGGGTCCTCTTGGGGACTTTTACGATGGTCCTCATGATATTAACATTAAAGTTAAATATTTTTGGATTGAGAATAACTGGATTTTATCTAAACTGGCTGCTATGATTCAGTCTAATGATGCTAAGTTTATTTCTCACATTCCTACTATCCCTGATAAGAAAGATATTCCTAGAGTTAAAGGGAAGTTTGGAGATTCTATTACTAAGTCATTTGCTAATCATATTCATTCTTATCAGGGTATATATCTGCACTGGAATTGGAATTAATGGATAAAACCATCTATTTCTTTTTTTTCCTGGAGGGTCTTTCATGAAATCTTACCAATTGACAATAATCTTAAGCTTAAGAGCTTAAGAATAACATCTATGTGCATGCTTTGTAAGAATGCTGAGGAATCTCTTTGTCATATTTTCAGCTCTTGTTCTTTTGCAATGTATATTTGGAATAATGTTTATGCTTATCGTAATAGAGCGGGATAATTTTTCTAGATACTCTAACATTCGCTGATATTTATGTTGATTGGAACAACAAGGGGCATGAATTTCTATGTAATATCCCTTTTATTGTGCTTTGGTTTATTTGGATTTCTAGAAATTCTATAAAATTTAATACCGAACTCGTTAATGCGAGGAATACTTTACGTTAGATTTGTGCTTATATGGTTAAAAGTCTTTCTACGTATGGTACGAAATATACAAATAATATGATTATGAAAGCCATTCTTACTAACTTTTCTATTAACTTTACAACTAGTACTCATTCTCCTGGTATAAGTTTATGGTGTAAACCCTATACACCGTATATCAAAGTTAACTTTGATGGGAGTTGGAAGCAGAATTGTGCTGGTATTGGAGAAGTTTGTAGGGTTTAGGTTGGTTATGTCCTTTATTGGTTTGTTGCTCCTTCACCTCTGTTTCTCCTATGGTTGTGGAAGCTGATGCTATAGTTTTTGCTCTGTTGATGGCTCGAACGAAGGGTTGGAGTAATGTTATTATTGAAAATGATTCTCTTAATTTATGGAGGATTTGCAGGTCTAATTTGCTAGGTATACAGTTGCAGGTTAAAAGAATTCTTTATCTGGCTAAAGATCTTAATATGGTGTGGACTTATACTAGAAGAGAAGGTAATGTTGTTGCAAATTGGGCTGCTAAGCTGGGATCATTTCTAAAAGCTCCTTATATTTCTGAAGTGTTACCTATTGATCTTTATAGATTGGTACTTTTAGATCTATAGGTGATTTGATCTGCCGGGTGTGTTGAGTTGTATGTTTTTTTTTTTTTTTAAGATAACATTTTTCTTTTCTTTTTGTATTTTTTATTTTTTGGATTGTAGAGTGTGTGAGTGTAGGACCTCATTCCGGATTTTTAATTTTCTTTTTATGGAATAAAATGCGAAGTTATAATGCTCTTTTAAAAAAATGTAATTTTATCTGTATGTACATTTTGCAGTTTTTATAAGTTAAAATAATAATACTATTATGAATTGTGTGCATATATAATATTTGAAACTTTCATATTTACAAATCTGACATTCTTTTTCATCTTCTTTTCAAAGTCTAAAATTCATAATAAAATCTCAACTCATATTTTTCATTTTTATCGAAATCCCAATAGTTTGATTATGTCATGCATAAATACATCAAATTTGACTGTTCAAAAATATCACCTGAATACTATAGTTTTATAAACACCAAGATTTCTGGTGTCGTTTATGTAATTACATTTATGTAATTAAATATAATATAAAATATTTAAATTAAAAAAAAATGATTTTATATATGGAGGCCCCAAATCTTATTAATTACATATGACAGTCCCAAAAGTTTTAATTTTTGCATGAAGGGCGCTGTAAAGCCTCGCTACATGTAATTTGCCAATTGAAACGCACTTTTGAGGATCACCGGAGTGACGGCGATTGACTAAGTGCGGCGGCGAAAGATGAACTGCAGTCTGCAAATCTAGTTGTGGGTGTGATCCAACCGCTGGACCTTGCCGGCGAAAACAGGAGAAGAAAGGATGGGAGAGAAACGATGAGAAAAGGAGACGGAGGCGTGACGGAGACCTCACGTGTTAAATAAATATTTTGACGCTCGTTTATATGTAATTTGTAGGGTTTGAAGTCGTCCGCGAAAAGCGCTAACAGAATTCAGTTTTTCAGTTGGAAATGGACACGTGGACCGAAGGATGGATTCCACGGTCTCCTAATTCCACGGTCTCCTAAAACAAAAAAACAACGTGTGTTTATTATTTCCTTTATCTCTGAACCATCCCACAACAACGTCTTCATACCCTTTCCACCTCTCCCCCCCTCCCCCCTTCTTCGTTAGGTTCTTCATCACGTTCCCTTTCTCTATATAAACGTAGGCATATTTAGGTTCAATTCTCGCTGTGGACGCACGAGATTTATGTCCCGTCTACAAAATAATTAGATATATAATAAAAGAGATTGTGGGAAGGATGGGTAGAGTTAAGCTGCAGATAAAGAAGATAGAGAACAACACCGATAAGGCGGGTCACCTTCTCCGAGCGACGCAATAGCCTCATTAAGAGGCTTATGAGCTCTCCGTTCTCTCGTGATATCGATATCGCTCTCATCATGTTCTCCCCCTCCGGTCGTCTTAGCCATTTCTCCGGTCGCCGGAGGTGAAACAATGCTTCCTTATTAATTAGATCTCTTTTCTTTTATTTTTTTTTATATAATTGAATTATCAACGTAAAAAATAAATATATGTAGTTTTGCATGATTCTCTTTCGTTTTTTTATTAAATTAATTTTCTTTCCTGCTTTATTGAAAATAAGAGCACATAATTCTCTTATATTTACAGACAAAACCCTCTAGTGTTTTAAACCTTCTCTAAATAAAAGAATTTGGGCGTGAGATATATAAATACATTAAAATTGTTCGATATGGACGTAAATGCTCATACAAAAAATATAGCTTGACGTAAATCTGCTTATAATGTTGAGAGGGTTAAGGTGAAAATATTATGGATTAATTTATTGAATATGTTGATTAATTAATCTTTTTTAAAGTATTTTAATGGTTATCTTCTACGGGATTGAGGATGTTGTTGAAAGGTATATCGATGTTCAGAATCACGATAGAGGAAGGTATGTCAGTTAAGTTAAATTATATTATATATTCCGTTTTTATGCGATTTTATTCATAAAATTAATACTGACATCTCTATTTTTTTTCCGAATTTTGAAGCGAAATCTAATGTGAACAAAACGGTGAATTGGTATCAATTTGTGAATTTCTCTTCAAGAATTTGTAAGTAGGACCCTTAATTTTTGAGTGATTAACGGTCTTACAGCTAAACTCAAAGCCTAATTACTTTGTAAGTTATTATTATTAATTATTATTCTTGCTATTATTTACAATTATTTTGTATGAATATTTGCAGTTCCTGAGAAATACACTGAACAAGCTCCGATCTGAGGGTGACGTAGGCGTCCAACTAGCAAAGTAAGTACAAAAAATAATAGCCCATTATATTAATATCATATTATTCAAAGTTCTCATTAAGATTAGTTAGCTTTAATCCCGTTCCTTTATTTTTATTTAAATATTAATACGATCCAATAATTATTATTTAGATTTTAATTAATATATATTGATCTGATTTTTTCTTACAAAAATATAACAATATCATCCATTTTCTTGCAGCTCAGGAGCAGCGGACTCCAGAGCAGAGGTATTTTTATTCAAACTTTAAAATTAAGAAAAAAATATATTTATTATATAATATTTTATTTCAATATTAATTTTTCATATACTCTCAGATGCTGCAGCAACAGATTGCTGAGTGTCAACAGCAGCTTCAAACGTCTAGGAAACACTTAAGGTACATAACCTGCTGAAGAACATATCATTAATAATTAATTATTTTGCAGGAAATTTGAGTTATTTATTATTTCAATTAATTATTAATTTTAATTTTTTTTACAGACTTTTTGAGGCTTTTCCTACAATACCCAATTTATTCACGTCTTTGGCTGAGCTCGAAGCGGCCGAGAAATATTTAACAGATTCCTTGACTCGTGTGGCGGAGAAAAATGTTTGTTTGTAATATAATTTTTAACCAACAGGCTAAATTTTCTTTAAAAAAAATTACATATAAAGTTACGTACATTTATAAAAATTTACGGTATTTTCATATATTATAATCGTCAATTTTTTTTTTCTAATAATCTTGAACGTAAGCTTTTAATTTTAGAAAGATTAACATATATACCACTCAATTCTTAAGTATTTACATATCCAACACCTAAATTTCAACACCTTCTCTATGAATAAAAAATACATATTTCATCTTTTAAAAATTAAAAAGGTGATATCTTTGATGTGATACGAAAGATTTGAGTGGTATAAATCTAAAAAATTAAAGTTTAAGTGTTAGATATGTAAATGCATAAGAATTGGGTGGTATGTATGAAAATGCTTCATTAAATTTGACTCATCAGGGAGCTGACTCGTAACCCTTGTCATTTTTCCAGCAGTTCTTGCTGTCCGATACGCTCCCAGCATACAATCCTTTAACTGCGAACGAACAGGTGAGGTAGCTTCAACACATTACAGCATTACAGCTAATGAAATCATTACACATATGAATATATATGTTTTCTTCTTCCGACAGTTGTACCTGCAGCCTCAAGCAGAAGGAATGCTCAACTTTTTCGGCTACGACCTTCCACCGTCGGACCAAATTACCTTTTGCAATCAAGGTCATCCAATGCAAATGACAGCGGATCCTATCATGTCCCTCAGGTACGACATATCGCCGGTATCCTTTTTATTATAAACGTTTCAATTTTAACGGTTAGATTTTATTTAACGAGGCAGCGATCAAGTGATCAACGACCCGTTTAATATCCAAATGGACCAATACCTGGCAGCTAACACGTGGCAACATGACCTCCTTACGTCACCCATTTATTCAACTCAACCGTTGCCATTACAGCAGGTGCTTAATTGAACTAATCACGATTATTATTTTAATTAATATTTGACGGCTAGGTTGATCTAACTGACGTCATTGTAATGCTTGTGCCCCAGGTTCCGTTATCGATGGCCGAATTGCCGTCAGTGGAGGGAGCGGCCGTGAACTGCTCCCAGACGACTCCGTTACAGAATTGCACGTGTTGTGGTGGGTTTAATGGGAGTTTAATGCATGTGCCCCACGTTCCGTTAGCGATGGCCGAGTTGCCGTCAGGGGAGGGAGCGGCGGCGAACTGCTCCCAGACGGCTCCGTTAGAGAATGGCACGTGTGGTGGCGGGTTTCATGGGAGCTTAATGCCTGTGCCCCACGTTCCGTTAGGGATAGCCGAGTTGCCGTCAGTGGAGGGAGCGGCGGTGAACTGCTCCCAGACGGCTCCGTTAGAAAATGGCACGTTTGGTGGTAGGGTTAATGTGAGCTTAATGCCTGTGTCCCAGGTTCTGTTAGCGATGGCCGAGTTGCCGTCAATGGAGGGAGCGGCGGTGAACTGCTCCCATACGGCTCAGTTAGAGAATGACACGTGTGGTGGCTGGGTTAATGGGGGCTGAGCGGCAGAGAGTTTGGTGTGATCTTGGCTGTTTGATTGAATGAGCTCCATCCAACGTGTCATGAGAAAAATTATTCTTTACGTATCTTATAGCTAAACTTTCATATTTATACAGATAATACTGAAATTGTTAATACTATCTTGTTATGAGTGATATCAAAGTTTAAATATGAGATATATATAAATAAGTTAAAATTATGTTCTATGTCTGTAAATTTCCCTTCTGTTTTTTGCTACATTTTGTTCAGTTTTTTGGCATTCTAAATGCTGAACTCGGAATGAGTTTTATGATGTATTGCAACATATTTTGTTTTGTTAATTTATTTTTGTTTTTGAAAACATATGTAATAAATTTATATTTAGCATGCATTTTTTTTAAATGAGTTTATTTTTTCTTCACATGCTAATTATGTTTAATGTTGGATTAGAACATAAATAAAAATAGAATTAAATTTAAATAAAGGTAAATAGATCTGCTTGGTGATTCTCATGGTGATTCTCATGTTAACATTAAAATAAAAAGGAAATCATAGACGTGCATTCAATACTATTATAATGTTAGGCTGCATCATAACATTATAGCTATCACTAGTATCATCATTATTAAATAGGAGCATTTAAATACATGTATTTACATATCTAATTACATTTTTTTTATTACATAAATAACATCAAAATCTTTTATATCATATTAAAAATACAATCAATTGAACTTTTAAAAAGTGAAATGCAACTATTCTTGCATAGGTAGATCATCATTTATGTAAAAATTAAAGTTTAGTTGTTAGATATGCAAATACATAAGAATTGAATGATATGTATGTAAATCTTCTTACTATGGGTCATTTACATACTTAAGTCTTGCATTATCGAGGCCGTCTAATATGTTGTACAATTCATTTCACTATGTATTTAGTTATGTAACAAGCTAGACGTAGCCAAATCTTTCATATCACATTAAAAAATACCACAATTTTAACTTTTTAAAATGAAATACACATGTGCATGTATAGGTGAAATGATATTTATATAAAAATTGAAGTTTAGTTATGGGAACTTCTTATTAGAAATTTCATGGAAGTTTTAACAACTAAGTCTTAGCCAAATCTTTCATGGAAATTTGAAGTTTCTAATTTGTGGGGCATTAAATAAAATTGATGTTTTTCCTTATGAAAAAGACTATTAGAAAAAGAAAATATAATAAATTTTTTTTGAATGAACTAATTTATTAATATTTGGCTGCAGTTATTAAATAGCAGCTGGGAATCACAAATTTGTAGCATGTAAAGTTTACTTGATGCCTCTCCTTGATGCACACCTGAATTCTAATTTTTATTATTTCAATTCAAAAAGAATAAAAGCAGTCCCTGTAATAAATCACCATAATACATATTAGATTACATGAATTTTAAAATGAATTAAATAAATTTAAGTTTATCCTATTGAAAAATTATTAAATATTCCGATCTAATTTTGTTTGTCAAATATCTAAAATTTGTCTACTATTCGCACGTTTTTTTGTCTTGCCACATATTGAGACAGTCGGATAAAGAAAATAGACTCGCCGATTCCGTTCGTTCATGTCATTTAGAGGCGCACAAATTTCATCATTAATGAAGCGAAAAGACAAATCAATCTTTAAAAACTGCACACTAGTAGGTAATAGAGGAACACAGCACAATTAGAGTCAACATTTGGCCAAAAGAGATTAAGCAGTAACCAAAGCTGCAACGAAAATATAATTATGCTCAACATAACTGTTTAATTTATCCCCAAATAAATTTTGTTCGATTTTGAAATACATACGCTCATCTCGGAACCGATCAAATAGTTCGGGACGGAGTTAGACGCGTCAAAACTATTCATGGAATTTTGAAATCCATACCACAAAATATGATGGATAGGATTATTGGACATTTGAACAATCACATATCTTGAAAACTGCAGCAGAATAAAAAGACGTTAAAAATGCAAACCAAAAAACAAAAGAACATGAAGTGAATTAAATATATATATATATATATATAAGAGAGAGAGATTAACGACACAAATGGATGACTTAAAACCAAACACGAACCGCAAAAATGGTCATTTTTTTATATAACTTCTTAAATTACAGTTGTTTCTTTAATACATTTTTAAAATGTAATACATCTAATAATCTCATCATAATACACAAGTCACAAATGCATTACAACAACAGCTACCGTCCAGAATAAAAAAGCATTCAAAACAATGGGATAATTACATGCATAGCATCCAAAACATTGCTATTTATAAAAATCTAAAGCCCATATATGATATTTTTGAACTACCGAGCCGATGTATTTCCACATGCCACGAACAATCCATTGAGAACGTGATAAAAAATGAAAAATATGGGTTGGGGTTTTATCATTGATACTGATAATTCAGTGAGAATTTGAAAAATGGATGAAAGAGGGGGTTAGATTTGTAAATAGCAATGTTTTTAATGCTATGTATGTAATCTATCCTTCAAAAATATATGGCCTCCAAATACCCAATGAAGCCATTACTGCTCTCACACTTACAGCATAGAAAAGGAACTGTTTAAAACTAAATGAGTAGGCCAAACGCTCCAAAACCCCAATCATGTTGTGCGCACACGTGAAAATTACACTTCAGCAACTATAGGAAGAAAAAAAACGCAGGAAAAATTACAAATAAAATAAAAGCTATATCAGGTATAATACTTCATAAATAAGCGCTCAAGCCACAGAAGATTTCTAGCCTACATCTCCCAAGAAATAAAGCCCGACGAGTTCCACGCATTCCTTCCTTTCCTCCTGTATCAAACCATCCGCACTTGTGAGAATAAGAACATCCCCATCACCAATGATGCACTCTGTAGAAATAAACTCTTCATTGTTGAGCAGTAATTTCTGGCGGATCTTTTTTTTTTTCCTTCCCTGCTTTGAGATATAACAAGACTGAAAGAAATGGAAACAAGAATACCATTTTGATACCAACAACAGTTTCATATATCAGTCAACTTTTCCTCACCCTTTTATGGTCTCTGTCCGAAAGATCAGACCATATTTTCTCATTTGGCTTTCTCTTTGCACCGCCAACTTTTCCATTATTACTCTGCAACTTAAGAGAAGGATGATCATGATCATCAAGGGAAGACAGCTCCCCTTCTTCAGCAAACTCTTCCCGGATCCGATGATCAACATTTAGATTTTCAGATTTGAAATGTTTTGGTTTCATGTTTGTCGGGAAAGGATGGAGGCGCTTTGGCCAGCCATGTCTCTTATCATCCACACCGAGCTCAATTCCATTTTCGAGCTCTCTTTCAATAAGATCATCATCATCCACAATCTCATTTTTCTTGTTTGTATCATTCCGAAGTCTCCTTATCTTTTCCAAAGCCGCTTTCACTTTGCCCTTATCAATCTTTGTGAAAGTTTCCGTACACTTGCCCTTATCTTTAGACATCCCATCCTCATTGAGTAGCTTAGAAGAGCTAAGACCATCAGCAGCCGATTCCCAATGGGGAGAAACCAGCTCAGCCTCATGATTCGAGTTATCTTTCCCATCACCATCCATATTATGGTCCCAAACACCGCTTTTACTATCAACACTGTCGTGGTCATTGCTTTGGCTGCAGGCGCTCTGGGAGCCAAAACGGTCACCGTCGACATTAGATTCTTGAGCTACAATTGGCCTCTTTTATGGGGTTGGATGTGCTCCTTGCCTAGCATTTAAAGATATAGAGCTCTCACTGACAGTTGAGGTTACCCCTGTAGGATGATTGGGTTCAGCACAAGAGCTTCCATCAGCTTCGTTATTAACATGAGATGGTTGGGATAAGCGATTTTGCTCATAAAGCTCCAACATTTGATTGCTGACATCTATGAGTAAAAAAATAATTTTTTTTTGGATGTATCAAAAGATTCAAAGTTTACGAGGTCAAAAAGATTTGATGGTAGAGTCAACCTTCAAGCTGTCGTGGTGTAACATCAAATTCTTGCCACCAGACTTTCTCTCCATCGGATGGAAGCTTCACCTTAAGAAACTTGGCAGCAAGAAAGATGGCACCAGCAGCGATGTGGTGGAGCTTAAATTGTAGGCACGAGTGAGGTCCGCAACCTTCATGATATAGTTGAATAAATAAACTAATGGTAAAAATTAGGGTAGAGTTAACTATCCTGAACAAAAAGCTATCATACCCGTCATTGACAAAGTTCCATGCCACTTGAGCAAGAGAATTTTGCGCCACCTTAAACTTCTTAATTGCTTCGACAAGGGGTTTATAGGAATGGTACATATTTAGATCAAAACCCAGGGTAGCAAGAACAAGCCTTTCCCCCAATAAAATAAGCTCTTTCTGTTGCTCGTATACTTCCTGGAAAACAAAAGTGATGCAGCACTCAACAAAAAAATCAAAGGAGAAAAAAAAAACAAAGAAACAGTCCATATATTTTGCAAAAAAAAAAGACAAAATTAGGGAAGAGAAAATACTGAAATAATTAGATAGAAACAGAAATAAACTGAGAGGGATATGAGCGTGCAAGACACAAGTACCATTTCATTTTTGGTGGCTGTATTCTAATTAACGAAAAACTCAAGGGTACCTTCTGCTTGATTCTCTGTACAACAGAAGGATCCTTTTTTATGAATGATTTCGTAGGAAACAAGAATCACATCCTTCAGTGGACGTGGAGTTTCTTCAACCTTTCCAGCAAGGAACATGCACACTGTTGCTATTGTCTGCAATAAATCAGATATTAAGCTTACAACAGTGAATGATCAGGTGTATAATCTGCTAAGAAAGCTCAAGTCAAAGAAGCAAAATAACGGTGCCATTCATGTAAACATTTAGAAAGGCGTGTGTTGGAGAGTTTTATTGCTCCAGTTCAGCATCACTAAAATGGCGAAAAAGCGTAAAGAAATATTGAGTAGATGTGAAAATCATAAAGGGGCCTTTAACGAGAAGCAAATAAAATACAAGGATGCCACAATCGTACTTGTATCTGGGACATAGCTATTCAGTCCTGGACTTTTTTTTTCCTTTAAGCTCCCTCAGAACAAGCCACAGATTATATATCGAAGGTTTCATTAGGAGCAACTTTCCATCACTTCTTACAGCAGAAGATGCGAAGAGCAAGGCATATGTAGAGGACAACCACCACTATACCCATCCACATTGTCAGTCACAGCTGATGCAGGACCAATGCTCAATAATTTATTTGCAGTTCATATAAACTACGTCGTTGGTAGGAGTTAAATTTATTTAGTATTCTATGTTTGCAAGCCTAGTCCCATCAATGCATCGGTCAACAAAAAATTTTAACAACTTCGTCAAAAAAAAAAGGCAATAACTAAAAATCTAGCAAGACAGAGCATAGCATAGTGGAAGTAACAAATGGTTGTCACAGACTATTTGGCTCACCTTAAAAGTGGAATGCCCTTAAAACGTATTTGGAGAGGGCAGGGTCACTCTTTGCCACACAATCTTACTCCATATTGACCATTTAATTGGTAGCAATATCTTGAGGATTGATCCATTGCTTCCATTTGTGATGAGGAGTTTATTTTTTACCCTTAAATTGCCTTAAGAAATAAGCCTTGAGCTAAAGCTTAGTATTGTGTTGGAATTTGGCTCAACTTTGAAGAGAATCCTTTGACAAAAAGATTTAGTAGAGTAGTAAATAGAATGTTATAGCTAGAAGCAGTTTTAAGGATGAGCTGAAACCATTCGCAAATATGGTTAGTAGATTCATGACTACAACGACTTGAACAATTTCAGTTATGATCAAGAGCCACTAGAACTTGTTGTGGCAATAACGTTGACATCGGTATTGCTCATAATCACGCCCAATATGAACATAAAAAAATAAGAAAGCTTATTGACATTCCATCAAAAGGAAACAATTGAAGATGGTACAAGCTAGATTCCTTATATTTCCTCTTAAGAACAAACAACTGATATTCTAATCAAATAATTTCCAAGACCATTGTTGAAAAAAAATGACCGGCAAGCTTTGATTAGTTGATGCTTACATGGAGAGTATTGAAAATCCCATTTTCTTCTCTCGGACTTACTGCTACCAAATTTCTTAGAATCTCCACCATCTTTGGTTCTCAAACCATTTACTGTTGATAGGTCAGTGGGAAGGTTCCTACGAGAAGTTTATGTTTGTCCTAGCACAATAACATAGTTACCTCTTCTGATCCTTATAACTAAAACAACACACTTCCATTTGTGTTGGCTTTTTTTTATTATTTGTATAAAAATTTTAGCCTTCTTGATGTAAAAAAGTCAAGTGGAATTATTATATATTTTTAATATATTCAAGTAGAATTAGAGGCCATCCTTTATTTAGAGAGTATATGTCATGCTCTATGATTTTGATGAAATTTATCCTTAAGATTAGATATTTAAGAGTGTGTTCACCTAGCTATAGATCACTTATCCCAAAAGCAACATCCCCAAGTTATTCAAAAAATATGATCATTTCCTCTCATTGAATAACTAGTTCACTCTCATCCTTGAGCGAGTGATTTACAGCCGATTTTCCCATCATCAAGCAGTCCACGTCCCATGGACTAAACGACTTGCATTCTCCAAATCATTGTTGATGACACCTTTTTATCGATCTTTTGTTGTCATAGTCATTTTGCGATTGTCTTACATTGTGTTGGCCCCCTTCTTTTGTTAATTAGAATAATTACTTAAACACCTATATAATAAATTGAGAAAATGAATAAATATCCGTAATGAAGAGTTTTCTTGACCACTTGTCCTAAATATAATTAACGACGGAGTTTGTACTCACTAGTCTTTCCAAACAACGACAAAAATTGACACGTTAGCTAGAATATTGCTTTCAATGATTCCTGGATCTTAGGTACAAAGTTGAAACACGATGCACCTGATTTTCTTGATGATTACCATCATCAAATAATTTTTCTCAATCTATTAATGTAAGCACACCCATTTCGGAGCTCGAGCTTACACTCTTCAGTCATTGTTCATTAGTTTGTTTAGATTTATTTTGCACTGTGCAAGCAAACGCTACACTATAAACATGAAGGTAAGCAAGAGAACAAAAATTATTAATGTTGATGACAATGCTTTCACGGATATTTGGAAGTGGACAGGAGACTGACAAAATAAAAATCAACATGTTGACCTCGTTTTTGGTGAAGGTCAGTCGACATTTTGCTCGTCGAACAACTCTGATTATGCCAACAGATTCCATTCACAACATTGCGCGCGAATCGAACTTAAATTGGCTCGATCATCAACAAATTTGTCCAAATGATCCTAGATGGTGAAATGGACTGCACAAGTACGTCTGAAACGTCGATTTTAGCTGGGAATGACACACATATTACTAGCGCTCCATACATGAGCAAATTGCACGCAAATCAATGCAAAATGAGATTTTAGAAAAGAGAAAAATCATATTTAAAACCTAAAACACACACCTAAGCCCTCTCTCCCGAAATCAGGAAGCCGCCGACTCTCTTGATCACGAACCCCAAACCCTAGAGCCGCAACTCGACCTCGGTTCCGGGCTCCCTCGTCGACGCTCCTTGGCTGACAACATTGCAGGCAAGCTCGTCGGCGCCTCCTTACGCCGAACTCCTTGCTTCTTCTCGGTCCGCGAAGATCGCAAGATCTCTCGTGCCCTAGTCGAACCTTTGTTCGTTTGCCCTCGCTAGAGGTCACTAATTGGCGTCCCTTACTACCAACTACACCGGACCACTGCCTCCTCTCCAGGCATTGGTAGCTTCTTTCCCCCGGTCCTGATACTCCCCGACATTTTCCTCGGACCGTGCCCTAGTTTTGCAAAATAGTCCCCTCTTCAGCGCAATTTCACTGCGCTCTCCTTGCCGGCGACTGCACTCCGACTGACATCATGCCGTCAAGCCCAACCTTCTGCCTCCTTCGACGTCAGCGATTAGCTTCGACCATTTCTGCACGCCAACATTTCTTCCTCCCTGCTGAAGCCCTCTCTTGCCCATACTTCCTCGACGTCGGCTTCGCTCCCGTCGAACCAACCCATTGTTCTTCATTCAAAGCCCTCACCGGCCAGCGCTCCTCACCAGTGTTTTGGTCCAGCCAGCCTCAGCTCACCCTAGCTAGCTTCCGCCTGCTAGGAGTCGCTTCCTCCTGTTGTGAGCCTCTTCCACCTCGGCGGAGTAGCATCTTGGTCCGAGAGCTTCCTGCCACGAGCTTCCACTAGCTCGACGGCATGGCTTTTTAGTCCAAGAGCCTCCTTTCGTGAGCTTTCCCCACCTCAGCGGCGCAGCTTTTTGGTCCAAGAGCTTCCTGCCACGAGCTTCCCCACCTCGAAGGCGCGACATTTTGGTCTGAGAGCCTCCTGCCGCGAGCTTTCTCACCATCGACAAAACAACAGCGTGGAAAAGCGTGGACGTCTTCCTCTCTTTCGAAGAGCTTCTTCAAGGATTTCGTTGGACGTCCGAAACCTTTGCGGTGGTGATATTCGCCTCCTCCAAATTTTTGTTTCTAGCTAGCCCTAGGACTTAATGTCGCTAAGCGTGTGGGTTCGATCGCCCACACGGGTTACGTGCACCTGCGTGAGCCGGCGCAATCACTTGCCTATTTGATGGATCGTTTGTTTTCCAAAAGCGAGTTTAGGTTAGGATTTTCGTGCATTGCCAAATACTCTTCGTAGAGCCGAGTGAACCTCCTTTTGTTGCGAGCCCTAGCACTCCCTATGAGTTGGAGTCCCTTCCTCCCCTTGCTTTGGATTCCCCAATTTTCCTTAGAATAATTGAGAGTTTAGTTTTGCAAAGTGAGAAAAACATTATAGCTAGCTCACTTTGCAAAGTCCTAAGTAATTATAAAATGAGAAAAGCTTTGTAGCTGGCCCATTTCACAACATCGTGGAGAGTTCCCCTCGAAGATCCCGTCTGTTCACTTACATGTCTCATCACTTGTATGATAGTATGTTTTTTCATCATTTTGCATGTTTGTTTGTGTATGTTTGTCTGCTTGCAAGATGCATTGCATCGTGTATGTGTTAGCTTGCATGACCACTATCACTTGCTTGTGCTGCACCTCTTCGGGTCACTGCCTCCACTGAACACGCATTTGTCAGGCCTCTGCCTCCATGACATGCCCGTTCTGCGAGTCACTGCCTCCATGACACACCCATTTGTCAGGCCTGTGCCTCCACGGTACGTCAATCCTTTCAGGTCACTGCTTCCACGGTACACCCATTCGTGGGGACCCTACCTCCACGACACTCCTACTCTTTCGGGTCACTGACGACACACCCATTCGTCGGGCCCTGCCCCTCGGCACGGTCGTCCTTCCAATCAATGTCTCCACAACACTGTTGACCTCATTTTTGTCGAGGTTTAGTTTTCCTCATAGACTTAGGATTCTAGCCTCAGGAGCTTCGCCGATGATCCTAGTTTCCTAGCGATGGGACCCACCTCGTTTTAGAGAGTCGAGAGCCACTTCGTTACTCTTTGAAATCCTGCACGAGATTCCGTACCACTAGTCTGTAGCTGGTAGAATTTGACTTCAGAAATTCAAATTGAGTCCCTATAGGATCCATGGACATTAGGACAGCCTTGTGCACGTCTTACACACGTGGACGCACAAATTCTTAGTTCACGACCTCGACGCCTTCAATTTCTTTGCAGTGGACTAGAACTCGAGTCAGAATGCCGGGACGATCGACATCAAAATCAGAATTTCAGAAAGAGCCAGATTTGACGCACTTTCGACGCGACCGTCGACGAAGTTGTTTGAACGACCCTGGATAACGAAATTGACTGTGCCGATGCGTCCGGAACATCAATTTTAC
This sequence comes from Papilionanthe hookeriana x Papilionanthe teres, assembly GCA_022702705.1. Classification (NCBI taxonomy): domain Eukaryota; kingdom Viridiplantae; phylum Streptophyta; class Magnoliopsida; order Asparagales; family Orchidaceae; genus Papilionanthe; species Papilionanthe hookeriana x Papilionanthe teres. Next base: position 1,553,853 of record CM040429.1, on the reverse strand, counting down.
CTAAACTGGACGTTTGTTTTGCGACGATAGCATGTCGGGAACAAAATGTGTGAAACGGAAATTATTATAATAATAATAATAATACTTATGTTATTATTATTATTATATATTTATATCTATATATTTCCTATCTAATTAAATCCTAAGCCCTAAAAAATGCCCTCTCCCGTTCGATTGACACTCGGCCTCTCCCGTATGCACGATTGGGAGATTTCGTTCCTCCCTCTCCCGTGCTCGAACGAGTCACCCCGACCATTTCTATCTTCCCCCATGCTCGATCGTATCTCTGTGGCCTTCTCCTTCTCGAGCCGCATGAACTTACCCCCATTCCTTATCCCTGGCAGCGACGACTTCCCTCTGCCTTCCCCGTGCGAGCCTGCGGCCACCTGCGGCTATCTGCGACCTTTTTGTCGCTGCTGCCAGGGCTCTCCCCACTTGAGCTTATCTCCTGTAGGTGTTTTCAGCACTCTCTCCCCCTTCCATTCTATAAATAAGCCCTATTTGGGGCGTCCCAGGGGTTAGGCGAATTTTTTGGAGAGGGGGAGGTGCTGCTGGTTTGAGGCTTGGATTTTCTGCTTTTGTTTGTTCTACACTAGCTGGTAACCTTTCTCCTACCTCTATTCGTCTCAGTCTTGCCTGTAGTGGTTGCGGTTTTCTGCAGTTGGCTTGGTTCTCCCTACTTGTTGTTTCGGCTGAGCACTTGTGTGCCATGGAATGTGTTATTCATTTGCTTAAGTAATGATTTCTTGCTCCCTCTCTCTAATGGCATGCTAGTATGATTGTCGTATTAAGATTTGGGGGCATTTTATTACTTGAAGCATGTGTAAAATGGAAATGTGAGTATGTTCTAAAGCATAGGTTTGGTTATTTGCTTAAAGTGGTGGAAATATAGCATGACATTGGCTCCTCTCTTTTCTCTACTTGCTTAAGATGATAAAATGTGGTATATTTCTACTTTCTATGGTTAAAGAAGTTGAAGCGTGACCTTGGAATAATGTTAGCTCTTCTCTTTTCTTTTGTTCAAAAGGCAAGTTGGAGTGATTAAAATGTGACTTTTGGGACAATGATAGTTCATTCTTCAAGCATGTTGGGATATGTGTTGCAAGGCTTTCTATTCACTTTTGCTTGGCATGAATCATGGAAGAATTCGTTTGGCTTTTTTTTAATGTGCATGTGGGGCTTGTTTTTTTTTTTTTGCTCCTTGTAGCTTTTCCTTACAAAAAAATGCATGCTAAGAAGAAGTTTACTTTAATTTGGAAAGGTTCCACACTTGTTCTTATTGAAGCATGTGGTAGCTTTATGATTTGATATATGGAAAGCATAAGGATGTTATTGTGGTTCAAGTTTAGCTTTTATTAATGGCTCAGTTCTCAGTTTCGAGCTAAGGCTATGTTTCAAATATATAAATTTCATTTATTAAGTTGTTTTTTGAAAAGCTTGCTTTAGCTTAGTGTTGGGCTTAGTTTCAATCCTTGCTGGACTCGGTTTTACCCCTGCTGTATTTCCTTTCTTTAGCTTGGTGATGGGCTTGATTTTAGATTGATTGTGGCTCGGTTTTTAGCCCTGCTGTGTTCCTTTCTTTAGCTTTGTGCTGGGCTTGATTTTAGCCATATAGTGGCTGGGGTTTTGGTCCTATATGGGCTCGGTTTTACTCTTGTGGTGCTTCCTGCTTTGGTCTTGTGTTGGACCTGCTTTAGCTTGGTGTTGGCTTGATTCCAGCCCAATTGTGGCTCGGGTTTGGGCCTGTTCTGGCTCTGTGGTACTCTTGTGCTGGTTTCCATGCCCGGCTTTGTGTTGGGCCGGCTTTAGTTTGGTTTTGGCTTGGTTCCAGCCTTATGGTGGCTCGGGTTTATGCCTTATGTTGGCTCGGTTTCAGCCCTATGGTAATTCAATTCTATGGTTTTGTGTTGGGTTGCATTTATAGCTTTATGATGAATAATTTTATTCATTATCTTGGTTTGGATTCCCCTTTTTGCTTGCTTTTGGAGTCGGTTGATTGAGAATTATATTTGAGGCATCCTTGCTACGCCTCATTTGGTGGAATTAAAATTGACTTGCGGGGTTTGTGAGAGCTTATCCATTCACTTTCTTATGTGTTGGAAGTTCTATTTTGAAATGGTTTTTCTGTTTTTGCCTTGGTTGTGAGCTTCCTTGGCCCCTGTTGCTTGGTCGTGAGCCTCTTTGGCCCTGTCCTGTCTTGGCCGTGAGCTTATACTTGAATTTATTGGAGGATTTTACCCTTATGTGACATGTTGAGTTGTGATATCGAGTTGGGAGTTGAGAAATAGTCATATTTTGGGATTTGGAAATACTAGTGGGGGTCTTTCTCGGCTCACTTCTATTTAGTTTATTGTGTGAGGTTTGCAAACTTTTTAAGCCTTATCTAGGGGTGTTTTAGACTAACCCTCCTACCGTTTGGGCCCCTCATTTTTCTTAAATCGGATTTGGAGGTGGGTTAGTCTCCTTTCCTTCCCCTTTTGCTCTTTGACTTGTTTTCTTTTGTTGTTTTTCTCGGCTTTAGTTTTCGTTTTGTTTTGGGGCATAGGGTGCTGATGATAAAGGCATACCAGTGGTAAAGTGGAATGATATTTCATCCTACGACATTAGGACCCACTCCAAGGCCCCGATGAACCGTAGGATGACGGTATCATTCACCGCTATAAGGCAAGCGGGGCACCCGTACCTTCTTAGGATTGTTAGTGATCCTACACCCGACGAAGTGATCGACTCGTGGACAACTATAATTTTCAAAGAAAACTGATAAGAACGGATTGGATAATAACAAGTACTATATTTACAACAAAAAAATATTTTCACTAGAACCAAAACGTCAATATAAACTTTCTTTTGTATGCCCAAAATCCACGTGCATGATAAAAATATAAATTTTAAAACTATATTATAAACTTGGTTGTCCACTTGTTGATTATCAATCGGGTTAAGGAACACCTCCTAAGTTAGGTTTAGTAGGACACCCTTCTAGTTAAGTAGCGGGCTCTATACACTCGGGTGACCGAGTAGCCTTCGACGACCCTCGAGAATAACTACACAGTTTCTGAGCCTAGCCCCGACCCGAGTGCTTTCATTGCAGTTGTACAACTATGAAAGTCATTCTTACTAACTTTTCTATTAGTTTTACAATTATTACTCATTCTCCTGGTATAAGTTTATGGTGTAAATCGGATACACCGTATATCAAAATTAACTCTGATGGGAGTTGGAAACAGAATTATGCTGGTATTGGAGGAGTTTGTAGGGATTGGATTGGTTATGTCCTTTATTGGTTTGCTGTTCCTTCTCCTTGTGTTTCTCCTATGGCTGCGGAAGCTGATGCTATAGTATTTGCTCTGTTGATGGCTCGAAAGAAGGGTTGGAGTAATGTTATTATTGAAATTGATTCTCTTAATTTATGGAAGATTTGCAGGTCTAATTTTCTATGTCGTCGAAGTATTCAGTTGCAGGTTAAACGAATTCTTTATCAGGCTAAAGATCTTAATGTGGTGTGGACTTGTACTAGAAGAGAAGGTAATGTTGTTGCAAATTGGGCTGCTAAGCTGGGATCATTTCTAAAAGCTCCTTATATTTCTCAAGTGTTACCTATTGATCTTTACAGATTGGTACTTTTAGATCTATAGTTGGTTTGGTCTGTCGAGTGTGTTGAGTTGTATGTTTTTTTTTTTTTTTCAAAAATGACCTTTTCTTTTCTTTTTGTATTTTTTATTTTTTGGATTGTAGGGTGTGTGTGTGTAGAATCTCTTTCCCGGATTTGTAATTTTCTTTTTATGGAATAAAATGCGAAGCTATAATGCTCTTTAAAGAAAATGTAATTTTATCTGTGTCTAAAATGTAAATTTTGTTTTTTTTATAAGTTAAAATAATAATATTATTATGAGTCGTGTACATAAATAACTGAAACTTTCATATTTACAATTCTGACATTCTTTTTCATCCACTTTTCAAAGCTCAAAATTCATAATAAAATCTCAACTCATATTTTTCATTTTTATCAAATTCCCAATAGTTTGATTATGTCATGCATAAATACATCAAATTTGACAGTTCAAAAATATCACCCTTCATGCATGAATACTATAATCGTTACCGTATTTTCATATATTATAATCGTCATTTTTTTTTTCTAATAATCTTGAACGTAAGCTTTTTATTTTAGAAAGATTGACGTATATAGCACTCAATTCTTATGTATTTACATATCCAACACCTAAATTTAAATTTTTACATACACGCCACCTTTTCTAAGAATAAAAAATACATATTTCATCTTTTAAATATTAAAAAGTTGATATCTTTGATGCGATACGAAAGATTTGAGTGGTATAAATCAAAAAAATTAAAGTTTAAGTGTTAGATATGTAAATGCATAAGAATTGGGTGGTATTTTTGTAAATGCTTCATTAAATTTGACTCATCAGAGAGCAAACTCGTAACCCTTATCATTTTTCCAGCAGTTCTTGCTGTCCGATACGCTCCCAGCATACAATCCTTTAACTGCGAACGAACAGGTGAGGTAGATTAAACACATTACAGCATTACAGCTAATGAAATCATTACACATATGAATATATATGTTTTCTTCTTCCGACAGTTGTACCTGCAGCCTCAAGCAGAAGGAATGCTTGACGTTTTCGGCTATGACCTTCCACCGACCCAATTGCCTTTTGCAATCAAGGCCATCCAATGCAAATGACAGCGGACCCTATCATGTCCCTCAGGTACAACATATCGACAGTATCCTTTTATTATAAACGTTTCAATTTTAACGGTTAGATTTTATTTAACGAGGCAGCGATCAAGTGATCTATGACCTGTTCAATATCCAAATGGACCAATACCTGGCAGCTAACACGTGGCAACATGAGCTCCTTACGGCACCCATTTATTCAACTCAACCGTTGCCATTACAACAGGTGCTTAATTGAACTAATCACGATTATTATTTTAATTAATATTTGACGGCTAGGTCGATCTAACTGACGGCGTTGTAATGCTTGTGCCATAGGTTTCGTTTGTGATGGCCGAATTGCCGTCAGTAGAGGGAGCGGCGGTGAACTGCTCCCAGACGGCTCCGTCAGAGAATGACACGTGTGGTGGCGGGTTTAATGGGAGCTTAATGCCCCAGGTTCCGTTTGCGATGGCTGAGTTGCCGACAGGGGTGGGAGCGGCCGTGAACTGCTCCCAGAAGGCTCCGTTAGAGAATGGCACGTGTGGTGGCGGCGTTAATGGGAGCTTAATGCATGTATCCCCAGTTCCGTTAGGGATGGCCGAGTTGACCGCCGCTCCCAGACGGCTCCGTTAGAGAATGGCAAGTTTGTTGGCGGGGTTAATGTGAGCTTAATGCCTGTGTCCCAGGTTCCGTCAGCGATGACCGAGTTGCCGTCAATGGAGGGAGCAGCGGTGAAATGCTCTCAGACGGCTCCGTTAGAGAATGACACGTGTGGTGGCGGGGTTAATGGGAGCTGAGCGGCAGAGAATATGGGGTGATCTTGGCCGTTTGATTGAATGAGCTCCATCCAACGTGTCATGAGAAACATTATTCTTTACGTATCTTATAGCTAAACTTTCATATTTATACAGATAATACTGAAATTGTTAATATTATGTTGTTATAAGTGATAGGAAAGTTTAAATATGAGATATATATATAAATACAAGTTGAAATTGTGTTCTATGTCTGTAAATTTTCCTTCTATGCCATATTTTGTTCAGTTTTTGGGCATTTTAAATGCTGAACTCTGAAAGAGTTTTATGATGTATTGCAACATATTTTGTTTTGTTAATTTAATTTTAGTTTTGAGAACATTTTTAATAAATTTATATTTAGCATGCCTTTTTTTTTAAATGGGTATATATTATCTTCACATGTTAATAATGTTTAATGTTGGATTAGAATATAAATAAAAATGGAATTAAATTTAAACAAAGGCAAAGAGATCCCCTTTGCAATTAACAAATGATATTGTTATAATGGTATGGTGATTCTCATGTTAACATTAAAATAAAAAGGAAATCATAGACGTGCATTCAATATTATTATAATATCAGGCTGCATCATAACATTATAGCTATCACTAGTATCATCATTATTAAATAGGAGCATTTACATATCTAACAACATTTTTTTTTACATAAATAACATCAAAATCTTTTATATCATATGAAAAATACAATCAGTTGAACTTTTAAAAAGTGAAATGCAACTATTATTGCATAGGTAGATCATCATTTATGGAAAAATTAAAATTTAGCTGTTAGATATGCAAATACATAAGAATTGAATGATATGTATGTAAATCTTTTTACTAGGGGCCATTTACATACTAAGTCTTAGCCTATAAAGGCCGTCCAATATGTTTTACCATTCATTTCCTATATATTTAGTTATGTAATAACTAAGTCTTAGCCAAATCTTTCATATCACATTAAAAAATACCACTCTTATAACTTTTAAAAAATGAAATACACATGTGCATGTATAGGTGAAATGATATTTATATAAAAATTGAAGTTTAGTTATGGGAACTTCTTATTGGAAATTTTTTTCATGTATATTTTTGGAATAGAAATGGGCTGCCTGTATAGAGATGAGTATTTTAAGATTAGTTGAAACCCAGATGATTGTGGTTAACAGAAAGGCAAATGTGAAATTTACATACATATAACATAATTGTTATATATATATATATATATATATATATATATATATATATATATATATATATATATATATATATATATATATATATATATATATATATATATAATATCCAGCAATAGCCATATCCCCGTTAACGGCAGAAGCTGAGGCGATCATTTTTGCTCTCCTGATAGCAAAAAGGATGGGATGGATTAATATAGTAGTGGAAATGGATTCATTGTGTTTATATAATATCTGCTGCTCTAATTTTAACTCATCACTCGGAGTACGTTATTGCAGATTAAGAGGATCAAAAAGCTTGCGGTTGGTCTCAATATCATTTGGACATATACTAAAAGAGAATGAAATTTGGCTGCAGATTGGATTGCTAAACTGGGAATGAAATTGAGGAAGCCGGTGATCTCGAAACTATTACCTGACTGTTTAGTACCTTTAACATGTCAAGATTTATATTCTTAGCCTTTGGTTTACTGACTGTTTTTTATAGTTACTGTTCCTTATGTTTTTGGTTTTCTTGTTTTTAGTCTTATGTTTTGTTTCGTTTGTGTCTTGGATGTGTGAGTTGTTTTTTTTCCTTTTTTTGGAGAAGAGGACCTTATATTCCTTATTTTTTGTGTGAGTTGTAGTGTGGGTGTAGATAAGACCTCTCTCCCGGGATGTATTTTTATTTTTAATGAACGCGTAGGGAACTACAGACTCCTTTAAATAAAAAAAATATAATATCTATGGTTTGATATTTACCTTTGGACCTACTGGACTCACCACTGAAGTCAAGTCCGTCAAGATGCACCACGAAGCCCTTCAGGAGGCTCTCCCCGGCGACAATGTTGGGTTCAATGTTAAGAACGTTGCTCGTCAAAGACTTGAAACGTGGTTTTGTGGCATCTAACTCAAAGGACGATCCCGCTAGGGAGGCCGTCAATTTCACTTCTCGGGTCATCATCATGAACCACCCCGGTCGGATTGGCGGTGGTTATGCTCCGGTCCTCGATCGCCACACTTCCCACATCGCCGTCAAATTTGCCGAGATCTTGACCAAGATTGACAGGTTGTCCGACAAGGAGCTCGAGAAGGAGCCGAAATTTCTCAAGAATGGAGATGCCGGTTTGGTGAAGATGATTCCTACCAAGCCTATGGTGGTAGTGACGTACTCTGAGTATCCGCCGCTCGGAAGGTTTGCTGTGAGGGACATGAGGCAGACGGTAGCGGTCGGGGTCATCAAGAGCGTGGAGAAGAAGGATCCTAGTGGAGCGAAGGTGACCAAATCGACTGCCAAGAAGAAATGAATTGTGCGTTGTTGTTTGAATAAGGACGAGCGGGAATTAATGGAGTTGGTTTCGGTGCTTGGATGCGTAACCGGGTGCTTGATGGACGGTGGCACTGCCCGCTTCAGTTATATTTTTAGTTGTTGTCTGTGTTGTTTGTTTTCCTTATGTTGAAGGCTGTTGTACTGCTTTTCTATGGTTTTATTATTTATCTCTGCTTATTAAGATTGTACTGTTGTTTTTGTTGTTGTTGTTGTTGTATGAGTTTGAATTTGATGTTATTTGAGTTCTTGCGTTCTATTTGTTTTGGTAATTTGGTTGCAGTTCTTTTTCCCAGCTTTACATTTTTAGATTGCCACCATAGTTGTGGCTGAGTAATTATTATTTGGCACACAATTCTTATTTATTTAGTGTTTTTACTTGCACGCTGATCACTGAAAAATTTATTAAGAAATTCATACCTATTTTTGATGAAATTGCACTTTAAAGAAAGGTATTTTCTTTATTTTGTTGCGAGAATGGAGAATTTAGGTGATAAAAGCAAAAATCATAAAAAGGAGCGGATTTGGAGCAAAAAGGAAGAAAATAATGCAATTTGTGCCGAGTCGCCGACGGCGAGATCGAGCCCGCCGACGGTGAGGGTACGAGGAAGAAAATTCGAAGGATTTATAATCGTGCTCGCCGACGGCGAGCCCGAGCCCGCCGAGAGCGAGATAGCGCGGTTCGAAGACCTTCAGGAGCCTCGCCGACAGGCGAGGTAGTTCGTTGCCGACGGCGAGGTAGTTCAAATGACACGGATACATTGAACCCGGACACTTTTGAAGGGATGCTTACACACCTCTTGGTCCTTTGCTCACCTCTATATATAGAGGCCGAAATTCAGCTTCTAAGTGTGTGTTATAAGGGTGTGTTATTTTGTGTTGGGTGTGTCAATTTGTGTCTTTAGAGTCTTAATTAGTGAGTTAGTGAGTTTTTAGCGAGTCTTGCTGTACTAGAAGGAAGAGTCAAAGGAACTGTGAGGAGTACGCTGGGGATAAATCGAGATAAGTATTTATATTTATTGTTTTTAACTTTAAATGAAATCCATGCTTAGTTTAGTTCCCATGAATTACGAGTAGTTATTTTAGTCTTTCTCCCCGTTTATGAAATTAAGTGATCTAGATGAACTAAAAACGAAGTACTTTTATATATATTAATAAATTGTGATAATTTTTTAAAACTTAATTTACTTTCAAACTGGCCATTTGATTTGTTAAAATATGTTGATTATCAACTATAGTAAAAATTACATATGATATTCGGGAAATTCAAAAGCCATGGAAGGAGGGTGCAAATAAATAGGGAAATAATATCACTGGGCGTAGAATTGAGCATTTTAGTGTGACAGACTAAAATATTCAATTCGGTCCTATTGTCCGAGAGCCGAAGTGTAGATGTTAGCCCTCGGGCGAGGGGAACGTGGGAGCTCCGAGTGGCAGTCGGTATCCTCCCAAACTTAGCCACGGATTCGATAATCAAACATAGGATTAGTCGATATTCTTTACACCTGGACTAAAGGGTAAAGAATAAGAATGCTCCTATTTGTCACAATACCTTAAAATTATCTATTTAAATTCATCAATCACTTAAATTTCTAAACAAGGGGAAAGATACTTTTTCCGAATAGTTAAGACTTATTTAGCAATTAGTTTATTTTCCTGCACTTTCAATACGTATTAATTTTCTACTTAGTTAAATTACCTAATTAAAATACTTAGTTTACTTTATTGCGCTTAAATTTAGAATTCCAAATTTTTGTATACTATTTTAAAATTATTATTATTATTATTATTTTAAAATTAGTTGTTATTTAATTTTCTATTTCCCTGTGGGATCGATAACCAGGACTCCACTAGAGCCCTGTATTACTTGATACGATACGTATACTTGCGTAGCATCCACAACATAAACAATTACAATTCTATACATATAATATAGCGGGGTCAAGTTTTTGGCGTCGTTGCAATTAAATTAAAAATATCATAATATAAAATTGTGGGTCGAGTTTTTAGCGCCGTTGCTGAGAAAGTAAGAAAAATTTACTAGAGTAACTGATTATTTTAAAATAATCATAATAAATAAATAATATCTATTCTAAAATTGTATGCGCAAATTTGGAAACGAAAATTTAATACCTTACGATTCCGAATTAGAGCGTACAATTAAAAGAATTAGAAAACAAAAGAAACAAATTATAAATTTAACACAAATGGCGAATATTCCCGAAATTCAAAATATGAACCAACAAAGACCATTAAGAGATTATGCCAACCCTACATCGGATGAAATTTATTTAACTATTCAAAACCCCGATGTAATTGCTAATTCATTTGAACTTAAACCCGCAATTATCCAAATGGTACAAAACAATCAATTTAGTGGTTCACTCATCGAAGATCCTAACTTACATCTTGCTAGTTTTCTAGAACTTTGTCTACTTTTAAATATCAAGGAGTATCCGACGACGTTATAAGACTTAGACTTTTTCTTTTTCATTAAGGGATAAGGCTAAAATGTGGTTGAATTCGTTAAGACTCTGGATCTATTAAAACTTGGGGAGAATTATCACAAAAATTTCTATCCAAATATTTTCCACCATCTAAAACTCGCTAAGTTTAGAAATGATATAACTTCTTTTTGTCGGTTAGATGGAGAATCAATATATGAAGCTTGGGAGAGATTTAAGGAACTTCTTAGAAATGCCCACATCATGCGCTACCGGATTGGTCGATTATTCAAACCTTTTATAATGGATTAGTAGGATCTTTAAGATCAATCATCGATCTCGTCATTTGGAGGTTCATTAATGTCTAAACCATTTGATGAAGCCTATGCACTAATCGAAGAAATGGCAACAAATAATTTCCAATGGCTCGCTGATAGAGTAAATCCGAAAAAGATAGCCGGCATTCATGAAAACGATGCAATATCTATGTTAGCTTCTCAAATTGTCTGCTATATCTAAGAAATTAGATCATTTTGGAATGAACTACTCTCCTACTTTAGAAGAAAACTCATCTCGGACAAATCATAGAATCTCAATCTAATTATGAAACTTTAAATGCTATTAATAATAGAACTAATAACCCTTATTCAAACTATTATAATCTCGGTTGGAAAACTCATCCAAATTTTAATTGGAATAACACATCTAATCAATAATGGATGAATCAACCTAATCAAGCAAATCCAAACTATAAACCTAATTACCCACTCGGATTTAATAACAATAACCCTCAATTCAAAGATAAGAAATTATCTATGGATGAATTAATATTGAATATGGGTCATCAACTACAAAATCAAGGAAATTAACTACAAATTCAAGGAAATCAATTACAAATTCAAGGAACATCTATTAAAAATATCGAAACTCAACTTGGACATATTGCTACTGCGCTAAATAATAGAATACCCGGAACTTTTCCTAGTAATGTGGAAATAAATCCTAAAGATCAAGGTAAAGAACAAATTAAAGCAATACAACTAAGGAGTGGAAAAGAATTAGAACATCAAATTCAAAAAGAACTTGAAAGCCAAAAAGAGGAAGTGGAAATTGAAAAGGAAACACTTCAACAAGATTCAAACTTAGAACATCCTTTAATACCTATGAAAATTTCTGTTGAAAAACCTCCACCACCATTTCTCAACGACTAGCTCAACATAAAAAGATAAACAATTTGCTAAATTCCTTGAAATATTAAAGAAATTAACAATCAATATACCTTTTGTCGAAGCTTTAGATCGGATGCCAAATTATGTAAAATTTATGAAAGATATTCTAAATAAGAAAAGAAAATTCACCGATAATGAAACAGTCGCACTTAGTGAAGAGTGTAGTGCTATTATTCGAAGAAGCTTCCGAAAAATTGAAAGATCCTGGTAGTTTCACTATACCCTGCGCTATAGGAGAAAAATTTTATGGAAAAGCTTTGTGTGACTTAGGAGCAAGCATCAATCTAATGCCTACTATCGATTTTTAAGAGATTAGGATTAGGAAAAATTACACCTACTTCAATTACCCTTCGATTAGTCGATCGTTTGGTTACCTATCCTAAGGGAGTTATTGAAGATGTGTTAGTAAAAGTGGATAAATTTATCTTCCCAGGTAGATTTTATTGTTTTAGATATGGAGGAAGATAAAGAAATTCCTATCATTTTAGGAAGACCATTTTTAGCTACTTGGAAAAGTTATGATTGATGTTCGAAAGAAGAATTAAGCTATGAGAGTAAATGACCAAAAAGTTACATTTAATATTGCAAAATCAATGAAATATCCTGCTGTCTAGAAAAAGATGATGAATGTTTTCGGATGGAAATACTTGAACATTTACAACAAGAACATTTTAAGGAATATTACGAAGATAAATTAGAAAAAGAAAACACTCGAATTAATTGAAGATAATAATGAAGAACTAGATTATATTCGGGAAAGATTTGAATTTTTGGATAATACCGAAAACACCGACAAGAATATAGTTCCATCAATTATTAAACCTCCCGAACTTGAGCTAAAAATATTACCCGATCATTTGAAATATGCTTATTTAGGTAATTCTTCAACTTTACCGGTTATTATTTCATCCGCATTAAACGAATCTCAAGAACAAAAACTTTTAGAAACTTTAAAAAAATATAAGAAAACTTTTGGTTGGACTTTAGCGAGATATTAAAGGAATTAGTCCTTCAATACGTATGCATAGAATTATTTTAGATGATGAACATAAACCTAAAGCTGATCCCCAAAGGAGATTAAACTCGATAATGAAAGAAGTAGTTAAGAAAGAAATTTTAAAATTGTTAGATAATATTATTATATATCCTATTTCTGACAGTGCTTGGGTAAGCCCAATTCATTGTGTTCCTAAGAAGGGAGGAGTGACCGTCACTGCCAATGAAAATAACGATCTTATTCCTATAAGACAAGTTACTGGTTGGCGTATATGTATTGATTATAGGAAATTAAATACCGCCACCGGGAAAGATCACTTCCCTTTACCATTTCTAGACCGGATGTTAGATAGATTAGCTGGACATAAGTATTTTTGTTTTCTAGATGGATACACGGTTATCATCGAATACAAATTTCTCCCGAGGATCAAGAGAAAACTACATTTACTAGTCCTTATGGAACTTTCGCTTTCCGAAGAATGCCTTTTGGATTATGTAATGCACCAAGCAACATTCCGGAGATGTATGATGTCTATATTTAGTAAGTTAATTGACAATGGAATAGAAGTATTTATGGATGATTTCTCCGTATTTGGAACATCATTTGACACATGCTTAACTCATCTTGAAAAAGTATTAGAAATATGTGAGAAAACAAATTTAGTTCTAAATTGGGAGAAATGTCAATTTATGGTTGCGGGCGGCATTGTATTAGGGCATAAAATTTCGGAAAAAGGCATGGAAGTGGACCCTACAAAAATTCAAGTTATAGCTAAATTACCACCTCCAACTACGGTAAAAGGGGTAAGAAGTTTTCTTGGACATGCTTGGATTCTACGGACGCTATATAAAAGATTTTTCAAAAATTACTAAACCTCTATGCCAACTTCTCGAAAAGGACAAGAAATTTGAATTTACAAATGAATGCTCGAATGCTTTTGAACTCTTAAAAGAAAAATTAATTACAAGACTTATAATAGTTTCACCTAACTCAGGAGAAACCATTTGAGCTTATGTGTGATGCTAGTGATTATGCTATAGGAGCGATTCTTGGGCAAAGATATGAAAAGATTTTTAAAGTTATATACTTATGCTTAGTAAAACTCTAAATGATGTCGAAATAAATTATACGATTACTGAAAGAGAATTATTAGCGGTAGTATATGGTTTTAATAAATTTAGACCTTATCCGATTGGAACAAAATGTATCGTGCATACCGATCATTCTGCTATCAAATATTTAATGCAAAAGAAAGATTCCAAACCAAGATTAATTAGATGGATGCTATTAATGCAAGAATTCGATTTTGAGATCGTTAATAAGAAAGGAACCGATAATCAAATTGCGGATCATTTATCGAGATTAGAAAATCATGAATTATCCGATATTGAAAATGAAATTATAGACAGCTTTTCCGATGAACAACTATATAATATCAATGAGTGGAAAATACCATGATATGCTGATATAGTAAACTATATAGTTAGTAATATTTTACCACCTATGCTAACTTTGCAAAAACGAGAAAAATTCATCCATGATACGAAAACTTATTTTGGGATGAACCATATTTATATAAGCAATGTAAGGATTTAATTATTAGAAGATGTGTACCTTATGAAGAAACTGAACCAATTATTCAAAAATGTCATGATTCGATTTTGGAGGACATTTTGGGATCGATAAAACTGCTATAAGATTCTACGATACTGGATTTTACTGGCCTACTCTATTTAGAGATGTATACGGATATATTAAAACTTGCGATAAATGTCGAAAGAGTAGGAAATATATCTAGAAAAAACGAAATGCCTCGAATTTTATATTAGAAGTTGAAATTTTTGATGTTTGGGGATTAGATTTTATGGGACCTTTTATTCCTTCGTTTGGAAACTCATATATATTAGTAGTCGTTGATTATGTTTCCAAATGGATTGAGGCACAAGCTTTACCTAGGTGTGATGCTAAAAGTGTTTCAAAATTTCTGATGAAAAATATTTTTACTAGATTTGGAATGTCGAGAGTGATTATCACTGACGGAGGAACACATTTTAGAAATAAATACATTCACAAACTAGTAGAAAAATACAATATTACTCATAAGATATCCACTGCTTATCATCCACAGACTAGCGGATTAGCTGAAGTATCTAATCGTGAGATTAAACGTATTTTAGAAAAATCAGTAAACCCAAATAAGTTAGATTGGTCTATTAGATTAGACAACTGCATTATGGGCTTATAGGATCGCTTATAAAACTCCGATTGGAATGACTCCTTACGAGCTTATATATGGAAAAACATGTCACTTACCGGTTAAATTAGAACATAAAGCATATTGGGCGATTAAAGAATTTAATTATAATATGAAGGAAGTCTAGTGAGAAAAGATTGCTGCAATTAAATGAATTGGAAGAATTAAGAAATGAATCATATGATAATGATCGGATTTATAAAGAAAATATGAAATTATGGCATGATCGGAAGATTAATCGGAGAAATTTTGAACCGGGACGAGAAGTTTTGCTATATAATACTAGATTGAAATTATTTCCTGGAAAATTGAAGTCTCGATGGTTAGGACCTTTCACCATAACTCAAATATTTTCATACGGAACTATAGAAATCGAAGATCCAAAAAGCTGGACATAAATTTAAAGTTAATGGACATAGATTAAAACCATATTTCGAAGGTATAAGACCTAACTATAAAGAGGTTTTAATGCTTAGTCGACTCGATTAATAATTGAAATTAGGTCGGGTTGACGACGTTAAACCAAGCGCTTTATGGGAGGCAACCCATATTAGTTATCTATTTTTATTGTATCTTAATAGTTAGTCTATATTATTGAAACTTTATTACTCAATTATTATTAAGAATCATCACATATTCGAACCATTATGATGAGAAAAGAAATTATTCGATTTAGAGCGAAATTGGACATTATTTTGGAATCTCGCCGACGGCGAGGTCGATACTCGCCGACAGCGAGGTTCGCGCCTAAATTAAATTCAGTTTATTTATCGAACTCGCTGACAGCGAGAAAAGTCCCGCCGACAGCGAGAACATGGGAGGCAGTTTTTATAACTGAGTCGCCGACGGCGAGAAACTTCTCGCCGACAGCGAGGAAGTTATAAAGATGAGTTATTTATAATTTGAATGCCGATTTGGACGGTTTCAACACCAATTCCTTTGTGAAAACCCATTCTTAAATCATTCTAGATCTGCCTTCTTCACTAGAATTCATTCCATTCACCATAATGGCCTCCAAATTCTTAGATTCCTCTAATGCAGAGTGTTTAACCGGAGGAAATTTGTGAGTGCGGAAGAGCGACGGATCTTCAACAAGGTTTTGGTAAAGAAAAGAGTTATAAAAAACGGGGATTTGTCAATCGAGGATTAGAGAATTCCACTACGAAGATAGAAGAAACGATCGCGCTGGCGCACTAGGAGGTATTTTGTTACACTACGTCCGCTGTTGTTATTCCAGTTGTGAAAGAGTTCTACTCTAACTTACATGCGATCAACAATAGGAATGTCTACGTCCGAGGAAGATGGGTGACGTTTACTCCATCAAGAGTAAATGAATTATTCTCTATAGAAAACACCCCGGTATGTCACTATTCAAATTTTGTGCCTTCTCGATATAATATGAATGAGATATTTCGATATCCGATCGATGAACCGGAAGATTGGGAAATGCGTGAAGACGGGTATGTTAGTTTCTCCGCATCACTTTTGAATCCTGTCTCAAAGCACCGGCACTTTTTCATCACATCTAAATTGTTACCTACTATGAGGGTAAACAAGGTTTCGAAGGAATGCGCTATATTGAATTATTGTATTCAAAATGGATTGCTTATTGATGTTGGATCAATAATTGTTAAGTCCGCATTGGGTTTAATTGTGCATGGGTCGGTTCACGGACTAGGACACCCATCTACTATTTTTGCATTATGCGATCGGTACCGGGTTTCTTATGAAGCTTGGGAAAAGGTTCGTTACCTTGGAAGCCGCTCGATCCTACGGATATGTTCCCTACTTTGGACAATAATGATGAAATTACATTTATCTACGATAGAGCTTCACGGAATAATCCTATAGCAAGGCCTATTTCGGATAAAACGGAGTTACTTATGAAGAAAATTAAATGAATGGAGAAAGAACTGCAGAAAGTGAGAGATTTAATCGACAATATATCTGATTTATTTGATCACATTGACTGGAGGATGAAGAAACACTTTGATCATTCTGGACACCTGGAAGCTAGCTTTCTTCATTTACTGAGACAGAAGGGTTGGATCACTGAAGAATCTGCTTCGGAGTTTCCCTTCAGGCCTTTCTATAACTTATTTGTGCATCATCGTCATATCGGAAATATCAGAGAAGATGAAGATTCTGACATTGAAGAGTAGTAGTAAAGATTTCCATAGTATGTTTGTATTTATGTTATTTGATTTGATTTAGATTTTATTATGTGTGGAGTGATGATTTGAATATCTCAAACTTAATTGAGATATGCGTCATAGTTTCGTATCAGCATTTAGTGTGTCGTGGATTGGTTTGCGATGCTGATTAGTAGTAAAGATTGGAGAATTGAAGTTTGATTATAGAGTTTAAAATTATGTTAGTTTGTACATCTCATGGATTTCAATATTAAAGTTAATTTGTTGTGTTATGTGAATTTGTTTGTGTATAAGTAGCTAATCTTCATATTAAATTAATAAATGATGTGATCGGAAATATAATATAAGGCAAATCAAGGACGAAAATGAGTGACGAATTTCGGAAATTAAATTTTTTGGAATCTCGCCGACGGTGAGAAAAATCCCACCGACAGCGAGATCGATCTCGCTGACAGTGAAGGTTAGAGCAAAAATTTCTCGCCGACAGCGGATTTTTCCCGAGAGTTTTTGGTTCCGAAAAATATTAGCTCGCCGACGGCGAGAAAAATCTCGCTGACAGCGAGGTCGCGAAAAACACTTTAATTGACCGGTCAAAAACACTATTCATCATCCCCAAACTCTCATTTTCGCAAAAACTACCCTAGGGCTCACGAAATTTCGGATTTAGAGGCAATTTCATCACTCAAAATCACCGGATTTCATCTTCTCTTGGTAAGTGCTTCACTCCTATGCAAAAATTTTTTATTTTCACCATGTATTTTCTCCACATTGAAAAATTTTGAAAAATCCTAAATGTGGAAGAATTACTCGGTAGAAATCCATAAAATTTGTTTTAGTTTGATCTTAGATGTTGTAGGAAGCCTCCTTAGTAATATTAGGAAGTTTAGTGAAGATTTTTGTGAATTTCATAGATCGATCGAAAAATGGCTCCGCGACGGAAAAGACGAGTAGATTACGATGCCGACCGATTTGTCGATGCACGAGCACAAAATCGGTATTTTCAAAACATTCAAGCAAGAAAGTGCATTGCGAATCGAGTTTTTAAGAATCCGGAAGGCGAAGTTGAGCGGATCATTAAAGAACGAGGTTGGGAGAATCTCTGCTACATCACCAATAGAGCTGCTGTGGAAGTAGTAAAGGAATTTTATTCTAACTCGATCGTCGTAGAGGACGCACCGGTAAAGGTACGTGGATTTATGGTTGACTTCAGCGCTGCTAGAATTAACGCCTTCTATGAAGTTCGGGATGGTCCAAATGAGTACGAAACATTTGGAACTATGCCGGAACCTCTAGAAGATGTGATAAATTTTCTTACTGACGGGACTGGAGTTTGGAAGATAAAGCAGCGGGAAAGAGTGAATTTTCCTCTTTCTAAGTTAAATGCAAATTCTAAAGCATGGCACTATTTTATTTGTTCTACTTTGTTACCTACATATCACCACAGTGAGGTAACAAGGGATAGAGCAATTCGAATTTCGTATTCGGAACAATGAAGTATAAACATTGGAAGTGTCATCTATAGAAATATCTTAGCCACTCGCTGGAAATGAAAGTGGAGGGGGATTGGGACATCCTGGGTTGATTTATGCATACGCCAACTCTCTGGAGTTGAGGCGGCAGATGATGAGGAGTGGATAGAACCCATGAACCCACTCACAGCGACCAATATTAAGAAATATGAGTCTCATGAAGGGTGGAGATCAGGAGTGAGAAGTTATTTCACTCAGTCAAGTAGAGATATACCCTCTACTAGCTATGAACCTCCTGAGCCTACCACCCCTACCCTACAAGATCTGATGAATGAGCTGACACTGCATAGGAGGAGTTTTGAGCAGTTTGGAGAGACAATGGGGAGAAGATTTGATCATTTTGATCAAAGGATTGAAAATCTGGAGAGAAGACATGATTATGATAGTGAGTACCTGCAGAGACATTCAGAGTACGAGATAGCATATCATGAAGCCGAACGTCGCTACGGGAGTGGAGATTTAGATGTCATCTTTCCGGAATGCCCTGGTATACTCGGTATCATCCTCGCTCGATCTTCTCGACTGCGGATCGAGGAGGGGATGACAATATAGTTTGGGACTTCAATATAGAAGATTAGGACTTTATTTGTTTTGTTTGTTTGATGTTAAGTTATTTTGGAAACTTTTATATGTTTGTAATATTCAATACTTTATGTTGTGAGACATTGGATGTTAGTTAGATTAATTCGCTTGAATTGTGATAATAGTTTAGTTTTTGTTTTTATGTTAGTTAATTGCATTTGTTTTTATGTTAAATAGGATGTTAGTTTTCTTTAGTATGTTTTTATTTTATTCTGTATTGTTTTAAGTTGTAAAATTGTTAATATGTTAGTTAAATTGTTTTAATATGTTAGTAATTCATATGTGTAGTGTAGAGTTAATTTTAATTGTTGTATTTAATACTTATCTCGCATTTTATCCCCGCATTTTCTTTAAATTGTTATATATATATGGAGAATACTAACAGTACAGGTTCAATGAAAAATGAAAAAGCCTACAAAAATTTCAAAGAAAAAGGAAATACCTAAACTTCAAAGGTATGATTTATTTACTTTCCCTTTTTCATTATTTAGAGTAGATATAAAAATTTAAGTTTGGGGGGAGTAAAATACAAATTTAGTTATTAACTTGTTCTCAATTTCTATTTTCAAATTATTATAAAATGATTTTTATAGCAAATTTTTCAATTTAATTAATATGAATCATTTTATTTAATTATTATAAAAGGTTAAATGAAATATTTCTAGTGCTTTAATTAATTAAATAGAATAAAATATTTGGTTAAAGAGAATAAGAATATAGTAAACTATTTTTAGTAAGGAAAACTATATTCTAAAATTAAAATTCTTAAGTATTCAAGTGAAAAAGAAAAGATTGAAAATCAATGAAGTAAAAACTATGAAGTATATATAAGCTAAGAAATATTTCTAAGTTTCAAATTTAGGAAGATGAAAATGAAGTTCAAAATTATTAACAGGCTCTCCAGATACAGTAATCTTCATTAAAAAAAAAGAAAAAGAAAAAGAAAAAGAAAAAGAAAAAAGAAAAATGAGGAGAAGCTTGAGGAGATGCCTTATCAAAAATTAGCTTCATTTGAATTAACCTAAAGGGAAAAACTTAGATATTTCCAAACTTATGTTTATGGATTAGAATTTTACCTAATAGTGTTTTCTTGAATTTCTTATCATATGAATATCTTAAGTAATTATTCTTTTAAATATAGTCATTCCTGAAATGAATAGTAAGCTAGAAATCTTAGACCTGATAACTAAATAATTTATTTCTATAAGATTAATTAAATTACATGAATTATTTTTATTTAACTTTATTATGATATTAATTAATCTAATTCATAGTTTATTTGAATTGAAAAATCTTACTATAGAAATCATTATTTTTATGTAGTATTAAAAATTACTTGAGGACAAGTAATAAGTAAGTTTGGGGATTTTGATCACTGAAAAATTTATTAAGAAATTCATACCTATTTTTGATGAAATTACACTTTAAAGAAAGGTATTTTCTTTATTTTGTTGCAGGAATGGAGAATTTAGGTGATAAAAGCAAAAATCATAAAAAGGAGCGGATTTGGAGCAAAAAGGAAGAAAATAATGCAATTTGTGCTGAGTCGCCGACGGCGAGGGTACGAGGAAGAAAATTCTGAAGGATTTATAACTGTCTCGCTGACAGCGAGCCCGAGCCCGCCGACAGCGAGATAGCGCGGTTCGAAGACCTTCTAGAAGCCTCGCCGACAACGAGGTAGTTCGTCGCCGATGGTGAGCTAGTTCAAATGGCACGGATACATTGAACCCGGACACTTTTCGAAGGGATGCTTACACACCTCTTGGTCCTTCGCTCACCTCATATATAGAGGCCGAATTCGACTTTCTAAGTGTGTGTTATAAGGGTGTGTTATTTTGTGTTGGGTGTGTCAATTTGTGTCTTTAGAGTCTTAATTAGTGAGTTAGTGAGTTTTTAGCGAGTCTTGCTGTACTAGAAGGAAGAGTCAAAGGAACTGCGAGGAGTCTGCTTGGGGATAAATCGAGATAAGTATTTATATTTATTGTTTTTAACTTTAAATGAAATCCATGCTTAGTTTAGTTCCCATGAATTCTGAGTAGTTAATTTAGTTTTTTTCCCTGTTTATGAAATTAAGTGACTAGATGAACTAAAAACAGAAGTACTTTTATATATATTAATAAATTGTGATAATTTTTTAAAACTTAATTTACTTTCAAACTGGCCATTTGATTTGTTAAAATATGTTGATTATCAACTATAGTAAAAATTATATCTGATATTCGGGGAATTCAAAAGCCTTGGAAGGAGGGTGCAAATAAATAGGGAAATAATATCATCGGGCGTAGAATCGAGCATTTTAGTGTGATGACTAAAATATTCAATTCGGTCCTATTGTCCGAGAGCCGAAGTGTAGATGTTAGCCCTCGAGCGAGGGGAACGTGGGAGCTCTGAAGTGGCAGTCGGTATCCTCCCAGCCTAGCCGCAGATTCAGTAATCAAACATAGGATTAGTCAATATTCTTTACACCTGGACCAAAGGGTAAAGAATAAGAATGCTCATATTTGTCACAATACCTTAAAATTATCTATTTAAATTCATCAATTACTTAAATTTCTAAACAAGGGGAAAGATAACCTATATAAGCATTGTGACTATGCTTAATATCATTAACAGACAAACATTTGAAAATATAAGAATAGATTTTACCAATGACCTGCTTAGCATTAGGACAAATACCATTAAATTTCGCGTTATTACGACTTAACCAGGTAAACCAAACCACAATAGCAGGAAGAGAACTTAAGAAGGAGTGCCCTCTAACATTCCAATCACGATAAATATCCAACACTGAATTATAACCATAAAAGAATTCACTTCTGCCACATAAAGCAAAAATACTTTTCAAAATATCACAAGAAAAACTGCAACTACAAAATATATGAAGAATAGTCTCTTCATGATTTTTACAAAAAGAGCCGAAATTTCTTAAGAATGGAGATGCCGGTTTCATGAAGATGATTCCCACCAAGCCTATGGTGGTGGAGACGTTCTCCGAGTATCCGCCGCTCGAAAGGTTTGCTGTGAGGGGCATGAGGCAGACAGTGGCGGTCGGGTTCATCAAGAGCGTGGAGAAGAAGGATCCTAGTGGAGCGAAGGTGACCAAATCGGCTACCAAGAAGAAATGAATTGTGCGTTGTTGTTTGAATAAGGACGAGCGTGAATCAATCGAGTTGGTTTCTGGTGTTTGGATGCGAACCGGGTGCTTGACGGACGGTGGCACCGCCTGCTTCAGTTATCTTTTTAGTTGTTGTCTGTGTTGTTTGTTTTCCTTGTGTTGAAAGTTGTTGTACTACTTTTCTATTGTTGTATTATTTATCTCTGCTTATTATGTACCGCTGTTGTTGTTGTTGTATGAGTTTGAATTTGATATTATTTGTGTTCAATTTGTTTTGGTAATTCGGTTGCAGTTCTTTTTCCCAGCTTTACATTTTTAGATTGCCACCATAGTTGTGGCTGAGTAATTATTATTTGGCACACAATTCTTATTTATTTGGTGTTTTTACTTGCACGCCACTCAATAATTTATAAATAATAAACAAACTATCAAAACATTAAATATTTCAAATTAACAGGAACCCCTTTTCGTTCTAGCAGCGAGGATGGCATGCCAATACTGCATTTCTTCGGGTTATTTGTATGATACAATCTGGAACTCGTAACTGGAGGGCTTTCCACTTCCTTGCAATGTTTTGTTTGTGTAGATTATTAAAAGATGCATGCCTCTGTTCATAGGCCAATCTTGAGCTCTACGAAGTTCGGCAATATCTTTTAAGTAAGAATTTCTGAGAGAGAGTAAATTGTTTTGATGATATTTCTCAAGAAAGTCAGTCATTTAGCGTCCGTGAAGGAGGATTTAGGCCGCAGGTGGTTGTCTGGAAATGACGGACATCAACACCAGCAGACAAAGGAGGAAAGTGGGCAACTAGTGTGTTGCGGTTGGTAACGTTCATTGGCAAATGATTCTGGCCCTTTTAGACTGCACTACAAATGGATCAAATGCTGAGTTTAGAAATTCCTAAAATTTTATATTGTATTTCAATTTTCGCAAACCAAACATAGTACTTTTTTTTTAATTGCATTGCATCCCAAAAGCATTGCACCAAAGATAGTTCCCTCGAATTATGACCTTTTATGAATCTCATATGACAGAATTTTAGTCACATTTCATATTCTTCTATCATTGTTGGCAATATTTTTCAAGATGTTCATCAAGTCATTATATTAATTAGCAGGAGTTTGATTGAAAATGTTACATTATTGTTGAATAATGGTTTGCCCGTGAATCACACCTAAGGAAGACAATGTAAGGAAAGGGATAGGGAACAGTAATACGTCATGTCTTATTCATAAAATTATTTTTTTATTCATTTCGAGGAGGGGGTTGCAATTTGATGATGTTATACTTTTACCTATACTTTAAATGGAGTCGTCTGAAGTTTTTCTGATATTTCACATATATGAGTTTATCGTTCGACTGCTCTTGAGGTTAGCCGGTTAAGCTAAATTGGCTTCAGGTCAGCTAGATCAACTCGGTCAATTGAGTTTACTTGATATGGGCCATCCGACTATTATGGCTTCATTATCGATTCTTGACCCCTAATTCAGGTCCTTTTGGTTACTCTACGATGGTTTAAGTTGATAGGGGACTGAATCTTCCTTATATCGGCTCTCATGTGATAATTGTCTTAAATATCATTTTGTCTCATTTATGTTTGAATGAATCGTTCTTGTATCCTCTAGTGATCTTTGATCTGTTTTCTGGTTCGGTCTGCTTTGGTTACATTGGTTTTGACTCGGATAACTAGGTCGGACAAACGGGCCCACCTTCATCATAATGTTTTCTTTTAGACTATTAAATCTCCTCAGGACCAGTGTTAGCACATTTTTAATGTACAATTATTTCTTTAACTTGCAATATCAAATCTTTGTTCATTATAAAAGGGTTAATTTCTATCCATATGACAAGCTAATCAAAGTTTATTTTTTAAACAAATTAGCAAATGCCACATGGAAGGCTAAAAGTCAACTCATTAACAATCCCACAAGTCAAATTTATGGACTATGAGCTTGAGCTCGACCTTGAGCACAAATTATAACACGTTTTAAGGCCTCGAGATCGAGCCTGATGACGCCCAGTTTATTAGGTCACAAGTTGGCTCGTTGGAGCTCCGAATTTAAATTTAGAATTTTCACAATCTTATTGTTCCCCCAACTCCATCTCTAATTAATGAGTTCCTATCACAACCCTTTAATTTTCATTGTTCTATGGACGCCATTCCCAATGGGTTATTGCAGTGAATGCTATCAACTGCAAGTGCCAAACACAAATTCTCCCACTGGACCCAACATAATCCATCTCCTTAAAGCCACAAATTTCATAAATATGATTGCTCCCGTGTCATCTCCATCAGTATCTCATAAATGTAAAAAACTTCCATCGCTAGTTCAAGATTTTGTTCATGAGCTCTAATCATCTATTATATTGTGAAGCCCAACTCAAGCTCAAGCCGAACCTCATCGGCCCGTAATTGGGTAGCCAAGCGGAAAAGGTAGCTAACTATGACGAGCCCAACT
This sequence comes from Papilionanthe hookeriana x Papilionanthe teres, assembly GCA_022702705.1. NCBI lineage: Eukaryota > Viridiplantae > Streptophyta > Magnoliopsida > Asparagales > Orchidaceae > Papilionanthe > Papilionanthe hookeriana x Papilionanthe teres. The sequence goes on along the minus strand of CM040429.1, from coordinate 1,529,109 downwards.
CATTTACCACCTTAACTTGGCCTCATATATATTCACTTATTATCATAAAACCAAAGATATATTGACACAAATAAATTTGGTGGAGAAGAGCCCAAATCAAGAAACATGACTTTCATTTATAGCTTCTCCGTCTCAATAGAGAGAAAAATAAAGCATAATTTACATATTGTTTGATATATGTAATTTTATCCGTGAAAATGGATAATGCTACTTTTAATGCTATTATTGGCAATCCACTGAAAATGGATAATGCTAATTTTAATTTTTAGGCCATCAGTGGCCAAAGTTCTTGTGGAAAAAGATGTCACGGTTAAAGTTCCTGATTCAGTTTGGATTGGTAACAATGTTGATGGGTATTGGCAACCTGTAGAATTGGAATTTGTTCCAAATTATTGTACACACTATAGAATGTTTGGACACTTATATAATGCATGTTACATTGCCCATCTTGCATTGCGCAAGCAAAAAGATAGGACTGATGTTTATGGTAATGATGGAGTTAAAGTTGAGAAATCTGTGAAGGGTAAAGAGATTGAATCTACTCCTAATAATATTGAAGAGTTGAGTCAGGAAGTGGATGGGGCTACTGTTGTTAATGATAATTTGAACATACTTGAGACTGAGAATCTTGATACAACTTCTGCTCGAGATCTCAATCAGATGCAACATGATATAGATAATTCTAGAGTTCTTAATCTTGATGGTTCTAATGGAGGTATTGTTCCAGGTAAGGATTCTGAATCTCTTATTGGAAGTAAGATGGTTGGAACTTCTTTTGCTAATCTTGATAAAGAACATAGTCTGGTTAATAATGAAGGTCTTATTGTTGAGGTTGATAATGATTTGTCTAAATCTGAAAATGAGGAAGATTGGACGTTACAAATAAATTTAAGAAGAAGGAAATTTAAGGGTAGTAGAGAGATGGGTTCTTTGAATCCTGCTTCTGTTAAAGATCAACTTCTTGGAAAAAAATTGGATACCAATACTTTATCTTCTACCTCTAGAACTACTAGAGGTAGGAGAAATCATGATGGTGAAGTTTAATACATTGTTCTGGAATATTAGAGGCATTGCAAAAGGCAATGCTTCTAATAGGATTAAGAATTTGATTCATTTTTATCATCTTTCTTTCTTTGGTATTCTTGAACCTCTTGTTCAGGTAGCTAATAATGATAAATATATTAATAGACTTGATAAATTTCATTACTTTGCCAATATTAATAATAAAATATGGTTTCTTTGGAATGATTGTATTATGGTTGATGTTATTATTAATCATAAACAAATGTTACATTTGCATATTAACATTAGAGGGAATAAATTTCATCTTTCCTTGATTTATGCTGGTTGCCATAAGTTTGACAGAATTGAATTATGGGATCTTCTTAAATCCATTGGTCCTTTATCTGAGCCTTAGTTAGTAGGGGGAGATTTTAATCTTATCTCTTCTGTTATTGAGAAAAAGGGAGGTTTACCTCCTAATCCTAATCTTATTGCATATTTTAATGATGTATTGATGGATGTTGGTCTTTTGGACTTGGGGTACCATGGTAATCCTTTTAATTGGAATCGTGGCCATGTCTTTGAAAGGCTGGATAGATTTCTTTCCAATTCAGCATGGATCAATACTTTTTATATGCATAAGGTTCATCATTTGGCTTTTTTGGCTTCTGATCATACTCTGGTTTTGATCAAAATCATTGATGATATTGGTAATAAGAATTATCATTTTTGTTTTTATAATATGTGGACTCTTCACCCTCAATTTCTGTTGGGGGTTAAAGATAATTGGAATGCTAATGGTTTGAATCTTATGAATACTACCTCGGGTATTAAACTTTGGATGCTTCAAAAAATCTAGCTAAGTTTCTTAAAAATTGGATTGTTATGTTTTTGGTAACCTTACTAAGATTGTAGGCTGATGCTGAGCATAAAGTTAAGGAGCTTGAATTAGATTATTGTAATAATAACATTAGTTTAGACTTGTTACTTTAAGGGCAACAAGAGCTAACTAATGCTATTAATATGGAAGAATCATTCAATGCTCAAAGGGCTGCTCGTGCTATTTTCTTAGATGGAGATATAAACTCTCCTTTTTATCATGCTTGTATTAAGACTAGAAAAAAAATTAATTTGATTACTAATATTACTAGTCTTAATGGTTCCTCTTTATCTAAGCACAGTGATATTGCTAATGATGGTGTTAGCTTTTTTTCTAATTTTTTTAGTAATGATAATAGTTCTCTGAATATGATTAATATGAATTATATTCCAATTGTGATAGATTGAATAATACTTATATTTCTTCTAAGGAGGAAATTAAAGAGGTTCTTGATAACATGGAGGTTGGCAAAGCTGCGGGTCCGGATGGATTTTCTGTTGAGTTCTATAAGACTTGTTGGGATGTTATTCATTCTGAACTTGTGGAAGTAATTCATAATTTCTTTTGTGGTATAGATTTACCTAAATACTTTAAATCTTCTATTATTCTTTTGATTTCTAAAGATAATGGTAAAAATTCTTGGAATGATTTTAGACCTATAAGCATAAATATTGTTATTTTTAAGATAATTTCCAAGATTATGGTGAAGAGAATTCTACCTCTCTTAAATGACATTGTTTCTTTAAATCAAACTGCTTTTCTTGAGGATAGACAAATTGGAGATAATGCTCTTACTGTGTAGGAATTGTTGTTGGATCTTGATAAAAGTAAAAATTATGGTAATATCATCTTTAAGATAGATATTAAAAAGGTTTTTGGTATTATAAGGTGGGAATTCTTGCTTGATGGTATTAAAGATGTCGGTTTCAATGATGATTTCAACAATATTATTAAAAGAATTTTAAATAACAACTATTAATCTATTATTATTAATGATTTTTCTAGTGGTTATTTTATGGCTTCTAAAGGTTTTAAACAAGGATATCATCTTTCTCCTTATCTTTTTATTATTGCTTTTGACTACATTTCTAGATGTCTTAACAAGCTTTTTACTAATTACCCCAGTCTCAACTACTAGCATAAAGGGGGTATTAGTATTTCTCATCTTTGTTATGCGGATGATCTTATTCTTTTTACTAACTCGAATAAGAGATCAATTAAAAAGGTTTGGCAAGTGATCTCTCATTTTCAAGATGTTTCTGGCCTAGTTTTCAATACTTCAAAATGCTACTTTTATTGCTCCAAGTTTATTTCTGCTAAAAAGAAAAACTGGATTGCTGATTATACTCATTGTAATAAGGCTAGTTTACCTTTGAATTATCTTTTTACTGATTTGTTTGATAAGATTAGATTGAAAATTCTATCTTGGGAACATAAATTTTTATCTTTGTGTGTTCGGTTACTTTACTTAAGAGCATCCTTACATCACTTCCTCTTTATAATATGCAAGTGATGTGTATGCGTATTTGGTTTCATTAAAAACCTTGAGAATTTGTTTAACAAATTTCTTTGGGAGGGCTTTGGTTTGAAGAATGTGCATTGGAAGAGTTGGGAGAAACTATGTAAACCTATTGATAAAGGTGGTCTTGGTTTTCGTAGGCTAATTGATTCGTTAAAATTAACTATATGAAACTGTGGCTTCGTGTTAGAATGGATAATTCTATTTGGGCATCTCTGCTACGTGCCAAGTACTGTTCTAACACTCATCCTCTTGTAGTTACTCCTTTGAAGAATGATTCTTTTATTTGGAAAGAGACGCTTAAGGTTTCATCACAAGTAGATGATTTATTATGCTTACATATTGGTATCGGTAATGTGGCCTTCTGGTATGAGGATTAGCTTGGTAAGGGTCCTCTTGGGGACTTTTACGGTGGTCCTCATGATATTAACATTAAAGTTAAATATTTTTGGATTGAGAATAACTGGATTTTATCTAAACTGGCTGCTATGATTTATTCTAATGATGCTAAGTTTATTTCTCACATTCCTACTATCCCTGATAAGAAAGATATTCCTAGAGTTAAAGGGAAGTTTGGAGATTCTATTACTAAGTCATTTGCTAATCATATTCATTCTTATCAGGGTATATATCTGCACTGGAATTGGAATAAATGGATAAAACCATCTATTTCTTTTTTTTGTCTGGAGGGTCTTTCATGAAATCTTACCAATTGACAATAATCTTAAGCTTAAGAGCTTAAGAATAACATTTATGTGCATGCTTTGTAAGAATGCTGAGGAATCTCTTTGTCATATTTTCAGCTCTTGTTCTTTTGCAATGGATATTTGGAATAATGTTTATGCTTTCTGTAATAGGCAGGATAATTTTTCTAGATACTCTAACATTGCTGATATTTATGTTGATTGGAGCAACAAGGGGCATGAATTTCTATGTAATATCCCTTTTATTGTGCTTTGGTTTATTTGGGTTTCTAGAAATTCTATAAAATTTAATACTGAACCTGTTAATGCGAGGAATACTTTCTGTTAGATTTGTGCTTATATGGGTAAAAGTCTTTCTACGTATGGTATGAAATATACAAATAATATGATTATGAAAGCCATTCTTACTAACTTTTCTATTAACTTTACAACTAGTACTCATTCTCCTGGTATAAGTTTATGGTGTAAACCCTATACACCGTATATCAAAATTAACTTTGATGGGAGTTGGAAGCAGAATTGTGCTGGTATTGGAGAAGTTTGTAGGGTTTAGGTTGGTTATGTCCTTTATTGGTTTGTTGCTCCTTCTCCTTCTATTTCTCCTATGGCTGCGGAAGCTGATGCTATAGTATTTGCTCTGTTGATGGCTCGAAAGAAGGGTTGGAGTAATGTTATTATTGAAACTGATTCTCTTAATTTATAGATGAATTGCAGGTCTAATTTGCTAGGTATACAGTTGCAGGTTAAAAGAATTCTTTATCTGGCTAAAGATCTTAATATGGTGTGGACTTATACTAGAAGAGAAGGTAATGCTGTTGCAAATTGTGCTGCTAAGCTGGGATCATTTCTAAAAGTTCCTTATATTCCTGAAGTGTTACCTATTGATCTTTATAGATTGGTACTTTTAGATCTATAGGTGATTTCATCTGCCGGGTGTGTTGAGTTATAAGTTTTTTTTAATTTTAAAGATAACATTTTTCTTTTCTTTTTGTATTTTTTATTTTTTGGATTGTAGAGTGTGTGAGTGTAGGACCTCATTCCGGATTTTTAATTTTCTTTTTATGGAATAAAATGCGAAGTTATATTGCTCTTTAATAAAAAATGTAATTTTATCTGTATGTACATTTTGCTTTTTTTATAAGTTAAAATAATAATACTATTATGAATTGTGTGCATATATAATATTTGAAACTTTCATATTTACAAATCTGACATTCTTTTTCATCTTCTTTTCAAAGTCTAAAATTCATAATAAAATCTCAACTCATATTTTTCATTTCTATCGAAATCCCAATAGTTTGATTATGTCATGCATAAATACATCAAATTTGACTGTTCAAAAATATCACCTGAATACTATAATTTTATAAACACCAAGATTTCTAGTGCCATTTATGTAATTACATTTATGTAATTAAATATAATATAAAATATTTAAATTTTAAAAAAATATTTTATATATGGAGGCCCCAAATCTTATCAATTATATATGACAGTCCCAAAAGTTTTAATTTTTGCATGAAGGGCGCTCTAAAGCCTCGCTACATGTAATTTGCCAATTGAAACGCACTTTTGAGGATCGCCGGAGTGACGGCGATTGACTAAGTGCGGCGGCGAAAGATGAACTGCAGTCTGCAAATCTAGTTGTGGATGTGATCCAACCGCTGGACCTTGCCGGCGAAAACAGGAGAAGAAAGGATGGGAGAGAGACGATGAGAAAAGGAGACGGAGGCGTGACAGAGACCTCACGTGTTAAATAAATATTTTGACGCTCGTTTATATGTAATTTGTAGGGTTTGAAGACGTCCGCGAAAAGCGCTAACAGAATTCAGTTTTTCAGTTGGAAATGGACGCGTGGACCGAAGGATGGATTCCACGGTCTCCTAAAACAAAAAAACAACGTGTGTTTATTATTTCCTTTATCTCCGAACCATCCCACAACAACGTCTTCATACCCTTTCCACCTCTCCCCCCCACCCTCCCCCCTTCTTCGTTAGGTTCTTCATCACGTTCCCTTTCTCTATATAAACGTAGGCATATTTAGGTTCAATTCTTGCTGTGGACGCACGAGATTTATGTCCCGTCTACAAAATAATTAGATATATAATAAAAGAGATTGTGGGAAGGATGGGTAGGGTTAAGCTGCAGATAAAGAAGATAGAGAACAACACCAATAGGCAGGTCACCTTCTCCAAGCGACACAATGGCCTCATTAAGAAGGCTTATGAGCTCTCCGTTCTCTGTGATATCGATATCGCTCTCATCATGTTCTCCCCCTCCGGCCGTCTTAGCCATTTCTCCGGTCGCCGGAGGTGAAACAATGCTTCCTCATTAATTAGATCTCTTTTTTTTTATTTTTTTTTTATATAATTGAATTATCAACGTAAAAAATAAATATATGTAGTTTTGCATGATTCTGTTTCGTTTTTTATTAAATTAATCTTCTTTCCTGCTTTATTGAAAATAAGAGCACATAATTCTCTTATATTTACAGACATAACCCTCTTGTGTTTTAAACCCTCTCTAAATAAAAGAATTTAGGCGTGAGATATATAAATACATTAAAATTGTTTGATATGGACGTAAATGCTCATACAAAAAATATAGCTTGACGTAAATCTGCTTATAATGTTGAGAGGGTTAAGGTGAAAATATTATGGATTAATTTATTGAATATGTTGATTAATTAATCTTTTTTTAAAGTATTTTAAAGGTTATCTTCTACAGGATTGAAGATGTTGTTGAAAGATATATCAATGTTCCAGACCACGATAGAGGAAGGTATGCCGTTAAGTTAAATTATATTATATATTCCGTTTTTATGCAATTTTATTCATAAAATTAATACTGACATCTCTATTTTTTTTTCCGAATTTTGAAGCGAGGCTAATGTGAACAAAACGGTGAGTTGGTATCAATTTGTGAATTTCCTCTTCAAGAATTTGTAAGTAGGACCCTTAATTTTTGAGTGATTAACGGTCTTAGAGCTAAACTCAAAGCCTAATTACTTTGTAAGTTATTATTATTAATTATTATTCTTGCTATTATTTACGATTATTTTGTATGAATATTTGCAGTTCCTGAGAAATACACTGAACAAACTCCGATCTGAGGGTAACAGAGGCGTCCAACTAGCAAAGTAAGTACAAAAAATAATAGCCCATTATATTAATATCATATTATTCAAAGTTCTCATTAAGATTAGTTAGCTTTAATCCCGTTCCTTTATTTTTATTTAAATATTAATACGATCCAATAATTCTTATTTAGATTTTAATTAATATATATTGATCTGATTTTTTCTTACAAAAATTTAACAATATCATCCATTTTCTTGCAGCTCAGGAGCAGCGGACTCCAGAGCAGAGGTATTTTTATTCAAACTGTAAAATTAAGAAAAAAATATATTTATTATATAATATTTTATTTCAATATTAATTTTTCATATACTCTCAGATGCTGCAACGAACAGATTGCTTGAGTGTCAACAACGAGCTTCAAACGTCTAGGAAACACTTAAGGTACATAACCTGCTGAAGAACATATCATTAATAATTAATTATTTTGCAGGAAATTTGAGTTATTTATTATTTCAATTAATTATTACTTTTAATTTTTTTTACAGACTTTTTGAGGCTTTTCCTACAATACCCAATTCCTTCACGTCCTTCGCTGAGCTCGAAGCGGCCGAGAAATTTTTAACAGATTCCTTGGCTCGTGTGGCGGAGAAAAAGGTTTGTTTTGTAATATAATTTTTAACCAACAGCTAAATTTTCTTTAAAAAAAATTACATATAAAGTTACGTACATTTACAAAAATTTACGGTATTTTCATATATTATAATCGTCAATTTTTTTTTTCTAATAATCTTGAATGTAAGCTTTTTAATTTTAGAAAGATTAACATATATACCACTCAATTCTTACGTATTTACATATCCAACACCTAAATTTGAACACCTTCTCTATGAATAAAAAATACATATTTCATCTTTTAAAAATTAAAAAGGTGATATCTTTGATGTGATACGAAAGATTTGAGTGGTATAAATCTAAAAAATTAAAGTTTAAGTGTTAGATATGTAAATGCATAAGAATTGGGTGGTATGTATGTAAATGCTTCATTAAATTTGACTCATCAGGGAGCTGACTCGTAACCCTTGTCATTATTCCAGCAGTTCTTGCTGTCCGATACGCTCCCAGCATACAATCCTTTAACTGCGAACGAACAGGAGAGGTAGCTTCAACACATTACAACATTACAGCTAATGAAATCATTAAACATATGAATATATATGTTTTCTTCTTCCGACAGTTGTACCTGCAGTCTCAAGCAGAAGGAATGCTCAACGTTTTCGGCTACGACCTTCCACCGTCGGACCAAATTACCTTTTGCAATCAAGGTCATCCAATGCAAATGACAGCGGATCCTATCATGTCCCTCAGGTACAACATATCGCCGGTATCCTTTTATTATAAACGTTTCAATTTTAACGGTTAGATTTTATTTAACGAGGCAGCGATCAAGTGATCAACGACCCGTTTAATATTCAAATGGACCAATACCTCGCAGCTAACACGTGGCAACATGACCTCTTTACGGCACCCATTTATTCAACTCAACCGTTGCCATTACAGCAGGTGCTTAATTGAACCAATCACGATTATTATTTTAATTAATATTTGACGTCTAGGTTGATCTAACTGACGGCGTTGTAATGCTTGTGCCCCAGGTTCCGTTATCGATGGCCGAATTGCAGTCAGTGGAGGGAGCGGCCGTGAACTGCTCCAAGACGACTCCGTTACAGAATTGCACGTGTTGTGGTGGGTTTAATGGGAGCTTAATGCCTGTGCCCCACGTTCCGTTAGCGATGGCCGAGTTGCCGTCAGGGGAGGGAGCGGCGGCGAACTGCTCCCAGACGGCTCCGTTAGAGAATGGCACGTGTGGTGGCGGGTTTCATGGGAGCTTAATGCCTGTGCCCCACGTTCCGTTAGGGATAGCCGAGTTGCCGTCAGTGGAGGGAGCGGCAGTGAACTGCTCCCAGAAGGCTCCGTTAGAAAATGGCACGTTTGGTGGCGGGGTTAATGTGAGCTTAATACCTGTGTCCCATGTTTTGTTAGCGATGGCCGAGTTGCCGTCAATGGAGGGAGCGGCGGTGAACTGCTCCCATACGGCTCCGTTAGAGAATGACACGTGTGGTGGCTGGGTTAATGGGGGCTGAGCGGCAGAGAGTTTGGGGTGATCTTGGCTGTTTGATTGAATCAGCTCCATCCAACGTGTCATTAGAAAAATTATTCTTTACGTATCTTATAGCTAAACTTTCATATTTATACAGATAATACTGAAATTGTTAATATGTCTTGTTATGAGTGATATGAAAGTTTAAATATGAGATATATATAAATAAGTTAAAATTATGTTCTATGTCTGTAAATTTCCCTTCTGTTTTTTGCTATATTTTGTTCAGTTTTTTGGCATTTTAAATGCTGAACTCGGAAAGAGTTTTATGATGTATTGCAACATATTTTGTTTTTGAAAATATATGTAATAAATTTATATTTAGCATGCATTTTTTTAAAATGAGTTTATTTTTTCTTCACATATTAATTATGTTTAATGTTGGATTAGAACATAAATAAAAATGGAATTAAATTTAAATAAAGGTAAATAGATCTGCTTGGTGATTCTCATGGTGATTCTCATGTTAACATTAAAATAAAAAGGAAATCATAGACGTGCATTCAATACTATTATAATGTTAGGCTGCATCATAACATTATAGCTATCACTAGTATCATCATTATTAAATAGGAGCATTTAAATACATGTATTTACATATCTAACTACATTTTTTTTTATTACATAAATAACATCAAAATCTTTTATATCATATGAAAAATACAATCAATTGTACTTTTAAAAAGTGAAATGCAACTATTCTTGCATAGGTAGATCATCATTTATGTAAAAATTAAAGTTTAGTTGTTAGATATGCAAATACATAAGAATTGAATGATATGTATGTAAATCTTCTTACTATGGGTCATTTACATACTAAGTCTTAGCCTATCAAGGCCGTCCAATATGTTGTACCATTCATTTCCTATGTATTTAGTTATGTAACAACTAACTCTTAACCAAATCTTTCATATCACATTAAAAAATACCACAATTTTAACTTTTTAAAATGAAATACACATGTGCATGTATAGGTGAAATGATATTTATATAAAAATTGAAGTTTAGTTATGGGAACTTCTTATTAGAAATTTCATGGAAGTTTTAACAACTAAGTCTTAGCCAAATCTTTCATGGAAATTTGAAGTTTCTAATTTGTGGGGCATTAAATAAAATTGATGTTTTTCCTTATGAAAAAGACTATTAGAAAAAGAAAATATAATAATTTTTTTTTGAATGAACTAATTTATTAATATTTGGCTGCCGTTATTAAATAGCTGCTGGGAATCACAAATTTGTAGCATGTAAAGCTTACTTGATGCCTCTCCCTCATGCACACCTGAATTCTAATTTTTATTATTTCAATTCAAAAAGAATAAAAGCAGTCCCTGTAATAAATCACCATAATACATATTAGATTACATGAAGTTTAAAATGAATTAAATAAATTTAAATTTATCCTATTGAAAAATTATTAAATATTCCGATCTAATTTTGTTTGTCAAATATCTAAAATTTGTCTCTATTCCTGCGTTTTTTTGTCTTGCCACATATTGGGACAGCCGGATAAAGAAAATAGCTCGCCCAATTCCGTTCCGTTCATGTCATTTAGAGGCCCACAAATTTCATCATTAATGAAGCAAAAGACAAATCAATCTTTAAAAACTGCACATGGTAGGTAATAGAGGGAACACAGCACAATTAGAGTCAACATTTGGCCAAAAGAGATTAAGCAGCAACCAAAACTGCAGCAAAATATAATTATGCTCAGCACAACTGTTTAATTTATCCCCAAATAAATTTTGTTCTGATTTTGAAATACATACGCTCATCTCAGAACTGATCAAATAGTTCCGGGACGGAGTTAGACGCGTCAAAACTATTCATGCAATTTTGAAATCCATACCACAAAATATGATGGATAGGATTATTGGACATTTGAACAATCACATATCTTGAAAACTGCAGCAGAATAAAAAGACGTTAAAAATGCAAACCAAAAAACAAAAGAACATGAAGTGAATTATATATATATATATATATATATATATATATATATATATATATATATATATATAAAAGAGAGAGAGATTAACGGCACAAATGGATGACTTAAAACCAAACACGAACCGCAAAAATGGTTCTTTTTTATATAACTTCTTAAATTACAGTTGTTTCTTTAATACATTTTTAAAATGTAATACATCTAATAATCTCATCATAATACACAAGTCACAAATGCATTACAACAACAGCTACCGTCCAGAATAAAAAAGTATTCAAAACAATGGGATAATTACATGCATAGCATCCAAAACATTGCTATTTATAAAATCTAAAGCCCATATATGATATTTTTGAACTACCGAGCCGATGTATTTCCACATGCCACGAACAAACCATTGAGAACGTGATAAAAAATGAAAAATACGGGTTGGGGTTTTATCATTGATACTGATAATTCAGTGAGAATTTGAAAAATGGATGAAAGAGGGTGTTAGATTTGTAAATAGCAATGTTTTTGATGCTATGTATGTAATCTATCCTTCAAAAATATATGGCCTCCAAATACCCAATGAAGCCATTACTGCTCTCACACTTACAGCATAGAAAAGGAACTGTTTAAAATCAAATGAGTAGGCCAAACGCTCCAAAACCCAAATCATGTTGTGCGCACACGTGAAAATTACACTTCAAAAACTATAGGAAGAAAAAAACTTCAGAAAAATTACAAATAAAATAGAAGCTATATCAGGTATAATACTTCATAAATAAGCGCTCAAGCCACAGAAGATTTCTAGCCTACATCTCCCAAAGAAATAAAGCCCGACGAGTTCCACGCATTCCTTCCTTTCCTTCTGTATCAAACCATCCGCACTTGTGAGAATAAGAACATCCCCATCACCAATGATGCACTCTGTAGAAATAAACTCTTCATTGCTGAGCAGTAATTTCTGGCGGATCATTTTTTTTTCCTTCCCTGCTTTGAGATATAACAAGACTGAAAGAAATGGAAACAAGAATACCATTTTGATATCAACAACAGTTTCATATATCAGTCAACTTTTCCTCACCCTTTTATGGTCCCTGTCTGTAAGATCTGACCATATTTTCTCATTTGGCTTTCTCTTTGCACCGCCAACTTTTCCCTTATTACTCTGCAACTTAAGAGAAGGATGATCATGATCATCAAGGGAAGACAGCTCCCCTTCTTCAGCAAACTCTTCCCGGATCCGATGATCTAAATTTAGATTTTCAGATTTGAAATGTTTTGGTTTCATGTTTGTCTGGAAAGGATGGAGGGGCTTTGGCCAGCCATGTCTCTTATCATCCACACCGAGCTCAATTCCATTCTCAAGCTCTCTTTCAATTAGATCATCATCATCCACAATCTCATTTTTCTTGTTTGTATCATTCTGAAGTCTCATTGTCTTTTCCAAAGCCGCTTTCACTTTGTCCTTATCAATCTTTGTGATAGTTTCCGTACACTTGCCCTTATCTTCAGACAGCCCATCCTCATTGAGTAGCTTAGACGAGCTAAGAACATCAGCAGCCGATTCCCAACGAAGAGAAACCAGCTCAGCCTCATGATTCGAGTTATCTTTCCCATCACCATCCATATTATGGTCCCAAACACCGCTTTTACTATCAACACTGCCGTGGTCATTGCTTTGGCTGCAGGCGCTCCGGGAGCCAAAACGGTCACCGTCGGTATTAGATTCTTGAGCTACAATTGGCCTCGTTTGTGGGGTTGGATGAGCTCCTTGCCTAGCATTTAAAGATATAGAGCTCTCACTGACAGTTGAGGTTACCCCTGTAGGATGATTGGGTCCAACACAAGAGCATCCATCAGCTTCGTTATTAACATGAGATGTTTGGGCTAAGCGATTTTGATCATAAAGCTCCAAACATTTGATTGCTGACATCTATGAGGAAAAAAATAAAAATTTTTTTGGATGTATCAAAAGATTCAAAGTTTACGAGGTCAAAAAGATTTGATGGTAGAGTCAACCTTCTAGCTGTCGTGGTGTAACATCAAATTCTTGCCACCAGACTTTCTCTCCATCGGATGGAAGCTTCACATTAAGAAACTTGGCAGCAAGAAAGATGGCACCAGCAGCGATGTGGTGGGGCTTAAATTGTAGGCACAGTGAGGTCCGCAACCTTCATGATATAGTTGAATAAATAAACTAATGGTAAAAATTAGGGTAGAGTTAACTATCCTGAACAAAAAGCTATCATACTTGTCATTGACAAAGTTCCATGCCACTTGAGCAAGAGCATTTTGCGCCACCTTAAACTTCTTAATTGCTTCGATAAGGGGTTTATATGGATGGTACATATTTGGATCAAAACCCAGGGTAGCAAGAACAAGCCTTTCCCCCAATAAAATAAGCTCTTTCTGTTGCTCGTATACTTCCTGGAAAACAAAAGTGATGCAACACTCAGCAAAAAACCAAAGGAGAAAAAAAAACAAAGAAACAGTCCATATATTTTGCAAAAGAAAAAGACAAAATTAGGGAAGAGAAAATACTGAAATAATTAGATAGAAACAGAAACAATTTGAGAGGGATATGAGCGTGCAAGACACAAGTACCATTTCATTTTTGGAGGCTGCATTCTAATTAACGAAAAACTCAAGGGTACCTTCTGCTTGATTCTCTGTACAACAGAAGGATCCTTTTTATGAATGATTTCGTAGGAAACAAGAATCACATCCTTCAGTGGGCGTGGAGTTTCTTCAACCTTTCCAGCAAGGAACATGCACACTGTTGCTATTGTCTGCAACAAATCAAATATTAAGCTTACAACAGTGAATGATCAGGTGTATAATATGCTAAGAAAGCTTAAGTCAAAGAAGCAAAATAACGGTGCCATTCATGTAAACATTTAGAAAGGCGTGTGTTGGAGAGTTTTATTGCTCCAGTTCAGCATCACTAAAATGGCGAAAAAGCGTAAAGCAATATTGAGTAGATGTGAAAATCATAAAGGGGCCTTTAACGAGAAGCAAATAAAATACAAGGATGCCACAATCGTACTTGTATCTGGGAACATAGCTATTCAGTCCTGGACTTTTTTTTTTCCTTTAAGCTCCCTCAGAACAAGCCACAGATTATATATCGAAGGTTTCATTAGGAGAAACTTTCCATTACTTCTTACAACAGAAGATGCGAAGAGCACCACTATACCCATCCACATTGCCAGTCACAGTTGATGCAGGACCAATGCTCAATAATTTATTTGCAGTTCATATAAACTACATCGTCGGTAGGAGTTAAATTTATTTAGTATTCTATGTTTGCAAGCCTAGTCCAGTCAAAGCACCAATCAACAAAAAATTTTAACAACTTCATACAAAAAAAGGCAATAACTAAAAATCAAGCAAGACAGAGCATAGCATAGTGGAAGTAACACATGGTAGTCACAGACTATTTGGCTCACCTTAAAAGTGGAATGCCCTTAAAACATATTTGGAGAGGGCAGGGTCACTCTTTGCCACAAAATCTTACTCCAAATTGGCCATTTAATTGGTAGCAATATCTTGAGGATTGATCCGTTGCTTCCATTTGTGATGAGGAGTTTATTTTGTACCCTTAAATTGCCTTAAGAAATAAGCCTTGAGCTAAAGCCTAGTATTGTGTTGGAATTTGGCTCAACTTTGAAGAGAATCCTTCGACAGAAGATTGAGTAGAGTAGTAAATAGAATGTTATAGCTAGAAGCAGTTTTAAGGATGAGTTGAAACCATTCGCAAATATGGTTAGTATATTCATGACTACAACGACTTGAACAATTTCAATTATGATCAAGAGCCACTAGAACTTGTTGTGGCAATAACGTTGACATCGACATTGCCCATAATCACGCCCAATATGAACATAAAAAAATAAGAAAGCTTATTGACATTCCATCAAAAGGAAACAATTGAAGATGGTACATGCTAGATTCCTTATATTTCCTCTTAAGAACAAACAACTGATATTCTAATCAAATAATTGCCAAGACCATTGTTGAAAAAAATGACCGGCAAGCTTTGATTAGTTGATGCTTACATGGAGAGTATTGAAAATCCCATTTTCTTCTCTCGGACTTACTGCTACCAAATTTCTTAGAATCTCCACCATCTTTGGTTCTCAAACCATTTACTGTTGATAGGTCAGTGGGAAGGTTCCTATGAGAAGTTTATGTTTGTCCTAGCACAATAACATAGTTACCTCTTCTGATCCTTATAACTAAAACAACACACTTCCATTTGTGTTGGCTTTTTTTTTATTATTTGTATAAAAATTTGAGCCTTCTTGATGTAAAAAAGTCAAGTGGAATTATTACATATTTTTAATATGTTCAAGTAGAATTAGAGGCCATCCTTTATTTAGAGAGTATATGTCATGTTCTATGATTTTGATGAACTTTACCCTTATGATTAGATATTTAAGAGTGTGTTCACCTAGCTATAGATCACTTATCCCAAAAGCAACTTCACCACGTTATTCAAAAAATATGATCATTTCCTCTCATGGAATAACTAGTTCATTCTCATCCATGAGAGTGTGATTTAGAGCCGATTTTCCCATCATCAAGCAGTCCACGTCCCATGGACTAAACAACTTGCATTCTCCAAATCATTGTTGATGACACCTTTTTATAAAACTTTTGTTGTCATAGTCATTTTGCGATTGTCTTACATTGTGTTGGCCCCCTTCTTTTGTTAGTTAGAATAATTACTTGAACACCTATATAATAAATTGAGAAAATGAATAAATATCCGTAATGAAGAGTTTTCTTGACCACTTGTCCTAAATATAATTAACTACGGGGTTTGTAATCACTAGTCTTCCCAAACTGTTGACCTCATTTTTGAGGTCATACTTTTCTCCTTCTAGCTTAAGATCTAGCCTTAGGATCTTCCTATTTTGGACTATCTTAGAGGACTAGACTGGGACCCACTATGTTTAGAAATTCGAGCCATTTCTTCGTTCCTCGAAGTTTCATATGGACGGTTTTAAATCTTCAACATCCAGTTGAGTCGATTAAAAGCCGACGTGTTGAAACTCCTGTTGAGTTCCTATAGGGATTTGAAAGCCATAGGTGGACCCTACTGCGTGCGACGTTTGACTTTCTGCCACAAGCAATATGCTTGGCTATGGTCCTCGCTTAGGCGAAGACCGGTCGTTAATTTGCTCGATAAGTGGCTCCGGTCGAGTCAAAATAAATTCATTTTTGCGACGTGACGCAAATTTAATTTAAATTGATGCGACCGTCGGTGAACTTGTCCGAACGGCCTCGGATGACGAAACGGACTGCGCCGTTGCGTCCGGAACGTCGATTTTAGCCGGGAAGGACATATAACTTGATAGGGTTTTGAATCGACTCGATTTGCGTGCAAAATCGACGAATTTAAATAGAATAATAATAATAATAAATATTTAATAATATATATATAATACATTCTTTAACCTTATAACCTAACCTACGATTCACGGGGCATGGACACTGTTCACTTCCTCCTATCTCGCGCACGCCTTCGATCCTTTTCTCCGTGCCCTAACCGAGCCTCTCCGTTCCCCTCTCTGGCGACGACCGATTTCGAGAGGCTTCCTAGCCGGTTTTCCGGTCACCTCTTCCTTCTCCGACCCCGATCGATACTGCTTTCCGGTTGTAACTTCCGGTCACTTTCTTTAACTCGTTTCTCCCGCTCAAACGAGTCGGGTGACCTTCCTTCTTGCCATTCTTGGCTAGTTTTCTTGCCCGCCGTGGGGTTCTCCTCACCGCCTTGTTTCTCACCGCCGGCAGGTATCGCTCCTTTGTTCGGCTATAAATACCCCTGCACAGGGAAAATTGAGGGCTTGGATTTTTTTACGCCAAAGGGGAATTTCAGGCTGGTGCTCCTTCTTGCGATTCCAGTTTTTTTTAAGTTTGCTCTCACGATCTCTGAAAGTAAGAATTCCCTCTGCTCTTGGCTTATTTTATGGACCGCAAAATGAAATATCTGGTTTCAATATGGCTTTTCCCCTTTTCCTCTTAGTTTGTTTACGGGACATTTCCCTGTCAATGTTTGTCTTATTTCTTATGGATTACAAAGAAGGTTTGCATATCCGTTAGCAAATGAGTATGGGATTCAAGCTGCTTCGGCTTACCAGAAATATCGTTTTCTCCTGTTGGTTTGTACCATTAGTGGTTCTTGATTAGCAATCATAATCATATTTTTAAGAGAAAATTATATTACTGGATATGTTTTTTATGAAGAAAATAATTTGGAGGATTCTTTCCTGTAGTCCTCTTTCTTCTTTTCCTTTGTTCTCCACTTCCTTCTTCAGTCACTTAGCAAGACATTCTTGTGTGCTTTATAACAAGTGGTGACAATCTTCGATAATGAGTTGGTAAACTTGCGGTTGTCTTTATAATATCTTCTTACATTCTTAGTGAATGAAGATCGACTGATAATTTGTAAGAATTCGGAGATGATTGGTCTCATCTTCTCTACTAATTTAACTATACGGATTTTCTTTCTTCTTTTGATTACAAAAGGATAGTCAGGGATCTTTCGTTTTTTTTATTTTTGTTTGATATCACGATAAACTATTTACAAATCTGCACTGTCTTCATTCTTTGAATTTCAATCATATGAAGTTTTGGAATTAAAGGAGAAGCTAAGGATTTAAAGGTCTGTTGCAGTTTTTTTTTTTTTTTTTTCTCTCGATTTAGCTTCTAATTTCAAGCTATTTTGTAGTTGGAGATATGGAGTATGCCAACATTTCTCTCGATTCTTAAGCATTTAGGGAACCTTATATATATTTGGAAAATATAACGATTTGTTTATGGAGCTGTATTGGTTTTAGCCATTTAAATTTCAGTCGCTCCTATTCTTGGTATAAGGGAAAGGATATTCAATTAAAAGGCTTATTGTGGCATTAATCTGACTTGCTTATGGTTTCGAATTAATCCACGGTTCGAAATAGAGAATGCATAAGCATTGTCCCTTCGAATAACCAGGATGATTAGATCATTGAATGTTCAAACTTACATGAAAGTCTGCCTCGGTTATGTGGAATGTATATTTATGGAATGTTTTTTTTGTGGTTTGATTAAGAGTGATAGCTAATTTGCTTAAATTCTCTTCAAATTGAAATTTATATTCGGTTTTTTTATTATTATTATTTTATTTTATAGAGGTGATTCTATGGCCTTAACTTACAAGTTAATCTTTGATTAACAGGGTTCCATTCAATATTTATGTATTTACATATTGAACATCCAGGAAACTTGACTTTCCACTTATATATATATATATAAATATGTGAGAACTGGGTGATAAGCTTGTAAATCTTAGTTCTTTAGTAGCACTTAGATTTGATTTTGAGAAGAATTTTCTTTGGCGAATTTCATCTTCTTGGATCTTTCTATTGCAAATCTATGAGGCAAAGTAAATTCTAAACTCTTTCTTACCTTTTCTTCCTCCTCTCATTCGGATAAGATAGCGGGCATGTATCAATTGGAGTTTATATGCGAGATATTGGTAATGTCATGGTATTTTATTTGAGGATATTCTTATTTAAAATTCGGAATTTACATAAGAGGTAAACAGATTTTTGTATGCATTCTTATGATTGCTGCATAAAACTCCCTTTAGTGAAGTTCTTTCAATTATTGGATTCCTGCTTGGACTTTAGTCCCAATTCTTGGATAAAACTTTATTTTGCTGAAATTGAAACCGATGGTTCTTTCAATTATTGGATTCCTGCTTGGACTTTAGTTCTAATTGCTGGATAAAACTTTATTTTGCTGAAATTGAAACCGATGGTTCTTTCAATTATTGGATTCCTGCTTGGACGTTGGTTCTAATTGCTGGATAAAACTTAATCTTGTTAAAGTTGGCGTCCACGTGCCTTTCCGAAGCCGGGCTTTGACCTTAATTGCTGAATATATTTTGTCTATAACGGCTGAGGTTACTTTTAGCTGCTGAGTCTTGACCATTTTTTTTTTTTCTGAAAGATGAAATTCACAATTGAGGATATTGTAAGATGATTAATATTTTCAACAATCGTTCCATTAAATGTGAAACAATTAGATACTTCAAGCTATGGGATTGCAGGAATTTAATTTTAGCTTCATTCCCTGTATCAAATTGATGGCTACTTTTGTTAAAATTGTGAGATAATTTCTCATTATTAACTATTGGGTTGTATATTGATTGCTGCAATTCTCTTGTGGGAGGCTGAGATCAAAAATTTGAATTATCGTTGATGTCTTTTGCAAGGGATTATACACCTGCATATGTCTACTTTGGAGTATTTATATATATACAACAATTATTTTGATATTACATATACAGCACCTGATATATATTTTTTTTCTTTTGTATATATCTATGTCATTTATGTCATTTAATTTGTATGTTTGAGGTTTATGGGCGCGATAAAGAAAAGAGAAGGGAGAGATCTTAATTTAAAGTTATTAAACATGAATTTTTTTTGTAGGATGTGTGTAATTCTTCAACTCTTGAATATATTATTCTCTGAAATTTTGTTGGATAAACTTGAAAGGCCATTCGATTTTATGATATATAGAGAATTGGAAGTTTAAATATTAAGCTCGAATATGAAAAACTATTTAAAGTTATATTCCTTCTAGCCTTGTGATGCAAAAGTAGCTTAATCATTGAAAATACATATAAAATATCAAAGTGGGTGTATAAGTTGGAAATGCGGGGTACAGGCAATGATGCACACTCTAATAATCGTGCTTTTATAGCCGAAACAAAATAAAATCAATACTCAATAATAGATGCCCATCTCACCTTGAGTTAGGTAGTTTTAATCCCTACCTTTAAGAAATCCAGGAACCAACAACAGATACTACGATACCAGATATTATACTGGTATGACAACAGATACTTCAATAACAAGATACTACATTGCACTTGCACAACAAATACAACATTGCCACCCATATGATAACAGATACTACACCAACACATCAAACCACATGTCACACACATAGCACAACACATATCACATTACACACACACTGCATACTATGCACTAGTTATTACACATACACATGCAACATATTAAATATCACACACAAATACCACACATAAGCACATCATACACAACACATTCGGTATATCAAACCAAACACGACATATCAAACACATCGCATCGGACACAACACATATAATTATCAAACTTATCATGCACACCCTACACATTAAACATCACACACCGCATACTATGCACTAGTTATTACACATACACATCACATATTAAGTATCACACACACTACACATTACACCTTATGCACTACACATTACCCTACTACACACTATACACTATACACCAGTTAACACACCTTGCACATCACAGAACAGATACTACAACGCATCAGATACTTCACTCTCAAGGAATTCAGATACTACAAAACTGGTTCATTCACTAATTAAGTGGTAGGGATTAGGCTAACCTACTCTAAGGTGATTTGCCGGTGACTTGATTTGAGATTGATACAGACTTCAGTACTTCGGGTTGCCTGTGGGATCGAGATAAAAAGGAAGTCTATAGACTGAGCCTATCCTCAAATAGAATTCTTATTCCCCCACTTTGATATTTTATATGTTTATGGCTAAACTTGATTATATAGTTGTTTGTAGCTTGCTTCTGAGGCATCGACGGAGTTGGCCAGGTACACATTTATTTATTGTACAGTTCATTTACTTTCTTTTATTGCATGCATTCTTTTACTTTTTGTATATACATTTACCTGCATTTATACTTTTTCTTTCATGCTTGCCCCTAGGATAGGCCATCTAGGGCATGGTTAGTTTATTTTGATTACTGTTTCTCTTACATACCTGTACTTGCCCCTAGGATAGGCCATCTAGGGCATGGTTAGTTTATTTTGATTACTGTTTCTCTTACATACCTGTACTTGCCCCTAGGATAGGCCGTTCGAGGCATGATTTTCTCTTTTTCTCCTATCTTTACTCTTTCTCGAGACGAGACGACAGAGGACAAATGAAGGATCTTCGATCGGACTTTCGTAGATTTAAATAACATCTATAGGGCGTCGAGGTTGTCGTTTAATACGACGTAAATCCTCACACTATCTTTTAGGACTTAGTACGATTGTACATCGTACGATATAAGTCCTAAACTGTTTAGGATTCCGAGGTTGTTGTCTGGCACGACATAAATCCTCTCATATTTTTGGGTCATTTACATATGACATGTAGATATAAATCCCAAAACATCTAAATAATTTGCAAGATTGAAATATCAAACACAACTTCATTTTCAAAGATGTCAAACCCAATCATAGGTTAGTTTGAGATGTCATTGAAGCTCTTTCAGTATCTTCGACATCTCCTACTCTTTACTTTTTTTGGACTCTGAAAATAACTGTTCCATATTGAACAATTCCCTCTGATTCTCCTACAAGCAATCGTGGAAACCTAAACATTGAAATTCTTGAAGACGAAGCCCATGATCCTTATCGAGAGTTTTCTTAGGTGACTTCGGTTGCCTAAGATGTAATTAACTATAGGGGCTTGCCTCTATAGGGAATTAGGAACCCGTATTAATCTAAACCCCGCCTAATCTGTGCATTCGACGGGGAATTTGTCGGCTATAAAATACGCGGACCAAAATAGGAGTCATAAACTTTTAAGTTTAGATAGTTAAGCCTACTAACAAGTGGTACGCTCATCTTTCGGGATGATGTGTCACTTGTAGTATCGTGCTCAACTATTTAAACTATTTGATATGAGATCTATCTGGTCTCGTTATTTTCAAAAATAAAATAATATATCACCATTTTCAAAATCAAAATAAAATACTTTACATATTACATTAAATTTTAATTTTAAAATTTTATTTTCAAAATAAATAAGGAAAAATTAGCCGACACAAACAACGACAAAAATTGACACATTAGCGAGAATATTGCTTTCAATGATTCTTGGATCTTAGGTACAAAGTTGAAACACGATGCACCTGATTTTCTTAATGATTACCGTCATCAAATAATTTTTCTCAATCTATTAATATAAGCACACCCAATTCGGAGCTCGAGTTTACACTCTTTAGTCATTGTTCATTAGTTTGTTTAGATTTATTTTGCACTGTGCAAGCAAACGCTACACTATAAACATGAAGGTAAGCAAGAGAACTAAAATTATTAATGTTGATGACAATGCTTTCATGGATATTTGGAAGTGGACGGGAGATCGACAAAATAGCAATCAACATGTTGACCTCGTTTTTGGTGAAGGTCAGTCGACATTTTGCTCGTCGAACAACTCTGATTAGACCAACAGATCCCATTCACCGCATTGCGCGCGAATCAAACTTAAATTGGCTCGATCATCAACAAATTTGTCCAAATGATCCCAGATGGTGAAATGGACTGCACAAGTATGTCTAAAACGTCGATTTTAGCTGGGAATGACACACATATTGCTAGCGCTCCATACATGAGCAAATTGCACACAAATCGATGCAAAATGAAATTTTAGAAAAGAGAAAAATCATATTTAAAACCTAAAACTCACACCTAAGCCCTCTCTCCCGAAATCAAGAAGCCGCCGACTCTCCTGATCACGAACCCCAAACCCTAGCGCCGCAACTCGACCTCGTTTCCGGGCTCCCTCGTCGACGCTCCTTGGCCGGCAACATTGCAGGCAAGCTCGTCGGCGCCTCCTTACGCCAACTCCTTGCTTCATCTTGGTCGGCGAAGATCGCAAGCTCTCTCGTGCCCTAGTCGAACCACCGTTCGTTTGCCCTCGCTAGAAGTCACTAATTGGCGTCCCTAACCCGACCCGCAATTACGCAGTAAATTAACATCCAAAAGATGACAAAAAACTTGACCTGATTTATAAATAGCGGCTAGTGTGCAAAATCTTAAATGATATAAAAATTAGAAAATATTTTACACTCTAGGGGTACTACGCAAGTATACGTATCGTTTCAAGTAATATAGAGTTTTCTTTAAAAACCCCAGTATCGATCCCACGAGGAAGTGAAGTAAGAAGTCTTTAGTCAAATTCTAGTCTACTACTAATAGTCTTTAGTTTGGAATGTCGATTAAGATTATGTTTTATCTAGCAACTATTCCTAAATGCAAGTGTTAAATGTAAGATAGTAACTATATCTAAATGCAAATAATAATTTTAAAGATAACCCTTTTTGGATAAGTTGGTTTGGAGAATTTTGAGATATTAAAAACCACTATTCTTAAGTAATGAAATAGATAATGTATAGGATTGAGATGCATTAAATATTGTATGTGCCAAATAGGAGCAATCCTATTCTTTACCCTTTGGTCCAAACATAAAGAACATTGACTAATCCTATGCTTGGTTATCGAATCGCGGCTAAGTTGGGAGGATACGTGCTGCCACTTGAGCTCCCACATTCCCTCGCTCGAGGGCTAACATCTACACTTCAGCACCCAAACGATAGGACCGAATTGAGGATTTTAGCCTGTCACTCTAAAATCTCCAATTTTACGCTCGATAATTATATTTCCCTATTTATTTGCATTCAATCCCCATGAACTTCACGATCCATGGAATTTGAATGTGGTTTCACTTTATTGAGAATTACACCTCCCTTTCGGGTCGATGCAATTACAAGCTTCTCCTCATAAATCTTTTTCTTTTATTTTTTTTTCTTTTCTTTCGGGATCATTTTCAATCCCCTTTTTTTCACTCTCTTTTCTTTTTCTATATTTTTTTAATGAGGATTACTATATCTGGAGAGCCTGTAATGATTTTGAACTTCACTCTCCTCTTTCTAAAGTTCAAACTTGAAACACATCCTTACTTTATAATTAGGTATGAGCTTCGTTATTCATCATAAAGTCACAATCTCTTCTTAACACACAATACTTTAAGTCTCTTAACATTTCAAAAATACTGTTTTCTTTACTTTAAATAGTTAACTATAATCAAATTCTTTCATACTAAATATCTTACCCTTATAAAATTAACCTTTATTACTAAAAACTTTCATCCAATCCTTCCATAATATTCAACTGAAATAAAAAGTTTTAGTTATCTCGAGCGAGTTTCAATTGCCGAAGTTATACGAAATAATTTTTGAAAATATAATAATTGAGAACAAATAAGAGTTAATATTTTTCTTCCCCCCAAACTTAAATTTTAAAATATTTTGCAACTAATTCCATAAAATATAGCAGGAAGAAAAGTAAAGGTTGAATATACTTACTACTACAACATCCTATCAAATTCATATCATGCATAATCAGGATAGAATGACTGTAGGAGAAAGTAAATCTAGCCTAAAACATGCTTGTAATAAAATTACACTAAAAGGAAGTATTTTCACATTAAAATTTTATTTTTCTTCCTACCACCAAACTTAATTTTTAACATATATAGCATTCAGTATAGAAAATATAAGCAGGTGTTGACCTCATTTTTGATGAGGTCTTCTCTTCTTCTCTTTAGTACTTAGGATCTAGCCTTAGGCTTTTCCTTTGACTATCTTAGAGGACTAGAATTGGGATCCACCATCTAGAAGTTCAAACCACTTCTTAACTCCCTGCAAACTCCACAAACTTGACTATAGACCCCTAATCACCTAGAGGGTTGAAATCAAATGTGGAAGTTTAAAGGATGAGTTCCTATAGGACTCTTTGGCCTTAGGATCCCTTCTGAGTGGCACTGTGCAGTGAAGGGGCTGACTTACACACACACTATACTCATACACTACACTTTCATACACCTCCTAAAACCACACCCATACCTAACTTGACCTCCGACTCATGTAGGTGATTCACATGGATGGTCCTTAACCCCTAAGCCCTGGTTAAGAGGGTTAGGAACAACATAGTGGATACCTCAAATGAGTCCGCTTTTATGGCTCATGTGGGCTTGATATGGCTTCATAGCTCAACCAAAATGATTTCATTCCACTTACATTCACCCAATCTTCAATTTTCCAAATTTTCAATTTTTGACCCCGGGACCCTACACCCGCTTAACTTACCCAAAACCGTCGAAATTACCCAAATTTTCCAAAATCCTCCAAATCACCCAAAATTCCTCAAAACCAATCCCAAATATTCCCACATTACTCAAATTGATCATCCATAGCCAAAAATACCAAAAATTCCAAAAATACCTCCCAATACCCTCTAAATACCCAAAATACCCCTCTTAGCCAAAAAATCCAAAAATTCCGAAAATTCCCAGAAAATTCCAAAAAATCCCAAATATTCCCAATTTCATTTTGTTCAACTACATCATGGGCCAATTTTGTCAATTTACCCCACTTTTATCAAAACCCCCAATTTGACCCATTTTAACCCAAAGTGAACCCAATGTCAAACCAAACCTACCCAATTGACCCAAATTCTGGTCCAATTCAATTCTAAACTTCAATTCAACATCCCCAACACCAATATAGACCAAATCCAAGCCCAATTTGATTGGAATTGGGATCCAATTTCACTTTTGGCCTTAAAGCCCAATTTGGACCCATGACCCAAACTTAGCCCAAACTCACCCAATTCAACTCCAATTAACCCCAAATCTTTTCTAAACCTTCCTTAACATCCCCATAAACAAAACACTAACATGATTTGCCCAAGATTTTGACCCAAACCCCACTCAAATTCAACCCAAAATCAAAAAGCCCAATTTTGACCTAAACCCAAACCTAACCCAAATTGGCCCAAACCTCAAAATCAAAAC
This sequence comes from Papilionanthe hookeriana x Papilionanthe teres, assembly GCA_022702705.1. NCBI lineage: Eukaryota > Viridiplantae > Streptophyta > Magnoliopsida > Asparagales > Orchidaceae > Papilionanthe > Papilionanthe hookeriana x Papilionanthe teres. The sequence continues at coordinate 1,503,111 of CM040429.1, read as the reverse complement.
CCAACCTAAGCCAAAACCTCTTTGAAACACTCCCATAAACATTTCCCAACATTTATTTTACATCAATTTCAACTCTAGCCCAACATTGGCCCAAGTTAGCCCAATTTGACCTATGTTGGCCCATTCACCAAAAAGGCCCAAATCCAACCCAATTCAAACCCAAACCACCCCAAATTTGCTCCAAATCACTCATAACCCCTCCATGAGCTAAAACCAACATTTGTTTGGCCCAATCCTTTACAAATTCCCCATCCATAAATTTATTTCCAAAACCAAAAGCCTACTTTCTTAAACCTTCCTAAAGCCCATCTCCACCAAAATCCAAAAGGGAAAAATCAATCCAAGGCCCATATGACAAATTCTCTTCATCATGCATTCAATTAAAATCATCCCTAAGTCCTAAATCATCAATTAAACAATTCCAAATCAAGCCCCATACAAATCCCCATCAAAATACCAAAATTCACAAAACCCTTTTTCATGAAATTGACTTAACTTTTCCCGAAGCCAAAGATGAGCCATGAAGCCATGCATGAGCCACATGGAAGCCATGAGAGCCTCTTTACATGTCACCATGCCATTTTGGGCAAAAGAAGGAGGCTCTTTCCTTAATCTCCTAAAAGTCTTTAACCTCACCCATGATACCCCTTAACCAAGATTTAATCCAAATATTCTTGGATAAGGACATCACCACTCCATCTCAGCTAGCCTATCTGATTCCCCACGGCACCCAAAGCCCCTTGGAGGGTGCACCATGCCCAAAACCATGGGTTGACCCAAATTAAGCTAAAATGATCCCTCCCCCCTTCTACTTTGATTCAACACCTTTACACATGGCCAACTGCAATTGATTTCACCATTGCCAAGACCTGACCTCCCTGAGCCTGAGGGTGACCTGACCCTGGCCGGCCAGCCACCAGGCCGCCGGAAAACACCATGGCCGAAACCTTGGGAGGAGCCAAAAAATTCAATTCTCCATTGCTGACTTGTCTCAACCCAAATGGACGGCATGGGCCGTTCTTCCCTTGACTACAGCGGTGATCCCGACCATTAAACCCCACGGGAGAGCCTCCGGCCATGCCTATTTAAACCCCTCACCCTCTCGGCCAAAGGAGGTGCTGAACCAAACCTTAAGGAAACTCGCCAAAATCATTCCGGACCACTCTCCACACATAGAGCACTTGATCCTCACCGAATTCCGGCCCCGATTCCCTCCAGGTGAGCTCGATTTTGAGCTCGAACTTTAGCTCAAAACCAGGACACTTCTTCACGGTGAGCCAATCCCCAAATTGATTGGTCCTACACCTTCACCTGGACCAAGAGGAGAAGTTTCCCATTGAAAGCCCCATCTCCGGAGCCACCCGGTTGCTCCGGCCTCCAAGCTTTGTGATCGGGCTGTGGTCACTTTCATAGCTAGACAATTCACCGGGCCGAGGACTTCATCCGGAGCTTACTTGGACCCGATCGAAGGTGACACGACCCTCGGATCGAAGCTTCACTTCTCCGAGCAAAGGTATGAACTCACTCTTCTTCCCGAGCTTCCGAGAGATTCTCCTTTTGTTTTGAGTCGATTTAAATACATGTTCTATCGTATGGATGTATTCGTCTCTTCGAGACGAATCCATAGAGCATAAGAACACGAAAATCCGTTGAGAATCGAGTGAGTTCTTAGGGTTAGAGTGTGGACGGTCACGGGATCGCACCGGTCGTAGACGATGACCGAGAACCGTCGGATCGCGCGTGTATCGGATGGACGGCTTGGATTGCGTCGGACCAGCGGATGGTACGTGAACCGCGGGGCCCGGGCGGCCGAGTCGGATGGCGGCGTCGAATGGGAGCGCGCCGCGTGGTCGTTCGGAGATGCGAGGATGACGAGGCACCGACTCGGATAAGTAGATAAATAGGGTATTTTCTGATTTATTTAATTCCCTAAACTTCAAAAATCCATATCTTTGTGTAGAAAAATCACAAAAATAAAATAAAAATACCCTCTTGCTCAGTGAACAGAGGAGAATAATTTGGAAAAGAAATTAATTAATTTTGTTAAGTATTTTATTTTTAATTAATTATTTACTCCCTGCATTGTTTTAATTCTCCATGCATTCATACAATTCACCATGGCATGAGACCATAGGGCTTTTGAAGCCTCTGAACTTGGGAACATTCCACTGAATTTTCCAAGGTCGGAGGCCATCTCTGTGAAAAGTTATTGATTTTTCAAATGCATGTGGATCTGTTTTGAGTATTTTAATTCCAAAAATTAGCATGTTGTGAAATAAATTCTAGGAAAATTTGGTGATGTTTCTTATGACCAAAGAACCCTAGGAAAAATAGGACTTGAGTTAATTCACTCAAAATAACCCTAATTGGCTTAAACACCCAAAATAGACCCCTAATTAATTAGAGCTAATCATACATCAAATTGACTTGAAATCAATTCTCCACTGACCTTTAGGATCAGAGGAACCCACCATAAAAGTTTGAAGTCGATTGGACTTGGTTAGCCTACTTAAATGGGTTGATTAAGCCGTTTAGTCATTTTAAACTTTAAAAATTCATAACTTTCAAAATACCTTTCAAAAGTTCACCAAATTGGTTTTGGAGCCTCTCGATATCAGGGGAATTTAATAAAATTAAAATTTCAATTTTCTAAAAAAGTTAATTTTTTTAGTATTGTTTTAATATTTTAATAATTAAAAAATAATAAAAATCACAAAAATAATAAAATTCATCAAAGTGTCATATTTTGAAATTTAATCACTTAGGAATAAACCCCATATTTTTCTTAGGTCTATTTAATGAGATATTAAATTTTAAAGCCCTAGGGTAATTTTAAAATTAAAAAAATGTATTTTCTAGCATTTTCACTAAAATAATTATAATAAATCAAAGAAAAATCAGAAAATTGTAAAATTTAGTTCTCTGGAATCCTTGATATCAGAGCGAATTTTAAAAATTATAAAATTCATTTTTCAACTTATATTCTATTTTTAAATTAATTAATACTCCAGAACTTAAAATAATTTTAATAAATAAAATATAATTCAAAAAATCACAAAAATTGGTCCAAGTGGTCCTCTAGTCATTAGGAATGTCCCATAATTTTCTTAAGGACAGAAACTTTCCCTTGGTCATATTATTAAATTTTCCTTGGAAATTCCTATTTTCCACCAAAAATAATTACATAAATAAATTAAATACAGAAAAATCATATTTTCTCCTCTCATGTCTTTATTGACATATGAGTGAAGCCACATAAAAATTTGAAATTCATTTGAGCTCAATTTAGTGAGTTATGAAATTATTAAGCTTGAAGGGCAAAATGGTAATTAAAATTTTAACCCTTAATTAAAACTTTAGGCTTAATAAAATTAAAGAGTAAAATATTTGATCTTAACCTGATTTGGATGATTGAAATTTAAATAAGTAAAGGGTAGAAACCTATAAAACAATTTAAAATAATTGAAATAAACTTTAATTAAATAATTGATTAAATTTGGAAGAATAATAAAATTGGAATTATTAAAATAGGGATATTATTAGGAAGAGATTTATTCTTTAATCTAAGGATCCCTAAATTAATCATCTCAATAATATTTAATTCTTAATTAAAAAGGTAATTCAAATTTAAGTTTTAAAATGTTAAAAGACTCAATCATTTAAATTGAATTAAAGTTAAATTATTAAACTCTTTTTAAATTTTCAATTAAAATTAAAATTAAAAATAAAATTAAATTAAAAATTAAATTAAATCAAAATTAAATAAAAAAAATAATAATAAAACTAAATTAAATTAAATTGAATAAATAAATTAAATTAAATAATTAAATTAAATTAAATCAAATTAAATTAAATTAAATTAAATTAATTTAAACTAAAACATATTGAATTAAATTAAATTAAATTAAATTAATTTAAATTAAAACATATTAAATTAAATTAAATTAAATTAAGCTAAATCATATTATATTAAATTAACTTAAAATTAAATGAAATTAAATTAAACCACATTAAATTAAATCAAAGTTAAATTAAATTGAATTAAATGACATCACCTAAGACATGAAGAATTCAAAATAAATCTAAAATAACTTGAACACTATTCCAAACTTAAATCATTAATTTGAACTTAAATTTGAATCACAAATCATTAAATATCATTTTGCCCTTAGGAGCTTTTACTATTATAACTCCTAAATGGAGTATCGAAGTGAAATGACACTTCACTTATAAGGATATTCAAACATCCTAATTCACTGAGCAAGAAATAAAACTTAACTCAAACACCCTGGATGATTAATTCACTTGCCTGATAGAATTCATTTGGACTTAGGACAATTCCGAAATATTGAAAAGATGTTTAAGATTCGTCTTAAACACTTCCTCAATATGATGGAATGTCCTTAAGAACAAATTGAGCTTAGTTGTTCTTTAGTGAAGAAAATCATCCTTAAAACCAAAATTGAAGACACTAGACGTCATAGGAATGACTAGCTATAGGATTAGGATTTTGGTAGAAAACCATAACCCTTCCTGTAGTTTTACCTAGGAAATTACTTTAAATGCTTAAATATTCTAGCTGTGTTTTAAGTGCGGCTTGGGATGACGGGAAGACCCTCCAGGTACGCTTTTATTTCATTGCGATTTACTTTACTGCAATTTATTTAATCGCATTGCACTTACCTTTCTTGCATGATAAACAACAGTTGCATGAAAACCTACACCTTTAGGGCAGAAACCAAAACTGAAACCCATAACTAAATTAAAAGACACTACAAGATAAAATTAACCGCCACAACATTCAAAATATAAAATAACTCAAAATTTAATCACAAACAAAACAACAAAACTATAACTACAACTAAATTAAAACGTCTCATTGAATGATCGGGAATACCTCGGATGATGTAACCCACGTGTTGCTAACGGGATTTCCCACGGTCTAAATGAAAGTGCGGAATTCATTTAGTTGAGTTTAGCAAATTCATACGGACTAAGTGAATTCGATGAAAATAACGGTGTCGGGATGACGGAACCGTGGGATCTTAATCGGTTCTGTTTAATCAACTTTAAGATATGTTTTAATTAAAATATTAAAGACACACGGAAATTAAGACTTTCTCTAAAACCAAACACTTCTCTCATCTCCTGATTTATGATTTCTAAAACTAAACCTCTGCAACAACAAGGAGCTCGGAGCATGGTGGGCAGCACGGCCATCGTCATCAGCAAAATCTGAGTCTACTTCAGCAAAACTTTCCTTAGAACTAAATAACCAAGCCATAGGACTTCGAGGTAGTTTGCTCTAGTGCAACATAAATCCTCGACTCTTCGTTAGGCATTTGCATGATCATGTCATGTAAATTAAGCCCTAACCGGTCTTAGGACTCGAGGTAGTCGTTTGGTACGACATAAACCCTCACATCTTCGAGGCTATTTGTATGATTTTATCATACAAACATAAGTCCTAATTAATTAAAATTGGCAAGATCAAAACATTAAATAAACATTAGGACTTTCCTAAATTCAAGCCAAACAATAGGATAGTCGGAAAATTACCGAAGTTCGCTTCGAATCTGTGATTTCTCCTACCTTTCTTCCTTCGGATTCTCAAAATATAATGTTCAAAATTTGATCCATTCCCTATTGAAATTCTAAAATTCAATCCCTTGAAAACTTAAACTTTGAAATTTTTGAGAGCAGAACTATTGATTATTATCGAGAGTTTTCTTAAATGATTCACTTCATTTAAGATGTAATTAACTATAGGGGCTTGCCCTTATAGGGAACTTTAAGAACCTGGGTAATATAAACCCCCGCTTAATTCATTTATATTAAGCGAGGGAACTTGTCGGCTTATAAAATTGGTTCGCGGACCAAACGGATGTCACAAACCTTTCTAGTTTATTTAATTGAGCCCCATTATCAAGCAGTGTGTCTATTCTTCGGAATAGATACACAGTTTGTGGTATGACGCTCGTTTATATAAACTATTCGGGATGTGAGATCAGTTTGATTTCATATCTTAAAATTTTTAAATTTAAAATTATTTTCAAAATCAAATACAACTTTTCAAATTATTTATTTAAATTAAATTAAAATTCGCCGACAATTTCTGTAGGCGATCCCCTTTTCAAAATACAACACTCAACCTAAAAATAAGCCGCACAGCAGGAAGAAAACAATTTAGAAATTCTATCTACCACAAATGTCTATTAAAATCATTTGCAAGTATTCATTAGGATAGAACAATATGCAGTAGAAAGTAAATCTAAACTAATTATGTCAAAATGAAATTAACTAAACCAAAGTCTAACTAGCATAACATGTATCAGCAAGGGATTATAAAAATGTTCTTCAAGACCAAAATAAAGTTGTAACATAAACATAAACACACAATTCAAATACAATCACAAATGATAAATGAGGTCAATTCTTCCTTTAACTCATCCAATCTCACTATGTTACCTTCAATTTTTAACGAAATCACTACACTAGTAAATTAGGTACTTTTAAATGATTTTATAGATTATAATCCCAAAGATAAGATTACCCCTGATAAATTGGTTTCCGGACACCAATCTCAGGCATCACCTAATCTTTATAATTAAGCACCTCTAACAGTTATAAAGATAGTGTGAGATCATCCACATAGTATTCATCAAATAGGTTCATGACTCCTATCTAATGAAAATAAAGTTGCAGAAAGGAAGTAACAATATAAGATGGAATTATCAATGTTCGAAATTCATGATTTTTCTTGTAAAACTCAAGTCTGAGTGAGACCCAAGTTATAGTGGACTCGTCAATCCAACTTTACAAGAGATCAATTCTAGCCATAATAAGAAGTTAAGGAATCACCTCCCTCATAACACAGACAAAGATCAGATCAAAGCACTAATAATCCAAGCATCTATCAATCAACAATCAAACTTATCAATCTATAATGACACATAAAGATCAAGTCTATCCACTCTAAATCAAACACAATACAACACTAACAATCATGACTCTCGAGCACACTAAATCAAAGCACACTGATAACTATGGGTTGCCTCCCATAAAGCGCTTGGTTTAACGTCATTAGCCCGACAAATGATTCCTCCTGGATCGAAATTCCATTTGAGTAATCCTCGATCAATCGCCCAATCATTTCCAGTTCCAGGGATTCCTACAAAATTCTCAAATTTTAATTTTTTATTCAGCTCTTCCTTTTCAGTTTGATTTATATAATTGTTCCTCATATTTCTTTCTAGATCCAATATTCTTTTATTGATTTTTTCAATCCGCATATTAATATCATCCTTGAAATTTATAAGAAATGGATCTTTATAAAATACTTTTATATCTTCCAAATTTTGGATCAAATTCTCTCTAGATAATTCAGATTCAGGATCAAATTCTTCTATGTCACTCTTATGATTCAAGTTATCTTCTAATTCTTCCCATTTATAATTATTAAATGATGGAGGATCTATCTTAGTTGAGCAAATAGGTTTTTCTAATTCCCTAGGAATTTCTTCCAATGGTCTTCCATTATCCTTATCCTCTTTTCTCAACTCAAAGTTCTTTTGAAATTTATCCTCAAATTCTCTTCCAAGTCCTAGTTCAATAGTTTTATCTTGTTCATCATTTAATTCAGGTTTTTCTTGTGATTAAGTCGCATCTAAAGATATAAAGACTGGTTGTGTAGATGAATTCTCTAAATAGATAGGCTTTAAAATTGTATGAGGTACATCCATCTTAAGTTCATGAGATTTTTCAACAAATGGAATTAAAAGTTTACTATTTTTGGTAGAGTTCATCATTTCACATCTCTCCTGAACATACATACAGTCTTCTTTAAATAACCTTTTCGAATCATCATGAAAATCTATTTCATTCTCATCTATTAACTTACTCTCAAAACTTTCTTGGAAATGGTCTTTACTTAGATAATCAATTTCATCCATCCAAAAACAATCATCATCTTTCCTCTCAACTGGATATTTCATAGTCTTTAATACATCAAAAGTAACTTCATGGTCATTAATATTCATAGTCAACTCTCCTTTTTGCACATCTATCATAGATATGTCCAAGTAACAAGGAAAGGTCTCCCTAAAATAATTGGAATTTCTTTATCTTCCTCCATATCTAATATAATAAAGTCCAAAGGAAAGATAAATTTATCCACTTTAACAAGCACGTCTTCTATAACTCCTTTTGGATAAATGATAGATCGATCAACTAACAGAAGGGTTACAGTAGTGGGAGAAATATCGATTAAACCTAACCTTCTAAATATAGATAGAGGTATCAAATTAATGCTCACTACTAAATCACATAAAGCTTTTGCACGTAATTTTTCTCCACCGTCACAAGGAATTGTAAAGCTACAAGGATCTTTAAGTTTCCGAGGAAAATTTTTCTCGAAGTATGTGCATCGCACTCCTCACTTAGTGCAACTCGTCTCATAATCCCCAAATTTTCTTTTCTTGTTTAATATATCCTTTATAAACTTTGCATAACTCGGCATCCGTTCCAAAGCTTCAGATGAAAGGAATATTTATCGTTAACTTCTCAAGTACTTTCATGAACTTTAAAAATTTTTTATCCAACTCATGCTGTCTAAGTCTTTGAGGAAATGGAGGTGGTTGTTTTTCCAAATTGATTTTAGTTGGAGATATTAACTTTTCCAGTTCCATAGAAACATGTTCTTCAGGTCTTTTAGTTTCCTTTGTTTCTCTCACAACATCTTTCTCTTTTCTAACCACATCCTTGTTTAGGATCTAGCCTTAGGCTTTTCCTTTGACTATCTTAGAGGACTAGAATTGGGACCCATCCCTTAGAAATTTGAACCACTTCTTGCCTCCCTGCAAACCCCACAAGCTTGATTGTAGACCCTCAATCACCTAGAGGGTCGAGATCAAGAGTGAAGGTTTAAAGGATGAGTTCCCTATAGGACTCTTTGGCCTCAGGACCACCCTGGGTGGCTTGGTCTGGTGAGGGTCGACTTACACACTCACTACACTCATACTCTACACTCTCACACACACAATCCAAATCCTAAAACCACACCCATACCCAACTCGACTCCTCGACTCATGTAGGTAATTCATATGGATGGACCTTAACCCCTAAGCCCCTGGTTAAGAGGGTTAGGAACAACATAGAGAATGCCTCAAATGAGTCCTCTCATGGCTCATATAGGCTTAATATGACTTCATGGCTCAACCAAAGTGATTCCATTTCACTCATATTTGATCAATTTTCATTCTTCCAAAATTTCAATTTTTTGCCCCGGGGACCCTACACATATAAAACCCAACCAAAGTTGAAATCTCTTTGAAACACTCCCATAAACATTTCCCAACATTAATTTTACATCAATTTCAACCCTAACCCAACATTGGCCCAAATTAGCCCAATTTGACCTACATTGGCCCATTTACCAAATGAACCCAAATTCAACCCAATTCAATTCCAAACTACCTCAAATTTGCTTCAAATCATTCAAGACACATCCTTAAACTAAACTCAACATTTATTTGGCATGGCCCTTTGCAAAATTTTTCATCTAAAAGCCCATTGCTAAACATAAAGGCCCACTCCCTTAAACCTTCCTAAAAGCCCACTTCTACCAAATTCATAAGCCTAAACCCATCCTAAAGCCCACATTACAATCACATCTCATCCTCACTTAATTGATATCATTCCCTAAGTGCTAAACCCATCATGAAAATCAAACCAAAATGGTATTATGCCAAATCCCATCAAATAACCCCAAAATTTCCAAAAATTCCTAAAGCCCTTTTCCATGAAAGTCGACCAAACTCTAGCCGAGGCCATATGTGAGCCAAAGACAAGCCATGTACAAGCCATATGAAGCCATGGGATGTTTGACATGTGACCAACCCATTAATGGCAAAAGGGGGGCTCTCTTTCTTAAACCTTCATTAAGCTTTTTAACCCCTTCCATGCTACACACTAAAACATGTTTAACCACATCACCTTGGATGGGGACTTCACCACCCCTTCCTTGCTGACCCAACTGATTTTTTCAGCCCAAAACCAGGTCATGGGGAGGTAAACATAACCCAAATCCATGGCTTGGACCAAATCAAGCCAAAATGGCCTCTCCCCCATGCCATTTTAATCCAAGCTCTTTACACATGGCATTGGCAATTGCTCGCACAAACCTCCAGACCCTGGACCTCCCGACCACGAGGGTGACCCATGCTGCTCGACGGCCAGCCACGGATCGCCGGAAAACACCATGGCCGAGACCTCGGGAGGAACCAAATTTCGGACTTCCACCTTGCTGAGCCGCCTCACTCTAAATGGCCATTGCAAGTTGTTCTTCTCCTCACCGAGTAGTCGATCCCAACCCTTAAACCCCCACAGGAGGCCCTCCAGCCTCTCCTATTTAAACACCCCCTCCTCTCGGCCAAGGGAGGTGCTGAAACAAACCTTAAGGAAACTCTGCCAAAATCATTCCAGACTCTTCCCCACACCTGGAGAACATGATTAACCCCACCAAATGGGTTGATTAAGCCTCTTAAGCAAAAATGGGTAAAATAAAACTTTAAAAATTCATAACTCACAAAATACTTTTAAAAAATTCACAAAAATGGTTTTGGAGCTTCTCTGATATCAGAGGAACTTAGGAAAATTAAAATTATAATTTTCTAAAAAACTTGATTTTTATCATTATTTTAATATTTTTAATAATAAAATAATAATAATAATCATAAAAATATTAAAAATCACCAAAATGTCACATTTTGAATTCTAATCATTTAGGAACAAACTAAATATTTTTCTAAAGTCCCTAGGGTAAGATATTGAATTTTAAAGGCTTAATGTAATTTTTAATATTAAAAAATGTATTTTCCAACCTTTTCACTAAAACAATTCTAATAAATAAAAAAAATCAGAAAAATATAAATTTTATTTCCCTGGACTCCTTGAGGTTAGAGAGATCTAAGAAAAATATAAAATCCATTTTTCAACTTTAATTTTATTTTAAAATTAATTAATGCTCCAAAACTCAAAATAATTCTAATAAATAAAATGTAATTCAAAAAATCACCAAAATTGGTCCAAATGGTCCTCTGGTCATTAGAAACATCCCATAATTTTCTCAAGGATAGAAGCATTTTCTTGGTCATGTTATTGAATTTTCCTTGAAAATCCCTATTTTCCATTAAAAATAATTACATAAATAAATTAAATACAGAAAAATCACATTTTCTCATCTAATGTCTTAATGGACATGTGAGTGAGGTTACATAGAAATTTTAAGTTCATTTGAGCTTAATTTAGTGAGTTATAGAATTATTAAGCTTGAAGGGCAAAAATGGTAATTAAATTCTTTAACCCTTAATTAAAATTTTAGGATTAATCAAAAAAAAGGGAGGGTAAAATATTTGATTTTAAACTGATTTTGGATGATTGAAACTTACATGATTAAGGGTAGAAACCTATTAAATATTTCAAATATAATTAAAATAAAACTTTAATTAATTAATTAATTGAAATTTTAGGAGAATAATAGAAATTGGAATTATTAAAGTAGGGATATTATTTAAGAGGATATTTATTCTTTAATTTAAAAATCTCTAAATAAATCACTTCAATAATACTTAAGTCTTAATTAAAAAAAAATTAAAAGAATAATCTCAACTAAATTGAAATTGAAATTAAATTAAAATCAAATTAAATTAAATTAAAAGAAAAATGACTTGAGATCAAACTAAGTTAAATTAAACTAAATTAAATTAAATTAAATTAAAATTAAACTAAATTAAAACTAAATCAAATTAAAATTAAATTAAAATTAAATTTAAATTGAAATTAAATTAAATTAAAATTAAATTGAAATTAAATTAAATTAAATTAAAATTAAATTAAATTAAATCAAAATTAAATTAAGTTAAATTAAATTAAATTAAAATCATTTAATAACAAACCTAAATGAAATCATTAAGAATTAAATCCAAAATAACTTGAACACTATTCCAAACTTAAACTTATTTTCTATAATTAAGTCAAGATTAAAATTAAATCATTAAGTTTAAATTATTAAAATACTTAATGAGTTGATTTGCCCTTTTAAAGCCCTTGTTATTATAACTCTTAAATGAGGTATCAAGTGAAGTGTTACCTCACTTATAGGATATTCAAATGTCCTAGTTCACTGAGCAGAAGAACAAAACTTAAACTCCCGGATGATTAATTCACTTGTATAATTAAATTCTCTTGGACTTAAAACAATCCTAAAGGTATTGAAAATATGTTTAAGACTCGTCTTAAGCACTTCCTCAATATGATAGGATGTTTATAAGAACAATTAAATTTAATTGTTCTTTGATGAAGAAAATCGTCCTTAAACCAAAACACAAGAACTTAGACGTCATAGGAGATGACTAGCTATAGGATTAGGACTTTGGCAGACAACCAAAAATCTTTCCCTTAGCTTTACCTAGGTATTTGTTGAAATATTTAAATGCCTAACATGTGTTTTAAGTGCAGCTTGAGATGACGGGAAGACCCTCTAGGTACGCTTTTATTTTATTGCAATTTATTTTATTGCAATTTACTTACATGCACTGTACTTTACTTTTCTTGCATGATAAACAATATGTCGTATGAAAACCAAAACCTTTAGGATAGTCCCTAAACTGAAACCAAAACTAAATTAAAAGTCATTACAAGATAAAAATTACCGCCACAACATTTCAAAATATAAAACAACTCAAAACTTAATCACAAACAGAACAACAAAACTTTAATTGCAACTAAATTAAAACGTCTCGTTGAATGATCGGGAATACCTCGGATGATGTAACCCACGTGTTGCTAACGAGATTTCTCACGGTCTAAATGAAAGTGTGGAACTCATTCAGTTGAGTTTAGCAAATTCATCTGGACTAAGTGAATTCGATGAAAATAACAGTGCCGGGATGACGGAACCGTGGGATCTTAATCAGTTCTGTTTAAACAACTTTAGGATTTGTTTTAATTAAAATATTAAAAACACTTGGATTTTATGATTATCTCTAAACCAAAACACTTCTCCCATCTCCTGATTTATGACTTCTAAAACTAAACCTCTGCAACAACAAAGAGCTTGGAGCACGGTGGGCAGCACGGCCATCTGTTGACCTCATTTTTGAGGTCATTCTTTTCTCCTTCTAGCTTAAGATCTAGCCTTAGGATCTTCCTATTTTGGACTATCTTAGAGGACTGGACTGGGACCCACTATGTTTAGAGATTCGAGCCATTTCCTCGCTCCTCGAAGTTTCATATGAACGGTTTTAAATCTTCAACATCCAGTTGAATCGATTAAAAGCCGACGTATTGAAACTCTTGTTGAGTTCCTATAGGGATTTGAAAGCCATAGGTGGACCCCACTGTGTGCGACGTTTGACTTTTTGCCACGAGCAATGTGTTTGACTATGGTTCTCACTTAGGCGAAGACCGGTCATCAATTTGCTCGATAAATGGCTCGGTCGAGTCAAAGTAAATTCATTTGTGCCACGTGGTACGAATTTAATTTAAATTGACGTGACCGTCGGCGAACTTGTCCGAACGACCCCGGACGACGAAACGGACTGCGCCATTGCGTCAGGAACATCGATTTTAGCCGGGAAGGACATATAGCTTGATAGGGTTTTGAATCGACTCGATTTGCGTGCAAAAGCGACGAACTTAAATAGAATAATAATAAATATTTTTTTTATATAATAATATATATATTAAATTTATACTTTAACCTTATAACCCTTACCTTAATCTCACGGGAGCGGGTACTTGTTCACTTTCTCCTATCTCACGCATGCGATTTCGTTCTCCTTCCCGTGCCCTAACCGAACCTCTCCGCATTCTTCTTCGGTGACGACCGAGTTCGAGAAACTTCTTAGCCGGTTTCCCGGTCACCTCTTCCCCTCCGACCCCAACCGACATTCTTGTCGGTGATAACCGCCGGTCAGGTTCTTGTAACGGATTTTCCCGCTCAAACGAGTCGGGTGACCTTCCTTCTTGCCGATTTTGGCCGATTTCCTTGCTTGTGGTGGGGTTCTCCTCACCATTTTGTTTCTCACCGCCGGTGAGTCTCTCCCCTGTTCGGCTATAAATACCTCTTCGCTGGAAAGGTTAGTGGTTGGTGTTTTTTGTGCGATTTGAAGAATTTACCTGCTGCTCTCGAATTCTCTTTTAAGCCTCCTTAGAAGTAAGTCTTTCCTTCTTCCTCTTTTCTTTGAATCATTATTATGAAGATATAGATCCCACGTCTTCTTGGATATGGCTATAATTGAGAAGAGGGCTGTTTTTTTTTTTAAAGTGAAGAAGTAAAATAACACATACAAGAAACTATTCTTACATCCTCCTCGATTAGGAATTGATTCATTGACAGATTTCTCTTCTTCTTGCACTTCTGATTTCTTTAGCCAGTTGATAAGTGTCTCTGCACAGCTTTATTTTGAAAAATTGAAAGGACAAAATAGACATTCACAGTTATGGATTTATAAGATATATTAATAATTTACTTCAAAGTATATTATACATATACTGCTGTTATGATTTATTCACTAAATCTAATCGGTTTCTTTATGGATTGGCTCGAGAAAGTTTTCATATCATCTATGGATAATATATTGGTTGTTATACTTGAATTCAGGAAGTTTTTTTTTCTGCACCCTAGGCAGATATTTCTCCATCATCTTGGCGTGGAAAGATTTGTCTTAAAAGTAATATTGAAGTTTTTTTTTTCCTCTTTGGAAATTATTCTTTGATTCATTCTGAGATGAAGTATTGAGGAAACTATGTTTAACTCATTCATATTCTTAGAAAGATGATGATCAACTCTTTCTTTGTTTTGGTTTTGAAAAAACTGCAGTTAATTATTATTTTGACCTTCGCTTTGCTGAAGCCGAGCTTTGAAACTTTTAGAGTTTTTATGAAATATAATTGGAGAAATTCATATACATACCTCTTAATCCTTATGTGTTTACATAATTAATATCTAGGTTTTCATACAAAATTTCATGGAGATTTGATTGGATAATACCACGTGGGATGCTATGATAGTAACATCTTTGTTTAAGGATTTGGGAACTTTGTATGGGATCATTATCTTTTAAAGTGCTGATCATGTAAATATATATACAAGAAATTGTATGATTGATATGTATACACTGGCATGATTCTTATCTATGCATGGTGAAGATAAGTTTCTTTTTTTTGGAGAATCAAAATTTAAGAGATTTGCATACACGTCTCTTAAATCTTACTTCGATTTCTTTTTTTATGAACTTTCAAATAAATTAGTCCCTATTTCACGATAATATGGGATAACCTATTGGATATATCTAAGATGTTGGGCTTTTCTTCATTCTCATTTTAGCCTGGTTTCAACTCTTTCAACACCTGTAATATTGGCTTTATACCTATACTATTTTCTTTTAGTCATATTGGCATTGGTGGCTTGGGTTTGTCCTGGAAATGGGGTTGTTATAGTATGAAGTTGTAATTGGCTTTTATAAGCTATCTTTCCCCAGCAATTCATTTAAAGGTTTGAGAATTTTGCATAAGGTTATTGAATTTTAGATGTTTGATATGTAAATATATGATAATTGCATAATTTTCACCTGTACAATGAGAGGAAGCCATATGCATGGCTCGGTTTTAGCTGTTTTAATGTTTCTGAGGATGGCTTTACACCTGGGCTGTTTCTCTTCCTAGCTTTGTGGTAATTCGGGTTTTGGCTTTGTGTGGGTTGGATTCTGTTTCCTGTGGTAAATATTTACTTAAGCCCTTGGAGTTGGACTGCTTTCTTAACCTTGGCAGCTCGGATATAAATTCTGTCCTTGGTGTTGTGGAGGTTTGCTAAGGCTTTGTGTAAAGATTATCCGTCTCCCATCACGTGTATATGATTCTGTAACTTTAAGTTATGGATTGATCTTTAATCAACAGAATTCCATTCGTTTTTTTTTTTACATATTTAACACCTTAAACATTACGTTATGCCTTGCATAGGTATAAAAGATTACAGTAGCATTCGTTTTGATACGCTGTGAAAGATTTGAGGAGATTATAAATATGGAATTTGGATGCTTAATATGTAAATATATATTAATTAAATAATATATATGTATGAATAAGAATTGAGGGTATTAAACATGTATGTAAAGTTGGGCAGTACACCTGTGAATCCAAAAGTATTCTTCAACAACTATATGTAAGGGTTTGAAATGAGATTTTATATTTTTTTTTTGGGCAGGAACTATTGTTGATGGATGCAAATCATTAAGATGATTCAGCAATTGAATGGACTATTACTTATTGAGATTATCTTAATTGATTGGGTATATATACTCTCACTGTTAAAATTGGAATCCATAGCTAAACTTGCTTTTAATTATTGGATTCAATTTTGGATTGTTGGATTCATTAGCTGTCTGTTGGATGGTATAATGAAGATGGATTCTGGAACGTCAATAGCTCTCTTTATTGTTATTAAAATCGTTTTTTTTTTTTGGAAATTCAAGTAAGAGCTGCTGCTCTAACTTAAGTGAGTTAAATACCTTTTCAACCCACCATCAGTTTCGTCTTTAGTGATTCAGGTTAACTTTGGAAGTGAGATAATCTATATAATATTATTTAATTTCATATTTTTGTTGTTCTCATAGTTTTGAAAAGTTTTTTTTTGGGTAAATTCCAATCAAAACTATGATAAAATGATTGTCTCGTTTAGGGGTATTTGTATACACATCAGCCAATTCTTATAACGTTTACATAACTAGCACCTAAACTTCCATATAAAATTTCATGGAATTTTGATTTGACAATGCTACGCATGAAATGATATGATAACAACATATTTTTTTAAGGTCTTGAAAGTTTTGCATGAGATTATTGATCTTTTAGGGTACTTGATATGTAAATATATAAGAATTGTATGATTGGTATATATATACTCGTATGGTTCTTATCCATATATGATGAAGGCTGATGTTCTTTTTGGAAATTCAGATTTAAAATCTTTTCATGCATGCTTCTTGAATCTTACTTTAAGTTTTTTTTTTTGAGGGCCTATTCTTAACCTGAATCATGAAATATTGAAGATGATTTCGGCGTGATAAAATAAGATGGATATTCAAATGAATTGATGTCTGGTTTAGGATAATTTTGGATAATCCATTAAACATATTTAAGATGGTGGGCTTGCTGACTTTAATTATGCATGGAGAAGTGATGAAACCCGATGGTTTTCATTAATGTTATTTGATGAAAAATTCTCATAAAAGAGAAAGGTATATTTGCAACTTTAATTAATATTCAAGATTTCACCATTTGGTTCATTAATTATTATTTACCATCTTAATGGTGGCTGTCTTTTTGATTAATCAAGTTACATATCCAGATTTAACACATGGTCTTCTTTGGTTCAGCTTTATTGGAACTGAATTTTGGATTTTGTTTTATTGCAAGGAATTATACACTTACACATGTATGGTTTGGGATATTCATTTACATATTATCACTGTTTGGATATTTATATATTCAGCACTTTTTCTTCCTAATTTCTCATATTTAAAGAATTTTTGTAAGGAATATTTAATTCTTACACTGCTGAATATACTATTCTATGAGATTCTTGTTGGATAAACTTGAAAGGCCATTCAGTATTCTGATATGTAGAGAATTGGAAGCCTAAACACTAGGCTCAAATATAAGAAGTTCATTCCAGTCCTGAAATACAAAATAGGTTAATCATTGAAAGTGTATATGAAATATCAAAGTGGGGGCATAAGTTGGACATGCGGGGTACAGGCAATGATGCACACTCGAATAATCGTGCTTTATAGCCGAGACAAATAAAAAAAAAATCAATACTCAGAAATAGATGCCCATCTCACTTTAGATTAGGTAGTTCTAATCCCTACTTTTAAAAATCCATGAACCGATAAACAGATATTACGATATCAGACATTATACTGATACAATAACAGATACTTCGACAACAGATACTACATCGCACTTGTACGACAATAAACACTGCGCCTGCACGACAACAGATACTACGCCAGTACATCAAACCACATGTCACATACATAGCATAACACATATCACATTACACACATACTGCAACACATATTACCTCACACACATATCACATCAAACACATGCAACATATTAAATATCACACACAAAATACCACACATAGCACATCATACACAACACATTCAGTATATCAAACCAAACACGATATATTAAATACATCGCATCAGACACAACACATATAATTATCAAACTTATCATGCACACCCTACACATTAAACATCACACACTGCATACTATGCACTAGTTATTACACATACACATCACATGTTAAATATCACACACACACACATACCATTTACCAAATCACACACACTACACACTACCCAATACACACTACACACCATGCACCAGTTAACACATATCACACATCATAGAACAGATACTACAACGACACCAGATATTACACTGGTAAAGAATTCAGATACTTCAATAACAGATACTCCACTCTCAAAATTCAGATACTACAAACTGGTTCACTCACTAATTAAGTGGTAGGGATTAGGCTAGCCTACTCTAAGGTGATTTGTCGGTGACTTGATTTGAGATTGATACAGACTTCAGTACTTCGGGTTGCCTGTGGGATCGAGATAAAAAGAAGTCTACAGACTGAGCCTATCCTCAAATAGAATTCTTATTCCCCCACTTTGACATTTTATATGTTTATGGCTAAACTTGATTGTACAGTTGTTTGTAGCTTGCTTCTGAGGCATCGACGGAGTTGGCCAGGTACACATTTATTTATTGTACAGTTCATTTACTTTCTTGCATGCGTTCCTTTACTCTTTGTATATACATTTACCTGCATTTATACTTTTTCTTTCATGCTTGCCCCTAGGATAGGCCATCTAGGGCATGGTTAGTTTATTTTGATTACTGTTTCTCTTGCACACCTGTACTTGCCCCTAGGATAGGCCCTTTAGGGCATGTTTGTTTTTCTTTTCTTTACACACATTTTCCCTTATATATGCCCTTAGGATAGGCCGTTCGAGGCATGGTTTTTCTCCTTTCTCTCCTATCTTTATTCTTTCTCGAGACGAGACGACAGAGGACGAATGAAGGATCTTCGATCGGATTTTCGTAGATTTAAATAACATCTATAAGACGTTGAGGTCGTCGTTTGATACGACGTAAACCCTCACATTATCTTTTAGGACTGAGTACGATCATATATCGTACGATACAAGTCCTAAACCGTTTAGGATTCCGAGGTAGTCGTTTGACACGACATAAATCCTCCTATTTCTTTGGGCTATTTGCATATGATGTGTAGACGTAAGCCCCAAATATCTAAATAATTTACAAGATTGAAACATAAAATATAACTTCACTTTCAAAGATATAAAGCCCAATCATAGGTTAGTTTGAGATGTCACTGAAGCTCATTCAGTATCTTCGACATCTCCTACTTTTCATACCTTTGGATTCCGAAAATAACCGTTCCATATCGAACCATTCCCTTTCGATTCTCCTACAAGCAATCTTGGAAACTTGAACGTTGATATTCTTGAAGACGAAGCCCATGATCCTTATCGAGAGTTTTCTTAGGTAACTTCGGTTGCTTAAGATGTAATTAACTATAGGGGCTTGCCTCTATAGGGAATTAGGAACCCAGATTAATCTAAACCCTGCCTAATCTGTGCATTAGACAGGGGAATTTGTCGGCTATAAAATACGCAGACCAAAATAGAGTCAAACTTTTAAGTTTAGATAGTTAAGCCTACTAACAAGTGGTACGCTCATCTTTTGGGATGATGTGTCACTTGTGGTATCGTGCTCAACTGTTTAAACTATTTGATATGAGATCTATCTGGTCTCTTTATTTTCAAAAATAAAATAATATATCACCATTTTCAAAATCAAAATAAAATACTTTACATATTACATTAAATTTAAACCTTAAAAATTTTATTTTCAAAATAAATACGAAAAAAATTAGCCGACACCATCTTCGTCAGCAAAACTCGGATCTACATCAACTAAACATTCCTAGAATTTAAACAACAAAGCCATAGGATTTCGAGGTAGTTTGCTTAGTGCAACATAAATTCTCAACTCTTCGTTAGGTATTTGCATGATCATGTTATGTAAATTAAGCCCTAACCGGTCTTAGGACTCCGAGGTAGTCGTTTGGTACGACATAAACCCTCACATCTTCTAGGCTGATTGTATGATTATGTCATACGAATATAAGTCCTAATTAACTAAAATTGGCAAGATTGAAATATCAGATAATATTAGGATTTTCTTAAATTCGAGCCAAATAATAGGATAGTTTGGGAAGTTGCCAAGATTCTTCTTGGATCCTCAGCTTCTCCTACTTCTCTTCCTTTGGATTCTCAAAATAAACTTTTCCTAATTTGAGCTAATCCCTATTGGAAATTCCAAAATTTAATCCTTTGAAAACCCTAAACTTTGAAATTCTTGAGAGCAAAACCACTGATCATTATCGAGAGTTTTCTTAAATGATTCACGTCATTTAAGATGTAATTAACTATAGGGGCTTGCCCTTATAGGGAACTTTATGAACCTGGGTAATACAAACCTCGCTTAATTCATTTATATTAAGCAAGGGAAATTGTCGGCTTATAAAATTGGTTCGCAGACCAAACGGATGTCACAAATCTCCTAGTTTATTTAATCGAGCCCCATCATTAAGCAGTGTGTCTATTCTTCGGGATAGATACACGGTTTGTGGTGCGGTGCTCGTTTATATAAACTGTTTGGGATGTGAGATCGGTTTGATTTCATATCTTAAAAAATTCAAATTTAAAATTATTTTCAAAATCAAATACTACTTTCTAAATTATATGTATATTTAATTTAAATTTAAAATTTAAATTTCGCCGACAATTTCTGTAGGCGACCCCTTTTCAAAAATACAACACTCAACCTAAAAATATGCCGACAACTTCTGGCAACTCTGCTGGGGATTAGTTCCTCTCTCCATTTTGATCAGATGGCTTTGCTTTCATAAATCGGTAGTGAGCCCATGCCCCTAGTGGACCAAACTACCATTCTTCCGTTGGAATACCCCGTTCATTTCGTCTTGAACGAGTATAGCCAACTCCTCTCAGATTTAGGAGCCATTGTTTAGACATCCCAAAAAGGAGAGGTTCCGAGATCCTTTTACCTCTTTTCTGAGGTGGGGTGGACCCCCAATAGGTGTTAGTTTAGGAGCGGTCCTTTGAGTCGAGAAGTCTTGCATAAGACTTTCTCTTCCTTTCCAAATTCTGAATCGGATTCCTTACCTTCTCTACACCTTTGAACATTCTGTTCCTAATAAACAAACCCTCTAATGAATGACTCTTTTAACAAATAACTTCTTTTTATAAAATACATGAACAAAAATGTGTTCGGACTCTTTTCGATTCCTTTCTTTTCGTCCTGATGAGAAGAAGCATAACTTGGGACTGACAATCAGAATCTACCTTGCAGAAAATGTCTGCCCCAAAGCTGATTTTCTCCTTTACCAACGGACTTGGCCTAGCTGTCTACAAGGAGGAGCTTCCTGACAATGGAATCATCCGTTTTGAGCAAGGATTCGAGAATACAAATGTCAAGATCACTGACGTCACCCTTTTCACACTTACAGACAAAGTGCCTGAAACTGAAAGACCTTTGATCGAGTTTAACCTCAAGTCAACTCAAGAGTTCCCTCCCCTGCAAAGGGTTCCAGCTGAGAGGAATACTACTGTCCATAGGAGGACTGTTGTCTCTACCCCCACCGGTCTAGTCGTCTCTGCACCTACCCCGGCTTCCGCCAAACTGAAGGGGAAGGAAATTCAAATTTGTAACGAGCATGTTACCGTGGAGGGTACAGATCTCCGTGTGAGACCTTCTGCTTTCAAATTGGGTCCAGCTCAAGGGTTCCACCCCTAACACGAACTCAGAGGAGAAACAGGAGTAGAAAGATTGCAAGAAAAGCCAGAGCTGCTGAAGTTGCTTTCTTGGAAGAGCTACCTGAGTACACACCACTACCTGAGTACATACCATTGCCTGAGTATACACCGCTTTTGGAAGGAAGTAGATTCCATCCCCTCTCTGCCGCAGCTGACGAGGAAAATGTCCGCAAGATCGCTTCTATATTATCTCGACTCGCATACTATAGCGACGACTCGAAAGAAAAGGGCTAGGATTACACCATTTGCCCAACTACAGACTGTGATAGAGAAGTTAGCAAAGAAAGAGAAATGTCCTGTATCAGAGATTTTAAGAAGAATAGGGCGGGTGCCAGCCAAGTCCCGTCTTGGGCCGCGAGTAGAACCCGTTAGCGCCACAGAAAAGCCGAGTAAGAAGATGAAAGCTAGTCCACCTATTGTTGTTTCAGGTTTACAGATCAGGGAGGATACCACCTTCCAGCATTCAGCCGACAGACCATCCGGTCCTAGGACTTCTGCTGCTAGAAGGATGGTATGGCGTCCTACTACTGGCCAATTAAGACCGAAACAACGACCAGAAAAGGAAAGTCTCGTCAGGAGACTTGAGTCCGAAGAGAGCGCCACTGCAATGAAGGGGACTCCCAAGAAGGAAATCCAACGGTCAATGCATGATAACTGTGAAACTGTACGAAAAAGACCATTGGAGGGCGCTATGGAAAAGCTAAGAACCGATATTCAACGATTAGCAAGAGAAAGAGAAGAAAAATTTGGAGATGAAGTTGACTCGTCGGAGTTCATGGATGACAAATATGTGGAGATCAACATGGTTGAGACACGAGCATCGTCAGCTTCGCAAGGTGCTCCGGGAACTGCGGAGAGAGATGAACCGGAAGCATTAAGAGCACAAATTCGAGAAAAGATGATACAATCTCTCAATCGGCAAAAAGGATGGAAGAGATGGCCGCAGCCCTAGCCACTCTTCGCAGTCAGGTTCAACCCCCAAGAGAAACGCCCGCGAAGTTATTCATATTACGGACGGAGGAAAAGAGATTACATCCGTTAACGGAGACGATCGGCCGAAGAAAGACTCTACTCGGAATATGATTCCGGAGAAGGACATCAAGAACATGGTAGAACAAGCAGGTGCGAGAGGCCTTAGCACAGTCTAAGAGCGGAGCATCTATTCAGACGGGTAGACCTTACCCCGAAGAATTTGATGCAGTACAATACCCAAAAGGCTTCGTACCACCTTTATTCAAGACTTTTGATGGTACCGGAAACCCTCGACAGCATGTTGCACATTTTCGCGCTAGTTGTTGCAACGCCGGTGGAAGTGACGTCTTACTCTTCCAACAATTCGTCAGCAGCCTGTCAGGGATCGCCTTTGATTGGTACGCAGAGTTACCGAACGGTTCGGTAAAGACATTTTCAGAATTAGAAAACCTCTTCGTGAAACGGTTTGTCGGAGCTCAGCACCGTATCACCATCGGTGACTTAGTGGTGGAGAAACAGAAACCGAACGAAACTTTAGTGGACTACATACTTCGATGGAGAAATCTAAGCATGAAGTGTGAGCCACAGCTACAAGAGCAGCATGCAGTCGGTATCTTGCTTAAAAGGATTCACAGCCCGATAACACTTCTCCTTAAGGGATTTAAGATTAAGACTTTCGAGAAGTTGTTAAGCAAGGCCGGAAGCTTGCAAGAGGAAGCGAAGCAACTAAGTTTCGTCGACAAAACGGACAAACGAAGCCTGTGAAGACATTTGAAAAGAAATCCGGGATCGTCGCGGCGGTCGATAAGGGCGAGCGACCAATGCAAATACAGACGGAGCAGGCGCAGCCCAATCTATCAACAACCTCGGCAGAACTACCAACAACCTCGACCCGGTTATCGGCCAACTCAACAATATGAGCAACCGCCTCGCCCACAACGCACGTTAAAGGAGCTTATAAATAGAGAATATCCATTCAAGAATAAGGCGAGTGCCAAAGATGTTCCGCAGTTTGATGAAGACTTCGGATTTTCGACTGCCAGAACCCAAGAAGCCGGAGGAAGTTAATAAGAAAGACCATCCCAACTACTGCCCTTACCACCGGATGCTTGGACATAAGATAGAGGATTGCATCACCTTCAAGAGTTTTCTTGACAACAATCTCCGAAAGGGGAACATAATGATCCCAAAGGAATACATGAAAGAACCCCAGAAAGGAGGTTCTGTCAATGTTATTTCAACGGATCCCATTGTTCCGATAAACCCTTACACGACTGATGATGGATGGAGTACTGTCTGGACAAAATCATCGAAGAAATATTTGGACCACATCCAGGCCGCTTCGGAGCATGCTTCAACTCGGAGTTTGTAACCTGTCAAGCCGGCTCTATCGCTTGCAATTGAAGAACCGCCCCAGGAAGAAAAGATCGTAGAAAAGAAGGAGATCGTAGAAGAAGAAAGGACCAAGGCTCCTAAGGCTAGACTAGGGGCTGCTTATCCTAGGATGTTTTTTTTCGATTCGGGGGAAAAATTCCTCGAACCTCTGACTCTGTATGATTATTTGCTCGCTCTGGTGGGATCTTATAATGATAAGAGTTATGGCGTTGGCTACGTTTTGACTGTTTCTAACAATTACGTAACTAACAACAACCAATCTAATATGGATCTCGATTTTGATACCAATAACAATTCTCAAATCATACACAACCTCGACAATCATGATGAGAAAGTAGACATTCACCAAGAAGGCAACGAAAGTTCAACAAGCAATGAATCTATTTGTGAATTCCAAGGAGCTCCAATCACAATAGAGTTAGAGGTTTCAGATTCCGAAGCGACTCCAGAAGAACCTGTCATGCCGATTCAAAAGGAGACACCAGTAAACTCAGTACCAGATTCAGAAGAAATCACAGAAGTCAACTTAAAGAGCGGAAGGGTTCTACCTCCGAGAATGGGTCCAAAAGATAAAGGAAACGGTGGTTCTCCGAGAAGAATCAACCCCAGCGAGAAGAATTGCCCATTCGGGAAGAAGCCGAGACACATGGTAACAAAGTGGACTATAACGTGCTAGCCCATCTTAGGAAACTACCAGCCAAGCCGAGCATCTACGACGCTCTCATCTTATCAAAAGAGATAAGGGAAGCTCGATCGAGGCCTTACTTGATCCGAGAGATTTGTTTAGCTCGGATGGTCGGAGATTCCTTAGACGAGGTTTGCTCGTTAAAGGAACAACGAGGTGTTACCTTCACGGACGGTGATCTACTACTTGGGACGACTCGATCACAACCGACCGTTGTACATTTCGATCACAATCGGAAAGTTTACGCTCTCCAGAGTATTGGTGGATCCAGGAGCGTCAATCAACATAATGAATCTTCGGACGCTAGAATACTTGGAAATTGATGCTCGCGAGCTTGAAGCGGACAAGATGTTACTAAGAGGATTTAACCAGAAAGGAGAAAGAGCCCTTGGATCAATAACACTGTTGATGAAGACCCGTGACTTAGCAAAGACAACCGCAAAATTCCACATAATTGACTCTGAGACATCGTTCAACGCTCTACTGGGCCGGCCGTGGATCCATGAAAACCGAATGGTACCCTCGTCTCTGCATCAGTGCATAAAATACAACGAAGGAGGAGAACAGTGCATTAAAGGTGATTTGCAACCTTTCTCCGTACATGAGATTGGAATCCATGAAGATGCAGCTTATTACGCACCTCCGAAGAAAACAATCTTCTCCGTAAATACCGTGCCAAATGAAGCAAAAGGAATTCGAGACAATGAAGAACCCGAAGTTCTAGTCCAATCGTCACTCACCACTCCCTTACAGCGAGATGGTGAAGGTTTCTCCAGAACTCGCATCCGAGGTCGAGGCCGGGGATGAGGTCGTGGAAGAGACACTGGGACAGTTGGACAGAAAAAGCCGGTGATCAACGTTCATTGGGAGAACAACTCTAAGGAAGAAGAGGAAGTTAAGAAAGAAGCAGCTACAATAAACCGGAAGAGACCACAATTCAAGATTTCTCTCGAAGATGAGAAGAACGAAGAATACAAATCGATGTACGAGAAGATTAACTACTATGTACACACTATGACCACGACCCCGATCCGATCCTAATAAGATCGAGGGTATGGTGGTCAAAGAAGTACATAGCAGCAGGTGCAAAGCCAATCAAATTTTACCGTGACACTTCTTCTTCCAATACCGAAAACGATGTACAATTTGAAGATGTCACTTCTTCCGAATTAATGGAATTACCTTTTGAGTGGTACTCTCCCTGTGTTCAAAATTTAATTCAGCATGGTGTCTTACCTCGACAATGGACAAAAGGCCGATCACAACACTTCGAAAAATTATGGAATAATGTCGGTCGGCCTCCCAATTCAAAACATGGTCTCGGATTCGGTACAGTAGGTTCAGTTGACGAAATGAAATTTTGTTTGGTTGTCACTGGCGAACCTAATGAAGACTGCTTGGAAACTACAGAAAAGCTTGAAGATCTGCAAATTGGAGACGCTCCACCAGAGTTCGAAGAAGAAATCAAATCTACAATAGATGAGTTAATGGAAGTTAACTTAGGTACTAGCGAAAAGCCTAGACAAACCTTTGTTAGCTCCTTACTCAATAAAGAAGATTTAGAGGAAATGATCAAGCTATTAATGGAATTCAAGGACTATTTTGCTTGGAGTTACGACGAAATGCCAGGATTAGCTCCAGAAGTCGCAGCTCACAGGCTAGGAGTGTATCCTACTTCCGTTCCAGTCAGACAAGCTTCCCGAAGAATGCGTTTGGAAATTGAAAAACAAGTAATAGCTGAATTTAAGAAGCTAATCGACGCTAAATTTGTCCGTGAAGAACAATACCCTACTTGGCTGCTAATGTGGTACCGATCGGAGAAGAAGAATGGTCGGATCGAAAGCTGCGTGGATTTCAGACACTTGAACAAAGCATGTCTGAAGGATGAATTTCCACTACCAATTCCAGAGTTAATGATCGACATCGCTTCGACACATGAAATATTCTCTTTCATGGATGGATCTTCAGGATACAACCAGATAAAGATGGCACCAGAAGACGAAAAGCTCACGGCATTCAGAACACCGATCGGAGTGTATTGCTACACGAGTAATGCCATTCGGACTAAAGAACGCGGGAGCAACATACCAAAGAGCAATGACAAAGATTTTTGATGAGCTCATTCATAACCGAGTTGAGTGCTTATGTGGATGATGTGGTCATCGAAAGCAAACCGAAGGAAGATCACTCGTATGATTTGAGAATTGTCTTCGAGCGACTAAGGCAATACAACCTTAAGATGAATCCCTTAAAATGCGCCTTCAGCTTTACCTCCGGGAAATTCTCAGGATTTGTTGTCCGACATCGCGGGATTGAAATTGATCCGGAAAAGATTAAAGCTATCTTAGAGATGCCGCTTCCCAAAACCTTAAAACAGCTACGATCCTTTCAAGGGAAGTTGGCATATCTTCGACGCTTTATTTCGAAATTGTCAGGTAGGTGTCAGCCCTTCTCGGCATTAGTTAAAAAGGACGCCAAATTTGTTTGGGAAGAGAAATGCCAACGGGCCTTCGAGGACATTAAGAAATACTTAATGACACCTCCTGTCTTAGCAGCCCCAGTCTCGGGTAGACCGTTGATACTTTATACCGCGGCTCTAGACGACTCCCTTGGAGCCCTGCTAGCCCAGGTCAATGATGAAGGAAAAGAAAAGGCTCTCTACCACTTAAGTCGTCGTTTGATTCCGATGTAAGTAAAGTATCCTTCAATTGAGAAGCATTGTTTGGCCCTGATCTTCGCCGCACATAAACTCAGGCATTACATGCTCTCTCATAAGGTCAACCTTATCTCGAAAGTTAATCCGTTGCAATATTTGATGACCCGTCCAACACTTTCTGGCAGACTTGCCAGGTGGTCGATGATACTATTGCAATTCGACATAACTTTCGTTCCTCTTCGTGCCGTAAAGGGACAAGTTCTAGCTGACTTCCTTACAGCACACCCTTTACCGGCAAATTCGCCTCTGGACGACGATTTGCCTGACGAGCAGATAATGAGCCTAGAGGACACTGATGATCGACGTTGGGAACTATACTTCGACGGAGCGTCCTCAGCACAGAAAGACAAAGAATTGCAAACGATAGTGCCCGGTAAGGCAAGAATCGGACTAATCTTTATAACACCGGAGCGGGGGATATTAAGATACTCCTACCACTTAACAGAGCCGTGCACAAACAACGAGGCAGATTACGAGGCCCTCATAACAGGACTAGAACTGACCATTCAAATGGAAATAACGGGTATCAACATCTACGGAGATTCTCAGTTGATCATTCAACAGATCGCCGGACAATACAGAATTTTAAAGCCAAAACTCGAGCAATACTTTCACTATGCCATGAAACTGTTGGAACAAATTCCGAATGTAACAATCTACAAGATCCCCGGAAGAGAAAATGCTCTCGCGGATGCGCTAGCTCGCCTTGCAAAAGAATTTGCTCGCTTACAAGATGAGTCGAGTTGAAGTGTTAGTTCAAGGACGACGGAGTCCTATCACGACTCGACATGGATATGATACAGAAATCAGAAAAAGCAGAGGAATCAGTTGCAGCAGTGACGGAAAACACAGAAGATTAGCGTCAACCGCTAATAGACTACCTGCAAACAAAGAAATTACCAGACGATAAGTCATTAGCACATCAAATCAAGAAAAGAACTCTGTCTTACGCATTAAGAAACAATACATTATACAGAAGGTCTTTTGATCAGATGTGGTTAAGATGCTCGAGCGGGTCCGAGGCTCGTGAAATTGTCAAAGAAGTTCATTCGGGACTTTGTGGCGTTCGACGAGTCGGGTCCGAAAATGAAAATGAAAATTAAAAGACTAGGTATTATCGGCCCTCGATGATGACCGACTGCATGAAAGTCGCCAAGAGTTGTCACCAGTGCCAAGTGCACGGAGTGGTTCTACACCAACCTCCAAACGTGCTACATTCGACAATTGCGTCGTGACCATTTGAGTGTTGGGGCACAGATATAGTGGGTCCGATAGAACCACCTTCTTCAAGAGGACATCGCTTCATCCTTGCAGCTACAAACTACTTTTCTAAATGGGCAGAAACAGTTCCACTCAGAGAAGTAAAGGCACACCACGTGCTACAGTTTTTCAAAAATCAAGTTGTTTACCGTTTCGGAGTACCGCGCAGAATCATTTCAGATAATGGGTCCGCATTCAGAAGCACAAAAATCAACAATTTTGTTAGAAGACATGGAATCGATTGGCGATACTCAACAATCTACTACCCAAGATCAAACGGCTTGGCCGAGGCTTTTAATAAAACTCTCGTTCAAATTTTAAAGAAAACTTTGGATAACAACAAGAGAAATTGGCACGAGAAGTTGTTAGAAGCCTTATGGGCCTACAGGACGACTTTCAGGACTCTTACTCAGTCTACGCCTTACGCTTTAGTATACGGGTCCGAGTCAGTGTTACCATTGGAAGTCCAGCTTCCATCACTCAGGATTACAGTTGCAAAGAAAATTACTACAGAAGAAAATGCCAGATTACGACTGGAAGAACTGGAAAACTTGGAAGGGAAAAGACTTGCAGCGCAACAAAATTTGGAACTATACCAAGCTAAGATGATCCAGGCCCATGAAAAACTGGTCCGTCCAAGAACTTTCAAGGTTGGTGACTTAGTTCTTGTTCTCAGAAGACCTATTCTTGCACATCGCAAGATAGGAGGCAAATTTGAACCGACTTGGGAAGGGCCGTTTGTGGTCGAGGCGAGTCACTCGGGAGGCTCCTACCAACTTGTGAATTGCCGAGGAGAACGACAAATGCTTCCAATCAATGGATGATATTTGAAGAAGTATTACGCAACCTGATGTTTCGAGGGTGGCCTCCAAAATAGAGTCTTATCCCTAGAAACACGGATGAAGTAATCACTTTGTGACTGGGACCGAGCCCAAAAACATAAAAATGGATGACAAAAGAAAAATCATTAAAAAAAATGTATGTACTAAAAATAAAATATGTGAAATCATAATAATAAAGTTTTACCCTTCCTTTCAAATCAAATCTTTTCCTGATCTTGCTTTATCTTTTCCTACTTTCCTTAAAAATTAAAATTGGAATAAGTGAATAAGAATCTTCGGTGATAAATACTTTCTTAATGTTCTTGTTCTTAGTATGTCCCACGAGCCTTTCCTTGTTTTCTTCACGGGGAAATGTCAAACGAGCGGTTGGTCCTAAACTTTAAAAATGGTGTGAGTCTCGCACTCGATGAAAAGAGGGTGAAGGATGGAGCAGATGATAGAAATTGATTCGACTTCACACCGACTAGCTTCTACGAGTATGAAGAAAATGATTGGGTCCCGAGTGGACCGAGAAGAGCTTCATAGCCGGACAGATGATGAAGATGGGTGGCCCAAGCCGCCAACCCGAGCAACAAGAAAAGAAAGACAAACACCGAGGAAAGCAAGAAAATCAAGTCGGTAGTTGCCACGGCGAGAGGGCGGGCTCGTCGGCGCCGCTCCCGCGATTTCAAGAAGTGAGGAGAGCTACGCTCACTGCTACTCAAAGAAGGAATAAGAATCGCCGTATCCGCAAGATGTTGACTAAATTAGCGAGCGAGATCAACACGAGGAAACGACCACCTTCGCCAACACACACATTTCAAAGATACCGGTTCATCGGGAACCCGAAAAGAGAGAACAAGCTCCAAGAACAACAGAAAGGATAAGGGAAACTCGAGAAGATCGCAGGCAAAGAGATCGCCTCGACGTCAGATAGAGATACCGTATCTGAAGAACCTTGTTGCTGAAGCAACCCCGGAGGATGTCCCGACAGAGACAATCCGCGAGGAGCCAAGGTATGCAGGCGAACGTGATGGGATTTAGCCATACATCCCGCAATACGTTACTAGGCCTCGTCACTTGCAGATCATCCCAGAATATGAACAAGAAAGAATGCAAAATGTTGAGAAGAAGACTTTCGAATACTTTGAAAGGATTAGAGACAAAAGAATCAACATTTTGGAAGGCCTCGAGTTACACACAGGTGTATTCTCAAAGTACGAGCAACAGCAGATTGTGGATTGCATTTTAGAACTTCGAAGATGGGTCGAGCAGTGCCGTCTGAGAGAAAAGACTTATTCGGAACCCCGGAAATGGATGCCAGGGAAAGGAAGAGTCACAATACAATGCGGATGTTGCTATAACTTCGCAGAGGACAGAAAAGGAAATCCACCAGGGATACTCCATCACGGTGAGGTGGATCCAATGCCGAGAATAATTAAAAGAATGGTGAAAAGAATGATAACGTGGAGGGTATCGCGGCGGATCGCATACACAACGGTTGCATCATCAACATTTATCGGAAGGGTGATCGCATACCTCCACACATAGACCACCATGACTTTGTCGGACCTTCTCGCACTGTTTTGTTCGTCAACCAATGCAATATCATGTTCGGATCTGACCTCCGGATAGCAGGCCCGGGTAAGTTCCGAGGGCCGGTGGAGATACCACTTCCGGTAGGTTCCGTCATGATATTACAAGGAAATGGAGCGGACATCGCAAAACATTGTATACCGGAGTACCGATGGAGCGGATCTCCGTCACTTTTAGAAGGATGGACGACGTAAAGGCGCCTTACCACTTCCGACCGGATCCGAGATTGGAGAGTCTCCGGCCCTACGAGTTGTGAGTTACACGGGAAATAGCACACCTCCAATGCACATCCATGTGGCATTCCTACCAAGGATGGCTTGGAAGGTGATGTTATTGACCGTGTATCTCATTATTCAGACATGGATTTAACAGATACTTTTTGGATGGATCAACAAGAATCATACATAGCTCGTTTTGAGTCATGGATTGTATGAGAAATATTTCAGATCGAGTTGTATGATGTATCTTCAACAAGATTGGAATGAAAGTGATCATGTCACATTTTGCCTTCACCTCTTTTTGTGCAAATTGATCGGGAAACGCCATTAAAGTTAAATGAACTTCGAACAAAGAACAAAAAAGAAAAGGAAAATAAATAAGAACTCTCTTCCATAAAAATCCAAACATTAAAAAGAACTTCAAATCCACATGAACGCCAAATAAACAATAAAAAACAATTTAAAAAAATGGGATAGTTAAAGGACAAACAAAACAAATCTAAAGCTCAAATTGAATTCCAGTTTAAGTCCATCTTTTCAAATCCTCCAATCCTTCTTCAAATCAAGATCTATTCCAGACCTCCTATGAAACCCTCTCTCAGGATGATTTCAGAATCACGAAGAATTTTCAATTTGATTCGGATGGCATGGGTTTGTACCCGTCGCCAAGTAATCAGACTTTGATTGATTCCCATGGGATATGGAACACTTTCATATCTCATTTCGATCTCCTGCTAAATCCAAATCTCAGTAAAATTCTTCATAGTCATAGCATAAATCAAATATCAACAAAATTTTTCACAACCACTGCATAAACTGAATCTCAACATTCGGGATAGGCTTCCGCTGTACTCCCATCTCAGCACTTGGGATAGGCTTCCGCCCTACTCCCTTCTCAGCAATTCTCAGCAATTCTCAGCATTCGGGATAGGCTTCCGCCCTACTCCCTTCTCAGCAATTCTCAGCATTCGGGATAGACTTCCGCCCTACTCCCTTCTCAGCAATTCTCAGCACTCGGGATAGGCACGGTCCTACTCCCTCCTCAGCAATCTCAGCAATTCTCGCATGTCGGGATAGGCTTCGGTCCTACTCCCTCCTCGGCAATCTCAGCAATTCTCGGCATTCGGGATAAGCTTACGCCTACTCTCTTCTCGACGATTCTCAGCACTCGGGATAGGCACAGTCCTACTCCCTTCTCAGCAATCTCTGCATTCGGGATAGGCTTCCGCCCTACTCCCTTCTCAACAATTCTCAGCACTCGAGATAGGCTTCCGCCGTACTCCCATCTCAGCCTATTCTATGCAATTCTCAGCTCTCGGGATAGGCTTCCGCTCTACTCCCTTCTCAATAATTCTCAGCACTCGGGATAGGCTTCCGCCGTACTCCCATCTCAGCCTATTCTCTGCAATTCTCAGCTCTCGGGATAGGCTTCCGCTCTACTCTTTTCTCTGCATAAAACCAAAATTGAAACTCAAATCGAAATTCAAACTCAAAATTAAAACTTGAAATAAAAAATGAAACGAATCTAAAATCCAATCTCTTAAAATATTGTGATCTGAAATTCACCTCCTTTTTCTCCAGCGAGAGTTCTGGAATCTTCAGTCTTGGAGATTTACCTGATACTCCCTAGCAAAAATTCTTCTACTTCGTCCTAAGTTTGTGACTTGGACATCTGTGTTGGTTTTGTTGATCTCTTCGGTCAATGCCAATACGCGCGGTGTGCTTGGTTAGCACACCACACCTATTGGGGGTCCATTTGTTGACCTCATTTTTTATGAGGTCTTCTCCTCCCTCTTTAGTGTTTAGGATCTAGTCTTAGGCTTTTCCTTTGACTATCTTAGAGGACTAGAATTGGGACCCATGCCTTAGAAATTTGAACCACTTCTTGCCTCCCTGCAAACCCCACAAGCTTGATTGTAGACCCCTAATCACCTAGAGGGTTGAGATCAAGAGTGAAGGTTTAAAGGATGAGTTCCCTATAGGACACTTTGGCCTTAGGACCACCCCAGGAGGCTTGGTGCAGTGAGGGTTGACTTACACACTCACTACACTCATACTCTACACTCTCACACACACAATCCAAATCCTAAAACCACACCCATACCCAACTTGACTCCTTGACTCATGTAGGTAATTCATATGGATGGACCTTAACCCCTAAGCCCCGGTTAAGAGGGTTAGGAACAACATAGTGAATGCCTCGAATGAGTCCTCTCATGGCTCATATAGGCTTAATATGACTTCATGGCTCAACCAAAGTGATTCCATTTCACTCATATTTGATCAATCTTCATTCTTCCAAAATTTCAATTTTTGGCCCCGGGGACCCTACACCTATAAAACCCAACCAAAGTTGAAATCTCTTTGAAACACTCCCATAAACATTTCCAAACATTAATTTTACATCAATTTCAACCCTAGCCCAACATTGGCCCAAATTAGCCCAATTTGACCTACATTGGCCCATTTACCAAATGAACCCAAATTCAACCCAATTCAATTCCAAACTACCTCAAGTTTGCTTCAAATCATTCAAGACACATCCTTAAACTAAACTCAACATTTATTTGGCATGGCCCTTTGCAAAATTTTTCATCTAAAAGCCCATTGCTAAACATAAAGGCCCACTCCCTTAAACCTTCCTAAAAGCTCACTTCTACCAAATTCATAAGCCCAAACCCATCCTAAAGCCCACATTACAATCACATATCATCCTCACTTAATTGATATCATTCCCTAAGTGCTAAACCCATCATGAAAATCAAATCAAAATGGTATTATGCCAAATCCCATCAAATAACCCCAAAATTTCCAAAAATTCCTAAAGCCCTTTTCCATGAAAGTTGACCAAACTCTTGCCAAGCCATATGTGAGCCAAAGACAAG
This sequence comes from Papilionanthe hookeriana x Papilionanthe teres, assembly GCA_022702705.1. NCBI lineage: Eukaryota > Viridiplantae > Streptophyta > Magnoliopsida > Asparagales > Orchidaceae > Papilionanthe > Papilionanthe hookeriana x Papilionanthe teres. The sequence goes on along the minus strand of CM040429.1, from coordinate 1,468,556 downwards.
CCATGTACAAGCCATATGAAGCCATGGGATGTTTGACATGTGACCAACCCATTAATGGCAAAAGGGGGCTCTCTTTCTTAAACCTTCATTAAGCTTTTTAACCCCTTCCATGCTACACACTAAAACATGTTTAACCACATCACCTTGGATGGGGACTTCACCACCCCTTCCTAGCTGACCCAGTGATTTTTCGAGCCCAAAACCGAGTCATGGGGAGGTGAACCTAACCTAAAACCATGGCTTGGACCTAATCGAAGCCAAAATGGCCTCTCCCACATGCCATTTTAATCCAAGCTCTTTACACATGGCATTGGCCAATTGCTTGCACAAACCTCCGACCTGGACCTCCTGACCACGAGGGTGACCCGTACTGTCGGCCAACCGCTCGGATCGCCAGGAAAACACCATGGCCGAGACCTTGGGAGGAACCAAATTTTGGAATTCCACCTTGCTGAGCTGCCTCACTCCAAATGTCCATTGCGAGTCGTTCTTCTCCTCACCGGAGCAGGTCGATCCCAACCCTTAAACCCCACTGGGAGGCCCTCCAGCCTCTCCTATTTAGACACCCCCTCATCTCGACCAAGGGAGGTGCTGAAACAAACCTTAAGGAAACTCTGCCAAAATCATTCCAGACTCTTCCCCACACCTGGAGAACTTGATTAACCCCACCAAATGGGTTGATTAAGCCTCTTAAGCAAAAATGGGGAAAATAAAACTTTAAAAATTCATAAGTCACAAAGTACTTTTCAAAAATTCACAAAAATAGTTTTGGAGCTTATCTGATATCAGAGGAACTTAGGAAAATTAAAATTATAATTTTCTAAAAAACTTGATTTTTATCATTATTTTAATATTTTTAATAATTAAAAAATAATAAAAATCATAAAAATATTAAAAATCACCAAAATGTCACATTTTGAATTTTAATCATTTAGGAACAAACCAAATATTTTTCTTAAGTCCCTAGGGTAAGATATTGAATTTTAAAGGCTTAATGTAATTTTTAATATTAAAAAATGTATTTTCCAACCTTTTCACTAAAATAATTCTAATAAATAAAAAAAATCAGAAAAATATAAAATTTATTTCTCTAGACTCCTTGATATCAGAGAGATCTAAGAAAAATATAAAATCCATTTTTCAACTTTAATTTTATTTTAAAATTAATTAATGCTCCAAAAATCAAAATACATCTAATAAATAAAATATAATTTAAAAAATCACCAAAATTGGTCCAAATGGTCCTCTGGTCATTAGGAACATCCCATAATTTTCTCAAGGTTAGAAGCATTTCCTTGGTCATGTTATTAAATTTTCCTTGAAAATCCCTATTTTCCATTAAAAATAATTACATAAATAAATTAAATACAGAAAAATCACATTTTCTCCTCGAATGTCTTAATGGACATGTGAGTGAGGTTACATAGAAATTTCAAGTTCATTTGAGCTTAATTTAGTGAGTTATAGAATTATTAAGCTTGAAGGGCAAAATTGGTAATTAAATTCTTTAACCCTTAATTAAAATTTTATGATTAATCAAAAAAAAGGGAGGGTAAAATATTTGATTTTAAACTCATTTTGGATGATTGAAACTTAAATGATTAGGGGTAGAAACCTATTAACCATTTCAAATATAATTAAAATAAAACTTTAATTAATTAATTAATTGAAATTTTGGGAGAATAATAGAAATTTGAATTATTAAAGTAGGGATATTATTTAAGAGGATATTTATTCTTTAATTTAAAAATCCCTAAATAAATCACTTCAATAATACTTAAGTCTTAATTAAAAAAATTTAAAAGAATAATCTCAACTAAATTAAAATTGAAATTAAATTAAAATCAAATTAAATTAAATTAAAAGAAAAATGACTTGAGATCAAATTAAGTTAAATTAAACTAAATTAAATTAAAATTAAACTAAATTAAAATTAAATCAAATTAAAATTAAATTAATATTATATTTAAATTGAAATTAAATTAAATTAAAATTAAATTGAAATTAAATTAATTTAAAATTAAATTAAATTAAATTAAATTAAATTAAATTAAATCAAAATTAAATTAAATTGAATTAAATTACATTAAAATCATTTAATAATAAACCTAAATGAAATCATTAAGAATTAAATCCAATATAACTTGAACACTATTCCAAACTTAAACTAATTTTCTATAATTAAGTCAAGATTAAAATTAAATCATTAAGTTTAAATTATTAAAATACTTAATGAGTTGATTTGCCCTTTTAAAGCCCTTGTTATTATAACTCTTAAATGAGGTATCAAGTGAAGTGTTACCTCACTTATAGGATATTCAAATGTCCTAGTTCACTGAGCAAAAGAACAAAACTTAAACTCCCGGATGATTAATTCACTTGTATAATTAAATTCTCTTGGACCAAAAACAATCCTAGAGGTATTGAAAAGATGTTTAAGACTCGTCTTAAGCACTTCCTCAATATGATAGGATGTTTATAAGAACAATTGAATTTAATTGTTCTTTGATGAAGAAAATCGTCATTAAACCAAAACACAAGAACCTAGACGTCATAGGAGATGAGTAGCATAGGATTAGGACATTGGCAGACAACCAAAAATCTTTCCCTTAGCTTTACCTAGGTATTTGTTGAAATATTTAAATGCATTAACATGTGTTTTAAGTGCAGCTTGGGATGACGGAAAGACCCTCCAGGTACGCTTTTATTTATTGCAATTTATTTTATTGCAATTTACTTACATGCACTGTACTTTACTTTTCTTACATGATAAACAACTGTTGCATGAAAACCAAAACCTTTAGTATAGTCCCTAAACTGAAACCAAAACTAAATTAAAAGTCATTACAAGATAAAAATCAATGCCACAACATTTCAAAATATAAAACAACTCAAAACTTAATCACAAACATAACAACAAAACTACAATTGCAACTAAATTAAAATGTTTTGTTGAATGATCGGGAATAACTCGGATGATGTAACCCACGTGTTGCTAACGGGATTTCCCACGGTCTAAATGAAAGTGTGGAACTCATTAAGTTGAGTTTAGTAAATTCATCTGGACTAAGTGAATTCGATGAAAATAACGGTGCCGGGATGACGGAACCGTGGGATCTTAATCGGTTCTGTTTAAACAACTTTAAGATTTGTTTTAAATAAAATATTAAAAACACTTGGATTTTAAGATTTTTTCTAAACCGAAACACTTCTCCCATCTCCTTATTTATGACTTCTAAAACTAAACCTCTGCAACAACAAGGAGCTTGGAGCACGGTGGGCAGCACGGCCATCTTCGTCAGCAAAACTCGGATCTACATCAACTAAACATTCCTAGAATTTAAACAACAAAGCCATAAGATTTCGAGGTAGTTTGCTTAGTGCAACATAAATCCTCAACTCTTCGTTAGGCATTTGCAAGATCATGTTATGTAAATTAAGCCCTAATCGGTCTTAGGACTCCGAGGTAGTCGTTTGGTACGACATAAACCCTCACATCTTCTAGGCTGATTGTATGATTATGTCATATGATTATAAGTCCTAATTAACTAAAATTGGCATGATTGAAAGATCAGATAATATTAGGATTTTCTTAAATTCGAGCCAAACAATAAGATAGTTTGGGAAGTTGCCAAGATTCTTCTTGGATCCTCAGCTTCTCCTACTTCTCTTCCTTTGGATTCTCAAAATAAACTTTTCCTAATTTGAGCTAATCCCATTGGAAATTCCAAAATTTAATCCTTTGAAAACCCTAAACTTTGAAATTCTTCGAGAGCAAAACCACCGATCATTATCGAGAGTTTTCTTATAGGGAACTTTAAGAACCCGAGTAATATAAACCACGCTTAATTCATTTATATTAGCGGGGGAACTTGTCGGCTTATAAAATTGGTTCGCAAACCAAACGGATGTCACAAATCTCCTAGTTTATTTAATCGAGCCCCATCATCAAGCAGTGTGTCTATTCTTCGGGATAGATACACGGTTTGTGGTGCGGTGCTCGTTTATATAAACTATTTGGGATGTGAGATCGGTTTGATTTCATATCTTAAAACATTCAAATTTAAAATTATTTTCAAAATCAAATACTACTTTCTAAATTATATGTATATTTAAATTAAATTTAAAATTTAAATTTCGCCGACAATTTCTGCAGGCGACCCCTTTTCAAAAATACAACACTCAACCTAAAAAATATGCCGACAATCCTCTATATCTCTTCCAATTTTTAGTTGGACAGCTTCTATTTGTTCATTAGTGTTCTCTTTAGGGTTGATCTCATTGTTGCTAGGAAGTGTTCCTTGGTGTCTATTGCTAAGTGAATTAGCAATTTGTCCCAGTTGATTCTTTATGTTTCTAATCGCAGCATTTTGACTTTGCAACTGGTTTCCCATTTGCAATACCACTTCTTCCATAGACATCTTCTTATCCTCAAATTTTTGATCAATATTAGAGTCTGGTGGATATGAAAGTCTATAGATTTTGTTCCCTTGATTATTCCAACTTTCATTATGATTTGCATGATTATTTTCCTATTTTTGGTTTCCACCATTAGTAGTATGATTCCAGTTAAAATTAGGATGGTTCTCCCAATCTGGGTTGTAAAAGTTAGAGTACGGGTTGTTTATGGTATTTAAAGCATCATATGATAATTTAGAATCAATTATATGCCCTAATGAACTTTCCTCACTTACAGGAGTAAATTGAGGTTGATTCATTCCAAATTGGTCCAACTTCCTTGATATTGCAGCAATCTGAGAAGCAAGAATTGAAATTGTATCTGTATCATGAACACTAGCTACATTTCTTTTATTTACCCTTGTAGAGGGCCATTGAAATTCATTTGTAGTCATATCTTCAATTAATGCACATGCTTCATCAAATGTTTTTGACATTAACGATCCACCAGTGGCAGCATCAATTATAGACCTAAGGGATCCTACTAACTCATTATAAAAAGTTTGAATGATTAACTAATCGGGCAGAGCATGGTGTGGACACTTTCTTAGGAGTTCCTTAAATCTTTCCTTAAATCTATTGTTGAGCTTGCCGGTGTCTCTTCTTGAATCGGAATGACAGGCTCTTCCGGATTAGCTTCAGAGTCTGAAGGCTCTAACTCTATCGTGACTGGAGCTCCTCGAAACTCGCAGATAGATTCGTTGCTTGTTGAACTCTCGTAGCCTCCTTGATGGATGTCTTCTTCGTTATTTTGCTTGTCGAGATCGTGTATGATTTGAGAATTGTCGTTGGTATCGAAATCGATATCCGGATTATCGTTAGTTACGTAATCGTTAGAAACGATCAAAACGTAGCCAACGCCATCACCCTTATCATTATATGATCCCACCGAAGTGAGTAGATAATCATACGAGTCGGGGTTCGAGGGATTTCTCCCCAGAATCGGAAGCTAACTATCCTAGGATAAGCGGCCCCTAGTCCAGCCTTAGGTGCCTCGGTCTTCTCTTCTTCGTCAATTTTCTTCTTCTCTTCGATCGTCTCCTGTTGAGGTGGTTCTTCATCGCAAGTGATAGTACGGCTTAACGGGTTTCAAGCTACGAATTGAAGCTCGTACGAAGCGGTTCGGATGTCTGTCTAAAATCTTTTCGAAGACCTCGTCCGAGCGGTAGTCCATCCATTGTTAGTTGTATAGGGATCTATCGGAATGATGGGATCGGTCGAGATAACATTGACGGAACCTCCTTTACGGGGTTCCTTCATGTACTCCTTCGGGATCGTTATATTCCCTTTCCGCGAGTTGTCATTGAGCCGACTTTTGAAGGTAATGCAATCTTCATTTTGTGTCCGAAGCATGCGGTGGTAAGGGCAAAAGTTGGGATCACCCTTCTTGTTGACCTCTTCCGGTCTTTTAGGCTCGGCAGTTGGAAATCCGGAGTCTTCATCGACTACGGAACATTTTAGCCATTGCTTCATTCTTGAACGGATATTCTCTCGCTCAAAAGCTCTCTTAATGTACGTTGCGGACGAGGCGGTTGTTCATACTTGCGGAGATGGTCGATAGCTGGGCCAGGGTTCTTGGTAATTCTGTTGTGGTTGTTGCGGCCGTTCTGGTGGTATTTGCATCGGTTGCTTGCCTTTGTCAACTGCTGCGACGATCCCGGATTTCTTTTCAAAAGTCTTTACAGGCTTTTGTTTATCTGTCTTGTCGGTGAAACTTAATTGCTTCGCCTCCTCTTGCAAGCTTCCGGCCTTGCTTAACAACTTCTCGAAAGTCTTAATAGTGAATCCCTTGAGGAGAAGTGCTATCGGGCCATGGATGCTTTTTAGCAAAATGCCGATCGCATCGTTGTTCTTGCGAGTTGTGGTTCACACTTCATACTTAAGTTCCTCCATCGAAGTATGTAATCCACCAAAGTTTCATTCGGCTACGCTTTTCTACCACTAAATCACCTATAGTGATGTGGTGCTGAGCTCCGGCGAATCGCTTGATGAAGAGGTTCTCTAGCTCTGAGAATGTCTTTACCGAACCATTTGGTAATTCTGCATACCAGTCGAAGGCGATTCTCGACGGACTGTCGACGAAGCTGTCGGAAGAGTAATGCATCGCTCCCGCCGGCATTGCAACAAGCGGCACGAAAGTGTGCTACATGCTTGTCGAGGGTTCCGGTTCCATCGAAGGTCTTGAACGGAGGTGGTACGAAGCCTTTCGGGTATTGGACGGCGTCGAATTCTTCGGGGTAAGGTCTACCCGTCCGAATGGATGTCCCGCTCTTTGATTGTGCTAAGGTTTCTCGCACTCGTTTGTTCTACGAGTTCTTGATATCCTTTTCGGGAATCATACTTTGTGTTGTATCCTTTTCGATTGATCATCCCCATTGACGGACGTAATCTCCTTTCCTCCGTCCACGATGTGAATGACCTGCGGGGGTGTCTCCCTTTGTGGTTGTACTTGACTGCGGAGAGTGGCCGGAGCTACGGCCATCTCTTCCATCCTTTTCGCCATTTGAGCGATCGTGTCGTCTTTCTCACGAAGTTGCCTTCTCATCGGTTACGGCTCCTCTCTTCTGCGCGGCTGCGGGAGCACCTTGCGAGGCCGATGAAGCTCGTGTCTCGACCATGTTGATTTACGCGTATTCGTCGTCCATAAATTCCGATGAATCAATCTCGTCTCCGAACTTTTCCTCTCTTTCTTTTGCTGACCGTCGGATATCGGTTCTCGACTTTTCCATGGCATCTTCTAGCGGGGCTTTCGTGTGTCTTCGTTGTTGTCGTGCGATAGTTGCCGGGTCCCCTTCTCACGAGTCCCCTTTATCGCGGTAGCACTTTCTTCGGATTCGAGTCTCTCGGCGAGACTTTCTTTCTCGAGCTGCTTGTTTCGATCTCAGCTGCCCAGATAGTGGGACGCCATACCATCCTTCAGCGGCGAAGGTCTAGGACCGGATGGTGCTGTCGGCCAAATGCTTGGAAGGTGGTATCCTCCCTAATCCGTAATCACGAGACGACAACGGGCGGACTAGCCTTCATTCTTTTACTTGGCTTTTACGTCATGATGGCGGGTTCTACTCGGGGCCCGAGACGGGATTTGGCGGCACCCGCCCATCCTCCGTAGAATTTCGATACGGGGCGGTTTTCCTTCTTCGCTAACTTTTCTACCAAAGTTTGCGGTCGAGCAAACGGCGTAGTTCTAGTTCTTTTCTTGCGGCTATCGTTGTAATATGCGGGGCTGTGGTAATGTGGCGAGCAATCTTGCGAATATTTTCTTCATCTTCGCGGCGGAGAGGGGATGAAACCTGCTTCCTCCCAACGGTGGTATGTATTCGAGCGGCGGTGTATATTACGGCGGTTACGGAATTTCCTGCAGGAAAGCGATTTCGGCGACCACGGCTTCTTTAGCGATCCTTCATTTCTGTTTCTTCTGCGGGTCTTTGTTAGTGACGGAATTCTTGAGCTGGACCCGATCTCGAAAACGAGAAGGTCTTACGAGGAAGATTTGTACCCTCCGCGGTAACGGGTCCATCATAATCTTGGATTTCTTTCCCCTTTGATTTGGCGAAAGTCGGGGTAGGTGCGAAACAACTAGACCAGTGGGGGTAGAAAGAACAGTCCTCCTGCGGGCAACAGTATTCCTCTTAGTCGGGATCCTTTGCAGAGGAGGGAATTCTTGGGTTGACCTAAGGTTGAACTCAAGCAGCGGTTCTTCAGCTTCAGGTACCTTGTTCATTAGTGCAAAGAGGGAGACGTTGGTGACCTTGACGTTCGTGTTTTCAAATCCTTGTCCAAATCGGATGATTCCATTGTCGGGCAACTCATCCTTATAGACAGCGAGGTCCGGTCCATTGGTGAAGGAGAAAATCGGTTTCGGGACTTCCATTTCTGCGGGGTAGATTAGGTTTGTCGGTCCCGAGTTATGCTTCTTTTCTTTAGGACGAAAAGAAAGGAATTGAAAAGAGTCCGAACTCATTCATGTTCATGTATTTATAAGAAGGAATCACTTATTAAAAGAATCACTTATTAGAGGGTTTGTTTATTTAGAACGGAGTGTTCGAAGGTGTAGAGAAGGTAAGGAATCTGAATCGGAGTTGGAAAGGAAAAGAGAGTCTTAAGCAAGACTTCTCGACTCGAAGGATCACTCCTAAACTAACACCTATCGGGGGTCCACCCCACCTCAGAAATGAGGTAAAAGGATCTCGGAACCTCTCCGTGCAGGGGTGTCTAAACGGTGGCTCCTAAATCCGAGAGAATGTTGGTGATACTTGTTCGAGGTAGAAATGAACATAGTATTCCAACGGAAAGAAGGGTAGTTTGATCCATTAGGGACATGGATACACTACCGATTTTTGAAAGCAGAACTATTTGATTAAAATGGAGAGAGGAACTTTTCCCCAGCGGAGTCGCCAGAAATTTGTCGGCATATTTTTAGGGTTGTGTGTTGTATTTTTGAAAAGAGGTCGCCTACAGAAATTGTCGGCGAATTTTAATTTAATTTAAATATATAGTTTAAAAGATAACATTTGATTTTGAAAATAATTTTAAGTTTAAAAGTTTTAAGATATGAAATCGAAGCCGATCTCACATCCCGAATAGTTTATATAAACGAGCACCGCACCACGAACCGTGTATCTATCCAGAAGAATAGACACCTTTGCTTGATGATGGGGCTCGATTAAATAAACTATGAGATTTGTGACATCCGTTTGGTCTGCGAACCAATTTTATAAGCCGACAAGTTCCCTAGCTTAATATAAATGAATTAAGCGGGGTTTATATTACACAGGTTCTTAAAGTTCCCTATAAGGGCAAGCCCCTATAGTTAATTACATCTTAAGTGACGGGAATCACCTAAGAAAACTCTCGATAATAATCAATAGTCCTGCTCTCGAGAATTTCAAAGTTTAAGTTTTCGAGGGATTGAATTTTGGAATTTCGATAGGGAATGGATCGAATTTGGAACATTTTATTTTGGGAATTCAAAGGAAGAAAGGTAGGAGAAATTACGGATTCGAAGTGAACTTCGATAATCTCCCGACTATCCTATTGTTTGGCTTGGATTTAGGAAAGTCCTAATGTTTATTTAATGTTTTAATCTTGCCGATTTTAATTAATTAGGGCTTATATTTATATGATAGAATCATACAAATTGCTCGGAAGATGTGAGGGTTTATGTCGTATCGGACGACTACCTCGGAATCCTAAGACCGGTTAGGGCTTAATTTGCAATGCAAATGCCTAACGAAGAGTTGAGGATTTATGTTGCACTAGGCGAACTACCTCGAAGTCCTATGGCTTTGTTATTTAATTCTAAGAAAGTTTTGTTGAAGTAGGTTCGAAGTTTCTTGCGACGACGATGGCCGTGCTTGCCCACCATGCTCACGAGCTCCTTGTTGTTGCAGAGGTTTAGTTTTGGAAGTCATAAATCGGGAGATGAGAGAAGTGTTTTGGTTTAGAGAAGTCTTAATTTCCAAGTGTTTTTTGTGTTTTAATTAAAACGAGATCTTAAAGTTGATTAAACGAGACCGATTAAGATCCCGCGGTTCCGTCATCCCGGCACCGTTATTTTCATCGAATTCACTTAGTCCGAGATGAATTTGCTAAACTCGACTAAATGAGTTCCGCACTTTCATTTAGACCAGTGGGAAATCCAGTTAGCAACACGTGGGTTACATCATCCGAGGTATTCCCGATCATTCGATGAGACGTTTTAATTTAGTTGTAGTTGTAGTTTTGTGTTCTGTTTGTGATTAAATTTTGAGTTGTCTTATATTTTGAAATGTTGTGGAGGTGAATTTTATCTTGTAGTGTCTTTTATTTTAATTTTGGGTTTCGAGTTTTGGTTTACGTCCTAAAGGTGTCGGTTTTCATGCAATTGTTGTTTATCGTGCAAGAAAAATAAAGTGCATTTGCAATAAAATAAATTGCTAATAAAATAAAAGCGTACCTGGAGGGTCTTCCGTCATCCCAAGTTGCACTTAAAACACGGTTAGAATATTTAAGCAAGTTCCTAGGTAAAGCTAAGGGAAAGGTTTATGGTTTTCTACCAAATTCCTAATCCTATAGCTAGTCGTTTCTATGACGTCTAGGTTCTTTGTGTTTTTGGTTTGAAGACGATTTTCTTCATCGAAGAACAATTAAGTTCGATTGTTCTTGTAAATATCCTATCATATTGAGGAAGTGCTTAAGAAGAATCTTAAACATCTTTTCAATATTTCTAGGATTGTTTCGAGTCCAAATAAATTTAATTGTGTAAATGAATCGATCGTCAGAGGTTTTTTAAGTTTCGTTAACTTGCTCGATGAACTAGGACATTTGAATGTCCTATAAGTGAAGTAACATTTTAATGTTCATTTAGGAGTTATGATAACTAAAGCTCCTAAGGGCAAAATGATTCTTAATGATTTGTGATTCAAATTTAAGTTCAAATTAATGATTTAAGTTTGGAATAGTGTTCGAGTTATCTTAGATTTATTTCTTCATGTCTTAAGTGAGGTTATTTAATTCAACTTAATTTAATTTAATTTAATTTATTTTAATTTAATTTATTTAATTTAATTTGATTTGATTTAATTTAATTCAATTTAATTTATTTGATTTAATTTCTTAATTTAATTTAATTTAATTTTAATTTAATTTAATTTAATTTTAATTTAATTTAATTTAATTTAATTTAATTTAATTTAATTTAATTTAATTTAATTTAATTTAATTTTATTTAATTATTTAATTTAATTAAATTTAATTTATTTTATTTATTTATTTAATTTAATGTATTTAATTCATTTAATTTAATTTAATTTGTTTATTTAATTTAACTTAATTTTAATTTAATTTAATTCAACTTTTAATCTTAATTTAATTTAATTTAATTGAAATTTTTTGAAAGAGTTTAATGATTTAATTTAATTTAATGATTAAGTCTTTTAATATTTTAAATTTGAGTTATCACTTTAATTAAGAGTTGAGTATTAATGAGATGATTAATTTAGGGATTTTTAAATTAAAGAATAAATCTCTTCCTAATAATATCCCTATTTTAATAATTCCAAATTTATTATTCTTCCAAATTCAATTAATTATTTACTTAAAGTTTAATCATTTTAAATTACTTAATGGGTTTCTACCCTTCAATTATTTAAATTTCAATCATCCAAATCAGATTAGGATCAAAATATTTTACTTGTTAATTTTTATTAAACCTAAAGTTTTAATTAAGGGTTAAAATTTTAATTACCATTTTGCCCTTTAAGCTCTAATAATTTCATAACTCACTAAATTGAACTCAAATGAACTTGAAATTTTTATGAGACTTCACTCATATGTCAATAAAGACATGAGAGGAGAAAATGTGATTTTTCTGCATTTAATTTATTTATATAATTATTTTTAGTAGAAAATAGGAATTTCCAAGGAAAATTCAATGACATGACCAAGGGAAAGTTTCTGTCCTTAAGAAAATTAGGGGACATTCCTAATGACCAGAGGACCACTTGGACCAAATTTTGTAATTTTTTGAATTATATTTTATTTATTAGAATTATTTTAAATTCTGGAGTATTAATTAATTTAAAAATAAAATGAATGTTGAAAAATAAATTTTATAATTTTTAAAATTCTCTCTGATATCAAGGATTCCAGAAAACCAAACTTTGCAATTTTCTGATTTTTCTTTGATTTATTATAATTATTTTGGTGAAAATGCTAGAAAATATATTTTTTTAATTTTAAAATTACCCTAGAGCTTTAAAAATTAATATTTCACTAAATAGACCTAGGAAAAATATGGGACTTGTTCCTAAGTGATTAAAATTCAAAATGTGACATTTTGGTGAATTTTATTATTTTTGTGATTTTTATTATTTTTTAATTATTAAAAATATTAAAATAATATTAAAAATCAACTTTTTTAGAAAATTGAAATTTTAATTTTCTTAAACTCCCCTGATATCAGAGAGACTCCAAAACCAATTTGGTGAATTTTTGAAAGATATTTTGAAAGTTATGAATTTTTAAAGTTTAAAATGGCTAAGTGGCTTAATCAACCCAATTAGTGGGGCTAACCAAGTCCAATTGACCTCAAATTTTTATGATGGGTTCCTCTGATCCTAAAGGTCAGTGGAGAATTGATTTCAAGTCAATTTGATCTATGGTTAACTCTAATTAATTAGGGTCTATTTTGGGTGTTTAAGCCAATTAGGGTTAATCTAAGTGAATTAACTCAAATCCAATTTTTCCTAGGGTTCTCTGGTCATAAGGAACATCACCAAATTTTCCTAGAATTTATTTCACAACATGCTAATTTTTGAAATTAAAATACTTAAATCAGCAACATGCATTTGAAAAATCAATAACTTTTCACGAGAGATGGCCTCGACCTTGGAAAATTCGGGGAATGTTCCCAAGTTCGGAGGCTTCAAAGCCCTATGGTCTCATGCCATGGTGAATTGTATACATGCATGGAGAATTAAAACAATGCAGGGAGTAAATAATTAATTAAAAATAAAATACTGGACAAAATTAATTAATTTCTTTTCCACATTATTCTCCTCGTTCACTTTGAGCAAGAGGGTATTTTTATTTTATTTTTGTGATTTTTCTACACAAAGATATGGATTTTTAAAGTTACGGGAATTAAATAAATAGAAAATATTCCTATTTATCTACTTATCCACGCGGCGCCGCGTCAGCCTCGGCGGCTCCGAAATGCCGCGTGGCGCGCTCCCATTAGACGCCGCCATCCGAGTCGGCAACCCGGGCCCCGCGGTTCTCGTACGCGTCTCTGCAGTCCGACGCCATCTCGAGCCGTCCGTCCGCGCGTGTATTAAATGGACGGCATCCGTTCATCGTCCATGGCTGGTGTGATCCGTGACCGTCCACACTCTAACCCTAAGAACTCGCTCGATTCTCGATGGATTTTCGTGTTCTTATGCTCGCATGGATTCGTCTTGAAGAGACGAACACATCCATACGGTAAACATGCATTGAAATTAAGGCATTTGAAATGGAGAATCTCCGGAAGCTCGGGATGAAGAATTAGCTCATACCTTTGCTCGGAGAAGTGAAGCTTCGATGCGAGAGTTGTTGCACCTTCGATTGGATCTGCGCAAGCTCCGGATGAAGTCTCTCGGTGCAGTGAATTATGCAGGTTGAACTTCGACCATAGGTCGATCACAAAGCTTGGAGTCCGGAGCAAGCTGGGTGGCTTTGGAGATGGGGCTTTTGTTGGTGGACACCTTCCCTTGGTGCGGTGAAGGTGTAGGACCAATCGATTTGGGGATTGGTTCACCGTGGGGAAGTGTCCTGGTTTTGGGCTTGGATTTCGACTACGAAATTGAGCTCGCGAGAGAAGAAATGGCAGGGGGATCTCACTTGGGGATCAAGTGCTCGTGTATGAGGAGGGTGCGGAACAATTTTGGCGGAGTTTTGGCAAGGTTTGTGCAACTCTCCTCTCATGGCCGTGAGGGGGTGGTGTTTAAATAGGCATGGTTGGAGGGCCTCCGGGGGAGTTAGGGCTTGGGATCGAGCTGCTACGGTGAGGAGAAGAACGGCCATGGTGACCACTAGGCATGGGGCGGCTCGGCGAGGGAGAATTCCAAAGTTTGGCTCCTCCCGAGGTTTCGGCCATGGTGTTTTCCGGCGGCACGGTGGTGGCCGGCGGAGCACTGGTCACCATCTTGTTCGGGTGGGTCGGGGCGGGGGTTTGGTGTATTCGATTGAGGTTTGACATGTGTAAAGTGGTTGAATCAAAGTAGAAAGGGAAGGGGCTATTTTAGCTTCAATTTGGTCAACCCATTGGTTTGGGTTAGGTGCACCTCCCCATGGCCTGATTTTGGGCTGAGAGGATCAGTTGGGTCAGCTGCCATGGAGTGGTGAAGTCTCCATCCATGGATTAGGTGGCAAAGCATGGTTTAGAGTGTGACATGCTTAAGGTAAAAAAGGCTTAAGAAGGATTAGGAAAGGGGGTCCTCCTTTTTCCATTAATGGCTTGATCACATGTCAAACTCTCCATGGCTTCATGTGGCTTGTCCATGGCTTGCATGGCTTGTCTTTGGCTTAGGGAAAAGTTTAGTCGATTTCATAAAAATGGGTTTTAAGAATTTTTGGTAATTTGGTGTAAAATTTGGATGGTTTGTCATATGGCTTTGTTTAGAAAGATTTGATTGCTGATTTAGGACTTAGGAATGATTTTAACTAAGTGAGGATGAGATGAGATTGTAATGTGGGCTAAAGTGTGGGCTTGGGCTTTTGAGTTTGGTTTGGAATGGGCTTTTGAATGTCCTTTAGAAGTGGGCTTTTAGATGAAAATTTTGCAAAGGGCCATGCCAAATAAATGTTGGGTTTAGTTTAAGGATGTGTCATGAGTGATTTGAGACAAGTTTGAGGTGGTTTGGGTTTGATTTGGGTTGAATTTGGGTTTCTTTGGTAAATGGGCCAATGTAGGTCAAATTGGGCTAACTTGGGCCAATGTTGGGCTAGGGTTGAAATTGATGTAAAATTAATGTTGGGAAATGTTCATGGGAGTGTTTCAAAGAGGTTTCAACTTTGGTTGGGTTTTGGTTTTGGGGTTTGGGCTCATTTGGGCTAGGTTTAAGTTTAGGTCAAAATTGGGCTTTTTAGCTTTGGGTTAAATTTGAGGGGGGTTTGGGTCTAAATTTTGAGCAAATCATGTTAGTGTTTTGTTTATGGAGATGTCAAGGGAGGTTTAGAAAAGATTTGGGGTTAATTGGAGTTGAAATGGGTGAGTTTGGGTTAGGTTTGGGTCATAGGTCCAAATTGGGCTTTAAGGCCAAAAGTGAAATTGGATCCCAATGCCAATCAAATTGGGCTTGTATTTGGTCTAGATTGGTGTTTGGGATGTTGAATTGAAGTTTAGAATTGAATTGGACCAGAATTTGGGTCAATTGGGTAGGTTTGGTTTGACATTGGGTTTACTTTGGGTTAAAATGGGTCAAATTGGGGGTTTTGACAAAAGTGGGGTAAAATGACAAAATTGGCCCATGGTGTAGTTGAACAAAATGAAATTGGGAATATTTGGGATTTTCTGGAATTTTCTGGGAATTTTCTGAATTTTTGGATTTTTGGGTCAAGAGGGTATTTTGGGTATTTGGAGGGTATTGGGGGGTATTTTTGGAATTTTTTGGCATTTTTGGGTATGGATGATCAATTTAAGTGATGTGGAAATGTTTGGGATTGATTTTGGAGAATTTTGGGTAATTTGGAAATTTTTGAGAAATTTGGGTTATTCGGGGCTTTTGGTAGGGTTGGTGGGTGTAGGGTCCGGGGGTCAAAAATTGAAAATTTGGAAAATTGAAGATTGGGTGGATGTAAGTGAAATGAAATCATTTTTGTTGAGCCATGAAGCCATATCAAGCCCACATGAGCCATGAAGGGACTCATTTGAGGCATTCATCGTGTTGTTCCTAACCTCTTAGCGAGGGCTTAGGGGTTAAGGACCATCCATGTGAATCACCTACATGAGTCGGGAAGTCAAGTCAGGTATGGGTGTGTTTTTAGGAGGTGTGTGAAAGTGTAGTGTGTGTGCAAGTCGACTTTTCACCGGACCAGAGCCACCCGGGGCGATCCTAAGGCGAAGAGTCCTATAGGAACTCATCCTTTAAACTTCCACATTTGATTTCGACCCTCACAGGTGATTAGGGGTCTATAGTCAAGTTTGTGGAGTTTGCGGGGAGTTAAGAAGTGGTTTGAATTTCTAAAAGGTGGGTCCCGATTCTAGTCCTCTAAGATAGTCGAAGGAAAAGCCTAAGGCTAGATCCTAAGTATTAAAGAGAAGAAGAGAAGACCTCATCGAAAATGAGGTCGACAAATGGACCCCCAATAGGTGTGGTGAGTGACGGAGCACACCGCGCGTATTGGTGTTGGCCGAAACGATCAACAAAACCAACACGGATGTCCAAGTAACAAACTTAGGACGAAGTAGAAGAGCTTCCGCTGGGGAGTGTCAAGTATATCTACGAAGCGGAGATTCTTGAACTCTCGGCTGGGGAAAGGAAAAGGAGGTGAATCCCAAATCACATGATCCGGGAGAATTTCGATTTAGATTTTATTTTGTTTCATGTTCGAGTCACGATGCGTGAGTTTAGATTTCAATTTGGAGTTTTAATTTAGATTGAAGTTTGTCGAGATTAATTTGAAGGAATTTGATTTGAAATGAAAATTGGAATTTTGAAGTTTTAGATGTAACATCTTGACCCCAAAAGAAGATCGAATCGATTGGATTGGATCATTACAATGAGGAAAGATCTCGGAATAATGTGGTATTGGATGTAAAATCCTTAACCTCGAGAGTTTGATTTGATGTATTTCGGTGCGATAGGAAAAGAAATCCTAAGCGGTGCGAGTCTTGGATGTAAAATCCTCGACCTCGGAAGTTTGAATTTGATGTATTTCGGTGCGATAGGAAGAGAATCCTAAAGCGAGTGCGAGTCTTGGATGTAAAATCCTCGACCCAAAAGTTTGAATTGATGTATTTCGGTGCAGTAGGAAGAGAATCCTAAAGCGAGTGCGGTCTTGGATGTAAAATCCTCGACCCGAAAGTTTGAATTTGATGTATTTCGGTGCGATAGGAAGAGAATCCTAAAGCGGTGCGGTCTTGGATGTAAAATCCTCGACCCAAAGTTTGAATTGATGTATTTCGGTGCAATAGGAAGAGAATCCTAAAGCGGTGCGGTCTTGGATGTAAAATCCTCGACCCAAAGGTTTGAATTGATGTATTTCGGTGCGATAGGAAGAGAATCCTAAAGCGATGCGGTCTTGGATGTAAAATCCTCGACCCAAAGGTTTGAATTTGATGTATTTCGGTGCGATAGGAAGAGAATCCTAAAGCGGTGCGAGTCTTGGATGTAAAATCCTCGACCCAAGGTTTGAATTGATGTATTTCGGTGCGATAGGAAGAGAATCCTAAAGCGGTGCGGTCTTGGATGTAAAATCCTCGACCCAAAGGTTTGAATTGATGTATTTCGGTGCGATAGGAAGAGAATCCTAAAGCGATGCGATCTTGGATGTAAAATCCTCGACCCAAAGGTTTGAATTTGATGTATTTCGGTGCGATAGGAAGAGAATCCTAAAGCGGTGCGGTCTTGGATGTAAAATCCTCGACCCAAAGGTTTGAATTTGATGTATTTCGGTGCGATAGGAAGAGAATCCTAAAGCGAGTGCGGTCTTGGATGTAAAATCCTCGACCCAAAGGTTTGAATTTGATGTATTTCGGTGCGGTAGGAAGAGAATCCTAAGCGAGTGCGATCTTGGATGTAAAATCCTCGACCCAAAAGTTTGAATTTGATGTATTTCGGTGCGATAGGAAGAGAATCCTAAAGCGAGTGCGGTCTTGGATGTAAAATCCTCGACCCAAATTTGGGTGATGTATTTCGGTGCGGCGGGAAAAGAATCCTAAAGCGGTGCGGAGTCTTGGATGTAAAATCCTCGACCCCGAAGGTTTGAATTTGATGTATTTCGGTGCGATAGGAAGAGAATCCTAAAGCGATGCGGTCTTGGATGTAAAATCCTCGACCCGAAGGTTTGGATCGATGTATTTCGGTGCGATAGGAAAAGAATCCTAAAGCGATGCGGTCTTGGATGTAAAATCCTCGACCCGAAAGGTTTGAATTTGATGTATTTCGGTGCGATAGGAAGAGAATCCTAAAGCGGTGCGATCTTGGATGTAAAATCCTCGACCCAGGAGGTTTGAATTTGATGTATTTCGGTGCGATAGGAAGAGAATCCTAAAGCGAGTGCGATCTTGGATGTAAAATCCTCGACCCGAAAGGTTTGAATTTGATGTATTTCGGTGCGATAGGAAGAGAATCCTAAAAGCGAGTGCGGTCTTGGATGTAAAATCCTCGACCGAAGGTTTGAATTTGATGTATTTCGGTGCGGTAGGAAAAGAATCCTAAAGCGGTGCGATCTTGGATGTAAAATCCTCGACCCAAAAGTTTGAATTTGATGTATTTCGGTGCGATAGGAAGAGAATCCTAAAGCGGTGCGGTCTTGGATGTAAAATCCTCGACCCGAAAGGTTTGAATTTGATGTATTTCGGTGCGGTAGGAAAAGAATCCTAAAGCGATTGCGAGTCTTGGATGTAAAATCCTCGACCCGAGGTTTGAATTGATTTGAGGTTTGATGTGAGATGCGGAAAGATCGAATTTGAGATTTGAAATTTGAGTGAGATTTGAAATTTGGAAAGATTGAATTTGAAATTTGATAAAGATTTGGTTTAAGATACGGAAGATCGAATTTGAAATTTGATAAAGATTTGGAGATGCGGGAAAGATTGAATTTGAAATTTGAAAGGATGAGTTTGAACTCGGTTGAAATTTGATTGAGGATTTGATTTGAAATTTGGAAGATGAAATTTGAAGTTTGATCGAGATTGGATTCGAAATTTGATTGAGAATTTGATTTAACATTCTTATTGATTTTGTTTATCCTTTAATGATTAATTTTATTTTGTTGTTTGTTTAATGTTCATGTGAATTTGGTGTTTGTCATTTTTTAGATTTTTTTTTTAGAAAGTTTTCTTTTATCTTTTTTTTTGTTTTATTTCTTTTCATGTTCTTTGTTCGAAGTTCATTTAACTTTAACGGCGTTTCCCGATCAATTTGCACTAAAAGAGGTGAAGGCCGAAAATGTGACATGGTCACTTTTATTCCGATCATCGTTGAAGATACATCGTACAACTTGATCCGGAATATATTTCATACAATCACGTAGAACTCGAAACGGGTGTGTATGATCTTTGTCGATCCATCTAAAGAAGCATCATCGAAAGTCCATGTACGAATAGTGAGATACATGGTCGATAACATCACCTTCCAGAGCCATCCTTGGCAAGGATGCCGTATGGATGTACATTGGAGGTGTGATATCTTCCATGTAACTCGCGGCTGCGTAAGGTCGGAGGCTCTCCAGCTCCGGGTGCAGGCTGGAAATGGTAAGGTATCTTTTACGTCGTCCATCCTTCCGAGCATGCTTGAAATCCTCTTCTTTGGTACTCACGGTATACGATGCTTGGCGATATACGCTCCGTTACCCTTCGGTATCATGACGGAACCTACGGTAGTGGTATCTTTGCGGCACTCGGAACTCACCGGGCACTGCTATCGGAGGTCGGATCCGAACATGATGTTACACTCGCTCGGAGAAAGAGGCGTATGCGAAAGGTCGACAAAGTCATGGTGATCGATGTGTGGGGGTATACGGTCACCTGTTTGTAGATATTGATGATGCGGTATGTGGGTATGCGGTCTGTGGCGGTACCCTCCATGTTATCGATCTCTTTACCATTCTCTTGATGGCTAATGGCATCGGGTCCACTTGCCCATGACGGAGTATTCCCGGCGGGTTTCCCTTCTTGTCCTCGGCGAAGTTGTAACGGCATCCACATTGTATTGTGATTCTTCCTTCCCGGCATCCATCTCGGGGCTACGAGTATGTATTTTCCCTTAGGCGGCACTGCTCGGCCGGTCTTTTGAATCCGGATGCAATCCACGATTCTTCTTTGCTCATACTACGAGAATACGTACGTATGTAATTCGAGGCCCTCCGGTATATTGATTCTTACGCATCCAATCCTTTCGAAGTATTGAAGGTTTTCTTTTCGACATTTTGCATTCTCTCGGCTCGTATTCGGAATGATGCGAGATGGCGAGGCACAGTGACGTATTGTGGGATATAAGGTTCGATCCCTTCGCGTTCTCCACGCATACCTCGGCTCCTCGGGGATGATGCACTGTCGGGACATCCCCGGGGTTGCTCTGCACGACGAGGTCGTGCATCGGCTTGGTGGTTACATCCGGTGGCGTGGTAGCCTTCCTTCTTGGTCTTTGTGAGATTTCTGCGGTTCTTTCTGTCATCTAGGAGCTGGCCTCCTTTCTTCGGTTCTTGGTGAGCCGGTGTCCTTGAAGTGTATGCAGCGACATTAGCGAGTACCTCGTCGTCGTCGTCCGCGGCTAGTTTTGTCGACATCTTACGGATACGGCGATTCTTATTTCTTCGTTGCGTTGCGCTGTGAGAGTAGCTCTCCGAACTTCTTGAATCTCGTGGGCGCGGCGGCGACGAGCACTTGCCCTCTCTTGTATGCGACTACGGACTTCATTTTCTTATCTTCTTCGATATTTGTCTTTCTTTTCTTGTTCTTTGGATTGGTGGCTTGGGCCACCTCTCATCCATGCTTGTATGTCGGGCGAGTTCTTCTCGGTCGGCGGGACCCGGTCACTTTCCTCGTGCGTGTAGGCTGTCGGTGCGAAATGCGAGTCGATCTCGATTATCGCTCCATCTTTCACCCTCTTTTCATCGAGTGCGAGGCTTACGCCATTCTTAAAGTTCGAGACCGACCGCCCGCTCGACATTTCCCTGCGAAAAGACGAGGAAAAGGATCGAGGGGCATCTTAAGAACAAGAACATCAAGAAAATGTTTATTAAAGACATCTTGTTTTATTATTATTCTTATATTTTCAAACTTAACGGGAATGAAGTGGGATAAGATCGGGTAAGAGATTTTGATTTGGAAAAGAAAACAAGGAAAATTTTATTGTCGGGATTTTATTTATTTTAGCACATTTTATTATTTTTGGGTTCGGACCCATTCATAAGTAATCACTTCACCCGTGTTTCTAGGGATGGAAAGTTCATTCCTTCGAAACATCAGGTAGCGTAATACTTTTTCAAGTATCGTCCATTGATCGGAAGCATATGTCGTTCTCCCTGGCAATTCACTAGCTGGTAGGAGCCTCTGAGTAGTGTGCCTCGACCACGAATGGTCCTTCCCAGTGGGTTCGAATTTTCCTCTTATCTTGCGGTGTGCGAGAATAGGTCTTTGAGAACGAGAACTAGATCACCAACTTTGAAGGTTCTCGGGCGGACCGATTTATCATGAGCACTGAATCATCTTAGCTTGGTATAATTCTAAATTCATTGCTGGCTTGCAAGTCTTTTCCCTTCAGGGCTTTCTAATTCTTCGAGTCGTAATTTGGCGTTCTCTTACGTTGTGATTTTATTTGCAAGCTGCGATTACGAGTGAAGGAGGCTGAACCTCCAAAGGTAACACTTGCCTCGGACCCATACACCGGAGCGTAAGGTGTAGCTTGCGTAGGAGTTACGAAGGTTGTCCGGTAGGCCCGTAAGGCTTCTAACAACTTCTCGTGCCAATTTCTCTTATTGTCGTCTAAAGTCTTCTTTAAAATTTGAACGAGAGTTTTATTAAAAGCCTCGGCTGAGGCCGTTTGCTCTTGGGTAGTAAATTGTTGAATATCGCCGAGTCGATTCCGTGTCTCTGACAAAATTGTTGATTTGTGTGCTTCGAATGCTGACCGTTATACGAGATGATCTGCGCGGCACTCGAAACGGTAAACGACTTGGTTCTTGAAAAATTGTAGTACGTGATGTGCTTTCACTTCTCTGAGTGGAGCTGCCTGCTGCCTTGGAAAAGTAATGCTGTAGGCTACGAGAATGAAGCGATGTCCTTTTGACGACGGCGGTTATTGGACCCAGCTATGTCAGGTGCCCCGACATTCGAATGGCCGCGATGCGATTGTCGGATGTAGCACATTTGGAGGTTGGTGTAGAACCACTCCGTGCACTTGGCATTGGTGACGGCTCTTGGCGATTTTCATGCGGTCGGTCATCATCGAGGGCCGGTAGTACCCTAGTCTTTTAATTTTCATTTTCATCTTCGGACCGGTAGGTGAGCGCCACGGAGTCACGAATGCACCTCTTTAACGATTTCGCGGGCTTCGGACCCGCTTAGGCACCTTAGCCGCATTTGATCGAAAGACCTTGTATAATGTGTTGTTTATTAATGCGTAGGACGGAGTTCTTTTCTTGATGCGATGGGCTAACGACACTATCGTCTGCAGTAGCTTTCTCTGTTTGCGGGTAGTCCATGAATAGGCTGTCGCCTGATCTTCAGTGTTTTTACATCCTTTATTCTGGTTGATCCTTTTTCCTTTTCGGTTTGTGTATCGTGTACGATGTCGATGTGTGATAGGACACAGCGTGCGTGAGCGACACTTCCAGCGATTCATCTTGCAAACGGGCAAATTCTTTTGCGAGACGGGCTCAGCGCATCCGTTAGAGCGTTTTCTTTTCGAGGAATTTTGTAGATTGTCACATTCGGAATGCTATTCAAGCAGTTTGTATGGCATATGTGGAAGTATTGCTCGAGTCTTGGTTTTAAAATTCTGTCTTTGTCCAGGCGATCTGTTGAATGATTAAGCTGCGAATCCCGTAGATGTTGATGTCGTTATCTCCATTTGAATGGTTAATTCCGATCACGTTATGAGGGCTTCGTATTACCTTCGTTGTTTGTACATGGTTACGTCAGTGGTAGGAGTATCTTAACATCCCCCGCTCCGGTGTTATAAAGATTAGTCCGATTCTGCCTTCACAGGAACCTATCACTTGCGATTCTTCGTCTTTGTGCTGCTGAAGATGCTCGTCGAAATATAATTCCCGAGCGTCGATCATCGAGGTCTTCTAGATTCATTATTTGTTCATACGGCGGATCGTCGTTGAGAGGGAGATGCTACGGCGAAAGGGTGTCTTTGCGAGAAAGTCTGCTAGGGCTTGTCCCTTTACGGCACGAAGAGGCACGAAAGTTATATCGAATTGCGATAATATCATTGACCATGCGGCAAGTACGGGAAAGCGTTGGACGAGTCATCGAGTATTGCGATGGATTAAACTTCGAGATCGGGTTGACCTTATGAGAAAGCATGTAATGCACGAGCTTTTGAGCGGCGAAGATCGGGGCCGAACAATGCTTTTCGATTGCGGGATACCTTATTTCCGTCGGCGATGAACGACGGCTTAAGTAATAAAGAGCATTTTCTTTACCCTCATCATTGACACAGGGCTAACGGGGCTCAGAGAGTCGTCCAAAGCCGCGGTATAAAGTATTAGCGGTCTACACCGAGGCCAGAAGCTGCTTAAGACGGGAGGTGTCATTAAATATTGTTTAATGTCCTCGAAGGCCCTACGGCATTTCTCTTCCCGAATAAATTTGGCGTCCTTTTTAACTAGTGCGAGAAAGGTCGACACCTACGACGGGTTTGAGATAAAGCGTCGAAGATATGCCGGCTTCCCTTGAAAAGATCGTAGTTGTTTTAAGGTTTTGGGAGGCGGCATTTCTAAGATGGCTTTTATCTTTTCGGATCGATTTCGATTCCACGATGTCGGACAACGAATCCTAAGAATTTCCGGAGGTGACGCGAAGGCGCATTTAAGGGATTCATCTTAAGGTTAAATTGTCTTAATCGTTCGAAAACAATTCTCGAATCATACAAGTGGTTGTCCTTTACTTTGCTTTTGATGACCACATCGTCCACGTAGCATTCGACTTGATTGTGGATGAGATCATCAAAAATTCTTGTCATTGCTCTTCGGTAGGTTGCTCCTGCGTTCTTGATCCGAATGGCATCAACTGTGTAGCAATATACTCGATCGGCGTTACGAATGCTTGTAAGTTTTTCATCTTACGGAGCCATTTTATTTGGTTGTATCACGAAGATCCATCCATGAATGAGAATATTTCGTGTGTTGAAGCGATGTCGATCATTAATTGCAGGATCGGTAGAGGAAATTCATCTTTTGGACATGCCTTGTTTAAATCTGCGAAATCCACACAAATTCGATCGACCATTCTTCTTCTACAGTAGGTACCACGTTGGTAACCAAGTCGGGTATTGTTCTTCACGGACAAATTTAGCGTCTATTAGCTTTTTAACTTCGATTATGACTTGTTGTTCGATTTCTAGACGCATTCTTACGGGACCTTGTACGTTGGGACGCAAGTAGGGTCCACTCTAGCTTATGGACTGCGACCTACGGAGCTAAGCACAGCATCTCATCGTAGCTCCGAAGCAAAACGGTCTTTGAATTCCATTAATAACTTGATTATTTCTTTGGAGTCTTCTTTATTGAGTAAGGAGCTAACAAAGGTAGGTACAGGCTCTTATTTAGTACCTAAGTTAACTTCATTAACTCATCATTGTAGATTTGATTTCTTCTTCGAATTCGGTGGAGCGTCTCCAGATTTGTAAATCTTCGAGTTCTTCGTAGTTTCCATGCGGTTTTCATTAGACTCGCGAGGTGACAACCGAAGCAAAATTCGGTATCGTCGGCGGATCCTGCGTAGCGAATCCGAGACCATGCTTTGAGTTGGGTGGACGGCAGGAGTTATTCCATAAATTTTCAAAACGTTGTGATTGACCTTTTGTCCCTTGTCGAGGTAAGAAACCACGTTGAATTAAATTTTGAACACGGGGAGAGTACCACTCGAAAGGCGATTCCATTAATTCGATGAAGTAGCATCTTGAGTGTACATTATTTTCGGTTTTGGAGGAAGAAGCACCACGGTAGAATTTGATTGGCTTTGCACCACCGCTACGTACCTCTTTGACCTCCATACCCTCGATCTTATTAGAATGGATCGGGGTCGGGGTCATAGTATGTACATAGTGGTTAATCTTCTCGTACATCGATTTATATTCTTCGTTTCTTTCATCTTGATAGGGATTTTGAATTGCGGCTTCTTTCGACTTATTGTCGGCTGCTTCTTGTTTGATTTCTCTTTCTTCTTCGAGCTTATCTTCCCGATCGACATTGATGGTTGGTTTCCTGCTGTCCAATTGTCCTAATGTCTACTGCCACGACCTCGTCCCAGGCCTCGACCTCGGATGCGAGTTGTGGAGAAACCTTCACCATCTCGCCGTAAGGGAGTGGTGAGTGGCTGTTGGACTAGAACTTCGGGTTCTTCGTTGTCTGAACTTTCTTTGCTTCATTTGTTATAGTATCTGCGGAGAAGATCGTTTTCTTCGGTGGTGCATAATAAAGCTGCATCCTCGTGGATTCCAATTTCATGTACGGAGAATGGTTGTAAGTCACCTTTGA
This sequence comes from Papilionanthe hookeriana x Papilionanthe teres, assembly GCA_022702705.1. NCBI lineage: Eukaryota > Viridiplantae > Streptophyta > Magnoliopsida > Asparagales > Orchidaceae > Papilionanthe > Papilionanthe hookeriana x Papilionanthe teres. The sequence continues at coordinate 1,443,203 of CM040429.1, read as the reverse complement.
TGCCTTTGTTCCCCTCCGTCGTAGTATTTGATGCATCGATGTAGAGATGATGGTACCATCCTGTTTTCATGTATCCATGAGTCGGCCGGTAGAGCGTTGAACGATGTTTACGAATCGATTATGTGAAATTTCGCGGTTGTCTTTGCTAAGTCACCGGTCTTCATCGATAGCGTTATTGAGCCGAGGGCTCTTTCTCCTTTACGGTTGAATCCTCTTAATAACATTTTGTCCGCTTCGAGCTCGCGGGCATCAATTTCCAAGTATGCTTAGCGTTCGAAGATTCATTATATTGATTGATGCTCCTGGATCCACCGATACTGCGGAGAGTGTAAATCTTCCGATTATGGCAGAAATGTACAACGGTCGGTTGTGATCTGTGTTCCAAGTAGTAGGTCGTCGTACGTGAAGGTAACACCTCGTTGTTCTTTTAACGAGCGAACCTCATCTAAGGACTCTCCGGCCATTTGAGACTAAGCAGAATTTACGGATCGAAGTAAGGCCTTGATCGAGCTTCTCTCATCTCCTTTGATAAGATGAGAGCGTCGTAGATGCTCGGTTTGGTGCAGTAGTTTCTCTAAGATGGATTAGCACGTTGTAGTCCACTTTGTTTTCATGTGTCTCTGCTTCTTCTCGAATGGGTATTTCTTCTGTTGGGGTTGGTTCTTCACGAACAACCACTGCTTCCCTTTGTCTTTTGGACCCATTCTCGGAGGTAGAACTTTTCCACTCCTTAAGTTGACTTACGTAATTTCTTCGAATCTATTGTTGAGCTTGCCGGTGTCTCTTCTTGAATCGGAATGACGGGCTCTTCGGATTAGCTTCGAGTGCGAAGGCTCCCAACTGCATCGTGATTTGGAGCTCCTCGAAACTCGCGGATAGATTCGTTGCTTGTTGAACTCTCGTAGCCTCCTTGATGGATGTCTTCTTCGTTATTTTGCTTGTCGAGATCGTGTATGATTTGAGAATTGTCGTTGGTATCGAAATCGATATCCGGATTATCGTTAGTTACGTAATCGTTAGAAACGATCAAACGTAGCCGACGCCATCACCCTTATCATTATATGATCCCACAAAGTGAGCGAGATAATCATACGGAGTCGGGGGTTCGAGGGATTTCTCCCCAGAATCGGAAACAACTATCATAGGATAAGCGGCCCCTAGTCCAGCCTTAGGTGCCTCGAGTCTTCTCTTCTTCGTCGATTTTCTTCTTCTCTTCGATCGTCTCTGTTGAGGTGGTTCTTCACATCGCGAGTGATAGTGCCGAGCAACGGGTTTCAAACTACGAATTGAAGCTCGTCACGAAGCGGTTCGGATGCTTGTCTAAAATCTTTTCGAAGACCTCGTCGAGCGGTAGTCCATCCATCGTCGGTTGTATAGGGATCCATCGGAATGATGGGATCGATCGAGATAACATTGACGGAACCTCCTTTACAGGGTTCCTTCGTACTCCTTCGGGATCGTTATATTCCCTTTCGCGGGTTGTCATTGAGCCGACTTTTGAAGGTAATGCAATCTTATTTTGTGTCCGAAGCATGCGGTGGTAAGGGCAAGTTGGGATCACCCTTCTTGTTGACTTCCTCTGGTCTTTTAGGCTGCGGCGGTTGGAAATGCGGAGTCTTCATCGAACTTGCGGAACATTTTTAGCATTGCTTCATTCTTGAACGGATATTCTGCCTTTCAAAGCTCTCTTAATGTACGTTGCGGACGGGCGGTTGTTCATGTTGCGGAGATGGTGATAAGCGTGGGCGGGGTTGCTTGGTAGTTCTGTTGTGGTTGTTGCGGCCGTTACGGTGGTATTTGCATCGGTTGCTTGCCTTTGTCGGCTAGCTGCGACGATCCGGATTTCTTTTAAAAAGTCTTTACGGGCTTTTGTTTATCTGTCTTGTCGGTGAAACTTAATTGCTTCGCCTCTTCTTGCGAGCTTCGGCCTTGCTAACGACTTCTCGAAAGTCTTAATAGTGAATCCCTTGAGGAGAAGTCTTGCTATCGGGCCATGGATGCTTTTTAGCAAAATGCGTGCATCTTTGTTCTTGCGGTTGTGGTTCACACTTCATACTTAAGTTCCTCATCGGAGTATGTAATCCACCAAAGTTTCATTCGGCACGCTTCTCTACCACTAAATCCTATAGTGATGTGGTGCTGAGCTCCGGCGAATCGCTTAATGAAGAGGTTCTCTAGCTGCGAGAATGTCTTTCTGCAGAACCATTTGGTAGTGTCGCATACCGGTCGAAGGCGATTCACGACGGACTGGCGACGAGCTGTCGGAAGAGTAATGCATCGCTCCAGCCGGCATTGCAACAAGCTGGCGCGAAAGTGTGCTACATCTTTGTCGAGGGTTCCGGTTCCATCGAAGGTCTTAAACGGAGAGGTGGTACGAAGCCTTTCGGGTATTGGACGGCGTCGAATTCTTCGGGGTAAGGTCTACCGTCCAGAATGGATGTCCCGCTCTTTGATTGTGCTTAAGGCTTCTCGCACTTTCTTTGTTCTACAAGTTCTTGATATCCTTTTCGGGAATCGTACTTTGTGTTGTATCCTTTTCGGTGATCGTCCCGATTGACGGACGTAATCTCCTTTCCTCCGTCTCTGATGTGAATGACCTGCTGGAGGTGTTTCCCTTTGTGGTTGTACTTGACTGCGGAAGTGGCCGGGAGCTACGGCCATCTCTTCCATCCTTTTCGCCGTTTGAGCGATCGTGTCGTCTTTCTCACGAGGTTGCCTTCTCATCGGTTACGGCTCCTCTCTTCTGCCGGTTTGCGGGAGCACCTTGCGAGGCGATGAAGCTCGTGTCTCGACCATGTTGATTTACGCGTGTTCGTCGTCCATAAATTCCGATGAATCGATCTCGTCTCCGAACTTTTCCTCTCTTTCTTTTGCTCGCTCGTCGGATATCGGTTCTCGACTTTTCCATGGCATCTTCTAGCGGGGCTTTCGTGTGTCTTCGTGGTTGTCGTGCGATAGGTTGCGGGTCCCCTTCTCGCGAGTCCCCTTCATCGCGGTAGCACTTTCTTCGATTCGAGTCTCTGGCGAGACTTTCTTTCTCGAGTTTCTTTGTTTCGATCTCAGTTGCCGATGTAGTGGGACGCCATACCATCCTTCGGCGAGCGAAGGTACGAGGACCGGATGGTGCGTCGGCCGAATGCTTGGAAGGTGGTATCCTCACTGTACTGTAATCACGAGACGACAACGGGCGGAGTAGCCTTCATTCTTTTACTTGGCTTTTATGTCGTGATGGCGGGTTCTACTCGGGGGCCAGAGACCGGGATTTGAGCGGCACCCGCCACATCCTCCGTAGAATTTCGATACGGGGCGGTTTTCCTTCTTCGGCTAACTTTTCTACCAAAGTTTGCGGTCGAAGCGAAACGGCGTAGTTACGAGTTCTTTTCTTGCGGTATCGTTGTAATATGCGGGTACGTGGTAATGTGGCGGCAATCTTGCGAATGTTTTCTTCATCTTCTGCGGCGGAGAGGGGATGGAACACCTTCCTCCCGACGGTGGTATGTATTCGAGAGCGGCGGTGTATATTGCTGGCGGTTACGGAATTTCTTCAGGGAAGCGATTTCGGCGGCCACGGCTTCTTTAGCGATCATACTATTTGTTTCTTCTGCTGGGTCTTTGTTAGTGACGGAATTCTTGAGGCTTGGACCCGATCTCGAAAACGGGAAGGTCTTACGGGAAGATTTGTACCCTCCACGGTAACGGGTCCATCATAATCTTGGATTTCTTTCCCCTTTGATTTGGCGAAAGTCGGGGTAGGTGCGGAAACAACTAGACCCGGTGGGGGTAGAAAGAACGGTCCTCTGCGGGCGACGGTATTCCTCTTAGTCGGGATCCTTTGCGGAGGAGGGAATTCTTGGGTTGACCTGAGTTGAACTCGAAGCGAGCGGTTCTTCGGCTTCGGGTACCTTGTTCATTAGTACGAAGGAGGGAGACGTTGGTGACCTTGACGTTCGTGTTTTCAAATCCTTGTCAAATCGGATGATTCCATTGTCGGGCGACTCATCCTTATAGACGGCGAGGTCCGGTCCGTTGGTGAAGGAGAAAATCGGTTTCGGGGCCTCCATTTGCGGGGTAGATTCAGGTTGTCGGTCCAGAGTTATGCTTCTTTTCTTTAGGACGAAAAGAAAGGAATTGAAAAGAGTCGAACTGCGTTCATGTTCATGTATTTATAAGAAGGAATCACTTATTAAAAGAATCACTTATTAGAGGGTTTGTTTATTTAGAACGGAGTGTTCGAAGGTGTAGAGAAGGTAAGGAATGCGAATCGGAGTTGGAAAGGAAAAGAGAGTCTTAGCAGAGACTTCTCGACTCGAAGGATCACTCCTGAGCTAACACCTTATTGGGGGTCCGCCCCACCTCGAAATGAGGTAAAAGGATCTCGGAACCTCTGCGTGCAGGGGTGTACTAAGCGGTGGCTCCTAAATCCGAGAGAATGTTGGTGATACTTGTTCGAGGTAGAAATGAACATAGTATTCCGACGGAAAGAAGAGTAGTTTGATCCAGTAGGGACATGGATACCTTCTGCAGATTTTTGAAAACGGAGACTATTTGATTAAAATGGAGAGAGGAACTTTTCACAGTAGTCACGAGAAATATGTCGGCATATTTTTTAGGTTATGTGTTGTATTTTGAAAAGGGGTCGCTACGAAAATTGTCGGCGAATTTTAATTTAATTTAAATAAATAATTTGAAAAGATAGTATTTGATTTTGAAAATAATTTTAAGTTTGAAAATTTTAAGATATGAAATCAAGCCGATCTCGCATCTAGAATAGTTTATATAAACGAGCGCCGCACCTGGCTAGTGTATCTATCTGAAGAATAGACACGCTTGCTTGATAATGGGGCTCGATTAAATAAACTAGAAGGTTTGTGACATCCGTTTGGTCGCGAACCAATTTTATAAGCCGACAGAGTTCCACAGCTTAATATGAAACTGAATTAAACGGGGTTTATATTACAGGTTCTTAAAGTTCCTTTATAAGGGCGAGCCCACATAGTTAATTACATCTTAAGTGACGGGAATCACCTAAGAAAACTCTCGATAATAATCGATAATTCTGCTCTCGAGAATTTGAAGTTTAAGTTTTCGAGGAGTTGAATTTTGGAATTTGATAGGGAATGGATCGAATTTGGAACATTTTATTTTGGGAATTCGAAGGAAGAAAAGTAGGAGAAATTACGGATTCGAAGTGAACTTCGGTAATTTCCGATTATCTATTGTTTGGCTTGGATTTAGGAAAGTCCTAATGTTTATTTAATGTTTTAATCTTGCGATTTTAGTTAATTAGGGCTTATATTTATATGATAGAATCATACTAATTGCACAGAAGATATGAGGGTTTATGTCGTATCGGACGACTACCTCGGAATCTAAGACCAGGTTAGGGCTTAATTTGCAATGCAAATGCTAACGAAGAGTTGAGGATTTATGTTGCACTTAGGCGAACTACCTCGAAGTCCTATGGCTTTGTTATTTAATTCTAAGAAAGTTTTCTTGAAGTAGGTTCGAGTTTCTTGGCGACGATGGCGTCGTCTTGCCACCGTACTCAGAGCTCCTTGTTGTTGCGAGAGGTTTAGTTTTGGAAATCATAAATCGGGAGATGAGAGAAGTGTTCTGGTTTAGAGAAGTCTTAATTTCCAAGTGTTTTTTGTGTTTTAATTAAAACGGATCTTAAAGTTGATTAAACGAGACCGATTAAGATCCAGCGGTTCGATCGTCAAGCTGCAGTTATTTTCATCGAATTCACTTAGTCCAGGATGAATTTGCTTAAACTCGACTAAATGAGTTCCGCACTTTCATTTAGGCCAGTGGGAAATCCGTTAGCAACACGTGGGTTACATCATCAGAGGTATTCCGATCATTCGATGAGACGTTTTAATTTAGTTGTAGTTGTAGTTTTGTGTTACTGTTTGTGATTAAATTTTGAGTTGTCTTATATTTTGAAATGTTGTGGAGGTGAATTTTATCTTGTAGTGTCTTTTATTTTAATTTTGGGTTTCGGTTTTGGTTTAAATCCTAAAGGTGTCGGTTTTCATGCAGTTGTTGTTTATCATACAAGAAAAATAAAGTGCGATGCGATTAAATAAATTGCGATAAAATAAATTACGATAAAATAAAAGCGTACATGGAGGGTCTTCCAGTCATCCCAATTTGCACTTAAAACACGGTTAGAATATTTAAGCAAGTTCCTAGGTAAAGCTAAGGGAAAGGTTTATGGTTTTATGCAAATTCCTAATCCATATGGCTAGTCGTTTTCTATGACGTCTAGGTTCTTTGTGTTTTTGGTTTGAAGACGATTTTCTTCATCGAAGAACGATTAAGTTCGATTGTTCTTGTAAATATCTATCATATTGAGGAAGTGCTTAAGAAGAATCTTAAACATCTTTTCGATATTTCTAGGATTGTTTCGAAGTCCGAAATAAATTTAATTGTGTAAATGAATCGATCGTCGAGGTTTTGAAGTTTTGTTAACTTGCTCGGTGAGCTAGGACGTTTGAATGTCACATAAGTGAAGTAACATTTTAATGTTACATTTAGGAGTTATGATAACTAAAGCTCCTAAGAGGCAAAATGATTCTTAATGATTTGTGATTGAATTTAAGTTGAATTAATGATTTAAGTTTGGAATAGTGTTGAGTTATCTTAGATTTATTTCTTCGTATGTCTTAAGTGAGGTTATTTAATTGACTTAATTTAATTTAATTTAATTTATTTTAATTTAATTTATTTAATTTAATTTGATTTGATTTAATTTAATTCAATTTAATTTATTTGATTTAATTTCTTAATTTAATTTAATTTAATTTTAATTTAATTTAATTTAATTTTAATTTAATTTAATTTAATTTAATTTAATTTAATTTAATTTAATTTAATTTATTTAATTTAATTTATTTAATTTAATTTAATTTAATTTAATTTTATTTATTTATTTAATTTAATGTATTTAATTCATTTAATTTAATTTAATTTGTTTATTTAATTTAACTTAATTTTAATTTAATTTAATTGACTTTTAATCTTAATTTAATTTAATTTAATTGAAATTTTTTGAAAGAGTTTAATGATTTAATTTAATTTAATGATTAAGTCTTTTAATATTTTAAATTTGAGTTATCACTTTAATTAAGAGTTGAGTATTAATGAGATGATTAATTTAGGGATTTTTAAATTAAAGAATAAATCTCTTCCTAATAATATCCACTATTTTAATAATTCCAAATTTATTATTCTTCGAATTGATTAATTATTTACTTAAAGTTTAATCATTTTAAATTGCTTAATGGGTTTCTACCCTTGATTATTTAAATTTCAATCATCCAAATCAGATTAGGATCAAAATATTTTACTTGTTAATTTTTTATTAAACCTAAAGTTTTAATTAAGGGTTAAAATTTTAATTACCATTTTGCCCTTTAAGCCTAATAATTTCATAACTCACTAAATTGAACTCAAATGAACTTGAAATTTTTATGAGACTTCACTCATATGTCAATAAAGACATGAGAGGAGAAAATGTGATTTTTCTGCATTTAATTTATTTATATAATTATTTTTAGTAGAAAATAGGAATTTCCAAGGAAAATTCAATGAACATGACCAAGGGAAAGTTTCTGTCCTTAAGAAAATTAGGGGACATTCCTAATGACCAGAGGACCACTTGGACCAAATTTTGTAATTTTTGAATTATATTTTATTTATTAGAATTATTTTAAATTCTGGAGTATTAATTAATTTAAAAATAAAATAAATGTTGAAAAAATAAGTTTTATAATTTTTAAAATTCTCTCTGATATCAAGGATTCCAGAGAACCAAACTTTGCAATTTTCTGATTTTTCTTTGATTTATTATAATTATTTTGGTGAAAATGCTAGAAAATACATTTTTTAATTTTAAAATTACCCTAGAGCTTTAAAAATTAATATCTCACTAAATAGACCTAGGAAAAATATGGGACTTGTTCCCAAGTGATTAAAATTCAAAATATAACATTTTAGTGAATTTTATTATTTTTGTGATTTTTATTATTTTTTAATTATTAAAAATATTAAAATAATATTAAAAATCAACTTTTTTAGAAAATTGAAATTTTAATTTTCTTAAACTCCCCTGATATCAGAGAGACTCCAAAACCGATTTGGTGAATTTTTGAAAGATATTTTGAAAGTTATGAATTTTTAAAGTTTAAAATGGCTAAGTGGCTTAATCGGCTCAATTAGTGGGGCTAACCAAGTCCAATTGACCTCAAATTTTTATGATGGGTTCCTCTGATCCTAAAGGTCAGTGGAGAATTGATTTCAAGTCAATTTGATCTATGGTTAACTCTAATTAATTAGGGTGTCTATTTTGGGTGTTTAAGCCGATTAGGGTTAAT